>CM040122.1:360615809-361998509 GCA_022559845.1 Amorphophallus konjac
GGGCTTTCACATCATCAAAAATCATTAGAGAACAACTATTCATAGAATGTCCAACTTGCCCGTAGTAATGACATGAGACAATAGGTTTTAAATTTCTTTTATGCACATTTGCATTATCATGGAAATTTCTCTTTTTATTTCTATCAAGCACATTCTTCCTAGCAGGGTATCTAGCATATTTGAAATTCACATTCCTACCCTGGATATGCCAACAGTCCATGACTGTATGGCCATGCTTTCCATAGTGAGAACAAACAGAAGAGTTTCTCCTATGAGAGCCTAACCAGCATTCAGTAGCCTTGTGACCATGCTTGTTACAATTGAAACATGTGATGTGCTGGTTTACTGAAACACTTTTGTTCTTGTTAAAAACATGATGGTTTGAAGGGAATTTAGCATGATGTGACTGTGAGCTTTTCTTATCATTTGCAAACCAGCATTGTGCACTTACATGTCCTACCTTACCACAATTAAAGTATGTGATGCTCTTTTTCTTAGTGGCATGAAACTTCTTGACATGAGAGTCCCTGGCATGCATTTTTCTAGCATTTAGATCATCTAGCTCCATTAATCTATATTCATGCATCAAATGACCGAATCTATAACAGTAATGGCATGAAGTTTTCTGTTTGTATGCATGTGTATGTGTGTGCATAGATGATTTTTGAACATCATGCAGTGAAGTGGCAGGAACCTTTTTGTTCTTTTGTGGATCAGTTGGTTGTATGGTTTTCTGAACTGTAAATTGAAAAATAAGTGGGTTCTGAGAAATGTGAGAAGTAGAGCTAGAAATAAAGGATGTCTGAATTTTATTTTCAAAATTCTTTTTATTTACAGGGTTATAGCCTAACCCCTCCTTCTGAAAGTTGACCTTTGTTCCCAGCAATTTGTTTAGATTATCTTGCCCACTAACAAATTTAGACAAAGAATTTTTCAAATCCTAAATTTCATTTTCAAGAGATGCAACGTGTATTTCATAACTTGTAATCTCTTATTCACTGCAATTGACAGCTTCATTCAAAACTTTGTTGGCAAATTTGTATTCTTCGATCTCCTTTCTAAACTCATCAACCCTTTTAGATTCGTCTGTAAATATGGTTTTTCTTTTTTCCAATGTGAGAAGCCTTTCAGACATAGCATTGTTTAACAGTTTCAATTTTTCAATTTCTTCTTTAAGCTTATCATTCTGAACTAATTCATTTATTAGAAGCTAATCTTATGAGTTCACCTCATGCTTTCTTCCACTTTAAAATTCCTTCAAATCTCTTTGATGTTTTTCAACAATTTTCTGCAACTCCATGTTTACAACTTTGATGGCATCAAATTTTTCAGCAAATAAGTTTTTATCGTGTTCAAGTTTCTCAAATCTTCCTTCTTTTTTTTAACAGATTTTCTAAGGGAATTGTTTTCAGATTTAAGTTTGTTCAGTTCTGAGTTAGCAAGTTCAAGATCTCATAGAGATTTTTTATTCTGAGCAGGATCATTAGCACAGAACTGATTATCACTAACTGTGCTAAGCTTCTCTTATAGATCAGATATCTCATTTGCAAGTTCTTGATTTTTAGTTTTTAACATTTCAATTTGTTTCTTAAGGATTTGAATATCAGACAAGCAAGCATCATGGGATTGTTTCAACTCCAGACATTTGTCACATGAAGAATTTGAACTATCCAATCCAGCCCTCTTTTTCAACTTTTTATATTATTATCTTAACTTCTCATGTGACTCTAATAAGTCAGCATATGCATCCTCCCAGTCATTTATAAAAAAGTTATCAAAAGGGTTTACCTCATCATTGTAGACACGCTATTCCTGACATCCCCTGAGAAAATCTCATATTACCACGCGACGCCCCGCAGCGGCTTTCGCATTTTTAATCACCTAAGTGTTTCCTATCTTTGAGTCTTCTCTCGTCTTCTGGGCGAGTAGCATAACGCTCCTTCGGCATCCGGAAATAGCCTCGTTGTGGAAATCATGCGGCATTCGAACGGCATCAACATCAATCGGATGCATCAGAAGTTACCGGGACTAGGAAAATGCCTAACGGACGACTGTCGACGCCCTTTTCGGGGGAATCCGGGGGTCATCATGGAGGCGTCCAGGCCCTTGGACGCCTCCATCAATACAAAATAATGACAAAATATATATATATATAAGATTGAACAAAATATATATATAATTTCATGGAGGTGTCCAGGCCACTGGACGCCTCCATCAACCAGCTCACGGGTGACCCCCGGCCATCGACTGACCGTTGCTCAGTCTGTCGTTTGAAGAAAATCCAAGTTATGGAGGCGTCCAGGCCCATGGACACCTCCATCAACCAGCTCACGGGCGACCCCCGACCATCGACTGATCGTTGCTCAGCCTGCCGTTTGAAGAAAATCCAAGTTATGGAGGCGTCCAGGGCCCTGGACGCCTCCATAACTTGGATTTTCTTCAAACGGCAGGCTGAGCAACGATCAGTCGATGGTCGGGGGTCACCCGTGAGCTGGTTGATGGAGGTGTCCATGGCCCCTGGACGCCTCCATCAACTAGCTCACGGGCGACCCCCGGCCATCGAGTGACCATTGCTCAGCCTGTCGTTTGAATAAAATCCAAGTTATGGAGGCGTCCAGGCCCCTGGACGCCTCCATCAACCAGCTCACGGGTGACCCCCGGCCATCGACTGACCGTCGCTCGGTCTGTTGTTTGAAGAAAATCCAAGTTATGGAGGCGTCCAGGCCTCTGGACGCCCCCATCCTCCCGACCTCTATAAATAGAGGCCTACCCCCCTCAGTTCAGGAGGTTGAAAAAAGAGCGCCGAGAGGCTGCCAGATTCTATTCCTAACCCATGGGTGTTTTGTAGGGTAAGTCTGGCCGGATCTTCAGGTGCCTGTGCTCGCAGGAGAGAGGCCGCCTTCACCCGCCGCACTACCTCGTCGTCCCTACGCTGCCGAAGTTCCATCGGATCTCGCCATCGACCATCCAATAAGCCATTCTCTCCTCTTCTTTTCTAGTTATCTTGCATTCATCATATCATGTCCTCTACCCCCCCCCCTTTTATGAGGGAGTCTCTTCCCGTTTCTACATCGGAATAATTGCCATTCATCATAAGCATTTTCCTCCTACTCGTGTCCGAGAGGGGTTTTAAAGACAACACCAACCAAGTGTGTGTCTTGCCATCATTTCGTTACTTGCGTCGTTAGAATTTGAATACTGCACCTTCGTCTTTCTGATCCACCCGTTACTTGTTTTTCGTTGTTTTGCAAGGGTACCTGAGGAAAGCCCTCTCCATCGGCCGGCCGAAGGGGGAGGAAGAAGCAACCTGCCATTTCCCGCTCTCGAGGAGTCACAATCTCCACGCTCAATACAAGGTACACGCGATCATTTCATTTCTTTGAGGTAACCCCTCTGGCGATCACATCCCTTTAGCATCCTACGTATGCTCTTTCCTCATATTGGCACGTTTCATAATCCTTCTTAATTTTTAGTTCTCCAGATAGTCTGTAGTTTAGTTCGCTTTCTTCCCCTTGAGTGGATTCCTCGGCTTCCACAGATTGGCGATCACGGTGGGACCTTCTTTTTGCTTTTTTGGGTTACCTTTGAACTCTCGGCACCCACGTGTGCCTCCCTTCTTTCGGCACCCGCCACGTGCGCTACATCATTTCCCTCGTGCACCACGTGCACTCCCCCGGTCCTTTGTGATTACTTCGAGGTCTGCGTTATCTCGGCACCCACGTGTGCCCCTCCACTCGGCACCCACGTGTGCTCCCTCCACTTGGCACCCTCGTGTGTCCCCCTTCTTATTGCGCCCGCGTGCGCTGTGTCATCCCCTTCGTGCACCACGTGCACGCCCCTTAGTCCCCTCTTTTGTCATTTTTAAGTCTGTGTTGTCTTGGAAAGTAGAACAGCTATATCTTCCTCTATCTGTTTATTGTTGTTATATTCTTGTTATATCACTGCTATACATCTGTTATATTTGTGTGCTTATTTCTGCTCCATCTGTGTGTTACATATCTTTTATCCAGCACCGCATTTCATCCATTTATCCCCTTTTCTTTCCTTTTTTTACTCTTTTCTAAGGATCACCCTCTCTCGGTGAAGGAAGGACTCTCCGTTCGGGAATTCCTCTCAACGGACTAGAATCTCCTCCACTAGGACCTCCGTAAGTCCCCGACATCGAAGAATCTCCTCTTCGTTCACTGGGCCGGTTGTACCATTGAAGTTCCCCGGAGTTAGTCGACCCATTCGTGGTGAGATGAGAGCCCCTAGCTGACACGGTGGTGAAAACAAAAACGAACTAGGGTCCCTATTTTGTGTGAACTTCAGATCTGGTTAAAAACACAAAAAAAATCATCAAAATCAAAACACAAAAAAGGGCGTAAAGGCATCCACTTGTTTGATAATCTCTGTTATTTGCTTGCTAGTATATGTTTTTGCGTTCCGGCAAAACTGTGAGCATGGCTCACGAGTCTTTTGAAGAGAACCACCCTGGTCGTGATGAGTCAGTCAAGCCGCGAGTCCATGCTATGGACGCGGGTCCTTCCCATGAGCCCTCACGTGAGGTGCAGGTTACCACAGGGGATACATCCCCGCCACAGGACATCTCCTCTTTGATAGGTGTCCTCGCCAACACGGAGCTTACCTCTAAGCAGCTCCGGGCCTTCCAGGCCATTCTAAAGGGGAAATATGTTTCCCCCGCTCCCCAGGAATCAACTCCGGCCATCGCACCTCTCCAAGAATTGGTGCGGGCCATTCCATCTCCTTCGCTGGCACAAGCCATCCAATCTCCCTCGCTTCAAGGGCAAGCGAGCCAACAACCACCCTCATTCCAGTTCCCTTCGCAATCTTAAACCCCTGTTGTTCCCCACATACCGCTTCAGCCGGGGCCAACTATCAGCGGCCCGGCAACACCCTCTCATTCAGGTTTCCCCCTCAAGTCTCCGGGAGACATTTTCCTCCCCAGTGACAAGTGCCACCTTCACCGCCCGAGGAGCTCGCCCAATCGCTCCTCAATAGGTTCAATAGGATGGACGAACAGTTTCAGAGTTTGAAGAAAATGGTGGACTTGAAATCCACCCCGGAGGTTGCTTTGCCAATCCTTCCGGTCATCCATCTTCCTCCCTCCGAAATGCCCACGTACCACAGGTACAATGGCACTGGCAACCCCTTCATCCACCTCAAGGATTTCATGTATGAGTCATCCTATTGGCAAAATGACCAGAGGTCCCTGGCATACCTCTTTCGGAGGTCATTGGACGGTCCTGCGCTAGAGTGGTTCTATTCTTTTGAGCCCCGCGAGGCTGAGAATTTTGAAACAGTCCAGAGAAGGTTCTTGCAAAAGTATCGGGATAGGGTCGGTCCCTCTCTCTCCATTACCGACCTAGTGGCCGAAAAGATGAAGTCCGACGAGGATTTTGTCCGCTACGCTGATAGATGGAGGTCTCTGGTAGAAAGAATAAGAGATACCCTCTCGGAACCTGAACAAGTAAAGATGATCGTATCCAATGCGACCCCACAGTTCAGGCATGTCTTGGCCATGAATAAGCTCACCACCATGGAAGAGCTCTATGAAAGAGCCCGATACATCCAAACCCAGTTAAAAGACTCCCCCATTATGAACATGTTTGAGCCGTCGAAGCCCAAGGTGGTCAGAAAGACAGGCGCTGGTGTCCCAGGCGGAGCAACAGAAGGGGTCGTAACAAATGAGCAAGTAAGTGCGGTCAACAATGCCAACTATGTAGCCAACCCAAGGCTTCCACAAATGCCCCGACTTCCCCTCCAACCAGGTCCCTTCCCCTCTCGTCCTCCACCCCAAAATGATCCACCTCAGAACAACATGCCTCAACTACTCCAACCCCAGCAACAACCTCAACCCCAGCAACAACAACCACCACTTCAGTACAATCAAGTTCCACCCCCAGGAAATTATGGTCCCCCATAGCAACAAAGGAGGCCGATTGGTCCCAAGAGAGCCTATTACCCACCATTGCCAGAAACTCTGGCGGATATTTTCAACGCCCTCATGGCCTCAAACACACTCATCCTACCAAGAGAAAGGCCCGTGTGGCCCCAGAATGTTGATACCTCCAGATACTGCGTCTATCATAGACAGCCAGGACACACAGTGGACAACTGCTTTCAGTTTAAAGATTACATCCACGATACGAACGATGAAGGCGAGATTGACTGGGATGAAATGAGGCGATACGTTGCCACTCTCAAGGCTAGGAGACCTCCTCCTAGGCCACAGTTCCAGCAACAACAGCAGCAGTTACAACAGCAGCCACAGCAACAACCACAACAACAATAGCAGCCTCAGCAGGCCCAACCACAATAGCCCAACATGGGCATAATCCAGAATCCATTACCGGAGCACCAACATTCCAATCATCAGGTCAACCATCTCCTGCTTCCCGGAAGTCGGGAGAGAGCAGGTGTGGCATCTAGAGAGTACCTCTATTCTTTCTACCGCCAACCCTATCATCATGCAACCCCCTCGCCTTGCCCGGGTAGCACCGCTCTCTCATCAACCCGCGTTAATACCGCCTTCACCATTCCCACTGCCATCACACCCTCTCATTCGCAACCCAATGACCTATCAGCCGACACCTTTCATTACACCCTCACACCCTCTCATTTTCTCTCACTCCCCCACTTTACCATCCACCTTTACTGCATTTGCCCCTATGCCTTCTAAGCCCCTTATCACCCGTCCACCGTACGTAACCCCGCCTATCTCCACCATACCACCGCCAATGCCCTCAAAACCACTCATCATCCCCCATCAATCTCAACACCATTACCCGCTCCAAACCTTACCCACTTCCACTTTGCTTCCACCTCCACCTTCCAAACCCCCTATCCTTCATAACCCGTGCGATATCCCCTCTACCTCCACCATCCCTCCACCATTACCCCTCAGACCTCTGTTAAAACCCACTGCTACCCCTATAGAGGTACAAAAGCCACAGGCAATGGTGCTCCGGAGTGGAAGGATTTTCCACAGGGTTTTCCCCAGAACAGTCAGAATCCCGAGCAGTCTCAGCCAGAGAGGGACGATGGAGAACAACCGGAAAGATCTATCCCTGGGACACAATATGATTTGTTGAAACACTTGGACAAGATGCCTGCTCGTATCTCCATCCTGAAGCTGCTTCAGAGATCCACATCCCATCAGGCAGCCTTAATGGAGTATCTTCAAAGGTCATGGTGAATGAGGACCTCCCTGTGGAAAAGATTTCTGCCGTCCTGACCCCAACGGACACGCAACCGGCCATCATGTTCCACAACTACGAGCTCACTCCCAAGGAAGCTCGAGAATATGCATTGTGTGTTTCAATAAAAATTAATGGGATATTCATAAACCCATGCCTTGTAGACACGGGTGCGTCCATAAATGTGATCTCCATGAGCACCCTTCAGTTGTGTGGGGTCGAACAGGAACAGATAAGACCTTCTTCAATCACAGTCACGGCTTATGACAATAGCAAAAGGCCGCCACAAGGGATGATTATTCTAAGGACAGAGCTAGGTCTGATGTCAGTACCCACGGAATTCCATGTCCTCGACATGGACCCCACATTCAAGGCCATACTGGGTCGCCCTTACATTGAAGCCATAGATGCTGTGCCTTCCACCAACCATCAGTGCTTGAAGTTTCCTTACAATGGAAGAATTATTAAAGTAGTCAGCACACCTGTCCTTCACACGGTAGATGCTATCAACACCTCTCTGCCCTCTGTTTGGTCGTCTCATCGGCCCATGTTGCCATTGCTGGACGTGTGCGATTCATCTCACATTCCGCTAGCACCAAAGAAGCCGATCAAGGCAACAACGCCATATCTCCCTTTTCACTCCAAAGGTTGGGAGATTATGAGAAACATCGGCTATCAACAGGGCAAAGGTCTGGGTGCACAGCTACAAGGTAGGTTGAAACCACCAAAGGAGATTAGGCCGAACCGTAGGTTTGGCCTAGGCTTCAAAGGACCATTCAAGGCGGATTGGAAGCCCCTCACATGGACCCTATCAAAACACTTCAATAAAGGGCCCGTTATTCGGATGGGGGATTATCCGCAGGAAGCACATGGGGGGTCGCATGTTGTGTATTCAGCCGAAAAATGTCCGAGGGTCACCAAAAGAGGCAAGATCGAAGACCCGGAATGCGAAGGGGACAAATGGTTTGATATACGGGACGTTTCCGTTGCATTGGAAAGGATGTTCTCGTCTCCCCAGCTTGAAGGACCGCCATTGATCTCTGGAATGCCAAAAAATATCATTACTGTTGACAAGGTCCCAAACTATCCTCGTCCTTGCCAGAAGGACCCTATCACCAGCGGATCTTCATCCGCCATCACCATCACCACCGATGACTCATTAGTCGTCATCTTCTCCATTCACTCGTCGCAACCTTTGTTGCTATCATCTTCCTGGGCCAGACGGTTGTCTGATGATCTTCCCAGATCTCCCTCTCTACTTACATACCTGCGCGGGTTTCTCAACCCGCGCCAGGTCTTCAATCATGATCTACTCTACGAGCCTCCCAATCCTCTAGCCATAACCACTTTTTCCGCTCCCCCGATCTCTTTCCACTATTTTGTCATCAAAAATGAAAACGAAAAAAAAAACGTCAATTTCCAAACTCCTCAACAACACATCTTCGTTGAGGAAACTTCCTACATCTCCCACGGGTGCGCCCCGCCCTACGGACCGCCCGTCCAAGGTCCGATGAGCGACCTTTTCTACCCCTCCTCTGAGGGGTCTTCCCCTGTACATTCTTCACCATCCTCTTCATCTTTTTCTTCTTCTGTAAATAATGTCAGTCAATCTAGGAATAATAAGTCAAAGGTAGTACCTAGGAAGAAATCCAAGGGTAGGCAGATCCCTCGTCGATTCCTTCTGCATTTAGCTGCCAGGTGTCAGGCCCTTCTTGCCATCCCTCAGTTGCTAGAAAATCCCATCCAGTTACCAGAAATAGAATGTGAGGGCAACTGCACAATTAATGAGAGGTATAGAGTCTACGAGATCACAGATGAAGAATACCCTACTGAAGATGAGGGTGAAGAATATGAGGATGCGACTGGCACGTATGCTAGTGGAATAAGGAGATTCAACAAGCCGTCAACCGCCGTAGAAGAGTCCACCAAAGAAGTCAACTTGGGAACTGAGGAAGACCCTAGGATCATCCTCATAAGTGATAATCTACCACCCTCTGAAGAAGAGGCATTAATTGAAGTTCTCAAGGAATATAAGGACACATTTGCATGGAGCTATGAGGATATGCCGGGTCTGGATTCAACCCTGGTCGAACACCGTTTAACGCTAAAACCAGGGTCCATCTCGGTAAAATAAAGGTTAAGACGTTTCCACCCTCAAATGGCTTTGAAAATGAAAGAAGAAGTCGACAAGCTCCATAAAGCCAGGTTTATTAGAGTCGTCATTTATCCTCAATGGGTGGCAAACATTGTCCCGGTCATGAAGAAAGATGGGAAAGTCAGGATTTGCATCGACTTCCGGGACCTTAACCGCGCGTGTCCAAAGGATGATTTCCCCTTGCCTCACATTGATGTTTTAATCGACAACACAGCGGGGTATGAGACCCTCTCATTCATGGATGGATTTTCAGGATATAATCAAATTCGTTTGGCAGAAGAGGATCAAGAAAAGACATCATTCACTACACCTTGGGGAACATATTGTTATGTGGTCATGTCGTTTGGGTTAAAGAATGCTGGAGCTACTTACCAAAGAGCTATGATGGCCATATTTCACGACATGATGAACATATATCTGGAGGTGTATGTGCATGATCTATTGGTGAAATCAAGGACCAGGATGGAACTGTTAGCTAGGTGTGATTGATAAACACAGATCCAGAGGGGGGGTGAATGGATCTTTCAAAGAATTCTACCCAATTTAAAATTTGCATGAGATGATAACAACAAGATCAGTGGACAATTGATCAAACATAAGATATGCAAACTCAATTAAACTCTAGGATATAGATAATCAATTAAATCACGGTCCTAGCATGCATCTAGCGGAAGCAAGCAATCAAACAAACCACTGCACAAGGATTTTAGGTGGTTCGGTCCAAAGACCTACGTCCACCCCTCACTCCCAACCGGAGTGAGGCTTCCACTAGTAACACTAACACAGCAGACTCAGTCTGCAACAAATGCTGCCAAACAGCTTGACCATGGGAACAACCTCCCCTCTTCCTCCCAACCGGAGGGACACCCCAAGTGACTCCCAGCCACTTGGAAACCAGAGACACACGGTCTCTCTTCCTCCAGACCCGGAGGGAACCCCTGGACTTGCTACCCACAAGCCCAGAACTGGAGGACCAAACCTCCCTTCCTCCAAACCGGAGGGGAACCTAGAGACCCAAGTCTCTCTTCCTCTGAAACCCAGAGGGAAACACAAGTGACACCAAGTCACCTGCAAACTAGAGGTCTCGGACCTCTCTTCCTCCCAACCGGAGGGAAACAACCAATGACACCCAGTCAAAGGCAACCAGAGACGCAAGTCTCTCTTCCTCCACACCGGAGAGAACCCGACCTCACACTAGAGGATCGGAAGAACAGCAAGTGAATAGTTCAAAGGAAAAACAAAAAACACAGCAACAGAAAGCTGAAAAGATAACATCAAATGTGGCTCTCGCAGGAGCTGACTGGCCTGGATTTGATCCACGGTCCAGCAGGAACTTCTTCTTCTGCTTCTCTGTTTCTCCCAGCACGAACTCTCTTTTCTTCTTCGTCGTCTTTCTTTCTTCTTCTTCTTCTCACTACTTCAGCCTTCTCCTTCTTCTCACTTCTTTTCTTCTTCTTCTCTATTCTCTGTATCGTGGAGGCACTCTCTGCTCTTCAGCTTTTCTCGATGGCTCTCTGCATTTCGATCACCCTCAGCTGATGGAGGAGACTCCATATATATACCAGCAGCAGGTAGCTAGGGCTTATGCTCTTTTCGATTCCCGCCCAAGCTTCAGTGGTCCACGTGTCAGCATTTCAGCCTCTAGGATCACGTGCAAGTCTTGATGGCCTCATCCATTAAACCTGTCAGATAATCAGTTGAATAACCTATCAGTTAATCAGTCGAAGACAGTATCAGCTTAAGGCAATGTTCAGACTTCATTCAGGGAGCAAGGCACACATAGACGGCTGTATAGACTTAGTTAGTTCAGGCCGCTAACAACGAGTGTATAGACTTAACGAAATAGTGAGTGTACAGACTTTAGTGTTAACGTGCCAGAGAAACCAGTGTACAGACTTCATGTTAACGTGCCAGACAAACCAGTGTACAGACTTGCTGAGCTTTCGCTAAGTCTATATAGACTTGATGAAAGAGTGCCTGGAAAGGCAGTGTACACACTTAATGGCGTGAAGGAACGAGTGTATAGACTTAACTAGTTCAGTGCAATCCATAGCAATGTATAGACTTAGGCGTTCTGTTCAAGACAAAACCAATGTACAGACTTCATGCTGTACAGACTTGATGTTGATCAAAAGACCTTTGGACATCAGCCCAAGGCGTCAACGCTTCCATCATGCAGCGTCGCCTCAGCTCCTCAAGCGAGATGCTCACGCCCTTGGCAACTGGCCAATGCGTCAACGCATCCAGTGTCAGCATCGACGCAGTGAACAAGATAGAAAGTGAAAGACGCACAATTGCGTCTACGCAGTCAGCCAAGTGCGTCAATGCACTAAAAGCACTGAACCCATGAAGACAGACAAGCTGTACAGACTTTGATGCTCAAAGATGATTGTATAGACTTTGCCTTAGAAACGAGTGTATGGACTTTGAAACAGCAAATGAATAAGTATGTACACTGAGGGAGTGTATAGACTTGGAACCCAAAGGCAGTGTACAGACTTGGTAAGTCTGAGCCAATGTACAGACATCAAGTGAAGACCAGTGTATAGAGTTCTCGTGAAAATCAGTGTACAGACTTTGAGGCATTTGATGGATGTATATACTTAGCCTTTGAGGAACGATGTATAGAGTCTGAACGTGAAGGCAGGCTGTATAGACTTGAAGCGCTTGAAGCGATGTACAGACTTGGTGGTTCAAACAGTGTACAGACTTGGAAGTTCCACTGTGGATGTATGGACTTGATGATCCACTGTGGATGTATAGACTTGAATGAGTGAAGCTGATGTACAGACTTGGTGATGAGACACCAATGTACAGACTTGCAAAAGCGAAGCCAATGTACAGACTTTGAGAGACATGAACACTGCGATGTTCAGACTTTAGCAGTGTATAGACTTGGCCAAACGTAGGAAAAGCTATGAATGTATAGACTTGGCCAAACGTAGGAAAAGCCCCCAATGTGCAGACTTGATCATCCAGATTCAAAGCAACCGATGTATAGACTTGAACGCTGTACAGACTTCTCGAGATGAAAGGCTTATAGAGCGAGCGATGTATAGAGTTGGAGAAGACGTACTGTTCACGCTGTACAGACTTGACGTTGGAACGAGACTGTACAGACTTGCTAAGACGATCGGATGAAGAATGCATTGTGTGGACTTTGATGAAGAGCCCAATGTACAGACTTGACGTTGAAAGCTGAAGGATTGAGCGATGTATAGACTTGGAGGATGCTGTGCAATGTATAGACATCCAATGAATGAAACGCTGTACAAGTGCTCAAACAGTCCGATGTATGGACTTGTATAAACCTGATGAATGAACTGAGGGGTCGACCCATTGAACAGGCTAACATGAAAAAATCCAGATAACAAACAATCCAGTTAACAAACAATAGCAATCATGAAATGCATCAACAATAAATGAAATGCACCAATGCACACAGCACATAGCCTCTGCCTGTTCGTTGGTTATGTAGTTCAGATAAGATGTTCAATGAGACATACATATGCAACCCAACCAGTTAAATGCAGATTCAAATAGATGATGACTTATAGTGTTTGCTATCATCAAAATCACAGGGACACAACAATCTCCCCCTTTTTGATGATGGCAACACTATGAGTCATACTGACTTGATCAAAAACATTTCTCCCCCTTTGACTTCAGCAAAAAGACATTAGTTGAAGAGGGAGGAATAATACTGCATAAGATGAGTGAATTAAAAGCACCCCCTTTGACTAAACTCCCCCTTTATGACAATTTGCTCCCCCTGAATAGAATAATGATCAGAACGTGTTGACGGTTGAAACCAAATAAGATGAAGGGAGAATATCAACAAGAGCACAGGGACACTCAAGAATGCTGACTAGATCTCTCCCTTTATGAAAAACACTCAGCATGACATGGAAGCTCCCCCTGATTAGATGGAGTGAAAGAGGTGATGAGCATCTATCAGCAAAGCACATGGGTATTCAAGAATTACCACAGTCTGTAATTACAATGAATAAATGAGAAAGCAGGATTTTCATTAGCACACCAAATTCATAAATCTTTATAAACGAATTTCAGATTCTTCAATTATAATAGATTATGAATGAGTTTAAACTTACCATCATGATTTAAGAGTGATGTATTTAAAGTTTATCAGGAAAATTCATTACTCATATCAGAAGCATCTTTTAATAAAGATGAACCATCAACTCATTTGTTATTCATGTTGAACCTCATTCCATCTTACTCATTTAAATTCAATGACTCCTATGGAAGTTACACAAGATAGTATTGAGATTAAACATAAATAAATGAGACTGAACTTCTCTTTAAATTTTTAGAATTTTCTATTGAGCATCACTCATTTTTCCTGAGCAAGTTTGGTTCAGTCAACACCTTTTTACATGAGGCACAACACGTCTTAGGTGAAGTGACCCAGTTACTCAGTGTGACAACCACATTGCCTCTTAAAGAGAACAGAGTTAGCAATGGAGTATCTTTTTACATGAGGAGACACCTTGATCAGAGGCCAGAATCCCCAGTGACTCAACACAACCATGCCATTGCTCTGCCAGATTTTCAAGCATTTTATAAAGAGAGTTAACTATGGCACTTCATGACATGGGCTTACTCTACTTCATTGATAGAGAACCCAGTTTCTCTGTGACCAAAGTCATTGCTCTTGCTTTGAATTTTTAAGTGTTTTCAGATTTTTCAAACAAAACTCAGTACACTTGAAATGTTTAAGAACAATACCTTCTACATGTATCTTAACCAAAGAAAGCCATGTCTTTTAAAATTTTAGATTTCAGAAGGTTTTGCATGAAGTTCATGAGACAACTGGTTAAGATTTATTAAGTAGAATGAATCAGATATTTTCAAGACTTTTACATCAAAACTTTGGAAATACATTAGACTTAAATCAATTTGATTTATCAAAACATTCTTAAGCCAGTATAATAGAAGATTCTTCTTTTCAGAATGTGTCTGATTTATGTCTAGGGTGCACTAACTAAAATCTTCCTCATTCAGATGAATCAATGACATTGTCAGGAAATCAATGGAGTCAACAAAGTAATTTTATTGAGAGAATAGCAGAGAGCAATCAGAAGCCAGCATTAAAGACTAGAATTTAGTCAGATTAGCTTGGACTAGACTTGACAAGCTATCAAGAAATGTGAGTGATAGGAACAAGCTAGCAGTTGAACTTCAAAGCGAACAGAATCAATAGCTAAGTCTGGAATACAGACAGATCAGCTATATCAGTGTAGACAGCAGAGAATTCAAGAGAACCACACATATGCCAAGAATGGATCAGATTGCTAGACAGAAGGAGTTCAAGAGGTGTTGAAGAGTTCAAACAGGAATGCTCCCCCTTTCTAGATGCGATGAAATATTTCTTTTTAGATTTTCAATGAAGGAAAGTGTAATGCAACTAACTACATGTATGCAAAGACATGCAATGCACTACTCTTCAAATGCAACATCAGTCAAGCTCCCCCTTACAGAGTGCATGATATGCAATTAAAGCACTGAACATGATATTAAAAATTTATGCTCATTCAGACTGCCCTATAAAGAGATATGACCCATGGTACTAGGTGAAGAACTTAGTCTAGAAGACCATCTCACACATAGTAAGAACCTCCAGGCAGATTTCCCTACCTTTTAGTAGCTTACTATTAGATATACCATGGTGGTCATGCATGATAGTGCAATTCAACATACAAGAAGTTTGGCATATCATTCATCATGGCATTTGTGTGCAATGCATTTAGAAATAAACTCAATCATTTTCATGAGCATTTCAGATTTTTCCAATTAGTTTCAGTAAGACAATGCGCAAAAGAATTATCATGATATGCAGTGCATTCAGATCACACAAATCAGAATACAAAGTTTTCAGAATTTACCTGAATGGGGCTTTATCATCTTGGGTGCCTTGGTTTACTTTACCCCTCTTTATTCCTCAGTCCAAGGCACACCTGCAAAGTATTTGATCATCTTGATCCTGCAGGGACCCAAGCAGCTTTGGGTCCTGCGTTAGCCCTGACAGGTGATCTAAGCAAATTCATAGCAATATGGTCACCATGATCCATCAGATAGTAATTTTTCATAGAGTGACCAAACTTCCCACAATATCTACATGACGTGACTGGTTTCTGGTTTTTATGATGCATAGTAACAGTAGCATAAGGTTTATAAACATGTTCATAAGATTTTCTGTTATATGCATGAACAGTTTGATTCTTATTCCTAACCAGCCAACATTCAGAAGATTTGTGACCTTGCTTCCCACAGTTATAGCATGAAAATCTTGCAAAATGGTTTTGCAGGGAATTTGACACCATAGGGGTTAACAGTGTTCTTCTGAACATGCCAGCAATTCTTGACTGTATGGCCATTCTTCCCACAGTGAGAGCAAGCAAAAGAATTTCTTCTATGAAAACCATTTTTACCCCAAGTAGATCTAAACCAGCACTCAGCAGCCTTGTGCCTAGGCTTATTACAGTTGAAGCACACAATGTGCTGACTAGAATTGTGTTTAGATCCATATGGATCATGAAAGTGCATGGAAGACCTGGCATGTAGTTTATTGTCTTCTTTCATGATAAAACAATCATTCATGAGATGACCATGCTTCCCACAATAATAACATGAAGCATCAGGCTTCCTAGCAGCATGGTTTCTATCAGAAAGATTTCTTGAATGTAAAGTTCCACTAGTATGCTCATCCTTTAACATCAATCTGCAATCTTCCATTATGTGACCTCCTTTCCCACAATAATAACATGACCCCTTTTTAATATGAGTGTGTGAGAGATCATGTGAATTGTGTGTAGCCTTTTTTATAGTAACAGGAGTGTCTTTATCCTTCTTCTGTGAAGTTTCACCCCTTTTCAGTTTTTGATTTTGTTCCACAGTTTTGGGTTTCACAGTGGATTTTTGTGCAGTGAATTGGAAGACAGAAGGAGCAGAGGTAGTGTTCTGATTGGTAGCTTTGACAAAAACAATAGATGTTTCATTCCCATTACTCCTTTTATTTGTCAGACTATAGCCCAGTCCATTTCTCTCAAAGTTATCACTCTTTCCAAGAAGCTTATTCAGATTGTCCTTTCCTTTGACAATTTTTGATAGAGAATTTTTCAAATCTTTAATCTCAGAATTCAAGCCACAAATATTAGCTTCATATTTGGACAGATCTGTTTCACAGGAAATGACTTGTTGATGCAAGGCATCATTCAGACTTTTGAGTTTTTCAACTTCCTGTTTTAGTTTTGTTTCATTGTCAGCTTCAGATATGGACTTATAAAGATCATCAACTTCTTGTTGAAGGGATGTGATAGTAAGCTCATATCCAGCTATTTTTCGTTCACTGCAACTGACATTTCCATTAAACATTAAGTTGATGGTTTTTAGACTGTCAATTTCTTGTTCAGCATTCATCAACCTATCAGAATTATCCACACTCACACACTTGCCTTTTTCCATTGTCATTAGCCTATCTGTCAGCTGGGTGTTTAGATGTTTCAAGTCATTGATTTCCTCTTTCAGTTTACTGTTCTGCTCTAGGAGATTAGCATCAAGCACCCATTCATCTGAGAGAGACTGACATTCATGAAACATTTCCTGTTGATTTTCAGATTGAAGTTTGTCAAGATTTTTCTGAATCTCTGAATTTGTTACTCTATCAACCTCTAGTTTTTCAGAAATCAATCTATTTTTTTTTCAAGATTTATTGATTTGAGTTCAAATTCCTTGAGCTGATTATTGAGTATTTCATTTGCAGATTTCATTTTTTCCAATTCAGAGTTGACACATTCTAATTCTCTCATCAATTTTTCATTTTGAACAATATCATTGTTGTGAGCCTGATCAACTAAGCTAAGCCTTTCCTTTAGTTCAGCAATTTCACAAACAAGCTCTTGACACTCCTTTTTGTGTAGACCAACTTGTTTCATAAGAGATTATTTTTCAGATTTGAAATGATCTAAGTCTGAACTAATAGAATCAAACTCTGTTATCTGTCTTCTAAATATTTCATTTTCAGTTTTCAGAGTTTCAAGATTTTCACCTCCTAGTTTTTCCAGCTTCTTTTTTAGTCTTCTATACCTCTTACTCATTTTTTCATGGGAGTGTAACAAATAAGCATAGGCATCTTCCCAGTCATCTAAAGTGAAGCTAGAGAAGGGGATGATTACCTCTTCAGCATCTTGGAATTCCTCTTGATCACTGCTATGGTTGCTCTCGTCGGCCATCATGCAGTTGTCCTCATTCATCCTCTGAGCTAGTTTCAGCTGATCCAGAATGTCCTTAGCGGACCTGCAGTCATAAAAATAAGAATGTAGAGCCTTGTCAGTAGCTGCTCTCATCAGGTTAAAGGTTTTCTGATTTTCTCCATATTTTGACTTGTGACTTTTAGTCCATTTGGACTTTTCCTTTGGCAATCTGTGGGGACCTTGTGAAATTAACTTCCACAGATCCGGATTAATCATTTTCACATAATTGTGAAGACTGCAAATCCATGAGTTAAAGTTAGAGCCATTGAAAACCGGTGGAAATTAAACCCATTGAATAAATCGGCAACCAGATTAATGCAGCAAAGGGTAGAAACAGAAATGCACCAAGGGACAACAAGATCCTCTGCAGATCGTTGGATCTGATCAATCAGAGAACCGCTCTTATACCAATTGTTAGCTAGGTGCGATTGATAAACACAGATCCAGAGGGGGGGTGAATAGATCTTTCAAAGAATTCTACCCAATTTAAAATTCGCATGAGATGATAACAACAAGATCAGTGGACAATTGATCAAACATAAGATATGCAAACTCAATTAAACTCTAGGATATAGATAATCAATTAAATCACGGTCCTAGCATGCATCTAGCGGAAGCAGGCAATCAAACAAACCACTGCACAAGGATTTTTAGGTGGTTCGGTCCAAAGACCTACGTCCACCCCTCACTCCCAACCGGAGTGAGGCTTCCACTAGCAACACTAGCACAGCAGACTCAGTCTGCAACAAATGCTGCCAAACAGCTTGACCAGGGGAACAACCTCCCCTCTTCCTCCCGACCGGAGGGACACCCCAAGTGACTCCCAGCCACTTGGAAACCAGAGACACATGGTCTCTCTTCCTCCAGACCCGGAGGGAACCCCTGGACTTGCTACCCACAAGCCCAGAACCGGAGGACCAAACCTCCCTTCCTCCAAACCGGAGGAGAACCTAGAGACCCAAGTCTCTCTTCCTCTAAAACCCAGAGGGAAACACAAGTGACACCAAGTAACCTGCAAACTAGAGGTCTCGGACCTCTCTTCCTCCCAACCGGAGGGAAACAACCAATGACACCCAGTCAAAGGCAACCAGAGATGCAAGTCTCTCTTCCTCCACACCGGAGGGAACCCGACCTCACACTAGAGGATCGGAAGAACAGCAAGTGAATAGTTCAAAGGAAAAACAAAAACGTAGCAACAGAAAGCTGAAAAGATAAAATCAAATGTGGCTCTCGCAGGAGCTGGCTGGCCTGGATTTGATCCACGGTCCAGCAGGAACTTCTTCTTCTGCTTCTCTCTTTCTCCCAGCGTGAACTCTCTTTTCTTCTTCTTCTTCTTCTTTCTTTCTTCTTCTTATTCTCACTGCTTCAGCCTTCTCCTTCTTCTCACTTCTTTTCTTCTTCTTCTCTATTCTCTGTATCGTGGAGGCACTCTCTGCTCTTCAGCTTTTCTCGATGGCTCTCTGCATTTCGATCACCCTTTGCCGATGGAGGAGACTCCATATATATACCAGCAGCAGGCATCTAGGGCTTATGCTCTTTTCGATTCCCGCCCAAGCTTAAGTGGTCCACGTGTCAGCATTTCAGCCTCTAGGATCACGTGCAAGTCTTGATGGCCTCATCCATTAAACCTGTCAGATAATCAGTTGAATAACCTTTCAGTTAATCAGTCGAAGACAGTATCAGCTTAAGGCAATGTTCAGACTTCATTCAGCTAGCAAGGCACACATAGACGGCTGTATAGACTTAGTTAGTTCAGGCCGCTAACAACGAGTGTATAGACTTAACGAAATAGTGAGTGTACAGACTTTAGTGTTAACGTGCCAGAGAAACCAGTGTACAGACTTCATGTTAACGTGCCAGACAAACCAGTGTACAGACTTGCTGAGCTTTCGCTAAGTCTATATAGACTTGATGAAAGAGTGCCTGGAAAGGCAGTGTACACACTTAATGGCGTGAAGGAACAAGTGTATAGACTTAACTAGTTCAGTGCAATCCATAGCAATGTATAGACTTAGGCATTCTGTTCAAGACAAAACCAATGTACAGACTTCATGCTGTACAAACTTGATGTTGATCAAAAGACCTTTGGACATCAGCCCAAGGCGTCAACGCTTCCATCGTGCAGCGTCGCCTCAGCTCCTCAAGCGAGATGCTCACGCCCTTGGCAACTGGCCAATGTGTCAACGCATCCAGTGTCAGCGTCGACGCAGTGAACAAGACAGAAAGCGAAAGACGCACAATTGCGTCTACGCAGTCAGCCAAGTGCGTCAACGCACTAAAAGCACAGAACCCATGAAGACAGACAAGCTGTATAGACTTTGATGCTCAAAGACGATTGTATAGACTTTGCCTTAGAAACGAGTGTATGGACTTTGAAACAGCAAATGAATAAGTATGTACACTGAGGGAGTGTATAGACTTGGAACCCAAAGGCAGTGTACAGACTTGGTAAGTCTGAGCCAATGTACAGACATCAAGTGAAGACCAGTGTATAGACTTCTCGTGAAAACCAGTGTACAGACTTTGAGGCGTTTGACGGATGTATATACTTAGCCTTTGAGGAACGATGTATAGAGTCTGAACGTGAAGGCAAGCTATATAGACTTGAAGCGCTTGAAATGATGTACAGACTTGGTGGTTCAAATAGTGTACAGACTTGTGAAGGCTTCAGCGTTGTACAGACTTGGAAGTTCCACTGTGGATGTATGGACTTGATGATCCACTGTGGATGTATATACTTGAATGAGTGAAGCCGATGTACAGACTTGGTGATGAGACACCAATGTACAGACTTGCAAAAGCGAAGCCAATGTATAGACTTTGAGAGACATGAACACTGCGATGTTCAGACTTTAGCAGTGTATAGACTTGGCCAAATGTAGGAAAAGCTATGAATGTATAGACTTGGCCAAACGTAGGAAAAGCCCCTAATGTGCAGACTTGATCATCCAGATTCAAAGCAACTGATGTATAGACTTGAACGCTGTACAGACTTCTCAAAGTGATGCTTGAGCAAAGAGACAGTGTACAGACTCTGTGATGAAAGGCTGATAGAGCGAGTGATGTATAGAGTTGGAGAAGAAGACGCACTGTTCACGCTGTACAGACTTGACGTTGGAACAAGACTGTACAGACTTGCTAAGACGATCGGATGAAGAATGCATTGTGTGGACTTTGATGAAGAGCCCAATGTACAGACTTGACGTTGAAAGCTGAAGGATTGAGCGATGTATAGACTTGGAGGATGATGTGTAATGTATAGACATCCAATGAATGAAACGCTGTACAAGTGCTCAAACAGTCTGATGTATGGACTTGTATAAACTTGATGAATGAACTGAGGGGTCGACCCATTGAACAGGCTAACATGAAAAAATCCAGATAACAAACAATCCAGATAACAAACAATAGCAATCATGAAATGCATCAACAATAAATGAAATGCACCAATGCACACAGCACATAGCCTCTGCCTGTTCGTTGGTTATGTAGTTCAGATAAGATGTTCAATGAGACATACATATGCAACCCAACCAGTTAAATGCAGATTCAAATAGATGATGACTTATAGTGTTTGCTATCATCAAAATCACAGGGACACAACAGGAACATCTAAGGGTTTTGGCTAAGGTCTTGCAGAGATCAAGGGAGTTCCAATTGAAAATGAACCCAAAGAAGTGCGTGTTTGGTGTATCATCGGGCAAATTACTGGGCTTCATTATGAGTAAAAGAGGGATCGAGATAGATCCTGACAAAGCTAAGGCCATCAGGGATATGCCACCTCCCAAGAATTTGAGGGAAGTCCGAGGTTTGATCGGGAGGTTACAGTTTATTCGTCGGTTTGTGTCTCAGCACTCACAAAGGTGTAGACCTTTCTATGAGTTGACCAAGCCAGGGGTAGAATTCCACTGGGATTCTAAATGCCAAAAAGCTTTTGAAGGGTTAAAGGAATATCTGGCTAGTCCACCCGTTCTCATCCCACCCAAACCAGAAAAACCTCTGATCCTCTACATCTCCGTCTTGGACGACTCCGTGGGAGCTGCCCTCGCACAAGTTGATGAAGAACGCAAGGAACGGGCAACCTATTACTTGTCCAAACTTCTCAATCCCTGTGAGCAGAAGTACACAGTCATGGAGAAAACCTGTGCTACCCTCGTTTGGGTGGTGCAGAAACTGAAGCACTACTTCTCGGCTCATGAGGTCCACTTGATTGCTCGCATGAACCCTATCAAGTTTTTTATGGAGAAATCCATCCTTACTGATAGGCTAGCACGCTGGCAAAGTTTTCTTTCCCAGTTCGGCATCACCTACATCCAGCAAAAGGCAATTAAAGGCTATGCCATAGCCGAGCATCTCGCCCACCATCCTCTCCCCAAGTTTGACCCTGTCCAATCAGAGTTTCCAGATGAGGAACTAATGTCCATCGTCCAATCCGACAAGCCAATGTGGACATTATATTTTGATGGAGCTCTAAATTCCCGAGGGAAGGGTATCGGCATTGTCCTTCTAACGCCTGAAGGCGTTACCATCCCAGAGGCATTTCAGCTCGCGTTCCCAGTCACCAACAACATCGCTGAATACGAGGCTCTTCTAGCTGGCCTGGAACTAGCCGGTTCTTTCTATATCACTGAGTTGCGAGTCGTGGGTGATAGTCAACTCGTTCTCCGCCAGGTGCTTACCAAATATCGCACCCTCGATCCCAAGCTCAAACCCTATTAGGAGCTGGTCTCCGCCTATGCCAAATTGTTCACCAAGATGATCTTTGTCCATGTTCCTCGCGAACAGAACATTCTGGCATGGTTTAGATCTTTGTCCATGATCTTTGTCCATGCCCTCGCCTCCTTGGCGTCATCCTTCAAATTTCCTCTAGGTGCATGGTTTAGATCCATCATTCTCTACAAGCGTCTTGTCCCTACCGTTCAGGACCCTTACCTCTTAAAGATCAAGGAACGAGTCCTATAGAGGATCCAGAAGGGAGAAATTCTTGAGAAGAGGGAGATCATGCTGGCAGAAGTCGAAGAAGAGTTGGCTGACGATGAGAAACCATGGTTCTATGAAATTTTCAAATATTGTAAAGATCAGTCTTATCCTGAAGGAGCCACCACAGAAGATAAGAAAGCCATAAGAAGGGTGGCTCAGAAATACACATTGGTTGGAGGTCTACTCTATAGGAGGAGCCTTACTGGCGTTCTGTTAAGGTGTCTTGACGACAATGTGGTTTGGAAATGCGTAGAAGAAGCACACTCGGGTGTGTGCGGTGGCCACGTGAATAGCCAGATGCTCGCCAAGAAGATCATTAGGCTAGGCTTTTACTAGCCCACTATGGAAGAGGATTGTGACGTCTATGTCCGTTGGTGTGTCAAGTGTCAACTTTACGCCGATAAAATCCATTCACCATCTTCCTCACTCCATCCAATATCCTCTCCATAGCCTTTCTCCATGTGGGCATTCGACATCATCGGTCCCCTAGGTGATCCTAATTCCCTCACCAAACAGAAATCTTTCATCCTTACTACGACAGAATACTTCACCAAATGGGCCGAAGCCGAAGTTTATGCGGAAATCAAGGCGTCAATAGTCTTCAAGTTCATCATGAAGAACATCCTCACCAGGTTCGGCGTCCCAAGCACAATCGTCACCGACAATGGGCCACAATTCATTTCTCAGGACCTTCAGGACCTATGCAAAAGGTACGCAATTGCATTGCATCATTCATCGCCTTATTACCCACAAGATAATGACCAAGCGGAGGCCACCAATAAAACATTGATCAAAATCATCAAGAAGACCTGCGAGTCCAGTAAGTTTTCAGACTGGCCAGAAAAGCTTATCGAAACTCTATGGGCCTATCGCACTTCAATCCATACCCCCACCGGACAGACTCCGTTTGCCCTTACTTATAGTATGGAAGCGGTAGTCCCGTACGAGACTCTGATCCCTTCTCTCAGGGTACAATTGGACGAGGAATTTCCCCTCAACGACCGTCGTAATTCACTCCTCGCCCAGTTGGAACTCTTGGATGAGAAGCGGCTGGCCGCTGCCGAGCATGCGCATGTGTATCAAAATAGACTCGCTCGCTTTTGCCAAAAGAAAGTCATTGAGAGAAAATTCAAAGTCGGTGAGATGGTCGTAAAACGAATTTTTGTCAAACCTGGAGGGCCGCGTTCTAAGCTCCAACCCAATTGGGAAGGACCATTTGAAATTCAAGCCGTGTACCCTGACAACGCCTACAAGCTAGTCAATGCCGAAGGGACCGAGTTATCCTACCCTTGGAACATGCTTTATCTTAAAAAGTACTACCCTTAGCTTAGTGTCAAAAAATAAAAAATGACGAAAAGAAAGAAAACATCAAAAATAAAAAATATTGAAAATCACTAAAAATATGGAAAATTCAAAATGCCGATGCCTGGTGGTCACCATGTAGTTAAGTCCCTGCATCCAACCTTCATGTTAGGATAGGGCCCATTAAGGCTTGGTAGGCACCGGGTCTTGGTTTGCCAGAACCGTGGAGATCCCTGTCCGGCCACGTGGGCCTATGCTCGCTCAAAGGAAGCCAACATGTACTCACTTATGTATTTTATCCAAAAAAGTTGGTAGCATCACCTACGGTGGGGCTTCACCCAGAAGATCTCCGGAAGCTGTAATCTTTATTCTTTTCTCTTCGACCAAATGAGATAGTCGGCGCCCTTAAAACGCTGAGCATGAGAAACCAAAACTCAAACCCCTTAAGGCAAGAGTAGGATCCATTTCCTCAAGCATCGATCAGAGCCCGAGAAGAGGGCAGTGTCCCCGCAGGCATACAAAACGGAGCCCACAACGTCAAACTATATCTCCCTCGCAAAAAGAAACATAAAACCAAAATCAAGAGAAAAGCCTGGTCGTGACCGTGCCTGATGCGATAAATGAAATACCTCAAGGCAAAAAGTCTAAATCCACGAAAGGAGTTATGGAATGTAAATGCTCGAGATTTGGTCCGAAGTTGTCCGAAAGAAGAGAGTTAATGGGCCCTTATTGGCTCACCGGGTTAACGGTTTTGCCGGTCCTCTCAGGAGGTTTACCCCATACACTCTTCCTTCTTCCTTTGAAGATGAAAGCTAGATGGAGTTTCTGAAGGGTAAAACCTGCCAAGGTCTGCAACCTTATTTTAATACACACGTATGGTTGCCTACTTTGAAAAGCAAAAGCTATCGCCGCGAAGGAGTCTCCGTGTTTCTGGCCGGTCAAGACCCCTGTTTACCACCTTGATGTCTTCTTGTTTAACCTTAGGCTTAGGCCAATGCAAGCGCGTCATCTCTGGGTGCGACGGCGTCTGATTCCGGGTCAGCGTCACGCGGTTGGTCGTTAGGGTTCCAGGGTGTTCCATTATATACCATCTAGAGTTGTGAGGAAACAGACCCGGGTCGGGCAAATCATTTACCTCGAACACCTTTTGGGCGAATCCCTGTGGTCGGAAGTAATTGGGAGCCTAAGCATGGCATGGCGGTATTGTCATCAGGGTAAGTCTTAGCCGGCGGGATTATCATTCGAGGGGTCTAAAGGCCCAAATCAACCTAGATGCGCACTTAGGATACCTGAGAGGTTAGTAAGAAACCCATGTTCTCATGAAGGTAAGGTGCCATATGGGTGCTCATCAGGCTTTAGCGGAAAAAAATGATAAAAAAAAGAGAAAAGAGAGAAGACGTAGATATTTGGAAAACAAAAAAAAAATTAGAATGATAACAAAGACAACAAAAAAAATGCCAGAAAAAAAATAAAAATAAAAAAAAATTTATCTCGCATGATTGCATTTGTATGCAGCATCTCACTTTAAATTCCGCTTGCATTAGTGTGCTTGTCTGTCACTTTCATCATTATCGCATCTTTCCCTTGCCTTCGTTAATAAAGGCTTGGCCCCTTGACCCATTATCAAGGACAGTTGAAGTGAACACCTGCCTATTGAGCAAGGGGCCAAGTCAGAACAGAAATTCTGATTTGTTTGTTTCAGTGATATGTGCAGGGATTCAGGTAACTGAAGCATAGGTGAAAAACAAACAAACCGGACCTTGTACTTTATTCCAAAAACCAAAAAAATTACATCAAGTTCCGCCCTCTCTCTCTGCATTACTCGTCCCACTACTCTCCGGGCAAAACACTCTCAAAGGTGCTACCCAACTACGAAAAGCGGTACTCCTGCCGCTCTGTACTCCTCTTCCTATTCCCACATCCCGGCGTTGATCCGCGGAAGCAGCAGAGAAGCTACCAACACGAAAGCCATGCTCTCGTGCTCTTCGGTAGCGCTCCTCACCTTCTCTCAGCCACTGTTCAGCAAGACCAAGGCTGATTCGGAGTTCGAATAGTTGGGCCTCCATGGCCCTTCGCTCCTCCCTTTCAGCCAAACTGTTGGCTCTTTCTCTCTCTGCGTTTCTTTCCCTCTCTGCCCGTTCTCTCTCACGATCTTCCCTCTCCAATTGAAGGGCGATTCTCAGCTCCATGGCATCCCTGGAAGAATCGTCATCCGGACGACGCCGTAATTCCTCCTCCAGCTCTGCTATTCTAGCCTCTCTCTGTGCAGCATGGGCAAGTGCCTCTCGCGTCTCCTTTTCCTGCTAGATATACGATCTTAAATATGTGGCAAGGTATAAACAAGGAGAACTCAACACTGAAACTGTTACATGTATAGAGAGCATTCCTTCTGCCTCCGTGGCACGCTGCGTAGTCCGAGCAAGTTGCTCGTGAAGCAAATCAAGTTCTGAGACGGGGATCCATAAGCTGGAAGAGACGCCGTCTCCTCCCATCGCTAACGAAGCCGCGTCGATTTGAGCGCGCTATAAACCACATGGGATGAAAATTAGCGTCCGAACGCCATCAATCTAGAGTTTCAATTAGGAGTGCGCATTGTACATACACCTACCGAAGCGCTCAAGGCTCCACGGGTGTCGCCCAATTGTTGCTCCGTTTCTGCCATGCGTGATCGCAAGTCCGCTATCATGGTATCACGGACATCCTGCAACCATAGGAGTCAGCATCCACAGAGAGGAGAGGAGGAAAGGAGAAAAGAGGAAAAAGGAGACCCACCTCCACAAGTCCCCGGGGTTGGAGCCGCTCTGCGTACATTATCTTATACAGATGAAGATAGTCTTCACTATCCTGCGCATGTGATTCCACGATTGTGCCACCTCGTTGCCAGTCTTCATATTATTCCGGAAACTGCACACGCCAATCAATGCAAGTTGCCGGCCCCCGTGTCTTTCTTCTAACGCGAGGTGACGCAGTCGTATCTGTTGACACCCGTTTTTTACCGATGAATCGAATCAGTTCCTGCGTCTCAGTTATTGATGTCCCGAACAGTCAATCACATGAAAGATTATTCCTCTGGCAGTATTTTGGGCTCTTCCCAGCGAAGAAGGCCTCCCTCCCTCTCATTGGATTTAACGGTCTGTTATAAACCGTTTTTCTCAACATAACGGTCCCCACTTGGCCGTTGTGTTCCGCTGCCCCGGGTTATTTGTATCTCGTGATACGCTTTGTATAGCGGCTCAATTCCAACCGTTATAGTCAATATAGCGGTCGTCCCTGGGCCGTCATTATTTGCCGACAAGAAAAGGGTTTAGAGGCCCGACAGTCGGTCATAGCCACGTGCTTCACGAAAAGTTGTTTGTCTGGGTGTTGACTCCTCTTTAAGTATAACGGTTTTTCTAGGACCGTCATGTATATTGAACGGTCCCTCCAAGACCGTCATATATGTTTGGCGGCCTTCGTAAGACCGTCATTTTTAAGGCCACCCAGATTAGACCCCCGTGATTCCAGGCGGATTAAGAGGAGAATGTCGTTGGCAATATTGACACGATGCTCTCATTTACCGGCCTTTGACCGACCATCATTCCCCTTAACCCCTGATTAAGCTCGAAGCCGTGGGCTCTATATATAGCTCACGGGTTCTGACAGAAAAAGAGGGGGGGGACCATCACGAAGTGCTGTCGAATTCCATCGCCAAATCTCATACAGCATAGGCCCGTTCGTCAGGGAGTGGGGGCCTTCTACATCCCTCGCAGGCCCCCGGTGCAGGGAACCTCACGCTTCATGTCTTTGTGTTTCCTTCTCTGTTTGCTCACCACACACGCCTTTTCTTCACTGCATCACACATCACATACATCATTTAGTTGGCATTTCTTATCTTTCCTACTGTTTCCGGCGCCCTAAACGGGGTTTCAAAACCTCCAGGTATCGCCGGGCCATGTTCTTCCTTTGCTTTATTTCAATTAGTACACCTACTACACCATCATTTAGCTAATCTCCGTTTATCTGTGTGTTTCACCGTTTGCTTTCAGGTCAGCAACCAAAAGCACGAGGCCCGCACCTTCTGGCCGGCCAGGAGGAGTGGAGGAACGGACCCGCATTCTCCCGTAGCTTCCGAGTCCCGGCGCTTTCACCGGGTGGCGATCACGGTCAACAGCTTCATCTTTCCTCCTGTTGTTTTTTTATCTCTTCAATATTATTTAACTCGAGGAGGAATAACATATCAACACCTCTCCTTTTTTGGCGATCACGGTGGGACTTCTGATGCCCATCGTGCTTCTGGTTTGCTGACCAATCTCTGTCTCTGTGAAGTTCAGCGGTTCTGTAACAGCCGTCGTTCTGTGTAAAACGGTTCTCTTTCAGCCGTCGTTGTCTGGTATTCTCCGCAATTATCACTGTTGTACTCTGCTCATTTAACGGCTTCCATCAAGCCGTCATACTCGTATGGCGGTCATCATCAGGCCGCCATTCGCGTTTTGAGCTCTGCACTTTAGCGGTTCTTCCAGAGCCGTTATAATCAATTCAGCGGTCCCCTGTAGACCGTTATTTTGGTGTAGAGTCTACGGCTGGCACTTGTTATCCCTGATTGTTATTCCCAGCATTGGTCCCCCTGCTGTCCACTTGTTATTTTCTATCATATTATTGATTGCTTCATGATTCTATCATTTGATTTCATATGTGATTGCTAGATTTCTAGGCTAGGCTTTGCATGCACTCCGGTGCACCTAGGATCATTCACTTCATACTGTAGTTGCATTTCCTACCGAAGTAGGATTTCCTCTCGTCTCCATATTCCTTGGAGCCGACTAGGGAATCTTGCCGAGGACCTCCGTAAGCCCCCGTGAGCCGTGGATTCCCACACGGACGCCGGGCCGGTTGTACCATCGCCACACCGTGTCTAGGTTCTGCATACGTGGAGAGTGCTTCCCCTTAAAGTCAGCCAGTTCCCCCATCATGCCGTTATTAGGCTCCCAAGTGTCCGAGTGAACTCTACATCTTAATCAAAACACTAAGCCTCAGAGAAAAGAATTCTGAAAATCTGCGGCATCATTCAAAGTGTGTGCATACTTGGTTGACTCCCTTCTCGTCTCCACCTTTCATTGTGTGGTTGCTTTGCTTCTACTTGTGTACTTTGGTCTTAAGTCTCTCTAGTCTGTGCATCCCATTGCATGCAGCATTGCTCCCCTCCCTCGGGATCATCTCCTAGGGGCGATTCTCTACTCTCCCTCTATTGCAACCCTTTATTCAACTCATCATCATCCAGCATGTCTTCTTTCGGGTCCATCCCCGCCCGCGAGGATTCTCTTCCTCAGGGGCTCCTCGAGGACGTCTCCGGGGTTGCCTCCTCCCTGAATGGGGAGGGGTTCGTCTTTGTTCCCCCTTCCTCCATCGCTGAGGTTGCGCCACCCACGCTCCCTCAGTTTGGCTCCCCGTCGGCGAGCCAACTACTCCAACTCATGTCCCAACTTGACCAGGATCAACTCCAGATATTCAAGCAAGCCCTCGGGGCAGAGGTCCCGCCCGCTGTAACCCTTCCTGTCTCTTCCACCCATCCTGCTGAGAGGTCCGGAGCACCGTCTGTTGCCCCAGTGGACCATACCCCTCTTCGCCCACAGGTCCTCCAGTTTCCAATATATCAATCTGGCCAGGCTTCTACCTCAGCCCACCCTCCTGCAGACAAAGGGAAGAGTCAAATTCCCTTATCTCCTCGTGCTAGTGCCCACGCGGCCGTCTCATCAGCACCACCGGCCCCTCTGGCCCAAGTGGATTCTACTCGACTACAGCCCGGAATAGCTCAACTCGCTTACGCTGATGTGGGTCCTTTTTGGACTCAACATCCATCTTACGGGCTCATGGCCCCCACTATCCATCCGGCTGTCTCCCATTATCCCTCGGCTTCTACTGTCCATCCAGCTGCCTCTCACTACCCTTCAGTTCCACCTCAAGTCCCTCTACCTCAACAAGGAAGTGACGATCGCTTGGCAGTTCTCCAACAGCAGATCGATCTCCTCAATAAGAGGGTTGGCCCACCATCCTTCGCAGATGCTCTCACTCCTAATTTCCGGGACATCCGATTCCCTTCTCAGTCAGAGCTCCCGACATACCGAAAGTACAATGGGAACGGCAACCCGTTCATCCACGTCAAGGAATTCCTGTACGAGTCGGGACCATACCAGCATGACGATCACCTCCTTGCATATCTATTCCGGCGATCCCTGGACGGGGTGGCACTCGAATGGTTTTACGCTCTGCCACTGGAGGAGGTTGGGAGCTTCAAGACGATCAAGGAGAAATTCGTGCAAAGATTCCAAGATCGGGTCGGACCCGAATACTCATTCACGGACTTAGTGGCCGAGAAGATGAAAGCTGATGAAGACTTCGCTACCTATGCTGATAGGTGGAGGCAGATAGCCTCCCGTGTGCCCGGGCAGATTCCGGAAGAAGAAAAGATCAAACTGCTCATTTCTAATGCAACCCCTCTCTTCCGGAATGTCCTAATGATGAATGACATCACCAGTATGCATCAACTGTACAGTCGGGCCCGGTTTATCCAGACCCAGTTTAAGGACTCCCCCATTCATTCTCTCTTCGAAGCCCAGAAGCCCAAGAGTTCCAGAAAACCACAGGGCCCTGTTACCGAGGGAGTCCAAACAAACGAGCAGGTGCAGGTAGTTAGCCAGACTGCCACCTCCCACTTCCCCCAGCAAAGCAACCCCCATTTCTCCGCATCACCTCGCCCTTCCTTTCCCACGCAGCAACACCCTCAACAACAATCTCCGCCACCACCACAACAGCCCCAGCAACCACTGCAATACCATAACACTCCCCCGCCTGCTACCTACGCACCTGCTCGTCCGGTTGCTAAAAGAGCCAACTATCCTCCTCTCCCAGAGACGCTCACTAATGTCTTTGCAGCGCTGATGCATACTGGCGATTTACAATTGCCACCTGAGCGCCCGAACATGAATCCGGCCGCCGATCTGTCCCGATATTGTGTATATCACCGGCAGCCGGGGCACACCATTGAGAGGTGTTATCATTTTAGGGACCTGGTATACGACCTGCACGAAGGTCACAGGATCGATTGGGCTCAGATGAGGAAGCTGATTGAAGATCTGAGAAGAGGGCCAGCAAGGCCGCAACAGGCAGCACCACAGCAACAGCAGTTTCAGCAACAACCTCAGCAATTCCAGCCACAGCAGCCACAGCAACAGCAGCAGCAGCCAAACTTAGGGATCCACCAAAATCCCATGCCAGTACATGCACCCGCTCCTCAACAACAACAGCAGCCGCCGGCACCGGCCCAAGTCAACATGTTACGCCACCCGGCTCCTGACGCAGGGTGGACCATTGACGATCCCGCACACCTGTTAACCTTACGCCACATCCCTACGCACTCTACCTCACCCGCCGTCTTTTCCATCCTTCGGCCTTCCATGCCTTCCACAACTTCCCCCGTCATCCATCCTTCCACCATACTTACCACTCCGAGAAGCCATATTCTCTCGCCTATCCCCCCACAACATTATACTTCCCCACCTACTATACCCTCCACTATCTTGTCCACCAATCACTGCAGTCCACTAACCGCCCCTTTACCTCACCCATCGCCCATTTTACCTTCACCACAACCTTCGCTTACTATGCCTATCATATCCTCCATCACCAAGACTGCCATCCCTTCCATTCTCATTCACCCCACTGGGTCAAGCGGGAGCCCACCTACAGCCATGCCAGCACAAAACCTTGCCCTCAGGAGCGGGCGGTTATTTCAAAGGACTTACCCCTCTACCAGTGCACCTCCCCAAATACCCTCCATCTCAGCATCAGCAGCACAAGACAATGAAGTTGACCCCGCGCCCGGTTCCACATACGACCTGTTGCAACATCTTGACCGCATGCCGGCAAAGATCTCTGTCTTGGAGTTGATCAGACGTTCACCTCTACACCAAGAAGCATTAAGGACGTTTCTGCAAAGGGTCATAGTGAACGAAGATGTGGCGGTAGACAGCTTGCCGTCAGTGTTGGCTACTGTTACCAAAGGGCCCGCTATCACATTCTCTGAGGCCGAACTCGCGCCCCCTGAAGCACGCCAAATGCCGCTATGCGTCACCATCACCTTGAACCAGGTAGTGGTAGACTCAGTGCTAGTGGACACTGGGGCTTCAATAAATGTTTGTCCATTAAGTACTCTGCGTGCCTGCAACATTTCTGAAAGTATGCTGAAGCCGACACCGACAACCATTGCCGCCTATGACAATTCCAGAAGGGCATGTCACGGGGTCATCACATTACAGGCTGAGCTAGGGCCGTTACAAATAGAGGTGGAATTCTACGTCCTAGACATAGATCCGATGTTCAAGGCTATTCTGGGTCGTCCATGGATAAATGCTCTGCAAGCGGTACCTTCCACCGCCCATCAGTGCCTGAAATTCTCCTTCCAGGGGCGAGTGGTCAAAGTTAAGAGTGTTTCCACCGTCCAGGCAGTGGACGCCATCACTGACCAGGTTCTCCCCACTCTATGGCCGAGCAATAGGCCAGTATTGTCAGTTATGGACATAAATTACCCATGGGCTTATGCGGCAGGCAAACCCATTACAACACGCAAGAATGCCGGAGCTAAGCCTAAACCCAAAAATTCTAAAGGCTGGGACATGATCATGAAGCTAGGCTATCAGCCAGGCCTTGGTCTCGGCGCGCGGTTACAGGGAAAGACCAAACCCATCTCTGAAAGCAAGAAGATGGGTCGTCAGGGCTTAGGCTATCATAACACTACCATTCAGGCAGATTCTGGGCCACTAACCTGGGACTACCGGCAACACTTTGTAAAGGGTCCACTACAGCCCGGCACCGCAAATAAGCCACAATCCAAGGAAGAAAAGAAAGATGCTCCCATTGTTAATATTGTTGCTGACCCACCGCCGCCTCTGCAGGGGTTGGTAGGGGATCTTGAAGATTATTTTGCTGAAATGTCAAGTCTGTTTACTGATCCAGCCACTCAAATGAAGGGGACAGAGATGCCCATGGTTAGGCATGCTCTGATAAGGCCACAGAAGATACGAGAGGCAGGAAGCTCCGACATTTCCTTCTTTATTCCTCCTGCTCATTTGGCCTCAACAGTTTACCCAAACTTTGTGATTCGATCTCCTCCAATACTGGTCAAACCGTGTTTCACAGGGAGACCGTCAAAAATTCTATTCATTCCCTCCAATTGCGGGCACTGTCCGCCCATTGATCTACTCGATCTATCTTCACCACCTTCTCCTAACCCCCGAGTTCGCGGGATGTGGTTCTCCCCCGATACCTTCCTCTCTCTCTTTCCTCAATTCTTCACAAAAAAACTCCTTCCTCTGCCTCCACCTTCTGATTCTTCTTGCTCTCTTCTGGTAGTAGAAGATACCCAAAAAAAAACGTCAACTTTCAAACTTACATTTCAGTCGAAGACTATGCTGTCTTCTGCTCATCCACTCCCCAGGGGCACCAAACCCCTGCTCCTTCTCCACTAGATTTTCTGTCTCCTAGGGTAGATGTACAGGTAGTTGGGTCTCCTAGGTTAGTCGAGTCAGTCAGGGTAGAAGCATGTTCCCCCTTAGATAGCCCATCCACCTCTGCAACGCCACCACTGGCATGTCACTCCCGTTCCATTCCCGATAGGTTCCTACAGGATCTGGCCTTGAGATGCCAGGCCCTCCTCAGATGCCCAGAATTCATAGCCACCACCGTCTCCTTGAAAGAGGATGAGGATTCAGAAGGCCGGGTGTGGAGCAATGACGGACTAGGAGTGTATGAAATTGTAGACGAGAAAGACCCAGCGGATGATGAGGAAAGTGATGTGGAGGACATTGCTGACCTATACGCACAAGGATTGAGAAGATTCGACGAACCCTCGTCAGCAGTGGATGAACCCACTAAAGAAATCAATTTAGGGACCGAAGAGGATCCCAGGCCCATATCTATTGCAGCTGATCTCCCTCCTAAGGTAGAAGAGGAGCTCATCAAGGTTTTGAGAGAGTACAGCGATTCTTTTGCCTGGTCCTACGAGGACATGCCGGGTCTCGACCCCGCTTTAGTGGAACACAGGTTAATCTTAAGGCCAGGGGCGATTCCTGTTAAACAAAAGCTCAGAAGATTCCACCCACATATGGCCTTGAGAATGAAAGAAGAGGTGGACAAATTACATAAGGCCAGATTCATCAGGGTTGTGCTTTATCCACAGTGGGTGGCCAATATAGTCCCGGTAATAAAAAAAGATGGCAAAGTCAGAATTTGTATTGATTTCAGGGACTTAAACAAAGCATGTCCGAAAGACGATTTCCCGCTTCCTCACATCGATGTTTTGGTAGATAATACCGCTGGGTTTGAGGCTCTCTCGTTCATGGACGGGTATTCAGGATACAACCAAATCCGTCTTGCTCTAGAAGATCAAGAGAAAACCTCCTTCACCACGCCTTGGGGCACCTACTGCTATGTCGTCATGCCATTTGGATTGAAGAACGCAGGTGCTACCTATCAACGGGCAATGGTGGCCATCTTCCACGACATGATGCACGTCTACATGGAGGCCTATGTGGATGATATTCTGGTGAAGTCGAGGACAAAAGAAGAACACCCCGCCATTTTAGCCAAAGTGTTGCAAAGGGCTAGGGAATACCAATTGAAGATGAATCCTAAGAAATGTGTCTTTGGAGTCGCATCCGGGAAATTACTTGGGTTCATGGTTAGCAAACGAGGGATTCAGATTGATCCTAATAAGGCAAAGGCCGTAATGGAAATGCCACCGCCTAAGAATCTTAAGGAGCTTCGTGGTCTGATTGGGCGTTTGCAGTTCGTTAGAAGATTCATATCTCAACACTCTCAAAGATGCCGCCCATTCTACGACTTATTAAAGGCGGGGGCCGAGTTTAAATGGAACGAACAATGTCAGAAGGCCTATGAGGAGCTTAAGGTCTATCTGTCCAACCCTCCTGTCTTGCAACCTCCTGTCCCCGGAAAGCCTTTGATCCTATACATTTCTGTCGCTGAGGATTCCCTAGGTGCTGTCCTGGCACAAGTGGATGATGAAGGAAGAGAGAGGGCAGCATATTATCTCTCCCGATTGTTCAATTCTGCCGAATCCCGGTACACTGCCATGGAGAAGACTAGTGCAGCATTGGTATGGGTAGTTCAGAAGTTAAAACACTATTTCCTAGCCCATGAGGTAAGGTTGATCTCTAGAATGAACCCAATCCGCTACCTCCTCGAGAAACCCGTCCTCTCTAGTCGATTAGCTCGCTGGCAGAGCTTTCTCTCTCAATTTGATATCACCTTCGTCGTCCAGAAGGCCATCAAGGGGTATGCTATTGCTGAGCATCTTGCTCATTCTCCTATCCCCTACACTGATTCAATCCAGGACGAATTCCCTGATGAACACCTTGCAGTTATCTCTCATCCGCCTCCCTTTTGGTCTCTACATTTCGATGGTGCGCTCAATTCCCAGGGCCGTGGCATCGGCGCTGTCCTCCTTACTCCCGAAGGTATCACCGTCCCTTTTGCCTACCAGCTCTCTTTCTCTGCCACCAACAACATAGCCGAGTATGAGGCTCTCCTAGCTGGACTAAAGCACGCCTATCTCTTAGGCGCACGATACCTCAACATCATGGGAGATTCTCAATTGGTGCTGCGTCAAGTTCTGTCAACTTATCGCACCCGTGACCCCAAACTAAAGCCATATCAAGATTTGGTCACACTCTTGGCTAGACAATTTAGCAAACTCATCTACGTTCATGTTCCCCGATCTCAAAATATTCTTGCTGATTCATTAGCATCTCTCGCTTCCTCTTTATCCTTCTCCCTTAGTCGTTCCACTGAGACCATTGTGGTCCAACGGATGGACGCTCCCTCTCTGCAAGATCCTTGGTTTGCTAACCTTAGGAAGATTATGGAAGAGAAAGCGGCTAAAGAAGAGGTTAAGGAAGTATCCTTGGCAGAATTGGAAGAAATCTTGGACGAAGATGAGTTGCCATGGTTCCATGAGATTGAGCAATATTGTCGGGATGGTTCTCTCCCGGAGGAAGCCAATGCGACACAAAGAAAAGCCATCAGAAGAGTCGCCTCGAGGTATACAATCGTTGCAGGAGAATTGTACAGGCGCGCTCTCAATGGAGTTCTGATGCGGTGTTTAGATGACAATGAAGCTTGGAAAGTAGTGGAAGCTGCTCACTCCGGTGAATGTGGAGGTCACGTGAATGGACAGGCATTGGCTAAGAAGATCCTTAGGCAGGGCTACTACTGGCCAACCCTAGAGGAAGATTGCTCTACCTACGTCCGTAGGTGCCTTCAGTGCCAGCTCCATGCTGACAAAATCCACGCCCCTGCTTCATCTCTTCGCCCACTATCCGCCCCATGGCCTTTCTCCATGTGGGCCTTTGATATTGTCGGTCCGTTAGGTGACCCTAACGCCCAAGTAAAACAGAAATCCTTCATCCTCACCGCTACAGAGTATTTCACGAAGTGGGCGGAAGCTGAAGCCTATGCAGAGATCAAAGCTACCACAGTTTGCCGCTTCATCACAAAGAACATCATCTCGCGGTTCGGGGTACCAAGCGACATTGTCACCGACAATGGGCCACAATTTGTGTCTCAAGAACTCCAGGACCTCTGTAAGAAATTTGGTATTGCATTGCATCATTCATCACCATATTATCCACAAGGCAACGGTCAAGCCGAAGCCACCAATAAAACCCTTCTTAAAATCATCAAGAAAACGTGTGAATCCCACCGGCACGCTGATTGGGCTGATAAATTGATAGACGCTCTATGGGCTTATCGCACCTCTGTCCGAACTCCTACAGGGCAGACTCCCTTCGCCCTCACCTATGGGATGGAGGCGGTACTCCCGTATGAGATTCTCATCCCTTCCCTAAGAGTGCAGCTAGATAAGGAACTTAATCTCGACGAGCGTCGAGAGGCGTTACTAGCGCAGCTGGAACTATTAGATGAGAAGAGGTTAAATGCGGCCAATCACGCTTCTGTTTATCAAAAGCGGGTCTCACGTCATTTTCAAAAGAAGGTAATCGAAAGAAAGTTTGAAATAGGTAATATGGTTTTGAAAAGGAAATTCATCCGAACAGGTGGTCCAAGGGCTAAGTTGCAGCCAAACTGGGAAGGGCCGTTCGTCATCAAGGAAGTCTATCCAGGTAATGCCTATCGGTTGACAAACTCAGAAGGAGAAGAACTGGCAAATCCGTGGAACGGGTTATATCTCAAACGCTTCTATCCCTAAAAAAGAGTCTAACCACGTGCTTCCCTAGCAATGCAAGCCTCCCCTGTTCATAAGAATCACTGAGAGAAGCTGAACACACAAACACGACCCTTTGGTCCTGTCCCCAGTTCCGCCAAACACCGTTTCCCGGGGCCACACTCTGGAGGAAAGTTGTAGTCCCTGTACGTTTCTTGCTTCGGCTGAACCCAAGAATGAGGAGTAAATAAGGAGGCGATGCCTGACCTGGGTACCCTAATACGAGATAAGTCTCAAATAGGGGCAGTTCGTTATGACCTGAAGCCACAAGAAAAAGAAAGAAAAAAGAGAGGAAAAGAACAAAAAGGAAAATGAATAAATGAAAATATTTGGAACAACTGTGGTAGCTTAAGGTTCGATGACGAACACAAAACCCCGGCGCAACAGACCGAAGCTTTGAGGGGTACCCAGGAAAGAATTCAAGTCTTAAAACCTCACATGACGGGTGTAAGCTTGTCTCCGTATTCTTTTTTCTTTTCAGGACAAAGCTGAGTACCCTGGGGGTGGCCCTGGCAGAACACCGTCAGGCAAATATAAGTTCGGACCAGGAGGGTCCCTTCAATCACACGCCAATCTCAGGAGGAATCCTCAGGTTACGAGGGAGGCATGTCTTGTTACGGAAGCATCGGTTTTCCAAAAAAAAAAAAAAAACAAAACAAAAAAAAAACAAAAAAAAAATCAAATATTTCAAAAAAAAAATCAAATATTTCAAAATCCAAAAACAACAAATATTTCAAAATCAAAAAAAAAATCAAATATTTCAAAAAAAAAAAATCAAATATTTCAAAATTCAAAAACAACAAATATTTCAAAATCCAAAAAAACAACAAATATCTTAAAAAAAAAAAAAAACTTAAAACCCAAAAACATTGGATATTTCAAAATCCAAACATTAAAAAAAAAAAAAATCCAAAAATATTCATGACTTGCATTCATGGCATGCATGCATTGCATTGTTATCATTTCTCTTTTCCTTCGCTTATTTAATAAGGCTTGCCCCTTGACCAAAAATCAAGCACTGGTTACCTCCGCACTTGTCACAAGGCAAGGGGCTAAGCCTAAAACAGATTTAACCTGTTTCATTGCTAATAGTGTGCAGGACGATGGAGCAAGAAGACGAAGTAACAACAGAACAACTGCAAGGGGCAAAATCAGTCACTCCAACTTTTATTCCTGATACAAACAATTCTCGCTCTCAAACAAGGCACTCTCACTTATCAAGCATCATAAAAAGGAAGGGAAAGTACAATCACTCAATCCTCCGCTGGGCATTCCCGCAGGGGCACATCTCTCTCAGTTCTCTGATATACGCCTGGCGAGTCTCGGTCGCCTCTTCCACCTCTGCTGGCAAGGCACGCACCTTGCTGATTCCCCACATCGCTAGTGCACTCCTCACACTCTGCTCATCGTGCTCAGTGCCAATCTGTCTAGCCTGAAGAGAAGGGAAGTGCGACAACGGAGGAAGCAAGGTCCGCGGTACACCGACCTGCAAATGGCACCTGTGTGGATAATACACGGCCAGTACGGTATCACTCACTAGCCTCAAATCCAGACCCTGTCCTCTGGGCAGTCTGACCTCCGTAGTCACCAAGAAGTTAGGCCGCATCACGAACCTCTCCACGGGTAGCCGACTCAGGTACCTGCGCCATTCTTCTCTGGTCCGCATATCCCCCGTACGGCACTCCACCTGCGAAGAGAAACCAAACCCGCCACCGATAAAGGAAAGTGGATGGCTCCCGAAGATCCTACTCTCAGTCTCTATGCTTGCCCTAGGGATAAACTTCAGTCTCACGCCCACCCAACACTCTAAGAGAATCATAGAACCAAACAGTGGACCACTCAGGGCAGCAGAGCTAAGCCCTTCATAAAAATAGGCTAAGATAGCCTGGGAAATAGAAAGCCCTCTCCATAAACCACTGATGGTGCTAAGGATGGGAAGATCTAGCACGTGGTCGGCTGACGGAAAGAGGATAGCACCACACAAGCAAATGGATGCAGCCTTGGCGATAGCCTCATGCCACCCGCATTTGTTCTTACAATGTGCCACCACCCACTGGCTGAGAGGAAGAAGGTGAATATGACGGGCTCCCACAAAGGTCTTGATCTCACTCGGGTCTTCTATGAATTCGCTAAAGATGGCAACTGGATCTATAGGGGCAACTGTGTGACACACTAGATCCTCCTCCCCAACCCTAGACTTAGGGAGAGACAGATAAGCCTCTACTTCCTCTAAAAGGACGGTGGCCTCAAAGGATGGAAAGATAAAAGTGTGGGTCTGTGGGTGCCACATTTCTATAAGGGCTGAAATGCTGTGCCAGTCAAAGGAAATCTTTTGGAAGTTACGACCTAAGAACAGCAAGGATTGTAAGTGCCAAGAATTAAGGATGTGGGTTACCCCTAGGGGCAAGGCACGAACCATGGGAGCCACCCACTTAAGAGAAGAGTATCGGCGAGAGCCAGGAAGGAGCTAAAAAGGAGAAAACGAGGAAAGTAATGCAGAAAGAAAGAGATATTAGACGAACAGAATCAAATGAACCAAGTTTGAAGTGATTTAAACATACCTCTCTAGAAGGATTTGAACTGAGATGTCGAGGAATAGAACCCAAATGCGCAATCTCCTCTCGCTCCTTCCTCGCAGCCTTAGGGCCTGAATGGTCTCCCTCACCCAAAGAATGCTCACCAAAACTCCTCTTCATGATGATTTGGTGGTGATTTAGAGGGAAGAAACTTAAGAAGGAGAAGAAGAGGTTGGGTTCAGCCTGAAGGCAGAGCACCCCTTACTTATAGGAGGTCTCATCCCGTGTTTCGCTCCACTGGAACGCATGATGCACGAGAGCACACCAGGATTGAATGGGCTTAAGGGAATTCAATTTGGCTTCTAAGATCGTGCTGATTGGCGGTCGTACGATAGACCGTCATTCATCTAAGCACGGCCCAATGGAGACCGCTATTCTCATGTCCGCGGTCTAACATGGACCGTCGTTCTTCAGTCGGCCAGCGCCAAATAGCGGCTTTCCCTTGACCGTTATGTTACATAACGGCTATGGCATCGCCGTTATTCTTAAGCAACCCACGGCCCTGTCTTGGCCGTCATTCTTTCCAAAACGGTTTTTTCCTGGCCGTTGTTCTCTAAACTCATGGGCGTGCCTCACCTCCGCTCGCGTCACTCACCTCGAGTCGGCGTGCCTCACCTCCGCTCGCGTCACTCACCTCGAGTCGGCGTGCCTCACCTCCGCTCGCGTCACTCACCTCGAGTCGGCGTGCCTCACCTCCGCTCGCGTCACTCACCCCGAGTCGGCGTACCTCACCTCCGCTCGCGTCACTCACCTCGAGTCGGCGTGCCTCACCTCCGCTCGCGTCGCTCAACTCGAGTCAGCGTGCCTCACCTCCGCTCGCGTCGCTCAACTCGAGTCGGCGTGCCTCACCTCGAGTCGACGTGCCTCACCTCCGCTCGCGTCGCTCAACTCGAGTCGGCGTGCCTCACCTCCGCTCGCGTCACTCGCCCTGAGTCGGCGTGCCTCACCTCCGCTCGCGTCACTCTCCCTGAGTCGGCGTGCCTCACCCCCGCTCGCGTCGCTCACCCTGAGTCGGCATACCTCGCTACCTCTCACGCAGCTCACCCGAGTCTGTCATCGCCTCCCTCACCCATTGTCATTCATACATACACTCATCCATTTGCATACATTCATACATCCATACAAAAACTAAAAAAGGGGGTGCATCATATATACATATCATCATCCCAAAAACATAAAAATCTCATAAAAAAAAGGGAAAAAAAAGAGGAAAAAGTACAAAATCAGGCCTCACCCTCTGGCCTGTCACTGTCTCCACCTCCCTCCTGTCTCTTCGCTGGCGGGGCCATCGAAGAAGTCTCAGCATCATCGCGACGTCGTCGTCGCTCATCACTCTCGTTCCTCTCCCGCTGAGAGGAACTCGCCAGGTAACGTCTCACCGAGGTGTGAGTAGCCTGGCTGCCACTCGGTACGACCGATCGGCTCCTCGAACGGCTCATCGTCATACCCTGAACCTGGCCCCGCAGCACAAGAGCCTCGGTCCTGAAAGGCTCCAGCTCCGCTATCGTCGCTCGGTGGCGCTCCACCTCCTCTCGATAGCGCTCCACCTCCGCTCGGTAGCGCTCCACCTCCGCCCGGAGAAGTCCTGTCTCAAGAGCGTCGGCCGGCTGAGCTCGCGCAAGCTGCTCACGCAAATGGCCCGCCTCCCTCTCAGCCACGAGCCGCAGCACCTCTCGCTCCTGAGACGCTGCTCGCTCTCGCTCCAGCTCTGCCTGTAACTGCTCCAGCTCGGCAGTCAGCACAGGATGAAGTCCTCTCACCCGCTCCCGGAACTCGGCAGCCTCTACCGACTGGAGCCGCCTCACCTCCTCCTGAGCCTCGGCTAACTCCGCCCTGGCTCGAGACACCGACCTCTGGGCGCTCACAGTCGCCTCCTGGGCCCGAGCCTCAACCTGCACCAACTCAGCCCGTAGGTGGGCCACCTCCTCTCTGGCACGGGTAGCCTCCTCCATAGCAACCCTCACGTCGTCCACCTGCATGCATCAAGCATTAGCACATTCCATTCATATCATGCACAAATAAACAAAGGAAAGCGTCAGAGTGTACCCGCACGGCAAGCTCGCTCTCCGCTGCCTCGGCCCGCTCCACCATCCGCTGGAACTCGGCATCCCGGGCTGCTCGGTCGGCCGGTGTCTCAACAGAAGAAGAAGAAGGAGCCTCCGCTCCACGCCTCTGAGCAGCCTCAGCTCGCTGCACCCAAATATCCCAGGACAGTCACATGCATAAACATCATATAGAAATGTAAGGGTCCAGAGTTTAGGAACATACCAGTAACTCGAGGGCTCGGCGAGCCTCATCCCTCTCCTGGATGGTGGCATGAAGGAGCCCCTGCAGCTCCGCTAAGCGTCCCTCAGGGTCGATCTGCATGTCGAAAGGAAGTCAGTACAGCATATAGAGATCATAAAGCATGTAGATTAAGTCTGAGTTTAGAATTGTACCGGTCGGCGTGATCCTCGGAACACGCGGTCTCCGTAATGCCTGACGTACGCAGTCACGTACGCCGCATCACTGTCAGCACGAGCAGTCACCACACGCCCACCTGCCTGCCAGTCGGCAACCTGCTCGGCGTTCCGCGCCGCCCAATCGCACTGCTGAGTCAGCCCTCGGGTGCTCCGCGTCACCCTCTCCCTCGCGCTCTCCTGCGCCGGGAAGTCTACCACGGGCTGAGAGACGCCGGTCGTCCTCATCACCAGCCGGGAGTAAAGGGGCTCCACTACATTCATGCAGTGTAACCACACATCACGCCCGGAGAAGGTGAGAGCTCTCACCACCCACGGCTGCTCTGTCACGTCCTCGTGTGCATAAGGAGTCCACTGCACCTGCATACATCAGCAATCACATCAACATCATATAAAACAAGCATTTTCCAAATAAAGGCTAAAGGTTTAGAAGTCGTACTGAGGAGTACGGAAGCGTGTCAATGTCATCCTGCAGGTCGCGCACCTGCCGTGTCAGGGTCCCCGACCCACGAGCTGGCGCCCACCGTCGTAGAAGAGGGAAGAGTCCAGGGCGGATCTCTAGTCCCCTGCGCAGCATAGGCAGCCGCACGTAAGCCCATGCCTGCATCACGCACAAGTCGTCAGCATCTAGAGTACAGGTCCTAGGAAATTGCATGAGTTCTGAGTCAGAGTCGTACCTGGAGAAGGGGAGAGAAGCCCCCCAACATCGTCCGTCGGGACGTCGAGCTGAGGCTCTCAAAAAGGAAGGCGAGCACACCGGCACCCCACGCGTAGTCTCCCACGTGCTCTAGGTCCTCGAGGAACGGAAGAAGTCGGCAGTGGATGACGTCCGCACGCGTAGAGAAGAGGAGTCGCCCGAACAAGAACATCAGGAACCGCCGAAGAACCGTGTCCGCCTCTGCACCCGGTCCTGCTGCTACTCGAGGCCGCACGCGCGTCACCAGCCGGTCCAAGTGCTCCTCTGGACGCTCGCCCACCGCAAGTCCCGTCCGTCGCAACCCCAGGCTGTCCTGGAGAGCTGCCCGCGGAAGAAGCGTGGTCTGCCGACGTGTCGTCTGGAGCGCGAGCCCCAACGTCCTCTCGGCCATGCCGCGGTAATCAGGAAAGGAGATCCCAGTCACCGGCAGACCGTGCACCTGCAAACCAGTGAGCCTGGCCACGTCCTCTAGCGTAGGGACCATGTGACCCCACGGGAAGAGGAACGTGCGACTCGCCGGATCCCAGCGGTCGTGCAGGGCATAGAGAAGAGGTGTGTCAAAGCGACACACCTCAATACTGAGGAATGGGGCGAACCCCATGGCAGCAAGCCTCTCTCGCTGAAAGTCCGGCAGTGCAAGATACACTGACCGAACCTGCAGCCAGGAGATACGGGTCCGACGCTTTCCCTGCATTCATTCATTCATCTCATTAGTTTCATATTTCTTAATAACAAAAGAAAGGGGTGTTCCTCATTTTAGTTGTTCAACGGCCTTCCCCTGGCCGTTTTGTTGCCTATGACGGCCCTCCATGGACCGTCCTATTTTATGATGTTTTGAATAACACGGCCATTCCTGGGCCGCTATTCCATTCACAACGGTTGTCCATGAACCGTTGTTCTGATGAATCATTCAACGGCCCTCCAAGGGACGCGGTGCTATTTTGAACGGTCCAATGGGGACCGCATTGTTCTGAATGCCGAGGGTTGCTACGTTATGGTCAACGGCCACTCCTGGGCCGCTGTTCTGTTTGACGGTCCGTTGAGGGCCGTTTTGTTCTGAGGAGAACCCAAAGGTCAGATATGTTTAACGGCCCCTACTGGGCCGTGTTGGGTATATTTTGCGGTCCTTTGAGGACCGTCATTGCGTAATCTCCTCCAACGATGGCGAAGCGCCATCCCCCGCCGCTGTGGAAGCCCTTAACCCCCATTCCCCCGTGCTATACAATGAAAAGGGACCTACCTCCGAGTCACGACGCCTTCTCGCCGGGCGCGGCGCCTCCGCCGCCGGCTCGTCGCCTTCCGGCTCGTCGGCTCCACGCTCGCCGTCGGAACCACTCTCGCTCTCCTCCACGAGCGCGAGGGCGAGATCATCCGCCGAGAAGTCCATCGTCCCGGCTTCTTCCCCCGGAGCAACCGCCTCCGACCGCCGCCGCTCGTCGCCGTCGCCATCCACCGCCATCGCGAGGGAGAGAAATCCCGAGAGAGAGAGGAAGAGGGTGATGGAAAGGAAGAGGAGAGAGGCCATTGTGAGAGAGGGAGAGCACGAGAGAAAAGAGAGAGAGAATGAGAGTGTGGGAGAAGGGGGGGTCGCTCCTCCTTCCTCTTCTTCTTCTCTCTTCCTGCCGTTACGGTGGGAGGAGGGAAGGAGAAGAGGTTTATATTTTTGAACCGACGTTGAGAATGGCGGTCTAGCGATAGACCGCCATACAATTAGAACGGCTACCTTAAGACCGTTATTCTGCAAGCGGTTACTTATCATTGAACGGCCTTCCTATGACCGTTAATAATCCATATGGCGGTTTACCATGAGCCGTCCAACTTAAGAACGGTCCCCTATGAGCCGTTTAACTGTTGAATGTATCATTATTGTGAAATTCATGTGCCAATGAGTTTTGATTGCAGTTAAAGCTAAACAACATCAATGTCCCGCCGTTACGCCTGCACAGGTAAGTCAGGTATGGCCCTCAATCCCTCAAAACTCTTATTGCATTACTATATGGTAATAAACATCTATCTCGAGAACCAGTCGATTCTTCACGCATTCTAGGATCTGACGTTCCCCGTCAACAAAAACACATGATGATCTAGGTATGCGTGTCTAATCTTCGGAAAGGCCGCTAAGTTGGAAGAAGTCAGGGGACGACGGTTCTCTCTTGCACGCTGTGGTTGCAAGAAGTGTCCTGACCCTGACTCATTCAGTTCTGCAATAATATTCTCGAGTATTTTATATTTTTATCCTTTGTTTGCATTCGATTTTACATGTTTCTTTCTTTTAGCCCAGCATGCATCACAAGCACCTTTTGAGCATTCACGACCTACGGTCTGCCTGAGAAATGATCTTGCGTATGATTGACTGTTTTCTGTGTTCCATGTCCCACCGAAGGAATAATTCCACTCCAAAATTAGAAGGTATTTCTTTAGACCTAATTGTTCGGTTCTGATGAATTAAGTGTTTCCCTCGTCTGGAGTTTTAAAATCCTTTTAATTTCGCTATTGCCAGCTTCTATATCGCCTCATTTAGGACCACAGCTTGTCCGCCGACGAGGCCGCTCCTTGCTCTTTTACCTTAGTTCCTCCAGATTCAGGTTTAACACTCAGTCCCACAGTACCTTGCAAATTGGTTCGAAGGTTGCCGGAAGATTTCTATGGCTTATTGGTATGAAACGGGTGTCGTATTGCCTTAACGCTCGCTTTTGCAGTCCACTCCGCTTCATCTCCGCTACAACTCCATGTTCCATGACGCCTCCACTACACCTCCGCTCGTTCCCTTGCAAGGCGGACGTTAAGGAGGGGCATCTGTTGACACCCGTTTTTTACCGATGAATCGAATCAGTTCCTGCGTCTCAGTTATTGATGTCCCGAACAGTCAATCACATGAAAGATTATTCCTCTGGCAGTATTTTGGGCTCTTCCCAGCGAAGAAGGCCTCCCTCCCTCTCATTGGATTTAACGGTCTGTTATAAACCGTTTTTCTCAATATAACGGTCCCCACTTGGCCGTTGTGTTCCGCTGCCCCGGGTTATTTGTATCTCGTGATACGCTTTGTATAGCGGCTCAATGCCAACCGTTATAGTCAATATAGCGGTCGTCCCTGGGCCGTCATTATTTGCCGACAAGAAAAGGGTTCAGAGGCCCGACAGTCGGTCATAGCCACGTGCTTCACGAAAAGTTGTTTGTCTGGGCGTTGACTCCTCTTTAAGTATAACGGTTTTTCTAGGACCGTCATGTATATTGAACGGTCCCTCCAAGACCGTCATATATGTTTGGCGGCCTTCGTAAGACCGTCATTTTTAAGGCCACCCAGATTAGACCCCCGTGATTCCAGGCGGATTAAGAGGAGAATGTCGTTGGCAATATTGACACGATGCTCTCATTTACCGGCCTTTGACCGACCATCATTCCCCTTAACCCCTGATTAAGCTCGAAGCCGTGGGCTCTATATATAGCTCACGGGTTCTGACAGAAAGAAAGGGGGGGGACCATCACGAAGTGCTGTCGAATTCCATCGCCAAATCTCATACAGCATAGGCCCGTTCGTCAGGGAGTGGGGGCCTTCTACATCCCTCGCAGGCCCCCGGTGCAGGGAACCTCACGCTTCATGTCTTTGTGTTTCCTTCTCTGTTTGCTCACCACACACGCCTTTTCTTCACTGCATCACACATCACATACATCATTTAGTTGGCATTTCTTATCTTTCCTACTGTTTCCGGCGCCCTAAACGGGGTTTCAAAACCTCCAGGTATCGCCGGGCCATGTTCTTCCTTTGCTTTATTTCAATTAGTACACCTACTACACCATCATTTAGCTAATCTCCGTTTATCTGTGTGTTTCACCGTTTGCTTTCAGGTCAGCAACCAAAAGCACGAGGCCCGCACCTTCTGGCCGGCCAGGAGGAGTGGAGGAACGGACCCGCATTCTCCCGTAGCTTCCGAGTCCCGGCGCTTTCACCGGGTGGCGATCACGGTCAACAGCTTCATCTTTCCTCCTGTTGTTTTTTTTATCACTTCAATATTATTTAACTCGAGGAGGAATAACATATCAACAGTATCCACCCATTCCTGGGCCAGCCCTAGGGTCCTCATAACCAATCGTAGCCGAAGCGCCTCGATTTAATTTAGGCAGTGTATCCACAATTCCCGTCCAAACCGGGCGCGACTTGTTAAAACCCATGGTTGATCGGCATCGACCATGCCTGAGTAGGGTCTCCAGTTTACCTAGGTGAGGTTGTACATACCCGTTTAGCTGGTTAGAATATATATATATATATATATATATATATATATATAACAAAATAATAATAATAATAATAATAATAATAATAAATAAAATCCCACCATCGCTGTAGGGAATTCCTGTAGTTCGCGCCTCAGCCGGTAGGTTACAGGCGCTGCACCCATGATCGGTTGCCACCGCCTGGCTAACGGCACCATCGCTGGTCGCCAATGCCGAGCTCTCCCCATTGGGAGGTAATAATAGCTCCACAGCTACATCATCATATGTCGTCAATGCCTCAAGTGGACTATTAGAAATAATCACAAAAATATATAAATAAAATAAAAAAAAACTTGGATAAGTGGTATGAACCCACTCACAGTCATCTCACGATCTGCTTCTTGGGACATGCCCGTAAACAAGTGCGCTAGCATGGCAGCTCCTCAGGCGTACTGTCCTACTCTTTCGAGGTCAGATAGTAGCCCTAGGAAACGACAATGGATGCCGTCTCCTTTCGAGCTCAGTATCAATCTCCCCAGGAAAAAGAGGAGAAATCTCCTCAAATCTATGTCACATCTTTCCCAGTTGCCGAAATCTGTGCAGTACGCGGCACGGCATCCTATTTCTATCCTTTCCATGAACTCTTCTGAGGATTCGTCGTCCCGCCGACGAGTGTCGGTGAGCCCTAATGCATCCATAAGGGACGCCCTAGCTACCGACCTGTTCTTCCGACCATCTAGGTCCAAACCCAGTAACTTCTGGGCACCTTCTCTGTAGTCCGCGTAAGTGACTCCGGTCACTGCCTCGCCTTCTACCTTCAGGCTTGTGATCCGGACCACATCCTCCAAGCTGGGCACCATGTGCCCCCAGGGCATCAGGAATGCCCGGCTCACTGGGTCCCATCTCTCACACAAGGCTTGGATCAGGACTAGGTCAAGCTGGATCGGCTCGATCCGAAGGAAGGTACCAAATCCCATCACGTCTAGCCTCGCCTTCTGAAAATCTGGGAGGCCCCTGTACGCTGCTACTACCAACTCCCATAAGATTTGTGATTTCATCACACTCTGTGCGTACATAAGAAATGGAGAAGGGTGTTGTCAAGAGGAAGGAAGAAAGAATGAGAAAAAGGGGGGAAAGCTCAGCTTACGAGTTGCGACTGGGTCCTCTCGCTGAACTGCCCTTCGAGGTCCGAGAGTTTCCTGGAACTGCTACCGCTGGATCTGCTTCTCTTCGAGGAGTGGGAAGATTCGCCCTCCATCCGGAATTCTGAGTCCCTCCTAGTACCTTTCAAGTTAGCCCTCGATGCCCCTGGAAGCACAAAAGAGGAAGGTATATGTAGAAATGGGAGAAGTGTGTGCCAAGATTGCCTCCAACGATAGCCCTCACAATAAGGCGCCTCCCCTGCGGTCCCATGAGTCACTTCACCACCCGCACAAGGTGATGGATCGGATGGTGTAATATGATGACCTGCTCCCTGTGGCGCCCTGTCATAACGTGGAGGCCATCCGCAAAGTTTGAAAAATGATCCGGGGGAAGAGGTCTAAGCTGTCATCATCGACCTTGACGACAGATTCCCGTGAAAGAATAGTCGCAGCAAGATGCCATCCTCCGTCTAGGGCAGGATGTCGGTGGACACATCATATGAGAACGGTACAAAGGAGCGTAGGGAAGAAGGGACGCGCAAGAAAATAAACAAACAACAGAAAATCAAATCACTCATAAGTCTACATAAGCTGTCACAAACATTACAATCATAGAGAGGAGGCGGGTCCACTGACTCGCCAACTCTCGACATCATCTTCATGCTCATCCCTCTAGGCGTCCCTCTCCTCTCCCCCGAGGTGAGGATCCCTCGGAAGTCTCCTGGACCCCCGTGCAGCGCTCGCCTCGCCTCGTGGCACCTGCTGCACAGCAGGGGCTCGTTGCTCCTCCTCTGGCGTGGCGAGGAAGCCACCAGCAGAAAAGCGTCTAGACCGGCGAAGTAGCGCCCCTAACTCTCGCGCTCTCTCGTAGCGCGTCTCCATCGCTCCTAACCTCTGCGCCATAACCTGAAGGCCTAGCTGGAGCTCCCTCACTTGGGCCCCCAAGGCCTTCTTCTCGGCCTGGTCTCGCTGTCACTCGGCCCTTCTCTCCTCTCTCTCTCTCTCTCTGCCTCCCTCCTCGTCACCTGGAGAAAGACCCATAACTCCAGAATGTCTGGAGAGGGCCTCCCCTCACCTCGACGCTGCAGCTCTGCCACAGTTGCAGCCCAGGCATCACGATCCTCTTCAGCACGAACCGCGCGGGCCACCGCACTGACAAGTTGCTCCTGGAGGGAGGCGATCTCTAGAAAAAGAGCCTGAGGATTGGAGGACGATCCGCCAGCCATCCCTACCACTGTTTTCTGCTGAGTACATAAAAAATAGATAGACAATGGCCGTTGGTTAAATTCTAGAATTTCATGACAAGAATAAAAATTTTGAGGCCCTATTGTCACCTCCGTCCGTCTCCCAAGCTGAGGAGCCCCCGCTCGGTCCCCCCTCCGCTGCTGCAGGAGCCCGCCACTACCCTACACCGGTGTGCTCCCTTGTTGTCAAGGGGAATGTACGCGCCGGTCCTCGAGCTTCGCCTTGTCACGACTCTCCTTCCTGACACGGCTCGGCTCATCCGCGCTCGCCCACTCGTCAGCCAAGCTCGGGATTCTCACCGTACCCTGCATCAAAGAGGGAGGTCCCCCGTCAGTTAACGAGAACGCGTCTCCTGTCAAGGATGCGTCCATCATTTGAGTGCAACACTCACCGAACCCTCTTCTCCCCCTCGCGTGGCTCACTTCAAAACTCAAAACAAGTCATAGAGGTGGGAATCGAAGCACTCACCCAGCCGCGTTCGCCTCCTTCCGCGCCATCGGGCCCCTCGGGTGCCACGAGTGCTCTAAAAGCACCTTCCACTTCCGTCGATGCCTCTCCATGCTCAGGCGCATCCCTCCTCGGGTGAGGAGTCCCTCGCCCCTCTCTCCCCTCGCCATGATCTGGCCCACCAAACTCCATAGAGGGAAGAAGACGAAGACAAGCGAATCTCGGCAAGAGGCGGGTTCGTTTGCGGGCAAGGCACGGAAGGAGAAAGGCCGCCTCGCGCTTTTAATTTGGATTCAAAAGTTACGACGCGTCCTTGCGCCTGGACGCGCCCAAAAGGGGAAGAAAAGAAACATTATCCCTCTATGCAGAATGTAATTCCTTGCCTTTCAGGGAAAGTTCTCATAAAGCCTGCCTCGAAACAACTCGGTGCAAGAGAAGAAGCGTGGAAAAGGGAAAGTGCATATGATAAAAGGAACCATTTCATTGCACATAAGCAAATAGTCAGTCATACATCATAAAGTGAGGAAGGTGGGGTGTACAAGCAACTCTCTAACTCTCGCTACCACCCTCCTGATCATCTCTCTCGTCCCTCCTTTGATGGGGATCCCTAAGGGGCCTCCGCGAACTCTGAGAGGCGGTGCTCGCCTCACCCTATGGTGGCACGCCAGCCTCGAAGGCTCGGCGACGCTCCTCGGTCGAAGAAACCAGAAAGCTGCTCATGGAGAAAGAACCAGACTGACGAAGTCACGCCCCGCGCTCCTTCGCCCTCTGATACCGTTCCTCGCTCTCCCGAAGCCTCCCCTCCGCCGTACCGAGACTCAATCGGAGCTCCGTCAGCTGGGCCTCCAGAGCCCTCCTCTCGTCCCGTTCTCGCAGTCTCTCCGCTCTCCTGTCCTCCCTCTCTCTCTCTGTCCTCCCTCTCTCTCTCTCTCTGTCCTCTCTCTCCCTCTCCTCTCTCTCCCTCTCCCTCTCCTCTCTCTCCCGCATCGCCTCTCTCCTCAATAGCTCGAGGACAAAACGCAAATCCCGCACATCGCGAGGGAGCTCCTCAGCCTCCCGTCGCCGCTCCTCCTCCAGCTCCACAATCCGGGCGTCACACTCTATCGCACAGGCGTCGCGCTCCTGCTCGGCACGAACAGCACGGGCTAGGGCCTCTCGAATCTCGGCCACCTGCCAAAACCCACATGCACCGTAAGAGAGCAGTGAAAGAAGAAGGGCAACTGGAAAGAAGTCGGGGTCAAGCAGGACTCACTCGAGCCGCGTGGTCACGCTCGGCCTCTTCAGCCCGGGCCACCGCGTACGCCAACTGCTCCTTAAGGGCAGAAACCTCCGGAGGAGGGCCCCACGAACTGGAACCCGCTCCACCAGCCATCCTGGCTGTCGCTGCCTGGTGGGCCCACTGAAACACAAAGCAAACGACAGTCAGAGGCAAGCATCAAAAATCATGGTCACAAAAAAGATGCATTTCATAGACTCACCAGGATCTCCAACTCCTATCGGATGGCCACCAACTGCCGCCCGGCGTCTACCAGCTGGGCCCGCAGGTCAGTAATCATGTTATCACGAGCATCCTACATTGCATATAAATTAGTGTCACATGCATATACATATAAAAATGGAAAAACATTTTTCATTTCACGCTTACCCCTGCCGCACCACCAAGGAAGAGACGCTCCTCGTACGTGGCACGATACCGTCTCATGTAATCGATGCTGTCCGGTACATGGGACACCACTGGGAGCCCGCCCTGTTGCCAGTCCTGGTACTATACAGGGAAGCGTGTACGCCAGTCCACGATCTTTGCCATCCCCTTGGTCTTTCGCCCGACGCGGACCGGCTCGTCTACGTCAACCCACTCCTGGGCTAATCCCAACGTCCTCATAATCAGCCTAAGCCGGAGCGGCTCGATCTCATTCAGGCAATGGACCCACACGTCCCGCCCAAAACGAGGACGACCCGCTACAACCCAAGGCTGGCCGGCATCGGCCATACCCAGGTAGGGCCTCCACACCACCTGCATCACCATACATGCATCATGTTAGTTGCTATTTCGCTCAATTGAGTCACATGTGTAAACACACCAAAAAATCATACGCATCATACCATAGTCTCGGGGTACTCGCTCAGCTCCCGACGAAGCGACGCCAACTGGTAGCCATGGGGTGCCGCGACCATGACCAGCCTCCACTATCGCGCCAGAGGCACGGCTCTCCTGTTCCCCTGTCTGGCTCTTCCCATCGGGAAGTAGTAGTAGCTCCACACCTGCATCCATCAATAGCATGAATAATTACATATTTAACTATGGTAAAATGCATAAATAAAGTGTTTACATGGAGAAAAGGTGCGAAGCCGCTGACTGTCGTCTCCCTCTCTGAAGTCTGGGAGAGATCGACGATCAAATGGGCAAGCAGAGCCGCTCCCCACGCATAGTTCCCCACTCTGTCTAGGTCCGCCAAGATCCCGAGGAAGCGGCAGTGGATGTCGTCCCCCTTTGTCCCCAACATGAGGCGGCCCAGGAAGAAGAAGAGGAACCTTCGGAGGTCTAGATCCACCAGCTCCCGCTCGCTCGGTTCCTGGGTGAAAGCTGCACGAGCGTCTCCCTCCAGTCGTACCAGAAACTCCGCTCCAGTCTCGCTAACCCGCTGGCGCGGGTCACCGAACCCGAGCGCCTCCATAATCTCCACTTGGCCGACTACCCTGCTCTCTGTCAATCGCGCTCGTCTCTAGCCACAGCAGGTCCAGGGCACTCTCTCGGTAATCGGGGTAAGTGACCCCGCTGACTGCCTCTCCGTCAACCCGTAGCCCGGTGATCCGAGCCACGTCCTCCAGTGTCGGCACCATGTGCCCCCAGGGCATCAGAAACGCCTGGCTCGGCGGGTGCCACCGCTCCCTCAACGCCTAGATGAGAGGAAGGTCGAGTCGGAAGGGCTCGATCCTGAGAAAAGCTCCAAAACCCATGGCGTCCACCCGCGCCCTCTGAAAGTCCGGCAGCCCACGGTACGCTGCCACCACCAGGGAACAGCTGATCCGGCTCTTCATCACGCCCTGCACACCACAAAAAAAAAACAAATAAAAATAAAGAAAAGAAAAGTAACACCTCAGCATCATGGATAACAATAAACAACAACACTGTACATAATATTTATTTATTTTTTTATTATTATTATTTTAAATATATATATATATATATATATATTTAAAGGCGTCCACCCCCCTGGACGCTTTCATTTTACTTCCTTTATTTTATTTTAACAAACAAAAACAAATAAAAAATAAAATAAAAATAATATATATTATCATGAAGGCGTCCACCTCAGTGGACGCCTCCTTATTTTTAATGTTATTTTATTATTTACGTAATCACTCAAAAAATAATAAAAATAAAATAAAATAAAAAAGAAAAGTTGGAGGCGTCCAGGCCTCTGGACGCCTCCTTCCCCCACTCATCGGCCTTCTCCACACCATCTCTCGCCCGCATGTTTAGCCTATAAACTAACAAATTGGAGTTCTAAGGGGCTTACCGGGTCATGCTCATCCTCTCCGGCGTCGCCAGCACCCGCAGGACCCTCCACGGCCAAAGGAGGCGCCTCCTGTTCCTCGGCAATATCCTCTTCCGCGACAATCTCCTCTCCCACGGTAGCCTCCTCGGCATGATCCCTCAACCTCTTCGGACGACGAGCCCGTCATTTCTGCCTCTCTCCACCCTGGCTCGGGCCTTCTTGCTCCATTGGGAACTGGAAATGGGTCGTTAGAATGAATAGTACAAGAGAACAGGGGGTGAGACCCCCTTTATATAGAAAATCACCAGGATTTAGGGCGTTAAGGCGCCTGGACGCCCCCACTTTTTTATTTTTTTAAAAATTCAAAAAAAACTTAGGGGCGTCCAAGCGCCTGGACGCCCCCACAACTGAAAAATAATAAATAAAAAAAATTGAAAAAGAAAATATAGGGGCGTCCAGCCTCCTGGACACCCCCACATCAAACAAAATAAAAAAAATAAAAAAAAGAAAAGAAAAGATAGGGGTGTCCATGTCCCTGGACGCCCCCACAAAAAGAATAATTTTTTTCAAAAAATTTTCAAAAAAAATTAGGGGCGTCCATACTCCTGGACGCCCCCATTTAAGCATATAAAAATGTATATATATATATATGTGTGTGTGTGTGTGTGTGTGTGTGTGTGTGTATACACACACACACACACACACACGGACGCCTGTGTGTGTGTATATATATATATATATACACACACACACACACACGGACGCCCCCATTTAAGCATATAAAAATGTATATACACACACACACACACACACACACACACACACACACACACACACACACACACACACACACACACACACACACATATATATATATATATATATATATATATATATATATATATATATATATGTGACTATAATATGAATAAAGCAGAACATAAAGGAGAAAACACAAAAAGTAAAAAGGAAAAAAATTCATAAAATAATAATAATTTCGGGAACAATGGCCCAAAATGCCAAATGCCAGATTTTATTCCATCAGAAAATAGAGCGGGCTACATCAAGGGCTTAGGCACTCTAGGCCTCAACTTCCCCAGTTTGGTTACATAAGCTCTCCACAGCTCACATTCTTCCCCCACGTACTCTAAGGCCTTTCCCGCAACACTTGTCTTCCAGGGTGCTTTAACGGCCTTCGCCTCCCTCGCGTCCGCTTCCGTGCCCAACTCCCTCTTCTTTAAAGGGACAACGCCGGTCAGCAGTGGGAACGAGTGGCGTGGAATGCCGATCTGGAGGCAGCACCGATGTGCGTTATAAAGGACAAACTCCGTCACGCCGATCAGTTGGAGTTCAGCTTCGGGAGAAGATCTCATGAGGAGTTCAAGTGAGAGTAGACATGCCGGTGCGCAAGTGAAGAAGCTTTGTGTCTTGGTTCGAAAGTGAGACCGCCAGTCTTCCCGTTTCTTCAGCCACGGAATACGGTTCGCCACAGTGCCACCGAAGCCTAACACATCGGCTATGTGATGAAGGGGGCTTTGTTGGAAAAGCTTTGAAACTGTCGGCATCCCCTCACGGTGGTCGAATTTGAAGTGCAAATCGACCCAGCAACTCAGAACAAGTGCGCAACCAAAAGGAGGCCTACCCATGCTCGAGACGGTAAGACCGTTGTAAAGGTAGGCAAGGACGGCGGGTCCCACCCTCTTTCCACTCCAGATCCCGCAGATAGCACTCAATTGGGTTTCTTCCACTATGTTGTCGGTATAAGAGAACAAGAGAGCACCCGCCAGACAGATGGTGAACCCTCTCATAATTCCTTCCAGATGTTCATCATCTGGTGACCCTTTCAAGGCATCCATAACCCAAACCGCGAGCCTTTGCAAGTCAATTCCCTTTTGAGTGCGGACCTTTCTGACTGCGTCGGACGGCATGAAGCTTCCAAGGACGCTCTCGAATGTCCCCCGGGTCAGCATCCGCATAGCCTTCACCTTCCCGTCACTCTTGAATTTCTTCAATCCGAGCAGAAGTTCCACCTCCTCGAGGAGAATAGTCGCCTCGAACGTCGGGAAGATGAAAGTGTGGGTCTGGGGATGCCAGATCTGCACTAATGCGCCCATAGCCGCCCAGTCCATACGGATTCTCTCGTAGTGTTTGGCGTGAATAAGGAGCCCCTGAAGATGCCACTTCGAGAGTATAGCCCTCATGCCAATGAAGATGTTGGAAGTTAGCTCTGAAAGCCATGGCAGTTTGGAAAACTTCCTCGGGCCTGGAAAGAGTGGATACGGCTGGAAAGAAGAAGAGAAAGGAAGGAAAGTGAGGAGAGAGTCCATGCAGTAAATTTGAAATAAATCAACTTACCATATGCGACTGGATCGTCCCACTCAGATGACCCTCAAGGTCGGAAAGTCGCCTGATCTCACTGCTAGGCCTGCCCCTCTTCATAACGCGGGAAGACTCTCCTTCCATCCTGAAATCCCTAGACCCTCCTCTTCTCATCCTCCTGAACTTTCAAAACTCCCCTTGGTACATTTGAATAAACCAGCCTAAGGGAGGTACTTATAGGAAAGGAGAGGTGCTACGGGACGGGACGTGTCATATGAGTGGTCAAGTCGTCAATGTTTTATCCTTGTACTGTGGCACGATTCTGTTATATTTTTGCTACTTTCTGATGCATTTAATGTATGATGGTCTGTTCAGATTTTACCAACGGACGTTTTTCGCCCTATCTTGTATACCATCCTTCAGTGTTTGGTCCCCCGTGTCATGCATCATACTATATGATATTTACGCTATTAGAACACGTCAATGACCTTGCGACCCGAACGAATCTGGGATTTGAGTTCCCCTTCAACAAAAACAGTGATGATTCCATAAGAATTTGGGTTGTACGGATATGCCGTTAACTGGTGATAGCGTGGGAACGACGGTTCCATTCAGTGAGTCGGTGCGTGGATAAACGGGCCCCAGCTCAGTATCAGCTCACTGGATCGGTATCCTGACCCTTTCTTAACGAGTTGACAATATTATCCTTGGCTATTTTCTATTCTAGTTTGTTTTAAATTTTTCTTTAAACCCAGCATGCATTCATATAGGACTTTGAGTCTATTGCGGAAGATCGTTCAAGTGATTCGATTGTGAAAGCCGTTGTGCTTCAATTCTTACAAATATGAGATATTCCATTCTGAATGAAATACTGAGTTTCCTTGAAACGGCCCTACGCTGCCCTTCCAAACGAGACCCTTGTTTGGACAGACCCTCAGATATTCCTTCGCTTTTTACCTTGTTTGACCCACCTTGGCCGCAGCACTTCCACATTGGCTGGTAATCGCTCCCCAAAGGTGAAACCTGCAGGTTTATGACCCAGGTACTTCCACACCAAGAAGTTGGTCTCCTTTATTTTCGTGCCTGAGCGCACATCTCACCCTCCCTTATTTGATTTCCGTCCAAACAATCGTCAAATTTGAAAGACCTTCTTCAAGGTCGCCTCATTGAAACTACAGGAAAGATTCCAAATAGTCATGTCAAAAGCGTATCTCATCACACCTTGGCATCAACTTATCAGTCCATTCCCACTCCATTTCACTCCACTTCGATACCATTCTATTACGTGTCACTCCCTTGCAAAGCAGACGCCAAGGCGGGGCAGCTGTAGACACGCTATTCTTGAAGTCCCCTGAGAAAATCTCATATTACCACGCGACGCCCCGCAGCGGCTTTCGCATTTTGAATCATTTGAGTGTTTCCTATCTTTGAGTCTTCTCTCGTCTTCTGGGCGAGTAGCGTAACGCTCCTTCGGCATCCGGAAACAACCTCCTTGTGGAAATCATGCGGTATTCGAACGACATCAACATCAATCGGATGCATCAGAAGTTACCGGGACCAGGAAAATGCCTAACGGACGACTGCCGACGCCCTTTTCGGGGGCATCCGGGGGTCATCATGGAGGCGTCCAGGCCCCTAGACGCCTCCATCAATACAAAATAATGACAAAAAATATATATATAAGATTGAACAAAAAATATATATAATTTCATGGAGGCATCCAGGCCACTGGACGCCTCCATCAACCAGCTCACGGGCGACCCCCGGCCATCGACTGATTGTTGCTCAGTCTGTTGTTTGAAGAAAATCCAAGTTATGGAGGTGTCCAGGCCCCTGGACGCCTCCATCAACCAGCTCACGGGCGACCCCCGGCCATCGACTGACCGTTGCTCAGTCTGTCGTTTAAAGAAAATCCAAGTTATGGAGGCGTCCAGGCCCATGGACGCCTCCATCAACCAGCTCACGGGCGACACCCGACCATCGACTGACCGTTGCTCAGCCTGCCGTTTGAAGAAAATCCAAGTTATGGAGGCGTCCAGGCCCCTGGACGCCTCCATCAACCAGCTCACGGGCGACCCCCGGCCATCGAGTGACCATTGCTCAGCCTGTCGTTTGAATAAAATCCAAGTTATGGAGGCGTCCAGGCCCCTGGACGCCTCCATCAACCAGCTCACGCTGACTGTCGCTCGGTCTGTTGTTTGACGAAAATCCAAGTTATGGAGGCGTCCAGGCCTCTGGACGCCCCCATCCTCCCGACCTCTATAAATAGAGGCCTACCCCCCTCAGTTCAGGAGGTCGAAAAAAGAGCGCCGAGAGGCTGCCGGATTCTATTCCTAACCCGTGGGTGTTTTGTAGGGGAAGTCTGGCCGGATCTTCAGGTGCCCGTGCTCGCAGGAGAGAGGCCGCCTTCGCCCGCCGCGTTACCTCGTCGTCCCTACACTGCCGAAGTTCCATCGGATCTCGCCATCGACCATCCAATAAGCCATTCTCTCCTCTTCTTTTCTAGTTATTTTGCATTCATCATATCATATCCTCTACCCCCCCCTTTTATGAGGGAGTCTCTTCCCGTTTCTACGTCAGAATAATTGCCATTCATCATAAGCATTTTCCTCCTACTCGTGTCTGAGAGGGGTTTTAAAGACAACACCAACCAGGTGTGTGACTTGCCATCATTTCGTTACTTGCGTTGTTAGAATTTGAGTACTGCACCTTCATCTTTCTGATCCACCCGTTACTTGTTTGTCGTTATTTTACAAGGGTACCTGAGGAAAGCCCTCTCTGTCGGCCGGCCGAAGGGGGAGGAAGAAGCAACCTGCCATTTCCCGCTCTCGAGGAGTCACAATCTCCGCACTCAATACAAGGTACACGCGATCATTTCATTTCTTTGAGGTAACCCCTCTGGCGATCACATCCCTTTAGCATCCTACGTATGCTCTTTCCTCATATTGGCACGTTTCATAATCCTTCTTAATTTTTAGTTCTCCAGATAGTCTGTAGTTTAGTTCGCTTTCTTCCCCTTGAGTGGATTCTGCGGCTTCCACAATCATCATCCTCTTCTTCATTTTGGCTACCACTTTGATTACTTCCGTTAGCCATCATGCAGCTATCCTCATTTCTCCTGTGAGCTAGCTTCAGCTTATCCAGAATGTCCTTAGCGGACCCGCAGTCATGAAAGTAAGAATGTAGGGCCTTGTCAGTAGCTGCTTTCATTAGATTGAAAACTTTCTGATTTTCTCCAAGCTTTGATCTGTGACTGTTAGTCCATTTGGACTCTTTCTTTTATAATCTGTGAGGACCGTGTGAAATTAATTTCCACAAATCAAGATTAATCAGTTTTACATAATTATGTAGACTACTAAGCCATGAATTAAAATTAGACCCATTGAAAATCGGTGGATGAGCCATGGTGATCAGTTCAAGAGTAATTCTTACGATAGACTGAGCACAAATAGAAATGCACCTAAAACAGGATAGCAGGATCCTCTGCAGATCGTTGGATCTGATGAATCAGAGAACCACTCTGATACCAATTGTTGGTGTACAAGGCACGGATTCAGAGGGGGGGTGAATGAATCCCCGTTCAAAAACTATTGCGGAATAAAACTTTTGCCTACACTCAATGAAGTCTACTATAAACACTGAGCTCTCTTACTCAGGAAACTAAAAATGCTGAAGATAGATAACCTAGGGAATCGCACAGACTCAACTCACAAATTCGCTCAAGGGACGAGAAGCACTAAGAAGCATATGTTTCTATTAAGCACTCAGTCGAACACTTAACAACAATACCAAATCACGTAGGAAAGCTTCTGATATAGAACGCTCAAACAACCTGAGAAGGGGGATAGAAGATATGGAAATGTACGCAAGGCAAACCACGATGGACAATATATTTGTAGGTGGTTCGACCAGACCATAGTCTGCCTATGTCCACCCCTCACCCTAAACCGGAGTGAGGCTTCCCTTGCAAAAGCAAGAACCGCAGACTCAGTCTGCAACAGACGCTGCCTAACAGCTTGACCTAGAGGAACACACTCCTCTCTTCCTCCAACTCGGAGGGAAACCACTAATGACACCCCGTCACTACAAAATCGGAGAACAAGTCTCCCTTCCTCTGAAACCCAAAGGGAAACCACAAGTGACACCCAGTCACTTGCAAACTAGAGGTCACGGACCTCTCTTCCTCCACACCAGAGGGAACCCACAAGTGACACCCAGCCACTTGCAAACCGGAGAACAAGTCTCCCTTCTCTTGAGACCACAGGAGGAACCCCGATCCCAACCAAGGGGAATGGAAATCACTGAGAATATGAAAAGAAAAAAATGAAAAACAAACAAGAGAAACAAAACCAGATATAGCTCCGAGGAGCACAATGACTGTGGATTTGATCCACGAGTCAAATCATGATCAGATCTTCAGGATGAACTGGCTGCACACTCTTTTTCCTTCTCACAATTTTCTTTTCTCTCACTCTAGCTCTCAGCTTCTTCTTCACTCACTGACTACCTCTCTTCTTCTTCTTCTTCTTCTTCTTCTTCTACTGCTGGCCCTCTTTTCTTTTCTTCTGGCAGCCTCTTTTCCAGTACCCTTCTTCGAAGGGTTGGGTATTCTTATATAGGAGTAAGGGCTCCGTAAGGATGAGGCAAAAGAACCCTACTGAAGTTCCATTGGTCCACGTGTTAGCGAATAGAAGCTTCATTTCCTCAGATCACGCGCCTATCATTTTCCCCCTTTATCCACGAGCCAGCCTTCTGCCATTTCAGCCTCTTTAGCGACTTGATTGTTCCCTGCATAAGACAAAGTATCGTTTAGGATCACTTGCAGTAAATTAGAATTCACCACGTGGAAGAGCAGACATTGCACAGACCCTAGGTTTAATTAGACCAGAAGTGCACTGACCGTGAAATGCACGTTTACATGGAATGCGTGGACCTAATGTGCGGGTGACAATAACGTGCACAGACTTTAGACGCTCGAACGACAAACAACTCCACCAACTTGGTTATGCAGTTGACCGAAAGTGCACAGACTTATATGTATGTGACCTTGTATGTAGACAATTAGAAATGTGCACCGAGTTGAATGTTGCACGAACCCTCATTCCTGTGCTACAGGGATTAGCACGGACCTTGTTTGTAGACAATTGGAAATGTGCACCGACCTCCATTTGCCTAGAAAGAAATATCCACTAGCAAAACTTGCACCGAGGCAAGGAATGCACAGACCCTATTTTTCCCCAAGGCAGAACTTGCACCGTCTCCAAAACCTGCACCGACTCACATATGGCTAAGACAAAACCTGCACCGATTATGCGAGTAGCAAAAACATGCACCGACGTGTGTTGCCTTATGACACGGACCTGATATAGTGTAATGCACCGACTTCATGCAATATGAGACTCAAATGGATGTGACACTAACAGAGACACAAGACCATAAGTGCATGGGATGCAGACACAGTCGCAGCCGTGCATGAGACGCTAACAATGATAAAAGACCATTAGTGCATGAGACGCTAATAGAGACGCAAGGCCATTAGTGCATGAAACATAAATAAAAATATGTATGAGACACAAGGCATGCGCTAGAGACGCAGGCGAGAGAGAGACGCTAAGACTGGCGCTAAAGACGTAGCATGAGATGCAGGCTACAGGAATGTGCACGAACTTTAAACTACAACTAGAAACATGAACTAGCACCGACTATGAGTGCGCTGAAGGCAAGAACTGCACTGACCATGTATCCACACAAGACAAACATGCACGGACCTATGCATGAGTGTGCCACAATATGCACTGACTCAGTTAAGGATAAAACTGAAACATGCACTGACTATATTGAGCATATATGCACAGACCCAAGGTGCTATGTTCAAAATCTACACAGACTCCACAATGCATGAATGAAAACATGCACAGACTTCACATATGAACAAGGTAAAGTGTGCATTGACTTGATAAGTTGACTAACATGAATGTGCATAGACTCTACTTGCAACAAGCAAGTATCAACTAGTGAATGTTTGTGCACACTACGTGTTTGATAAAATGACTTTGTAATATACACAAGTGCAGAGACTTGTAATGTGAAACGTGAGCAGATGCTACTAGCATCGACCTTGGAGATGTGCTATACAAGGCATGCACTAACCTTATAGTAAGTATCCTGCACTGACCTTACATGCAATCCTGCTAAGTATTAGCACCGACTTGATTGTGCAATGTGCACAGACTTCGTAAAGCATGCACAGACTTGGATGAAGTGCTACAGGAACTAGCACCGACCTCAAAACGATCATGAGAATAGTGAAATGCATGGACTTTTCTAACACATATGAAGACTAGCATTGACCTTAACACATTCACCAACATTTCTGTACAAGCATTAACATATGCACAGATCTGAGATTGGGCAGAACATTACCTGATCTAACTGTGCATCGACCTTACCTGACAATGAGTTGACTTTGACTTGGGTTGACTTCCTTTTCATGACCCGTGAGTCATTCTTAAACCTGTTCAGACATTTTATCATAATACATCAGAATTATATCATCAAGGATGTACATATAAACATAATGAGACATAATATTTGTCATCATCAAAACTCCAGAACCACAGGGGACACAGGAACACGGCCAACACAACTCTTCACCCAAGAGCCACTCTCTATGACCAGCTCCAGAACCTCCCGGACACACGCCCACATAGAAGCGCACGCTACCAATCCTATCCTAGAGCCTATATGTAACGACGCGAGAATCTCATTACCGGGAAGGCCCGATAACCTGAGACTCGCACCGCCACCCACGAGCCCGAAGACTCGGAAGGGTTAAAAGGATGGTGTGGAGACTACACAAGTATCATAAATAATTACAGAAATTAAATAATTTATGATTAAAAAGGAAATAAATTAACATTTTACAGGATACATGGTCCACAAGATATAATAAAAATAACAACAATAGTCCACAACTAGTACAGAGATAAGAAAGAAAAGTATAGCTACACGGGACATATCCCGACTCTGACCTCTGGCACTAACGCTGGGCACCTAAACCACGCTGAGCCTCAGATGCGCTCCCCTGAAGCCGAACCTCACCTGAAACACGGTGAAAACACCTAGGGAATGAGTCTCAGAACAAGACTCAGTAGGGATCACTCGAACCCTACCTCGTAAAACGGAAAATCGCTACGCTAGCAGTAAGTGAGTACCTCAGAAGTGAAAGCCCTACAACTACAAACACCTGTTTCACGGTACAAAAAATGAGACACGCGCCACGGTAAAACAACCAGAACTCATCGGTCAACATGAGCAAAAACCTGAAGGTCAAAGTCACAAAGACTGACAGTCTGTCACTCCTGACTTGACAGGAGTACCTCCCACTAGAAGCAAGACCGGATGCATCCACTGACGTCTTAGTCCCCGCCTCAGGTGTCTTCCTCCGGTCCAGCGGGAACTGAGACACCGTACAAGTAACCACAAAGCAAGTGACTAGCTGGGGTCACGCCCGTCAGCGTGGGTCTAACCGCCCCCAACCATGCGTGCACACACATACCATTCATGCCAGGTCTAGCCTCTAACTGGTTTTCCCCTCAGTCGGACTCTGGCTGCAAGACGTGGGGCCTGACAGAAACCAGTCTTAAAACCATCCTCAGGATAGCCTCTCCACCACTCCCTGGTGGGACCACTAAACGTGTAAGCATGCTACGACTAGTGGAGGGTCACTAAAGGAGTAGACTCTCAAGTCAACGAAAACAACGTCCAAACCCGACGAAGTACGGGGACTGTCCCACGTACCAGCACCGCCGCACGGTGACCACGGCCGAAGAAGAAACGGGACTGTGAACCACCTGGTGCAGTCCAGAGCCTGACGGTCCAACACAGGAGCGCCACAGCTCTGACGGTCTATCACTGGGCCGTCACAGCAGTCTGATGGTCTAACACAGGTGTGTCAGATACACGGTGCAAAACCGGCTGTAACGCGCCAATCCTGGTGCATCACAGGCCCTAACGCACCCAACCCAGTGCGTCAGAAGGCAAGAAGAAACCGGCTGTGATGCACACCGCTCGGGGCGTCACAGTCTCTAACGATCCTACCTAGGTGCGTTAGAAGGTGGGGACGCATCTTCTCTGACGCTCCCACATAGGGGCGTCGCAAGGCTCTGATGCTCCACCCTGGGTACATCAGAGGCCTTGACCCCCAACGGTCAAAACCACAACGGTCGATGCCAACGGTCGGATCGCCACCTGACGGTCCAACCTAGGCACGTCACATGCCGTGGCGGTCTATCGTGGGACCATCAGGCCCACAGACCACCTAGTTGGTAAAACAGCCCCTGTGACGCACCCACCGTGGGGCGTCACAGGCTATGATGGTCACTGGAAGGACCGTCACACCGTCCCGACGGTGAAACGACCCAAACACCAACAACGCCCCCATGCCTCCATATGAGAGGGGGAAAACAAGGGGGAAGCCCCTTAGGGACCCCTAGCATGCATCTAAACCATTAAAACGCCGAATCGCGGCCTAAAATCATAGATCAGGCGAACTCTCTCCAAATCATGATTTTACCCTCCCGGCATGGAAACGACCCCTCTCGGCCTCACACCGGGCTAGAAATCATGAGAATGGAACGTGGGGAGCTAGGGAACACCACCCTACCTCAATCTCACCTCGAGGTACGCCAGATCAACCATAAACCGGGAAGAACACTTGAAACGCTCTCGAGCTCCCACGATCTCACCGAGCACCGCACGCCGCCGCGATCACCATGCCGCCACCGTCGTCACCGTACCATCGTCCCACCGCCGTCTGCAGCCGGAGGGGAGCACACCGGAGTCGTCGCCGGAAGAGGACGGGGGCCACGGTCGCGTGCGCACGGGAAAGAAAGGCAGGAAGAATAAGAAGAAAGAGAAAGGGGGAAAGAAAAAAAAAGAAATGGGGTTTTTATAGAAAATCTGGAAATTTTTGAAAATATTAAAAAATAAAAAATCACATTTCCGCAATCCTCGGAATGCACCGATCGCAACGGTACCACTCTCATCTAGGTGAACGACCTGGTTCACCCACAACGAGGTTCCGAAGGATTTACCGAAACCCGCATGCAGAAATCGGAAAACACGCGAGGAAAAGCCGCGGACGCACTCTGGGCCTCCGAAACAAGTCCAGATCGCACCGATCCGAACACGAAAGATGTCTGAAAGGAATTTTGGGACACAACAGTCCGGATGCTATGAGAAAATAGATCCAGGACCCAAAAAAGAAGGATCCGAAAGGTACGGGATATTACAGCCCTCCCCCCTTAAACAAATTTCATCTTCGAAATTTAAGAACAAAGCTCAAGGGAAGAAGAGGGAACTCACTCGAATAGGTAAGGGAACTGCTGACGCATCTCGTCCTCACGCTCCCAAGAAGCCTTACCACCAGAGTGCCGCTACCACACCACCTTAACCAAGGGGATGACCTTGTTCCGCAGGCGCTGCTCTCGCCTATCCTCAATGCGGACGGGAAACTCTGGGAGAGAAAGATCTGGAGTCACCTCATGCCAAACAGAATCCTCAAGCACATGAGAGTCATCAGGCATATACTTCCACAACATCGAGACGTGGAACACGTCATGCACTGACGCCAACTCAGAGGGTAACTACAGTCGATAGGCTACCTCACCAATGCGCTCCACGATGAGGAAAGGACCGACATAGCAGGGACTCAGCTTCCCACTCCGTCCAAAGCGCATCACCCCCTTCATCAGAGAAACTCTCTAAGAACACACGATCGCCAACGGCGAAAGTGAGAGGTTGCCTCCTCCGGTCAGCATAGCTCTTCTGCCGACTCTGGGCCGCCAACATGTTCTGACGAACTAGGTGCACAACATTCACACACTGCTGCACCAACTCTGGTCTTGTCAAAACACGCTCACTAACCTCGAACCAATCAAGTGGTGTCCGACACGGATGCCCGTACAACGCCTCATAAGGAGCCATGCCGATGCTCGAATGATAGATGTTGCTGTAGGCAAACTCCACCAACTCCCCTACCATTCCAGGCAACAGGATCTAAACATGTCCTCTAGAGTCTGGATGGTCCTCTCTGACTGACTGTCCGACTGAGGATGATATGCTGAGCTAAATGCTAACTCCATGCCAAGAGCTCGCTAGAAACTCCTCCAGAATCTAGAAGTGAAACGCGGATCTTGATTGGATACAATGGAAATAGGAATTCCATGCAAAGGCACGATCCGCTCCACATAGAGACGAGCCAACTTGGGCATACTCCAGCTAACTTTGATCGGTAACAACCGAGCCACCTTCGTCAACCTATCCACCAGCAACCAAATACTATCCTGCCCACTCGGAGTCCTCGGTAATCCCACCATAAAATCCATGGTCACGTGGTCCCATTTCCACGCGGGAACATCCAAGGGCTGCAGCACACCTCCTGGTCGCTGATGCTCCACCTTCATCTACTGACAGGTCAGGCACTTGGTCACGAGCTCGGCAACATCTCTCTTCATGCCAGGCCACCAGAACTGTCTCCACAAGTTTCGATACATCTTCGTCGCACCCGGGTGCACGGTGTACCTGCTCCCATAAGCCTCGCGCAACACCGCACGATGAACCCGCTCCTCGGTTGGGATGTACAGCCTACCACGAAATCTCACAGCATCGTCCTCGCTGAGCACCACATCAGCCATGGCCAAAATCTGGGGCAACTCCTGGTCAGCATGCTGAGCCTCTATCACCCAACGACGGATAGCAGGGGTGACAGTCAGACTCGCGAGCACTGCTAACACTGGCTCTCGGGGAATCTCGTGCCTGAATGACACTTCGGGCACTTGTTCCCAGAGCCTCTACTTCCTCATCATCAAGGCATTGACCGCGACCTTCCGACTCAAAGTATCGGCGACGACATTCATTTTGCCCGGCTGATAAGGCAGGGTGAAGTCATAATCCTTCATATACTCCATCCAACGCCTCTGCCTAAGGTTAAGGTCCCTCTGAGTGAACACATACCTCAAACTCTGATGGTCAGTAAACACCTCGAACTTCTCACCGTACAGATAATGTCTCCAGATCTTCAGCGCGAGGATCACCGCTGCCAACTCAAGGTCATGGGTAGGGTAGTTCTCCTCATGTGGCTTCAGCTGCCACGAAGCATATGCCACCACTCTACCATGCTGCATCAACACAACACCCAATCCGACCTCGGAAGCATCTGTACACACCACAAAACCTCCCGATCCAAAAGATAAAACCAACACCGAAGGCAAGGTGAACAATCTCTTCAGTTCCCTGAAACTCTGCTCACACTCATCAGTCCAGATAAAAGGTACATCCTTCCGCGTAAGTCTAGTCATCGGGGCCACAACGCGAGAGAAATCCTGGATAAACCTCTCATAATAGCCTGCAAGCCCCAAGAAACTACGGATCTCCATCACAGACCTCGGCCTCGGCCACTGCATGACTGCCTCGACCTTGGCGGGGTCCATAGAAATACCATCACCTGACATCACGTGTCCCAAAAAGTGCACCTCACGAAGCCAGAACTCGCACTTACTGAGCTTCACATACAACTGGTGATCTCGCAACGTCTGCAGCACCAAACCTAAATGGTGCGCGTGCTCCTCAGTAGACCGCGAATAAACAAGGATGTCGTCCACAAACACGACCACGAACTGGTCCAGATAGGGGTGAAACACCCTCTGCATCAAATCCATAAACGCTACGGGGGCATTGGTGAGCCCGAACGACATCACCAAAAACTCATAATGCCCATATCTCAAGCTGAATGCAGTCTTCTCTGCGTCAGACTCTCGAATCCGCAACTGATAGTAACCAGATCGCAAATCAATATGTGAGAACACTCGAGCAGACTGAAGCTAGTCGAACAAGTCATCAATCCACGGCAACGGATACTTGTTCTTAATGGTTATCTTGTTCAACTGCCGGTAGTCAATGCACAACCTCAGACTACCGTCCTTCTTCTTCACAAACAACACTGGCACACCCCAAGGGGAAAAGCTAGGACGAATGTACCCTTGGCCAGCAACTCCTGCAACTGCGCCCTCAACTCTCTCAACTCAGCGGGAGCCATACGGTAAGGAGCCTTCGACAAAGGTCCCGTATTAGGCACAATCTCGATCACAAAATCAATCTCTCGCTGAGGAGGCAATCCAGGTAAGTCCTCCAAAAAACATCGGGAAACTAGCACACCACCGGAATGTCCACGACATCCGGCTTCATCCGATCTGCCACGACCATAGAAGCGAGAAAACCCTGACAACCCGTGTCAAGCAAACGACGAGCCCTAATAGCCGAAATAAGAAAGCGGGAAGAGGAAGACCTAATACCTTGAAAATAGAAAGTGGGTCCACGAAGCCACCAAAAATAAACCCTCTTCGAGCCGTAATCCACCAACGCATGATGTGCCTCGAGCAAATCCATGCCCAAAATCACATCAAAGTCCTGAAGCGGCAACGTATAAAGCCTGGCCGACAAACTCCGCCCTTCAACCCACACAGGAACCTCATCAAAACAATACGGAGTGATCATAAAATCACCCGAAGGTAACTCTACTGCCAAATCATAAGACAACTGGGTCACCGGCTCCTCGATACTTAGTGCGAAATCCTCCGAAATAAATGAATGAGACGCGCCAGAATCAAACAAAACTTGAGCCGCACAACCCAAAATTAGAACGGTACCTTCCACGAGCTGTGACGCCACTGCCTCTGCCCTGGTCATGTATGTAATCTGGCCTCGAGATCTCTGCCTGTCTCCCACACTCGCTGACCTGGGTAGCGGCAGATACTGCCCCTGCTGCTGCTGCTGCTATGGCCTCTACTGCTGGGGATACTACTGCTACGGAGGAAACTACTGCTGCTGCTACTGCCTCTGAGGATAGTCACGCACCATATGCTCTGGCTGGTCACATCTGAAACAAATCACCGCTGCCGTGCACTGCCTGCCTGGATGGGACTCGCCACACCGGGGACACGATCCTCGCGATCCACCCACTGATCCCTAACGTTGAAAAGGGACCGACTGCTGTACACTGCCTGATGACGCCTGCCTCTGATCCTTACGCTTCTTACCGAAACCCTTCTTGAGAAACTTCTTGACCTTCGAGCCAAAAGACACAGATCCTGTCACTAACGCCGCCGGTGTCGACGCTCCTGAACCACCCGTCGCATGTTGAAAAGAGCCCTGCTGTTGGGTAGCCGACTGCTAGCTGCAGCCTAACAAGGACTGCCCCTGGCTAATCCATCGCCGAGTCCTCTTCATATCCAGCTTCAAGGACGCTGCTACACGAGAAGCTGTCTCCAAATCAGTGGTAGCCTTCGTGATCAAATGGTACCTCAGCTACTGCCTCAAACCCTGCACGAACTGCGCAGTCTTCACCTTCTCATGCTCCATGATATGAGGTGCGTAACGACCCAGCTCAACAAATCGGGCCCTGTACTGCAACACGGACGTGTCGCCCTAGACCAGCTCCAAAAACTGACGCATCCTCTGCGTAGCAATATACTCTGGACAATAAGCACGTTCGAAAGCGCTGACAAAGTCACCCCACGCAATCTGCTCAAGGGGACGAGACTGAAAAGACGCCTGCCACTCGGAAGACCACCACGCCCGAGCCATGCCCTGCAACTGGTTGTAGGCCAACATCACCTTGTCCTCCGTAGTACACCGCATGGAACTGAACACCCGCTCCATCTCGTCGAGCCAACTCCGAACCAAATCAGGGTCTGGCTGACCGCCATAGTAAGGTGGATGGAACTGCATGAAATCCCTCACTGCTCGACCTGGCCCACCCCTAGTCGACGATCCCTCACCAGCCTCTCCGCTGAACTGCTGCAACATAAGCTGGTACATGCCACGGAAGAAATCCTCGGCCCCGGAATCCTCGCAGCATCCACTGCCTCTGTGGCTGCTGGTGGCACTCTACACTGCTCCTCCTAAACTTCCGCCGACTGCCCCTGCTGAGAGCGAGTGCTCCTCCTCGGCGCCATACTCGCTCCTGAAGCAAAAGACAGAAAACATAGAAATGGCAAGGTCAAAGGAAACACACGATGCCCGATGCCAGTGTCAACTGTACATCATTATTATGGACTAGTGGACCACTTCAATTACTTATGATTCTTGTATAATCCACAACCGCGCTCTGATACCAGCTGTAACGACCCGAGAATTCGATTACCGGGAAGGCCCGATAACCCGAGACTCGCACCGCCACCCACGAGCTCAAAGACTCGGAAGGGTTAAAAGGATGGTGTGGAGACTACACAAGTATCACAAATAATTACAGAAATTAAACAATTTATGATTAAAAAGGAAATAAATTAACATTTTACAGGATACATGGTCCACAAGATATAATAAAAATAACAACAATAGTCCACAACTAGTACAGAGATAAGAAAGAAAAGTATAGCTACACGGGACATATCCCGACTCTGACCTCTGGCACTAACGCTGGGCACCTAAACCACGCTGAGCCTCAGATGCGCTCCCCTGAAGCTGCGCCTCGCCTGAAATACGGTGAAAACACGCAGGGAATGAGTCTCAGAACAAGACTCAGTAGGGATCACTCGAACCCTACCTCGCAAAACGGAAAACTGCTACGCTAGCAGTAAGCGAGTACCTCAGAAGTGAAAGTCCTGCAACTACAAACGCCGGTTTCACGGTATGAAAATTGAGACACGTGCCACGGTGAAATAATCAGAACTCATCGGTCAACATGAGCAAAAACTCGAAGGTCGAAGTCACAAAGACTGACAGTCTGTCACTCCTGACTTGACAGGAGTACCTCCCACTAGAAGCAAGACCGGATATGTCCACTGACATCTTAGTTCGTGCCTCAGGTGTCTCCCTCTGGCCCAGCAGGAACTGAGACACCGTACAAGTAACCACAAAGCAAGTGACTAGCTGGGGTCACACCCGTCAGCGTGGGTCCAACTGCCCCCAACCACGCGTGCACACACAGACCATGCCTCCCAGGTCTGGCCTCTAACTAGTTTTCCCCTCAACCGGACTCTAGCTGCAAGACGTGGGGCCCAAAGGAAACCAGTCTAAAAACCGTCCTCAGGGTAGCCTCTCCACCACTCCCTGGTGGGACCACTAAACATGTAAGTAGGCTACGACTATTGGAGGGTCACTAAATGAGTAGACTCTCAAGTCAACGAAAAATAACATCTAAACCCGATGAAGTACGGGGACCGTCCTACGTACCAGCACCCCCGCACGGTGACCACGGTAGGAGAAGAAATGGGTCTGCGAACCACCTGGTGCAGTCCAGAGTCTGATGGTCCAACATAGGAGCGCCACAGCTCTGACGGTCTATCACTGGGCCGTCACAGCAGTCTGACAGTCCAACACAGGTGCGTCAGACACTTGGTGCAAAACCGGCTGTAACGCACCAATCCTGGTGTGTCATAGGCCCTAACGCACCCAACCCAGTGTGTCAGAAGGCAAGAAGAAACTGCCTGTGACGCACACCGCTCGGGACGTCACAGTCTCTAACGGTCCAACCTAGGAGCGTTAGAAGGTGGAGACGCGTCCTCTCTGACGCTCCCACACAGGAACGTCACAAGGCTCTGACGCTCCACCCTGGGTGCGTAGAGGCCTTGACCCCCAACGCTCAAAACCACAACGGTTGGATGCCAACGGTCGGATCGCCACCTGACAGTCCAACCTAGGCGCGTCACACGCCGTGGCGGTCTATCGTGGGACCGTCAGGCCCACGGACCACCTAGTTGGCAAAGCAGCCCCTATGATGCACCCACCGTGGGGCATCATAGGCTGTGACGGTCACTAGAAGGACCATCACACCGCCCCGATGGTGAAACGACGGGAAACGACCCAAAACACGAACCACGCCCCCATGCTTCCATAAGAGAGGGGGAAAACAAGGGGAAGCCCCTTAGGGACCCCTAGCATGCATCTAAACCATTAAAACGCCGAATTGCGGCCTAAAATCATAGATCGGGCGAACTCTCCCCAAATCCTGATTTTACCCTCCCGGCATGGAAACGACCCCTCTCGGCCTCACACCGAGCTAGAAATCACGGGAATGGAACGTGGGGACCTAGGGAACGTCACCATACCTCGATCTCGCCTCGAGGCACGCCGGATCGACCATAAATCGTGAAGAATGCTTGAAACCCTCTCGAGCTCCCACGATCTCACCAAGCACCGCACGCCGTCGCGATCACCACGTCGCCACCGTCGTCGCCGTACCGTCGTCCCACCGCCGTCTGCAGCCGAAGGGGAGCACGCCGGAGTCGTCACCGAAAGAGGAGGGGGGCCACGGTCGCGTGCGCACGGGAGAGAAAGGGAGGAAGAAGAAGAAGAAAGAGAAAGGGGGAAAGAAAAAGAAAAGGAAATATGGTTTTTGTAGAAAATCTGGAAATTCTGGAAAATACCATAAAATAGAAAATCACGTTTCCGCGATCCTCGGAATGCACCGATCGCAACGGTACCACTCTCGTCTAGGTGAACGACCCGGTTCACCTGCAACGAGGTTTCGAAGGATTTACCGAAACCCGCACGCGGAAATCGGAAAACACGAGCGAAAAAGTCGCGAACGCACTCTGGGCCTCCAAAACAACTCCGGATCGCGCCGATCCGAACACGAAAGATGTCGGAAAGGAATTTTTGGACACAACAGAGCCAGACGCTCTGAGAAAATAGATCCGGGCCTCAAAAAGGAAGGATCCGAAAGGTCCAGGATGTTACACTGTAGGTTAAGGGCCCACCACACTTTAGTTCCGCACTCTGCACCGAAAACACCACAGAGATGAGGGAAAAACTGGCATCTGCGAAGACACGACCTCCATCCAACTAATCGAATCCAAAAATGAAGGTGGGGAAACCTCAGTTCTGGAATACAAACTCCCTACCTCGCCTGGAAAACCACTTACATGTGCAGGTCGAAATGTCAGGGGACTACGAGAAAGCTTAACACCAGCCCTACAACGCGACACACCATCTTGGCTGGTAACTCAATGCCCGATTCAACATGACTCCGACAGCACCAATCCACCAAGATACGAGGAGGGATGAGCACACAACCTTGACAGGCAGCACCACTACCCTCACACAAGACGCTTTCGGGGACTTCCGAACACACATTGGGAAAAACACAAGTGCCAAAAAGTACAATTATAATGGAGAAACAACGGAATGAAATGCACACACAATACATAATAATCAAAAAATCACGCGTACCTTTCAAGAGATGGGCACGACAACTCCACCCGGTCAAGTGCCTCGCGCACGCTGGGATCCATGACTTGCTAGGCTAGTGGAACGCCGTAGAGATGGCTGGGACTGGGGCGGCCGCCACGGACAGTCGCAAGCAACATGACCAATCTGATCACACCTGAAGCACTCTAGCTCAGCTTAATCTACAGTGCATGGCCTGCCCTCGTGAAACCTACCACATCTCGGACACTGTCCTGCCTGCTCGATCATATCATGACACCACGATAGTTGAACCTCCGATAGCTGATCTGACACTGCCAACACCTAATCCTCCTGCTCCTGGCACCTCTTGCCTGATCTGCTTCTTCTGAAAAACCTTGACACCTAGTTAAAACTTGATCTTGGAGGGGAAGAACTAGTGCCAGGAGGTGGAAGAGATGTCGATTCTGACTGCCTCCAACACTGCTGGGAAACATGCTGCTGAAAGGTCCTCTGCTGACCATGTCTCAATTGGGACAGCCCTACATGGGCGTGCTCCTAGGTCCTCAACCAATCCTCCTCTAGATCTGATGTGGCTTGATAAGTTGACTCCATGTCTGCCACACGAGTCCCGACCACCAGGTGCTTGAGCTATGGCCTCAAACCTTTGACAAACTACCGAGTCCTCAGCTTCTCATCGACCATGATATGGGGAGTATAGCGACCCAACTCGACAAATCTAGATCGATACTGCATCGCTGTCATGTCTCCTTGAGATAGCTCCACGAACTCATACATCCTTCTAGTCTTAACATGCTCTGGGCTGAAAACTCGCTGAAATGTAGCAAGAAATTCATGCCACGGAATCTATCGTAGAGGATGAGACTGGAAAGTCGATTCCCAATCTGTAGACCGCCATGACAGAGCTGATCCTTGCAACTGATAACTCGCCAGCAGAACCTTCTTATCCTCAGCACACTCCATCGATCGGAACACACGTTTCACGGCATCAATCCACGATCTCTTTATCTACCAAGCCCCCAAACCATAAACATATGCATATAAGCATGAAAGCAAGAACAAAGGGGCGATAAGAGATAGAAAAGGTACCGTGATCTCCACCAAGGGATGACAACGCCAAAGGGATTAAGAGAGGATGCAACGGCACCGTCTACCTTGGAAAAGGATGAAGAACGTGGCCAAAGAAGGGACCACCAAGACTTGATCGCGCTTGACAAATAGGGTGCGGGAAACGATGTGGGATCTGACTTCCTCTCCTTCCAGTCGGCTAGAGGAAGAGGGCCTCACATTCAATCATGCTCTTCTGCTAAATAAAGACAAACACAAGAGCAAAAATCCATTAGATCATGAAGTGTAGCATCCAATCCCGAAGTGATAAAAGAGTATGAATAAAAGGGGGAGAACACACCGGGGGAGGGTTTTTAACCCCTATAAATGGGTGCAAATAAAAGGTGGGTATATTATGATGAGAATGAAACAAATAAGAGGAAAAATCACGCAGTATAACTGTGGGAAATGTGCATGCAATATGAAGAAAAATGCCGATGTAGTAGAAAAATAGCAAACTGTGATGATTTTGGAAAGGGGGGAGCGAATAACTAAGAGGAGAGAGGAGGAAAACGAGCCCTGAGCGTTGGAAATTGAAGACAATGCTTCCCTCTTCAGGTTGGGGTCAAAGAAATGAGCCGGATATGCAGCATGGTTTCGCCCCGAACCGAGAAAGAGCCCCCCTTCGCATACTACAAACTGGGTTCTATTTATAGGAGTTGCAGAAACCCTAGCCTAAATTTGAGGATAATGCTTTGAAATAAAAGTCCTAGATTGATAAAATGTGAAGATAATAGTGGGGATAATAACCTTGAAGAGTTAGAAATCGATCTGGCGGGCTTATCTCAGAGAGAATGGCTCAAACAAGGAGTCCAAGGAGTCCTGTGGCGGAGAAATCGGAGCCCGGATCGATCAGAACTCTCTATCGAAGAAACGGTCTATCGCGAGACCGGCATTCCAAGAAACGGTCATCCAGGGACCGCCATTTGAAGAAACGTCCATATGGGTGAGCGCCAGACGATTGTGTTAGTCTGTGAATACTCGGTACAATGGCGCACATACGAATTCAGAGGGGGGTGAATGAATCCCCTTTAAAAATTCTGTCCAATTTAAAAGCTTAAGCTACAATCAGTAAGCTATGTTGAATTAAAACTAGTTGACTTTAACTAAATATGAAGCACATGATCAAACACTTGGTGGCTGATTGTGAGCTACGTTGAGGCACACTAACAAACAGATCGTAGGTCTATGCAGTGGACTATTCGGCAGCAACTGTGCAGTTTATAGAAACACTATGGGTATGCAATGCATTCAAGAGTCACTCAGGTAGATTTGATTGAAAGCGAACCTAGACATTCATCTAGCGTAAACGAATGAACAATCAAACCATAGTGCACAGAAGATTTTTAGGTGGTTCGGTCCTCCAGCTCTACATCAACCCCACACTCCAACCAGAGTGTGAAAAATCGCTGATACACAACTTAAACTGCTGGGCCTTACAGCTTGCCTACAACTGTTGACTTATAGCTTGCTTCGCTGGGCATTACAGCTTAGCCACCACTGATTCACAACTTCAAACCACTAGGCCTTACTGCTTATGCAACCGCTGATTGACAGCTTCTGAAATGGAATGTAAAATGAAAAAAATGAGAATGAAACAAATCAGCAACAGAAAGCTAGAATTAAAGCTTAGAAAATATAGCTCGCTTTGGAGCAATGTAGCTTAGATCTGATCCAGAGGCTACAGATCTCCTTCCTCCTTGGATCTTGCTGCTGCACTCTCTTCTTCTTTTTCAAACACACGAACTGTTGGAATTTCACTCACAGATGGTTGCTAACTCTCACGATCTCTGCTATCAAAACTCTCTCTGATTCTTCTCAGCCTGCTTTCTCTCTCTAATATCTGTTTTTGACTTTCTTCAATTTTATCTCTCTCTCTTTCTTTTTTCTCTTTCTCTATTTTCCGCTAGATTTCTACCGCTCGCTCTTCTTTTCTTCTTCTCCCTTGTTATATTCTTCTGCTCTTGTTATCTTATATTTGTTCTTCTCTGCAGGTGCTTTTATATAGAGAACAGGGGCGCCGGAGGTAATTTGATGAAGACGATGATGCTCCCTCCGTCAGATGGCTCCACGTGGTAGTATCCCATGCGATCTCCAAAAAGGAATCGCCTGGTCGAATGGAGGGCATGTTCCCGCCATAAGATGAGTGCCTTAAAGCATCCACGTGTCAAAGTAGGTTGTTAAGCTTTCCACGTGGCATCCCTTGGATCACGTGCCCTAACTAATCATTTGCACATGACTGTGCTGATGATTGGTCTTGACCTATTCGACCATGTTTCTGACTTAGCTGCTTCCAGAACTTAAGTTACTCGAACCTGGTTCGTACTTAAGTCCCTGCAGTAGAAAAGGCATTTAGTCAAGCACCTGGTAGTAAGATTTGACTTAAAGAAACCAATAAATCTGACACATTGATTCATGGTTTATGAAATTAATCATGATGTAATTAAGTGAGAGAATGATCAATGGTCATGCACACACATTGAGGTTCAGACCAAACAAATATGACGTGCAATGAGTTCTGTGAATATAGGCATGAGATCAACACCAACTTCAATCTAACATTGAACTTATGTAAGAGATATAAGAGCAAAAACCAGCTGACACAGACTTTATTCATGAAGCAAAGCCAGCTAGCATAGACCTTACGTACAGACAAGGTTAACTAGCATTGACCTCAGTGAACACTAGCATCGACCTGATTGCATGCATGTATACTTGCATCGACCTTAGTCATGTAGACAAGATGACCAGCACCGACCTGACTATTCAGTCAATAGTGACTAGCACCGACTATGTATGCAAGATACATGCCACTAGCACCGACCCTTTATGCAACTAGCAGGACTATGTATGGAAGATACATGACACTAGCACCGACCCTTTATACAACTAGCACCGACTAGGTATGCAAGATACATGACACTAGCACCGACCCTTTATGCGACTAGCACCGACCTTAGTATGCACAAGGTCCAACTAGCATCGACTATGAATGCAATATGTGTGATGCTAGCATTGACTTTACATGTGATGCACTGACTCATGCACTTAAACAACATCAGCTAGCATCGACTCTAGCCATGAACATGCTGAACACTAAGGTTGACGTTATTTTTGAACTTCTGAGAACTGAGATCGACCTTAGGTCAAGAAAATGCATTGATTTGCTACAAGACTAAACTGATGCACATACCAATGACATACGCACCAACTGTTTGACGAAATGTCATGCACACAGGTTATTCAGTAACATGACATGTGCATAGACTTTATGTAGATGCATTGAGTTTTTATGCACAGTGTTAACTTTATTGACTATATGTTAACCTGAAATGCATTTATATTGTATGAACATTATTTGGTATGAACAAATAAGCTCAAGCATGATGCATGCAACATGTGTGCAATAGAAATCATTTATACCGTGAATAATTCAATCAAGCACAGAATTCATATGTCCAAACACCGATGACATCATACACATATGAGTCATCGATTTTGACATCATCAAACCACAGAATGATAACAATCTCCCACTTTTTGATGATAGCAACACTATGAGTCATATGAGTCAACATGACAATGTAATAAGTCAAATGAACCAGATGCTCAAATATTCATGAGATTATTCAAGCCAGTGGAGTGAATGAATTCTACTGATTCTACCCCAAAACTCATTCCAGACATGTATCAATTAATACACAAACAAATGAGAACTGATTCCATTCATGCATGCAGACACATGATTCCATGCATGAATACACAAACACTCAATGAATACACAAACACTCAATATGACTCCACATATTCTCCCCCTTTGACTCCATCAAAAAGGAAGGACCTGATGCCTAAAGATGTGGCAAATACCAACAAAACACATTCTCCCCCTTGGACAAAATAGATGAAACTACAGATAATTCTCCCCCTTTGAGAAATAATGAATGCGGTCTAGATAAGATTCTATTCTTCCCTTTAAATCAATGCAATGTAGCCATGTCACAGAGGAAACAAAGCTTTCAATAGGAAGGACAGATGAGGAATGTGTCTAGAGAGAATACAGGAGGGAAATTAAGGTAATGTCTAGACATCAATCAAAACATAGATTTTTCAGAAACAACTAAATAAGTGATTAAGAAATGGTAGTGACAGAGAGCAGTAATTTGAGCAGATGTATCAGTGAATTTTCAAAGTATCTGAGATGAAGAATTTTTCAGTATGATACCAACTTCATACATCAATATTTATATTTCAGAGTCTTCCATTATAAGAGATTATGAATTGGCTTTGATTGAAAAGTATGGTTAAAGAATGATGTAACCAGAGTTCTTTAATAAGATTCAATACTCATATCTGAGAAAATTTTTTAATAAAAATGAACCACTTGCTCATATAACATTCTAGTTTAACCTTCTTCCATCTTAATCAATTTAATTTCCACGACTCCTTTAAGAGTAACACAAGGTAGTATTGAGATTAAACATTCATGTTTATATTTGAATTTGTCTATTCTTACAGAATTTTCTGATGCATATATTTTTCAGATTTTTTTTATAGAGCATCAATTTGTTTTTCAATGAGCAATTTTGGTTTAATGAACACCATTTTACATGAGGCACAACACGTCTTAGGTGAAATGACCCAGTTACTCAATGTGATACTATATTGCTTCTCTATTTAGAGAACAAAGGTAGCATTAGAAGTATCTTTTACATGAAGAGACACCTTTGTTAGAGGCCGAAATTCCCGGTTCTTCAATACAACCATGCCATTGCTCTATCATATTTTCACATTATTTTCAATGATTTTTAAACAGAGTTAACTATGGTACTTCGTGACACTGTCCTTTGGACATGTTTCTCAATAACCAGAGTCATTGCCCTGTCCATAATTTTTTTATAAAATAGTTTCCGACAGATTAAATGTTTAAGAGCAATATTTACACTATGTATTTCAATCAAGATTTTAGCTTTTCAGATTTCAGGAAGTCTTACATGAACTTATATGAGACAAACAGTTAAGGTTTATTAAAAGGATTGAATCACATATTTTCAAGTCCATTAAGTTCAAACTTAAGAGTACATTAGACTTAAACTAATGTAAATTAACAAATATTCTTAAACCTGTATAATGGAAGATTCCACATTAATGATGATTTCAAATTTATGAAGCAGTTCACAGGCTGAAGTTTTCTTCAAATCTCAGTTCAGCCATTATCTGAGCAGCAGCAAACATCAAAAGTGTAAACAAACATGCATATAAAATGATGATTTCAAAACTCATGCTTGTTACAGAGTTTATCAATGTGAGTCAGGCAGATTTTTAGGAAGCTTAGTTGAAGAGCAGTAAACTGACAGACATTTCAAGTTATGCAGCAGGAACAATGAGGTTGAGATTGAACAGAAGTTCAGAAGCCAATAACAGAGATTCAATTTCTGATTTATGAAAGTGAGCGCAAACTGATGTTTCTTCAAGACTCAGTTCAATCGATATTTTGACAGTAACATTCAGCAGCAAAGACATTAACAAGCATGCATAGAAAGTGAGAGAATTGGTCAGTTAATTTACAAAGATGCAGCAAGAAGTTTGCACTTGAGCAATGTAGTTCAGAATTGACTAAATTCAATTGATGCTCTCCTTCAGCAGATTGAGGAGTAGCAGACAGAAATTTCAGATTCAGGAAAGGTATGAATTCAGATGATGAATAATTCAGAAGCAGTCAACAGAAATCATTTGATGATGTGAATCATTGACACCCAGATATAGCAACATGAGTTGAAAATGTGTAGACAGTGAGAATCCAGACAGTGATAGACTGATGAATTAAAATGTTCCCCAGTCTATATGTAGCGTGTCACTTCTTTTTGGAATTTTCTAAAAATAATTGACATGCAATGCAATTAATTACATGTATGCATATGCAGTGACTTCCCTTTAGCTAAGTGGATTACATGGTCACATGTGGCATGAATATATGCAAAGGCTAGACAGACTCTCCCTGACTTTATGCAATATATGCAATGAAGGCTGAACATATGATTTTATGATTCATACTCATGATCATTCAGATTGCCCTATATGCAATACGACCAATGGTACTAGGCAGAGGACTTGGTCTAAAGGACCACCTCACACATAGTAAGAACCTCTAGACAGATTTCATCTGCCCTTTAGTAGCTTACCATTTGATATACCATAATGGTCATGCATGACAATGTAGTACCAAAATAGTTCTATATACATTAGAGTTTCAATGATTGTATGTCAAACACATGTGTAAGCAGACAATTGACATATGCAATTCACATATATGCACAAATATGCAGACTATGCTCATGAGTTTCTAACCTCCTCTATGTGCATAATCAAGTGACAAGACATTAATGCATGCAGATGAGAAATGAATTCAACATGTCTTCAATGAATATGTGCACATATAGCTCAATATATAAAGAAGCTCAGATTGTGCAGTGCAAATGACAAAGCAGTTAAGAGCATGAGATTTTATTTAACAACTTAAGCATGAAATGCAGCAAACAAGATTTCTGAAGAATTCAAATAAATAAGCCTGAAGAGTGCAAGAATGTTACCTGAAAAGTGCAGAAATGAGGTTTTCATACTAGGGTGCCTTGATTTATTTACCCCCCTTTTTTTATTACTCAGTCCTAAGGCACACCTGCAAAAACTGAACCTCATTTTACATATTGAGGTACCCAAGAATTCTTAGGTCCCCCATGGTCAGTAGTGCCTCTGAATGGTGCTCTCCATAGTTTTTGAGCATAAGGATCATCAAATTTCATCATGAAACAGTTAGACATAGAATGTCCAAACTGACCATAGTAATAACAAGAATTCTGACTATTTTTCATGTTCACATGAGAATTGAATTTATGTGCATGAGCATGATTGCTTCTGTGGCTCACATTCAAGTTTAATCTTTTATGATTAGCAAGCCAACAGTCAGTAGCCCTGTGGCTTGGCTTTCCACAATTAAAATATGTAATGAATTTTTCTTTAAAAACTGATTTATTCCAAAAAATACTTTGATTTACAGGGAATTTAACACATTCAGATTTAAAATTCTTTCCCTGAGCATGCCAATAGTTCTTGACTGTATGTCCATACTTTCCACAGTGAGAGCAAGAGGAAGAATTTCTTCTATGAGAACCTAACCAGCATTCAGTAGCCTTGTGACCATGCTTGTTACAATTGAAACATGTGATATGCTGGTTTATTGAAACCGATTTGTTCTTATTAACACCACGATGGTTTGCAGGAAATTTAGCATGATATGACTGTGAGTTTTTCTTGTCATTTGCAAACCAGCACCGTGTAGCAACATGTCCTACCTTACCACAATTAAGGAATGTGATACCTTACCATAATTAAGGCATGCGATACTCCTTTTCTTAGTGGCAAGAAATTTCTTGACATGAAAGTCCCTAGCATGCATTCTATTAACATCCAAATCATCCTTTTTCAGCACAGAATAATCATCCATGAAGTGACCATGCTTACCACAATAACAACAAGAACTATTAGACTTCCTTGTAGCATGGTTTCTATTAGATGAGTTTTTAGCATGCATTTTTCCAAAGTTCTGATTCTCCTTTTTATGTGCATGCATGTGTGTGTTCATTTTATTTACAGCATGCACATTCTCAACATGAGGTTGAATCAGCTTTTTCTGCAAACTACCATTCTTTCTGCCCTTTTTAGTTTGTTTATGATTTGTCTTAACAGTAGCTTGCTTGGGATTCTTTTTAGCCGTGAATTCAAAAATAGATGGATTCTTGGTTGTTAAATTTTTATTTTCTATTTGAATTTTCTGAGGTGCCAATTTTTTCAGGAAATCATTAGTAGTGCTAGCTCCTTCTGAACTTCGCACAAAGGTTGTATACAGTTGATTCCTCATAACCCTTTTAATCCTAGAATTACAGCCTATCCCTTCTCTTTGTTTAGTTACTTCATCATTCAAGAGAGCGTTTAACTTCTCTTTTCTTTTGAGAGTTTTAGACAGAGAGTCTTTCAAGTCACAAATTTCATTTTCTAGAGAAGCAAGATGGATCTCATAACTAGCAATCTCTTGTTCACTGCACTTAACGCATTCACTTAGCACTTTGTTTGTAATTTTATATTTCTCAATTTCTTGTTCCAGATTGCTCAATTTTTTAGATTCTTCATTACAAACAGTTTTTCCTTTTTCCAAGGAAAGAAGTCTTTCAGACATGATACTATTAAGCTCCTTCAATTTCTCCATTTCCTCCATTAGCTTCTCATTTTGGACGAGTTCATTTATTAGAACCTTATCATTTAAGTTAATCCCTTTTTTTAGATCAATTTCTGCCTCATCCAGATTCTTTTGCAGTTCAACATTAACAACTTTAATGGCCTCCAGTTTTTAAAATATTAAATTATTTTCTTCCTGAAATCTTTTCAATTCTTCTTCATTATCTTCAATCTGCCTTTTGTGAATTTCATTTTTAGGCTTTAGTTTATTCAACTCCAAATTAGCATGATCAAGATATTTCAGTAATTTGTTATTCTGAATAGAATTTTTGATAGATGTTTGATGATTATCAGATGAACTCAGTTTTTCTTCTAGTTTAGAAATTTTATACTGAAACTTTTTATTTTCATTTTTTAGCAGATAGATCTGTTCTTTATGCTTGTGAACATTTGCCAAACACATATCAGAAGACTGTCTCAGCTTTGGACAGTTTTCACATGAACATTCAGAATTATTCTGATCAATCTTTTTCTTCAGTTTTTTATTCTCAGATTTTATTTTCCTAGATTTCTCTAGCAATTCTTCATACATTACTACCAGTTCATCAAACGAGATGTCTTCTGATCCGGAGCTTACCTAAGACGATGTCTCTTCACTATGATCTCTCCGGTTGGCCATCAGACATATTCGTTCTTGCTCCTGATGAATGGTAGTTATCTTATCCATAATTTCCTTTCTAGAATCACATCTTGCAATACAAGAAAATATTTTAGTGTCAACTGTATCTCTCAGAATATTAAAAGCTATAGTGTTCTCGCTGTCCTTTATTCTATCCTCTTTAGACCATCTGGTCTCATTCTGAGGTAATTTATGTGGGCCTTTTGATACAAGATTTCATAGATTTGGATCAATGGAATTCATGTAGACACATAGGCCTCCCTGCCATGTGCTAAAGTTGGAACCATCAAACACCATAGGAGATGCTATTGAAAAATAACTGAACGAATTCAGATAGAAAATGCACCAAACTAGAACAATAAAGCACAAAACCAAATAAGCAGGATCCTCTGCAGATCGTTGGATCTAGAAGTCAGAGACCAGCTCTGATACCAATTGTTAGTCTGTGAAGACTTGGTGCAATGGTGCACATACGGATTCAGAGGGGGGTGAATGAATCCCCTTTAAAAATTCTGTCGAATTTAAAAGCTTAAGCTACAATCAGTAAGCTATGCGGAATTAAAATTGATTGACTTTAACTAAATATGAAGCACATGATCAAACACTTGGTGGCTGACTGCGAGCTATGTTGAGGCACACTAACAAACAGATCGTAGGTCTATGTAGTGGACTACTCAGAAGCAACTATGCAGTTTACAGAAACACTCTAGGTATGCAATGCATTCAAGAGTCACTTAGACAGATTTGATTGAAAGTGAACCTAGACATTCATATAGTGTAAACGAAAGAATAATCAAACCATAGCGTAGAGAAGATTTTTAGGTGGTTTGGTCCTCCAGACGTACATCCACCCCACACTCCAACCAGAGTGTGGATTCCGCTGATACACAGCTTAAACTGCTGAGCCTTATAGCTTGCCTACAATCGTTGACTTACAGCTTGCTCCGCTGGGCATTACAGCTTAGCCATCGTTGATTCACAGCTTCAAACCGTTGGGCCTTACAGCTTATGCCACCGCTGATTCACAGCTTCTAAAATGGAATGTAAAATAGAAAAATGAGAATGAAACAAATCAACAACAGAAAGCTAGAATTAAAGCTTAGAAAATATAGCTCGCTTTGGAGCAATGTCGCTTAGATCTGATCCAGAGGCTACAGATCTTCTTCCTCCTTGGATCTTGCTGCTGCACTCTCTTCTTCTTTTTCAAACACACGAACTGCTGGAATTTCACTCATAGATGGCTGCTAACTATCACGATCTCTGCTCTCAAAACTCTCTCTGATTCTTCTTAGTCTACTTTCTCTCTCTGATCTCTTTTTCTGACTTTCTTCAATTCTATCTCCCTCTCTTTCTTTTTCTCTTTCTCTATTTTTCGCTAGCTTTCTATCGCTCGCTCTTCTTTTCTTCTTCTCCCTTGTTATATTCTTCTGCTCTTGTTATCTTATATTTGTTCTTCTCTGCAGGTGCTTTTATATGGAGAACAAGGGCGCCGGAGGTAATTTGATGAAGATGATGTGCTCCCTCCGTCAGATGGCTCCACGTGGTAGGATCCCATGCGATCTCCAAAAAGGAATCGCTTGATCGTATGGAGGGAATGTTCCCGCCATAAGATGAGCACCTTCAAGCATCCACGTGTCAAAGTAGGTTGTTAAGCTTTCCACGTGGCATCCCTTGGATCACGTGCCCTAACTAATCATTTACACATGACTGTGCCAATGATTGGTCTTGACCTATTCAACCATGTTTCTGACTTAGCTGCTTCCAGATCTTAAGTTACTCGAACCTGGTTCGTACTTAAGTCCCTGCAATAGAAAAGGCATTTAGTCAAGCACCTAGCAGTAAGATTTGACTAAAAGAAAGCAATAAATCTGACACATTGATTCATGGTTTATGAAATTAATCATGATGTAATTAAGTGAGAGAATGATCAATGGTCATGCACACACTTTGAGGTTCAGACCAAACAAATATGACGTGCAATGAGTTCTATGAATATAGGCATGAGATCAACACCAACTTCAATCTGACATTGAACTTATGTAAGTGATATAAGAGCAAAAACCAGCTGACACAGACTTTATTCATGAAGCAAAGCCAGCTAGCATAGACCTTACGTACAGACAAAGCTAACTAGCATCGACCTCAGTGAACACTAGCATCGACCTGATTGCATGCATGTATACTTGCACCGAACTTAGTCATGTAGACAAGATGACCAGCACCGACCTGACTATTCAGTCAATAGTGACTAGCACCGACTATGTATGCAAGATACATGACACTAGCACCGACCCTTTATGCAACTAGCACCGACTATGTATGCAAGATACATGACACTAGCACCGACCCTTTATGCAACTAGCACTGACTATGTATGCAAGATACATAACACTAGCACCGACCCTTTATGCAACTAGCACCGACCTTAGTATGGACAAGGTCCAACTAGCATCGACTCTGAATGCAATATGTGTGATGCTAGCATCGACTTTACATGTGATGCACTGACTCATGCACTTAAACAACATCGGCTAGCATCGACTCTAACTATGAACATGCTGAACACTAAGGTTGACGTTATTTCTGAACTTCTGAGAACTAAGATCGACCTTAGGTCAAGAAGATGCATTGATTTGCTACAAGACTGAACTGATGCACATACCAATGACATGCACACCAACTGTTCGACGAAATGTCATGCACACAAGTTATTCAGTAAAATGACATGTGCACAGACTTTATGCAGATGCATTGACTTTTTGTGCACAGTGTTAACTTTATTGACTGTATGTTAACCTGAAATGCATTTATATTGTATGAACAGTATCTGGTATGAACAAATGAGCTCAAGCATGATGCATGCAGCATGTGTGCAATAGAAATCATTTATACCATGAATAATTCAATCAAGCACAGAATTCATATGTCAAAACACCTATGACATCATACACATATGAGTCATAGATTTTGACATCATCAAAACACAGAGTGCTAATAGATTGGGGGCGACCGGGGCGATTTGGGCACAAAAACTAAAGAAACGTTCTTCGCAACAGCACTGGTTTTGTATATGTTGTTGATCTTCAAGTGCTCTGCGCAACGGCACTGGTTTCGTCCCGTCCGACACCAGATCTAGGCGTGGTGGCGATTTTCGTCGGATCACGCAGTTCTGTCCCGTGACAGGCCAGCAAGAACAATCCCTATTTAAATCTTCTAGAAATACGCCATCTCAGATCTAGTGACCGTCGCTTTCGGGGATCGACCAGAGACACCCCGCCATCGTCTCAGCAGATCGCCACCATCAGAAGGTATTTGGAGCCCCCCGTTCTAATGGTCACCTTCGCTTGCTATCCTGCCAATCGGATTCCGCTGATCCGGACCAGCAGCCCGCATCCGCCCCAGGAACCCCACCGATGTGCTGCCTATCAAGCCGAGATCAGTGCTCCCGGGTCCATCGTGTAGCCTATTACCTCCCTACGTGGAGTGGGCCGTAGGTTTAATTCTATAATTATTGATTATTCATTGTATCGGGAGTTACTGGTCTTGGCCGGGACGTCTTCCCCATGCCCCTAGCATGGAGGTACGCACACCACCCTCTTTGTTGCATTGCTTATTCCGTATACATTCTTTATGCCACTGCTTGTGAGCATGTTAGGTTCCTAGCTCGACATAGTTTAGTCACCGCTGCGAGAGTGAGTGCGTGACCCGTCCCGTGACTCGATTCGAGCACAAGTGAGAGTATTAACCACCCGAGACTCAGTGCTAGTTTCTCAACCATGCAGATCGACATGTTTCCCTCGCTTGGAATGATCGTGAGCTAGTACTTCTTGTTGGGGGTATGTTTGCCTCTTTTAGAACTCTTTAGGTGCCGAGTTGTTCGTGTCGTCGATGGTCACATCGTCCTTTTAGTCGCGGCATCTCCTAGAGTCCCAGGTTCGCATCAAATCAGTGTCAAGTCTCATGTTGTCCAACATCAAATTGGTATCAGAGCTTGGTTGAGTCTAGGGTAGTTATCAGAGCATGGTTTGAGTCTAGGGTAGTTTTGTCCTAGTTGTGCATTTCATTCCTATATCCGGTATATTAAAAGGTGTTATCGGAACGATAGGTTACGCCTATTGGGAAGGTAGCATCCTTGCATGAGTTGGATCTTCAGATCAATATCTCCGCCACGTACTGGATATTGGTTGAGTCTAGGTTCTTCATTTCGTATTAGTCAGTGCATCCCAATCTCTATGTCTGCATGTCCAGCTACCCACCAGCCCCACATGGTTCCCCGAGACCATGTGTCAGATTGGTCATCCCTGGTGGCCCAATTCGAGGCTCTTATGGCCCGACCACCGAGTCTCGCACCTACCATTCAACTACCGGTTCACCTCATCCCTATGCCGACAACCGAGTCGTTCCAGTGTCCTATCGTGTCCACTACCATTCTACCTAATGGGTTGCATACGAAGATCAACTTCATCACTAGGGTGTCATCTAATTATGTCTCACAATACATTGTTGAGTCTCTCTCTAAGACCGGGGAGATTATCCTCAACAGTGGCTTAGCTTTTATTGAGTTCCAACGGTGGTTCGGCCCCATTCTGTATGACGATAGAGCATGGTGCAAGATCGGCACACTTGCTGGCCCATGCATCATTTTAAGGAAAACTTGGTTGGAAGAGAGGAGAGCGATCATCAACCCGGACAGGAAGACCTGAACCTTACACCCACCTTACCTGCTGTGGACACCAAAAATTACACGCACAGATATCTAGCTCAGCCCAGCATTAACAACGGCACTGAGTGAAGAAGCCCCGGAGGGACTGGTCATCTGGACTCCCCAAATATGCACACTACCGTGAAGCCGTCTCCGGAGTCACGACAGTGAAGAGAAATCAACCACCAAGAGCCCCCACAATCCATGGGCCTCGAAGAAAATTAAATGGGCCACAACTCGTGCTCACAACGGGCTCAGAACTGCCCATTTTAGCCCTTCAGCGGCACAGCCTTTTGGCCCTTCAGCGGTGCACCCCTGGGCCTTCCTTTTGGCCCTCCAGCGGTACACCCCTGGGCCTTCAGCGGCACGCCCTTGTGCCATTTCAACGGCACACCCTGCAAGCCTTCAACGGCACACTATTTCAAGCCTTCAACGGCACACTATTTCAAGCCTTCAACGGCACACTATTTCAAGCCTTCAATGGCACACCATTTCTGGCCTTCAGCAGCATGCCCATTTGGGGCTTCAGTGGCACGCCCATTTGGGGCTTCAGCGGCACGCCCCTTTAGGCCTTCAGCGGCACACCTTTTTGGCCCTCCTGCGGCACACTTATTGAGCCCGCCAGCGGCACAGCGTGAAGGCGTTTCAACGCCCGAACGACGTGACGCCCATGCCCTACGTATCCTTGGCGTGCAGTGAGCTGTCCGAGGTGTCAACCAGAGGTTGGGCCACACAGGCTACTCCCCTGACGTCCAGGACGGGGGAAGTCAAACCACATCATGACTAGCCGCTTCCCGCCTCCGACTGCCGTGCTCGAGGGCTCCCGCTGCTGGGAGTATAAAACCACTCCCATTCCGGCGAAGAGAAGAGGGATAGACAGATGGAGAGAAGAGGTAGGAGGAGAAGAGATGAACAAAAAAAGCCACCTACGAGAAGAAGGAGAAGAGAGAAGAGAAGGGCAAGGGTTCCGGCGCGGAGTCTTCCGACAACCACCAGGCAAAGAAAAGAAAGAGAGAGAGAGAGAGGCTTCATGTAACGGGGAAGTAGGGAAGAGCAATGAGTAGTCACCCTTCTTCGGCCCCAACACTCCCCCCATTTCCTTCTTTTTTTTTATTTTCATGATCTCCTCCCCTCCCCTGTCCGTAGTGTCAGCACGAATGTGCTTTGCAATGTATGTGGCTGGCCGTGGCCGTTCCTCTTCGTGAATAAAGATCACCCTTCTTGGGTTTCTTGTTGCTTCCGTTGGTTTGTGCCAGTGTGCATGGTATGTTGCTCACTTTCTCTCCTTCTCCGGTGTCTTAGAGTCTCCATGTCGGTATCATTCCCCCGCACGATCCATGGCCTTACGCTTAGTCTTCGGCCCAAGGGAGTTTATCCTTCTGTTCTCTCGGGGCTTCGTGAGCTCGATGCCCTCCTTCCTGGCCTCCAACCTCAGCCATTTACCTAGAGGGAGAGGTCTCCCTCTTCTTCCCTTGAACATCATGCCACTGACGCCCTCCTTGGCCTTCCCCCTTTCTTCAATCCCCAGCCCACCTGGCTAACCCTCATTCTTCATCCTTCGCCCAGCCTCCCTAGCTTCCAGCCGTGCGTCCTGGCTAAGCCCCTCGCTGATACACCTTCAGTGGCCTTCGCCGGCACGCTTCATTTGGCCCTCAGCGGCACACCTTCAGCAGCTCTTTGCCGGCACGCTTCATTTGGCCCTCAGCGGCACACCTTCTGCAGCCCTTCGCCGGCACACTTCATTTGGCCCTCAGCGGCACACCTTTGGCCGCTCTTCGCCGGCACGCCCCTAGCGGGCCTTAAACGGCACACCCTTCTAGCTCCCTACCCGGCACACCCTCCAATCCTCTTCTCTTGCCTGGTGCACCCCCAGCCAGTCCCAGACGAGTCCCCCATCCGTCGTTTCTTCCGGGTTTCCTGAAGTTTTATTAAAGGTGTTGCCGCCTTCGGGCGCCCACCTCCAGTTGTCGGGTTCCGCCACTCTATGTGGGTGCGTTCCCTGTATCTCCCATACGCTCGGGTCAAGGGGAGATGCTGCCAAATTTTTGTTAGAAAATAATAAGATGTTAAAAGGCAAAATGATGCAACAAACAAATGGGATAATAAATACACACCAAAAGACAACAAAAGCAACAAATAAATAGAGCAGCAACAGATTGCAAGAAGAAGGAGAAAAGATTTGTATAAAACTATGCAAAAATCAAAAAGAAGAAGAAAAGAAAAGCCTTAAAAACAAGTAACAGAGGAGTGGGCCTTCATCGGCATGTCTGTCCCAGCCTTCGCCGGTACGCGCTCCACCCTCGTTGGTCGGTACACCTCTAACCTTCCTTCAGCGGTACGCTCTAACAACCCTTCAACGACACACCTTCTCGGCCCTTCAGCGGCACACTCCTCTCACCCTCCGAAGTGGAACACAATGTATAGACTTTAGATTGATGCACGAACATAGCAATAAGCAATGTATAGACTTTGAACTGCAATGTATAGACTTTGAGCTGGCCAATGTACAGACTTTAGGCTGGCCAATGTTTGGACTTTGAGCTGCAATGTACAGACTTTGAGCTGCAACGTACAGACTTTGAGCTGGCCAATGTATAGACTTTGGGCTGGCCAACGTACAGACTTTGGGCTGGCCAATGTACAGACTTTGAACTGCAATGTATAGACTTTGAGCTGGCCAACGTACAAACTTTAGGCTGGCCAATGTATGGACTTTGAGCTGCAGTGTACAGACTTTGAGTTGGTTAATGTATGGACTTTGAGCTGCAATGTACAGACTTTGAACTGCAATGTACAGACTTTGAGCTGGCCAACGTACAGAGTTTGGGCTGGCCAACGTACAGACTTTGGGCTGGCCAATGTATAGACTTTGAGCTGCAATGTATAGACTTTGAGCTGGCCAACGTACAGACTTTGGGCTGGCCAATGTGTAGACTTTGAGCTGATGAACCCAGCCAATGTACCAACTTTGAGCTGGCCAATGTACAGACTTTGAGCTGGCCAACGCATAGACTTCGAGCTGATGAATGTAGCCAATGTATAGACTTCGAGCTGATGAATGTAGCCGATGTACAAACTTTGAGGTGAAGAACGTATAGACTTTGTGTGCTGGTTGAATAGACAACGTATAGACTTTGGGCTGATGAATGTACGGACTTTATGTCGCAACGACCGGCCAATGTGCAGACTTCAGCCCTTCAGCGGCACGCCAGCCTGCCCCTTCACCGGCACACTCTCCCAGCACCTCTCCGGCACGCTCTCACCGCCTTCGCCGGTACACCCCTTTTTGCCCCCAACGGCCCACTTTTCCTTCCAAAATAAAAATATATAAGCATATATAAATATTTCATGATAATGATAATGATAATAATGATAATAAATTAATAAAAATTATGACAAATAAATAAACAGAATATATATATATATGAGAAATAAACAAAAAAATGTGAAATAATAATAATAATAGTAAAAAAAGGAAAGGAAAAATATAATAGTAATAATAATAAACAAAATGGAGAAATCATCCAGAATAAATACATAAAAGGGAAAAACGCAATATAATATATATGCACATAATTTAAAGCCCAGATAAAGAAAATGGTAAAATCTATGTTGTAGTCCCGTCTCTCCTGTGACCTGATGCTGAAGGAACAACAATGGCACCCTTCCAGGTTGGGCCCGAGTCTTGAGAATTATCTCGACATGGCCAGGCCCGGACCTAGTCTTGGGCCGACATTCCAATCAGACCGGACTCGTTCCTCAGGCCGGATCCCCTCCGAGCCACTACTAAAAATTGCCGCACGTTCGGCAAACATTTGAACGGGTTCGCCTCGGTTTTCGTCGCGTTTCTATCACGGACCTGTGTCTGAACATGAAAAGACCCGTGAGCAACCAACATGGCCGACGGCTCCTACCCCGACGTGGTCATGACCCAGCATTGCTCTGGGCCGATAGCTCGTCAAATCGGATTCACCCTATCGGGATTTGTTCCCGCCTTTTCATTGAAATTGCCGTAAACTCAGCATACACTTGTACGGGGTTGTTCCTATCCACGTCGCACCTTCAATATGGACCCTTGTCTGAATATCAAGTGGTCCGCAAGTGACCACAAGAAATCTGAATAGAACGAGATGGCTCCTGTCATCCCTGGACCATATATACGGGAATATCAATAAGGCCTTTGTGGGCTGTGCTTGGACCTCGGATCCATCCCGATTATGGTCATTGTCTGACCCACACCCTCGGCCTATAACTCGCTTCCTTCGAACATGTTTTGGTTTTGGAATCCAGTCCCGGGACTCTTCCCCGTTGCCCTCCGGCACCGGGAACATTAATGATGCCCACGCAAGCCCCGTTTGGACCGCGGGAGGCGCCCCAGGTATGGTCCCGACTCAATCTCGCACCAGGCCAATAAATTCGCCAGTTTCCTACTACACTAACTGAGATTTAACCGAATGTTTTCAGTGTCTCGGAATAATGTATTTGCCGTGTCACGGCATACATATGTTCCAGGTCCTCCTGTGATGATTATGATATTCTCAAGCCGGACACACGTCTGAATATTAAACGGTCTCCCGAATGACCGACACGTTTCGAACTTCTGCTTCCCTAGGCACAGGGCTTTTCAGCCGATTCAAGTGATACTCCCCGTTGCCCCTTTGCACCGAAAATATTAATGACGCTCATGCAAGTCTTATTTCGACCGCGAGGGGCCCACCGCAGTATGGTCACAGCTTGCCCTTGCACCGGGCCAACTGACTTACTGGTTTCTGACCGCTTTAACCGAGGTTTGGCCGAACGTTCCCCGTTCTTCTGGATAATAAAATTGCCATATCCTGGCATACATGCATTCCGGTTTTCCCGTGACAACCGTGATTTTCTCGAGCCGGACATTCGTCCGAACATTAAATGGTCAGTACACGACCGACATGATCGCGAATGTTTTCTTCTTACCCTCATATGGGGGTTTCAATGCTTCCTAATAGACCTTTCGTGCAATTAATTTCTTGGCCATGAGGCCCTGAATCTCGATGATTAATCTAGGGTGTTCCCTCGTATGGGAGATGTAAATGATGCCGTGACCTTTATGGCACGACGGGTTTTGGTCCCGACATGAACTACACAATCGTCTGACGAAGTCAGATCGAGCGCACCATGGGCTCTTCGGGGCCCGAATAAATTGTCACTTCGGTGACTGGCACGCCCACGCACTTAATAGACGAACCACCTGAACAAGCAAATTTTAGTGCGTCCACAAGTCTGGCACGCCCGGTGGGACCAAACCACCCTTCATCTCTTCGCCGGGATTCAGGGCCTCATAGCCCCCTAATAAACGATGTTTGCCTACTTTGATGAATTGCAGGTGCTATCTCCGCCAGTCCTATAAAAAAAAAAGAGAAGCCAGACTCGATGCAGCTGCCTTCGTGGCCTCGAGGACACTGCTTCGAAGCATATGCGGCTTCCAGGAATCATGGGGGCTGTTATTAAAAGGGGAAGAGAAGAGAAGAGAAAGAGAAGAGACGGGAGGGGAAATCAAACCCTCCCCTTTTCCTCAAGAAGAAAGGGAAGAAAAGAAGAAAAGAAGAAGAGAAGAAGAGAAGAAAAGGAGAAAAGGAGAAAAGGAGAAAAGAAGAAAAGAAGAAAAAGAGAAAAGAAAGAAGCAAAAAAAAGAAGAGAAAGAGTCGGCGAGAGAGGGCTGCACCGCCACGCCCGTCGAGACCCGTGCTGAATTAAGATTACCATTGTGGGGTTGATGCGGTGGAGCAAACCACTCATCCCCTCCCTGAGGGGGTGAGTGCACTCCTGCACCTGCACCCTGGTCAATCATACAAAAAAGGGGGAGAAATAAAGAAGAAAGGAATAAAAGTTGGCCAGCATCGCCGACTGAAAGAGCAAGAAGAAACCTGGCATCCCGCCCGACTCTAGGAGGTCCCGAGTCCGCGGTGTAATGACCCCGCTCGTTCCTCCTTCATGCTGCCTCCATCCGGCACAAAACGGCCCCCGAGTGGTTGTTAAAAGACCCAGCGAGCCACAATTGTAGCTTGGTGAATGGTCGCTCGCTGTGGGGAATGCTTTACAGCAATGAGGCCAAGCATGGCCACCACTCCCGAAGAGAGCATGCACATACCCCGCCATGGGGCATGAGAAGAAGATATATACCCTGCTACGGGGGCATAGGAGGCAAAAAAGAAATACACCCCATTCCCAGGGGCACATGAAGAGAATCCGCCCCAACTGAGGGGCACACAAAGCAAAAGCTACACCCCGGTTTTGGGGCATTTGAAGGAGAATCCGCCCCGACCTGGGGACGTAAGAAGAAATAGTGCTGCACCCCGGGTTAGGGGCATTTGAAGGGGAAATACACCCCGATATGGGGGCACCTGAAGCAAAAGACATACCCCGCCATGGGGGCATAAGAAGAAAAGAATTCACCCCGGCCTGAGGACACACAAAAAGAGAAACTCACCCTGGCTTAGGGGTATATAAAGAAGGAACGTACCCCGACCTGGGGGCATAAGAAACAAAAGCACACCCCATGCTAGGGGCATATGGAGAGGAATGCGCCTCGCCCTGAGGGGCGCAAAAAAGTATAAGAACACACCCTGGCTTAGGGGCATTTGAAGAAGAAACATACCCCGCTAGGGGGCACAGAAGTCATGAAGAATACGCCCCGGCTTAAGGGCATTTGAAGAAGTCACATCCCGCCTCGGGAGCATGAGAAGCAGCAAGAATACACCTCGGCCTAGGGGTATTTGAAGAAGAAATATGCCCCGCCTGGGGGCATAGAAGCCGTAAAGAACACGCCTCAGCTCAGGGGCATTTGAAGAAGCTACATCCTGCCTTGGGAGTATAAGAAGAAAAGAGTCCACCCCATCTTAGGGGTATTTGAAGAAGAAACACACCCCGCTATGGGGGCATAGAAGCCATAAAGAATATGCCCCGACTTAGGGGTATTTGAAGAAGAAGGATACCCCGCCTCGGGGGACATTGCAAGCAACGATACACCCTGCTTGGGTGCACAGGAAGCAAACCACACCCCTCTCCTGGGGACACATAAAGAGAGTACACCCTGCCATGGGGGCACATGAAGACAATCCACCCCGACTCGGGGGTACATGAAGCAACAAAGAATACATCCCGCCTTAGGGGAATCTGAAGAAGAAGCATACACCACACCAACGGGGGCACAGGAGCCGTCGAGAATCCACCCCACTTTGGGGGCATAAGAAGCAGACATTCCCCAGCATGTCGGGGCAGAAGAAGAAGAATCCCCCCTCGGGGGCATATAAAAAAAAGCAAAGATACACCCGGTGCCCGGCGCACATGAAGAGAAAGGCACCTCCCTCTGGGGGCACAACAAGCAACAAAGATACACCCCATTCCCAGGGGCACATGAAGAGAAATACACCCCTGCTCCAGTGGCATATGAGACAAAACTATACCCCGATTTAGGGGCATTTGAAGCAAAGACTTCACCCCACCTCAAGGGGGGGGCATAAGAAGCGAAAGATATACCCCACCCCGGGGGCACAAGAAGAAAACACACCCCACCTTGGGGGGCATAAGAAGCCAAGAGATAGACCCCGCCACGGGGCAACGGAGGCAAAATGCATTCCCCCCGGGGGCACGTAAAGCAACATACCCCTCGCCTCAGCAGCATATGAGGCCAAGAAGCTACATCCCGGCTCGGGAGCATAAGAAACAAAAGATATACCCCACGTCCGGGGCATATGAAGCCAAGAAACACACCCCCGTCTCGGGGCATTTGAAGAAGAAGCATACCTCGTCTCGAGGGCCTAGAAGCTATAAAGAACACGCCCCGACTCAGGGGCATATGAAGAGAAGTCCACCCCGGCCTAGGGGTATTTGAAGAAGAAGCATACCCGGCCAGGGGACATAGAAGCCATAAAGAATACGCTCCGGTTTAGGGGTACTTGAAGAAGTTACATCCTGCCTTGGGAGCATGAGAAGAAAAGAGAATCCACCCCGGCTTAGGGACCTTTGAAGGAGCATACCCCAGGCTCGGAGTCCATGAAGCAACATGCACCCCCCCCGGGGGGGACATCTGAAGCAGAACAAACAACATCCCCCGGCTTAGGGAAGCATATGAAGAGAGGAATACACCCCGATATGGGGGCACGTAAACAAAGAAGAAGAATTCACCCCGCCTCGGGTGCATAAAAAGTAAGAACCACACCCCGCATCAAAAGCGGCAATACACTCCACTCTGGGGGCACTAGAAGCGGAATACACCCCGTGCCGGAGGCATATAAAAAAAAGGGGATACCTCGCTCTGGGGCATCAGAAGCAACAATATGCCCCACCTTGGGGGCATCAAAAGCAGCAATACACCCCACCTTGGGAGCATAAGAAGCAAACATTCCCCCCGGTGTGTCTGGGAAGAAGAAAAGAATTCACCCCGGCCTAGGGGTATTTGAAGAAGAAGCATACCCCGCCAGGGGACATAGAAGCCATAAAGAATACGCCCCGGCCTAGGGGTTTTTGAAGAAGAAGCATACCTTGCCTCGAGGGCCTAGAAGCTATAAAAGAGCATGCCCCGACTCAGGGGCATATGAAGAGAAGTCCACCCCGGCCTAGGGGTATTTAAAGAAGAAACATACCCCGCCAAGGGGCATGGAAGCCATAAAGAACACCCCCCGGCTTAGGGGTATTTGAAGAAGATACATCCCATTTCGGGAGCATAAGAAAGAGAAGAATACATCTCGTCTTAGGGATATTTGAAGAAGAAATATACCCCGCCAGGGGGCATAGAAGCCATAAAGAATATGCGCCGGCTCTGGGGCATTGGAAGAAGAAACATACCCCGCCTGGGGGACGCGGAAGCAAAGAGACAGAGTACACCTCCACCCGGGGGTGTAAAGAAGCAAAGAGACATACATCTCGACCTGGGAGCACATGAAGAAAGAATATACCCCGACCTAGGTGCGTCAGAAGAAGAAACATACGCCCCGATCCAAGGACATAAGAAGCAAGAGAATACACCATGCGAAAAGGGTATAAGAAACATGAAGAATGTAGCCCAGCCTAGGGGCACAGAAAGAGACACACTCTGCCCTTGGCGCATAAGAAGCAGAAGCACCTACCCCAGCTTGGGGGCATAAAAATACACTCTGCCCTTGGCGCATAAGAAGCAGAAGCATCTACCCCAACCCGGGGCACAGAAACAAAGAGACATACATCCCAATCCGAGAGCATGAGAAGAAAGATATACTCCGCCCAAGCGGCATTTGAAGAAACAACATACCCTACTTCGGGGGCACAGAAGCCGTAAAGAGATACACCCCCGCCTCAGGGGGGCGTAAGGAGCAAAAGACACACCCCGGCGTCAGGGGGGCATAAGAAGCAAAAGATACATCCCCGTCCTGGGGGCATTTGAAGAGAGCTACGCCCCGTACCAGGGGCATATGAAGAAGAAACATACCTCGCCTCAAGGGCCTAGAAGCTATAAAGAACACTCCCCGACTCAGGGGCATATGAAGAGAAGTCCACCCTGGCTCATGGGTATTTGAAGAAGAGACATACCCCACCTGGGGGCATAGAAGCTGTGAAGAGTATACCCCACCATGGGGGCATTTGAAGAGAGCTACACCCCGCCTCGGGGGCATTAAAAAACACACACCCTGGTCTGGGGACATAGAAGCCAAAAAAAATACACCCCGCCCGGGGGCACAGAAGCGAAGAGGCAAAACACACCCCCCTCAGGGGGGATGCACACCAAATGAAGCTACGCCCCAACCTGGGGCACATTAAGAGAAAAAAAGAGCAGAGTAAAGAAAAAGACACGCACGAGGTAGACGTGGTCTTCGAGCCCGCCTCATCACACAAAAGAAGAGAAGAAAAGGAAAAGAAGACACATGAGGCAGACGTGGTCTTCGAGCCCGCCTCATCACGCAAAAGAAGCGAAGAAAAGGAAGAAGAGACACATGAGGCAAACGTGGTCCCTGAACCTACCTCTTCACATAAAAGAAGAAGAGTAGAACCAAAAGAAGACACATAAGGTAGACGTGGTCTTCGAGCCTGCCTCATCACACAAAAGAAAAGAAGGAAAGAAAGAGTACACATGAGGCAGACGTGGTCTTCGAGCCCGCCTCATCACACAAAAGAAAAGAAGAAAAGGAAGAAAAGACACATAAGGCAGACGTGGTCTTCGAGCCCGCCTCATCACGCAAAAGAAGAGAAGAAAAGGAAGAAGAGACACATGAGGCAGATGTGGTCTCTGAACCCGCCTCTTAACATAAAAGAAGAAGAGCAGAACCAAAAGAAGACACATGAGGCAGACGTGGTCTTCGAGCCCACCTCATCACACAAAAGAAAAGAAGGAAAAAAAGAATACACATGAGGCAGACGTGGTCTTCGAGCCCGCCTCATCACACAAAAGAAAAGAAGAAAATGAAGAAAAGACACATAAGGCAGACGTGGTCTTCGAACCCGCCTCATCACACAAAAGAAAAGAAGAGAAGGAAGAAAAGACACATGAGGTAGACGTGGTCTTCGAGCCCGCCTCATCACGCAAAAGAAGAGAAGAAAAGAAAGAAGAGACACATGAGGCAGACGTGGTCCCTGAACCCACCTTTTCACATAAAAGAAGAAGAGCAGAACCAAAAGAAGACACATGAGGCAGACGTGATCTTCGAGCCCGCCTCATCACACAAAAGAAGAGAAGGAAAGAAAGAATGCACATGAGGCAAACACGGTCTTTGCACCTGCCTCTCTACAAAGAAAAAAAAAGAGAAAGAGTCACGAGGTGAACATGGTCTCTGCACTTGCCTCTCTACAAAAGAAGAAGAGAAGAAAAAAAAAAGAGTCACGAGGCAGACGCGGTCTTTGCACCCGCCTCTCCATAAAAGAAGAAGAGAAGAAGAGAAAGAACAATCACGGGGCGAACACGGTCTCTGCACCCGCCTCTCCATAAAAGAAGAAGAGAAGAAGAGAAAGAACAATTACGGGGTGAACATGATCCTTGCACCTGCCTCTCCATAAAAGAAGAAGAGAAGAAGAGAAAGAACAATCACGGGGCGAACATGGTCTCTGCACCTGCCTCTCTACAAAAGAAGAGAAGAAAAAAAAAGAGTCACGAGGCAGACGCGGTCTTTGCACCTGCATGTCCATAAAAGAAGAAGAGAAGAAGAGAAAGAACAGCCATCGGGGCGTTAAACTAAAAAATATTCAGCCAGCGGGGCTTCAAGCCGGTAGATATTCCGCCAACGAGGCGTTAAACCGGAAAATATTCCGCCGACGGGGCGTTAAACCAAAAAAAAATATTCAACCATCGGGGCTTCAAGCTGATAGATATTCAGCCATCGGGGCTTCAAGCTGACAGATATTCAGCCATCGGGGCTTCAAGCCGACAAATACTCAGCCATCAGGGCTTTAAACCGACTAGACCTTCCGCCGACGGGGCGTTAAACTGACTAGACCTTCCACCGACGGGGCGTTAAACCGACTAGACCTTCCGCCGACGGGGCGTTAAACCGACTAGACCTTCCACCGACGGGGCGTTAAACCGACTAGACCTTCCGTCGACGGGGCGTTAAACTGACTAAACCTTCCGCCGACGGGGCGTTAAACCGACTAGACCTTCCGTCGACGGGGCGTTAAACCGACTAAACCCTCCGTCGATGGGGCGTTAAACCGACTAAGCCTTCCACCGATGGGGCGTTAAACTGACTAGACCTTCCGCCGACGGGGCGCTAAACCGACCAACTTTCAGCCATCGGGGCTTCAAGCCGACAACTACCCCTTCATCGGCCTTCGGGTCGACAGCTATTTAATTATCGGCCATTGAGCCGACAGCTACCTCATCATCGGCTCTTAGTCGACAACTACCTCATTATCGGCCTTTGAGCCGACAGCTACCTCATCATCGGCTCCTAGCCGACAGGTACCTCATCATCGGCTCTTGGCCGATGGCTACCGCTTCATCGGCCTTCGGGTCGACAGCTATCCAATCATCAGCCTCCAAGTCGATAGCTACCTCATTATCGGCCTTCGAGTCGACAGCTACCTAATCATCGACTCCTAGCTGACATCTACTTCATCACTGGCACCTCAGCCGATAGCTTCCCAGTTAAAAAAAAAATAATAGACCTCTCACTTTGGTTTGGATCCTTCCCCGGCCAGAGGATAATAGAATAAACCTTTCCCTTTGGTCCGGACCCTTCCCCGACCAGGGAACAAAAGAGACCCGTCTCTTCAACTCTCACATCCCGCTACCCAACGCCCCTCTGCAGGGTCATTTCGGCCGGGGCTCACTGTCAGGGTTAATCCATCTGTCCCACCGCGCTTCCCATAACTTCGGCTCCTGCAGCCCGCTTCCTAATTTTGGCCCTTATGGCCCACTCCCCTAGTGTCCCTTGGGTTCTGTAGCCCGCTTCCCCAATACCCTTTCAGCCGTTCGTGGTCTGCTTCCCTAATACCTCTACTACAACTACACTTATACGTAACAACAATATTTTCTTATGCCACAAAAAAAAACAACAAACAAAAAAAACACAGAAAAACAAACAAACAAACAAAAAACAGCAACAAAACAACAAAACAAAAAAGAAGAAAGAAGAGAATGCTTGATTGCCATGTTTGCATGGTTGCTTAATATAGAATAATACACTTCCTTGGAATTTTCTAGAACCGTGTTTCCTTGCTAAATAATACCGCCCGATTCTGGATGCACGGGCGTCAGGGCACGCGCTCGAAGGGAACCCTATTATGGCGGGTGCACACGTCAAGGGGAAGAGTCATGGCTGAATCGCTAAGCCCAACTAACAAAATAAACCTGAGGCAACGCTCTCACACTTAGCATGTAGCGTGTTCAATAGCTTTTAACTATAGGGATTACCCGAATTTCTTCTTAGCACTCTACGGATGCTTGAATTCCTGCACTCGCGTGAAAGGTAATCATGAGGAAAAAGCTGCCTACCCCACTGTAAAAAAAAATAAATAAAAAAAAGAGAGAAAAAAAAAGAAAAGAGAGAGAAACGCGGAGCCGAGTAGCTGGGAATCTCCACTGAAACAAATGAGGAGACTCGTGCGAAATGGTGAAGCGAATCACAATAAGGACGAATCTTAGTAGTCGAGAATCCCCATTGAGACACATGAGGAGACTCGCGCCGAACGGTGAAATCTGCTACCAAAATAAACAGATGGGGGCTATGTGAAGCTATCGAAAGTCGAAAGCCTGGAACTAATGTGTAGGCACTAGAGTGATCCTCGAATGTCACCAGGAAAGCCTGCATATCCCTATGGTTAGGGCTCTTTGTTCACACATTTGCACTGCCATGCCACAGAGAATTGCCTCGGGTGAAATGCGTGAATTTAGGCTATGCATGTAAGACATGCGATATCCTCTTGACGGGTGCACCACCCCCAATTGTGCCTCGTGGCCCGCACCGTGTCTACGAATTTTGGGTGATGTCCCTATCCTATCCCCTATAGAGGGAGCTGCCTTACTTATATTTATGTTATGTCTGTTGATGAATGCTTGCATGCTTGAATAAAAAATTATAATATAAAAAATATATAATAAAAATAAATAATAAAAATATGTATATACAATAAACTCAATTTCGGCTAGCGAAGCCTACTTTCCCAGCGCTGGCTCGTAGAGCCCAATCTTGACCCCCATGGCCTACCTCTTGCCCTCGCGGCTCGTTAATCTCCCAACTCCGGCTTCTATAGTCTGCTTCCCCGATTTGGGCGTTCACATCTTGCACCCCAATTTTGGCTCTTGTAGCCTGCTTCCCTGATTTGGCTTCCGTAGCCTGCTCCCCATAATTCCGGCTCTTGCAGCCTGCTTCCCAACTTTGGCTCTTGCAGCTTGCTTCCCTTTGGCTTTTATAGCCTGCTTCCCCACTCCGGCCTCCACGGCCCGCTTCCCGTAACCTTGGCTCGTGTAGCCTGCTTACCTTCGGCCTTTGCGGCCTGCTTCCCAATTTGGCTCCCGCAGCCCGCTTCCCATAATTTCGGCTCTCGCAGCCCGTTTCCCGATATCTTTGGCCCTTGCAGCCCGCTTCCCATAACTTGACTCTCGTAGCCTGCTCCCCAGAATTTGGCCTTCACGGCCCGCTTCCCATAATTTTGGCTCTTGCAGCCCGCTGCCCAATACCCTTGGCTTTTATGGCCTGCCTCCCCAATTCGGCTTCCATAGCCTGCTTCCCAACTTTGGCTCTTGTAGCCTGCTTACCTCGGCCCCCATGGCCCGCTTTCCCAATTTTGGCTCTGGCAGCCTGCCCGCTCCCCAATTTAGGCTTTTGTAGCCCGCTTTCCCGATTCATGGACACTGAATAAATTCTCACCCCATGTTTACGTGCAGGGGAATATAGAAGGGGAGAAAAGAGAAGAGAAGGTGAAAAGAAGAAGAGAGGAAAAAGAAACACTCTTGAAGTGCTCCAACGGCGTAGTAGCCTGCAAGGCCTCCAGTGGCACACTACTAAGTGCCCTCAGCGGCACACCCATTGTGAAGCCTCCAGCGGCACGCCCTTTTGCCTCTCCAACGGCACACTCCCGGTGCCCTAGCGGCACACCGATGACATGCCCCATCCGGCACGCTCCCATGCACCCCCAGCGGCACACCTTCGGAGTGCCTTACGCGGCACACCTTCCTGTGCTCTCTCCTGGCGCGCCCTTCAAGTGTCCCGGCGGCACGCTCTAGCCAGCCCTTCAGCGGCGCCCCGCCCCCCTTATATGGCAAAAAAAAAGGAAGAGGAAAAAAAGGGGAAAGAAAAAAGTGGAAAGACGGTAAAAGAGGAAGAGAGTAAAAAAGGAAGGGAATGAGGGGATTTCGACAAAAAAAAAGAAAAAAAAAGAGAGAAGAAAATAAAAACGGAGAGGAATAGGAAAAGAAAAAGAGAGAGAAAGAAAGAGAAAGAAGGGAAAATGATAATAATAATAATAATAATAATATATATATATGTATATACATATGTCCCCCATATGCACGCCCCTACGTATCGACGGACATCCGCACAGGCAAAGACGGCTCCACCCCTGCGTTGGCGTCAGTTCCTTGCCAACAAATAAGTCCTTTTCCGGCGCAAGGCTTCATGCCCTAGCCACCTGCTCTCACACAATATTGCCATTACAGACCTTACGTCCGAATCGACAAAAAAAAACCCCCCGTTACGTTGGCATTATCTTCTTGCCAACGAATGAACCTTATCTTTCGACGCAAGGCTTCGCGCCCTAGCCACCTTCTCTCATGTAAAATCACCGTCACGGGCCTTATGCCCGAATCGGCAGAACCTCTATCCTTGCGCTGGCATTCGTCCCTTGCCAGTGAATAAGCCCCTTTTCGGCGCAAGGCTCTGTGCCCTAGCCACCAACTCCATACAATATTGCCATTACGGACCCTACATCCGAATCGGCACGAATTCTCCCGTTGCGCTGGCATTTTCTTCTTGCCAACGAATGAGCCTTACCTTCCGACGCAAGGCTTCGTGCCCTAGCTGACGCTTGCGTATCACTCGCTCGTCAAAAAAAAGAAAAGAAAAGAAAGTGGGGTTAAAAATAGAGGTGCCCCGCCAGACTTGCCCCTGCAAGGGGACAAGGGCAAAAATGGCAACAACCCAGCTGTGGCGAAAACTCGAAGGGGCGCTGCAGGCAAAATCGGGTACCCCACCGCGTGAAAACCCGAGAGAGCGCGTGGGTAAAAGCAAGAGGGGGCCGGTGCCGGCGAAAACCCGAAAGGGCGCTTGTACCGGTAATGTGGTTCAAAAAAAAGGAGAAAAGAAAAGAGACAAAGGGACAAATAAACTACGTCAGCCCCCGGCACCCTGTCGGCACTAACGAAGAGATAAAGAGACAAAAAAACCAGGTCAGCTCCCGACACCCTGTCGGCACTGACGAAGAGACAAAGAGACCAACAAACTAGGTCAGCTCCCGATACCCTGTCGGCACTGGCGAAGAGACAAAGAGATCAACAAACCAGGTCAGCTTCCGACACCCTGTTGGCACTGGCGAAGAGACAAAGAGATCAACAAACCAGGTCAGCTCCCGGCACCCTGTCGGCACTGACGAGGAGACAAAGAGACCTACAAACCAGGTCAGCTCCCGACACCCTGTCGGCACAGACGAAGAGATAAAGAAATCAACAAACTAGGTCAGCTCCCGGCACCCTGTCGGCACTGACGAAGAGACAAAGAGACCAACAAACCAAGTCTGCTCCCGACACCCTATCGGCACTGGCGAAGAGACAAAGAGATCAACAAACCAGGTCAGCTCCCGACACCCTGTCGGCACTAGCGAAGAGACAAAGAAATCAACAAATCAGGTCAGCACCCGGCACCCTGTCGGCACTGACGAGGAGATAAAGAGACCAACAAACCAGGTCAGCTCTCGACACCCTGTCGGCACTGACGAAGAGACAAAGAAATCAACAAACCAGGTCAGCTCCCGACACCCTGTCGGCACTGACGAAGAGACAAAGAGATCAACAAACCACGACAGCTCCCGACACCCCGTCGGCTCTGACGAGGAGACAAAGAGACCAACAAACCAGGTCAGCTCCCGACACCCTGTCGGCACTGATGAAGAGACAAAGAGACCAACAAACCAGGTCAGCTCCCGGCAGCTTGTCGGCACTGGCGAAGAGACAAAGAGACCAACAAACCAGGTCAGCTCCCGACACCCTATCGGCACTGGCGAAGAGACAAAGAGATCAACAAACTAGGTCAGCTCCCGACACCCCGTCGGCACTGACGAAGAGACAAAGAGACTAACAAACCAGGTCAGCTCCCGGCACCCTATCGGCACTGACGAGAAGACAAAGAGACCTACAAACCAGGTCAACTCTCGGCACATTGTCGTCACTAGCTAAGAGACAAAGAGATCAACAAACCAGGTCAGCTCCCGACACCCTGTCGGCACTGACGAAGAGGCAAAGAGACCAACAAATCAGGTTAGTGTAGACACGCCAAAATTGATGTTACTATGAGTGCATCTCATATTACCTTGTAATGTCCCAATTTGACCTTCAAATTAACTTTGTTTAAGTGATTTTTTTCACTTTTCTTGGATTTCTCCCTTTTTTCTCCCTTTTATTTTTTTCCCTATTTTTTTGGATTTTCTGAGAATTTTTCTCTATTTTTATGAATTTTTCAGAATTAACGACTTGACATGGGACATTTTTTAAATAACGGCTTAGCCTTGGGCGTTTCTAAAAAAATGGACGACTATCAATAGAGGTGTCAATTCCATTCATTTTCCTATTTTTTTGAATTTTTCTGAGATTTTTTTAATTTTTTTTTTTGGAATTAACGACACATGAAGGGGCGTGTGTTTGATTTAAATAAATAAAAAATAGAAAAAATTGAATTAATGACATGCAGGCTGTCGTCAATTTCAAATTTAATTTTTTTTAATATTATTTTTAACCCTATTTCAGAGGTGATTTGGTGGCCTTCCGGGTGACAGAAAAATACGAAAAAATAGTCATTGGAATCAGCACAATGAGATGCACCTCCACCTAAAAAATGAGAAAATAATATTGAGAAATGAAAAATGACCCTGTTTTGAATATTTTGAAATAACGACCTTAAATCGGACGTCAATTTAATTGACGCCCGAATTCACGGTCGTCCATTCTTTTTGACTTTTTATCATTTTGATTAACGCCCCTGTGCAAGGCGTTATTTTCAATTAACGCCCCTGTGTCGGTCGTCATTTTCATTGCTATATTTTGAGAGTTTGGATCCGATCGAAATTCGTGTTAAATTATAAATAACGCCCATTTGCGAGTCGTCAATTCTGAAATTGACGTTTCCTCCGCGGGCGTCATTTTAAGAAACGACAGTCTCCAAGGCGTTAATTCGTGTTGAATTTTGATTTTTCCAGAAACCTCTTCTTTCCTCATTTTGAGCCCATTTTCACTTCGGAAAGGACCCCAAGGCTTTCCATGATTGAGAGGACCCCTTCCAATATTTGACTCTTGCTAAAACCAAGCTATCCTAATTGTTGTTGGACTTAAACTCCATTTCCCCCTATAAATAGAGCCCGTGCGGCTCAGGCTGAGAGAAGCAGATTTTCAATTTTTACAGGGAGGTGCTGCCCAACTGGTTGCTCAGAGAGAAGAGCTCCCTGCGTCCAAGGCTTCATCTTTTGGAGGCTCTTCCTGAACCCCATCAAGAGCAACTGCACGCATAGGAGAATATCCCCCAGAGGCTTTCTTTACTCCTTCTTTGTGTCTTTCTGCATTTGTTAGCTCTGCATGCATCATTTTCCTCTCTTTTATTCCTCTTTCTCAACCACGTTGAGACTTCTTCCATCGGTGCAACACTAGCACTTTATCTCATTCATAGCATTTCTATCCTTCCCTTTTGCATAAGGGGTTAAAGGGCTGGCGCCCGAAAGGTGTGTTCACTTGCATGATCTTCACGTTATATTTATATTCAAGATTTTGGTGCTACACCGTGAATCTAATTCCATACTTTTGTTTGTGTTTATCTCTATTTGCAAGGGTAATCAAAGAGACTCTCTCCATCGGCCGGCCGATCGGACGAGAAGGAAGTCACCCACTATCTCCCGCATTCATTGAGGTAACTCCTCTGGCGATCACCCTCCTATTTGCATCCACGCATGCTCCCCATCCCTTTTCCCCATTCTTAGCATATGTTTTTTTATTTTATTATTCTTAGTGAATTTTTTTAATAGATCTACAAATTGGCGATCACGGTGGGACTTCCTACCGTTTTCTTGTGATTACCCTCACCATCGGGCACCCACGAGTGCCATCTCCCTCTTGCACCCACGGTGCATCACCCATTAGCACCCACAGTAACAGATGCGAATTCTATGTTCGCATGTTTGCATATTTATATCTGGTGCTTTCTCTACCCATTTAGTCCATTTATTTAGTGCATGCGTGATACACCACATTGTTGCATTCACCATCTTGCATATTGAGCCCCACATTTCTGTCACTTGCATTGCAAATTAACATTCATAATTGTCATGTGCTGCATCCTCTAATTCATTCCCATCATCCCATTGTCTCTGTTCATATGTTTGTTTAGTCTTCATCTCTCTGTTGCATGCCATTTGAGTCCACATCAATGGGCCTTCTCATTTACACTATTATGCATTTACACATCTGTAAAGTGGAGATCATTCTGGTAAGCACAAAATCGGTTGCATCATTCACATCATTCTGTTGACATTTTATTCACCCCCAATCATTTACATTTTGGCATCATTCTTTCGACACTTTGTTTATCTGTTGCATTATCATTGGTTTCTAGAGCCCACCATTCTGTTGCCTATTTGCTTTCATTTGTGCATCACTATTCATTTTTTTATTAGTGCATCAGCATACATTTTTTTTTCCTGTGCATTAACACCCATTTTGTCACCCCCTTGGCATTAGCATTCGGTTCTGTTATCCCCTATTGGCTTCACATCACTGTTCATCTGTGTCATTCATTTTGTTGTCTCTGTGCCTTAGCATTCATCATGTCACCCTTCCTTCGAGTTGTCACATATTTGTTTTTTATGTGAATTCTTATTTATCGTTTACACACTATTGTTTGCATCATTCTGTGTGTTCTTTTTTTTCTTCTTTTGCATTAGCATTGGCATCGGTTCGGGAGACCTCCTCTCCCCACACTTTCTAGGAGCCATACCCCTCTCTTGGTTAAGGAAGGATCCTCCATTGAGCATTCCGTCTCTTTGGACCGTGAATTCCTAAACTATGGCCTCCATAAGTCCCCGCACCCGTGGATTCCCTCACGGACGCTTGGGCAGGTTGTACCTTTGAAGTCTCCGGGTTTTAGTTGGCCCATTCGTGGTGAGAATCAACCTAGTTGGCACTGGAGAAAAGAGCATTTGAAATTAGGTCCAAGACCTTGAGTGATCACATCAACTTTGTTAAAAATCACTTTAACTCACCAAGGATCAAACAAAAGAAATCAAGGGTAACCATTCCAACTTGTTTGCTATCTTGGTAAATTGTTTTGATTGCACATTAAATTACTTGCAAAATGGCTTACCATGATAAGAAGACTAACATGTTTAATTCAATTAATATTCATGAGGGTGATCAACCTAGCGCATCTTATTCCCCTCAACTTCATAATTCACACCACAATTCTTTCAAGGGACCACGTACTCATTCCTATGGTCATGCCTGGCCCATGGGCAACGACCAATCTCATGGCCCCTCGATTCAATTGCGAGCCACTACTCCTACGGGACCGTCTCCTCCCGACGATGAGAAGGTCTCCCAGATCTTGCATGCATTAGATCATCTCACCCCTCAACAAATCCAAGCCCATAAGGCCGTTGTTGAGGGTGCATCTCATTCCTCTCATCCTCCTTCCAATCCTACGCAGGTGGCCCATCACCCACTTCCCTCTTCTATTCACATTCCTACTCGGGTAGCCCATCACCCATCTCCTCCTATTCACCCTTCTCCTCGGGTGGTCGAATACCCACCTCCTTCTATTCCTCCTCCACCACGGCCCCAAGGCCCATTTATTCCTTGCAACCCGGCCCATCCGGGTTCTTCTATGGGTCATCCCATTAATCCCCTTCCACGGCCTTTTTATGCAGCCCCTCCTTCAAGGCCCTGCCAACCCTCTGTTACTCAGGTCACACCCTTCCAACAAATACTTCTTGACAAAGTCACTTCGTTAGAGGAACAATTTAAGAGGGTTACGAGCCCACGGCCCGCTCCTCCTACTCCAGTCAATCCCCTTTATTTTGTTCTAAATGACATTACAAAGATGGAGAAAGATTGAAAGGATAGGAGAGACGGCTACGGCGTCGACAGTTCAAGCGAGCAAGAGCCGGCAGATTTCAACGTTCAAGTGGACGATGTCCATCCTCCACCCATTCACCCCGTTCATTCATATGGCCCTCCGCCTCTGCCTACGCATTCACACTTGCATTCACCACATACACAATACCATTACATTCCACCACCCACATACACACCTTCACTACGGTGTTCACTTGAACCTGCTAATGAAGAACCGGCGATTGAAGAATTTGAGGTGGCATACGACGAAGCTCTGCAGGCATCCCTTCCGAGTTTCCTTCGCCGTCCTCTTCCTCCACTACCAAAAGACCCCTATGCTCAGGACTATGCCACAGTCCCCGATCCAATCCCCATTTATGAGACCTCTTGGTGTTACGATGATGGGTCGATATTCCAATCACTCATACCGCCGCATCATGAGTCTCATCCTATACATGACACCTCTCGCCCCATCCGGCATTTTCAACGCACTAAACCTTCACCTCCCGTAACCACACCAGTAGCCTCCATCCCATCGGCCTCCGTCGAGCCTCCATCACCCTCCACTACTCCGGCCTCCGCCAAGCCTTCCATTACACCTCCTCTTTGTTCACCACCTCAGCCGTCCACTATGCCTATAACCCCTACTCCATTACTTAACCCTTCACCCTTACCCGTGGCTAGTCCTGAGCAAGGTCCACCCCTTTTTGCACTCGAGCCAACCCCGACTGCTTCCAAGCAAAGGGAGAAACTCGACATGTTTGAACCTTCGCTTCCACTCACCCTTTCTCCAACACCTTCCATTATACCTCCACCATCCATGGAACCTTCCGCCTCCGCTTCACCCCCCTTTACTACTCGGAACGGGCGTCCTTCTGTAAGTACTTGTGCCGAAGATAATCAAGAGCCGGGCAAGAAGGATTTGGCCACGGCCGTGCTATTCAAGATGCAAGAGTTTATATGCCGGATGCCGATCCGGGTTGTTGTGCCAAGCATGGTCGGAGAGGCCAAGTTCCTGCCACTGCTCACTAAGAGAGAATGTCAAACTTTGATGTCGTGTAAGTTTGTGCCCAAGGGCCGGGCAGGGCACCCCTTGTTCCAACTTTCAAACCTCGAACCTTTTCTTCCATACAAGGGGCGAATGCCTATTCTATTCAACATTCTTTATATGCCACGACCCCTGGGCAACACAATGCTTCTTATCCCGACTTTCTAACTCTCTCACACTATTACTTTTCACTCTTCAAGGGAGTTGTCATTTACCATTGAAGCTTCGTCATGGGCTCTTGCTTTATCCATTGGGCCAATTGGCTATACACTTTCATTGCCATGGAGGGGCGGTTATCTTGGTGCTAAGGGGCCTTCCACTAATTCATCCACCTTCTATTCAATGTCATCCACATTCTTGTCTATCACATTTTCTTCATGGGGCACTCCAAGGGTAAGGAGGGGGATCTCATCCTCTCGCCCTTCATGTTCTTCATATTCTTTGCATCTCATGCATTCTGTTGCATCCATGCATTCATCGCATCTGTTGCATTGCATTCGCATACATTTGCACTTCTTCTTTCCCGGGTTTCCAGACCCGTATCTTCCCCGCCTTCCGGAACCTCCGGATCTTCCGCATTTCCCATCTTATTCATCTTCATCCTCTTCTAATCCACTCTCCCCGGGGCATCGCGTCCCCTTTCCTGCTATTTCCCTGGAACCTCCAGGTGTTTTATCCCTCCTCTTAGGGCATGACGCCCCTTCTGATTCCACTCTTCTGGAACCTCCGGATCTTTCTCTTCTCCCCGGGCATCACGTCCCATGGTATCTTCCCCCTTCGGAACCTCCGGATTTTCCATCTTATTCTTTCTATCTTCTTTCGGGGCATCCCGACCCTTCTAATTCCATTCCTCCGGAACCCCCAGATCTTTCTCTTCTCCTTGGGCATCGCGTCCCATGGTATCTTCCTCCTCCGGAACCCCCGGATTCTCCATCTTATTCTCTCTATCTTCCTTCAGGGCATCGCGCCCCTTTCTATCTTCTCCCTCCGGAACCTCCGGACCCTCCATCTTTCTTCCGATTCATCTTTCTGCTCCTCCGGGATATCACATCCTTCATTTTTTTCTTCCTTTTCCATCATCTTTTTCCCTATTTCTTCCCAGGGCATCGCGTCCCTCGAGATTCTCCTTCTCCAGATTCTGATTCCTCCTATCATGATTCTACTCCACTGCCTCCGGACCCTCCGGATCCGCCTCTTTCCATCTATCAATTTCTTTTTCTGATTCCTCCTGATCTCGGGTCCGACCCAACTTCTTCCACATCCACTGCCTTGGGCATCTGCCCTTTCTCCCACTGCTTCTGAGGCTTTAGTCCTTACTCATCCTTCTAATTCTCCGCTTCTTCTGTAGACTGTTCCATGTGATCAGGGTCTCCGCGCCTTAGTGAGGGAGTTCTAGCCCTCGCCTCTCTTCCTTTTCTCCTTATTCGTCTGAGTCTGGTCTGAACACCACTCCTTCTTGTTAAGCCACTTTCAAATCCTTTGCTTCCATTCCTTTTCTTCGCCAAAAGAGGACTATCCCATGTTGATCAACCTCGCCCCTGGCAGCTGCTTCCATAAAGATCGCAAGGCAACATATTGGCGTAAGTACGCATTTTATGATATCATTACCTTATTGCTTCACGCATGATTTTCAAAATAAAGTGCTTCTTAACAAGATCAAAAGTGGTGTTTTAAACCTTTATCTTAATTAAATCATTCTCAAAAAAGTCTTTAGGCTTGCTTTTGCAGCACCTTTGGTTAATAAAAACCCCGCGCTGGGAATTCAACGTTCTTTCCCCGCTTGTTAAGAGTAACCCTTAGCTGGGCATCGTACACACTTCACGGCGTCCTTAGCCGGCTCCTTTAGTTAAACACCGTTGCTACTTTGGCCATGCCATGAGTATATCTGAAAGTATTTTCTCCTCTTTACTCGGCCGAATGCAAGGGCAAGAGGTTGGCGGATGAGATGACTAACCTATGTAATCCCCAATACGAGAGAAGTCTCAAATAGGGGCAATCTTGACCCAAAATAATAAAAATAAAGTCAAATTTCATGATACATCTAGCCAAGAAGGGCTATTATGAAAATCAAGTCAAGATTTCGATAAATTCAAAAGTATGAATTGTGGCATGACAAGAGTGGCAAAGTCCCCGTAGGGAAAACCCTGGTCGTATGCATGTCAAGGGTCTAAAAATCAAAGGCACAAAGCCCCGGCGCAACAAACCACCTCTTTGAGGGTTAATACCTTGGAAGGAATTCAAGTCCCGACATCTCCCATCTTGCATAAAGCTTATCTCCAATTATTCTTCTCTCCTCCCTCCAAGAACGAATGTTTCTCGGGTATGGCCTTGGTATGGGCATCGTTATACAAGGGTAGCCGGTCGTAGGGCGCCACCTTCAATGCACGCTTAGCTTTGGGCAGTTTTTAGCGAAAGGGGAAGGAACAAGGACCCCTAGCCAGTGGTTTAAAAACACCCTTGATGCTGCATTAACAAAGCCTAAACCAAAAAAAAAATGAATATTTCTCAAAATCCAAAAAAACTGAATATTTCATACACCAAAATTAAAAAAAAATTGAATATTTCTCAAAATCCAAAAATATTGAATATTTTCAAAATTCATAAAAAATTCACATATTTTCCAAAATCCACATAAAAATTGAATATCTTTTTCAAAACCCACAAAAACTTGCATATTCCAAAATCTAAAAATTTTGCATTGTATTTTCTGATGGTGCTTTTGCAGGAACAAGAATTTTGTAAGGACCAATAACACGGGATGAGTCCTCTCCATTCATTGTCATCTACCTTTGGATTCTCCCCATATTCACAATGATCACTAGGCATTTCTCCAAATCTTTTAATAAACTCCTGCTGATCACTTTGCCACTGGGCATTACTTGATTCTGATCATCCAATCTCAATCTCACATGCCAAGATTGTCATCCTCATGACAAAACAACAAACAATGATGCTTTGCAATGCTATGATTTAACTCATGCTAAACATGCTTCGCCTTGCTAATACATGCTTGAATGCTATCCACACCAAGCTTTGGTTGCTTTGATGACTATGTTGTGATTGTTATTAATGCGATGTTTCATGCTATGCTTGCTATGCTTAAATGCCATATTCATTGCTTGTTATCTTCCTTATATTTTGGCTAATGAAGTTTTGAGCGCAGGAAAGAAGCTCTTGGTCCCACCGACTGGGCATCATCATCCAAGTCCCACGGTGTTTGCATCTCATCTCCCAGGTCCCTCATACTCATTGCTATCACCATCTTCCTGTATGCATTCTTACTATATGTTACATACGCTATTAGATTATATCAAGGACCTTGTGGCTTTGATAAATCTGGAATTTGAGTTCCCCTCCATCAAAAATAATGATGATTCCAGAGGAGTCTTAGTCATACGGATAGGCCGTTGAGCCGTCCGAGACTGGGGACGATGGTTCCCTTTTACGAGTTGGTGCGTGGATAAACGGGCTTCGGCTTAGTATCAGCTCGCGAAATCGATTTCTTGACCCAGTCTGGGCAGCTTAACAATATTATCCTTGATTATCTTATATTTTCATTTATTTTATTTTTTCCTTTAAACCCAGCATGCATTCATATAGGACTTTGAATCAATATTGAAAAATCATTCTGATAAGCTGATTTGGAGAGTCAAATTGATCTTAATCTTTCAAGATATGAGATATTCATTGCTGAATGGAATCCTCAGTTCGTTTTGTCGCTATTTTGGGTCATTTTCTCGAAAGCTCCTTGTTTGGATTTCTATCATCTTATTTCAATCTTTTCCCTTGATCCACCTTGGCTGCAGCACGTCTACATTGGCTGGTAACCGCTCCCCAATGGTGAAACCTACAGGTTTGTGACCCGGGGTACTTCCACCGCGCTAGAAATTGATCATTCTTCTTCGTGCCTGCGTGCACACTCCCTCTTTTATCCAAACATCGTTGATTTCATTGACTTTCCCAAGATTGCTTCATCTCGAGCTTTTGATTCAATTCTCATCAAGTGATGTTGATTGCGTGTCTCATCACACCTTGGCATCTATTTTTTAGTTCGCTCTGCTCCCTTGCAAAGTAGACACCAAGGCGGGGCAGCTGTAGACACGCCAAAATTGACGTTACTATGAGTGCATCTCATATTATCTTGTAATGTCCCAATTTGACCCTCAAATTAACTTTGTTTAAGTGGTTTTTCTCACTTTTCTTAGATTTCTCCCTTTTTTTTCTCCCTTTTATTATTTTCCCTATTTTTTTGGATTTTCTGGGAATTTTTCTCTATTTTTATGAATTTTTCAGAATTAACGACTTGACATGGGGCGTCTTTTAAATAACGGATTAGCCTTGGGCGTTTCTAAAAAAATGGACGACTATCAATAGAGGCGTCAATTCCATTCATTTTCCTATTTTTTTGAATTTTTCTGAGATTTTTTTGGATTTTTTTGGAATTAACGACACATGAAGGGGCGTGTGTTTGATTTAAATAAATAAAAAAATTGAATTAACGACATGCAGGTAGGGCTGTCAATGGGCCGGGCCCGGGCCGGGCTTAGGTCGGCCCGGCCGGGGCCCGACTTATCAAGAGTAAGGCCAGAGCCCGGCCCGGGCCCGACCTATGTCGGGTCGGGCCGGGTCGGGCCCGACATTATGTAAAAAATTCAAAACCCGACTAAGGTCCGGTCCGGCTAGACTACTTAAATAAAATAATAAAAATTAAAAGATTTAATATTATAAAACGTATAATATCATTAAATAAATTAAAATTTTGATATTAATTACATAATTTGTGTGAAAAGAGAATTTTAAAATTTCTAATTAAGTAAAATAACATAAGTTTGACTAAATAGTTTTTAAAAATTGAAGTGAGAATAAAAAAAGGGATCGGGCCGGGCCGGCCCGCGGGCCGAACTCAAAGCCCGAGCCCGGCCCGCGAGTCTAGTCGGGCCGGGCTTTTAGGCCCGACTAAAAATCCGCGGACCAAAAAAGACCTTGCAGCCCGGCCCGAAATCGGGCCAAGCCCGCGGGCCTGTCGGGCCGGCCAGGCCCATTGACAGCCCTACATGCAGGGTGTCATCAATTTCAAATTTGATTTTTTTAATATTATTTTTAACCCTCTTCCAGAGGTGATTTGGTGGCCTTCCGGGTGACAGAAAAATACGGAAAAATAGTCATCGGAATCAGCACAATGAGATGCACCTCCACCTAAAAAATGGGAAAATAATATTGAGAAATGAAAAATGACCCTGTTTTGAATATTTTGAAATAACGACCTTGAATCGGACGTCAATTTAATTGACGCCCGAATTCACGGTCGTCCATTCTTTTTGACTTTTTATCATTTTGATTAACGCCTCTGTGCAAGGCGTTATTTTCAATTAACGCCCCTGTGTCGATCGTCATTTTCATTGCTATATTTTGAGAGTTTGGATACGACCGAAATTCGTGTTAAATTATAAATAACGCCCCTTTGCGAGTCATCAATTCTGAAATTGACGTTTCCTCCGCGGGCGTCATTTTAAGAAACGACCGTCTCCAAGGCATTAATTCGTGTTGAATTCCAATTTTTCCAGAAACCTCTTCTTTCCTCATTTTGAGCCCATTTTCACTTCGGAAAGGACCCCAAGGCTTTCCATGATTGAGAGGACCCCTTCCAATATTTGACTCTTGTTAAAACCAAGCTATCCTAATTGTTGTTGGACTTAAACTCCATTTTCCCTATAAATAGAGCCCCTGCGGCTCAGGCTGAGAGAAGCCGATTTTCAATTTTTACAGGGAGGTGCTGCCCAACTGGTTGCTCAGAGAGAAGAGCTCCCTGCGTCCAAGGCTTCATCTTTTGGAGGCTCTTCCTGAACCCCATCAAGAGCAACTGCACGCGTAGGAGAATATCCCCCAGAGGCTTTCTTTACTCCTTCTTTGTGTCTTTCTGCATTTGTTAGCTCTGCATGCATCATTTTCCTCTCTTTTATTCCTCTTTCTCAACCACGTTGAGACTTCTTCCATCGGTGCAACACTAGCACTTTATCTCATTCATAGCATTTTTATCCTTCCCTTTTGCATAAGGGGTTAAAGGGCTGGCGCCCGAAAGGTGTGTTCACTCGCATGATCTTCACGTTATATTTATATTCAAGATTTTGGTGCTACACCGTGAATCTAATTCCATACTTTTGTTGGTGTTTATCTCTATTTGCAAGGGTAATCAAAGAGACTCTCTCCATCGGCCGGCCGATCAGACGAGAAGGAAGTCACCCACTATCTCCCGCATTCATTGAGGTAACTCCTCTGGCGATCACCCTCCTATTTGCATCCACGCATGCTCCCCATCCCTTTTCCCCATTCTTAGCATATGTTTTTTTTATTTTATTATTCTTAGTGGATTTTTTTAATAGATCTACAGTTAGCTCCCGATACCCTATCGGCACTGGCGAAGAGACAAAGAGATCAACAAACCAGGTCAGCTCCCGACACCCCGTCGGTACTGACGAAGAGACAAAGAGACCAACAAACCAGGTCAGCTCCCGACACCCTGTCGGCACTGACGAAGAGGCAAAGAGACCAACAAACCAGGTCAGCTCCCGGCGCCTTGTCGGCACTGACGAAGAGACAAAGAGATCAACAAACCAGGTCAGCTCCCGACACCCTGTCGGCACTGGCGAAAAGACAAGGAGATAAACAAACCATGACACCTCCCGACACCCCGTCGGCACTGGCGAAGAGACAAAGAGACCAGGATACCATGTCTGCCCCTGGCGCCCTGTCAGCACGGATGAAAAAGAGAAGAAGAGACCAACATGCTATGGTAGCTCCCGACGCCCTGTCGGCACTGATGCAAAAGAGAAGAAGAGACCAACACGCTACGGCAGCTCCCGACACCCTATCGGCACTGATGAAGAGGAGAAGAGACAAGCATGCTACGTCAGCTCCCGACACCCCGTCGGTGCCGATGAAGAGAAAAGAGACCAGTACACCCTCGGGCACCGCCTGGCTCATCCTTCGCCTGCGCTACCCGTGGGTGGGGGGCATTTGTGGACACCAAAAATTGCACGCACAGATATCCAGCTCAGCCCAGCATTAACAACGGCACCGAGTGAAGAAGCCCCGGAGGGACTGGTCATCCGGACTCCCCAAATATGCACACTACCATGAAGCCGTCTCCGAAGTCACGACAGTGAAGATAAATCAACCACCAAGAGCCCCCAAAATCCATGGGCCTCGAAGAAAATTAAATGGGCCACAACTCGTGCTCACAACGGGCTCAGAACTGCCCATTTTAGCCCTTCAGCGGCACAGTCTTTTGGCCCTTCAGCGGTGCACCCCTGGGCCTTCAGCGGCACAGCCTTTTGGCCCTCTAGCAGTACACCCCTGGGCCTTCAACTGCACGCCCTTGTGCCCTTTCAACGGCACACCCTGCAAGCCTTCAACGGCACACTATTTCAAGCCTTCAACGGCACACTATTTCAAACCTTCAACGGCACACTATTTCAAGCCTTCAATGGCACACTATTTCAAGCCTTCAACGACACACTATTTCAGGCCTTCAATGGCACACTATTTCTGGCCTTCAGCGGCACGCCCATTTGGGGCTTCAGCGGCACGCCCCTTTGGGCCTTCAGCGGCCCGCCTTTTTGGCCCTAATGCGGCACACTTATTGAGCCCGCCAGCGGCACAGCGTGAAGGCGTTTCAACGCCCGAACGACGTGACGCCCATGCCCTACGTATCCTTGGCGCGCAGTGAGCTGTCCGAGGTGTCAACCAGAGGTTGGGCCACGTAGGCTACTCCCCTGACGTCCAGGACGGGGGAAGTCGAACCCCATCATGACTAGCCGCTTCCCGCCTCCGACTGCCGTGCTCGAGGGCTCCCGCTGCTGGGAGTATAAAACCACTCCCATTCCGATGAAGAGAAGAGGGACAGACAGACGGGGATAAGAGGTAGGAGGAGAAGAGACGAATAGAAAAAGCCACCTATGAGAAGAAGGAGAAGAGAGAAGAGAAGGGCGAGGGCGAGGGCTCCGGCGCGGAGTCTTCCGGCAACCACGAGGCAAAGAAAAGAAAGAGAGAGAGAGAGAGGCTTCATGTAACGGGGAAGTGGGGAAGAGCAGGGAGTGGTCACCCTTGTTCGGCCCCAACACTCCCCCCATTTGCTTCTTTTTTTTTTATTTTCATGATCTCCTCCCCTCCCCTGTCCGTAGTGTTAGCACGAATGTGCTTTACAATGTATGTGGCTGGCCGTGGTCATTCCTCTTCGTGAATAAAGATCACCCTTCTTGGGTTTCTTGTTGCTTCCATTGGTTTATGCCAGTGTGCATGGTATGTTGTTCACTTTCTCTCCTTGTCCGGTGTCTTGGAGTCTCCATGTCGGTATCGTTCCCCCGCACGATCCATGGCCTTACGCTTAGTCTTCGGCCCAAGGGAGTTTATCCTTCTGTTCTCTTGGGGCTTCGTGAGCTTGATGCCCTCCTTCCTGGCCTCCAACCTCAGCCGTTTACCTAGAGGGAGAGGCCTCCCTCTTCTTCCCTTGAACATCCTGCCACTGACGCCCTCCTTGGCCTTCCCCTTTCTTCAATCCCCAGCCCACCTGGCTAACCCTCAGTCTTCATCCTTTCGCCCAGCCTCCCTAGCTTCCAGCCATGCATCCTGGCTAATCCCCTCGCTGATACACCTTCAGCGGCCTTCGCCGGCACGCTTCATTTGGCCCTCAGCGGCACACCTTCAGCATCTCTTCGCCGGCACTCTTCATTTGGCCCTCAGCGGCACACCCTTGGCCGCTCTTCGCCGGCACGCCCCTAGCGGGCCTCCAACGGCACACCCTTCTAGCTCCCTGCCCGGCACACCCTCCAATCCTCTTCTCTTGCCCAGTGCACCCCCAGCCAGTCCCAGACGAGTCCCCCATCCGTCATTTCTTCCGGGTTTCCCGAAGTTTTATTAAAGGTGTTGCCGCCTTCGGGCGCCCACCTCCAGTTATCGGGTTCCGCCACTCTATGTGGGTGCGTTCCCTGTATCTCCCTTACGCTCGGGTCAAGGGGAGATGCTGCCGAATTTTTGTTAGAAAATAATAAGACGTTAAAAGGCAAAATGATGCAACAAACAAATGGGATAATAAATACACACCAAAAGACAACAAAAGCAACAAATAAATAGAGCAGCAATAGATTGCAAGAAGAAGGAGAAAAGATTTGTATAAAACTACGCAAAAATCAAAGAGAAGAAGAAAAGAAAAGCCTTAAAAACAAGTAACAGAGGAGTGGGTCTTCATCGGCACGTCTGTCCCAGCCTTCGTCGGTACGCCCTCCACCCTCGTTGGCCGGTACACCTCTAACCTTCCTTCAGCGGTACACTCTAACAACCCTTCAACGACACACCTTTTCGGCCCTTCAGTGGCACACTCCTCTCACCCTCCGAAGTGGAACACAATGTATAGACTTTAGATTGATGCACGAACATAGCAACAAGCAATGTATAGACTTTGAACTGCAATGTATAGACTTTGAGCTAGCCAACGTACAGACTTTAGGCTGGCCAATGTATGGACTTTGAGCTGCAATATATATACTTTGAGCTGTAACGTATAGACTTTGAGCTGGCCAACGTACAGACTTTGGGCTGGCCAACGTACAGACTTTGGGCTGGCCAATGTACAGCCTTTGAACTGCAATGTATAGACTTTGAGCTGGCCAACGTACAGACTTTAGGCTGGCCAATGTATGGACTTTGAGCTGCAGTGTACAGACTTTGAGTTGGTCAATGTATGGACTTTGAGCTGCAATGTACAGACTTTGAACTGCAATGTACAGACTTTGAGCTGGCCAACGTACAGACATTGGGCTGGCCAACGTACAGACTTTGGGCTGGCCAATGTATAGACTTTGAGCTCCAATGTATAGACTTTGAGCTGCAATGTATAGACTTTGAGCTGGCCAACGTACAGACTTTGGGCTGGCCAATGTGTAGACTTTGAGCTGATGAACCCAGCCAATGTATCGACTTTGAGCTGGCCAATGTACAGACTTTGAGCTGGCCAACGCATAGACTTCGAGCTGATGAATGTAGCCAATGTATAAACTTCGAGCTGATGAATGTAGCCGATGTACAGACTTTGAGCTGAAGAACGTATAGACTTTGTGTGCTGGTTGAATAGACAACGTATAGACTTTGGGCTGATGAATGTACGGACTTTATGTCGCAGCGACCGGCCAATGTGCAGACTTCAGCTATCACGCCCCGAACCGATAGCAGCGGAACGTGTCGTTTGCTCGGAACGTGGCAGTTAAACAGTCGTGAATGATCAAGAGCAATCGCATAAGACAAAAATAATTTTGAACAACAATAGAAATTTTATTTCTAATATAAATCTCTTACAAGAACTTGTTTTCCAACTTAGAGACTCCAACACAATGGAAAGGAAGGGAACGACATACTACAGACTTAGACAAGATAACTGGATAAGAGACGATAAGCTAACTTAGCTAGACAATACTATCTAGACTCAAGAAAGATAAAAGACTCGGGTTCACTAGTTTCCGAAGCTCACTTGTACACTTATCCCGCCCGTGTGAGTCTCGGTCTCGCTAGCCACCTGATTACCTAAAAAATGTTGGAATAAAACGGAGTGAGCGAACGCTCAGTAGGAATTATATCTCAAGAACTAGCAATGGGTTTAAGTAATTACAATTTTTCACATGTAAATGTAATATGGCTATGCATGTAGAAAGAACTGAGCAAGTAAAACTAATCAATAGAATAACACGTCGTGCAAAACATCCAAGTGAGTCTTAAACAAGAGATATTCATGAGAGACTTTATAGATTATTGGCTATTTCACGCAAGTACTTTGCCCGTATCGGGCCACGCTAGTAAAGTCACGCAAGTCGAGTCACGCACGCAAGAAAGAGAGAGAGTGTGGAATGTCAAAGATCAAGAGAGAAAGTACTTCGGTGCAATGCTAGACACCGTGATCATTACAACTCCCATGGGCACTAGTACTTTTTGGGTGCTCCTCCCAGCACCAGATCGGGCCCTTATATGCACAACATTAAAGATAGATCTAGACATCCACGATAGTTTATAGCCAATAAGGAGTTTCAAGAACAAGCTTTAATAGGATGATAAGATAAGATTCTCATGGAATTCAAGGGCAAGGCCCTTGAGTAAGGACATTCTTGCGATAAAATCCACGCGAAATATATAAACCATGACATGTCGATAAACTGGGTGGAATTGGTCCCCTAATCGGGTACCATGACAATTAAGTGTCCATATATATAGATGGTCACCCACTTGATATAGAATTGAGGTCCACAAGAACAGCAGATTAATGGCATGATGTCCACATCCCATTAAGAATATTCTCATGATATCTTCATAGCATATCATGAGGGCCGGTATACCATGTTTCTATAGAGTGACATGGTAAAATAGTGTAAAGGGTTTTTATGGTACAACCCGCTCAGTCGGCCTTGAGGGAATCCAAGGCTCGAGGAGTCTTACGGAGGTCTCTATGACTAACTTGCTAGTCCAAAGGAACGGAATGTCTAATGGAGAGCTTGTATGTCACCGAGAGTTAGTGGGTAAACGATAAACCATTGGAAACATGGGACTATATTCACGGAGTGGAAATATAGTGCCTAATAATAGATTGATATATATAAAACCCTCGATTATCAGAAAACAGTTTAAAATAATTATACAGGAAATTAGTGACTTCCTCTAAGTCGTTACTTATCGAATTAACACCTTTTACGGGGGCGTTTATTTACAATTTGACGACTTATACAGCAGTCGTCCATTATATTTTCTATTTTGCATAAATTTCTAATTTCTGGAATTTTCATGAAACGCGCCTTAGGCAGGGGCGTTACTTTCAAATTAGCGCCCTTTGGTGGGGAGTTAGTTCTATAAGAAACGGCCTGCATCAGGTCGTTAATTCAAGATGTTCCAGGATTAATATGAATCAGTGGTAATTTCAAGGATAATAAAATTTAAGTAAACTAGTACAGGGTCAGGACAAGAAAAATAGCAGGATTTGATATACGTGATCATGCATTGAATTACCTTACAGGTTTCATAGTTATTCAATTTCTAAACATGAGTATTAATTAATTATCTAAAATTAACGCCTCTTGTGTCGGGCGTCCTTTCTTGAATTAGCGCCCTAAGCTGGGTCGCTTCTTTCCAAAAGTCACAGAAAACATTGAAAGCTCATGAAACTATATGCATGCACGAATATATGTTATCAATGTGATTTCATAAGTTACTTTGGGCTACAATCCTTGAGAAAACCTACTTGACTGATCTGGGTGAAGACACGGTTAGGATTTGTGAAGAGAAAATGATACTCTATTTGCAACAGAGTCTTCTGATCACCGGAAGAAGAAGAAGAAGATGAAGAACTCCACGTCCTTCAACTATATGAGAGTTCCTTCTCGATGCAGGCAACCTACAGGAGAATAAGATGAAGAAGCATTAGTTTTCTTCATAATACTCAACTGAAGGCAGAGGAAGAAGAACACCTGTTCTTCACGGTTGACAGCAGCAGCACGATGAAACAGATCGCCAAAATAGCGGTCTAGGTCGATCGGGAGGATATTTATAGAGTTTTAGGAACCCTAATAGAGTTAGAGTTTGATTGGAAGATCTATTTCCCTGTTAGAGTCCTTGCTATAACATATCTTTTACGTAGTAATCCGGAAACTTGCCCTAGATAATGTCCTGGTTCGAACGAAACTCAAACGGAATTAACGCCTTAGGTTAGGTCGTTAATTTTAAATTGACGCCTTGCATCTCGTCGTTTTTAAAGAAATAACGCCCTTCCGTCGGGCGCTATTCACGATTTCACGTTAACTTGTGCTAGTTACATTATTTGAGGATTTTTATCTTTTTTATTTGATTAGGTTTAGTTATGAAATTTTATGGGTAATAGTTTCCCATTTTTCTTGATTTTTCCATATAATTAGTTTTTAAAAATTCCTTTAAATCAAACAGTGGCACTATTCACTTTTTGAATTGACGACTTAGTTTAAATCATCTTTTAGAAAATACACGCCCATGACCATGGCGTCATTTCCATTTGCCATTTCTTTGAAGATGTAAAATTATGTTTATGCCCTAGAAATCCTTATCAATGTATCCTTTCTTATGTTATTTATACTTTATCTGATTTTTCTGATTAGAAGTAACGACTTGTTCAAAGTCGTTTCTTATAAAATGGACGACCATTCATGATGGCGTCAATTAAATTTTTGCTTTTCTTCTTAACCTCCAAAAGACCGATATCGTATATATGTCTATTCTTTTCTCTTTTAATTTTTCTTAATTCATTTAAATCCTATTAATGTATATTTCTTCCTTCTAATAAAAGTATAATGTAATAAATGTGAATATTAAATTTTATAAATTATTAATAAAATACTAATTGATGTTTTCTTCGAGATTTATCGATTCTAAATTCAAATAAAATTATATTATGCATTAAATGCCTAGAAAAAAATAACATGTTATTCTTAAATTTATTATAATACAATGGTAGGGTCCATGAGCTCTTTTTGTGAGATTTTCTTAGGATGTCAGGGGGTCGTGTACATGTACCAAGTCTGGCCTTGATTATTTACGTTGTATTATATTTATTTATATTGCATTATATATATATATATTTGTTATTTTCTAACCCTCATATACCTATTAATAATTTGTATGTATATAGGGATTTTATTCCTCATAATTTCTTTAACTTTTATTAGTCTTTGTCCTAGGTATCAGAGGCAGGTTCGATCTGAGCAACCCTATATGAATATCACTTGAACATTATATACTTATAAGAGTATGTATATCATTATGTATATTTTTATTCCTATTCCAAAATTACCGGGCGTTACATCAGCCCTTCAGCGGCACGCCAGCCTGCCCCTTCACCGACACACTCTCCCTGAAGTCCCGCGATCAATGACACCCAAGAGGGGGGTGAATTGGGTGATTACCAATTTTAAGAAAACTTTTGGCCTTTTATAAAATATGTGATACAAAGCTACTTAGGAGATTCAAAGTTATTTGAACACAAATTGGATTTAACAAACTTTATATGATAAGATATAGATTAAGCAAGATAGACGAAGATAAAACCAGAACAACAATTTAAACTAACGTTTATGTAGAATGGAGATAGAGGAAATGGAGCAAACTACACAATACAAGCACAATACACGGCAGTTTTTATGGTGGTTCGGATGCACGACGGCAATCCTACGTCCACCCCTCACCAAACTCGGTGAGGCTTCACTCGGGGATAAATCCCCAAACGGAGACGACGCTCCAACCACACACGCAGGACGACACCTACACACACACACGGGGACGCGCCCCAAACTACACACGGAGACAAGCTCCAACACACACACACACGGAGATGAACTCCAATACGATCCGACAACCGGATCACTACCACACACACACGCTGCAACAAGTGCAGCAAACCACACACTAAAACAACTAGATCTAAGAGATCCACACACACACACGTAGATCTAAGAAGATCTATGCACACACGAATGGAAAACAACACACACACACGACCATGGATCCAACACGATCCATACACACACAGATTCTTCAGTTTATGATGAACATAAATACAATACCCAAAAACATAAATATGATGAGGCTTAGTTTAGAAAACTCCTATTTTGGGTTCCCCTTGAATGCATGTTACGGATCTTGAACATATCTTCAATCTTTACTTGAACACCTCCTCTTGATCTCCACTTGAATCCCCTTGGATGGATTACTTGCTTGCTTGCTTGCTTCTTCTTCTTTCTTCTTTGAGCAATCTTCCTTTTAATCCTTGCTTCCTTGCTTGCTTCTTTTCCGTGGAGGATGTTGGCTTCTGATCTACCTTGAATGGCTTGAAGTTGGATGAAGATTGTTGCTGCACAAGGTACTGTTCACGGAGCTACAGTACCCTCTTCTTCCTCCTTGGATAGTCTCCCCTTGGATCTCTTGGATGGTTAGGGTTATAGCTCCAAATGAGATGTTATATAGCCCTTGAATGGTCTATGGACATCCCCCAGACCAGATCCACATTTTGTGGGTGATTTGGTGTCATTAGGATTAAAGAATTACAAGGAGAAGGCCTCTTCTCGAAGTGGAAAAAGTCAACAATTGTGGGCAGCTCGGGGCTGGCGGTCGACCTGCAGCTTCTGGCGGTCGACCGCTACTGAAAAACCTGTAAACGGATGATCCCTAGGAATTCCGGTCGACCGCTACTGGGCTGGCGGTCGACCGCCACTGAGAGAGCTGCAGGCAGTGAGTTCCTGGCAGGGGCGGTCGACCGCCCCTAAGCTGGCGGTCGACCGCCAACTGGGCAGACCCCCGGGATTCCGGTTCAATCCGTTAAGCCGTTAGCTCAACCGCTTAACTCCTTTAGCAGCCCATTCTCATCTGTGGCATCGACTTTGATAGTCTTGAATGTGTCAACTGAGTCTTTGACCAATGGTTCTTGATAGTAAATGACATGTACCACCTGTTTTGAATTGTAGAGGAGCAGGGTGCTTATCCACAAGTTTAGTTCACCAGGTGACTGCCATGTTTGATCCTGCAAGCAAGATAGTTAAGGTTAATACCATGCTTGTTCATATTAAAGAGGTTATGAAACCTCTTGCCTCTTGTAAAAACAATTCAATCAAGCATGAATCAAATTAAAGAGGTTATGAAACATCTTGCCTCTTGTAAAAATAATTTAATCAAGCATGAATCAAGACCATGTACCATTGCCATTTGTCATCTCAAACATATTTAAACATGAATGTGCAATCAACCATAAGTTTAGTTATCATCACTCAATCACACATTAAGTTTAGTTATCATCAAAACCATAACGCCAACAAACATCAAAAATCATAACTCAACAATCTCCACCTTTTTGATGATGACAAACTTAGTGATGATACAATAGAATGGCACAAATAATCTTCCCCTCCTGTCACACATAATCATCAATTTTTCTCCCCCTTTGACATAATCAAAAAGTGGGATAATGCAAAACTTTCTCCCCCTGTGACATAATCAACAGTATCAAACGAGCAATATCAACAATATGGAAGAAGTCAAACAAGGAAGAACAAGCTGATCTCCCTTTGAAATAGCAATAGCCCATCTTATCAAAACAGAAGAAGCAACAACAAATCATGGACTGACACATCAATATAAGTCCAATTAGAGGAAACCAATTGCTTATTATTCTCAGAAATCAATATGATACCATCCAAAGTGAATACAGTCAAGCATGTATGGATACCAATTGAAGGTGGTGAGTGGCCTCATGGAAATGAGCTAGTGTAGGAAGATGTTCACAAAATAAGGTGTTCATCATGATAGCATTCAAAATATAGATCCCATGGCAGATTTTCACAATAGGCAAGAGCAGGAGGGCATACCAAAAGAATTTTCTTTGGTTTTCAAATTTTTGATTTTTGTATTTTAGTTTTAAATACATGAAACTATGTATATGCAGATGATGACTCATGAAATGCACATAATGCAACCAAACAGTTACATATAATCATACATGCAATCTCCCCCATACATATATAACAAGGGAAAGGGTATAAGAGAGATGCAAGAGAATCATGCTCACCAGAATGCACATGTGTAGCACATGGGAGATCGTGCAATCATATAGGAGATTTATGCAATTACTGATGCAGTCAATCAATTTTTTGAATACATATTAAATCAAATTCATAGATGTGTAAGTGAGTAACATGAAAAATGATAGTTTCAACATGGATATTTAGATTTTCAGATCAACACAGGGAGACATTTCACAGACTGCACTTCAATTTTGAGAACATCGTATTGGAGGCTTCGCTCTACCACAATGAGTTTTCACCATCATTTTTTTAACTCAACCAGTATCATATGATAGACAGAATTTTTCAAGAGTGATTAGGTTCAAAATGATTTCTTTTTACACGAGTAGACGCATGAAGCTCATGCTAGAATCCCAGGTTACTCAAAATACTGAACCATTTCACATCATTTTGAACAGAGATACTAGTCAACACTTTTCAGATATGAACCACATCACGTCTCAGGTGACATGTGCCCAGTTTACTCAGTGAGACCGAGCATTGCTCTATCTTTTATTTTCATTTAAGATTTTTCAATAAGGATAGGTAGGCAGCTTTTTCCTCAATTATCTCTTCAACATACATGCAGCAAGTTTAACATCTCAAGAGTGTTGAAAAGAAATTCGTATATGCTTATCTTTAACTCTCATTTTCACATTCGTGCATGAAGTGTGCGAATTTGATTCAGCATGTATACCGAAAATATCATGAATACATGACAGTGCAACTCCCCCTAAATAGATGCACTTATCAAATATGAACTTCCTCATTGTGTACGACATGAAACACTCCAACAATGACTCAAATGCAACATTATTTATCAAGAGGACATAAGGCCATAGAAGTACCAAGGAATGAGGGTGAATAGCATATAATATCAAGCAAGCATATAGAGGGAATGTATGCAACATGTAATGTAAATATGCAACTGATACTAATCAAATAGATACCAATTGAACGAAGTGAATGCAGCTAATGCATGAGCTCTAATGCAATGCAATCTTTGAACATATAGTAATGAAATATAACATGCCAAGATAAAATACAATGTGGTGCAAAAAGTTCTGATGCCAAATGAATGAACTAATTTCAGCTCATGTATGAATTGTAATGCATGCAATCTATGCCTTGATGAGCATGTGATGCAAGATGCAAATGTAGCATAGGAGGAATTGATCTTCAAATCATGAGGCAGAATCCACATTGGAGCATTCACATTATATTAATGTGTCAACAAACATTTTTCATGACATGACCTTTATGAATAAGGGTGCTTAGATGATCAAAATTAAGCATGCAACCCACTTTTCAGAATAGTTCAAAGTCAAATTTTCAAAGGCCATACACATGTGTTGAAATTAGAATTCATCCAAAAGTCAAATGTATGAATCATTTAATCATAAACATATTTTCAACTTACATAGCTCAGCTCAAGGATTCATTCACAAATCAACCAATCATAATTTTCAAGATCTGGTACGAGACAGAGATTTTAGTCCGAAGACCCAGCTCAACGCTTAGGGAATGCTTCCAAGTGGACATAGTCCCCTCTTCCACATATGCTATTTGATATACCAGATGTGCAGTTCAATTTAAATGTGATCATGCAATTCAAACTGAGAAATATTCAATATGGAATCACTTCACACATAACTCTCAAGCTTTTCAATTTGATTCAACCAATTTTGACAAGTCCATCACAGCAGGGTAGTAGATGACATATCAAGTTGTAGAGTCAATACCTATCATTTAAAGATGTCACCAAGTGACAGAATGCCATTGCATGAATTAACCAAGTTGAGTTACCTTAGTTCAAGAGACAAGATTGGAAGCCTTCAATCACTAGGATAATCAACCTCACGAGGGTTGATATTTCAGATTTGAGTTACCTTTGTCTTGGGAATCCATTTTCTTCCAAGCCTTCCACCTACAATCTAAAGAGAATGAAATTCAATTTGTTCATGAGTGTATTTGAAAATCTTCTTGCACAATCCCAGCAAAATTTTCACAAAAGGCATTATCAGTAGCTCAGAAATGATATCATCTACATTTACTTGAACCACTAAAAGTCTTTTACCTGGTTTACCTTGTGAGAGGTGGTTGATCAACCTTACCTATTGAACCCATTCTTAGTTAAAAGTGATATGCGTCTTTCATACCATATCTTCGGTACTTGCTTCAACACGTACAAGACTATCACCACCTTGTACTTGATTCGATCCTGAAAGTTGATCTACACAAAGTAGCCCTTCTTCTTGTAGCAACTTGAGAGGGTTCTCATCATTTTCATCCTTGCAAGGTATTCTTCCAGTTGATTTAAGCTCAGTCATGACTAGCCCATCATCATTTGAATTTTGTGTGTGTAATTTTCTCGAACGAATGTAAATTTCATGCTTCTTATTCCCAAGGCACACCTGCAAAACAGTTTTCTCACTTTGCATTCTTAGGTACCCAAATCCTTTTGGGTCCTTGTGGGTTAGCAGCAACATGGGCATGTGGTTTCCAACTTTTCACAACATTCAAATCATCATTTTTCTTTAGAAAACTATCATGCTTAACATTCCCATATTTGCCAAGGTGATGGAGAGAAGCACCTGGCATCACATTTCTTTTTCTTATTTGTTCTACTGATTTGTGTGTGTGAGCATGATGTGTTGAGTGGGAGTTCTTTCTCTTCAACAAGAACCAACAATGTGAGGTCGTATGATCCCTTTTACCACAGTGATTACAATGCATGGAAGGTTTTGTGGTGAATACTTTCTTTGCATTTTTCAAAACAGTTTGGTTCCTACATGCTCTCAAGTCATCATTCTTCATAATGAAGCAATTATGCATAGCATGTCCATGTTTTCCACAATAAAAGCATGTGAGTTTCTTTCTAGGTGGTTGTGTGTGCGTGGAAGAAGTATGTTCAACATGCATGGAAGTGCTAGCAGCATTTTTAGATTTTTGATGCAAGTTGATTTTCTTTGTGGATGCATGTGTGTGTGCAACATGATTTTTCTTTTTCAGATTTTCATTAGATGTGCTGGCTATGTTTGAACTGTGCACAAAAGCTGTATAAACTTTATTTTCAAACCTCTTTTTGTTCACAAGATTAAAGCTCAGCCCTTCCCTTTGAAAATTCACTTTCATGCCCAGCAATTTATCCAAGTTTTCTTGGCCATTCACAAATTTAGACAATGAACTATTCGAGTCAGAAATTTCTTTTTCAAGAGATGAAATGTGCAATTCAAAGGATGCCATCTTATTTTCACACGAATTGATTTGTTCATGTAACGTAGCATTTATAGTTTTATGACTTTCTATTTCTTACAACAAGGCATGAACTTTTTCAGATTCATTAATATTCACAAATTTCTCTTTTTTAAAAACAAGCAATCTTTCAGAAATGGCCTTGTTCAATTCCTTCAGTTTCTCATTTTCTTTAACAAGCTTTTCATCATGAATCAGTTCATTTATCAAGGTTTGATCATCGGCCATAGAATTCAGTTTTACAGTTATCTCCTTGTTTTCATTTCTTAAGGAACCTATTTGATCTTTGTGAAATTCAATGTCAAATATGAGCCTCAATCATTTCCTCTAGATGTAAGCATTTTTTACAAGAGGAATTACACTTATTTTGTTCGGCATCCTTTTTCAATTTTTTGTTTTCAGATTTTAGCTTCTTGTATTTTTCAGCAAGATCATCATATGCAATCAACAAATCTTCATAACTAACTTCAATTCATTATCGGAATCAGAATTTACCTTTGAGCTTGATTCAATTTGCTGATCACTCCCTTGATCGCCCGTACCTGCCACAAGGCATTGATTTTCATACTCTTCCCGGACTTTCGTCAAGCCATCCAAGATATCCTTTGCAGACCTGCACTGGGAGACAAAAGGAAACTGATTAGAATTGACTGCAGCAATAAGTAATTTTAGAGTCAAACAATTTTGATCATGTTTAAGTTTTTGATTTGCAGTCCAGACATTTTTATCTTTAGGCAATTCATAAGGACTATGTGAAATAAGCCTTCATAGCTTAGGATCGTATGAATTGACTAGACTACACATCCTTCCTAACCACAAATCAAAATTGTAACCATCAAACACCGGTGGAGAATTCAAAGTGTACATAATGGTGGTCATTGATTTGGATCACTCTAGATCGTTAGATCTATGAAATTAGAGCCTTGGCTCTGATACCAATTGAAGTCCCGCGATCAATGACACCCAAGAGGGGGGTGAATTGGGTGATAACCAATTTTAGGAAAACTTTTGGCCTTTTATAAAATATGTGATACAAAGCTAGTTAGGAGATTCAAAGTTATTTGAACACAAATTGGATTTAACAAACTTTATATGATAAGATATAGATTAAGCAAGATAGACGAAGATAAAACCAGAACAACAATTTAAACTAACGTTTATGTAGAATGGAGATAGAGAAAATGGAGCAAACCACACAATACAAGCACAATGCACAGCGGTTTTTAAGGTGGTTCGGATGCACGACGGTAATCCTACGTCCACCCCTCACCAAACTCGGTGAGGCTTCACTCGGGGATAAATCCCCAAACGGAGACGACGCTCCAACCACACACGCAGGATGACACCTACACACACACACGGGGACGCGCCCCAAACTACACACGGAGACAAGCTCCAACACACACACACACACGGAGATGAACTCCAACATGATCCGACAACCGGATCACTACCACACACACACGCTGCGACAAGTGCAGCAAACCACACACTAAAACAACTGGATCTAAGAGATCCACACACACACACGTAGATCTAGGAAGATCTACGCACACACGAATGGAAAAGAACACACACACACACGACCACGGATCCAACACGATCCATACACACACAGATTCTTCAGTTTATGATGAACATAAATACAATACCCAAAAACATAAATATGATGAGGCTTAGTTTAGAAAACTCCTATTTTGGGTTCCCCTTGAATGCATGTTACGGATCTTGAACATATCTTCAATCTTCACTTGAACACCTCCTCTTGATCTCCACTTGAATCCCCTTGGATGGATTACTTGCTTGCTTGCTTGCTTCTTCTTCTTTCTTCTTTGAGCAATCTTCCTTTTAATCCTTGCTTCCTTGCTTGCTTCTTTTCCTTGGAGGATGTTGGCTTCTGATCTACCTTGAATGGCTTGAAGTTGGATGAAGATTGTTGCTGCACGAGGTACTGTTCACGGAGCTACAGTACCCTCTTCTTCCTCCTTGGATATCCTCCCCTTGAATCTCTTGGATGGTTAGGGTTATAGCTCCAAATGAGATGTTATATAGCCCTTGAATGGTCTATGGACATCCCCCAGACCAGATCCACATTTTGTGGGTGATTTGGTGTCATTAGGATTAAAGAATTACAAGGAGAAGGCCTCTTCTCGAAGTGGAAAAAGTCAACAATTGTGGGCAGCTCGGGGCTGGCGGTCGACCTGCAGCTTCTGGCGGTCGACCGCTACTGAAAAACCTGTAAACGGATGATCCCTGGGAATTCCGGTCGACCGCTACTGGGCTGGCGGTCGACCGCCACTGAGAGAGCTGCAGGCAGTGGGTTCCTGGTAGGGGCGGTCGACCGCCCCTAAGCTGGCGGTCGACCGCCAGCTGGGCAGACCCCCGGGATTCCGGTTCAATCCGTTAAGCCGTTAGCTCAACCAATTAACTCCTTTAGCAGCCCATTCTCATCTGTGGCATCGACTTTGATAGTCTTGAATGTGTCAACTGAGTCTTTGACCAATGGTTCTTGATAGTAAATGACATGTACCACCTGTTTTGAATTGTAGAGGAGCAGGGTGCTTATCCACAAGTTTAGTTCACCAGGTGACTGCCATGTTTGATCCTGCAAGCAAGATAGTTAAGGTTAATACCATGCTTGTTCATATTAAAGAGGTTATGAAACCTCTTGCCTCTTGTAAAAACAATTCAATCAAGCATGAATCAAATTAAAGAGGTTATGAAACCTCTTGCCTCTTGTAAAAATAATTTAATCAAGCATGAATCAAGACCATGTACCATTGCCATTTGTCATCTCAAACATATTTAAACATGAATGTGCAATCAACCATAAGTTTAGTTATCATCACTCAATCACACATTAAGTTTAGTTATCATCAAAACCATAACGCCAACAAACATCAAAATCATAACTCAACACTCCCAGCCCCTCTCCGGCACGCTCTCCCTGCCTTTTCACCCTATCGGGATTCGTTCCCGCCCTTTCATTGAAATTGCCGTAAACCCAGCATACACTTGTACGGGGTTGTTCCTATCCACGTCGCACCTTCAATATGGACCCTGGTCCGAATATCAAGTGATCCACAAGTGACCGACAGAAATCTGAATAGAACGATATGGCTCCTGTCATCCCTGGACCATATATACGGGAATATCAATAAGGCCATTGCGGGCTGTGCTTGGACCTCGGATCCGTCCCGATTATGGTCATTGTCTGACCCACACCCTCGGCCTATAGATCGCTTCCTTAGAACATGTTTTGATTTTGGAATCTAGTCCCGGGACTCTTCCCCGTTGCCCTCCGGCACCGGGAACATTAATGATGCCCACGCAAGCCCCGTTTGGACCGCGGGAGGTGCCCCCGGTATGGTCCCGACTCGATCTCGCACCGGGCCAATAAATTCACCAGTTTCCTGCTACACTAACCGAGATTTAACCCAATGTTTTCAGTGTCTCGGAATAATGTATTTGCCGTGTCACGGCATACATATGTTCCAGGTCCTCCTGTGACGATTATGATATTCTCAAGCCGGACACATGTCCGAATATTAAACGGTCTCCCGAATGACCGACACGTTTCGAACTTCCGCTTCCCAAGGCACAGGGCTTTTCAGCCGATTCAAGGGATACTCCCCGTTGCCCCTTTGCACCGGAAATATTAATGATGCTCATGCAAGTCTTGTTTCGACCGCGGGGGGCCCACCGCAGTATGGTCGCAGCTTGCCCTTGCACCGGGTCAACAGACTTACTGGTTTCCGACCGCTCTAACCGAGGTTTGGCCGAACGTTCCCCGTTCTTCTGGATAATAAAATTGCCATATCCTGGCATACATGCGTTCCGATTTTCCAGCGACAACCGTGATTTTCTCGAGCCGGACATTCGTCTGAACATTAAATGGTCAGTACATGACCGACATGATCGCGAATGTTTTCTTCTTACCCTCATACGGGGGTTTCGATGCTTCCTAATAGACCTTTCGTGCAATGAATTTCTTGGCCATAAGGCCCTGAATCTCGGCGATTAATCAAGGGTGTTCCCTCGTATGGGGGATGTAAATGACGTCGTGACCTTTATGGCGCGACGGGTTTTGGTCCCGACACGAACTACACAATCGTCTGACGAAGTCAGATCGAGCGCACCATGGGCTCTTCGGGGCCCGAATAAATTATCACTTCGGTGACTGGCACGCCCACGCACTTAATAGACGAACCACCTGAACAAGCAAATTTTAGTGCGTCCACACCTGCCCGGTGAGTTCATCTTCCCCGGCGGCGTTCAGTCGACCACCTCCGTGTCGCCAGCCACCAGCCCCCAACAGTCCGCTCTGCATCCGGGCTCACGCCCGCCACCACTCCCTGGGCCCGCCCCTGTGTCTCCCTATAGTGGGATTCACCATTTCTCCGATCAGTGTCCCTCACATTCCCCTATCTTAGAGGACACACATTTGGAGGATACCCCACTTGGGCTTATTCCAGTGAGTTATGAGGCTGACCAGGAGTTGGCCGATGAGTACCTCACTGAGGCTGCGGGGTTAGAGAGCGATCCCATAGAGTGCCTAGGGCCAGAGTGAGGCGCCAGCCAGCAATTCCGTTATGTTAGTCACCCCAACCCCACCGGTCATCCCAGACCTATCTGTCCCGCCCACCATGTCTACAGTGAATGTGCCATCCGCCGACCCCATGCAGTCAGCCATACCACTTTTACCAGTCTCCCCTACAGTAGCGTAGCCGCTTGTGACTATCGTACCGCTGTCAACGCCCTATGTTGACGCGATATGGTCTAATTTCTGCTACGCATACAAGAGACAGTGTCCAGACTTCCCTTTTTCTGTGCTCCATACCAGACGTCTGGATTACCTTCCCGTCACCCGCCTCCTGGTCCTCCCGCACTTCCGTGCCCGAGGATGAGTCTTCTCGAATCGGAGACGATTGACGAGGGTTGAAAGTCAAGACCTTAAGTTGTGGGTCAGCCTATCTTTACACTTAGTTTATGCAGACGGTGTCCAACATTCTTATCGGGTCTTCCTTAGTGTGTCCCTTGTGTTTGTCGTCAGTCATAGGAAGACGTTAGGTTTTGTCTCTCCGTCTATCCTCATTCCAAGAGTTCATGCGTTTGTCCAGTCTCATGTGTCTGAGTCAGCTGAGTCCTTCGCTGATCATATTAGGCAGTTGAATGAGCATGTACGTTGTCATATGGAGACTTGCAATGCACGGTACAAAGAGTTGGCTGATGCTCACAGGCACCATTGTGAGTTCCGGGAGGGCGAGTATGTCATGATCAGGCTAAGACCTGAACGGTTTCCCTCTGGAACCGTGAAGAAGTTGCACGCTCGCAGAGCCGGTCCCTTTCGAGTAGTGAGGCGAGTCGGGTCTAATGCATATGTTGTGGACTTTCCGGAGGACTACGGGATCAGCTTCACTTTCAACGTGTCGGATCTAGTCGCTTACAGGGACCCGGCGGTGATACCCAATGAGCCATTTGAGCCATCTCCACCCCTTGTGAGTGACACCACCCCAGAGCATCCACCTCCAGCCTTGTTACCTCAGTAACGTGAGCAGATAGAGCATATACTGGATGAGCAGGTAACGACTACTCGGGGTGGGGTGTACCAGCGCTACCTGGTGTACTGGAGGGGACGGCCTACATCCGATGACACTTGGATCACCCAGGTACAGTTATAGATGATAGATCCAGATCTGTTGGATCGATACTAGAGTGACCTAGACCCCCACTCGATGGGGTCGAGCTTGTCCCACCCGGGGAGAATTGGTGCGAACACCAGAGCCAGAGATCAGCTCGACTCAGCAAGCTGCCGGTACAGGACATGCAGCACGACTCGGGCGACGTCGACAACCTTGTGGCTGGGGGACAATCTTGAGTCTCCACTTGAGTTTTGATATTAGCATTTATTTAGAGTGTATTTGGTGTGTATTTGTATGTATTTTTTTGGAGTGTATTTGGTGTGTATTTATATTTTTGAGTTTAATTTGGGTCCAAGGGATTTAATTTGGGTTCAAGGGAGATGGTCTAAGGGGGAATAAAGACCAAGTTGCTTTTGTTGACTAGGAGAGAGGGGCGCCCCCTTCTTTGTCCCCTTGTGGTGAATTTAAAATTCCCACATTATCCCTTCCCCATTATGCCCCTTTCTCTCACTTTGACCAAGGGTATCTACGGTCTTTTGTCCTAAGTCTAGGGTTTAATATATAATCTCTCTGGTATTAATTTTGGGGATAGAAAGAAATCAATTGAAGCAAAATTTGGCCAAGGCCTTCTTCTTCCTCCTCTAGCAGCTGTGATGGTTGCTCAATCCAGGGTGTGAAGCCCTATCTTTGGGAGTGATTCCCACTTCTATCTCTTCCTCTGGATGCGACTTCCAGCCACTGCCGCCGCCGCTTCCATTCGTGCCGCCATCGAACCGCCACAAGCCTGTCTTCAACCTGCTATCTAGAGTTGCAACCTACTGAATATAGAATTAAAGAACAAGGTGGATCTCCATATCCGACCGTCTAATCGAGCTGAAATGTTGAGGGTTTGTTCCCCACGTCCTCCCCTACGCCCAGTTTAATTTGCACATCGATCAGCCTCCGTTTGAGTCACTGTCCACTGCCGTCTTTTCACCCCTCACAGTCTACCTGTGTGCAGAACCGCTAGTCAATAACCTAAAGATCCATTTTTCCCACCCCCCAAACCACCTCAGATCGCCACCAAATTTGGTGTGCGCGATCCTCACTTCCCCCTCTCTCACTCATAAAATCCCCAAGATCTTGATCTACCAATTTCAATTCGGTGAAACCCCACCTACAGGCTGGTCTCAGTCTGCCCTACACCCCTGCCAGTTCACGATCCCCTTTTGCAGATGTTTTCATGGAGAATCAGGCCGTTGGATGGTTGTGAATTTCATAAATGTTTTAGATCTTCAAGTGCTCTTCGCAACTGCACTGATTTTGTCTTGATCCGACACCGGATCTGGGCGTGGTACCTATTTTTGTCGGATCGCGTAGTTTTGTCCCGTGATAGTCCAGCAAGAGCAGTCCCTGTTTAAACCTTCTAGAAATACGCCAGCTCAGATCCAACTATCACCACTCCCGGGGATCGACTAGGGACGCCCCGCCATCGTCCCAGCCGATCGTCGCCATCAGAAGATCTCTGGAGCACCCCGTTCCAGTGGCCACCATCGCTTGTTGTCCTGCCGATCAGATTCCTGCTGATCCGGACCAGTAGTCACATCCGCCCCGGGAACCCCGCCGACGTGCTGCCCATTAACCCAAGATCATTGCTCCCTGGTCCATCGTGTAGCCTATTACCTCCTTGCGTGGAGTGGGCAGTAGATTTGATTATATAATTATCGATTATTTACCGTGCCGAGAGTTACATGTCTTGGCCGGGACGTCTTCCCCATGCCCGGAGCGTAGAGGTATGCATACCACCCTTCTTTGTCACGTTTGCTTATCCCGTATATGATCTTGATGCCACTACTCGTGAGCATGATTGGTTCCTAACTTGATTAAAGTTAATCACCACTATGAGAGTGAGTGTATGACCCGTCCCGTGACTCGATCCGAGCACGTGAAAGTATTGACCACCCGAGACTTAGTGCCAGTTTCTCAACCGCATAGATCGACACGTTTTCATCGCTTGGAACGATTCTGAGCTTGCACTTCTTGTTGAGGGCATGTTCGCCTCTTCGGGATCTCTTTTGGTGTTGAGTTGTTCACGTCGTCACTGATCGCGTCGTCCACTTGGCCATGTCATCACCTAGAGTCCCAGATTTGCATCAAATTGGTCTCGGCCCTTATGTTGTCCCGCATCACTTCGGGGTCCCGCTCCACACCTGACTCACCTCCAATGCGAGCGGGAAGCTTGATGAATCGATCCCCGACCTCAAACACATCCAATGGGACCCAATGGGTCGCGAAATGGCGATCAAAACCTTGAATTCGACGCTCACCTCGAATCATGCCCGAATTTCCCCAAAATAAGAACAAAACCCGCCCTTGGCCTCACCACGGCCCGAAACCATGCGGGAAGACAGGAAAAGCAAGGGGGAAACATTCCCCAACATCTAATCTAACAATGCATTGCGTTTGGCTAGAAAACATCACCTGAAATGGCAGAAATTGCCACTCACCCCAAATCATGCTTTAAACCCCAACAAAAAGGAAACCCACTCAATCTCACACCGATCAACATGAAATTGTGAGGAAATAACGCGAGGAAGGTAAGGATCCATCCCCCTACCTCTTACGAAGAAACCGTGAAGAAGAGACGTCGATCCACTCCCGAATCGTCATGATCCCGTGACCAAATCACGAACCCACGAAACGCCACACCACGCCACCGGCTCTCGTCTCAAGCTTTGATCCTTGCCACTCATCGTCCGCGCCATCCTTCGGCTCGCCGCACGTCCTCCCCATCGGCCGCCGGAGAAGAAGAGGCGGAGAGGGAGAGACGCGAGAGTGAGAGGGGGAGAGAACGGGAGTAAAGGAGAGAGAGTTGCGAGAGTGAGGGAGGGAGAGAGGGGAGGGGGGTTTTATAAAAGAAAATTTTCTTTTCTTTTATTAAAAATCCAGTAATTTTGAAAAACCCCGAACACACATTCTGACTCTAAAAAATTCTAGAAAAACGTAGGGCCACTCCACGCGGCGCCACGAACCCAAAATAATTCACAAACACACCATTAAACGGTCCGAAAATCCGATATAAAAGTCCGAAGCTCACTCGGACATGATCCGCAACCCGCAAAAACACGATATGAAAATTCGGGATATTACAGACATCCTGCTTGAAGAGATGCTGCTGCTGCCCTGGAGAAGAAGAGAGCTAAAAGAGCAAGAGAGTGTTAGGTCCTAAGGGTGCAACCGGATCTAGAAGGGGGGTAGAATAGATCCTATCAAAACTTTGCCCAATTATTAACTTAGTTAATTAAAACATAAACCACTGCTATAATACAAATAAAGCACTTGAGCTCAGTGCACAGTGGATTTAACAAGAGTAGTTCAAAGATTGAACCAAAACAACCTATGCAGACTGATGAGGTCGACGCACTGGTTCGGTGTGTTCGACGCACCTTCAAAGAGACATAGCTAACATGTGTGACCGATGTCACATAGACATTAAAAGAAAGAAAGGATGCAAAAGGTTAAATATATGATGATGAAAAGATGGGGGAGGGAGCTTGCAATGCTACTAACGGAGTGTGATCGCCAGAGGGGTTACCTCAAAAGAAGAAAGTGATCGCAAAATACCTTGTAAGCGGGGTGTGGTGTGAGTCCAACTTCCTCCTTCAACCGGTCGGCCGATAAAGGGGGTTTTTTCTTTTGATTACCCTTGAAAAATAAGCAAAGACAAGTAAAAGAGATGGATTAGAAAACCAAGTGTGTAGTATCAATACTCTATGAAAATAAATCTACGCAAGATGGGCATGAACACACCTTAAGTGTTTTTTTTGGTTTAAACCCCTTAAGGAGCAAAAGGGAGGGAAATATGAATGGATGCAAATAAGTGATAAAGGATGATCTTGCAAGGAATTCTAGATGTGATGATGGATGTGCAGACTAACTAAATAAGAGAATAGAAAAAAGCTAAGAGAAAAGGGTGAAGAAACGTGAAGGCCGGTTCTCCAACACCACTGCAGGTAGCACAAGAGAGAAGCACGTAGCAACAGCAGAAGAGAGTTCAAAGACAAGAGAACTTAGGTTATCTCTAATTTCCCAGCAATGCAAACACCTGTAGTGTTAGAAAAAAGAACACTCTTTCTCTTCTCGTTGGCTCTTCTGCTATATTCTTTATGTTCATGTTCAGAGCGACCACCCGCAGGATTCAAAGGGGGGTATTTGTAGGGGAAAAGATCCTTGTTTCAATGGGATTAAAACGGGGAAATTGATCCCAGGACGTGGATCTCCCTTCCACAGAATGATATGGAGCCAAAATCGATAATGACGCCATGTAGAGGAGGTTGCAAATAAAGAGGACACAGAAGGGAATGAGCGACCAAGACAATGTCGTCAATTAAATGGGCGCCCGTGAAACTGTCGTTCATTCCTAGATAAAATATGGAAATAACATACTTTTCATAATTAAAAACAAGAAATGATGCCTGCTTGAAAAGGCGTTCATTAATGAACGCCCGCTCAAAAGGGCGTCAATTCTTTAGAATTAATATCCAATGGAAAATTGAAAAACCAGGAAATAGCGCTCGCGCGAACGATCGCCCATTCTCATGAGTCGACCTACCGAAGGACCATGTCAACCTACAGTGGAGGAAAATGGCGACACTCCAGAAGGGTGTTCATTCAAAATGGCGTCCATAGAACGGTTGCAAATTCCAACTAAATCTAAAAAAAACCATCTTATTGGGCCAGTAATGAAGTCCACTTTGGGGCATTACATCGTGACATGAAATTTACTCAACATAGTATCGATTTTGGCGTGTCTATAGCTACCCCGCCTTGGCGTCTGCTTTGCGAGGGAGTGAGGCAGAATGAAGTGTAGCGGAAATGAATGGAGTGAAAGTGTAACGAAGCGGAATGAAGTGGGAATGGACTGAAAAGTAGATGCCAAGGTGTAATGTGACACGCCTTCGACACTAAGTGTTGGAAATCTTTCCATAGGTCTGAATGAAATAACCTTGGATGATTATGAGAAAGCAACAATTGTTTGGATGAAAACTAGGCTATAAAATGTGTGTGCGGGCATGAAAGGAGGGACACACCATTGGAGAGCGATCACCAGCCAATGTGGATGTGCTGCAACCAAGGTGGATTTGCAGGAAAATAAAGGGAAAGAGATAGGAATCCAATCAAAGGGTGCTTTCAAGGATTCAGCTTGAGCGGCTTCAAGGAGAAATAGTACTTAATTTAAAATGGAATTTCTCATGTTAACTCAAATCAAGAGCGAGTGGCCCTCATTATTGACTTAATATGAAGATTTTTCAACATTAAAGCTCAAATTCCTACATGATGCATGCTGGGCTAAAAGAAAAATTAAAATAGAAAATAATCAAGAATAATATTGTTAAGCTATCCAGACTAGGTCAGGAATCTAGTTTCCTAAGTTGACACTAAGTCGAAGCCCGTTTATCCACGCATCAACTCATAAAGTGGAACCGTCGTTCCAAGTCTTAGATGACTTAACGGCCTATTCGTGCGATCAAGACTCCCTTGGAATTATCACTATTTTTGATGAAAGGGAACTCAAATTCCAAGTTCATCAGAATCACAAGGTCCTTGATATGCTCTAATAATGTAGATAACATATAGTAAAATGCATACAGGAGGAGATATAGGGGAGAGAAAATGTCACCAAAGAAGAACTCCGAGCGCCTTGACAACCTGCATAGTTTGTTCTTTCCTGCGCTCAAAGACCATTAGTGCAACGAGATACCTTATGCATGGTAAATTCATCAAGATATGAAGAATGCAAGAGCATCAATAAATTTATCCATTTCGAGCTCAAAAAAATGTAATCAATTCAAGCCCAATGCAATTTGAACCAAATTATCAACAATTCAAGCTCACAATTCATTTGACAATTCCTATAGATATATATATATATATATATAAAGCTAACCACTACAATTCATATGAAATTCAGACATAGCATTGTTGCAAGAAATGGCGACCGTCGAAGAGGGCGCCCAATCAAGAATGGGCGACACAATCCTGGGCACTATTTAAAGAATTAACAGACACTGTGACAGTCGCCAATTCCCTACGCTTCCAGAAACCCGTTTCCTGCTTGGAAACTGAACTTTTAGTCCCATTCAAGCTTGAATTTGAGATACTCCAGCGAGTTGAAGCTTCCTCTTTATAAATAGCACCTTCAAGGCCCCTCCTTGCATCAAACAAGAGATCCAAAGGCTCCAAGGAAGTCCTAGATCAAGATTTTGGTGAAGAAATCAAGAAAAAAAGGGGATTTCCATTGAAAAACGGGGAGCTAATCATGGACAATCTAATGCAACGCCCATTGAAGAAACCCAAGCACGGATTTGCAAGGATCATGGAGATAAGCGGGCACATAAGCGGGAGGATTGCCATGAATCAAGTAAGTGCTCAAGAACCTTAAACAATTCTCTATCTAAACCTCATGCTATTAAATCTTCTCACACTCTCTCTTCGCTTCTTGTCTCTTTGTTCTCCTTGAATTATAGGATTATCCAAACATACCGGGTGCAAGGAGCTACACTAAGATCCGTTGGCTCCCACTTCTTCTTTCAAAGATCACTCTAGACATGAGATCCATCCTCTCTAGATGGACTCTTCTTAGCCTTGTAACCCATGCAAAGCACTATGATTCAATCCACCTCGATTGGGCTGCCATGGGAGCTCTCATAGAGACTTGGCATCCACATACCCATACCTTCTTATTCTCAACTTTTGAAGCCACCATACTCCTAGAAGAGGCAGAGATGCTCCTAGGATTAAAGAGAGTGAAGCAAGGCGATGAAGAGAAGATGGCGGATATGACCAATAGAATGAATGCTCAAGAGATGCTATCAAGCCTGTTTCCAAGCTCAAACATGGTGAATCAAATGCGGGCCACAAGAGGAATCAACTTGACGAAGCTTGCGGCATGGGTTGACAAGACAATGGATCAAGCCAAAGAAGAAGATTTAGAGAAAGTGATGAAGGCCTTCGTGATATTCCTCGTGGGAGCATTGCTCTTCCCTCGGCGGATGACTTTATAAAAGAGGAGCAATTGAGCGTTATATGTAGCATATGGGAAGGAAAGAGAATTGGACCGGCAGTGCTAGCCTATCTCTATAGCGGGCTCACCTAGGCTTCTATGGGGAGGCCCCTATACGGGTCAATGCTATTGTTCTCTAGTTGGGTGGACCTCCACTTCAAGTTCGACCCATGCGAGGAAGCCCAAAATGCCTCACGGATGTATCTAAAGAGCCCACTCCACTACATGACGGGCGCATTAGGATTAAGTGAAAGAGTGATGAATCGAGTGCCCAAGCTAAAGAAAAGGGTGGAATGGAGAGAGCATCTAAAGGTCATGCCCCAAAACATGTTCATGTGCGCATCGGGCATCCTTAAGACTCAAGATCTTCACGCACGGCTCTCATCTGGGGTAGAGCTACGGCTCATAGGTGCCACCGAGCTAGTTCTCTACAACTCACACCGGTGCCTATCACAACTTGGCCTACCTCGCCATCTGTTCGAAGAAGCTTCACACCTCCCACCTAGCAAGAAGAGGGACTTAGTCTCAAATGGCCATGAGGAGGAAATCAACACAACTAAGGCGCTATTGCGAGTCAACAAACTACATCACCTCAAGGAGTGAGTGGAGGAAGATAGAGAACAATGGAAGACCTATGTAATAGCTCTTAGGAATTTGAGGCCCAAAGTGGCTCACTAATCATGTAATGATCATTTCCTTTAATGAATAAAAGATTTCTTTTTGATTAAGTCAATGAAAGTGTCAAAAAGTGATTAAATTTTCCAAAATCTCTTCATTCTACCTAAAAATGAAGGCTCTATAAGAAAATGTGCCCGCCATAGAGGGCACTAATTCTTGGTTATGCGTCGGATACCTTGCCGCCACTTCATTTATTCTTCTTTTTCGTAAAAATGGAGAAATTCCATAATGGGTGCCTTTCAAACAGCCACTTATTCTCATATGGACGCCCTTCCAAACGGGCGCTGATTCTTTTGTCTTATTATCTGATAAAGCACAAAGATCAAAAATTCCTTTAAATAGCGCCTTCTTGCGTTGTCGTTCATTCCCTAAATAACGCCTGTTCAAACGGTTGTTCATTATAAAAAAGAACCCCAAAAATGGCGTTAATGTTATTTATAATTGTCTGATAGTTCGGAAATCCCAAAGCTTGGCAAGAAATGGTGACCCCTTACACAACCATTCATTCTTCAAAATGGCGCCCAAGAGTAAGTCACCAGTTATTAATATTTTCTGAAAAATCTCAAATTTTAAAATGAACGCCTGCTCGAACTGTTGTTTATTAGGAAAGGATGGCATAGGCTAGGGCATGAATTCTTTTGAATCCACCGCCTTTGAACTCTCCCGTTAAACCCTTCTTTTCATTGAACCCTTCTATTTCCACTCAGTTCCTTATTTCATCTCGCTCGTTCTCTGTTCCGTTCTGTTCATTCTGCAACCCCAACCGTCGACCACCGACGACTGCGAGCGCAACCCCTTTCTATCACACTCTCATTCCCTCACTCTCATATCTTAACCCCTTTCCCTACTTCTATGGCTTCTATGAGTGGCACCGGTGCCAGGAAGAGACAGCGGGTGATGGCACCCGCCGTCGTTCATGTTGACGTGGAAGAGGATGCCGGCGAGGAGGCCCGCCCTGCGGTGGCTGAAGAAGCTTCGGCGGCGGAACATGAAGAAGAAGAACAAGGAGGAGGAGAATATGATGACGGTGATGAAGAGAATGAAGATGAGGAAGAGGAAGAGGAAGACGTCGACAATAGCGACGATGAGGACGACGAGGAAGAGGAAAATGAAGAAGGAGAAGAAGAAGGCAACGATGACAGCGAAGAGGAGGAAGACGGGCAACCCAGGGTGCCTCCTCCCCATTGGCCACTACGAGGAGGTCTCATGGAATCCGAACCCAGCAAGGTAACCCTATCACCCATCCTGCCATTATTATTATTATTTTTAAAAGAGAAAGAAAAAACCAAAACCGTGGCGGTTGAAAGAGGGAGAGAATAAGATACTGTGGGAATTGGCGGCCAAGTAGGTGGCATCAATTCCTTAGTATTTATTTTTAGGAAATTAATTTAAGAAATGGCGTCAGAGGAGAGGCCATAGGTTCTAATTTTCTTAATTTTTTTTAAATGAATAATTTAAAGAAATAACATTTTTTTTGTTTTTGGGAGAAACAAAATAGCCACAGAATTGGCGCCCGACGTTTGGGCATCCATTTCAAATTATATATATATATATCTATCTATATAATAGGGAATTGGCGATCGAGCAGTTGGCACCAATTCAAGGAATTGGTGCCAACTGAGTCGACGCCAATTTCAAATAGAAACATTTTTTTTGTTTTTTTTGTTTTTGTTTTTTGGAATGGAGTTTGGTTATTATGTTAGTTATTGATATTTTTTTTTCTTTTGTTTTGGCAGGGGTTGATATGGATTGGCATTTCTTGGGTTCAGGTGCCGACGGCGCACTATGGGTTGCCTGATTTCCAGAGAGCAAGGGTGGAGGCGATGGGGTTCGGCCCCTTTCTCAGCATCGAGCCGGTACGACCCGACTTGATTCTGATTCAGGTGCTGAGGGAGGGATGGGATAGAGCTAACCGGATATTCTTGATGCCCTGGGGGCACATGGTGTTGAGTTTGGAGGATGTAGCAAGGATTATAGGGTTGAGAGTAGACGGAGAGGCGGTGAGCGGGGTGACCCTCCCTCACTACGGGGAACTAGCTCAGAGGCTTCTAGATTTAGAGATAGTAGCTGACACCCCTAGGAACTGTAGGATGGCTTACTAAATAGAGCTGGCGGGTGTCATGGGGCTAGGAGACACTCGACAGAGGTCGGGGGAGTCACTAGAGGAGTTCGTAGAGAGGATGACCTCGAAGGCTAGAGCAGTGTACTGCCAGGACCCGACTTAGAGGGAGCGAGTGGATATGGATCTGAGGAGGTTTTTATTCTTGACGCTCGAGAGATTGCTATTGGGGATGAAGGGACATGACCTGAACTGCAGATTCTTAGGCATCTTGGAGGATCTGGACGGAATGGGGCGATACGCTTGGGGTGCTGCCCTGCTAGCACACTTGATAGCTGACCTGTCCCCAGGGATAGGTTGTGAGACGACTGTCAGCGGCTCTTCACCCTTTCATCAGGTATGCATTTTATTTCTTTATTTATTGTTATTTAAATGCTTATGATCCTATTTATGCTTATGAATGATTATGAATGCAGATGTGGAGTCACCTCTACATGCATATGGACTGTGCTAGCCCCCGACCTGGAGATGCAGATGCCTACCCGCTGGCGCGACTGTGGCTACCATGTTTGATTGGGGGCCCCGCCTGCTTACAAGCTGCGAGTACTCAGGCAAGAGTTCCGCGACTACCTCGCTTCACTGGTACGTGCGTAAATATGATGCATTTACTATGTTTCCTGCTTTATGAAGATATAATGATATAATGATATGCATGTAAGTTGTGTGGAGACCATACCAGGGGATGACCGATGAGGGCTAGGCTTGGGTCGCATTAGGCCGACCTCATTTTAGGCGTGACATCTGGGTTCACTATCTGAACGAGATCGAGCCGTTACGGCTAAGGTTGGCGATGAGGACACTCGGCCTGCACTAGGAGTGGGTCGAGGTAGCAGAGCCGCGCGGGATCAAGTGGTGGGTGGAATAAGCAGGGCATTCCGTGGGAATTGGCGACCAGACAGACGATGCCAATTTTATTTTTATTTTTTTAAATGAAGTTTTAGGAATGGGCGACTTGACAGATGCCGCTAATTACTGAAATGGCGTCCTCTGGTTTGTCACTCAATCTAACATGGATTTTTTTTTTATTTTTGGAAATGACGACCAGTCAGATGGCGGTAATTAAAGAACTGGTGTCCCCTAGTTGGGCGCTCATTCAACACAGTGAGTTTTTTTTTTGGAATGAAAGTTTTATTTGGACTTAGCATGGTACATAGGTCATAAAACCTTACACATTCACCATCTTAAATTCATTAACCATTCTTAAATAATGTAGCAAAGGGTCAATGTGCTTAAAGTTTGTGCTTTCACTCATAACCTCGTGCGGCCCATCCTCCTAAGTCCGTCTTTGCCATTCTTCAAGCATATGACATACCACGGAGGGGGAATGGAAGAAGACGTTGGGGAAGTTCACGAGGGTTACTGAAAGACAGGGAAAACTTCCCTCCCGTACCTATTGACTGTTGGGGTTCGGTCCTTGGCATAGGAAAATTTTGTTGCCTTTTGCCCTTTTTGAGATGCACGCTTACGACTAGAGTTTTCCCTGCGGGGACTTTACCCTCTTGACATGCTTTTCTTTTTTGTATTTGTTGATATGATTTTTCACTTTTTTTTTTCAAAATAAAGACCTAATTATACTTGGACTTTTGTGGCATATTGTTCCCTTTTGGGCCCTGACTTCCACCTACTAGGGTGGCGGGTAGGTTTGGTGGTCTAACCTAGAGTCTCACTTCCCCCCTCGTGAACTGAAGAGAAGAGAATGGGTAAAGTCTTGCACTCTTAGTTTGGCATTGACTTTCATCGGATTTTGCACCGCTTGAGTTTAAGAGCTAAGCATGTTGTGTGTGTGTATTGACCCAGGGTTAAATTACCAAGAGTGAAGAATGAATTAGATATTTTAATTTTTCGAGTTTCGTGGCCCACTTACCATGCCAGCCCACGATTTTTTATCTTTTTTTTTATTTTTTGTTTCCATTTTGTGTTTTTTTTAAGACTTAGGTGTAGTAGTTCTTATGACATAGTCCATTCCATGGATGAGCCAATTCTTTCCCACCGGCATTAATTAGTTCATAAGTGTTGCCAGGATAAATTTCGCGTATTACATAAGGCCCTTCCCAGTTTGGTTGGAGTTTTGAGTGGGGTCCGCCAGGTTTTACAAAAATTCTTTTAATTACCATTTCACCAACTTTGAATTTTCTCTCAATTACTTTCTTTTGATAGAATCGTCAAAGTCTGTTTTGATAAATTCTTGCATGTTCGGTGGCGGCTAGACGCTTTTCATCTAAGACTTCCAATTGTGCAAGGAGAGATTCACGGCGCCCGTCAATAGAGAGCTCCTTGTCCAATTGTACTGTAAAGGAAGGTATGAGAATCTCATAGGGAACAACCGCCTCCATTCCATAGGTAAGGGTGAATGGGGTTTGCCCGGTAGGTGTACGAATAGAAGTACGGTAGGCCCATAGAGCTTCAACAAGTTTTTATGGCCAGTCCGTGAATTTGTTAGCTTCACACATTTTCTTGATGATTTTAATCAAAGTTTTATTGGTTGCCTCTACTTGGCCATTGCCCTGTGGATAATAAGGAGATGAATGATGCAATACAATGTTATACCTGTTGTTAAGGTTCTGGAGCTCTTGAGAGATAAATTGTGGTCCGTTGTTGGTGATGATGGTATTTTGGGATGTCGAACCTGGCGACGATGTTCTTCATTATAAATTTGAACACAGTTGACGTTTTAATTTCCGCATAGGCTTTCGCTTCTACCGACTTGGTGAAGTACTCCGTGGCCGTGAGTATGAATGACTTTGGTTTTATGAGTAGGTTTGAGTCACCAAGAGGTCCAATAATATCGAAAGCCCACATGAAGAAAGGCCATGGGGAGGACATAGGATGGAGTGAAGAAGCAAGAGAATAAATCTTGTCGGCATGCAGTTGGCACTTAACACACCTTCGAACATAGATCGAGCAGTCCACTTCTAGAGTGGGCCAATAGAAGCCAAGCCTAAGGATCTTCTTAGCTAACATCTGGCTATTAACATTACCTCCATAGACTCCTGAATGCGCCTCTTCTATGACCTTCCATGATTCATCATCATCGAGGCACCTAAGGAGAACAACATTGAGACCTCTTCTATAGAGCCGCCTCCAACTAGGGTGTATCTTTGGGTGACTCTCCTGATAGCTTTCTTCTCTTCCATAGTGGCTTCTTCAGGATATGACTGATCTTGACAATACTTGTCAATCTCATAATACCATGGCTTTTCTTCGTCATCCAATTCTTCTTCTAAGTCTAATAGCATGATCTCCTTATTCTCAATGATCTCTCCTTCCTTAACCTTCTTAAGCAACTCCTCCTTAACCCTAAGAAACCTGGGATCCTTAATAGCGGGAGAGAGACGCCTATGAATGATGACAGAATGGAAGTTCCTTCTAAGAGGAAAAGATAAGAAGGAAGCAAGTGAAGCCAGAGCACCAGCTAAGATATTTTGGTTGCGAGGAACATGGACAAAGATCAGCTTAGAGAAAAGCTTGGCATAGACGGATGTGAGTTTTTGGTAGGGTTTAAGTTTAGGATCAAGCATGCGGCACTTGGTGAGCACTTGACATAGAATAAGCTGACTATCACCTACAATCCGCAGTTGGGTGACACCATAAAGATGGGCGGCCTCCAGTCTAGCCAAAAGAGCCTCATATTCAGCTATGTTATTTGTAACAGGAAATGCAAGCTGAAAGGCTTGTGGAATGGTGACTCCCTCAGGTGATAAGAGAACAATGCCGATACCCTTACCTTGCGAATTCAGAGCTCCATCAAAATGAAATGTCCACATCAAATCGGGCTGATTGACGGACATCAGTTCCTCATCTGGAAACTCTGAGCGAACATGATCAAATCTAGGGAGAGGGTGATGAGCAAGATGTTTTGCTATGGCATAGCCTTTAATTGTTTTTTGCTGAATGTAAATGATGTCGAATTGAGAAAGGAAGCTTTGCCATCATGCCAATCTATCGATGAGAACAGATTTTTTGAGAAGGAATTTGATGGGATTCATGCGAGCAATAAGATGGACTTTGTGAGCTAAGAAATAATGCTGTAATTTCTGAACTACCCAGACAAGAGTAATGTGTGATCTAGAGGGGGGTGAATAGATCAATCACATAATAAAATTTCTACAGTAGCTACTAGTGCAGAATTAAATCGAACTACTGTAGGATAGTTGAAAAACACTTAACCACAATCTAGGAAGAGCAACTCAAGCAATCGTTCCTAAACATCCATCTAATGCGAAGTAACATGGAAACGGTGATGAACACAGATCAGAATGCAACCACACAAGAGAAAGGGTTTTTTAGGTGGTTCGATCTCTATCCAAAGATCTACGTCCACCCCACACTAAACCTAGTGTGGCTTCACTGCTGATTACACAGCTTTAACTCCGCTGATCCACAGCTTTGGGGAATACCTTCCCTACAACTGCTGATCCACAGCTTTGGAGAATACAATCCCAGACCGCTGACCCTTACAGCTTGCTACCAGAGGAATCCTCCTCTGACGCTGAGGTTTACATCTTAACATGTCCGCTGACACAGCTTGAAGAACATGAGTTTTAGAAAACAAACGAAGAAAGCATAAAATCAAAATACAACGAGAATATAGCTCAAGACAATGAGCAGATCAGCTCTAGTTCTGAACTAAGAGACTGATAACAAAAGCTCTCACAAACACTTCTCTCAAGGCTCTCTCTCTCTATCTCTCACAAATCTTCTCTCTCAATCTGGCTTGATCGTGCTTGCTTTTCCTCTCTCTGCTTGTATCTCTCTACGAAGGCTCTTCTCTCGTCTATTATCATTATTTTCTGCTCTCTCTCTCACTGCATCTATATATATGGAGGCTTCTGAGAGATGGGCGTGTGGAAACCATGTTTCCCGCCTAATGAATTTGAAAAGCAGCGCTCCTTTAGAATCCACGTGTCAGGCTGTGAGAGTTTGCTGTCCACGTGCCCAATCATTAGTTCCTGGGATCACGAGCCCATCAGATAATTCCTGGAACACGTGCTTCACTTAATCATTCGCGAACAAGAGTCATGCCGTGTTTAATTCCCTATAAAGAGAAAAACACTGAGTCAATAAGTATGGTCAAAGTCAAGTCAATATACTCAGACTATTGTATGCTTATGCAGACATTCACAGACCAATATTGCACCTACCTTAAAACATGTACAGACCTTGTCACATGCTTAGACCCTACATAGCTCAGACATGCGAGCAGACAACGCTAGCCTCGAGGCAGAAAATGCACCGACCTCAAAACATGCTTAGACGTAGACATGCATGAGGCGATGACTTATTATGTCTAATGCAAAACTTGCACCGAGGTAGAAAATGCACTGTAGATGCACCGAGGCAAAAGATGCACTGACTCTAAGCCACATGAGATGCAAAGTAAGATGCACCTCCTATATGCTTTAGAAAAAACATGCACTGAGGCAGAAGATGCACTGACCTAAGCTACATGAGACGTAAAGTAAGACACACCTGCTATATGCTTTAGAAAAACATGCACCTAGGCAGAAGATGCACTGACCTAGGCCACATGAGATGCAAGATAAGACAGACACATGCACCGACTCTGGCATGTGCGTAGTAACAAAAATTGCACAGACCAATACAAGCGAGGTAAAAATATTGCACCGACCCTTGTATGCATGCAACAGCATTCTTTGCACCGACCCATTCAAGCTAGGTGTATAGAATGCACCGACCAAGTATATACTCAGACCTGAAATGTGCTCGGACCTTTGGTGTGCGTGAGACGCAATATGAGACGCAGACGTAATATGAGACGCACACTTGCACTGAGACACAGATGTGCATAAGATGCAACATAAGACGCAAGCACCACAGCCCTCATATGCATAAGATGCAATATGAGACGCAATATAAGACACAATTAGCATTATGCAAACGAGACGCAAACAGAACCGTGAATGCATGAGACAAATGCATGAGACAGATTCAAGTGTATATGAGACATGAATGTGCATGAGATGCAAACTTGTTTTAAGTATAGATCTGTATGTTAATCTGAAATGCATTTTTATTGTTTGAACATTATCTGGTATGAACACATGAGCTCATCATTTATACCATGAATAATTCAATCAAGCACAGAATTTATATGGTCCAAACATCTATGACAACATACACATATGGCTTATAATTTTGACATCATCAAATCACAGAATGCTCATAATTTTGACATCATCAAAACATAGAATGCTAAAAATCTCCCCCTTTTTGATGATGGCAACACCCCAAAAAATATGCTGGCAACTCCCAAAAGAATGCAAGAGAAATGATGTATTTTGAAGAGACATGAAGCACAGTCATATATTAACAATAGCCAAACTCCCCCTGAATTAGTTACTCCTCCCCCTTAATCAAAATAGCATGAAATCTTTCTCTTCCCTTCTCTCCCCCTTTACCAACAAAATCTCTCCTCTAGAAGAACCATCTAGAAAAGGATAGGATCATAAAATATAATTTCTCCCCCTTTGCCATCAGCAAATAAGAAGTAAGGGAGGCAGAGGAAGATAAAAAGGGATGCAGGAAGAGGTAGGAGACAAAATAACACTCTATGCAATGGTTCAGAAGATAAGCAAATTATTGGACAATTCTTTAGATATAAGAATCAATCATTGTGCAATCTTGATAGATATCAGGTTTAATAGTTATAGAAGGTAGAGTGAATTCACTGACTTTCTGAAATAGGGTTATAGAATCCGTTTATAGCAATGAACCTAAATCACATAATCATGATAGACTAGATTAAGATTGTATACTACTGATTTTAGAATCAATTAGTGTCCTGGAGAGTGACCTGAATATGTATTGAGGTTAAACAATTGACACTTATGAGATTTGAATTTCAATGGTTATAGCAAATCTTTTTCACTTCTTATTTTGAATCTGAACTTGGTGAACAGATAAGTGTCATTTATACCATTGACATTAAGGATACACGTGGGTTAGACGCCAGTACCCCCAGTTACTAAGCATAAACTACCATATCTGTCTCTGATCAAAAACTGCACAGGTGATTTACACCTTTGATATTAAGGGTACACGTTTAGCAGACGCCAGTACCCCCAGTTACTCAGTGAAACCAGCCCTATAAATTTGACCATATGAATAGAGGTAACATGAAGCATTTCATGACATGAAATCCTCTCCACTTCTTTGATGGAGGGTTCAGTTTCTCGGTGCAATTCAGTTATTGCTCTGCCACTTTATTCATTTCTTTTACAGATTATTTTATTGTTGCTACCATTTTTTATTTTCAAAGTGACTTGTTTAAAGACAATACACTTTCTGATTTTCTCAGCCTAGTCTTCACTAAGTCTGTCATTTTCAGATACTGTGAATATCTTATCTGTCATATTCATGAAAGAAAGGTTGAGAGCTATAAAAGGTTTTCTACCACCTTATTCTCTGAAAAATAGTCTTTAAACTCTTCAGTCTATTAAAATCAAACCTTCAGTTCATTCAAGAAGCAAATGTGATTCTTATAAAAGAAGACTTGTAATAATTGCAACTTAAAATAATGAACCAATTACAAGGCTATCATCCATTCAGAATGAGGGAATAGACATTGAAGCACAAAGCATCTCTTGAGGAATTTCAAGAAGTGGATATGGCACAAATGAGAGAAAAGAAACCAACCAAGGCCGATTGAAGCAATGAATATCATGTGATAAAAGTTTCTGAGAATGAGGAGAGAGTAGAATGAGTTGTACTCAGATCAAACTTTACTAAACTCTCCCTAACATAAACTTCCCTTATCTATATGTAGTTTTATTTAACATCTCATTTATGCACAGCAATTATTTAGAGAGCAAGAATTGTTTATTCAGAAAATTGAAGACAAGCTGACACACATTTATTTTCAGATCAAGTTAAATACCAATTCAAGAATGAAATCAGTAAATCAGAAGTCATTTTCATGCTGAAATTTACATAGCCGTAATTCTCTTCTTAAGAATTTAAATCTTTCATTTCCAAGAGATTTTGTAAAAATATCAACAATTTATTTTTCTGTTTTAGCAAAATTCAATTCAATTTCATTCTTGCTTACTGCATCTCTAAGAAAGTGATGTTTTATTTCAATATGCTTAGTCCTAGAGTGATGAACAGAATTTTTAGTCAAGCATATGGCACTAGTATTATCACATAAAATTGGAATGCATCCCAAATTTATCTGATAATCATTAAGTTGGTGCTTAATCCATAGTACCTGGGCTACACAATTTCCTGCAGCGACATACTCTGCCTCTGCAGTGGATAAAGCAACTGTGTGTTGCTTCTTGGAAGCCCAAGACACTAGGCAACCACATAAGAACTGGCAGCATCCACTAGTACTTTTTCTATCAATCCGACACCCAGCATAGTCTGCATCGGTGTATGCTAATAAGTCTAGCTCACACCTAGCAGGGTACCAAAGACCTAGCTCTAGCGTGCCTGACAGATATCTAAAAATCCTTTTGACAGCACAAAAATGTGACTCTTTAGGACTAGCCTGAAATCTAGCACATAAACACACAGTAAACTAAATATCATGCCTAGATACAGTAAGGTAGAGAAGGGATCCGATCATACCTCTATACAACTTGTATCAATTGGTTTACCTTTTTGGTCATCATCAACACTTGTTGATGTACCCATTGGTGCTGTAATCTACTTGAGGTTTTCAAATTTGTATTTCTTCAGCATATCCCTTATGTACTTGGACTGGGTGATGTAGGTTCCTTCTTTTGTTTGGGTCATCTGCTGTCCAAGAAATAACTTCAGCTCACCCATTGAGCTCATCTCAAATTCATGTGTCATCAAATCAGAAAATTCCTTACACATTATTGGGTTAGTTGAACCAAAAATTATATCATCCACATATATTTGAACAATGAGAATGTCTGGATGACATACCTTTGTGAACAGAGTTTGGTCAATTTCACCTCTAGAAAACTTCTTATCTATAAGAAACTTGTTGAGCCTGTCATACCAAGCTCTAGGATCTTGTTTCAAACCATAGAGAGCTTTATTCAATTTATAGACATAATTTGGAAAGTCTAAACATTCAAATCTTGGAGGTTGTCTAACGAAGACATCCTCTTTTATTTCTCCATTCAAGAAAGCAGATTTTACATCCATCTGCTATAGGGTGATTCCTAATGAACATGCATAAGCCAATAGAATCCTAATGGCCTCTAACCTAGCTATAGGGGCAAATGACTCTTCAAAGTCAATTCCAAACTCCTGATTGTACCCCTGAGCTACAAGTCTGGCCTTATTCTTAATAACATTACCCTACTCATCGGTTTTATTCCTGAACACTCATTTAGTCCCAATGATAGTCCCATGATCAGGAGGTGGAACTAGGTGCCATACCTTGTTCCTATCAAATTGATTCAATTCCTTGTGCATGGCTTTGATCCAATGCACATCATTAAGGACACTGTCAATGTTCTTGGGTTCAACATGAGACACTAAAGCAAAAGCATTTATTTCATTCTGAGCTCTAAAATAGCCTCTGGTCCTAGGAGGTTCATGCAAGTTACCAATTACATTATCTACAGGATGATCTCTAAGAAATCTCGCATTGATAACCTGATTACCTTGACCCTCATTTACCTCCCTCTGAGTACCAGGTTCCTTTGCATCTTCATCATCATATTGATATGCAGAGCTTCCTTCTTTAAGAATTTCTCCATCATCTTGTTCCCTACACATACCATTTTCAGGTTTAGTAATGGTTTCATTAAAGACTACATGTGGAGACTCTTCAACTATTTTAGAATTTAAGTTGTACACTCTATATGCTCTAGTGTTTTCTGAATATCCTAGGAAAATTCTAGATCACTTTTAGGTTCAAACTTATCAAGGTCTCTTTTATCATTGACATGAATAAAGCATTTACAGTCAAAGACCTTGAAGTAAGCAATTGAAGGTTTCTTACCCTTGAGAATTTCATATGGTGTTTTCTGGGTAAATGGCCTTATCATGGCTCTATTGATTACATGGCATGCAGTATTGATTGCCTTAGTCCAAAACTTCCTTGGTAGGTTACCTTCCACCAGCAGTGTACGAGCCATCTCCACAAGTGTTCGGTTCCTCCTCTCCACTACTCCATTTTTCTGAGGTGTCCTAGGTGAGGAGAACCGATGAGCGATTCCATTGCTCCTGCAAAAATCATCAAACTGTGAGTTTTCAAACTCACCACCATGATCTGATGAAATATTCTGAATTGAACCATTATTTTGTTTTATTTTCAGATAAAACTCCTAAAATTCAGTGAATGCATAATTCTTGTGTGAGAGGAAAAACACCCAAGTAAATCTAGAGAAGTCATCAACTAATACAAATCCATATCTTCTTCCTGATAAGCTGATTGATCTTGTAGGTCTAAACAGGTCCATATGAATCAGCTCATAAGGCTTGAAAGACATGTTCTCAGTTCTGGATTTGAAAGACTTTCTAGTGTGTTTAGACTGGGTGTATGCTTCACATACAACATTATTAATTTTAAATGACATTTCAGGGAGTCCTCTAACCATGCAATGTTTATTTAGTTTATGGAGAATAGTATAACTGGCATGGCCTAATCTACGATGCCACAGATATGCCAAGTCATCTTTATTTACAGTGAGGCAAAGATTAGAATGAGATATATCATCTAGGTCAATTAGGTATATGTTATTGACTCTCTTACCAGAGAATTTAACCTTATCAAAATTAGACTCATAAATATTGTAGCCTAAAGAGTCAAACACTACCTGGTGACCTTTGTCACAGAGCTGGCTAATACTTAACAAGTTATAAGCAAGACCCTCATCCAACATGACTTCATCAATACAGTAGGTAGTGCACTTACCTACCTTACCTGAACCGACAATTTTACCCTTGGTGTTTCATCCGAAGGTGACAAGGCCTCCATTCTTCTCAACCAACATGCAAAACTTTGCCCTGTCCCCTGTCATATGCCTGGAGCGGCCACTATCCAAGTACCACATGTTGTGCTTGCCTGCCAGGCATACCTGCAATGACAATCACGCAGAAGAGTCTTGAACCCAAAAATGTTTGGGCTCCAGAACAAAAGTAAAGCTACTCAAACATGACAACATATTCCTAGGAATCCACATTTGTTTGAGAGTTGTTTGTTTGGTGGATTTATTTGTTTTCTTTTATTTATTATTTTTCTTCTCAGCATTAACAACTTGAAAACTTCCAGGTCTGTTCTATGTCTGGGCACCATTTTTATTAGCTTGTTGAGCTTGTTTGTGCCAGTGCCTAGGCCAATGAGCACTCAGAGAAGTGTAGCCTGTGGTGGTCCTAGGCTGACTGTAGGAGGTGTGTTTCTTGGGAATCCATGTCCTGGATTACCTGACCCAATTTCTGACCTGAGGTCTATAACCCTGAGTATGATATGAATGGTATCTAGACCTGCCTTGTACTCTATCCCATCAAGACCTATTAAATTGATATGGCTGAGCCTGATAGTAAGTATGATGGGTCTGGACTCCGGATTGGTAAAATTGACTCGTTTGACACCTATTTGAGTTGTGTCTCCAAGACACCTTAGACGCACCTGAAGTGTGCATGGGTGTAGATTTAGTCTTTTCTTGAACTTTTTGTGGAGACTTTCTGAACCTAGCCTGGGGTTTAGTTGTGAGTGAAGGTTGACCCCTAACCTGAAACTTGCCTTGAGGAGTGGGACAATGTGTGCTCACATGGCTCGGCTTACCAATTTTTTATTTGCCCCTGTCCTTGGCGCTAGGCATTTTGGAATTATCATGTTTTTCTGAATTATTTCCACTGTACATTTTGATGAGAGGCCCTTTTTCTTTTTCAGCTACAAATGAAATGGTCTTCAGTGCAAAACTCTTTTTAGCTGTTGGATTGAATCCTAGACCCTCTCTCCTAAAGTTAACTTTTGTTCCTATAAGAGCATTTAAGTTTTCTGTTCCTTGTGTCATGCTCTCAACAACCTTTTGCTTATCCTCATTTTCTCTCTCAAGGTTTTCAATTGATTTCTTTAGTTCAGTGTTAACACATAAAACAGCTTCATACTTCTCATTGACAATCTTCATCTCATTTTCATACTCTTGTAGTCTCAATTTTAGATCATCAATTACATTTTTTAGTGTCTCATTTTCTTTTCTAGCATCAATCAAATCATTTTTCATATCATCAAACTCAGCACATGATTTCTTTAAAACATCATTTTCAGTTTGAAGATAGGCAACTCTAGTAGACAAAGTAGTATCATTCATGAGAGAATTAACTTTCTTCTTTAGATGCCTGTTTTTATTTCTGATGTCATCTACTTTATCTAACAAGTCACCATATGCATCCTCCCAATCAACAATAGTATAATGATCAAAAGGAGGGAATACCTCATCAGCTTCATCTTCTTTATCATCATCTTTGGCCATCAGGTAGATTATATTTTTCTTTCTGTCACTCTCAGAAGTGCAGCTTAAGTTGCCCTCGTCCTCGTCGCTCTAGGTACTCACCATAGCTCTCCCTTTGGTATTATTCTTCTTTGATTTCTCTTTCATCTTTTGGAGCTCCGGGCAGTCTGCCTTCATATGGCCAGCTTTCCTGCAGTGATAACAGACATTAGTATAAACCTTTTTGACAGGATTAGATTTATACCTTGTTTGTCTCCTGTCTCTCTTCTGTCCTCTTCTGAAATATCTTCCCTATTTTCACAAAAATCTTATGAATTCTCTAGTCAGCATGGCTAGTTGATCTCCTTCAAATTCTGATCCAGAAAGACTCTGATAACTGGAAGATCCGTTGTGACTGGATCGACTGGAGCTTGCCTTCAACACAATAGGTTTCATCTTCTTCTGCAGCTCCTCAGTCTTTGGCAGGTTCATCTCATAAGTCATGAGTGAACTAATCAACTCATCAACCTTAGTATTCTTCAGATCCCTAGACTCCTCGATCACTATATCCTTGGTGTGCCAAATTGGAGTTAGGGAGCGCAGAATCTTCCTTACTATCTCATTATCAGAGTAAGTCTTTCCAAGATTTCTGATTCCATTAGTTATGATCGTGAGGCGAGCATACATCTCAATAATTGTCTCATTCGGCTTCATTCTGAACGCCTCATACTTCGATACCAGCAAGTTCGCCTTGGTCTCTCTGACTTGAGAAGTCCCTTCATATATTACTTCAAACTTATCCCACATCTCCTTCGCTGTAGAGCAAGATGATACCCGGGAGAATTCTGTGGGATGAAGGGCACACTGGATGGCATTGATCGCACTCTAGTTCAATGTTAACTTGCGGATCTCTTCCCTTGTCCATACATCCTCATTCTCATGTAGCTCAAACCGTCACTTGCTTACGACCTTCTATATCTCGTAATCCTTCACCCTCAAAAACACTTGCATATGATTCTTCCAGTATGCATAGTTGGATCCATCGAAGTACGGAGGCTTGGTGGTGGAGTGTCCTTCGGCTGTCATCCCCTTAGAATCCATGATAGCTAGCTCTTCAGGATGTTAGTCCCTGCAAAAGAGTTAGGCTCTCATACCAATTGATGTGTGATCTAGAGGGGGGTGAATAGATCAATCACATAATAAAATTTCTACAGCAGCTACTAGTGCAGAATTAAATCGAACTACTATAGGACAGTTGAAAAACACTTAACCATAATCTAAGAAGAGCAACTCAAGCAATCGTTCCTAAACATCCATCTAATGCGAAGTAACATGGAAACGGTGATGAACATAGATCAGAATGCAACCACACAAGAGAAAGGGTTTTTTAGGTGGTTCCATCTCTATCCAAAGATCTACGTCCACCCCACACTAAACCTACTGTGGATTCACTGCTGATTACACAACTTTAACTCCGCTGATCCACAGCTTCGGGGAATACCTTCCCTACAACCGCTGATCCACAGCTTCGGGGAATACAATCCCAGACCGCTGAGCCTCATAGCTTGCTACCAAAGAAATCCTCCTCTGACGCTGAGGTTTACATCTTTACATGTCCGCTGACACACAACTTGAAGAACACGAGTTTTAGAAAACAAACGAAGAAAGCATAAAATCAAAATACAACGAGAATATAGCTCAAGACAATGAGCAGATCAGCTCTAGTTCTTAACTAAGAGACTGATAACAAAAGCTCTCACAAACACTTCTCTCAAGAGTCTCTCTCTCTATCTCTCACAGATCTTCTCTCTCAATCTGGCTTGATCGTTCTTGCTCTTCCTCTCTCTGCTTGTATCTCTCTACGAAGGCTCTTCTATCGTCTATTATCATTATTTTCTGCTCTCTCTCACCGCATCTATATATATGGAGGCTTCTGAGAGATGGGCGTGTGGAAACCATGTTTCCCGCCTAATGAATTTGAAAAGTAGCGCTCCTTTAGAGTCCACGTGTCAGGCTGTGAGAGTTTGCTGTCCACGTGCCCAATCATTAGTTCTTGGAATCATGAGCCCATCAGATAATTCCTGGAACACGTTCTTCACTTAATCATTTACGAACAAGAGTCATGCCGTGTTTAATTTCCTGTAAAGAGAAAAACATTGAGTCAATAAGTATGGTCAAAGTCAAGTCAATATACTCAGACTATTGTATGCTTATACAGACATACACTGACCAATATTGCACCGACCTTAAAACATGTACATACCTTGTCACATGCTCAGACCCTAGATAGCTCAGACATGCGAGCAGACAAGGCTAGCCTCGAGGCAGAAAATGCACCGACCTCAAAACATGCTTAGACGTAGACATGCACAAGGCGATGACTTATTATGTCTAATGCAAAACTTGCACCGAGGCAGAAAATGCATTGTAGATGCACCGAGGCAAAAGATGCACTGACTCTAACCCACATGAGACGCAAAGTAAGATGCACCTCCTATATGCTTTAGAAAAACATGCACCGAGGCATAAGATGCACTGACCTAACCTACATGAGACGCAAAGTAAGACGCACCTCCTATATGCTTTAGAAAAACATGCACCTGAGGTAGAAGATGCACTGACCTAGGCCACATGAGACGCAAGATAAGACAGACACATGCACCAACTCTGGCATGTGCGTAGTAACAAAACTTGCACAGACCAATACAAGCCAGGTACAAATATTGCATTGACCCTTGTATGCATGCAGTAGCATTCTTTGCACCTACCCATTAAAGATAGGTGCAAAGATTGCACCAACCGAGTATATACTCAGACCTGAAACGTGCTCGGACCTTTGTTGTGCGTGAGACATAATATGATACTCAAGCGTAATATGAGACGCACACTTGCACTGAGACACAGATGTGCATAAGACGCAACATAAGACGCAAGCACCACAGCCCTCATATGCATAAGACGCAATATGAGACACAATATAAGACACAATTAGCACTATGCAAACGAGCCGCAAATAGAATCGTGAATGCATGAGACAAATGCATGAGACGGATTCAAGTGTATATGAGACATGAATGTGCATGGGACGCAAACTTGTTTTAAGTATAGATCTGTATGTTAATCTGAAATACATTTTTATTGTATGAACAGTATCTGGTATGAACACATGAGCTCATCATTTATACCATGAATAATTCAATCAAGCATAGAATTTATATGGTCCAAACATCTATGACAACATACACATATGGCTCATAATTTTGACATCATCAAAACACCGAATGCTCATAATTTTGACATCATCAAAACACAAAATGCTAACAAAGAGCAGCACAAGTTTTCTTCATAGCCTTATACTTCTGCTCACAGGGGTTGAGGAGCTTAGACAAGTAGTAGGCTGCCCTCTCCTTACCATCTTCATCAACTTGGGCAAGGACAGCACCTACTGAGTCATCCAAGATACAAATATAAAGAACAAGCGGTTTGCTTGGAACTGGCGGCCTCAGGACAGGAGGATTAGCCAAATAGTCCTTCAATCCGTCAAAAGCCGCCAGACACTTATCGTCCCAATGAAACTTGACTCCTGGCTTTGTAAGCTCGTAGAACGGCCTACACCTTTGTGAGTGCTGGGAGACAAATCGACAAATAAATTGCAACCTCCCGATTAATCCTCGGACTTCCTTCAAATTCTTGGGAGGAGGCATATCTCTTATTGCTCTCGCCTTGTTGGGATCAATCTCGATTTCCCTTTTGCTAATAATCAATCCAAGCAATTTCCCTGACAAAACCCCAAACACGCACTTCTTGGGATTCATTTTCAATTGATACTCTCGCGCTCTTGGAAAGACCTTGGCTAGAACCCCAGGATGCTCAATCCTAATCCTTGATTTCACTACCAGGTCATCAACATACACCTCGATATAAATGTGGATTATATCATGAAAAATAGCCATCATGGCCCTTTGGTAGGTGGCTCCGAGGTTCTTAAGTCCGAACGACATGACCACATAACAATATGTATCCCAAGGTGTAGTGAAAGAAGTCTTGTCTTGATCCTTTTCAGCCAAGCGGATCTGATTATAGCCAGAGAAGCCATCCATAAAAGAGAGAGTCTCGAACCCTGCCGTATTATCAATGAGAACATCTATGTGAGGGAGGGGGAAGTCGTCCTTCGGACACGTGTGGTTAAGGTCCTGGAAGTCTATGTAAATCCTTACTCTTCCATCTTTCTTCATAACCGGGACGATGTTAGCCACCCAATTTAGATAGAGGATGACTCTAATGAATCTAGCCTTATGAAGCTTATCGACCTCTTCTTTCATCTTTAATGCCCTATACGGGTGGAAACATCTTAACCGTTGCTTGACCGGGACGGACCCTGGCTTAAGTGTTAGAAGATGTTCAACTAGCATAGGATCCAGACCCAGTATATCCTCATAACTCCATGCAAACATGTCCTTATACTCTTGGAGAACCTGAATAAGTGCCTCTTCTTCAGATGGCGGCAAATTTTTGCTTATGAGGACAATCCTAGGGTTTTCCTCAGTTCCCAAGTTGATTTCTTTGGTTGGCTCTTCTAGTAAGGCTGACGGTTCATCGAATCTCCTTATACCACTAGCAAATGCGCCATCCTCATCCTCATACTCATCATATTCATCATCTCCTTCTTCGATAGGGTCTTCATCATTCATAATCTCATAAATGCCAAACCCTTCATCTAGAGAACCAACTTCCTCACATTCTAAATCTGGTAGAAGAATCGGATCCTCCAAAAATTGGGGAATCGCTAGACACGCTCGACATCTCCTAGCTAACTCTATCAAGAACCTACGGGGAATCTACTTACCCTTGGCTTTCTTAGTAGCGACTACTCCAAGACTCTTACCACTAGAAGAACTATAAGAACAACTAGCCTGATCATTAGATCCTAATGAAGAGGGAGGAGAATGGGGTACAGAGGAAGAAGGTACAGAAGAAGACCCCTCATTGGAGGAGTAAAGGAAGTCCGCTAACTGACCTTGAATGAGCGGCCCTTGGGTCGGAGCACACTCATGAACAAAATAGGAGGTCTCTTCAATAGAGATGAGATTGGAGGATTGTGAAGTTTGAAAATTGACGTTTTTTTTTCATTTTTAAGAGTAGTGAAACAATGCGAGGGAGGAGTAGGAGAAGGAGGTGAGATCAAAAATTAGGGAGATTACTGAGTAGGAGTTTGCCTGTTGGAAGGCATGATAAAAAGTTGAGAAAACTGCTCAATGAGCTGGAGAGGAATAGAAAAAGTTTGAAAGAAATCGGGAGGTAAGAAAATTAAGACCGCGGGTGGCCAGGGTATGTTGGTGATAAAGCATTTGGGGCAGAGAAATATCAACACAGATGGATGGATGGAATGAACAAGGAAAAGGCCTATAGTGAAAACTTTTTCGAAGGGCACATCCGGCTCTCCCGTATCTGTGTAATTGTTGAGTAATTGCCTCTTATCAGTGATGACCGTAGGCTTTTCTATCATATCTGGAATAAGAGGCGGCCATTCTGGGTTAGTTGGCATGAACAGTCGGCTCAACACAACAGCGATGTCGTTCATATCAAACTAGCGGTACCATTCACAATTTGGATCATCCATCTTTCTTCTTTTGAACGGCCTTAAAAACTCCAGGGCCTTGTAGGTGACCAATGGTGCTAGATGGCGGGAAAACTGACATGAATGCACATCTTGATGGTCCAACACTGAAGTAATTATTGTGGTCTGCTCTTTAGCTTGTTCAATGGGTCCTTTCGCAAAGTGCGTGTAGAGAGACCATGTGAGCGGCTGCCTGTCAGTCTTAAGTGTAGATGTCACAACGGCCCACGGTTCTTCTTCATCTTTCATAGTTTTAGCATTGCTCGGCCCTTTATATCCAAGGCCGCCACGGGGAATGAGCTTCTGATCATGAATGGGCTTTAGTTTGCCTTGGAGCTTTGCTCCTAAGCCCTTGCCGGTTTTATACCCCATTCTCATGATATTCTAGCCAGGGGTGTTCATTATTTACTTTTTCTTCTTCCCCTTTTGAGGTAGGGGTGGGGTTGGTGCTGATGTAGAAGCTGAACTTTGTGGCCTTAACAAATCATGCCGTGGGTCGGCGAGGTCCAGCACTGACAACAAAGGCTTGTTGGCCTGCCAAATGGAGGGCAGTGGCGTGGCCGAATGAACCTCCACAGATGGCAGAATGGGCACACTAGTCACTTTGATGATCCGCCTCTTGTGAGGGAACTTCAAACATTGATGATTTGTTGAAGGGACGGCATCAAGTGCTTGGATGTAAGGTAGGCCCAGAATGCCGTTGAAGGTGGGGTCCATGTCTAAAACATGAAAATTGGCCGTGACAGAGACTGGACCTAGGCCTACTTTCAAAGTAATCATTCCCAACTGTGACTTTTTAGTATTGTCATAAGCTGTTACTGTGATAGGAGAGGGTTGAATTTCATTTTCTGAAATACAACACATTTTCAAAGTTCTAGGTGGCAACACATTGATGGATGACCGGTATCTACCAAGCATTGACTGACATCTACCTTGTTAATTTTGATACTGATGCACAAAGCATACTTCCTAGCCGACTTTGGTGCCAATTCATGCTCGTAAAAAATAATAGCCGGCTGATCACCCACCGGAGTCAAAACTGAAGTAATATGCTCTGCCGGAATGTCTTCATTGACCATCACCTTTTGTAGATACTGCATTAAGGCCTTTTGGTGGATCATGGATCTCTTAATTAACTCCAAAATAGAAATCCTAGTTGGGGGTTTGTCTAGATGCTTTATAAAATCATATTGGGTGCCCGGTATGGATTCTTGTTCCTATCCTTGCTCTTCTTGCCCCTGTGCGGGCTCTTGCTCCCGTTGTGGAATATCCGTCCACTACGGAGCACCATTGTTTGAGAACTTTGTGCCTCCGTCGGGTTAGTGATGGGTGGAGGATTGGTGGAAGAAGGAATGTCACGGTTAATGGGTGTTTGAGGGGGAGCAACCAGAGGGAGAACCCTTATGATGGGCCTTGCCGGTTTGGGATTGGTGTGACGACCCAGACTCCGGATATTGGGTAAACCCGATACCACTTGGAACTTGCGAGGCCTCCCAAGAGCGGAAAAGCTTCGAAGGGATAGAACGGTATGTGAGAGTACATTGAACTTCCAGATAAAGCAGTAAGTAATTAAATTTCAATGATCAGGATTGCTAAAGAAGCAGAAATAAAATTACATGTTCTATAACAAATTAAAACTAACAGAGTCCAGTCCCAAGAAAGACAAGTACAGTCCAATAGAAAGGAAAAATGTACCCTCAAGTTGGGGGAAAGCCGACACTGGCAACGCTGGCACAAAGAACCACGTAGCAGGAACCTCCCAGCACGAGGAAGAACAGCTACACCTGAAAAGTCAAGGGTGAGCCTCCTATCATTTGCTCAGTAGCGATCCCGCAGAACCCTACCACAAAACAACACAGTAACATCAGTGCTACACTAAAGAAAAGCAGTAACAACAGGAGTAGGAACAACAAAAGTAAAGAGGAAAGCCGTAACACAGAAACACGGTAGCCGAAGGAACCTCGGCCCTCTAAACTACTCCAACAGCAACAGAAAGGCGAACCCCGATCTCCCAAAGTCGGGCGTTACCAATCCATTGTCAAACCACGAAACCCTATCATGAAAAGCCTACCAAAACAGTAAAGGCCTACCAAAGACCTAAACAGTCGAAGGCGCAAGACATACACGAACTCACCATCGTGTATGCTACAAAACCCGTAACCTCGAGTGAAGCCAAGCACAGGCTACTCAAAAAAGTCACGAAAATACAAGTCATCATGTCAAGTGACAGAAGCACCTCCTCACTAGAAGAACAGCCAGATGCGTCCACCGACGTCCTACACTGCGCTTCAAGTATCTAGCACTCGCCTAGAACGGCGGTAACTGAGACACTCAGAAAGAACCAAGGAACTACAGTAAGGAGTGACAATTCAGGGTCACGCCCGTCGGCGCTCGTCCAAATGCCCCTGATCACATGTGCACACATAAGCCAAATGCCTTGAGCCAGGCCTTTAGCTAGTTCCCCCCAGTAGGATGCTACCACAAAGCATGGGGGCCCACGAAAACTAGCCTAAAAACTGTCAACCGGGAACTGCCCCGCCACCACTCCCAGGTGGGCCGACATACAGAAGTGTTGTCAGGCTACGACTGTTGGAGGATCACTAGACATAGAGACTGAAAACAGCTAACACCGAAGTACAAATAGGGTAAACACACACCTGTTGCACGTACTATGGAGCATAATGCAGTATACAATTGCTACCAGACTTAGGAGAGTCCACTAGACCTGTTGATAACAATCCTTGAGTCACAAGACTCAGGTCAAGATCGTCGCACATCACAGCAACACACTGTTAATCAGCCTAGTCTCTAAGCCAAAATCCACGGGAAACACATTAACAATGAGTCCTTAGCCTTTGAGCCACACAACGGACTCACAATTCTGTATAACATGAAACACGGAACACGAGGGATTACCAAAGCCCTCAAACCACATGGCACGCAAATTGAGGTAAGACACTCCCTCCAAATGCCCAAAACCATGTCTCGATCCTCACAGGATAGATGAGACACTCACGAGGTCATGTGTCAACCACTATGTCACAACCAGGTTGACCAGAAACCATAATGACCCTCAAAATAATACAAAGCACTGCTCGGTATAATGGTCCTCTCACACACCCCATGACACGGTCACAGCCCTCATGGGACTTCCAAGACATCCAAGGCACAGTGGGCTAACCAAGGGGTCAAAGCCACATTAACCGAAAACCAAACCAACACGAAAGAACACTCTGGGCAGGTGACGGTCTTACCCTGGCCGCTAGACCAACCTGGTGGTCATTCAAAGGGCCGCTACCCTCAGAAAATCCCAGATACAAAATCCAAAGAAACATGAGCCTTGCGGTCTGCCTGAGGCCGCTACTGGCACCAGATGGTCTCCTCAAGGCCGTAAGCTGAACCTAGCAGTCATGACATGGCCGCTACACCCAGTCAAACCGACTTAACCACCTAACGGTCTACCTAGGACCATTTTTTAGGGAATAGTGGTCACCTCAAGGATGCCAAGGACCCCATGCGGTCGGAGCTAGGCCGCTAGCCTGAACCGACTTAAAACCGTTGACCAATTCAAACATTGCCTAGCGGTCGCCCAAGGGCCGCTAAAGCCAGCCATGCAGTCGGTCACGTGACCGCTAAACCAAACCGACAAAGGACTCCACCTAACGGTCTCCAATGGACCGCCAAGCAACCCATGCAGTCTCTGGTAGGACCGCTAAGCCGTTCTGACAGGAAAACTGTAAAACCACCCAAAACCCAATTTTTCCACGCCCCAATCTCGTCAAAATGATGGGGAAACATTCCTAATGTCAATAACATCCTTCCACAAGTCGGAAGGGATCAAACCATGCCCAAAACCGCAAGAAATGGGTGATTCCCTTGAATCGACCCAAAACGACTCACATGAACAACCGGGCTCATACCGGCTCTGATTCTTAAACAAATACAATAAAACTGGCAAAAAATGAATCCCAACTTGCCAGGGGTTCAAATGAAACCATTAAAAATATAAACCATCGCCTAGAACGGCGAACACGGCTCACACCCCCCGAACATGCTTTTCGCCCAAACAAGGCAAAACCCACTCAAACCCACATTGTTCGGCTCCAAATCGCAACGGAACGCAGTAAAAGAGTAGGGCATCTGTCCCCCTACATCCACCGAAGACCTCAAGTGCCGAGACGATCATGACACGTCGAAAACCATCACACGGACAACCCACGCCGGCTTTGAATCCACCGAACGGGATCGCGCCAACACCACGCTCCATTCTTCACGCCATTACGCTCCACGACATCTCCAAACCATCCCCGGGCCACCTCCGTCTGCAGCCGGAGCAGAGGGGGTGAAAGGAGAGAGAACGGAGGGAGAGAAGGTGAAACGGCGAGAGGAGAGAGAGGAGAGGGAAATAAAAAGGAAAAGAAAATAGAAAAATTAGCAATTTTTCTAAAATTCAATTTTCTGCACGAAAATCCATAAATTGAAAAAAAAATATGAAAAAATAGTCTTCATGATCCTCAGAACGAGCACAACGCACTTGTAGTGTCCCGGAGTCGCAAAACTCAACAGTCAACTCTCTACATGGTTCTACAAGTTATAGAAAGGAAAAACTCACGTGGGTCGTAAAACACGTTTCAGGACCCACGAAAGCTCTCCGATTTCGATCCGAACAATCCAAGATATTACAGTCCTCCCCCCTTTAAGGAATTTCATCCTCAAAATTCAAGGAGCTAACAAGTGAACAAGGGAAGAACAAACCCAAACACTGGCCACGTTCTCCAAGCATCAGCCAAAACTCAAACATAAAGCACGATAACACCATTCTCGAAAAACACAATTCAGAGGGACACTACCAGACCACAATCGCAGGCACATGCTCCGGATCTCAAGGCATAGCGATCCACAGAATGAGCATGGCACACAAAGGAACACAAAGTTGACACCTCCGAAATAGGGCAACGTCGCTTACGTCTCATAGGGAAAGGAGACACGACCCATGCCACGAAAATAGCTATCGATGACATCACACCCGTCAGCCACAACAAGCATCAGCTTAGACAAGGAAACACAGTCCTCTCAGTTGACAGCTCCAAATCATCGGCTTCCACACCATGAATAACCATGAAACTGGCACGTAGAACGCCAATAACAGCACTGGACCATAAGCACAATCAAGTCAGCCCTCACTCAGACATTACATCTGATTCGAGTCGCATGCCAACTCTACCATGATAGAAGAGTATAGCAAAACCAACCGACAAGATCTTGGTCCACACAATGCCGAATCAGACTCACAGGGAACTCCTCCCAAGCTGAACACAACCACCTAACAATAATAATCTCAGAGAACGCATCTCGAGGACCACGATCACGTCTCGAGAACATAACTCCCAAGAAAAATACAGAGAAGAAAAGGGTACTCGGCCAGCATATACGCTGACAAATTTTCCTAATCCTCACGCATGCCAGTGCCCATAACCACAAAGCTTCCAGCAATGGCACGACAACCAACAGCATCAGGGCACACATAGCCAAGATGATGTCACACCGAGGAAATAATCCTCTCGGCCGGTCAGAATCTTCCAACCAAATGATCCTCGACCAGTGGGTTATAAGCCCACATCCGCTGCGCACTCAACTCAACGCACACAGGCATCACAAATAACTCGGCATCCGCATCTTAGCACACACTCAGCGCTATCGCAATTCATGAAACTACAATATACCAAGTCTCGAGTACCGATCCTGCTAACATCCGATCACAAGTCGCCAAAGTGCAAACCAGGAAGAGCACCAGCTTCAGCACAAAGAACAAAGAATGCTAATATCAGCTTACCCTCTCGTCCTAGAATAATTACTGAACTTTCACAGCACAATAGCCGCCAAACACGGCACGTCGAACACGGTGCACAACGGCCCCCAAACACAAACTGGGTCCAAAGCCAAGCCACTACCGAACAAGATCAGATCAGGTTCAGAACTAACACAGTCCACACATAAGCAGACATATGACAAAGGCTTCACTGAGACATCACTTCCAAAGCTTACCTCGAAAAGAAGCCACCAAACTAGATGAGAAGAATCGAGCTCGACTAACAGTAGCTCACCAAGAAAAAAAATCCTAGGTTCGCCTGAGCATTCTCACAAACAAGGCATCCAATCGACAACCACAACACAACTTTAACACCTCAGGGACTCAACAAACCTCAAGTTGGGACGGCCACAATAACATAAGAATGTGGACGGCCATCACACCAACGATAGTTCCCAATAGCCACCTGAACAAGCCACGAATAATCTCGAACACCGCACTACAGATTCAAGCCTGCTAATGAACTCTGCCAAGTACAGCATAACCGAGACAAACACCATTACACAAGAAAGATGCACCATTAGAACCTAACAAGAGAAAAACCATCTCACACAGTGCCAACACAGCACGCACAAGACCACACACAAGAAGCAAAGCGATAAAAAATCGTAAAACCTATGCCAGTTGCCGACTGTACTGGACTTTAAGGACTCTGAGCACTGCAATATATCGAATTCCCATGTACTTCACAAATACAAGCTTAGCTAATCTGGAAAAAATTCTGAACAACTCCTAACTCTGCTCTGATACCACTTGTGACGACCCAGACTCCGGATACCGGGTAAATCCGATACCACTTGGAACCTACGAGGCCTCTCAAGAGCGGAAAAGCTCCGAAGGGATAGAACGGTATGTGAGAGTACATTGAACTTCCAGATAAAGCAGTAAGCAATTAAATTTCAATGATCAGGATTGCTAAAGCAGTAGAAATAAAATTACATTTTCTATAACAAATTAAAAGTAACAGAGTCCAGTCCAAAGAAAGATAAGTACAGTCCAACAGAAAGGGAAAACGTACCCTCAAGTCGGGGGAAACCTGACACTGGCAACGCTAGCACTAAGAACCACGCAGCAGGAACCTCCCAGCATGAGGAAGAATAGTTACACCTGAAAAGTAAGGGGTGAGCCACCTATCACTGGCTCAGTAGGGATCCCGCAGAACCATACAACAAAATAACGCAGTAACAATAGTGCTACACTAAAGCAAAGTAGTAACAATAGGAGCAGGAACAACAAAAGTAAAGAGGAAAGCCGTAACACGGAAACATGGCAGCCGAAGGAACCTCGACCCTCTAAACTACTCCAACAGCAACAGAAAAGTGAACCCTGATCTCACAAAGTTAGGTGTTACCGATCCATTGTCAAACCACGAAACTCTATCGTGAAAAGCCTACCTAAATAGTAAAGGCCTTCCAAAGACCTACACAGTCGAAGGCGCAAGACATACACGAACTCACCATCGTGTACGCTACAAAAACCCGTAACCTCAAGTGAAGACAAGCACAGGCTACTCGGAAAAGACATGAAAACTGTGACGACCTGGGATCCGAGTACCGGAAAGGAACCGGCACGTCTTGAATCTCGGCCCGCCAACCCACGAGCCCGAAGACTCGGAAGGGTAGAAAGGAGTGGTGTGGGGGTACAAGAGAAGCTGAAATGACCGCAGATATAGCACAATGATCGAAAATAAAATGCACAGAATAATATAAATAAAATAAACTGCTACAAGGTCCACAGAGTCTCATGTCCAAATAAAAGTACAGTCAACAGAAAGGAAAGTACAACTATACGGGGCATCCCCAGGCATACAACTACACTGGGCATCCCCCGGATCTGGCAGACTGGTGACTAACCCTGGCGAGAAGAACCACGCTGAAACTCGACCGCGCCTCTTGAAGACCCCGCCTCACCTGAAAACCAGGGGTGAGCCTCATTTCATTGGCCCAGTAGGGATCCCGCGAACCCTCACCTCGCACGAAAAATGAGAAGCAGAAGGCAACCCTACCTAACAGGAGTACGGTAGAACCAACAAGCTAAAGTAAATAAACAGAAAAGTCATCTACTCTAACAGTACCGTACTACGGAACCACGGTCCAACAACACTCGGGTCCACACCTACCAGCGAACGGGAGCACTACCCACTAGAAGAACGACCGGAAGCGTCCCCTGACGTCTTACACCGCGTCACAAGTGTCTAGCTACGACGCCCCAGGCGTGAGACTCAGACACACAACAAGTACCACAACAAGGACTAGCTGGGGTCACGCTCATCAGCGCGTGTCCTAAGCCCCCAACTACGTGTGCACACACAGACCATCTGCTCTAGGTCGGGTCCTCTAGTTGGTTTTCCCCCCCACCGGACTCTGGTGGCAAAGGCAAGGGGCCCTACGGTAACCAGCCTAAAAACCGCCTCACACTGGGTCTCACTCTCCACCACTCCCAGGTGGGTCCGCACACGCGTGCGCAGGAAGGTACGACTAGTGGACAGGTCACTGGAAGTAAGGACTCGACTCACGGCACGCACCGACTAACACACTGACACAGACTCTCGGTAACCAAACAGTAGGTACGGATGCCAGGGACACGCATGAGGTCCAACCGTCCCTCAAGTCACGCGGCACCCCCACTGAGGTAATCCACCGGGAAGTCCACCGGGAAGCTCAAAATCCACCGGGAAGTCGCCGATCTTTGAATCTAACTCGAACATGAACTCCCCCCACATGCCACGAAGTGGGCACCACCGCGATCCTCTTGCCGCCGCCATCGTCACCGCGTCATCGCCATCGTCCGCCACCTGTCACCGAAAGAGGAAGGGGCGTCGCGAGGTCCAACGGGCAAGAAGGGGGAGGAGGTGACCGTTGCGCTCACGGGGAGGAAAGAAGAAAGAAGAAAAGGAGAAGAAAAGGGAAAAGAAAAGGGCTATAAATGGAAAATCCAGAAAATGCCAAAAATACCAAAAAATTGAAAAATACATACTCTCGATCCTTGGGATGCACCGATCGTAACGGTACCACTCTCGCCTAGGTGAACGACCCGGTTCACCCGCAACGAGGTTCCGAAAGAATTGCCGAAACACACACCGACAATTGGAAAACACGCGCGGGAAAGCCGCGGACGCACTCCGGGCCTCCGAAACAACTTCGGATCGCACCGATCCGAACACAAAAGATGTCCGAAATGGAATTTCAGACACAACGGAGTCGGACACTCCGAGAAACCAGATCTGGGACTCATGACGAAGGATCCGAAGGGTCCGGGACATTACAAAAACACAAGTCATCATGTCAAGTGACAGAAGCACCTCCTCACTAGAAGAACAACCATATGCGTCCACTAACATCTTACACTGTGCTTCAAGTATATCGCACTCGCCTAGAATGGCGGTAACTAAGACACTCACAAAGAATCACGGAACTACAGTAACGAGTGACTAGTCAGGGTCATGCTCGTCGACGCTCGTCCAACTGCCCCTGACCACGTGCACACATACAAGCCCAATGTCTTGAGCCAGGCCTCTAGTTACTTTCCCCCCCCAGTAGGACGCTACTGCAAAGCAAGGGGGCCCATAAAAATTAACCTAAAAATTGTCAACTGCCCTGCCACCACTCCCAGGTGGGCCGACACACAGAAGTGTCGTCAGACTACGACTAGTGGAGGATCACTAGACACAGAGACTCAAAACAGTGAACACCGAAGTACAAATAGGGTAAGCACACACCTGTCGCATGTACTATGGAGCATAATGCAGTATACAACTTCTACCAGACTCAGGACAGTCAACTAGAACTGCTGATAACAATCCGTGAGTAACAAGACTCGGGTCAAGATCGTCGCACATCATAGCAACACGATGTTAATCAGCCTAGTCCCAAAGCCAAAATCCATGGGAAACAGATTAACAATGAGTCCTCGGCCTCTGAGCCCCACAACGGACTCACAATTCCGTATAATACAAAACACGAGGGATTATCAAAAGCCCTCAAACCATATGACACGCAAACTGAGGTAAGACACTACCTCCAAGTTTCTAAAACCATGTCTCAATCCTCACAGGATAGACGAGACACTCACGAGGTCATGTGTTAACCACTGGGTCACAAGCGGGTTGACCAGAAACCATAAGGACCCTCGAAATAATACAAAACACTGCTCGGTATAATGACCCTCTCAAACATTCTATGACACGGTCACATCCCTCATAGGACGTCCAAGACATCCACGGAACAGTGGGCTAACCAAGGGGTCAAAGCCACATTAACTGGAAACCAAACCAACACGAAAGAACACTCTCGGCAGGTGGCGGTCTTACCCTGGCCGCTAGACCAACCTGGCGGTCATCTAAAGGGCCGCTACCCTCAGAAAATCCCAAATACAAAATCCAAAGAAATAGGAGCCTTGCAGTCTGCCTGAGGCCCCTACTGGCACCAGACGGTCTCCTCAGGGCCGCCAGTTGAACCTAGCGATCATGACATGGCCACTACGCCCAGTCAAACCCCCAAAATAGTCTAACCGACTTAACCACCTAACGGTCTACCTAGGATCATTTTCCAGGGAATAGAGGTCACCTTAAGGCCGCCAAGGACCCCATGCTATCAGAGCTAGACCGCTAGCCCGAACCGACTTAAAACCGATCACCAATTCAAACGTTGCCTAGTGGTCGCCCAAGGGCCGCTAAAGCCAGCCTTGCGGTTGGTCGCGTTACCGCTAAACCAAACCGACAAAGGACTCCAGCTAACGGTCTCCAATGGACTGCCAAGCAACCCATTGCGGTCTCTGGTAGGACCGCTAAGCCATTCCGACGGGAAAATCGTAAAACCACCCCAAACCTAATTTTTCCATGCCCCAATCTCGTCAAAACGATGGGGAAACATTCCTAATGTCGATAACATCCTTCCACAAGCCGGAAGAGATCAAACCATGCCCAAAACAACAAGAAACGGGCGATTCCCATGAATCGACCCAAAACGACTCACATGAACAATCGGGCTCATACTGGCTCTGATTCTCAACCAAATGTAATAAAACTGGCAGGAAATGAATCCCAACATGCCAGGGGTTAAAATGAAACCATTTAAACTACAAATCGTCGCCTGGAACGGTGAACATGGCTCACACCCCCCGAACATGTTTTTCACCCAAATAAGGCAAAACCTGCTCAAACTCACACCGTTCGGCTCCAAATCGCGAGGGAACGCAGTAAAAGAGTAGGGCATCTGTCCCCCTACCTCCACCGAAGATCTCACGCTCCGAGATGGTCACGATACGCCGAAAACCATCACACAGACAACCCACGCCACCTTTGAATCCACCGAACGGGATCGCGCCAACACCACGCTCCATTCTTCACGCCATTACACTCCACGACACCTCCACGCCATCTCCATGACATCCCCGGGCCTCCTCCGTCTACAGCCGGAGCAGAGGGGTGAAAGGAGAGAGAACGGAGGGAGAGAAGGTTAAACGGTGAGAGGAGAGAGAGGAGAGAGGTGAGAGAAATAAAAAGGAAAAGAAAATAGGAAAATTAGTAATTTCTCTAAAATCTGATTTTTTGTACAAAAATCTATAAATTCAGAAAAATACAGAGAAATAGTATTCGCGATCCTCGGAACGAGCACATCGCACTTGTAGCGTCCCGGAGTCGCAAAACTCAACGGTTAACTCTCCACAGGGTTTCGCAAGTTATACAAGGGAAAAACCCGTGTGGATCGTAAAACACGTTTCAGGACCCACAAAAGTGATCCAAAAGCTCTCCGATTCCGATCCGAAGAATCCAGGATATTACAATTGGTAATGGTAGGTGTGGGTCATAATGGAGGGTTGTTTGGAGAAGGGTCGGTTAATCCTTGGATGTTTGGTAATGGTGAGGGAGGAGAGGGTAAGGTGCGAATAAGGAGAGGCCTTTGGGGTAATTGGTTGGTAGGAATAGAAACTGGAGGTGCAGGAGGTGTTGGGGATGATTGGAGTAAAAGTGGCTTAGATGGCAAGGGGTTGGTGGAAGTAGGAGGGGGTCTAGGGGAAGGACGGATATGGAGCGGCCTGGCTGGCAAGGGATTTGTAGAAGTAGGAGGGGTTTGTGGTAGTGTGGGAGAAGGTGGAAGGCGAATAAGAAGTGGCCTAGATGATAGAGGGTTGGTGGTGGTAGAGGGAATTTGGTTGGCGGTGTGTAAGAGGTGACGTGAAGGTTCAGGGAAAGGTGAAGGTTGGGAGGTTGTTCTTAGTAAACGTGGAGGTTGGTTAGAATTTTGGTTTATAGCCCCGATGGAGGCATTTTATTCATGCCACCCTTGCCCTCTCTCCACTTCATGGAAGGAGGTGATAGGGTTTAATTGTTGATTAGGTGTCGGGTGCTCTGGTAGCAGATTGTGGACAATCCCCATGTCCAGTTGTGGCGCGGGAGCTTGTTGTTGTGGAGGAGGTTGTTGAGCTTGCTGTTGAGGTGGCTATTGAGCCTGCTACTGCCGAGGAGGTCTTCATGCTTTCAAAGGTGCAATGATCCACCTCATCTTGTCCCAATCAATACTGCCCTGATCATTCATATCATATATGTAATCCTTGAAGTGAAAGCAATGATCTATGTTGTGATCGAGCTATCGATGGAAGACACAATACCGAGAGGTATCCACATTTTGAGGCCAGGCCGACCTTTCTTTTGGCAATGTGAGCACGTTGGCGGCCATAAGTGCATTGAAGATGTCAGGGAGGCTCTCGGGTAGTGGAGGATATTGGGCTCTTTTAGGGCATAATGGTCTTCTCGGTTACTGAGGGTCGTAGTTGGCGGGAGGTGGTACTTGGTGCTATTGTTGGGGGACTAGAGAGTTTTGCTGGATGGGCTGATTTTGTGGAGGGGGATGGAAGGGCTAAGGAGGGTTGTTTGCTTGGGGAATTGGGTTGAGAAATGTTGGTTGTTGTTGTGGCTGTGGGGGTCTTGGGTTAGAAGGGTGACGGAAGGGTGCGAGATTGCCAACTACGCCCACTTGCACGTTAGTAATGGTACGCTCGATTGTTCCACCATTGCTATTGACATTGTTGCTATTTCTAGCCATCCTCGGCTATGTTCAAACATGCACATGATATGCGAATCTTTCATCTGAGTTTGTATATAACGAGCCCTTTCATAAAGCTCCCCCATTGTATTCAATTTATTCATGGTCAGAATATGACGGAATTGCGGAGTAGCATTTGATACTATCATCTTAACTTGCTCCGATTTCGAGAGTGTATCTCTTAACTTTTCAGCCATAGCCCTCCATCTATCGGGTAATTGAACAAAGTCCTCCTCGGGTTTCATTTTCTCAGCAACTAGATCAGTGACGAACAAAGAGGGACCCACACGGTCTCTATATTTTTGCAAGAATTTTCTTTGAACGACATCAAAATCACCAGCTTTAGCTGGCTCTAGAGAGTAAAACCATTCAAGAGCCGGACCATCGAGAGATCTTCTAAAAAGGTAAGCCAAAGATGCTTTATTGTTCTGCCAAAAGGACGTCTCGTACATGAAATCTTTTAAATGAATGAATGGGTTGCCTGTTCCATTGTAGCGCCTAAAATTTGGCATCTCGAACGGAGGTAGATGGAAGACCGGCAATGTGGGGAGAGTAACCTCTGGAGTATCCTTAGGGGCCGAAACCCTCCTGAGTTGTTCCTCCATGCTAGCAATCTTTTGGAGGAGAAGAGTGTTGGTGTCAGACTCGACGGGGCCGGATTAGTATGGAATTGGTGTTGAATAGGCCTTCTCAAAATTTGGGGAGGTGGAGGATGTTGTGGCCTAACCATGGAATGGCTTTCCGGTTGGGCTGGCACAACCATAACGGGAGTTTGTGGACGGAATGAAATTTTCTGTGAGGCCGCTTGGTCATTGGAGCTATTAATTTGAAGGCCACCCGCGGCCTGAGGGGGATTTGAAGAAGAAGAAGGGACAAACTACACTTTGAGAGCGGCTTGGACCGCTTGGCGTTGGGTATCGTCCAATTGGGATAAAGCATTGATGAGATCATTCAAATTGAAAGATGGGGAAGCTTCCTCGGATGTGGATTGAGTGACGGGTTGGGCTTCAGAGGAAGGCTCAACCACTTGGGTGGTGTCTACAACGTAGACTTGAGAGAGAGGATATTTAGAATGAGAATAGTTCCCCTCATATTGAATAGAGCCTTGAGGAGGGACCTCATATTGAACAAGACCTTAAGGAGGCACCTCATATTGGACAAGACCTTGAGGAGGGACCTCATAGGATTGGTAAAATCTACCATCCTCACAACCATCAAATGAATACGCATAGTTGGCCATGTTGACAATTCTACCTGAACGAAGTTTCATGATTATTATGAGGAACTATTTCAAACCAACAAGTATGGCTAGCAAACAAGCACTCAAGTAAATTGTCAACCAAGTTATGATGATTGTGCAAGGTTTTAATTTCTTTGAGATTAGATAAAGATGGATTTTGATGAAGTAGTTAGCTCTCTCCTCAATGTAGATCCTAGTTTCAATTTGAGTGTAATCTCTAGGTCAACTAGGTTCTTTCTCTCTCTTTACAAGCGTGAGGGTTAACTAAACTCGGGGTTCTTCAAAGTTACAACCAGCCTAGCTTTCATGAGGGAATTCACGGGTGCGAGGACTTATGGAGGCCTTGGTTAGGGAATTTCCAATCCAATGAGACGGAGTGCTCAATGGAGGGTCCTTCACTTCCCAAGAAAGTGTAGGAGATCCTAAGGGTGTAGGGAGAGGAGGTCTCTCAACCAAATGCCCTAGAATGCAAGCTAATGCAGATAGGATCAACAATAATATAGATGTAAGCAATAATCAAAGCCACGCAAGAACAAAATAGTAGCAGTAAAGAGTTTCTGTGAAAACAAAGATAAATGGCACTAGTACAGTGGTCGCTGAATCAGGAAATAGCGACTGCTTGGCAGTCGCTGATTTTGTAACTTGCGCCTCTTCACAGAGGCGCTGAATCCAATGAACACTAAGCTAAAAGGAAATTGCGCGTTCGGATTAGGCGCTAAATCAGGGATTGGCACCTCTATGGAGTGGCGATGATTGCAATAACAGTAAATAATGGTAAAAAATGAGGTAACAGTAACTGAGAGAAATTTGCGCCTTAGAGTTAGGCGCTGGATCAGTGAATGTCGCCTCTCTGGAGGGGCGCTTATTGCAATAATCAGTAAATAATAGCCAAAAAGAAATGATGGACACCTCTGTGGGAGGTCGCTGATTATAAAAATTGCGGCTGTTAAGCAGTCGCTGATTCTTCACAGAAATAGAAAGCAATGTAGATAGGGAAAGAAAGGAAATTTTCTTCTTCTAAATGTTATCAGACAGTCTAAAAACTGGCAAATCAAGTAGGAGATGTGCATGTGGTGTCCAAAGGGAGTGGGAAATACTGTGGTACGTGGAGCACAAAGGAGGGGCACGCGTGAGTGCCAAAGGGGAGGGGCACACATGGGTGCCGAAGGAGGGGTAATCAAAACAAAAACAACAAGTGTCCCACCATGATCGCCAATTTGTGAATGGTGTCACATAGACATTAAAAGAAAGAAAGGATGCAAAAGGGTAAATATATGATGATGAAAAGATGGGGGAGGGAGCATGCAATGCTACTAAAGGAGTGTGATCACTAGAGGGGTTACCTCAAAAGAAGAAAGTGATCGCAAAATACCTTATAAGCGGGGTGTGGTGTGAGTCCAACTTCCTCCTTCAACCGACTGGCCGATGAAGGGGGTTTTTGCTTTTGATTTCCCTTGAAAAATAAGCAAAGACAAGCAAAAGAGATGGATTAGAAAACCAAGTGTGTAGTATCAATGCTCTATGAAAATAAATCTACGCAAGATGGGCATGAACACACCTTGTGTGTTTTTTCTGGTTTAAACCCCTTAAGGAGCAAAAGGGAAGGAAATATGAATGGATGTAAATAAGTGATAAAGGATGATCTAGCAAGGGATGCTAGATGTGATGATGGACGTGCAGACAAACTAAATAAGAGAATAGAAAAGAGCAAAGAGAAAAGGGTGAAGAAATGTGAAGGCTGGTCCTCCAACACCACTGCAGGTAGCAGAAGAGAGAAGCACGCAGCAATAGTAGAAGATAGTTCAAAGAGAAGAGAACTCAGGTTCTCTCTAATTCCCCAGCAACGCAAACACCTGCAGCATTAGAAAAAAGAACTCGCTTTCTCTTCTCGTTAGCTCTTCTGCTATATTCTTTCTGCTCACATTTGGAGGACCGCCCACAGGATTCAAAGGGGGGTATTTCTAGGGGAAAAGATCCTTGTTTCAATGGGATTAAAATAGGTAAATTGATCCTAGGACGTGGATCTCCCTTCCATAAAAGGATATGGAGCCAAAATCGATAAGGATGTCATGCAGAGGAGGTTGCAGATGAAGAGGACACGGAAGGGAATGAGCGACCAAGACAATGTCATTAATTAAATGGGCGCCCGTGGAACTGTCGTTCATTCCTGGATAAAATATAGAAATAATGTACTTTCCATAATTAAAAACAAGAAATGGCGCCTGCTTGAAAAGGCGTTCATTAATGAACGCCCGCTCAAAAGGGCGTCAATTCTTTAGAATTAATATCCAGTGGAAAATCAAAAAACTAGGAAATAGTGCCCATACGAATGGTCACCCATTCTCATGAGTCGTCCTACTAGAGGACCATGTCGACCTACAGTGGAGGAAAATGGCGACACTCCAGAAGGGCGTTCATTCAAATGGCATCCATAGAACAGTCGTAAATTCCAAATAAATCCAAAAAAATAAAAAAAAACTTTTTATTGGGCCAGTAATGAAGTCCACTTTAAGGCATTACATCGTGACATGAAATTTACTCAACATAGTATCGATTTTGGCGTGTCTACAACTGGGTAGCTCAGGTCGACATACCCACACAGTGGGGTCGACGTAGGCTCAGAGCTAGTTCAGAAGTTAGGGAAATCTACTGCACTAGATTGCATGGATCTCATCAAACTCTAATTGGATGGACAAGCAGAATAACTATGTGTGTGCTTTTGTGATCAACCAGAATTTCATACATTAAAATTGGCACACAAACCTATGAATGGGAATAGAGAACATGGAGCAATCACACAATTCATAACCCATAACACAGAAATTTTTAAGGTGGTTCACTATGCAACCCGCAGACCTACATCCACCCCTCACCAAACTGGTGAGGCTTTACCACATGCCGCAGACTCAGCACCACACGAGGACGACGCCCCACACATACACACACGAGGAGCAAGCTCCTCACGAGGATGAAGTCCTTAACACACACGGGGACAAGCCCCAAGACACACACGGCTGAACACAGCCTAAGACCACCTCCAGTCTCTAAACAGAGCACCGGACACACTGATGTAAGCACAACGAAACACACGATTGCAGATGCGAGGTTACAAAGAAGAACAAGAATCAAGACAGAAAAGAAAAACATTGTGGCTTCAGACCAAAGTCTGGAAGCTCTATCAACAGATCTGAACACTAGTTAGATCTCGGATCTTCCTCTTCAGATGCTGGCTGGCTGCAACTCGGGCTACTTTCCTTTCTCTCCTTTCTTTTCTCTTTCTCTTCCTCGCTCTACAGTGCTGGTCTGGGTCGGACCAGAGCTGGGCTGCACACACTCCCTTTTTCTTTCTCACAGATTTGCTTGAATGCTCAAGGGACGTGGCTCTCTTCCAGGGCAGCAATAGCTCTTCTTTAAGACTGAGCTTGATATATACAGAGAGAGCTGGGTAGAAACAATTCCCTCCAGAATCCTGCGATCTAATTGGCTGGAATATAAAAGGCTTGTTTGAATCACTGACCTCTTTTTGATTGGACCACCATATCTGAAGGCAGGAGCAAGTCAAGTTTCTCAAGCTGAAATCTGATTGGTCCAGCAGAGACACATGAGTTTCCCTCTAAGATCCTTCAATTTGATTGGCTAAAGTAAACAATGGTTCTTTGAAAAAGAGCTCCATCAAATCTATATTTTAATTGGCCAGTAAAAAGTAAACTTCTCATGTGTTGTTTCTGATTGGTCCATAGCAGCAGAGCAGGGCCAGAATAGTTTTTCGTCCAAGATCTGTGTTTGCATTATTGGAATAAATAAGTGAGGTTTGACCAATAGTGCCTGTAGCATCTTAATTTTCATAGGCTGGCTTGCAGAGAGGACGTCCTTCTATCCTAGATGATTTTTTCAGACACAAATCTTGTTGGCTGACTCCATGAGAAAGGACAGTAGAGAAAGAGTCTTTTCCCTTGATGGTGTACTAACAGATACTTTGTCCAAAAGGTTGCTCTGGTCACTTATGATGATAGGGATAGTGGTCAGTCCTAGGAACCTCTTCCAGACCTCAAAAGAGGTGTTTTTGGAGGTTTACGTCTGCATTTTTTATTCTCTGGATGAGCTTCAAAAACTGTGGAGGTTTAACAGATAGGGCTTGAAATTCTTTAGGTGTGTCGACGCGGTAGGGTCATGGCGTCGATGCATCTTCATAGCCCTTTGAGTTGCTGGCGGGCTGGAGCTTCACAAGGTCGACACAGGATGAACGGTGCGTCGACACATTCGTTGTCAATGGCATTTACAACGCTTTCTGTGAGAGGCCTTGCATCGACACCCTGAAGAAGTGGGGTCGACGCATCCTACAAGTGCGTCTGTCTGACTACAACTGAATCTTGATGTGGTCGACGCATCAAGGCAGTGAGGTCGATGCAACTTTATAAAAACTACTTCAGTGCTTGCTGTGAATACGTTTAGAGTCGACGCAGTGTGTCTTGGAGTCGACGTAGCTGAATGCGACATGACCTTCATATGAAGTGGATGACGCCATGAGTAGACACTTTTGACTTGCCTCCTTGATCACGTCGACGTAGCTGATGATCTTGCCTTTGACTGTTCTTTTGATTTTCCGTTGATTCAATGCTCTTTCGCCCTTTGATGTTCTTCCCAACCATTTTCTACTTCATTTCAATATGAGCTTGAGCTTACATGGCTTGTTACTACTATTGGTTGGCCTTGTTCAGCCTTTTAGATCAATGCAACATATCTCATGACACCATTGCATGAAATCTTCATACTGCTCATCTTCACGAGGCCATAGTCTTGCCAGTGTTGACTTTGACCTGAACTACATACATGTTGACATCATTAAACGCATATGGGACTCATCAATGGCTCATAAGGAGACATCATCAAAACCAAGGAATCATGCGTGGACACACACATGCACAACATTCTCCCCTTTTTTGATGATGGCAACCAATGAGTCATTATGAGGCATCTCTTAAAGAAATACAAGCAAGAAATAGGCAATTATGACTCATTAAGAACTTCTCCCCCTTTGCCATCAGCAAAGAGGACATAAATTAAGGCCAATTTGAAAGTCAGAATATGAGCACATGGAGTAGCATGAGATCAAAAGTTTAAAAATGATTTCCACTCAGCAAGCAATAAAGACAAATAACATGAGAAGTAGTATGTCAAGTATCAAGACAGATGCAAATGGAAATTAAGTAGGTTTGGACAGCCAGAAGATGATTCCAGTCTATACCAATGTGAGAATTTCAAGGGCAGACAAGGAGACTGATGACACTTGGTAAGTGTAAGAGTAGAGGCTGTTATTGAGACGTTAACAGCCATTGTTAGGTCCCTTTGGGCCCCTTGGCTTGGCATAAACAGACCACACAAATAGCAATAAGTAAGCAAACCTGAAGAGAGAGGATTTTCATAGATCAACAATGAATTGTCCTGATAGCAAATGACTGAGAGATTTTAGACAGAAGCAAGAGTTCAGAAATGCAGAGTTATAGATTTTTCAGAATTTTTAGTTATTGAATTCCAATGATAAAGCCCTTATCTTCAGATGGGTTTAAATCTGATGAATTCTGAGTTTCTCAAATAAGAGCATTTGAACATTTCTGCATTCAAAATTAATAGAAATGAACCAATATTGCATATAGAGAACAAGTTAACCTCCTTTCATCCTACTCATTCAATTCCATTAGCCCCTTTGTGAAAAACTACACTTAATATTGAGGTTAAGCACTTGAAGTTTCTGATTTTATGATGCGGGACGAGACACGGACACGACAAGCTCGCGATCGTCCCTTAACGAGGGAAGCGTCGGACGTGCACGGTTGAGAAACCGGTTAGAGCTAGGGTGGTCAATTCACACTTTCGTGCCCGGATCGGGTCACGGGACGGTAACGCTCTCTCTCGCAGCAGTGGTGATATAAATATAAAGCGAGCTATGATCCTAGAACATGCTCTCTAGCAGTCGCATAAATAAGTATATATGAAAATAAGTAAATGCCGAGTGTAGGGAGTGAGAACGATACCTCCACGCGCTCGGCGTGGGGAAGACGGACCCGGCCAAAACTCGTACTCCCAGAACAATAATACACAATATTACAGTAATACACGTCGCTGCCCACTCCACGCAGGGAGGTAAAGGGCTACACAATGGGGTCCGGGAGGACCGAATTCGGGTTGACGGGCGGCTTCTCGCGTTGATTCGGCAACACCCGAACTAGTGATGGTGGGGCCCACGTGCTGTCTGGAGGGGCCATGTGGGACCCGGTGGCACCGCTGTAGTGGAGACGCTTGGGGAAGTGTTCCCTGGGCTGGCGGCACGCTGGTTCACCTGCCGGAGGCCAGGCGGCTCCGTTCGGCACCGGTCGGAATGACCGGCCACGGATCTGCCGGTTCTGTTTTCCGGCGCGCGCTCCGACGAGAACGGACGCTGCGATCAGCCCCGACGTCGGAATGCGACGAAACTAGCGCCGTTGGAAAGCTTCTTCAAAGGGCTTCAACCGTGTAGGATTATAGAAAAATAACAAAGCCTGTACTTCTGAATGGAGAATTTTGAATGTTGCTGTCGTACAGTGTCTGAACTCTCAGACTAGCAGGGAACTTTCCTAAGAGTTGCCTTTGACCGATATGTGAACGTCCGAATCTGAAGTTAAGGTCTTCAGAACAGTTGTAGGAAATCAAGCTAGGAAACAGGGACTATTTTTTATGAAGGGTTTCGTGGTGGCTGTGATTTGTTCTGATTTTTGAACTAGAAGGTGGTCGGATCTGGGAATTAGCTGAAAACATTGTATCAGAGATAGAACACGAATTATGAAAAATAGATAAAGGGTGGATCAAAAATTAAGAAAAATGATGGACGTAGGGGATGATGGACATAACTCCCAGTAAAATTGGGAGCCCCAACAAAAATCAAAAAGAAGGTCGGGGATGGGAAACTCAGAGCTGCTGTCACTGTAGACAGAGACAGGACAAATCTGGGAGTGATTGAAAATCGAAATTTCAAAAATATCAAACGAAGGATTTTCAACCTGATGTTTTTTGTGGATGATGGGATGGAAGATAGGAACACACCATAAAACTTACAAACCACGAAGAGGCCGTGGCTAGTTAGCAGGATTTTCGTGAAGACACCTCTATCCAGCAGGACAGAAAACCGAAGACGGATTCGCGACGGCTCGAAGGCGGCACGAACGGCGGCGGCGGCGGCACAGATGAAGATCAAAGGTTGAGAGGGGGAGATAGAAGATTGATACACTCTATAACTGGAGGTTTGAGGAGAGGAAACTAGGGGGAGAGGGTTGGGGGCGCAAGAACCTTCTTGGCATTCAACAAAATTTCTGATTTTTCACTAATTTTCTCATGAAAATACAAGCTTATATATGCTTCCAACCAAATCCAACCTCAACCCTTGGATCTTGGGATGGGAGATGGAGGGTCTGGATGGCATGCCACAAACACAAAAAAACTACAATAAAAAATTGAAGGGGGGGGCCTATTGACTATGGAGTGGCAAGGGAGACAATTTGACTTGGTAGGTAGCCTACCAAGGAAAAATCACCCCCTTTATCTACCCATGTGGCAATTGACATTCAACTCATCTAGAAGGCCACCTAGGCTGGCTGACCAGCCCCACATGGTCTAGGTGGACCAATGGGAAAGGGCTGAGGGTCCCCTTGCTGGTCCTACCGGCAAATTAGATAGAAACCCACACAATCTACGGGAGTGACGCATTGGTTGATAAAGCCGTACAATTGCACGTATACTTTCCCATGGATATAAAAATAAACTAAAGGACATAAATACAATATGAAAAGTACTTGCTCGGCGTCGATTCCCATCAACTCTCCCTGGGTGGGAGGAACTCGACCCCGTCGAGTAGGGTATGGATGCTCGAGTACTCCGGCGGATCTGTCACCGTGCCAAGTAGAGCGGGTATGCTCCCCTCCAAATGGTCGTCACCTGCTCATTCCATATATACTCGATATGCGTGAACTGCTATGGGCTAAAGGTGGACACTCCGAGTGGGGCACTCTCAAAAGGGAAGGAAGCAGCTCGAAGACTCACTAGGAATCACCGCTGAGTCCCTATAGGTGACTAGATCCGGGTGTAGATATAGAACCGATCCCATACTCATCGAATGAGTCCATTCGCCTCTTACTCATAAGAGAATGACAACGAGCTTGCACAAGACACATGTAGACAAACGACACACAAACCATGCAAACAAATCACACAAGGAAAACACACTGACTCATGCATGACTCTAGACTAAGGTGGTGACATCAAGCCCACTAGGTGGCGGCATCCTGGGCGGCCGGAGAGCCATCCAACTCTTCCCCCCCCAAGGCATAGTACTCATCGACTAGTGTCTCATCGGCCACATAATTGACATACTCAAGCTCGGGAGGTACGGATTCTCCAACACCTAGGGCTAGGGTGGTGCGAGCGGGACACTCGCTGGCAATGTGGCCAAACCCGTGACAGTGGAAACACTGCACTCTTGACCGACTACTCTCTCCCATAAAAGGGGCCTTACCCTTATCATCTCATCGGGTAGGGGGTGTAGGCAGCAATGGGGGAGGTGTAGGTGCCTTGGACAATAGTGGAGGGGGTGCCGGTGCCAAAGGACGGGCTATAGGAGCCGGGGGACGGGCAACGGGTGCCGGTGGTTGGGGTGGAAATAGATCCCGGGGTGGAGGAGGGCGAGGTCGAGGAGCAAAGTGCTCCTGACGGGCGGGCTCCTGAGGATGAGCCATGGGTCCCCTCGGGTATGAACCTAAGGAGCCACGGGAATCACTACGGGGAGGAGCGGGACTCCACCGAGGAATAGACTCGAACTCTCCCTCGAATTGCTCCATCTCGAGAGCAACTTGATATGCATCCTCCAACTTGTCCACCTTGCAGTGGAGAAGCTCATACCGTAGGTGCGGGCGTAGACCACGCCGAAATCGAGAGACGGTAAGGGAATCCTCCTCCATGGCATCACATCGCAAGTAGTATTCATCAAATTCGGCGATGTAATCAGAGACGGACCGGTCTCCTTGGGTGAGGCTTTGCCACCTCTCTATAAGACGCTGGCGGTAGGAGGTAGGGAGGTACTTCTTCCTAAGTTTCTCCCTCATATCGGTCCACGTATCGATCGGGGGTTCTTGACGATGAAACAATAGGTTCTCCATGTTCCTCCAATAGGTTTGTGCTTGGCCTAAAAGTTTCATCCTGGCGTACTTGACTTTTCGTTGGTCCGACATCTCGAACAACTCAAAATATCGGTCCATACCAGCCTCCCAATCAAGATAGACCTTTGGGTCTAAGGACCCGTCAAAGGTGGGAGGGTCGGCCCGAACGGTCCGAAGGGCCCGTTCATCCATATCTTGTTCGTGGGTACGCCGTGTAGGGCGATGATCATGGCCATGTCCCCGATGCTCATTATCGGACTCATAGTCATGCACCTCGGGGACTTCATGCCTCCTAAAAGCTACCCCTTGAACCCCTAGAGTCGCGGGTTGTTGAACCGGCTCCGGTTGACCTTGTGTAGGTGGGACGGGTGCCTGGACTGGGGCAATCGGGGGTGCTTCGGCTGGGCCTCTCTCTAGTGCGGCAACTCTCCCGACCAATCCCTGAACGGACTGGTTCGACCCAGCGGCCCTATCCTATACGGCTTTCATCCTCTCTTCTAGGTGGGTGCCTAGACCATTCACTCGGGTACTCACTCCTTCCATCCTATCCATCCGGGTACTTAAATCACCCATTTGCGTATCCAATCCATCAAGACGCGTATGCAATCCTTGCACTTGTCCCATAAGATTTTGGAACATTCCGACCACAACTGACGCATCGAGACTAGTGGCTCGGGGATCCGCCATAGGTGGTGGTGGGGGTGAGTACTGAGTACCCCTACGAGTGGGCATGCAGACACACCGACTAGAAGACGCCGACTAAAGCAAACACACTAATGCAAAATGATGCGCCTAGACTTAACCAAAACTCAGCACGTGGCGGAGTTAATCGATCCGAAGATCACTCGCGCAAGTGTACGGCCTTCCCGATAGGCGTAGCCTAACGTTCAGATAACACCTTTTGATATACCGGGTTATTGGGATGCAATGCAAAAGACACTTTTTTTGTTTGTTTTAAAATAATGATGACCCTAAACACGACTTAGACGTAAATGACTAATGAATGACACCTTTTTTTTGACACCCTAGACTTAAACTCGCTCTGATACCAAATTGATGCGGGACGAGACACGGACATGACAAGCTCGCGATCGTCCCTTTACGAGGGAAGCGTCGGACATGCACGGTTGAGAAACCGGCTAGAGCTAGGGTGGTCAATTCACACTTTCGTGCCTGGATCGGGTCACGGGACGGTAACGCTCTCTCTCGCAGTAGCGGTGATATAAATATAAGGTGAGCTACGATCCTAGAACATGCTCTCTAGTAGTGGCATAAACAAGTATATATGAAAATAAGCAAATGCCGAGTGTAGGGAGCGAGAACGATACCTCCACGCGCTCGGCGTAGGGAAGATGGACCCGGCCGAAACTCGTACTCCCGGAACAATAATACACAATATTACAGCAATACACGTCGCTGCCCACTCCACGCAGGGAGGTAAAGGGCTACACAATGGGGTCCGGGAGGACCGAATTCGGGTTGACGGGCGGCTTCTCGCGTTGATTCGGCAACACCCGAACTAGTGATGGTGGGGCCCACGTGCTGTCCGGAGGGGCCGTGTGGGACCCGGTGGCACCGCTGTAGTGGAGACGCTTGGGGAAGCGTTCCCTGGGCTGGCGGCATGCTGGTTCGCCGGCTGGAGGCCAGGCGGCTCCGTTCGGCACCGGTCGGAATGACCGGCCACAAATCTGCCGGTTCTGTTTTTCGGCGCGCGCTCCGGCGAGAACGGACGCTGCGATCAGCCCCGACGTCAGAATGCGACGAAACTGGCGCCGTTGGAAAGCTGCTTTGAAGGGATTCAACCCTATGGGATTAAAGAAAAATAAAAAAGCCTGTACTTCTGATTGGCGAAGTTTGAATGTTGCTATTGTATAGTGTCTGAACTCTCAGACTAGCAGGGAACTTTCCTGAGAGTTGCCTTTGACCGATATGTGAACGTCCGAATCTGAAGTTATGGTCTTCAGCAAAGTTGTAGTAAATCAAGCTAGGAAATCGAGACTATTTGTTATGAAGGCTTGGGAGGTGGCTGTGATTTGTTCTAATTTTTGAACTGGACGATGGTCGGATCTGGGAATTAGCTGAAAACACTGTAGCAGAGATAGAACAAGAATTTTGAAAAATAGATAGAGGGCGAATCAAACATTAAGAAAAATGGTGGATGTAGGGGATGATGGACAGAACTCCCAGTAAAATTGGGAGCCCCAACAAAAATCAAAAAGAAGGTCGGGGATGGGAAACTCAGAGCTGCTATCACTGTAGACAGAGACAGGACAAATCTAGGAGTGATTCAAGACCGAAATTGCAAAAATTTCAAACGAAAAATTTTCGAACTGAAGTTATTTGTGGATGATGGGATGGAAGATAGAAACACACCATAAAAATTACAAACCATGAAGAGGCCGTGGCTGGTAGTAGGATTTTCGTGAAGACACCTCTGTCCAGCAGGACAGAAAACTGAAGACGGATTCGCGATGGCTCGAAGGCGGCACGAACGGCGGCGGCGGCGGCACAGATGAAGATCATAGGTTGAGAGGGGGAGATAGAAGATTGATACACTCTAGAACTGGAGGTTTGAGGAGAGTAAACCAGGGGGAGAGGGCTGGGGGCGCAAGAACCTTCATGGCATTCAACAAAATTTCTGATTTTTCACTAATTTTCACATGAAAATACAAGCTTATATATGCTTCCAACCAAATCCAACCTCAACCCTTGGATCTAGGGATGGGAGATGGAGGGTCTGGATGGCATGCCACAAACACAAAAAAAATATAATAAAAAATTGAAGGGGGGGCGGCCTATTGACTATGGAGTGGCAAGGGAGACAATTTGACTTGGTAGGTAGCCTACCAAGGAAAAATCACCCCCTTTATATACCCATGTGGCAATTGACATTCAACTCATCTAGAAGGCCACCTAGGCTGGTTGACCAGCCCCACATGGTCTAGGTGGACCAATGGGAAAGGGCTGAGGGCCCCCTTGCTGGTCCTACCGGCAAATTACATAGAAACCCACACAATCTACGGGAGTGACGCATTGGCTGATAAAGCCGTACAATTACGCGTATACTTTACCGTGGATATAAAAATAAACTAAAGGACATAAATGCAATATGAAAAGTACTTGCTCGGCGTCGATTCCCATCATTTTATCCATGTGGGCTATCATTTTCAGATTTTTCTCTTGATACCAATTGTTACTATTTTTCATCAAGAGCATTCAGGCGGGGCATGCACCTTTTGACATGAGGATGCACGTTGATCAGACACCAACATCCCTAGTTACTCAGTGTAGCTTACCATTTTGCTTTAATTAGAACAGAGATAGCAAGCCACTTCATGACCTTGTCCACTCCACTTCATTGATGAAGGGACTCGGTTTCTCAGTGAAACAATTGCCATTGCTCTACCTCAGGGCACTGAACTCAGTACACACCTTTTTACGTAAGGATATACGTTTATCAGACGCCAATATCCCCAGTTACTCAGTATGACTGAAGTTCATTGCTCTCATCAAGTGTAGCCCTTTTGGGAGTCTTAAGATTTGATTGATGTTTAAAAACAATACTACAATGAGGTTCCTCAATCAAAGATGCCTTTGTACTTAAAATAAACTTTAAGATTTAAGAAGGCATAACATGACAAAACATGAAAAATTTGTTAAGGTCTATTAAATTTGAATATAGCTAATTTCAAGACCAGTTAACTTTTAAAACTTCAGAAGTCATTAAATTTAAACCAACAGTTTTCATGTTTTGGGCAATCATAGAACTCCTAAAAGAAGATTCCTCTTGTAAGGTTCACTCTGATAAATGAATTCAGCAACATGTAGGAATTCTCACAAGAGTTCAAAGCAGTTCAAGGAATTTGATGTATCAATGAGATTCAGATTTCAAGGTATTTCAGACCCAAGATGGAACACAGCAAATTATAAGCATGATGCAAAGGCTGATGAGTATGTGGAATACACTTGGGTAGATGAAAAGAAATAGACACTGAACACTCCTCCTGAGTATGTGTAGTGGGCTCAGATGATGTAACCAAATGTAAGCTCTGATCAATTCAAAGATTAGGATTGAAAGAATTGAACGAATTATCAGAAAGCCTGATGCGTCGACGCAGATATGTCAGGGGGTCGACGCAGAGGGCTCAAATAGAAGGCATGAACGTGGAAGAAACAACTGCTGGGTCAACGCTACATGTCCTATGCATCGACGCAGTCTAGTAGATAGCACACAGAGTTTTCAACAAAATAGTTTCTTACAAGGCTGGGTCGACTTGAGCAAGCATCAAGAAGGATTTCAACAGAGTTTTAGGTTCAGATGGCATAGGGTCTTTCCAGATTCCAAAAGCATTTATCAAGCATAAATTTTTGATAATTAAAACATCAATCATGATACATTTTTTTTATTTTCTACAAGCATGACAACTGAAACCAACAACATTTAGAAAGTAGGTTTACAATCTTGTTTGACATTTAAGCTCCTCCTCAAGAGACTTTCAATTGCATGAAGCACACACAGAAATGCAAAATGCAAGTGTGAGCAGTTTATCAAAGCAAGGCAAGCTCCCCCTACGAATATGCAATCAATCCATAAATCAACAAAGTATGCAGGGATGCAGCCTAGACTTAGGTGAACACTAGACCCATGGCACTGGGTGGAGAACTTGATCCGAAGATCACCCCACGTGTAGTGATAGTTTCCATATGGAGTTAATCCAACCTTCCATAACTCACTATTCTATATACCAAGGGTTCATGACATGATAGTGCATTGAGAGTGTAAGACACGATAGTCATGAAACATGAAATGCATGAAAGTGCACGAGACCACACGATGATGCTCAATGTCCATAACACATGCAGGCTAAGCTGAAGTGTAGACTCTCAGGCTCCCCCTTTGTCCAATTCGCATGAAGGTTAGGACAATCAAGTAGAAGGTTAAATGTCCATATGAATGATGAGTTGAATTGTATGCAACCATGACAGTCATAATCAAAACCAATGGTTAACAATGATAAATAGGGAATTCATATGGATGCCAAACTAGAAGTAGCACAAACTTGCAAGAAACTCATCATTAGATCAAATCTCTTGTCATAACAAAGTCATCATTATCAACCGAGGGGTTTTCAACACATCAGCAAGAAGTTTTACAAGTGTGCAGAATTTATTAAAAGCAAGAAACGTCTTAACTGCAACAACTAACAAGAGAACATAATATGCAGAATTAGCATCAACCAAAATTTATTTACAGACCTATGCCTTGAGCTTTAGTTTCATGTTGATTCTTGTTCAGCTCCAAGGCACCCTGCACCCAAAATTCTCATTTGAAAATTTTAGGTACCCAAATTTTCTTGGGTCCTTGATGGTTAGCTCCAGATCTAACATGCCAATTCTTCCTTCTTTCTACATTCAATTCATCAATTCGCACACAATGACAATTATCAAGTATATGTCCATATTCACCACAGTAGAAACAACGCACAAGGGATTTGGCATTTTTCTCATGTACATGAGCATTAAACTTTCGTGAGTGAGCATGGATGCCAACATGTTAAGCATGAGAATGAGTCCTACCTCTTAGATGCAAACAGTCCCAGACTGTGTGGCCAATTTTCCACAGTGAAAGCAGCAAGGAGAAATATTACTTCTGGCGGCCTTAGGGTGTGTCAACCTGACCTGTTGAGTGCGTCGATGCACTGGGTCACACCTGGGCTTCTAAGCATGAGCGTGCTGAGCACACTTTGCCCCAATGTTGACCTGTCCCTTGCCCCTACCTTCCACATTGTTCATTCTATTCCTGCATGCTCTGGATTCATCATTCCTCAAAATAAAATAGTCATGCATAATATGACCAACCTGTCCACAATAGAAACATTGAACATTCAATTTATGGGAAGCATGGTGTTTAGCATTACCTTTCCTAGCATGCATATCAACATAAGCAAACGTGTTTTCTGTTTTTACTTTTGTTTTTTCTTTTTCTGAGTTCTATCTTGTTTTTGATTTTTCTGAGCACTAGACAGTTTTGAGGGACCACTAGAGGTACTGGCTTCATGTGAGTCAAAAACAAAAGATGTATGTAATTTGTTCTCAAAGGCCTTTTTATTCATAGGGCTGTAGCCTAAGCCTTCCCTCTGAAGGTTCACTCTAGTCCCCAAAATTCTATCTAGATTATCTTTGCCCTAAACAAATTTGGATAGAGAATTATTTAAATCTTTGATTTCATTCTCCAATGAGGAGACGTGCAGTTCAGATTCAGCGAGGTCCTCCTCGCACGCAGCCAATTACTCATTGAGCATGACATTCACACTTTTATAACTCTCAATTTCCAGTTGAAGTTCATTCAATTTTTTAGAGCAATCATTCATGACATGCTTAACCTTTTCATAAGCACTCAGTGTTTCAAGTAGTAATCTATTTTGTTCTTTCAAGTCTTCATTTTCATTCATAAGTTTCTGATTTTCAGTCAGCTCATCAAGAGGGTGTTGATCATTTGACATATGCTTAGACTTATCTTGAAACTGTCTTACAATTTTTTCCAACTTAGTTATTTCGGCTTGCAAGATACCATTCTCATCTCTCAAACAAGCAATGTTTTGTGCAAGTCTAAGTCAATCATAAGAGAATCATTGAGCTCCTCAAAAGCAGAACAGTTATTACAGAAGGGCTCTCATCATGACAATTTTTCTTAAGTTCCTTTCTCAATTTTTTATTTTTAGATTTTATTTTCTTGTATTGCTTAGCTAACTCATCATAAGCATCCATAAGCTCTTCAAATGTAAAGTCTTCGGAGTCAGAGCTTACCTGAGATGATGATGGATCACTTGGCTGAACTGGACCATCAGCCATGATGCAATCATGTTTTTTTCCTTCTCATGTATCCTTGCCAGTCTATTTAGGATCTCCTTGGCAGTGTTGCAGCTTGAAACAAAAAGGAATATGGTAACATCATCTGCAATTTTTATCATACTTAACGCAGCAAGATTATCAACATTTTTGGTCCTGTGTTTAGTAGACCATTCAGATGTGTCTGATGGCAACTTGTTAGAACCATGATATAAGAGATTCCATAACCTTGTATCAATGGAGATGACAAAGGCACACATCTTCCCTAGCCACATGGTAAAATCAAAACCATCAAATATAGGCAGGGAAATCAAGGAAACTCGACCAACGGATGAATCCATTAGATCAAATGCACCAGGATCTTCTTCTGCAGATCGTTGGATCTGAGTATAATAGAGCTTACATCTGATACCAACTGTTAGGTCTTAAGGGTGTAATCGGATCTAGAAGGGGGGTTGAATAGATCCTATCAAAACTTTGCCCAATTATTAACTTAGCAATTTAAAACATAAACCACTGCTATAATACAAATAAAACACTTGATCTCAGGGCACAGTGGATTTAACAAGAGTAGTTCAAAGACTAGACCAAAACAACCAATGTACACTAATGAGGCCGACGCACTGGTTCGATGAGGTCGACGCACCTTCAAAGAGACACAAATTACAGGATAGCTGAGGTCGACGCACTCACACAGTGGGGTCGCCGCAGGCTCAGAGCTAGTTCAGAAGTTAGACATATTTGCTGCACTAGAATGCTGCGATCTCATCAAACTCCAACTGGATGGACAAGCAGAATAACTGTGTGTGTGCTTTTGTGATCACCCCGAATTTCATACATTAAAACTTGCACACAAACCTGTGAATGGGGATAGAGAACATGGAGAAATCACACAAGTCACAACCCATAAAATAGGGATTTTTAAGGTGGTTCAGTCTGTAACCAGCAGACCTACATCCACCCCTCACCAAATCGGTGAGGGTTTACCACATGCTGCAAACCCGATACCACTTGGATCTTGAGAGGCCTCCCAACATCGGGAAAGCTCCGAAGGGATAAAAGGTGTGTGTAAGTACATTGAACTTCCAGATAAAGTAGTAAACAATAAATTATTATTATTAGGATTGCTAAAATAGGAGAAAGAAAATTACATTTTCAATTAAACTACAGAGCTAACAGAGTCCAGTCCAACTAAAGTATAGTACAACAGGAAAGAGAACGTACTCTCAAGTCGGGGGAAGCCTGACACTAGAAAAGCTGACAACTAAGAACCACCGCACTGCACCTCCAAGCACGAGGAAGAACAACTACACCTAAAAAGTATGGGGTAAGCCTCATCTCACTGGCTCAGAAGGGGTCCCGCAGATCCCCACCATCAAATGAACGTAGTAACCGCAGTGCAACAAAAGCAACAATAAAAGTAGGAACAGGAGTAGGAACACCAAAAGTAAAGAGGAAAGCCATACTAACGGAAACATGGCAGTCGATCGAACCTCGGACCTCTAAACTACTTCTAATCAGCAAGGACACAGAACCCTAGACACATAGTCGGGAATCACTAAACCGATGCAAGGAACTCTGGCTACACAGCCAGGACAACATCACGGCACGTCAGTCGTGCATGCCCGTCTATACAGGTAAAAGCCTAACTCAAGACCACACGGTCTAAAAGCAGCAATACATACATGATCTCACCGTTGTGCACGCTACACTGACCTTGGATAAAGCCGAACATAGACTACCTGGCAGGTCACATCAACCATGATGAAAAATGGTCACAAAAGTCACAAGTCATGTGTCATGTAACAGAAGCACCTCCTCACTAGAAGAAAAAGCTAGATGTGTCCACTGACGTCTTACAATACGCCTCAAGCGTCTCCCACTCGCCTCGAACGCGGTAATTGAGACATTGAACAAGAACCAAGGAACTACAGTAACGAGTGACTAGTCAGGGTCATGCCCATCGGCATCTATCCAAACACCCCTGACCGTGTACACACACAAGCTCAATGTCTTGAGCCAGGCCTCTAGCTTGTTTTCCCCTCCTGTTGGACTCTCACGGCTAGACAAAGGGGCCCACAGCAACCAACCTACAAACCGTCTCTATTGGGAACTCGCCCCGCCACCACTCCCAGGTGGGCCGACACACGAAAGTGTCGTCAGCCTACGACTAGTGGAGGCTCACTAGACATACAGACTCTGAAATAGAAATATTGAAGTACGAACAGGCTAAGCAAGCACATGTCTCAAGTACTCGGAACACAAGGTAGCACACAACTGCCACCAGACTCAGGACGGCCAACTAGACCTGCTAATACAATGATCCTTGAGTCACAAGACTCGACTCAAGATCATCGCACAAAGCGGTAACACGTCGCCAATCAGCCTAGTCCCTAAGTTAATCCTCGATAAAACATATGGAAGCAGCACACAACAGCCAGATCCACATCAATTGGAAGTCCTCGGCCCCTAGGCCGCTCATCGGACTCATAATTCTGCATAACACGAAACACAGAACATGAGAGATCACCGAAGACCTCAAACCATATGGACACGCAAATTGAGGTAAAAAAATACCTCCAAACGCCCAAAATCAGGTCTCGATCCCCACGGGATAATCGAGACACTCACTAGGTCACGTGTCAACCACTGGGTCACAATCGGGATGACCGAAAATCACAATGACTCTCGAAACAATACTCGATAGTATGGCACTTCCAGACACCCTATTACACGGTCACAGCCCTCATAGGACATCCAAGGCATCCACGGAACAATGGGCTAACCAAGGGGTCGAAGCCACAACAACCGAAAGCCAAACCAACGTGAAAAAATACTCTGGGCAAGTGGCGGTCATCTCTCTGGCCCCTACTAGACAGCCCAAACAAATGGTGGTCTTAACCCTGGCCGCTACTTGACTGCCTAGCCAAGTGACGGTCTCAGCCGGGCCGCTATTTGTAAACCTAAACATGCAGAAGACGGTCTTCCTAGGGCCGCTACTAACAAGTTACGGTCCGCACAGGGCCATCTCTTGAAGGTGGCGGTCATGGCCAGACTGTCATCTCCAAACCGCCTCAAAAAATGTACAATAAGTCATCCTGGTGGTGGTCCGTTGCCTGACCATTACTTCAAAAGACGGTCAGCCAGAAGGCCGCTACTAGGAACCGACCTAAACCGACTTAAAACCAAATAATGGTCTCCCTTGGACCGTTACACGAAAGTGGCGGTCAGCCCAGGGCTGCCACTACCAAGTTGCGGTCGGTCGCAAGACCGTAACCTGAAACCGACATAGAAACCTTTAAGAGCCAGATAGCGGTCGTCCTTAGACCGTTTCTCCAAGTAGCGGTCTCTGGTTTGACCACTACTTCCTACCGGTGCGAAAATCGTAGGAAGGCTCAAAACTCGGTGTTTCCACACCCCAATCGTCCCAGAATGACGGGGAAACATACACAGACATGATGCCAAACTTCCATAAGCTGGAAGGGGCCAACAAACCACAAAACGGCAAGAAACGGGTGATTTTCACAAATCGACCCAAAATAAGTCACGTGGGCGTCCGACCTCATACTGGTCCCAAATCACGCTCAAACGGAGTTAAACTGGCAGGAATCGAATCCCAACATGCCAGGGGTTCAAATGATACCATTTAAACTAAAAATCATCGCATGGAACAGCGATCTTGGCTCACACCCCTGAAACATGCACTTGCCCTTAAAGTAGGAAAACCCGCTCAAACTCACACCGTTCAGCTCCAAGTCGCGAGAGGAAGCACGAAATCAGTAGGGTATCCATCCCCCTACCCCCACCGAAGATTTCACACGTCAAAATGGCCAAACCACCCCGAAAACCATCACACAAACCCACGTCGACTTCGAATCCATTCTCGCGATCGCGCCAAGCACCACGCTCCGATCCTCGCATCTACACGCTCTAGGTCAGCTCCGTGCCGTCACCACCTCGTCCACCTGCACCACGGTCGTACGCCTCGGGGGAGAGGAGAGAGAACAGAGGGAGAAGGTGAGAACGTGAGAAGAGAGAGGAGAGAGGGTGAGGGTTAAAAAGAAAAGAAAATAGAAATATTTGAGAAATCTAATTTTTGGCCCAAAATTTCATGAAATCGAAAAAATATGAAAAAATAGTCTCCGAGATCCTCGGAAAGAGCACAATGCACCTGTAGCGTCCCGGAGTCTCAAAACTCAACGGTTCACTCTCCACGGGGTTCCGCAAGTTATATAGGGGAAAAACTTGAGTGGATCGTATAACACAATCTGGGACCCACGAAAGCGCTCCAAAAGCTCTCCGATTCCGATCCAAAAAATCCAGGGTATTACAGCCTCCCCTCCTTTAAGGAATTTCATCCTCGAAATTTAAGGAGCTAACAAGGGAAAAGGGAAGAACAACCCAAACAGCTGGCTACACTCTCCAAGCACCAGCTAACCCTCAAACACGCAAAACACGATAACATAATTCTTGAAAACCACAATTCAGAGGAACACTGCCAGACCATAATCACAGGCACACGCTCTGGATCTCAAAGCACATCGATCTACAGAACGAGCATGGCACACAAAGGAACATAAGTCTGGCACCTCTGAAACATGGCATCATTGCTATTGTCTCACATGTGAAAGATACACGAGCCATGCCACGAAACAACCACCGATAAAAATTCACACTCGACCGACACACAAGCATCAGCTCTTACGAGAAAGACAAATATCTCAGCTGACTGCTCCGCCCATCGGCTTCCGCGCCATGAACAATGATCAAAACTAGCACGTAGAACACCAATGACAGGACTGGACCATAAACACAATCGAGTCAATCCTCACTCAGAAATTACATCTGATTCGAGTTGCATGCCAACTCTACCCTAGCAGGAGAGTATAGTAGAACCAACCAACAAGACCTCGATCCACGCAGATATGAACTCATACTCACAGGGAACTCTTCCCAAGCTGACCACAAGCATAAAACATCAAACAACCTCAAACAACACCTGCAGATCCTGGCTCCGTTCTCAATACAGAACCATAGGACACAACTATAAACTAGGTCACATCAAGGCAAAATTACAGCTGAACACACGGCTGAAATGTACTAGCCGCTCGCAGCTTACCAAAATGGACCCACAAACACCTCTCAAAAATGCATCTCGAGGACCACGATTCGTCCCGAGAGCACAACTTCCAAGAATTATAGAAAAAGAAAAGGGTACTCAACCAGCATATATGCCAACAGATTTCCCCAATTCTCGAACTCGTCAGTGCCAACAACCATAATGCCTTAAGCAACGGCACGACAACCAACAACATCAAGGCACACATAGCTAAGACAATGTCATACCGAGGAAACAATCCTCTCGACTGGTCAGAATCTTCCAACCCTACGATCCTCGACCTATGGGTTATGAGCCCACACGCTTTCGCTGCGCACTCAACACAACGCACATAGGCATCATAAATAACTTGACATCCGCATCTTAGCACACCTCGGCGCCATTGCAATTCAGGAAACTGCAATATACCACGCCTCGAGCGCTGATCCTGCCAACAGCCAATCACAAGTCGTCATAGTGCAAACCATTGTGCCAAGAGCCACAGCACAAGCCGCAAAGGACGCCTACCTCACCTTATCCTCTACTCCTAAAATAATTACTGAACCTTCACAGCACAATAGCCACCAAACATGGCACGTCGAACACGGTGCACAATGGCCCCCAAATCCTTAATCTGGGTCCAAAATCAAGCCACCACCGAAACAAGAGCAAATCAGGTTCAGAACTAACATAGTCCACACATAAGCAGACACAGGACTAAGGCTTAACGGAGATAGCACTTTGATAATTGCTATATTTCATATCATAAGTTGCATCACATTCATCATTCTTGAGCATTTAATGAGCATAGTTGTCAATTAATATGAACACATCTCATTCTCACACAATATTTTGAGTCTGCATGTATTTTATCATGTTTTTAGTCAAAATGACCATGTGAGAAATATTCAAGAAATTTACACAATTATTTGAAAGCCATTTTGGGATGAAATATGTTGATATTTTGAATTTTTTGAATTTTCAAGAAATAGCGACCAGAGGGTCAGACACCATTTTTGAGAATTTTTACGAAAAAGAAGAATTAGTGACTGATCAAATGGGTGCTCATTTATTTTGGTAAAAAGAAAAGAAAAAGAAAAGGAATTAGCGACTGCACAAATGGGCGCTATTTCATTTGATGAAAATAGAAAAAAAATAAGAAAAGTTAGAAAATAAGAAGAAATAACGACAATTAAAGTAGGCGTAGTTTCTTTGGAAAAGAATAAGCGACCGTGGGAGCGGGCGCTCATTCATTTATACGGTAAATTGAAGAAAAATAGAAAAAGGAATTAGCGCCTATCCATATAGTCGCCATTTCCTGGATTTATGAAAAAAGAAAAATGTCAAAAAGAGGAAATAAAGATTGGGCGACCACTTGACCAGACGCTATTTTAATTTGCGCCCACTGCCCCAGTCGTCATTTTCACAAGAGTTTGAAGCAAAAACGGGAAGGTCTCTTTGAAGCAATCTAGCCACCGATCGATGTTATCCTTCCATGTTTTGATTAAGGAGGACTCTATCCTGGAGAAGAGATCTAATTTGGGCAACCAACCTACGTTGAAACATCGGATTGATCTGTAAGACACGATCGTGGAAAGTCTGTGCGCTATAAATACCGCCCGAGAGCCACCGTGGGAGGAGTTAGCCTTTATTCTAAGTCCGTTTTCATGCTTTTCTAATCATTTTCTTAAATTTCTTTATTATGTAAAGTTCTTCTTTTTTATGGTATCTGCAATTTCTTCTTCTTCTTCCTCTTCTAATTCTCTCCTGTTTTTAAGCTATTCTTTATTTTTCAAAGTTCAATTCTGCATTTTTACTATTCACCCTATTTTACACAACTTTGCTCTTACTCCGTTTTCTTCCTCTTCTGCTCTTCTTTTCATCTAAATCTCTTCATCAAATTTCTTCGTTTCTCAAAGATCTAAAATTTCTTTTTCTTCATCTTCCTCTATTCCTCTTCGGTTTCAAGTTATAACCTCTTTTTCAAGGTGCTGTATTCCCATTTTTCACTGTTCATCCTTGCAAATACCTTCTGTTCTTCCTCACGTTTTCTCTCTCTGCACTCTTCATGAAAGTTCTTCCTCTTCCTCTGATCTATAATTTTCTTTTCTTCCACTTCTTCTAATTCCTTCTAGACTTAAAGTCACTTTAATTCTTCTCACCCTCTATTTTCAATATAATTTTACTATGTTTTTCTTACTTCCCTCCACCGCCCCCTCTTTCCTCTCTCTCTGTTCACTTTCTCAAACACACTCATGCACACACATATTTATCTCTTATTCTTATTCTTCTTCTTCTTCTATTTATCTCCCTCTTCCATATTTCTTCACACATCCCTTTGGCGAAGATTCTTCCTTCAGTCCTCTCGGTGACGTCTACTCCACGGCGGGGCGATTCCATTCAAAGGCTTGGCAAGGGGACGGTGACGCTCTTCATCATCTCGGCTCTTATTTCTTCCCCTTTCTCTTTTATTTCCAAGTTATAATTTTTATTTTCATAGAGTTGTACTTGTCACCTTTCTTAGTAATAAAATTTACTCTTTTGGAAATTGTGTTATCCTCTTTCTATCCCCTTCTAATTTCTCTCCTTTAACCCTCTCATATTCATTAGATAGTTTAGTTTCATGCAATTTTCTTTTTCATTAGTTTAATCTCACTCAAAATTCGATCTTTCAAATATAAGGATTTTTTAACTTGATCTTAATTGAAAATATTTCTTCTCTGTGGGATCGACTCGTTCTTACCACTTTACTCTTATTTAAATCTTTTTAACTGAGTGAGTTCGGTTATTTTAAATTATGGCACGACTTTTTAACGAAGAGAGTTAGTGGCTATCAATTTTTGGCACCGTTGTCAGGGAGAAAATTATTTTTAATGGTTAGAATTTCTTGTGTTTGATGTATATATGTGAATACTAATTTTTTTATTTTTATTTTACAGGAAAAATAAAAAAATTTAGAAAATTAGAAAATCCACAAGAATTCGGACCTGAAATTCCCTGGAAATAATCTGTCACAGAAAGTGTCGCTGAAGCCTAAAACTGTAGTAGAAAGTAGAAATTCAGAAAATTCAAGAAATTCAAGCGTCGTTAAAAGGTCAGTAAACGTAAGAAAATGTCCTGTTTTGAAATTTTTTAAAAAATCCTAAAAAATCTAAAAAAATTCTAAAAAGTCCATAAAAATCCAAAAAAAATCAGAACTCCAGAAAACACCAAGAAATATGATTTTAGGCTTTATTTTTTAGTAGTTTTACATATTGATTGGTATTTTTAGTTGGCATTTGTCCTTTATCTATCTCTCTTTTTAAAAAAAAAATTTTTTAAAAAATAACTATCTAAAAAAATAGATAAAATAGAAAAATAGAAAAAAAATCTCATCATGTCATCATGCTTTCATCTTAGTTACATATCTTTCATGCATTGTGCTTTTTAGTTGATTGCTTATTTAATTGCATCATCATTTGAAAAAAAAGATCTTTCTCTTCTCTTCTCTTTCCCCTTATCAAGGGCAAGTTAGGTTCCTTACACCCTTCTTGGAATTGGAAAGACCCTCCATTGAGCATTCTGTCTCTTTGGGTTGGAATTTTCTTTTCCAAGACCTCCATAAGTCCCCGCACCCGTAGATTCCCTCATGGACGCCGAGCCGGTTATACCAAAAAGTACCTTGAAGGTAGATTACCCTTAGAAGGTCTCACATATAAAAAAAAGAGTGTTAAAATTTATTACTATTTTAAAAAATTGGTGTCTAAGGCTAGAGGTTTTGTGGCAAATGCCCAAGTGAGATTGTGGTTATTTAATTAGGTCCCTAAGAAAGTAGGAGGAGTCTCCCACAACTCCACCTCTTACCTGGCCGGTTGACCAATTTCGTAGTGAGTGCCAATTCTTCTTTTCCTTAAAAAAGAAAAAAAAGAAAAAAAAAAGAAAACATCATCATCTTGCATTCATATAGTGTTTGATTTTCCAAACTCATTTGCATAAAAAAATCCTTATTTCTACATACATAATTCATATAATTGTAGTTACAGTTGCATTGTTTTTGAAAAAAAATTCAAAAATTCAAAAATAAATAATTTCTCTTTGGACTCTTTTTCATTACATGCAAGGTAGGAGATCCCTACACCTACATTTGTTAGGGCCCATTAGTGAGATTGGGAGGTTAGTGCATTCTAGAAATCATCCACAACCTAATCTCATGGAGAACCAAAATCAACAACAAGTTGCTCCTAAGCAGATGAAGGGCTATTGCATGCCTAACCAATATCAACCGTCCTTTTATGTCCAAGCACCCCAGAACCAGACGGTTCAGTATGAGATCAAATCAAGTATCATTCAAATGTTGCCATCCTTTTATGGCAGTATCAATGAAGACCCTTATAAATATCTTGATGAATTCCTCTAGATATGCTCAACTGTGAAAATCCAAAACTTTTTAGATGATGCTCTTAAGTTGACTCTCTTTCCTTTCTCATTCAAAGATATGGTTAAATATTCGTTAGGTGCCTTGGGTAGATCCATAGATACATGGACGAAAATGTAAAAAGAATTTTTGAAGAAATTATATCCCATAGACGAACCAATACCATGAGGAGAGCCATAACTAGATTCACACAAAACCCTGGAGAGCAAATCGATGAGACGTGGGATAGATTGAAAGATTTGCTAAGAAAATACCCTCACTATGGATTATCAAGATGCCAAATTGTTCAGGCATTCTATGAGGGTTTGACATAAAAGTATAGACACATGGTGGATGCTTCATGTGGGGGAGCATTTATGAGTAAGAGTGAGGATGAGGCCTATGATTTATTTAAAATGTTTAGTGAAAATTCAATTAGTCATGCCTTGATGTCATCATATGAAAGAATGATTGGACCATCTAAGAGGTCAGGGTTGTATGAAGTTAAGAACCAAGGGGAATTTGAGAACAAAATGGATATCAATGCCATAACTCAGAAATTGAATAAAATGGATTTGTTGGCGCAGATGATACAAAAGGTTGATTTGGTAGCATAGAAATTAGATCAGTTATTATCTAGGCAGGAACCTTATTTTCCTTCTGCTCCTCAACCTCAACCGTTCTCAACTCCCACCCATGAAGAAATTTGTGCTCTTTGTTCTAGCCTGAACCATGCTATCACTGATTGCCCTATGGCGGCCCAGCTTCCTCCATTCATCCAAGAACAAATCTTTGCTGCTCAGGGTGTCTCTAAGCCTCTTTATGATCCTTATTCTAATACCTACAATCCAGGCTGGAGAAATGACCCGAATTTTTCTTAGAAAACTCAACAAGGACCACCAATGCAATCAAATCCCTCATTTTTGAAACAATCTTTCCAAGCTCTAGTTCAGTCTCACCAACATTATCAATCTCCTTTTCAACAAGTTCAACATCAACAATCTCAACCTCCATTCCATCAAACTCAGGCCCTGTATCACCAAGCTCAATCATATCAGGGCCAGTTTCATCAATATCCTCCACACCACTTTCAACCTCAAGCTCCTTATCAACCTCCTCCTCCTCAACCCCCTCAGCCCAATTTCGATGATAAATTTGAACAACTCCAATAACTTATCCTTACTCAGCATCAATCCATTGCTAAGTTGGAGAATCAAATAGGGAAAATTGCCACAAATAATATGAGGAGAGAAGTAGGCCAGCTTCTTAGCCAACCAGTGGCTAACCCCACAAATCAACCCCCGGGCTTCCCTCAAAGAGCTCCTCCTATTCTTCCTTAACAAACCCAACCTCAGCCTCCTCCTCCTATGGACCCTTAATTTGAGAACGCTAAGGCTATATCTAACCTTAGTAGTGGGAAGATTTTAGATGACCCATATAAGGCTAGGGGAGTTAGAAGTAGCTCGGCCCAAGAGGCCCAAGAAGAAAGTGAAAGTGAAAATGAGGATGAGGAGCCGGTGATTGTGCAAGAGAAAAAGAAGCCGGAGGGGGGAGAAAATAAGCTGGATAAAGGAAAGGTAAAGGTTGAAGAAGGTCCCCAAGAGTATGTTCCTAAGATCCCTTTTCCCGATGCTCTAAAGTCGAAGGCTCAAAAGAAAAAGTCGATTCAACAAGAGGAATTAGTGGAATTATTTAAACATGTGAATATCAATATTCCATTTTTGGATGTAATTAAACATGTGTCCGCATACGCAAAGTTTCTTAAAGAGCTGTGCACTCCAAAAAGGGAACCCAAAGTGATAACTTAGAAGATCCGCCTATCTGAAGATGTCAGTGCTGTCATGATGAATCATTTACCTAAGAAGTTGAAGGATCCCTGAGCTCCTCTAATTTCATGTGATATAGGTGGAGTTACATTTGATAAAGCATTGCCGGACCTTGGAGCCAGTGTAAATTTGTTGCCCACCTTTATATATGAGCAATTTGATCTGGGAGAGTTGAAGCCCACATCTATAATCCTTCAACTGGCAGATCGGTCTGTGAAAACTCTGAGGGGTTTGTTGGAGGATGTGATTGTAAAAGTACATGAGTGTTATTTCCCGGTGGATTTTCTCATTCTAGATATGGTTTCGTCCCAGGAATTAAAGCATACTCCAATTATTTTGGGACGACCATTTCTTGCTACGGCGAAGGTCAATATAAACTGTGCCACGGGAATGATGGATATTTCTTTCGGAGGTGAGAAGGTTTCTTTAAATGTGTTCAAGACATCCCAGTACCCAGACCATGATGAGGAATGTAATGTTATTGATATTTTTAGGAATTGATTGAAGAAAGTCTGGAAGTTAAGGAGAAATGTCTAGAAGAGGGTAGCATGCTGCAGGATTCTCTATTCTCTTCCACATCCTACTCTAGGATAGAGCCACTCCCTCCGTTGCAAGTTGAATCTGTTCTTCCATCTTTGGATCAGTCGCCTATTCTGAAGTTGAAACCTCTGCTAGATTCTTTGAAGTATGCTTATCTGGGCCCCGACCACACTTTGCCCGTAATTATTGCTTCCAACCTCACTTCAGCTCAAGAGTATCAACTTTTAGATGTCCTTAAGGAGCACAAAGGGGTGATAGGTTGGTCTATGGCGGATTTGAAGGGTATTAGTCCAGATGTGTGTATACATTATATTTATTTAGAGGACAATGCCAAGCTGAGTAGAGAGATGCAGCACCGGCTGAATCCAAACATGAAAGAGGTGGTCAAGAAGGAGGTAGTAAAGTGGATAGATGTCGGGATTATATATCCCATTTCGGATAGTAAGTGGGTCAGCCCAACTCAAATTGTGCCCAAGAAATCAGGGCTGACTGTGGTGACTAATGAAAAAGGGGAAGAAGTGCCCATGCGATTACAGACAGGGTGGAGGATTTGTATAGATTACAAAAAGTTAAATTCACTTACAAAGAAAGATCATTTCTCACTCCCGTTTGTGGATCAAATTTTGAAGAAATTGGCTGGACAGAAGTATTTTTACTTTTTGGATAGCTATTCTGGGTATAATCAAGTTGCTATTTACCCGAAAGATCAAGAGAAGACAACGTTCACGTGCCCCTATGGCACGTTTCCTTTTAGAAGAATGTCATTTGGGCTGTGCAATGCTCCCGTCACCTTTCAATGGTGCATGATGTCTATTTTTTCTGAGATGGTGGGTGAATTTTTGGAAGTCTTTATGGATGACTTCTCTCTGTTTATGGCTTCTTTTGAAAGTTGCTTGGAAAATCTGACACAGGTGCTGAAGAGGTGCATTGAATCAAATCCTATGTTAAGCTAGGAGAAGAGCTATTTCATGGTAAGAGAAGGGGTAGTGCTAGGCCATGACATTTCAAAAAGGGGAATAAAGGTCGATAAAGCTAAAGTCAAATTGATTTCTAATCTTCCTCCTCCCACATCTGTCAAGCAAATCTGTTCTTTCCTTGGCCATGCAGGATTCTATAGAAGATTCATTCAAAAATTCTCCACCATTGCTCGTCCTCTCACGCAATTGCTTGCCAAGGACACTCCCTTTAACTTAGACGATTCCTGTCTCGAGGCATTCAATTCTTTGAAAGCGACCCTCACTCAAGCCCCGATTCTTCAATCACTGGATGGGTCGCTCCCTTTTGTGATCATGTGTGATGCTTCAGACTACGCTATTGGAGTTGTCCTAGGTCAGAGAGTCGATAAGAGGCCTGTGGTGATCTACTATGTGAGCCGCACCCTAGTCGATGCACAATTGAACTACACCACCACGGAAAAGGAATTGCTAGTTGTTGCTTTTTCCCTAGAAAAATTTTGATCATATCTATTAGGGGCTAATGTTATTGTTTATTCTGATCACTCTGCTTTGAGATATTTACTTTCCAAGAAGGAAGCCAAATCTCGTCTCATTCGGTGGATTTTATTATTGCAAGAGTTTGATTTGGAGATAAGAGACAAGAAGGGGTTAGAGAATGTTGTAGCTGATCACTTATCTAGGATAGTAATTCCAGAGAGTGCTCCTATGTCTGATTCTTTTCCCGGTGAGCAAATTCTTTCTATCTCTCACTCTTCAACCCCCTGGTACGCTCACATAGTCAATTACCTGGCGGTAGGATAAATTCCGGGAGGGTGGACTAAGCAGGAGATGGATCAGTTATTTTCAAAGGTTAAGCACTATTTTTGGGAGGACCCAGAGCTGTTTCATATGGGTCCTGATCAGATTATCAGAAGATGTGTCCCTGAGGAGAAGGAGCAATCTATCTTGAACTTTTGTCATAATCTTGCTTGTGGGGGACACTTTTCAGGAAAGAAAACAGCGGCGAAAGTATTACAGAGTGGATTTTATTGGCCAACATTGTTTAAGGATGCTTATGAATATTCAAAAACTTGTTTGAGGTGTTAAGCAGTGGGTAATAATTCAAAGAGAGACATGATGCCACTCAGTCCCAATCTGGTAGTACAAATTTTTGATGTTTGGGGAATATATTTTATGGGACTATTTCCACCTTCATTTGGCAATGAATATATTTTGGTGGCGGTAGACTATGTTTCGAAGTGGATTGAAGTTGTTGCTACTAGGATCAATGATCATAAGGTGGTGATGAAGTTTGTAAAGAAAAACATCTTTTCTAGATTTGGCTGCCCTAGAGCTATGATTAGCGAAGGGGGTTCTCACTTCACAAATTCTCAATTCTGAGCTTTGCTTCGCAAATTTGACATCACTCATAAGCTCGGTACCACATATCATCCCCACACCAGTGGCCATGTTGAAGTATCCAATAGGGAAATAAAAAATATTCTGCATAAGACAGTTAGGCTGGATAGGAAAGACTGGTCCGAGAGACTATATGATACATTATGGGCCTACAGAACTGCATTGAAGACTTCCATTGGCATGTCACCTTACAGACTCATCTTTGGAAAATCCTACCACTTGCCTGTAGAACTGAAACATAGAGCATATTGGGACATTAAACAAGTCAACTTTGGTTTAACTCAAGCTGGGTACCAAAGAGCTCTGCAACTTAATGAACTGGAGGAACTAAGAAATGAAGCCTACGAAAATTCAAAGATTTACAAAGCTAAAACTAAGGTTTTTCACGATAAGCATATTCATAGGAAAATTTTTTCTGTTAATCAAAAGGTGATGCGGGACGGACTGAGGAGATGACGCTATATGAGACGCACACGACTCGACCAGCAAAGACACGACTACTAGAGCGACCTCGGCTCGAGACTAAGAGCTCCTATGGGCTACACGTCGCTAACAGAAGTGCAAACTCACTCGTCGTCCCGAGCGAGGGAAAGCGTGGATCGTGCGCGGTTAAGGAACCGGCAGAGTTCAAGGTAGTCTGACTCAACTTCCGGACTCGGATCGAGTCGCGGGACGGGTCACTCTCACACTCATAGCGGCGACATGAACACACGGGCTAGGAACCTACACTCTCGCAGCAGCATAAGACCATATACTAGCTAAGCAAAGTAACGCCGAGAAGTTTAGACCGTTTTACGGACGAAGACAACCCCGGTCGATTTACGGACTCCCTGTTAAACAATTTTACAGCGGTACAACTATTTGACCCACTCCACGCAGGGAGGTAATAGATCACATGTGGGGCCTGGGAATCACGCGAATCGGGTTGACGGGCAGCATCTTGATGTCGCCCGGCGGTGCCGAACTCCATATTTTTGTGCTGTCCGGACGGTGCGATCTACGGGTTCGTGGGGCCCACAGACCGCTCCAACCTCCGGGTCTGCTGGGGAGGGACCCACTGTGATGGGGACCCCTGGTGGCGCCCCTCCCTGGACGGAGGTCGGCCGGAAACTCTGGTCGGTGGCCGATCGGCTCCGATCTCCAAGTTTTTGGAGTGCTGCCCACGGATTTCTGCTTCTATTTTCTGGCGCGCGCTCCGACGAGATCGACCGCTGCGACCAATCCCAATGTCGGATCGGGGAACAGAAGCTATCGTTGGAAAGCTCTCTTGAAGTCCTTCAATCCAGGGCAAGAGAGATCTGCTGGATTTGCACGGAACTAGACTTTGTTGAATTTTAAGTTTCTGTTGTACAGTACCCGAACTCTCAGATCAGCAGGTGAGTTGTATGAGAACAGCCGTTGACCACCAGAAGACCTCATATTCAGACTTTGACATCGTCATGAAAGTTGTGGAGGGGAAATAGAGAAAAATGGACATATTTTATGTGGAGGGATTGGTGGAGGCTATGATTTGTTATGATTTTAACACTGGCGGGTGGTCAGATCTGAAAACTGGCAGATAGTTTTGTAGATGGATCAGAAGACGAATTTTGGAAAATATGAGATGGTCTCAAGAAATTCCAAGAAAATTTGGAGATGAAGGAGTTGGTTGATAGAACTCCCAGTAAATTTGGTAGCTCCTGAACAAATCATAAGGAAGTCTGAAGACTAGGAACTAAGGGTGGAAGAGGATCTAGACAGACAACAGCCAGATCTGAAATGAAATGGGAAACGAAAATGGAAAATTAGATTTCGGGATCTGGAGACCAAACCAATTTTTGTGAGAGCTGGAGGGGACCTCTGGAACACGCTCTCAAAGTCCCAGCTCAAAAGGATGTCGTGGCTGATAGCAGAAATTCGTGGAAGTGGCTCTGGTCGACTGAAGACAAAACTCCGATGAACACGATGGCGGTGCGATGGCGGCTCGTGGCGGCGGCGGCGATCACCGGAACTGATAGGGGAGGAGTCACACCTCCAGAATACAACCTTCACAGCTGCAATAGGGGGAGAGAGGGGAGAGAGAAGGGGGTGACCAAGGCCTCTTCCACAATAATCAAGGTTTTCTTCTTCATTAATTCTCATCAAATGAAAATACAAGGTATATGTATGAATTGGCAAAAGACATAAACTACCCCTGGTCTAGGTTTTTTGGGGAATAAAATAATGAGTAGAACTAATCAGTTCTAATCACCATTTTACAAAAATTAAAATTGTTGATGTGAGAGGGGGGCGCCCCCTTGACCAAGTTGGCAAGGTGGGTGGCCAACTTTGACAACTTAGCTCCCTTGTCCCCCACTTGGCCCACCCTCTAGAAGCCTCCATTTGAAATGTTGACTGACCCCACATGGGGCCCTAGGGCTAGGTGGATCAATGGGAGTTGGTTTGGGGGGCCCGTGGGACCCAGGGGTCCCACTTTGCAAATAAACCCCTCTTACAATCTAAATTACAAACTGAACAAAACGAAATAAACACACATTACACACAAATAAAGTCTAAACAAATATGATAAATGTCGGGACTCAAGGGGGAGTCTCCAAGTTGTCTCCGAGCCAGATCGACGCTGAAGTGGCTCGAGTCGTGCTCCGCGTGCGGTACCGGTGGCTCAGCGTATCGCGCTTCTCAACTGCTCGGGTGTCCGCACAAATTCTCCCCGGGTAGGAGAAACTTGACCCTGTCGAGTAAGGGTCTGCATCGCTCCGGTATCACTCCAGAATGTCCGGATCAATCCGCTGCAACTCTCCATGCGTGATCCATGTGTCCTTGGTAGCGGGCCGTCCTCTCCATCACACTAGGTAGCGCGGGTAGGATCCACCCCTGGTAACTGTCACATACTCATCCAGTATATGATCTATATGCTCACGTTGCCGTGACAAAGGGGCTGGAGGTGGGCACTCAGGTGTAGGATCACTCTCAATGGGAGGGGATGGCTCGAAAGGCTCACTAGGGATCACCGCTGGGTCCCTATATGCAACTAGATCTGAAACATTAAAAGTAGAGCTTATACCGTATTCCTCGGGTAGGTCCACAACATACGCATTGGATCCAACGCGTTTCAACACTCTAAATGGACCGGCTCCGCGAGCTTGCAACTTCTTAACAGTTCCAGAGGGAAACCGTTCAAGTCTTACCCTAATCATGACATATTCGCCCTCTCGGAACTCTCGGTGGTGTCGATGGGCATCGACTAGCTCCTTATACCATGCATTGTTGGCCTCAATGTGATGACGGATGTCATCATGCAGACTCCTAACATGCCTAGCAAACGACTCATCTGACTCCAACACTATAACATGGATAGGCATGGGAACAAGATCCACTGGCTTCCTAGGCCTACGACCTGTGACAATCTCGAATGGACTCATGCCGGTAGACCTATTAACTGAATTATTATATGCAAACTCTGCCAGTGGTAAAATGAGATCCCAATCCCCAATGTGGTCCCTGACAAGACACCTCAAAAGGTCTCCCAGACTCCTATTGACCACCTCGGTCTGACCATCTGTCTGGGGATGATATGCAGTGGAAAACTTGAGGTGAGACCCAACATATGCCACATTGTCTTCCAAAAATAACTAGTGAATCTAACATCACTGTCAGACACTATGGTACGAGGCAACCCGAACTTGCACACCACATGAGTAAGAAAAAGGTGGGCTACCCTCGAAGCATCCGAAGTCTTCGAGCAAGGGATAAAAAGGGCCATCTTCGAGAATCGGTCAACAACCACATAGACCGAATCATGCTTCCTGGAGGTACGTGGCAATCCCAAGGTAAAATCCATGCTGACATCCTGCCACGAGGCATCAGGCACGGGGAGAGGCGTATAAAGGCCCGAGCTTTGCTTCTTCATCTTGGCCGTAGCACATGTACGGCACTGAGCCACGATGTGAGCAACATCGCACTTCAAGCTCGTCCAATAAAATCTATGCTCAACCGCCTCGATAGTCTTGTTCCGACCAAAGCGGCCGGCTAGACCTCCCGCATGTAGTTCCCAGACTAAGAAGTCTCGAACCGAAGTTCGGGGAACACAAAGCCTGCCTCCTCGAAAGAGGTAACCATCCTGAAGCACATAATCATCAAGGTCTCTCGAGGGTCCGGCCTGGAGAGTGGTATAAATCTGACCGAAGTCAGGATAGTCAACATAGGCTTCTCTCATCTTTCCCAACCCTATGACCTCGGCACTCATGGTGGTAAGCAAGCATGCTCGCCGACTCAAGGCATTGGCCACCTTGTTCTCCACTCCAGCCTTATGTTTAAGCACAAAGGTGAACTGCTGGAGATACTCAACCCAACGACTATGACGCGAATTAAGCTTCTTTTAGGAATGGAGGTACCTCAACGCCTCATGATCGGAGTATAAGACAAACTCCTGATGTAAAAGATAGTGCCTCTAATGCCTAAGAGCCTGAACAACTGCATAGAATTCTTTGTCATAAGTAGAATATCGCAGTTTCGCATCATTCAGCTTCTCTCTGAAATATGCGACCGGGTGGGACTCCTGACTCAAGACTCCTCCAATTCCCACACCCGACGCATCACAAGAGACCTCAAACACCTTTGAGAAATCAGGCAATGGAAGGATAGGAGTCTGGGTCATGTGCTCCTTGATGTCCCTGAAAGTGGCAGCTGCGGCCTTCATCCATACAAAGGTGCCCTTCCGGATACAATCCGTGATCGGGGCGGTGACGGAGCTAAATCTGCAGATAAAGCGACGATAGAACATCACAAGGCTATGAAAGTTGTGGACATCATGAACCGTACGGGGTTCCGGCCACTCAACAATGGCCCGGACCTTCTCCGGATTAGCGGAGACCCCAGTACTAGACACAATAAAACCCAAGAAGGTAAGCTGAGGTGTCATGAAGGCACACTTCTGTGGGTTCGCGAACAGCTACTCTCGCCGAAGAAGAAGACAGACCTGCCGAAGGTGGTCTAAGTGGTCCCCCGTGGTGCGACTATAGATAAGAATATCGTCAAAGTACACGACCACAAAGACTCCAATGAAAGGTCGAAGGACCTATGTCATGAGTCGCATGAATGTGCTAGGGGCATTGGTCAGTCCAAAAGGCATGACCAGTCACTCATATAGACCGTCCTTAGTCTTAAAAGCAGTCTTCCACTCATCACCTGGCCTAATCCGCACCTGATGGTAGCCACTCTTAAGATCAATCTTCGAAAAGATAGTGGCACCAGCCATCATGTCTAGCATGTCATCCAGGCGGGGAATAGGGAACCTGTACTTCACAGTGATTTTGTTGATGGCTCGGCTATCAATGCACATTCTCCACGTGCCATCCTTCTTCGGGGCGAGTAATACAGGTACAGCACATGGGATCATGATGTCTCGAACAGATCCTCTCCGCATCAACTCATCGACCTGCCGTTTAAGCTCGGCATGCTCCGTGGGACTCATGCGATAATGTGGAAGATTGGGCAATGAGGAGCCCTGGATAAGGTAGATGGCATGTTGAATATCCCGCATAGGTGAGAGTCCCTCGGGAAGCTCATCGGGAAAGATATCAACAAACTCTTGCAGAATAGGAATGACCTCGGGTGGGAGTTCACCCTCGGAGTCTCTCTCTACCTCTCGGACCGCAATGGCAAACACAGGGCAGCCCCGACTAGCCTCCCGCTCCATCTCCTGGGAGCTAATCAACATCAATCTCTAGTCGAGGGCTCACCTGGGCCAGATGCAATGGTCATAGCCCGAGCTGGGGACGGGGTACTGGGCTGGGGAATGGAAGGCTCTGGAGTACTTGGACCAGTAGGACCCCTGACTGAAGGCTTCTTGGGCAGAGAGGGGTGGAGGTAATCCGTTGGCCAGCATGGTCGAAGGTACAGGAGTTCGACCGGCCATGAAGCGTGGCATCCCGATCAAATAACCATGGCCTACCAAGAATGACACTACCCACCTCCATAGGGAGGACATCACACCAGATCTCTTCGCGGTAGGCATGGAACTGCAGTGGGACCAAACACCGCAGCCTGATCGGAATGGAGGTGGAATCCACCCATGATACTCGATAGGGACAAGGATGATCCACAGGTGTAAGACCAAGACGAGTGATAGCGCCCGTGGAGATGGCATTGATATAACTCCCACTATCGATGACCACCTTAAAAATTATCTTGCCCAACCTACAGAATGTATGAAGGATAGTGATCCGACGCCAGTCGTCACTGACCTGTGGCTGGGTAAGGATACACCTGACGACCCCAACGTGGGTATCATCAGATTGCTGGGCATCCTGGGCATCACCTCCCAACTCATAGTACTTGTCAGCTAGTTTCGGATCTGCTTCATAGCTGACTAACTCAAGACCCGCAGGGGTGGTATCCTCGGCCTGTGTGTCCCCAATGATATGAGATGGTTGGGTGGGACACTGGTTGGCGAAATGGCCAAACCCATTGCAGCGATAACACTACTGCCGTGATCCACTAGGCTCCCCAATCATGGGTCCTTTCCCTTTATCCTCCCGCCGGATAGGAGGTGTAGGTAGCAAAGGACGTGCAGGAGGTGCGGGTGCCGGTGGACGGGCTGTAGGTGCCGTAAGATGTTGGGGACGAGGAAGGTCCCTCGGGGGTGGAGGGCGAGGCCTAGGAGCAAAGGGCTCGGGGTGAGCGGGCTCCTGAGGTCGAGCCATGGGGGCCCTCGGATACGTGCCAGATGAGCCACAGGGCTCGACACTACGTAGGGGAAAGGAGCCCAACCAATGGGGAGACTCGAACTCGGCCTCGAATTGCTCCAATTCGAGAGCAACCTGATATGCCTGCTCCAAAGTGGTCACATTGTGGCGAAAGAGTTCATACTGATAGTTGGGCCGCAGACCCCTTTGAAATCAGGATATAGTCATGGTGCTCTCTCTATAACTCCACACTGTAAGTAATACTCGTCAAACTCAGCAGTGTACTCAGTCACGGATCGGTTCCCTTGGGAGATGCTTTGCCATTTGTCTATGAGACGTTGGCGATATGAGGTTGGAAGATATTTCTCCCTCAGCTTTGTTTTCATGTCATCCCAAGTACCGATTTGGGGTTGACGTCGCTGGTTGAGCAGGCTCTCCACATTGGTCCAATAAATTTGGGCCTGCCCTTGCAACTTCATCTTCACGTATCAGACTCTTCGGTGGTCCGTCATCTCAAACAACTCGAAGTACCGGTCCATGCCGGCCTCCCAATCTAAATACACCCTAGGGTCCAAGGACCCGCTACAAGTGGGAGGGTCCGCACGCACGCCCCTAAGAATGCGGTCGTCATCATCGTCATCACGATTCCGTCGTTGATTCCGACGACCGTGACCCCCTTGTTCATTATCAGATGCATAGTCATCCACCACATGCACCTGTTGTCCCCCAACATTTTCCACCTGAGCTCTTGGCACAGCAAGTTGCTGAGCCGGCTCTTGTGGACCATTGGTCGGCGCGGGTTGCGCCGCCACTGGGGCCCTCTCGAGGACGGCAATCCTCCCTACAAGTCCCTGGATGGACTGGTCCGAAGATTCAGCCCGATCCTCGAGGGCTTTCATTCTCCCTTCTAGACGCGTTCCTACGCCATCTAGACGCGTACTAAGGCCATCCATATGCGTGTCAAGACGTTCCATAATGGCTCAGAACATCTCTGCCGTCGAGGACTCATCGGAGCTACGGGCCCGGGAATCCGCCATAGGTGGTGGTGGCGAGTATTGGGTACCTCGACGGGTGGGCATGCAAAGACAAACGAACTAAGAGACATAAACTGATGCAAACACCGACTAATGCACCTAGACCTAAACCAATATCCGGTACGCGGCGGACTTAATCGATCCGAAGATGACTCCCGCAAGTGTGCGACCTTCCCGATAGGTATAGCCTAACGTTCGGACAACACCTTTTAAGATACCAGATTATGAGGATGAAATGTAATTTTAAAACACTTTTTTTTTTTGAAAATAATGATGATCCTAGACTCGACTTAGACTGTGCAAGACTTATGCAATGACTACCCAAGACTCGACTCGCTCTGATACCAAACTGATGCGGGACGGACTGAGGAGACGACGCTATATGAGACGGACACGACTCGACCTGCAAAGACACGACTACTAGAGCGACTATGGCTCGACACTAAGAGCCCCTATGGGCTACATGTCGCTAACAAAAGTGCAAACTCACTCGTCCTCCCAAGCGAGGGAAAGCGTGGATCGTGCGCGGTTAAGGAACCGGCAGAGTTCAAGGTAGTCTGACTCAACTTCTGGACTCGGATCGAGTTGCGGGACGGGTCACTCTCACACTCACAGCGGCGACATGAACACACGGGCTAGAAACCTACACTCTCGCAGCGGCATAAGACCATATACTAGTTAAGCAAAGTAACGCCGAGAAGTTTAGACCGTTACCTCCACGCACCCGGCGTGGCGAAGACAACCCCGGCCGATTTACGGACTCCCGGTTCAACAATTTTACAGCGGTACAAATATTTGACCCACTCCACGCAGGGAGGTAATAGGTCACATGTGGGGCCCGTGAATCACACAAATCGGGTTGACGGGCAACATCTTGATGTCGCCCAGTGGTGCCGAACTCCGCGTTTTCGTGCTGTCCGGACGGCGCGATCTACGGGTTCGTGGGGCCCACGGACCGCTCCAACCTCCGGGTCTACTGGGGTGAGACCCGCTGTGATGGGGACCCCTGGTGGCGCGCCTCCCTGGACGGCGGTTGGCCGGAAACTCCAGTCGGTGGCCGATCGGCTCCGATCTCCAAGTTTTTGGAGTGCTGCCCACGGATTTCTGCTTCTATTTTCTGACGCGCGCTCCGGAGAGATCGGCCGTTGCAACCAATCCCGATGTCGGATCTGGGCACAGGAGCTATCGTTGGAAATCTCTCTTGAAGTGCTTCAATCCAGGGCCGGAGAGATCTGCTGGATCTGCACGGAACTGGACTTTGTTGAATTTTGAAGTTTCTGTTGTACAGTACCCGAACTCTCAGATCAGCAGGTGAGTTGTCTGAGAACAGCCGTTGACCGCCAGGAAGACCTCAGATTCAGACTTCGACATCGTCATGAAAGTTGTGGAGGGGAAAGAGAGAAAAACAGACATATTTTATTTGGAGGGATTGGTGGAGGCTATGATTTGTTATGATTTTAACACTGACGGGTGGTCGGATATGAAAACTGGCAGATAGTACTGTAGATGGATCAGAAGATGAATTTTAGAAAATATGAGATGGTCTCAAGAAATTCCAAGAAAAATTTGAGATGAAGGAGTTTGTTGATAGAACTCCCAGTAAATTTGGGAGCTCCTGAAAAAATCATAAGGAAGTCCGAAGACTAGGAACTCACGGTGGAAGAGGATCTAGACACACAACAGCCAGATCTGAAATGAAATGGGAAACGAAAATGGAAAATTAGATTTCGGGTTCTGGAGACCAAACCAATTTTTGTGAGAGCTGGAGGGGACCTCTGGAACACGCCCTCAAAGTCCCAGCTCAAAAGGATGTCGTGGCTGATAGCAAAAATTCATGGAAGTGGCTGTGGTCGGCTGAAGATAGAACTCCAACGAACACGATGGCGGTGCGATGGCGGCTCGTGGCGGCGGCGATCACCGGAACTGATAGGGGAGGAGTCACACCTCCAGAATACAACCTTCACAGCTGCAATAGGGGGAGAGAGGGGAGAGAGAAGGGGGCGGCCAAGGCCTCTTGCACAATAATTAAGGTTTTCTTCTTCATTAATTCTCATCAAATGAAAATACAAGGTATATGTATGAATTGGCAAAAGACATAAACTACCCCTCGTCTAGGTTTTTTGGGGAATAAAATAATGAGTAGAACTAATTAGTTCTAATCACCATTTTACAAAAATTAAAATTATTGATGTGAGAGGGGGGCGCCCCTTGACCAAGTTGGCAAGGTGGGTGGCCAACTTTGACAACTTAGCTCCCTTGTCCCCCACTTGGCCCACCCTTCTAGAAGCCTCCATTTGAAATGTTGACTGACCCCACATGGGGCCCTAGGGCTGAGGTGGATCAATGGGAGGGGGTCTGGGGGCCCGTGGGACCCAGGGGTCCCACTTTACAAATAAACCCCTCTTACAATCCAAATTACAAACCGAACAAAATGAAATAAACGCACATTACACACAAATAAAGTCTAAAAAAATACGATAAATGTCGGGACTCAAGGGGGAGTCTCCAGGCTATCTCCGAGCCAGATGGACGCTGAAGTGGCTCGAGTTGTGCTCCGCGTGCGGTACCGGTGGCTCGGCGTATCGCGCTTCTAAACTGCTCGGGTGTCCGCACCAAAAGGTTTGGCTTTTCAATTCTAGGCTACGCTTATTCCCTGGTAAGCTCAAATCTAGATGGGATGGACCGTTTGTTGTCATTAAAGCTTTCGACCATGGCGCTGTTAAAATTTTAAATCCTAAAAATGGTCACACTTTCACATCAACGGTCAAAGATTAAAACCTTATTTGGAAAATGATCAATTGCAAAAAGAGTCTATTGCTTTGAGTCGTCCAGAATAACATTTTTGTAAGCTTTCATGTGTCTGACTGAAGACGGAAAACTTAGCGCTTCTGGGAGGCAACCCAAGATTTTTTGTTATTTGATGTTTTGTTTTGGTATGTTTTAGTAGTTAGGTCAAGGCCAAGAAGAGGAAGTCATCGCCATCCATAACATTGATGGGGGTTTTGTCCCACATATCAGGTTGTCTCTTTCCTACTCAGCAGTACTTATTGTTACATCGTTATATTACTTTTAATTCTATATGCCATTGAGGACAATGTCATTCAAGTTAGGGGGGGTAGAAAAATTCCATGATGCATATAGTACAACCTGAAATGCATATTTGTTCTGTATAAAAAGTAAAAAGATGAAATCCCTAAATGAGTTTTCTTGATTCATGCATGAAATTGAAAGTAATTCTGGAATAGATAAAACTAAAAAAACTTTGAAAAACTTATGTAAGAATCTCTTTAAAGTTCATGTGCACTTTAGAAAAATAAAAATCACTCTGCACACTAATGAAATAAGTAAGACAAGCCCTCTGTTATTTTGGGTATGGTGTCTGATGCTCTGCACTTCTCAAGAAAGAGATATTTTCAAGCTTTCTGTCAAGTTATCTATCAAATTAGTGCAAATGGCACAATGGAAAATAATGTGTGTGTGTGTGTGTGTATATATATATATATATATATAAGAACATCATGAAAAATATCCCGAGTCTTAGTAACCGGGCCTACTTCACCTAAGACGTGTTGAGATTCACGTCAAAAGGAAAATGGAACCTTGATATGCGAAACCGGGCATGTTTCTCCTAAGGCAAGAGTCGAGGTTCATGTTAAACAGTGAAGGGTAGTGCCGCATCATGTGTGGAATAAAAGATCCCACAAGGACAAAGAAATAAGGCAGACAAAAAGTCAGTATGTTTAATGCTCTGAATTAGGAGGTGTAGGGTTGAAAGGCACTTGCTTGGAATAGCAAATGGGGGATGCAATTATCTACGCTGTGGATTTGATAGTTACACATGCAAAAGTGCTATTGAACTTTGATTTTGAATTATTGATCATGTATTTAAATTTCCTACATAAGGTTAGTATGTGATAATGTTTCCAGATTCCTAATCTTTGGTTACTTCTGTGAAGGAGAACCTAGATATGGAAGTATGAACTTTACAAACTCTTGTTGGTCCTAATTTTAATCTATTTTACATTGCTAAGAGACTAAAAATGAGTAAGTTGGGGGGTGTGATAAGTGCTATATTTCATATCATAAGTTGCATCACATTCATCATTCTTCAGCATTTATTGATCATAGCTGTGCATTAATATGAACAAATCTCATTCTCACACATTATTTTGAGTCTGCACGTATTTTACCATATTTTTAGCCAAAATGACCATGTGAGAAATATTCAAGAAATTTACACAATTATTTGAAAGTCATTTTGGGATGAAATATGTTGATATTTTAAATTTTCTGAATTTTTAGGAAATAGCGACCGGAGGGTTAGACTCCATTTTTGAGGATTTTTATGAAAAAGAAGAATTAGCGACTGATCAAATGGGTGCTCATTTATTTTGAAAAAAGAAAAGAAAAAGAAAAAGAATTAGTGACTGCACAAATGAGCGCTATTTCATTTGATGAAAATAGAAAAAAGAAAAAAAGTTAAAAAAATAAGAAGAAATAGCGACTGTTGAAGTAGGCATAGTTTCTTTGGAAAAGAATAAGCGATCGTGGGAGCGGGCGCTCATTCATTTATACGGGAAATTGAAGAAAAATAGAAAAAGGAATTAGCGCCCGTCCATACAATCGTCATTTCCTGGATTTATGAAAAAAGAAAAATGTCAAAAAGAGGAAATAACGATTGGGCGACCGCTTGACCAGACGCTATTTTAATTTGCACCCACTGCCCCAATCGCCATTTTCACAAGAGTTTGAAGCAAAAACGGGAAGGTCTCTTTGAAGCCATCTAGCCACCGATCGATGTTATCCTTCCATGTTTTGATCAAGGAGGACTCTATCCTAGGGAAGAGACCTAATTTGGACAACCAATTTATGCTGAAACGTCAGATTGATCTGTAAGACACGATCGTGGAAAGTCTGTGTGCTATAAATACCGCCCGAGAGCCACCGTAGGAGGAGTTAGCCTTTCTTCTAAGCCCATTTTCGTGCTTTTCTAGTCATTTTCTTAAATTTCTTTATTCTGTAAAGTTCTTCATTTTTAAGGTATCTACAATTTCTTCTTCTTCCTCCTCTTCTAATTCTATCCCGTTTTCAAGTTATTCTTAGTTTTTCAAAGTTCAGTTATGCATTTTTACTGTTCACCCAGTTTTACATAACTATGCTCTTCATCCATTTTCTTCCTCTTCTACTCTTCTTTTCATCAAAGTCTCTTCATCAAACTTCTTCGTTTATCAAAGATCTAAATTTTCTTCATCTTCATCTTCATCTTCCTCTAATTCCTCCTCGTTTTGAAGTTAGAACCTCTTTTTCATGGTGCTATCTTCAAAGTTTTCACTATTCATCCACGCAAATATCTTCTGTTCTTACTCATTTTTTACCCTCTCCCTCACGTTTTCTCTCTCTCTGTACTCTTCATGAAAGTTATTCATCTTCATCTGATATACAACTTTCTCTTCTTCCACTTCTTCTAAATCATTCTACATTTAAAGTTATTTTAATTCTTCTCACCCTCTATTTTCAATATAATTTTACTATGTTTTTCTTACTTCCCTCCATCGTGCCCTCTTTCCTCTCTTTCTGTTCACTTTCTCAAACAGACACACTCACGCACACACATATTTATCTCTTCTTCTTCTTCTTCTATCTATCTCCCTCTTCCATATTTCTTCACACATCCCTTTGGCAGAGATTCTTCCTTCAGTCCTCTCGGTGGCGTCTACTCCACGGCGAGGCGATTCCATTCAAAGGCTTGGCAAGGGGACAGCGGCACTCTTCATCATCTCGGCTCTTATTTCTTCCCCTTTCTCTTTTATTTTCAAGTTGTAATTTTTATTTTCATAGAGTTGTACTTGCCACCTTTCTTAGTAATAAAATTCACTCATTTGGAAATTGTGTTCTCCTCTTTCTATCCCCTTCTAATTTCTCTCATTTAACCCACTCATATTATTTAGATAGTTTATTTTCATGAAATTTTCCTTTTCATTTGTTTAATCTCACTTAAAATTCGATCTTTCAAATATAAGGATTTTCCAACTTGATCTTAATTGAAAATATTTCTTCTCCGTGGGATCGACTCGTTCTTACCACTTTACTCTTATTCAAATCTTTTTAAGTGAGTGAGTTCGGTTATTTTAAATTATGGCACGACTTTTTAACGACGAGAGTTAGTGGCTATCACACTTCCAAAGCTTACCTCGAAACAATGCCACAAACAGGATGAGAAAGACCATGCTCGACTAACAACAGCTCACCAGGAAGGAAATCCTTAGCTCACCTGAGCACTCTCTCAGCCAGGGCATCCAACAACCACCTCAACACAACCTTAACACCTTAGGGGCTGACCAAACCTCAAGCTGGGACAGCCAAAACTACATCAATCTCCACCGGAGGACATGTACAACCATCACACCTACGATAATTCCCATCAGCCACCTAATCAAGCTACGAAAAATCTTAAACACTGCACCCCAGACTCACGTCTGCCGGCAAACTCTGCCTAGTGCTGCACAATCGAGACCAACATCTTAACGAAAGAAAAAGGGACTCTCCATCAGCTCCTGACGAGAGCAAAACCACCAACGCTATGCCAACACGGCACGTACAAGCTCTCACGCGAGAAGCAAAGCAGTAAAGGAACACAAAACCTATGCCAGTTGTTGAATGTACTAGACCTTATGGACACTAAACACTGTAATATCTCAAATTCCCATGTACTTTCACCAACACACGCTCTGATACAACTGTGACGACCCAGACTCCGGATACCGGGTAAACCCGATGCCACTTGGATCTTGAGAGGCCACCCAAGAGCGGGAAAGCTCCGAAGGGATAAAAGGTGTGTGCAAGTACATTGAACTTTCAGAAAAAGTAGTAAACAATTAATTACTATGATCAGGATTGCTAAAATAGAAGAAATAAAATTATATTTTCAAATAAACTACAGAGCTAACAGAGTACAGTCCAACTAAAGTATAGTACAACAAGAAAGAGAACGTACTCTCAAGTCAGGGGAAGCCCGACACTAGAAAAGCTGACAACTAAGAACCACCGCACTGCACCTCCAAGCACGAGGAAGAACAGCTACACCTGAAAAGTCTGGGGTAAGCCTCATCTCACTGGCTCAATAGGGGTCCTGCAGATCCCTACCACGAAATGAACGCAGTAACAACAATGCAACAAAAGCAACAATAAAAGTAGGAACATGAGTAAGAACAACAAAAGTAAAGAGGAAATCCGTACTAACGGAAACATGGTAGTCGATTGAACCTCGGCCCTCTAAACTACTCCTAATCGGCAAGGACAAGGATCCCCAGACATATAGTCAGGATTCACTAAACCGATGCAAGGAACTCTAGCTACACAGCCAGGACAACATCACGACGCGTCAGTCGTGCATGCACGTCTACAAAGACAAAAGCCCAACTCAAGACGACACGGTCTAAAAGCACCAATACATACACGATCTCACCGTCGTGTACGCTACACTGACTTCGGGTAAAGCCAAACACAGACTACCCGACAAGTCACGTCAACCATGACGGAAAATGGACACAAAAGCCACAAGTCATGTGTCATGTGATAGAAGCACCTCCTTACAAGAAGAAAAGCCCGATGGGTCCACTGACGTCTTACACTACGCCTCAAGCATCTCCCACTCGCCTCGAACGTGGTAACTGAGACACTGAACAGAACCAAGGAACTATAGTAACGAGTGACTAGTCAGGGTTTCACCCGTCAGCGTCTGTCCAAACGCCCCTGACCACGTATGCACACACTAGCTCAATGTCTTGAGCCAGGCCTCAAGCTGGTTTTCTCCTCCCGTTGGACTCTCACGGCTAGACAAAGGGGCCCACGGCAACCAGCCTACAAACCGTCTCTATCGTGAACTCACCCCGCCACCACTCCTAGGTGGGTCGACACACGAAAGTGTCATCAGGCTACGACTAGTGGAGGCTCACTAGACACAGAGACTCTCAAACAAAAACACCGAAGTACGGACAGGCTAAGCACGCACCTATCGCAAGTACTAGGAACACAAGGTAGCACACAACTGCCACAGACTCAGAATTGCCAACTAGACCTGCTAACACAACGATCCTTGAGTCACAAGACTCGAGTCAAGATCGTCGCACAAAGCGGTAACATGCCACCAACTAGCCTAGTCCCTAAGTCAATCCTCGATAAAACATATGGAAGCGGCACACAACAGCCGGATCCACATCAATTGGAAGTCCTTGGCCCCTAGGCCACTCATCGGACTCACAATTCCGCATAACACAAAACACGGAACATGAGGGATCACTGAAGCCCTCAAACCACATGGACACATAAATCAAGGTAAGACAATACATCCAAGCACCCAAAACCAGGTCTCGATCCCCACGGGATAACCGAGACACTCATGAGGTCATGTGTCAACCACTTGGTCACAACCAGGTTGACCAGAAATCACAATGACTCTCGAAATAATATTCGATAGTACGGCACTTCCAGACACCCTATAACATGGTCACAACCCTCATAGGACGTCCAAGACATCCACGGAATAATGGGCTAACCAAGGGGTTGAAGCCACAACAACCGGAAGCCAAACCAACGAGAAAGAATACTCTGGGCAAGTGGCGGTCATCTCTCTGGCCGCTATTAGACAGCCCTGACAACTAGCAGTCTTAACCCTGGCTGCTACTTGACTACCTAGCCAAGTGACGGTCTTAGCAGGGCCACAATTTGTAAACCTGAACAGACAAAAGATCATCTTCCTAAGGCCGCTACTAACAAGTTGCGGTCCTCACAAGGCCATCTCTTGAAGGCGGCAGTCATGGCGAGACCATCATCTCCAAACTGCCTCAAAAAATGTACAATAAGTCATCATGGTGGCAATCCTTCGTCTGATAGTTACTTCAAAAGACGGTCAGTCGCAAGGCCGATCCTAGGAGTTGATCTAAACCGACTTAAAACCAAATAACGGTCTCCCATGACCGTTACACGAAAGTGGCGGTCAGCCCAGGGCCACAACTACCAAGTTGCGGTCGGTCACAAGACCACAACCTGAAACCGACATAGAAACCTTTAAGAGCGAGATAGCGGTCCTCCTTAGACCGTTTCTCCAAGTAGCGGTCCCTGGTTTGACCGCTACTTCCTACTGATGTGAAAATCATAGGAAGGCTCAAAACTCGATCTTTCGAAGCCCCAATCTTCCCAGAACGACGGGGAAACATACACAAACATGATGCCAACCTTCCAAAAGCTGGAAGGGGCCAACAAACCACAAAACGGCAAGAAACTGGTGATTTCCACAAATCGACCCAAAAAGACTCACGTGGGCGTCCGGTCTCAGACCGGCCCCAAATCATGCTCAAATGGAATTAAATCGGCGAGAATCAAATTGCAACATGCCAGGGGCTCAAATGATACCATTTAAACTAAAAACCGTCGCTTGGATCGGTGATCTCGGCTCACACCCCCGAAACATGCATTTGCCCTTAAAGCTGGAAAACCCGCTTGAACTCACACCATTCAGCTCCAAATCACGAGAGGAACTAGGAAATCAGTAGGGTATCCATCCCCCTACCTCCACTGAAGATCTCGAGCGCTGAAACGGCCAAACCACGCCGAAAATAATGACATAAACCCACGCTGGCTTCAAATCCACGCCCGGGATCGTGCCAAGCACCATGCTCTGATCCTCGCATCATCATGCTCCGGTCAGCGACACACCGTCACCACCTCATCCACCTCCGCCACGGTCGCACGCCCCGAGGGAGAGGAGAAGAGAGGAGAGCGAATGAAGGGAGAGAGTGAGAACGTGAGAAGAGAGAGGAGAGAGGGTGAGGGTTAACAAGAAAAGAAAATAGAAATATTTGTGAAATCTAATTTTTGGCCTGAAATTCCATGAAATAAGATAAATACGAAAAAATAGTCTCCGCGATCCTCATAAATAGCACAATGCATCTGTAGCGTCCCGGAGTCTCAAGACTCAACAGTTCACTCTTCACGAGGTTCCGCAAGTTATACAGGGGAAAAACCCGAGTGGATCGTAAAGCACAATCAGGGACCCATAAAAGTGCTCCAAAAGCTCTCCGATTCTGATCCGTAGAATCTAGGGTATTACAATTGCAGATGCAAGGTTATAAAGAAGAACAAGAATCAAGATAGGAAAGAAATACACTATGGATTCAGACCAAAGTCCGGAAGCTCTATCAACAGATCTGAACACTAGTTAGATCTGGGCTCTTCCTCTTCAGATGCTGGCTGGCTACAACTCGGGCTACTTTCCTTTCTCTCTTTTCTTTCCACTTTCTCTTCCTCTCTTTACATCACTAGTCTGGGTCGGACCAGAGCTGTGATGCATATACTTTCTTTTTCTTTCTCACATATTTGCTTGAATGCTCAAGGGACGTGGCTCTCTTCAAGGGCAGTAGTAGCTCTTCTTTTAGACTGAGCTTGATATATATAGAGAGAGCTGGGTAGAAACAATTCCCTCCAGAATCCTGCTATCTGATTGGCTGGAATATAAAAGGCTTGTTTGAATCACTGACCTCTTTGTGATTGGACCACCATATCTGATGGCAGGAGCAAATCAAGTTTCTCAAGCTGAAATCTGATTGGTCCAGCAGAGACACATGAGTTTCCCTTCAAGATTCTTCAATTTGATTGGATGGAGTAAACAATGGTTCTTTGAAAAAGAGCTCCATCAAATTTGTATTTTGATTGGCCAGTAAAAAGTAAACTTTTCATGTGTAGTTTTCTGATTGGTCCATAGCAGCAGAGCAGGGCCAGAATAGTTTTCCCTCCAAGATCTATATTTGCATTGTTGAAATAAATAAGTGAGGTTTGACCAATAGTGCCTGCAGCATCTTAATTTTCATAGGCTGGCTTGCAGAGGGGACATCCTTCTATCCTAGAAGATTTTTTCAGACACAAATCTTGTTTACTGACTCCAAGAGAAAGGACAGTAGAGAAAGAGTCATTTCCTTGGATGGTGTACTAACAGATAGTTTGTCCAAAAGGTTGCTCTGGTCACTTATGATGATAGGGATAGTGGTCAGTCCTAGGAACCTCTTCCAGACCTCAAAAGAGATGTTTTTGGAGGTTTACGTCTGCATTTTTTATTCTCTGGATGAGCTTCAAAAATTGTGCAAGTTTAACAGATAGGGCTTGAAATGCTTCAGGTGCGTCGACGCGACGGGGTCATGGCATCGACGCATCTTCATAGCCCTTTGAGTTGCTGGCAGGCTAGAGCTTAACAAGGTCGACTCAGGATGAACGGTGTGTTGACGCATTCGTTGTGAATGGCATTTACAACACTTTCTGTGAGAGGCCTTGCGTCGACGCCCTAAACAAGTGGGGTCAACGCATCCTACATGTGTGTCTATCTGACTGCAACTGAAGGTTGATGAGGTCGACGCATCAAGGCAGTGAGGTCAACGCAGCTTTATAAAAACTACTTTAGTGCTTGCTGTGAATACGTTTGGAGTCGACGCAGTGTGTCTTGGAGATGACGCAACTGAATGCGACAGAACCTTCGTATGATGGGGTCGACACCATGAGTCGACACTTTTGACTTGCCTCCTTGATCGCGTCGACACAACTGATGATCTTGCCTTGACTGTTCTTTTGATTTTCTATTGATTCAAGCTCTATTGCCCTTTGATGTTCTTTCCAACCATTTTTAGCTTCATTTCAATATGAGCTTGAGCTTACATGGCTTGCTACTGCTGTTGGCTGGCCTTGTTCATGCCTTTTAGATCAATGCAACGTATCTCATGACACCATTGCATGAAATCGTCATACTGCTCATCTTCATGAGGCCATAGTCTTGCCAGTACTGACTTTGACTTAAACTACATACAAGTTTACATCATTAAATGCATATGGCACTCATCAATGGCTCATAAGCAGACATCATCAAAACCAAGGAAAATTCTCTGCTCTTTCCATCTATAATTATGGACACCCTGCTTGAAGAGATGATGTTGCTGCCGTAGAGAAGAAGAGAGCTAAAAGTGCTAGAGAGAGCCTGAGCTGTAGAAGAAAAATCTAAGAGAAAGAGAAGAGAAAAGAGGAGCAGCCCACCGCTTGGCCCGACCCAGTCCAGTGCTATAAAGAAAAAGAAGAGAGCCATGAGCAGTTAAAGAAGAAGCCTTGCTGCCATCCTTGAGCGTGGTGAGCAGTCTTCAGATCTGACTTTCAGATCTTCTTATACAACTTCATGAACTTGTTCTGAAGCTACATTTGCTTTTTCTTATTCTGGTTTTGTGTTTTCCTTTTGAAACTCTGAACCTTTAGTGGGTTGTGCTGTGTTTACAGTAGTGTGTCCAGTACTCTTTTTAGAGATCGAAAGTGGTACAAGCTGTTGTGTAGCCATGTGGTTGTGGGGAGCCATCCCCGTGTTTTGCTGCATCCTTGCAGCGTGTGTTGTGTTTTCTTTTGGGGCTTGTCTCCATGTGGAAGTTGTGAATCAGCGGGAAGCTGTGTATCAGCATGTGCGTGGGGGGGGGGGGGGTCGTCCCCGTGTTGGAAGCTGTGAATCAACGATCAAACTATTATTTAGCAGTCAAGCTGTTAGTCAGTGGTGTTCAGGCTGTTAGTCAGCAGGAAGCCTCACCGGGTTTTGGTGACGAGTGGATGTAGGTCTATAGGTATTCTGACTGAACCACCTTAAAAATCCCTATGCAATGGGCTATGGTTTGTATGATTGATCCTTCTCTCATATCCCCATTCACAGGATGATGTTGTGCTGATTATTATGTTTTGACGTCTTATTTATTTAAGCTACTAGCGCACTCAGCATTGTGTTCATACACATCTACGGGTTTGATGGATCACTGCTCAAAGGTGAAGTTGATCTTTATGTCTGATGATATTTTAGTTTGTATTCACAAACTAGTTAGCTTTCACCTGTGGTTCATCTGATACCCAGTGAAGCCAAGCTTCACTCTAGTATTTCCAAGTGTTCTTGTTAAATCTACTGTGCACTTTTAATAGAGTTTTATTTAAGTTCAAGTTTGTCATATCCTCAGGGAACCACAACGTTCCATTTCTACATGTCTCATTAAGTGATTGATTAAGTTTTAGTTGGGCAAAGTTTTTGAAAGGATTTATTCATCCCCCCTTCTAGATCTGGTTACACCAAAGGGACCCAACAAGTGGCATCAGAGAGGGTATCTGCTTACATAGATCCAACAATCTGCAAAGAAGATCCCGGTGCGCCTATCATCATGACTTTCTTCATGGAATAGATTTCCATGATTTCCCCGTCAGTCTTTGATGGTTCTAACTTCACTCTTTGGCTAGGAAAGTTATGCGTTTTTGTGAACTCCATTGATCCGAGATTATGGAATCTGATATCCCACGGTCCTCATAAGCTGCCATCAGATGAGTCTGAATGGTCTGCTGAACATAGGACCAAAAGCATTGATAATCTCGCTACCTTGAACTTGATAAAAGTTGTAGTAGATCCCAGGTTTTTCCCTTTTGTGTCTACCTGCAACACAGCTAAAGAAGTCTTGGTTGGCTTGGTCAGCATCCATGAAGAGGGAGAAGAAAGGCACGACTGCCTAATGGCTGATAGCACCAACCAGCCAAGTGATCCATCCTCATCCTAGGTAAGTTCTGACTCAGAAGACTTTACCTTTGAAGAGCTTATGAATACATATGATGAGTTGGTTAAGCAATACATGAAGGTTAAGTCTGAAAACAAAAAATTGGGAAGAAGACTTGAAACCAACTCAAATGATAGCTCATCATGTAAAAATTGTTCTGCTTTAGAAGAATTAAATGAAGCCTTTTTTATTAACATAGAGTTAAACAAAGGGCAGGTTGGCTGTTTAAGAGCAGTAAATGAAGTTCTAACGGTTAAGATGTCTGAGCTAGAAGAAGTTGAGAAGGAATTAAAGGAAAAAGATAAAGTGTTGGTTGAAAAACTGAGTGCTTACAGAAAAGGGAAGTCTGTGACTGTTAATGATGGTTCTGTAAAACTGAATGAGCTTCAACTAGAAATCGAGAACTATAAAATAGTGAATGACATGCTCAATGACCAGATTACTGCATGCGAGGAGGACCTCGTTGACTCAGAACTGCACATTGAAGTCCCGCGATCAATGACACCCAAGACGGGGGGTGAATTGGGTGATTAAATATTTTAAAAAACTTTAACCCGATTTGAACAGATATGATGAAATAGCAACTTAGAAATTCAGATCTGTTACAATACAAATTAGATCTATCAAAATCAATCTCCACAATAGTTCTTCGGTACTTGGCGGAAGTATGAATCTGAAGATTCTACTCACACAAAGTGTTATTGTCCTGACAAGACTAACCTTGTCAATTCAAACCCACCTTTCGATATACCAAAAATCTATTATAGAAAAGATTGATTATGCTAGATCTGAAATACAAAACGCGGAAGAATTAACACGCACTAACAATCAGACAGAATGGGGGTAGATGAAAAGGACCAAACCACACAATAGACAACGATTTTTAGGTGGTTCGAATGCAACGACGACAACGTACTCTTGACACCCGTTTTTAGCCTGCAAGTTGAGTTATTTCTCTTATTCTCCTTTATAATGCTCCGAATTATCCATTATTTTGGAGTCTCCTTTGACCATATTTCGAGCCCATTTCTTGACCATTTTTCAAGCCCATTGAGTTTTGGAGGCCTTTAGCTTTGATTCCCCAACTTTCGGGACCGATTCGGGCAGTCTCGGAGACCGAACAGGCGCACAGAACTTTCTCGCGCGGGCTCCTGAATGCGGTCACCTAGGTGACCGCCTTCTCAATGAACAGTGACATTTTTATTATTTTATTTTTATTTTATCAAATGACGATCTTCTGGAGACAGCCACTTTCAAGTAGCAGTCTCATGAAGACCGTTTCTTCAAAAATTTGCCCAAAAGCCTCCCGTACATGTTCCCATCGAATGGCGGTCATCCCATGACCGTTTCTTCAAATGGCAATCCCTGCATGACCATTTCTTCAAATTGCGGCCTTGCGACACACCGTTTTCTTATAACAGAGTCCAGAACCTCCTGAACTCCGATTTCTTCGTCCGAGGACTCTTTGGAGTCCTTGTTTGAACCATTTTCAAGGGATATAGGCCTCCACCTCGATTTCCATCCATCTAGGACTTTTATCCTTGCTATTATCTCAAGGTTTTATCAATCTAAACTCATATTTCGAGGATTTATCTCCTATTTCAGCCTTAGGGTTTCTGCACTCCTATAAATAAGAACCCAATTCACCTGCACGACGGGGGACTCTTGTTCGATTTGGGGTGAAAGCCATGCCGCATCGCCATCTCGTCTCTTTGATCCCAACCTGAAGAGGGAGGTATTGACTTCGATTTTCAATGCTCTGGGCTTCATATCTCTCTTTCTTCTCTTAGTGATTCATTATCACTTTTCGTAAATCATCACAGTTTTCTACGTTTCTGCACGTTGTGCACTTTTTCCAATTTTACGTCACTTCCCCCTGTAGTTATACTGCGTGTTAATTCATGTTCTTCATGCCCATGCATTCACAACACACACACCTATCTTTTACACCCGTTTACAGGGGTTAAAAACCTCCCCCTAGTCTGTTCTTCCCCCTTTTCTCACACTGTTTTATCACTTCGGGATAGATGCTACACAAGCATAGTCCTAATGGGTTTTTCCCTTATTTCATCTTTGTTTTGCAGGAGAGCATGAATAGGACGTGAGGCTCTCTTCTTCTAGCCGGCTGGAAGGCGAGGAGGTCTGATTCAACAAGTTCCTCGCACCCCCTTCATCAAGCGCGATCACGTTGTAGTGGTCACCCTTGGCCGCGGTTTACTTCTTATTTCCCAAGGTACGCAGTAGGGTTTGTGTTCTTGTAGCATCTCTTCCTATTGGTAATCCTTGGGTGGCGATCACGGTTCATTCATATTTTCATCACTCTTTCCTTTGTCCATGTTTTCATGCTCATATGCATATGTTCATGTGTTGAGGGCGGGGTGGATAGTTTATCTACAACCTTAGTTTTTTGGCGATCACGGTGGGACTCCTCGTGCCCATAACGTCATTCATGCTCTCCTGCAAAGTTTGTTGTGCGTATATCCATGTTTAGGCAGTGTTTCCTTGCTTATTTTTGCTATTCTGCATGATTTTCTGCTCTGGGAGACAGTAGCGACCTTACCCAGACCACTAACATCATATAGCAGCCTTCTGGGAGCAATCACTTGCAGGCACAGGTCTATGGGGCAAGTAGCAGTCTTCCCTGGATGGCTACCTTCAGGTAGCGGCCATCGCAAACCTCTACTTGCTTTCTGGCAGACCCTGCGACAAGTTCTCAGGGGCCTTGCTCTTTGACTATTTAATTCACCTCCCGAGCTCGAATCGCTTTGTTTTTGGTCTCGTTGTGTAGTCCTTTATATTATCCTCATCTGCATATATTATTTGCATTTATTTGATCATGTTTGCATAATTTAATCTTGTCTTGAGTTTCGAGTTTTCTGCAAGAAATCTACCGATAGACTCGGGACAGACTAACATGTACGTTTTTGGCTAATGATTTAATTGGCTTCCTGAGGTCGGATTGTGTGTTTTTTTCTCTAATCTTGTTCTCCTTTGTATTATCTTCATTTTCATATGTCATTTGCATTCATTCTGTGGTGTTTGCATATTTTAATCTTATCTTAATTTTTGAGTTTTGTGCTGAAAATCTATACGCAGACTCACAGGTGCCATGTTCATTACTGATTTAAATTACCTTTCAGTGTCTGATTGTGCCATTTTCTGGTTCTATCTTGTTCTCCTTCGTATTATCTTCATTTTCATATATCGTTTGCATCCATATTGTTGTGTTTGCATAATTTAATCTTGCCTTCATTTTTTAGTTTTATGCTAGAATTCCGCATGCACTCCGGTGCACATAGGATCTTGCATTGCATATCATAGTTTCATTCCTACCTTGGTAAGTGATCCTCTCGCCTCCATATTCCTTGTTGTCGACTAGGTGATCTTATCCGAGACCTCCGTAAGTCCCCATGAGCCGTGGTTTCCCACACGGACGTCGGGCCGGTTGTACCTTCCCCCCCCATAGGCTTGCATTTTGCATATGTGTAAGGGAGTTAACCTTAGTCAACCCAAAGTTTGGACCTTCCCTATAGGATTCCTATCTTGAGAGAATTGTGTTTAATTTAAAACATTAAAAGGCCCACCAAAACTTTACAGAATAAAAAATTTCTATCATATTAACTTGTTTGACTTGGGTGAAATCCATCACATTGTTTGTGTTGTTTGGGCTTGTCCAAGCCCATTCGTGGTGTTTTATGTTGCATCCCCCATCATCCATATAGGCTTGTGTTGATAGGCCCATTTAGGTTAGCCCATTTTGTGCATCCATCGTCCTGGGTCGGTCTTACATTGGTCATAGTGAGTCAGCCCTCCCATTTCTTTAGCCCTTCAAGCCCTTACTTCCCTGGCTGTATCCCCCTGATATCCTTGTATTAAGTCTCCATTTCCTCTCATGGAGCATCGTTGCAACCCCATGTATCCATCTTCTTCTTCCCAATCTTTTTATTCGCGCGTGGAATCCTCTTCCCACGCCGGCCCATCTTCCCGTGGTCCCCCTCACCCATCTGATGGACAAGCCCATCTGATGGCCCACTTATCAAGCCTTGTTCGCCAAATGGACTCGGTTCAGGCCCAAAAAATTATTGCAAGCCATCTTAATGGGCCTTCTCATTTTTATGCTGCTGGCCTAGTTTCTAATGGCCAATTTCATCTAAATGGGCCTTCTCCCTCTTATACTGTTGGCCCAGTGTCCAATGGTCAAACTCATCTTAACGGGCCTTCTTCCTTTAATGGGCCTTATTCTCTTAATGGGCCTCCTCCTTCTACCCATGGTGCTACTGGCCCAATGGGCCCATATGCCATGTTTCTTCCAAGCCTATATATCCTTCCACTCCTAGAATGGGCCCTTATTCTTCTCAGTTCAGATCCTCTCATCTAGCCCATTATCATCCTGGTCCACATTCACAACCTATTGCTCAGGCTGGCCCACATTTCTCTCAATCTCTCCCTACTCTGGAGATGATTTCTGAAACCCAACGCCAGCTTGATAAACTTCAATGTCGAATTGATCCCAAGTCCTCCTTCAGTGTCCCCTCTGTATTTCAAAATCTTCGGCTTCCACCTCCTTCCCAAATCCCCGCATACCGCCATTATGGTGGAGTCAGTGACCCGTATGTGCACTTGAAGGAGTTTATTTATGAGTCGGCCTAATTTTGACATGACCAATGCTTGATCGCCTATCTGTTTGGTCTGTCTTTAGAAGGCCCAGCTCGGGATTGGTTCTTTTCATTGCCGCAAGATCAGGTTGTGAGTTTCCAAGTAATTCAAGAGAAATTTATTCAATAGTATCAAGACCAGGTTGGGCCCAAGTTCTCTGTTGTGGATCAGGCCCACAAGAAGATGAAGCCTGACGAGGAGTTTTACGCCTTTACTAATTGCTGGCATCGCCTTGCTGCGCAAGTCCTGGGGCACATTACAGAGCAGGAACAAGTCAAGATGCTGATTTGTAATGCAACGCCCGAGTATCGATTCATCTTGGCCCTAAATGACATTATGTCACACCCCGTACTCTATACCATCGAGGTATTATCCGCTTTGGCTTATTGGCCTCACGGTTTTATCACTTTCTAACAGTGATCGGCTCCAGAATGGGGGACTTCCCGGGCAGGTCACCCATCCCAGTACTACTCCCCATTAAGCACGCTTAACTTCGGAGTTCTTTTCAAGAACTGAGCCGATACTTCAAAAGGCGCCTCGGTGATATAGAGTACAACTTTGCTATATTTGAGGGTGTTACAATCTACCCCTCTTATATAGGCGACGTCCTCGTCGCTAGGCACATATAGCACGCAATTTAGCCCCCAGGCAGGTAGGACTCTAGAGGTGGCCCCTACAGGCTCAAGAGGTGGCTCCCACTATGTAGCACTTTGCTCCATTACGGACTCAAGAGGTGGCTCCCATAGCGTAGCACTTTGCCCTGCATGGCACTTAGTTCCCACACTTCCGGCTGGGGTATAGCTCTGATACCATTCTGTCACACCCCGTACTCTATACCGTCGAGGTATTATCCGCTTTGGCTTATTGGCCTCACGGTTTTATCACTTTCTAACAGTGATCGGCTCCAGAATGGGGGACTTCCCGGGCAGGTCACCCATCCCAGTACTACTCCCCATTAAGCACGCTTAACTTCGGAGTTCTTTTTAAGAACTGAGCCGATACTTCAAAAGAGTACAACTTTGTTATATTTGAGGGTGTTACAATGTGTAGCAACCCTAATAAATGAATAATTGAAATGAATTAAAACATATATATTACAGAAGTAATATATATATAAGGAATAGGGTTAATTGGACGAAATAAAACAAATTAAAAATAACGCCTCTTATTAAGGCGTTAATTTATAAAGAAACGCCTCTATCCATGGCGTGAATAAAGAAAGGACGCCCACACCTACGGTCGTCAGTTCTCACGCGACCAAATGGGTAAGTAAAAGAAACGCCCCTATCTTGGGCGTGTTTTAAAACACGAAACGCCCTTTTTCAAGGCGCTTTTTAAGAAACGCCCTTATGCAAGGCGTTAATTAAAGAATACACGCCCTGACCAAAGTCGTTAATTCCATTCGGGAACCGTTCGTCCCAGAGCTCATCCAGAGTAAGTGATAAGTATTAGAAAGAGTTATAACGTGGCAATAACTCTATATTGGAAGCATTACTTCCACTAGAACTCTAACCCTAATTGGACCCCCTAAATCCCTATAAATAATCTTCTGCTCGAACCCTAGGATCTATTTGGTCGACTGCTGCTACGGTATGTATAGAACCAAAGGTTATTCCTCATCGTTTTCTCTGTTATATGATCGTGTGAAGAACATTAATTGATCTTCTCTTATTTGTCGGAAGTCTACTTGTCGAACGTGAAGAACAAGGTACTGTTCTTCTATCTTTTCCCTAAAAACTTCGGTTATATCTGTGAAGATTATTTAAATATCTTCATCTTCCTTCCTTTTCTCTCCCTCTACAGGTTGACGGTAGAGTGAAGATTTCTGAAGAACGATTGTTCTTCTTCTTGCTGTTGCTACGGCTGTTATTGAGTTGCAGTTGAAGCTTCAGAGTATTAGGCTTCTCACCAAATCCTTCAGAGTTCATCTTCAAATCCATTATTAAGGTAGGTTTTCTCAAGTTATTGTAGCCCAAATGAAATTAATGCAAGATATATATATATAAGCATGTCATGCCTACGGTTATTATAGTTTCCATGCATTTTCTGCAATATTTTGAAAGAGACGCCCCTGTCAAGGGCGCTAATTCACATGAAACGACTCTTCCCAGGTCGTTAATTTCATGTTTAACGCCCCGTACTCAGGCGTTAATTTCTTTAAACCGTTAATCATCCATCTTAAGAATTGATTATCTATGAAATCATGATTATAAAATAATGCATGATCCTCTGTCTTCAACCTGCTAACTTTACTGTCATGATATTACATTCGCTCCTCTGTTATCCTGAAATTGTTACTGTCCTTAAAGTTTCTGAAGGAACTTGAATTAACGACTTGGACAAAGTCGTTTTCCACATATTAACGCCCCCTCATAGGGCGTGAATCTGAAAGGTAACGCCCCTTCCTAGGGCGTGTATCGGTTAAAATCCTGAAATTTATATATTCTGAAAAATAGAATTAAATAGTAACGCCCCTGCCCAGGGAGCGTTTTTGATAATTCCTGGAAAATTAATTGTATTCTGTCAAATATGTAAACAATAAGACGCCTTCTGGTGTAGTCGTCAGATCTTGAAGAAACGTCCCTGACCAAGGCGTGTTTTAGATAAATTACTGAACTAATGAAAATTCTGCAAAATAGAAACATATGTAAACGCCCTTCTGTTAGGCGTTAATTACTTGAGAAACGACTTGACCTAAGTCGTTATTTTACTGTAAACTGTTTTTAACCCGTTACTGTTAAACGATTGTTTCAATATATATTTATATACATATATCGGCACTATTCTCCACTCCGTGAGTATAGTCCCACTTTTCACGTTGATTTATCGATCACACTCAACTCTCATTGACATACAAGCTCTCCATTGGACATTCCGTTCCTTTGGACTAGCGAGTTAGTCATAGAGACCTCCGTAAGACTCCTCGTAGCCTTGGATTCTCTCAAGGCCGACTGAGCTGGTTGTACCCTAAAAATCCATTACACCATTGATGCCATGTCACTCTGAAGAAACATGGGATACCGGCCCTTATGATTATACAAAGAGTATATCATAAGAAATTCTTAATGGGATGATGACATCATGCCATATCATGCCATTCTTGTAAACCTCAATTCTATGATAAGAATGAGGGTATCTTGCTTGATCTTATGTTCATGTGGACCTCAATTCTATATAAAGAATGTCCATATCGATTTATCATGGTACCTAAGTTAAGGGAACCATATTCTACCTAGTTTTATCGATATCGTGATTATACCGTTATTATCGCCATTCTATGTCCTTTGTCATATTTTTGGACTCTATTCTATCAATGTTGTCATACGTATCTACAAGCTTGATTATTGAAATTCTATATTGGCTATATAAACAAGAGTGGATGTCAAAACACATGATAAATGCCTGCGCATATAGGGCCCGATCTGGTCCTGGGAGGAGCACCCGAAAGTACTTGTGCCCATGGGAGTTAAAATGATAAGGTATCTGGCATTATACCGAGTACTTGACTTGCTTGATTGGACATTCCACACACATCTTGTACTTGACTCGTACTTGACATGAAATGAAATGCGTGGCCCGAAAAAGGGTAATTTACTTGCTTGCTTGATACATGATAGCCAAAGTTCTTGACATGATTTGTTAAATGTACTTGCTTGAATATCTCGAATAAACTTGTTATCTTGTTGAAAGTTCATGATAAGTTCATCTTATTTCCTTGATACTACATTCTATCTATCCTGTCGTTTTATGCGAGCATGCATAGCTTTATTGCATTCATAAAAATGTAATTACTTAAACCCCTCGCTAGTACTTGAGATATAATTTCCTACTGAGCGTTCGCTCATTCCGTTTGTCCCTTTGTACTTTTCAGGTAAGTCCGACGACGATGGAAGTCAATCGGATGGGAATTGTCAAGAGTGAAGAGATAGAGATTCTCCAAGTGTCATCTAGTCTTTTCTATAGTTTCTTGAGTCAAATATGTATTCTTTTCCTTTTTATTAAACAGAGTATTGGATTTGTAATAGTCTATCCATTATGAAATAAAGGATTGGGTTATCTTGCTATTTTGCGCATCTCTGTCTTTGTGTCGAATACACGACCACTCTGATTGACATGATCGATATAGACACGTCGCGCATCTCCGGGTATCTTCCGCGCTCGGGGCGTGACAGTCTTTTGCTATATTTGAGGGTGTTACACATTACCTCCTGGAAACATCTATACAGTCGAGCCCACTTTATTCGCCAACAATTCCAAGGTTCCCTTGACCACGAGTCTTCTCCACTTTCCACACCCACTTACACCTTGCCACCCACATGTACCCCTCATGTGCCCTCCATGAGTCAGCCTTCAGCCACAAATATCCTATCATGAGCCAACCTTCCGCTCCCTCGAATCCATGCGCCTCCATTTATCAACCCTCCACGAGTCGGCCTTCCACTCCCGCTTACTCGCCCTCTATGAGTCCGCCTTCCACTCCTACATATCAACATTCCACCAGTCAACCTACCGCTCCCGCGTACCCGCATGTGTCTCCACCTCTGGTCAAGGGAACACCACACTCTGAGCAAGTGGACGTTATCCACTACATACCTCTTCATCCTACACATATGCCTTCTCCTAGTCCTTCCACTAGCCATGTTCCTTTGCACACACAACCTCCATCTTCTTCTCCACAACTCCCTTCACCATCTCAAACCCCTCGACATCCACATTCCTCGAAGCGGACTCCTCCTCCTCCATTGTCGGAGTCTTTTTTTGATATTTTTAGGGCTTTGATAGCCACTCATGCATTGCAGCTCCCTCCGGTTGTGCCTTGCCGACCCGTGGCTAGGAATTTGCTCCAATTTTGTGAATATCATCGCCAACAGGGGCATTTGGTCGAGGATTGCCTCGAGTTCCAGGAGTTTGTTTATGATCTGAAAGGTAAGAAAAGGATCGACTGGTCCACGATTCACAAGGTCATCTTATATCTTTACAGCCAGCAGTAGCAACAAGAAGCACCGCCCAGGTAGCCGTCTCCGTCATTGCCAGACCAGGGGCACCCTTGTGATTCTTCATCTAGGGCCACGCCCACTCCGTCGCCTACTCTATCACCCGTAGCCTCTCCATCATCTTCTTCACCGACCTCATTACCTTCGCCATCTCCTACCCCAGCTCCATCATCCCCTCAAACCCAATCCCTTGCTCAAGCTAGTGCCTCCACTTCCTCTGCTCCCGTTGTTCCCACCGCTACTTCCACTTCTTCTCCTCCCACTTCTGCTCCCGACGTCGCCCAACGCATCATGTCGATACATCGACAGTGGGCGTCGCGGTCCTCCTCTTCATCTTCTACATCACTTTCGCCACCTCCTCTCCCCAAATCGCCTAATCCACTACCTCCGCCGCCTTCATCATTTCTGCCACCATCCTTGCCTCTGCCCCCATCTCCTTCGTCACCCGAGCTTGAGCAGGTTACATCTCCACCTTCGCCTTTACCCTCTCCTACACCTCGACCTTTGCCTTCACCTTCACCCAAGCCTGTCATCGCCGATATCCCTCTACCGCCTGAGGCCTCTACACCTTCTAAACCTTCACCTCCACCTTCCAAACCTATTACATCAATTTCCTCTCCATCCATTTCCACCCCACAGAGTGGGTGTGCGCTGCCTTTTATGCCCCTTGGGTCTGGTCCCCAGGGTGGTAATGAACTGAGTCAAGATGATTCACTACTGATGGTGCGTTTCAAGATTCAAGACTTTATCTGTCGGATGCCCACCCGTGTCTTGGTTTCTGGCTATTTTGGGGATGATGAGCCTATACTCCCGAGGATGGTTGCTAAGAAGAGTTCCCTTGCATTGGTGCTAGTTTCTTCTTGAGCGACACCGGTGGCAATCTCTTTGCTCGCCGGGGGTTTCACAGTTCATGCTATTATCACCTCTCGCTCTGTTGCCATTCAGATGACTGGTCAAGAGGGGTTCTCTACCCGGATCGTGATAACTCGTACGGCTACCAAAGGTTTGATGAGTTCTATATTCAAGGGGCAATTCACCATATTCTCAAAGTTCTCCAAGGACATTCTGCACTTTCTATGCAATCTCCGTCGGTTTATCAGTAAGCCGGCCACGTAAACGTCATGTATTACTCTCCCTCAGTTTCATCCTTCTCTTCTCGCGAGGGAGTTGTGCTTCAAGGCTGATCACCGAGTGAAGTTGCTAAATCTCAAGGTTCTTGTGCTGAGTAATAAAACTTCATGGTTTTGTAATGTTCATCCTTCATCGAGGAGTTAGTTGTTCAAGGATGTCTTAATGTTGTCAGCATCGAGTGTCTAGGGGCAACCGCCCCGATGAAGCTGCATGTTCATAACCGGGCCAGGCCATCCGCCAGATGGGCCCGCTATTTGAGAAGAAATTTCAAGTCAAGAAGCCCAATGGTCCAAGTCCGCGCCAGGCGGGCCCAGTATAAGCAAGTTTCTACTAAGAAGAGGCGGCGGCGCAAGTTCAGGGGCTGCCAGTTGTGCACTCAGGGGTCCACTGCTTCTTCCCCTCCTTTCCATTCATCATTTCTTCTACTCAGCTCCCACCCTTGGGTGGTGTATTTGCCCTCTTCTAATCCCGCTTCTATGATTTTCTCCTCTCTTCCTGGGTTCGTGAACCCCTACTCCTCTCCTTCTCATCCGGATTCTCCAGATTTTCCTTATTTTCACAACTCTATGCCTCACCTTAGGCCCTCCTTCTTTCATCCCGATTTCGGGACGTCTTCTGATTCTCCTCTGGGATTTTTAGGTTCTGCTCTTGATTATTCTCCGACCCTGTCAGATGACCCTTATTCTCCTTCTCCGACCCTGTCGGATGATTACCATTCTCCTTCTTCGACCACATCGGATGATCATTATTCTTCTTCACTTTCGGAACAATCTCATCATTATTTTCCAGTGTTTCTATCTCACCCTTTCAGGGTTCTTGCCCTTTTTCATGCTGCTTTCGAGGCTTTAGCCCGCCTTGATCTCAGTTAACCTATGTTTATTCTATATCTGGTTCCTTGTGATCAGGGTCTTTGCGCCTTAGCGAGGGAGTTCTAGCCCTCGTCTCTCTTCCTTTTGATCCTGCTTCGTCCAATTTGGTGTCCGTCGCTCCTCCGAGTCCAGGAATCTTGAAACCTTGTTCTCCTGTCCATCTTGGTCCTATCAAGCAAGGAACACAAAGCTCGATGACCAAGCTCTCGCTTCAGGATACTATTTTCACATTATGAATTTGCAAGGTATCTTTATTTTGTGCATAAACATGCTATTATCATTATTTCTATCATTTTTGCGCATTGTTATGATAATGCTTATTTCCCCAACATGGTTGAGTGGCTTTAGAAAGCTTGCTTAGGTGTCAAATGAGTTCGCTTCCACAACATTCTCAGGCTGGTGATAGCTCCATGTCGGGAGTCTAATTTTTTTCCCCGATCGTTGAGGGTGACCTTTTGCATAGGGTTTTTCACACACTTCACGGCGAGCTATAGCCGATTCCTCTGAGACACACCGTTACTACTTTGGCCATACTTTGGATATGCACGAAGGCCTTTTCTTTTCTCTGCTCGGCCGAGTGTAGGGGCAAGAGATTGATGGATGAGATGACCAACCTAGGCGCTCCCTAATACGAGAGAGGTCTCAAAAAGGGGCAGTCTTGACCCTAAAAAATGAGCGTTCATGCAATATCTGGCCAATAGGGCTATCAAAATCAAAATCAATGAATGAATATCAAAATTATGAATCAAAGGCATGGCAACAGTGGCAGTACAGTTCCCGCGAGACGTCATGAGCTCGGTCGCATACGTGCCTATATGATGGGTCCCAAAATCAAAGACACAAAGCCCCGGCACAACAGACTATCTCTTTGAGGGGTAGTGCCTTGGAAGGAATTCAAACCCTGATATCTATCATCCTATGTAAAGCTTATCTCCATTTTTCTTCTATTTCTCCCTCTTAGGCTGGGTTGTATCCTATGTATGGCCTTAGTAGGGGCATCGTTCTTTAGAGGCGGTTGGTTGGGGCAACCCACCCTCAAATACACGCCTTGCTCAAGGAAAGTCTCTAATGAGAGGGGGAGGGATGACGATCCTTGGTCAGTAGTTTAAGCATGTCTGTGTGTGCTGCAGATAGTTTTATTTTAAAAATCTAAAAAATAAATTAGATATTATCAAAAACTATAAAAAAATCAGATATGTCAAAATCTAAAAAAATCTGAATATTATCAAAATTTTCAAAAAAATCAAATATTGTCAAAAATTCTAAAAAAATTAAATAATTCAAAATCCAAAAAAATAAGATAATTCCAAAATGCAAAAAAATTAGATATTTTAAAATCCAAAAAATCAAATATGTCAAAGTCCAAAAAATCAGAAAAATTCAAAAATCCAAAAAGATGAGTCTTTTGTTCACGTTTCTGTCTATTTATTTTGAGAACAGATATGTAATTCGTTTGCTAACTGTGCAGGTTGCAGGTGTTCAAAGCTCCTTTGCTCTATCTCTCGCTCTATCTCATGTTCATATTTTTTGATATGTTCTGCTCTCTTCTTCAATCTTATCTCTCAATCTATTCTGAAGCTTGTGTCCTTCTCAGCTTTTGCTTGCCTCGCCTTGCCTCATCATGTCTTCATGAGAGGGCTTTGCCTCATGATTATGAACCTGGCGGTTTTACTTAATTCTGATCTTGGGCTTTGATTGAAGAGCGTATTTGTCATATCTTTTATCGCGCTATGTCCTTGTCACGCGTGTCTATGTCCCGCCGTGTCGTCCCACACGTGTTATTTTGCCCTCCGTGTTTGTCATATTTTCATCCCACTATGTTTTCGTCCCACTGTGTCACCATGCCATGTGTTGTTGTTGTCATCCCACACATGTGTTATCTGTGTCTTTTGTCCCCCGTGGTGTTATCGTCCCACATGTCTTTGTCCCACTATGTCCTTGTCCCACCGCGTGTGTTGTCTTGCCCCACCGTGTTCTTTAATCCCACGCATGCTTGCCATTTGTTCTTGTGATGTTTTGTCTATGCTATTATGACATGTTATGTTTAGTTCACCTTTGTGATGTTATGTTTAATTCATGTTCATCTGTGTTCATATTTCGTTGGTTGTTATATGAAAATCCTAAAAAAATCTAAGAAAGTCAAAAAAGAAAAAATGTCATTTCGCTTGGCAGGTAAGTCAGGTATGGCTCTCTATCCCTGCTCATTGTTGCATTACTATATGTTATCTACATTATTATAGCCTCTCAAGGACCGGCTGGTTATCCGTGTGTTCTGAGATCTGATGTTCCCCTTTAACAAAAATGATGATGATCTAGGAGCGTATGGTTAATCGTTGGATAAGCCGTTAGTTTGAGTCGGGTGGGGGACGATGGGCTCTATCTCACATGCCGTGGTTGCAAGAAGACTCTTGACCCCTGTAGACGCCTAATTTTTGACATCCCGCGGATCCCCAGTCAGATCATCATGTAGGTGATGCAGTCGTCTTACCCATTTTATCGGCGTTTATGATTTTATAGTCCAACCCAAACACATTTTTGTTAATGGGCCACTCTCACTCGAAGAGGCCAAGGGCCCATGGGCTGGGCTGCCAAACCGATGGTCGTTCATCCCCCTAGAAGGCAAGGGCAATGGCCGCCCACTACCCCTAGGAGGCCATTCTGCTTGCCGCCCTCAATACCAAGGAGGCCATTAGGTTGGTCGCCCAAGCTACTGGAAGGCCCAAGTGCTAGCCGCCGTCACCTCATCTGGAAGGCAATTACCCTGGCCGCCTTGGTCCTTGGAAGGCCACTCTATTGGCCGCCTATCCCCCGGTAGAAGGCAAGTACCTTGGACGCCTTCGGGCAACTACTGGTCAAAGAACGTGGGTTGTTCTCCCGCCATGCTCGGAACCATTCTCCCACGTCGCCCACGATCGATCCCACGACTTATTGGAGACTCCTAGATGGAGCTTCAAAGTACAAAACTCTGGAGTGGACGACAGAGGAGGGGGGTGGATGGTTGGAGTTTGGTAGGAGGTTCCGGACATTCGAAAGTGGGGAGAGTGAGAGTTATCCTTGTTTACTCTAGTTGCTTTGCAGGTTGGACGAGGGTGCTAGAGGGATCCTCCAGCAAGGAACAGCCTGAGTTTAAGAGCAAGGCTCTTAAGTGAGAAGTTGTTCTTCATCTTCTTCCAAACTGCACTGCAGGCTGGCGGCAAGCTTGGCCACCCTCCTGGTTTGATTTCTCCATCTCGTTGCTTCATGTTTTGCTTTGCAGTTCCCCTCTCCCGTTTGCATCCATAGCATACTAGAACTTCCAAGAACCCCATCAAGAGGTTTCCCTTTTAAACAAACGGGAAGGCGGGTGCTCGAAAGTCTCGGCCATCCCCCCTTCCCACCACCCCCAGGTAATCTCGCCACCATCGTCTCTTTTTCATTGGCTACTAGAATCGTTACTACACTGCACAAGACTAATGGCCTTCTTTTCTTTATTTCTGTGAGTTTTCGTGACTGTTTACAGGATTTTTGCATATCGGGACGTAGCAGGGCTCTCCGCCCTTGGCCAACTGAGGATGGAGAAGTCGGGACCCAACATTCTTCCCACTTGAGGCACGCCCCAAGCGATCACTTTGCTCTTGTGAGGTTCAAGTAAACACCTCTGGCGATCACTCTATTTCTTTTTTCTTCTAACCCGTGCACTATAGGTAGCATGGGCATAGTTCGGAGGGAGGCTATGCCGTCCACGCAGTCTCACACGGCCACCACCTATCCGGCACCTACAACCGTATGATGATCATGGTGGGATCGACTACTACCCACTGTGAGTCCCGATGCCAAAAATTCAAGAAATGAAAGCTCCTATGCTCTTCTTTAACATTTTAAATTAGTCTCTATTTTCATAGTTTTTAGAAAGCGGCCAAACTCTCAGCCTTCTAGCTCATTGGGCGTCCAAATTAGTGGCCGCCTAGGCCTCCTGTGAACGACCACAAGGGTGGCTGCCCACAGTAGGTAGATGGCCCAATCCCTGGCCGTCCACCCCATCTCAAAATAGTTCCCCGGGTGGCCATCGACCTGGCCGTCCAGGGATCTGAACGGCCGCTATCTTGGCTGCCTTCTGTGTGTTCTCTGCTATTCATTCTACATTTCGTTTGCAATTCGTTTATATGGTATGTCCTTGTGTTTTGGTACTCTTTGCAGGTCTACACGTGGGTGGGCTTTGGAAGAGCTAGCATCACACCTTGTAGGAACACCCTCCCGTTGGAATTGGGCCCTTCACTTGAGGATTCCCACTCGGGTGCAACTGGCTCGTTTCAATCGGGAACCTCCATGAGTCTTCGCAAACTGTGGGTTCCCACACGGTCGCCAGGCGGGTTGTACCATTTGCAAACCCATGTAGTTTACCTTTGGGCTTGGGTGAGCTTCTTATTAGATCACCGGAGAATACCTCCTCCATGTAGTGGTTCTCTTCTTCTCCCGAGAAAACAAAAAAAAAGGAAAAAAAAACCTTTGGGCGTGTTGTTGTGTATAACTTGCGTGCATAACATCCATATCTCATTCCTTTCTCCTTTCACACCGGGTAACCTCGGCGGAAATGGATAGGGTTTTTAGTAATCCGACCTTTGAAGAGGAGTTTGCTCCTTAATATGAGTCCGAGATTAGGGGCAATCCTCTATTTGAAATAGAGGACAACCACCCAGCCGCCTTTATAGGCATGTTCTTAGCTGCGTAAAATGATGCCATCAATGCCGATTCGGCATCCTCCCAGAGTGAACACGATTACACTAGCCCTCGGGCCCCCACCTTGTCACCGCACGAGGATCAAGAGCTGATCAACGTGCTATCCCGCTATGCTCCCAAGGAGCTGGTCACGATGGTCTCGCAGGGTAAAACTACCACTACTCCGCATCTCTCCCCTCATGTTACACTTCCTCGGGTCCAAACTCTCTTCCAAGGGTCTTCTAGCCGACCCGCACGGGAGATTCCACCCCAATCTAGTCATTTCATTGCTCCTTAAGGGACCCCTCAACCCCAAATTCCTCCTATCTCGGTCACACCATCAAAATGGGTGGATCCCACGTTTAAGAGGGAAATCCAAAGTCACATTCGATAGGTAATGGCCAAAAGCATGCCGATTTCACGCCCTCATTCCTTGGCACAATATTGCAAGCTCCCTAATGCTTACTTCCCACCAGGTTTCAAGGCTCCCAAGTACAGGAGGTACAATGGTACCATCGATCCGCACCATCATCTTTTGGGTTTCCTTATGGACTCCTACCAATGGCTATATGATCGGGTGATGTTGGTCCATCTTTTCCAAAAATCCCTCGAGGGCGAGGCCCTATGTTGGTTCTCCTCACTTCCAGCTGTTGATCTCCTAAATTTTGATATAGTCTCTGAGTGATTCCTTACTCATTTTGGCCACATGTCCTCAATCTCTCCCACTTTGTTTGATTTGGTCATGGAGAAGATGAAGCCCGATGAGGACTTCATTCATTTTGCCAGCCAATGGAGAATCATGGCCTCTAGGATGGAAGTTCCTATTCCCGAGTCTCAGGATGTCACCATGCTAGTGAACAATGCCACTCCTCAACTCAGGGCTATCCTAATGCTTAGTGAGCTCCACACTTTCCCTCAACTTTACAATCGAGCTCAAATTGTCCAAGCCCAGATGAAGGATTCCACCTTACCTCCTTTCTTTGAGCTTTGCACGAAAGGTCGAAACGCTCCGACCGTCCCCACCACCGAAGGTGTCACGGTGAACGAACAAGTCAATGTTGTTGGCCCACCCTTTAGGCCCAACAACCGTCAGGCTTCAAATCCCAATCAGGCTGGCCTTAATCAAGGACAAGGCAACCCGAAGCCATACTCTAATGTCCCCCCACCTCAGAATTACAATTGCACTAGGCTGAAAAGAGCTTCATATCCTCCGTTGCCCGAAACTTTGGGTGACATATTCTTTGCCCTCATGTCTTCTTAAGCCATTCAGCTTCCCCCTCAAAGGGATTGGGTCCACCCCAATGCCAACACATCCAAATATTGTCCGTATCATCGAGCTCTCAGACATGACATTTTCAATTGTTTCCAATTCCAGGACTGGGTGTACGACATGAATGACAAGGGGAGAATCAATTTGTTCGACATTAAGCTAGCCATTGCTAATCTTAAGAAACCCAACCGGGACTTAGGGATTGTGCAAAACCCGTTACCCACTTATCAACCAAGCAAGGACCCTTCAAGTTCAAGGCTGAATGCGCAAGTGAATACCGTGATCGGGATGGAACCCCATGTGCTCAAAAAGACGCAAATATGGAGCGTCGAAGGCTTTCCCAGATGGTACGGAAAAGTGGAAGTAAAAGCCAATGAGCCATGGGTGGATGTTAACGTGTTCACGCAAGAGCCTCGGTAATGGACCTTGATTTCACCTACTAGCCAACCCTTGATCGCTACTCAAGGTCCTCTCACCTTAATCAATCCCCCTCAATCACCCTGGCAAGAATCCCATGTCTCTTCGAAAGCTCAGGCAGGGCAAGAGCGCCCCTTGGTTCTTTTAAGGCCTCCACAACCGAAACCAGTCCCTCCTCTTGTTCATGTCACTCCTAGTGAGGAATCGGCTTCTATTTCATTCATCTTCAGATTCATTCATCTTCGGATCTCCCACTCCTTTGGAATTAATCCGCCTAAATTTTTTGGAGTCGGATGATCCAAAAGAAGCCTCGGTAAACATCACACTCCGTAACCGCATCATTCCCCCATCCCAAAGGCAATCTCAACCTGAAGAAGGGGTCAATTCTCAAGTTCCCCCTGTGGAGTACGACATTCTCTAACATCTAGACAGGACATCGACTAAGGTCTCCATTCTGGAACTCATCAAGAAGTCCCCTTCACATCAATCCACCTTGCTCCAATTTCTCCAAAAGATCATGGTCAACGAGGACCTTCCGACAATTGGTGTGACTGATGCCATCATGGCCCTCACATCTGGACCATCTATTTCATTCTCAGATAAGGACCTCGCTCCACCTGAAAGCAGATCACTCCTATTGTGCCTCACTATCACCCTCAACGGAGTCAAGGTCGATTCCACCCTCATTGACACGGGAGCATCGATCAATATTTGTCCCATGAAAACAATTCAAAAGGTTGGTCTGCAAGAAGAAAACCTAAAAGAGGTGTGCACCACGATCTCAGCATATGACAATTCAAAGCAGTGCGCAAAGGGTAAAGTGACCCTACAGCTTGGCTTAGGTCCCGTGGTCATGTCCTCAGACTTCTTTGTCCTTGATGTCGATCATACAAGGCCATCTTGGGACGACCGTGGATCAAGCAAACCCTTGGGATCCCGTCAACCGCCCATCAGTGCTTTAAATTTCCTTATAATGGTAGGGTAATAGAAATCAAGATTATTCCGCTAGTGGAAACTCTCAACGCCATCACTTCTGAGCAGATACCCTTCATGACTATTCCAGATAAAGGCAAGAAGCCGATTCTTTCCATAGCAGGCGTTGTACGGCCCTCTGCCCTATGTCCATCAAATTTTCCTACTCTTCCTCGGCCAATCCCTCACACCAACATCCCATTCGGCAAAGGATGGGAGATGATGGTCAAGATGGGCTTCACTATGGGTTGAGGTCTAGGTCAACACGAGCAAGGGCCCACCGACAGGGCAAGACTCCAGGTCTCCAAAGGCCGCGCAGGTTTAGGCTACTCAGTCGAAAAGGCATCCAAGACCACCCATGCCAAAGGTTTAGTTTATGGTCGCTTTGTCATCGGTCTGATACAGCCAGGAACTTGGCAGGAGCCGAGAGAAAATATGGAGACCCTTCAAGAAGAAATTCCCCAATATTCTCCCTCCGAGGAGGACTTCGGGCTTCTTTCCTTGTTTCTCCTCGATAAACCCCCTGATGATGCCTCTCCTATAGGCACATTCCTTGCTTTAGACAGGCCTGCTCCTGTCTGTTTCATTTCCTTTCGATTTCATCCCCCATTTCCCCCACTCCTCGCTTATCCAGTCGTGGATCAACCAACCCACATCATTTGCACATTCACCCATGACCAGCACAAAAAAACCCAATTCTCAAGCATGCGCTTGTGAGCTATCTATCGAAGAAACAACTTCCGTGGAGCATGGATCCCTCAGCCAAGGGCCGACGCATTCCACCTTGAACCCTCCTCCGCAAACTCCTCTTGTATATAGTAGGGTAGAGTCTAGCTGGAGTCAGGGTCTGTACATAGCGTCCTTTCCTTCTAAACAATCTAGGGCCCGTCAGGTTCCTGCGCGTTACCTCAGTCTACTGGCCTAGAAGTGCGTGTAGTTATGCCAGCTGGTCTCCGAATTCACATCTACTCCCATTCCTCTAGGGGCAGTCAAAATAGAAGGATCTTCAGTAGACGACGGCCTAGGAGTCTACGTGTTGGAAGAAGAAGAGGATGATGAAGAGGAAGAAGAGTCGCTAGAGGATTGCGCTGATCCCATAGCTTCTTTCATTGACGGGACAAAGAGATTTGATGAACCCAATATCTCTGTCGACGAAGCCACCAAGGAAGATAATCTTGGCACTAAGGATAACCTAAAAATGATCTTGATAAGTGCCAATTTGAACAGTAAAGAAGAAGCCTCCCTTGTGGCAATTCATAGAGAATTCCCAAATACCTTCGCTTGGTCCTACGAGGACATGCCGGGTTTAGATCCATCGTTAGTAGAACATCGTTTGGTTCTAAAACCCGACGCTCGAGCAGTCAAATAGAAATTAAGACGACTTCACCCGAAGCTCGCACTCAAAGTCAAAGAGGAAATTGACAAGCTCCATAAGGCCAGGTTCATCAGGGTAGTCTTGTATCCGCAATGGGTAGCTAATATCATCCCTGTTATGAAGAAGGATGGTAGGGTCCGAGTCTGTATAGATTTCCGTGACCTCAATCGTGCTTGCCCTAAGGACAATTTTTCTCTTCCACACATAGATGTCTTAGTAGATAACACCGCTGGCTGTGAGATGTTGTCCTTTATGGATGGTTTCTCGGGGTACAACCAGATCCGCCTGGCAGAGGAAGACCAGGAGAAAAGTTCTTTTACCACTCAGTGGGGGACCTATTGCTACGTTGTCATGGCCTTCGGACTTAATAATGCAGCGGCAACATATCAAAGGGCGATGATGGCCATCTTCCATGACATGATGCACGTTCATATGGAGGTATACGTGTTGAGTTATGGTTTTGATGATTGTTGTGATTGTTAAGTTTTGGTTTTGATGATAACTAAACTTAATGTGTGATTAAGTGATGATAACTAAACTCATGATTGATTGCTCATGCTCCTGTTATCCATGTATGGCTGAGATGTCAAATGTCAACGGTTGCATGGTCTTGATCCTTGGTTTGCATATGTTGGTTTTACAAGAGACAAGAGGTTTCATAACCTCTTTAATGTGAACAAGCATGGTATTAACCCTGACTATATTGCTTGCATGATTAAACTCATGGCAGTCACCTGGTGAACCAAACGTGTGGATACTCACCCTACTCCTCTACAATCCAAAACAGGTGGTATATGTCATGTACTGTCAAAGAACCATTGGTGAGACTCTTACCTTATCTTAGCATCGATCTCACCATGTGTATCTCATATACATCTCCTTAATACACCTCATTCATGCATATTAAACTTGAAACCCTTCTGGCCATCGTGCGCCCTCGCCCGCGGATCGACCTACGCGGTCAGGTCGCGGGGGTCAAGGGGGCAGCGCCCCTTGCGGGGGTTTCCGGGGGCGGAACCCCCGGAACAAAGTTTAGAAACGCTCTAATGGTTTAGATGTTTCAAATGCATAAACCAAGTGAATCCAATCCCAAAATGCATGGATTTGATATGGACATGAAGCTTTTAAATTATGGACATGTTTCTTTGAGCTAACACTTCATTTCTGCAGGTATAGGTGTTTCCGGTCGACCAACACACCTTGGCCGGTCGACCAGATTTGCCAGAGCCTGAAAATTCTAGTTTTTACAGGTAGCGGTCGACCGCCCCTAGGCGTCCGGTCGACCGGTGCTTCCAGAAACGAAAAACTCAAGATTTTACAGGTTTCGGTCGACCGCCACCATAGGGCCGGTCGACCGGTTTTGCCTGAGCCAAAATGTTCTTGCTACAGCAGGTTCCGGTCGACCGCCCCATGAATTCCGATCGACCGCCAGTCCCGAGGCCCCCTTTTGTTGACTTTGGTTTCAAGCTCGAGGAGAGGTCTTTCTACCCATTTGTTTAATCCCAATGACCCCAATTACACCATGATTTGTGGATCTGGTATGGGGCTTGTCTATGGACCATTCAAGGGCTACAAAACATATCATTTGGAGCCATAAACCCTAACCATCCAAGAGGGCTTCAAGTGAGATCAAGAGGAGGCTATCCAAGGAGGAAGGAGAGGGCACTGTAGCTCCGTGAACAGTACCTCGTGCAGCAAGATCGTCATCCATCTCCAAGGTGTTTGAAGCCAAATCTGAAGCTAGCAACCTCCAAGGGAGTGAAGAAGCAAGCAAGCATTCAAGGAAGATCAAGGGGAGACCGTCCAAGGAGGAAGAAGGGAAGAAGCAAGTAAGCAAGAAAGAGATCAAGGGAAGACTACCAAAGGGAGAAAGAACAAGGTTTTCATAACCCATCCAAAGCCATTCAAGCAAAGAAGGAATCAACGCAAGATCTGCATCATACATTCAAAAGGAACCCAAATCAGGAGTTTTCTAAACTAAGCCTCATCATCTTTATGTTTTGGATGATGTAATTATGTTCATCATAAACTGCAAGAACTTGTGTGTGTGTGGATCATTGTTGGATCCGTGATCGTGTGTGTGTGTGTCGCATTTGATTTGTGTGTATGCGTGATCTTCCTAGATCTGCGTTTATGTGTGTGGGGGTCTTTTAGATCCGTTCTGTTCCGTGTGTGTGGATTGCTGCACTTGTGGCGGTGGGTGTTTGTGTTGGTGATCCGCTTGTTGGATCGTGTTGGAGACCTCGTCTCCGTGTGTGTGTGTGTTGGGGCGCATCCCCGTGTGTGTGGCCAGGTGTCATCCTACGTGTGTGTTTGGAGCACCGTCTCCGTTTGGGGATTTATCCCCGAGTGAAGCCTCACCGAGTTTGGTGAGGGGTGGACGTAGGATTGTCGTCGTTGCATCCGAACCACCTTAAAAACTGCTGTGCATTGTGTTTTGTATTATGTGGTTTGGTCCTTTTCTTCTACCTCCATTCTACGTGAGTGTTAGTATAATTGCAATTCTGGATTTATCCTCGTATATCTTGCATAATCTATATCATCATCCAATTCAGTTTGATAAATCCAATTTGTGAACAAACAGTTTTGAACTTCTTGATTAACATTGTATCACATATTTTGAAAAGGCCAAAATTTTTCGTAAAATTGGTAAACACCCAATTCACCCCCCTCTTGGGTGTCATTGATCGTGGGACTTCAATACGTGGATGACATTCTAGTTAAATCTAGGACCAGGAGTGGCCACGCAGAGGTCCTTCGTGCAGTTCTCCAACGGTCTCCGGAGCACCAACTCAAAATGAACCCCAAGAAATGTGTATTCGGGGTTTCTTCAGGCAAGCTTTTAGGGTTCATAGTCAGTAAACGAGGGATTGAGATTGACCCTAACAAAGCTAAGGCCATTGCCGAAATGCCTCCTCCCAAGAACATCAAGGAAGTCCGTGGTCTAATCAGGTGTTTGCAATTCATCAGGAGATTTATCTGGCACCACTCTCAGCGATGCAAGCCCTTTTATGACATGTTGAAAGGAGAGGCTAAGTTTGATTGGAATGATAAATGTCAAAAGTCCTTTGATGACCGAAAGAGTTATCTTCTAAATCCTCCCGTATTGGCACCCCTGGTCTCGGATCGGTCCCTACTGCTCTATGCGTCCACCACGGAAGAATCCGTTTGGGCAGTGTTGGCCCAATATGATGATGCAAAAATGGAATGCGCGGTCTACTATTTGTTGAAATTGTTTAGTGAAGCTGAGAAGAAATACACTGCCATGAAAAAGACTTGTGCGGCCGTTGTCTGGGTTGCCCAAAAGTTGAAACATTATTTTCTAGCACATGAAGTAAAGCTCCTGGCACGAATGGACCCAATTAAATACCTGCTGGAGAAGCCTACCTTGACTGAGCGTCTGGTGAGATGGCAAAGTTTCCTTAATCAATTTGACATTACCTACGTCAGTCAGAAGGCAGTCAACGGGCACGCCATCGCAGAGCACCTTGCCCATCATCCACTCCCTACATTCTCCCCTGTTGATGAAATTTTCTCGGACGAGGAGTTAGGAGCCATCATCGATGGTGAACCTTCATGGATTCTTTACTTCGACGGTGCACTCAATTCCATGGGCTGTGCAATCGGACCTGTCCTCCAATCTCCGAAGAGTGTTATTATTCCACGTACTTGTCAATTGACATTCCCCACCACGAATAACGTGGCAGAGTGTGAGGCGCTCCTTATCGGCTTAAAAATGGCGCCGGCACTTGGAGTTAAGGAGCTCCGGATCATCAGAGATTCCTAACTCATACTCCGGCAATCCCTCAGCAAGTATCAAACCCATGAACCGAAGCTGAAGCCCTACCAGGACTTGGTTGTCAAGGTAGTCTGACGGTTTAGAAAGCTAACCCTAGCGCACACTCCTAGGGCACAAACCATTCTAGCTGATGCTCTGGCTTCTCTAGCATCTTTTCTCCCAATTCGCGGTGAAAAGCCGTCAGCTACTGTCATGTTGCAAAGGATGCATGTCTCGTCGCACTCAGATCCTTGGTTCCAACAATTCTCGGAGTCCTCCCTCCAAGTCCATGCCATCTCTCATGAGCCGGAAATTGACCTCGAGGACGGCAATCCCTGGTTCTTCGACATCGAGAACTATCTCTGGGATGGATCTTTTCCCGAATATGCCACTGCCCCCGATCGAAGAGCCATTCATCGAGCCGTGGAGCGCTTTGCCATCATAGGAGGTCTCTTGCACTAAAAATCCCTTAGTGGAGTATACCTCCATTGTCTCGATGAGACCGAATCTCGTGTAGCTGTTGAAGCTACTCACTTCAGCGAATGCAGTGGCCATGTGAATGGTTTCATGCTTGCTTAAAAACTCCTTCGGTAATACTACTGGCCTACCATGAATGAGGATAGTGCCCGTTATGTCCGTCATTGTGCTAAATGCCAACTTCATGCGGACAAGGTTCATGCTCTTTCATCCTCACTCCACTCTCTCATAGCTCCTTGGCCTTTCGCCATGTGGGCGTTCGACATAGTTCGTCCCTTGGAGGATAGAACCGAAAAGTTTCAAAGAAAATCCTTCATTCTCACTGCTACAGAGTATTTCACGAAGTGGGCGAAAGCTGAGGCGTTCATAGAAGTCAAAGCATCAACGGTGGTGAAGTTCATCAAGCGCAACATTCTCGCCAGGTTCGGCGTCCCCCATGACATCATCACCGACAACGAACCTCAGTTTACATCTTAGGAGCTCTACAATATGTGTGGTAAATACGGCATTAACTTGCATCATTCATCTCCATACTACCCACAAGGAAACGGGCAAGTGGAAGCCACAAACAAAACTCTCATAATAATTATCACGAAAACTTACAAATCTTACCATTATTCTGATTGGCCAGATCACCTCGTTGAGGCTCTTTGGGCTTACTGCACTTCTATCCGAACTCCCACGGGTCAAACCTTATATGCACTCAGTTTTGAGACAGAAGCGGTGCTTCCATATGAAATATTTGTTCCCTCACTAAGAGTGCAGCTGGATCCTGACCTCGATCCCGAGCAATTCCGAGAAAATTTGCTAGCCGAACTGGAACTATTAGATGAGAAGCGGATGATCGTGGCCGATCATGCACAAGTGTATCATCAAAGAATTGCATGTTATTACGCGAAGAATGTTCTTGAGAGAAAATTTAAGGTAGGTGAACTAGTCTAAAAGAGGAAACTCACTAAAGCCACCGGTCTTAAGGCAAAGTTGCAAGAAAACTGGGAAGGTCCATTTGTTGTCAAAGAGGTCTACTCAGGTAACGCTTACAAGTTAGTGGATGCCAATGGGGTGGAACTCACATACCCATGGAATGGGGTCTATCTAAAGAAATTCTATTCATGAGACCTTGTACATAGCTATTAAAAAAAATTTAAAGAAAAGGAAAGTGCTAAGCGCCTGGTGATCGCCACGGAGTCAAATCTTTGCATCCATCCTCCATGTTAGAAGGGCCCATCAAGGTTGGTAGGTTTTGGGTCTTAGTCTGCCAGAACCGTAGAGATCCCTGTCCGGCCGTGTCATTTTATGTCCATTAAAAGGCAGACAATATGCACACACTCACGTGTTTCATTTAAAAGTGGTAGCATCACCTACGGCAAGGCCTCACCCCAAAGGTCTCCAGGAAAGTTATAATCTTTGTTCTCTTTCCCTTCGACCGAATGAGATAGTCGGCGCCCTTAAAACATTGAGCATATGGAAACCGAAGTACAACCCCCTCAAGGCGAGAGTAGGATCCATCCCCTCAAGCCTAGGTCAGAGCATGAGAAGAGGGTAGTGTCCCTGCAGGAATAAGAGAGGGTTCTAAATGTCATATGACTATATAGCCCTCGAAAAAAAATGAAAAAGAAGATGAAAAAAGGAAAAAAATTAAAATCAAAGAGCCTGGTCGTGACTGTGCCTAATTCCAATAAATGAAACCCCTCAAAAGCAAAAATCAAATCATGCAAAAGAGGCGACGAAATGCAAACTCTCGAGGCTTGATCCGAAGTCACCCAAAAGGGGAGAGTCAAGTAGGTCCCCTGCTAGCTTGCCAGGTTAATAGTTTTGCCAGTCCTCTCAGGAAGTTTATTCCCCAACATTCTTCCTCCCCCCCCCCCCCAAGGATGAAGGCTCAATGGAGGTCCCGAAGGGTGAATCCAGCTAAGGCCTGCAACCTCGTTTAGCAAAAACACACATATAGTTGTCCACTTCGAAAAGTAAAAGCTATCACTACGAAGGAGTCTCTATGTTTCTGGCTGGTCAAGGCCTTTATCTACCTCCTTGATGTCTTCTTATTATAACCTCGGGCTTAGGCCAATGCAAGCACATCGCCTGTCGGTGCGACGACGTCTGATTTCGGGTCAGCATCGTGCGGTTGGCCGTTAGGGTTCCAAGGTGTTCCATCATACACCATCTAGAGTTTTGAGGAAATAGACCCGCGTCGGGCAAATCTTTTACCTTGAACACTTTTTGGGTGTATCCATGTGGTCGGAAGCAACTGGGAGCCTAAACGTGGCATGACGGTATTGTCATCAAGATGAGACTTAACCGGCAGGACTATCATTCGAGGAGTCTAGAGGCCCAAATCAACCTAGATGTGCACTCAGGATACCTGGGAGGTTAGCAAGAAACTCCCACTCTCATGTAGGTCAGGTGCCATATGAGTGGTCACCAGGTGTTGGCAACAAAACAACAAGTCTTAGAGTCAAAAAAAATGAATGAATGAAATGATCAAAACATAAAAATGATAAAAACCCCAAAATCCCACAAAAAAAAGAAAAATAAAAAAAAGAAACCCAAAAATGTGTAAAATCCAAAACCCCAAAAAATATGTTTTGCATCCGTTTGTGCAGTTGCATGTTCATGTTACTTTCTGTTTGCATGTCTTGCTTGCCTGCATGTGCATCCCATGTTTAATTTTCATTTCAATCTTGCTAATAAGATTTAGCCCTCTGACCCTGCATCGAGGAAAGGTATGATCTATCTCGGGCAGGGGGCTAAAATCAGGCTACACTAACCTTTTTCCCTTTTAAGTGTAGTTGAAACAAGTAAAAAGGGAAGACGACGTCAAGCGAGTCAAGGAAAAGTACGCTGAAGAAATGAGCCTCTTTTCTCAAACATGTCCATTCCATTCCATTGATTACACAAGATTCTAGGGGCATACCCCCAATGTACAAAAAAGTCAGCTGCTGCATCCACTGGGTTCTCTCCCCACCCTCGCTCACTGATCCCCATCAGTGCGAGGTCGGTTGTGCCGACTACTCGTCTCACCGTCATCCCTGCTCCTCCTCTCTCGTGAGCCTAACGGTTGGGAAGCTCCCGAACCTGAGGCCGCTGGCTGCGCTGCCCTTTGCTCCGCGGGAGACTACGTCATACCTATGAGCTCCTCCACTGTAAACTCTATACCCCCAACGGACAGCAGTGACTCCTAGGGAGTCACGTGTCTAGCTACCGCCACTCCAGACGCACCTTGGCCCTAGTACCTTCGCAGTACCCACCGTCGTAGGGTCTCCAACTAGTTGAGAGCTCGCTGCTCTCGGATCACCATTGCCATCTCCCGGGCTCGCGCCTCCGCCTCCCTCTCCTTCACCTCAGCAAGGCAACCCTCAGGTCTTTCTACCGCTCCCATATCTCCGAGGCGACGTGTCAGCTCCTCGATGCGTCCATCTTACTCCCGTCGAGTGGCTAGGGCGGCCTCTAGCTCCTTCTTCTGCAGAACATGTACAATCATGCAAGTTAGGCAAAGATAGATGAAAAGATAATTGCTCTTAATCCAAGTGCTTGGTTCTCACCATCAAGGCTAGCTCAGCTTCCCTCTCCTCAGCCCTTTCGAGGGCTCCCGCTAGGCGATCCTCCAACTCCTCTCTAGTATCCACCTGGGACGAAGGACCAGCTCCTTCAGACATCCCCACCCTCACGCGGAGGTACGCCTGCTCACCTCATTGTCGGACAAGGGGAAAATGGTTAGTTAAATTCATGGAATCTTCAAATGAATCAATTAATTAATTTTGACTCACCATCTCTCGGATCTCATGCCTCAGGTTCACGATTATCTGATCTAGGACAGTGATCTGGTTCTAAAGGATTTGGACAGCCTCCACCTCTGGCATATTCTTATCAAAAATCTACTCAGCTGCGATGCTTTAATGAAAATATTTCATTTAGGTAGCTATGAGTAACTCACCGCTCGAGTGTCGAGACGTAGTCGCCCAACGTACCGCTCCCAGTAGTCCGCCAGGTAGGTCTCGCTGCTCCCTAAGTTCCTATCCTACTCCAAGGAAGGCCCCCTCTGCAACGCCTCGGCCTCAGCCCAGTAGAGGGAGGCCCAATCCTGATCCCTCGCCAAAGTCTGTCAGCGCCCTCGATCTGACCCATGCAAAGATGGTACCGCTACTGCAGGCTGGTGCCACCCCAATGTTCGCTGAACCAAGCGTAGGTAGAGTGGCTCCCGCATGTTCACACAGAAGAGCACGGTGTCTCGGCTGAACCAGGCACGCCCCTCTCTCACCCACAGCTGCGGGGTGAAATCCTTACCTGCATAGGGCGTCCAGACCACCTGTCACAGCACGAACCCAAACTTCGTTATTATTAAGCCTGTATAGTGGGTGCACATAACTCATTTCTAGTAAAAACACCTACCTAGTGGTATGGGAACTCATCCAGGGCTGACTGAAGGTCGGACAGCCAAGTGGTCACTAGTCGACGGTCCCGGACTATGTCCCACCTCGCCATCAAGGGGACCGCCTGCATCCGATTTCGTAGGATCGTGCCACGACCTAGGAGAAATAGAGTGTATCCCCGAATTTGAAAAAACACACAAAAGGGAAGAAGAATGAAAAAGAACCATGGCAAGCAATGAACAAAGAAACAACAGGGTTTGGAAATACATTGACTCGTACCTGCAGGAAAGGGGTGAAGCCACCCAAGTTCCCCGAACCAGGTCGGATAAGATCCAGGTGGGCAAGGAGATGCTCCAGCATCGCTCTCCCCCACGCATACTGAGGCTTCCACTCAAAATCTCGTATCAGTAACAAGTACTTTAGATTCACGTTGTTGGAAGTAGTCGCGAACAGTAGCCTGTCGAAGAAGTACAAGAGGAAGAGTCAGATCTCCTGATGCTCGTTCATCACGCTAGGCCTGATCCTCGCTTGAACCCACCGAAGGAAGGGTCAAAATCCTCTAGTAGCCCTCGGACCACACCAGCTAGCCCCACTACAGCACTGAGCTTTCCGAGAGGTAGGGTGGTCATTGGTCTCGCTGTACGGATCAGCCGCACACCCAACAACTAGTCGATCCCCCGACAGTAGTCCCTCAGCTCCTGGCCTAACACTAGCGCCCCGACTGTCACGCCCCGAGCCTTTTATTACAACGGAAGACTAGCTCAAGGAACGCGAACAGCCGGCATGGTAAGTCTCTTGCAAGCAAGAATGATCAGAGCGCAAGATAATCACACATAAGAATGCAATTGCACAATAATTTAATCCAACTCCAACTTTATTTCATTAATGATCAAAATATTCTAATACAATGACTTTTCAAGTATCTTTAATTCATCAGACTCAAGGAAAAAGGAAATTACAAAGACTCGATCTAAACAATATTGACTTTCCTAAGTCTTCACTCTCATTTTGACAAGACTTTCATTCGCTCTCGGACCCGCTACTTGTATAACTCGAATCCGAATTCGTATCACTTCCATCTCCTGAAAAGATTAAACAATAGGTAATGAGCACACTTGTCCAGTAGGTATCTTCGCATCAACATGAAGACACTATTAAAGTAATTAATGTCTTTAACTCTAAAGAATAAGGTAAAATCATGCGAATGCGATCAATCATGCGATTACAGCAAAGTAACAAAGATGATCATGTATGATAGAATGAGCAAGTATGATTTAGCAAGAATGTATCAAGAACATGATATGGCCTTTCATGAACCAGAATGTACTAGAAAGTCATGTATCAATTAGGAATGTACTCTTCACTTAGTAGCAAGTACTTCGTGAATTTCTGTGGAATATCATGTAACAAGCTAGAAAGTCATGTAGTGCCGTGGATTTTCACTTATTTATCGAGAAAGTACTCCCAGCGCAATGCAACGCCAGTAGCATCATACCCATGGTTTATAATAGTATGTTTCTGATAATCAGTCGAGGGGACTAGCATAGAGCCCTTGAACATAATCAGTGCTCGATCGCATCTTCAAGTATAAATCAAGCTACTTCCACGCATGTAAACAATATGGCCAAGAATGTACAATTTCAACGATAAGTTCAAGATAAAGTAATCAATCATAAAAATGCTTCTATTTGAATTACAGAATTCCAATAAACATATAAAAACTAGGTTATGCCATGAAAATAAATCGGCAGCATAACAGTACATTTATTAACTTTCATAATTGAAGATTAAGTATCATGAACAATATGACAAATTCTAGACCATCAATAATCTATCTAGGAACTTTGAAATATCAACCCTTGGGTCAAACCTCGGGTTAAATCACTCAAGAACTGTGACGGTCAATTAATGGGCCGTTACATGAACGTGACGGTCTATAATTGGGCCGTTACAATAGATTGAATCCAGAAAGAATAATTGGACTCAGTGAATGTGACGGTTGTATACTGGACCGTTAGATGGACCTGACGGTCTAGTATTAGGCCGTTACATTGTTAAAATCAAAAAACATCGATAGTGCTTTCTAAACAATTAGGCTTTAATGGTACAACCAACTCGGCGTCCTAGTGGGAATCCCAGGCTCGCGGAGAATTACGGAGGCCTTGAAACCAGATTTCCTAGTCCATTGGAAGGAATATCTAATAGAGAGGTCCTTAAGCCCAAGAATATGTTCCTATAGTGCAAAAGTGTAAACTAATGGTAATATACCAGAATATATGCCATGTACTTAGAGAAATTAACTCTATAGACGGAAAGAATGTGTAACAATGTGAAACCATGATAAAACTCCGTCAATACATCCGTTAAAATCATGTTTTAATACAAACTATAGAGTTTTAGCAATGAAGTTAACATGTACTTTAAAATAACTCAAAGTGCTTTTAAACATGCATGAATCAATTTTTAAATTCAAGGTTCATAAAGATAGGTCAAAACTTAGATAACTAGGCTTATTCAGAAGTAAATTTGACTATTTTTAACTCCATCTCGGGTTGATAGAACACCGTTATTATGAGCGCGTCACAGTGCTGTGATGGTTTATCGTGGAGCCGTCAGAGTGTTGTAATGCTCCGGTTATTGTCCGTCAGAGTTAACAGAGAAGCTTATGTATAACAGGGAGTGTGACAGCTTATCGTAAGGCCGTTACGTCCCTCTGATGGTCTAACTATAGGCCGTTAGAGTCCTGTTGATAGCATAAAAAGATAAAAGACTATGCTTTGAAACATGGCATGCTTTAAAAGAATTAACTACTCTAGTTATGATAAAATGAAGAATAGGCCATCTAGGTTGCAGTGAAATGAACAAGAGAATATCTTTTATCTTAATTTAGGCTAAGGACATGCATGTATGTATAGACCTACTAAAACATGAAATTCAAAGTCTATAATGCATGGAATCAATCAAAACCAGAGGGATTTTATCCCTTTCATGATATTCTTGCCGTTCATGAGATAACCTACCTCTTTACTGGGCTCTCAACTTTCAATTTGTGACTACAAGACACGCCCTAGTTCTTCCCTTCCTGTGATTTTTCAGCAACTTCACGTCGCTCTAACTCCTCAACCTCTTGACCTAAGGACGTGAAATTTTGAGGGTAAGAAGGTGAAACTAAGGGGAACATAAAGTTCTAAAGACACTTCGGCTAATTACCTCCTTTTTGTGCTCTGATCTCCTGATCTTCAGTAGACTTCCATTCAGGTTCCTGGGTTGCTATGGTCGAACCAGCAACTTTGGAAGCTTCGAACTTCTTATGTAGTTGATCTCCTAGGATGAAATTTTGAGGAAGATTAGTCCTATGTATAAGGAACAAAAAGTTCTAAAGAACTTACCCGAAGAATTATCCCCTTACCTTAGTTCCACGCGAGCCAATGTAAGGGTCGCGCAGGTCAAAACTAGGGTCTATTTATAGGTTCTAGCTAGGGTTTTATGGATTAGATCGATTCTAGAGTCCTTGTTAAAGCTTAGATCGACTTCTGAGAGTCCTTAGCACGTTTACTAGTCCTCCCATCTCGATCCCTAAGAGATAGACTAGCAAAAATCTATTTTTTTTTACTTGTTCTTCCATTCACGGAACTGACAGAGCGTAACGGTCGTATATTGGCGCGTTACATGACTGTGGCGGTCGCACGATGGACCGCTACATCCACTGTGCACAGAATTCAACTTAATTCAAACTCTTTTATTTGTTTTATCCACATAATTATATATAAAAGGGTGTTTATCTTTAAAAATCACGAATAGGCTAAATAACCTTCTAGACTATGGGCCAAACTTAATGGGCTTGGTCCTTAATCCTTTTGGGTTTTATTTATCAAAGCTTGATTAATTATTCTACATACTTGGGCCTTATAATCAATTTAAGTTTTATAATTCCTAATAAATTCTAGAAAATTTTAAAAAAGTCCAAAAAATTATTAATATAAATTTTGGGGCACTATACCCTCCTCCACTTAGAAGAATTTGGTCTCCAAATTCAATACATAGATTATATGGAGAGTGTGCTTACAGTTGAATAGTTCCGGGAATCTTTTTCGCATAGCTTCTTCTGTCTCCCAAGTTACTTCGGACGGCCATGATTTCTTCCATTGAATTTTGACCATCGGAATTGCTTTATTCCTTAATTGACGCACTTCCCATTCCAGAATCTTTATTGGTGTTTGCTCGTACGTCATATCCTTCTGAATCTCCAAATTATTATAAGTGATAACATGGTAAGGATCATATACATAGTTTTTCAGCATAGAGACGTGAAATACGTCATGACTCCTGCTAATTATGGAGGTAAAGCTAATGCATAAGCCACTTCACTGACCCTTTCAAGAATTTTAAATGGGCTAATGAATCTTGGAGTTGGCTTGCACTTGATGCCAAATCTTCGAATACCACGACCCGGAGAAACTTTCAAATACACATGATCTCCTACTTGAAACTCCAAGTCGCGCCTTCGATTATCATCGTAAGATTTTTACCTATGTTGGACAATCTGCAATCTTTCTCGAATGAGCTTAATTTTTTCTGAAGAATCCATGATAATGTCGGGGCCTAGAATTTGCCTTTCCCCTATTTCATTCCAACATATCGGTGATCTACAGCTTTTTCCATATAAAGCTTCAAAAGGTGCCATCTGTATGCTGCCCTGATAACTGTTGTTATATGCAAATTCTACCAGAGACAAGTGATCATACCAACTTCTCCCAAAATCAATAGCACAAGCCCTGAGCATATCTTCCACCACTTGATTTGTTCTTTCTGTTTGACCATCAGTTTGTGGATGGAATACCGTGCTAAAGTTCAGTCTGGTCCCTAGTGAATGTTGCAGACCCTTCCAGAATTACGATGTGAATCTAGGATCTCTATCAGATATGATAGTGACAGGGACACCATGTAGCTTGACAATTTCCTTCATGTATAAGGCTGCTAGAATGTTCACAGACCATCGACTTTTGATCGGTAGAAAGTATGCCGATTTAGTCAATCGGTCTATGATTACCCATATGTCATCGTGTCCACCTCTTATCTTTGGTAAACCCATAATGAAATCCATTCCTATACTTTCCCATTTTCATGCTGGAATATCTAAGGGATGTAATTTACCTGCGGGTCTAAAATGTTCTGCCATTACTTGTTGACAAGTGAGACATCGAGACACGAAATCAGCTATTTCCTTCTTCATATTGGGCCACCAGAAATTTCTTTTGAGATCTTGATACATTTTTGTACCACCTAGATGAATGGTGTACTTGGATTTATGTGCTTCTTCTAGGATCAGTTTCTTAGTATCCTCATGATCTAGTACACATATTCGGCCCTTAAATAGCAATCTTCCATCATTAGAAATAGAAAAATCCGGCCTCTATTCTATGTTGGCTTTAATCTCCAGTAATACGGGATCATCATTTTGCAGCTTGACCAGATCTTCTATTAAGGTAGGTTGAGTTTGAATATTAGCTATGAAACAATCTTCTTCCTTTACGTCAATATCTAAGTTCAACTGAGCAAATTAAGGAATAAGATTAGTCATACTAATCATAAGACTTGATAGCTTTCCCATTGGTTTTCTACTGAGTGCATCTGCTACAGCATTAGCCTTGTCAGGATAATATTGAATAGCAAAATCAAAGTCTTTGAGATATTCTAACCATCTCCTCTGCCTCATATTTAACTCATGTTGAGAGAATAAGTATTTCAAACTTTTTTGGTCCGAGTAGACCGTGAATTTCTCTCCATAGAGATAATGACGCCAAATTTTTAAGGCGAAAATGACAATAACCAATTCCAAATCATGCACAGGATAGTTTTCCTCGTGACGTTTCAACTGTCTTGAAGAATAACATATTACATTTCCATTCTGCATGAGGACGCACCCTAAGCCAATGCCAGATGTATCAGTATATACTTCAAATCCACCACCTTCCACCGGTAGCATTAAAATAGGAGCTGTAGTAAGATGATTCTTAAGATTTTGAAAACTCTTTTCACATTCCTTTGACCAGACGAAAGGATTTTCTTTTCTTATAAGTCTAGTTAAAGGAACATCAATTTTTAAGAAGTCCTTAATGAATCTTCTATAATAACCAGCTAGACCCAGAAAGCTCCTTACTTCTGATATAGTCGTAGGCCGACTCCAGTTTCTGACAGCTTCTACTTTAGAAGGATCCACAGCGATACCTTCCTTTGAAATAATGTGGCCTAGGAATGAAACTTCCTTGAGCCAGAATTCACACTTGTTAAGCTTGGTATAGAGTTTATGTTCTCTAAGTGTTTACAAAACTATCCTCAGATGTTCTTCATGTTCCTCTTTTATCTTTGAATATACCAGGATGTCATCAATGAAGACAATAATGAACTGGTCCAGATATGACTGGAAAATATTGTTCATAAGTTGCATAAATATTGCTGGGGTATTTGTTAACCTAAACGGCATTACCACGAATTCATAGTGGCCATAACGACTTCGAAAAGCTGATTTATAAATATCTTCTTCTTTCATTCTAAGTTGATGATAACCTGACCTGAGGTCTATCTTGGAGAAATACTATGCTCCCGAAAGCTGATCGAAGAGCTCATCAATACGCGGCAATAGATACTTATTTTTGATTGTAAGTTGATTCAGTCGCCAGTAGTCTATACACAACCTGAGAGAGCCATCCTTCTTCTTGACAAAAAGAACCGGCGCACCGCCAGGGGGATGTGCTAGGTCTGATGAAACCCTTGTCTAGTAGTTCATGCAACTGTCTTTTTAGTTCCTTGAGTTCTGTGGGAGACATCCTGTAAGGGGCCGTAGAAACTGGTGCTGCTCCTGGAATGAGTTCAATGGTGAAGTTTACTTCTCTCTCGGGTGGTAAACTGGGTAATTCGGATGGAAACACATCTGGGAACTCATTTACAATAGGGATGTCTGCTATGATGATTTCCTTGGACTCAGTAACAATGACAAAAGCAAGAAAAGCTTGACATCCTTGCGTGATAAGTTTGCAAGCGTGTAGAGAAGATATGATAGTGGGATGTTTCCTATACTTAATGCCAAGGAAAGAAAATCTTGGAAGACCGGGTTTTCGAAAGGATATAATCCTATTTCAATAGTTAATATTCGCATCATGATCTATAACCCAATCTACCCCTAAAATGGCATCATAACCTTTCATGTCAAGGCATACTAAGTTTGCGGGGAGATTGTGATCTTCCACTATTACCTCACTATCAGGATAATACTAGGTAAGTGTTGTTCCAGAACCTAAGGGTGTAGTAATGGCAAGATCTGAATGTAAGGGAACTGATGCAATTGATAATATTTTTACAAAAGTAGTGGAGAAAAAAGAATGAGAGGCACCAGTATCAAATAGCATAAATGTAGGATGGGAACAAATTTGAAGAGTACCTTCCATAAGTCAACAATCATTGGGTGCTTCTTCTTCTTCTAGAATAGCATTGAGGCGAGCTTGCCTCTTACGTCCTCCACCAGACGATTGATCCTTCATAAGGGGGCAATCTGGCATACGATGCTCCCTGCTTCCACAACGTAGACACGCACCAAGGCGCTTCCAACATTCTTCAGCCGAATGGCTGAACTTCTCGCAAAATGTGCAAGCCGCCATGACTTGCTCCTTTTCTTCTTTGGCTTTCTTGTGCTTCTGGGAACTTCCACCGTTCCCGCTCCTAGTTCTTTTCTTACTATCACGGCTTTTGTAAGGTTTTGTGATGCTGAATTTCTCCTTCTTATAACGCCGATCAGATCATCGGCTAGACTCTTCTCCCTTTCCTTTCAATTTCTCGACCTTCTCTAAGGTCCTTTCACATAAATACGCCCGCTGAACCATCTCCGCATAGGTACAGATGTTTTGGGTCCCTAGCTGCTGAATGAAACTGGGTCTTAACCCATCCATAAAACGATTGGTCTTTAATAAATCTATACTGATTAAATGCGGTGCATAGGGTGCTAGCATGGAGAATTGAAGTTCATATTCCGCGATTGTCATCATTCCCTGACGAAGAGAGATGAACTCCATAGCCTTTCTTTCGTTAACATGCTCAGAAAAGTACTTATCACGGAATAGAGTGAGAAAATCATCTCATGTATGAGGTGCATCAGCCGGAGGTGTAGGTACTGATTTCCACCATGTGTGTGCATCTTTATTGAGTTGGAAGGTTGCAAGATGCACTTTTTCTTGATCCTTGCATTGAATAACATCGAAGATACAATTCATCTCATTTATCCAGTTTTCTGCCTCCTCCGGATTAGAAAGAACCGTAGAAACGCGGAGGGTTTAAGCTCAGAAAATTGTGATGCAAATCACCAGCCCTTGCCCCTACGCCTGCCTGGGCCATAGTTTGTAACGCCTGAGTAAGGCCGGCAACTGTTTGTTGCATGCCACCCCAATCTACGTGATGTGCCATGTAATAATGAGGTACTTGAGAGAAATAACAAATTGTTAATTCTCATGGGATTAGAAAGATATTAATCTTAAAATTAATTAACTATCCTTTCCCGGGCTCTACCCAATTCTTGTGTAGGTGAGGAATTTTCTGCCTTAGTTCATAGGTAGGGGTCCTTAAACTATGTACTTATCCTATTGACATGACGATTTTCCCTAAGTCCTAAGACTTAGGCTCTGATACCAACTTAACTGTCACACCCCGAGTCTTTTATTACAGCGGAAGACTAGCTCGAGGAACGCGAACAGCCGACATGGTAAGCCTCTTACAAGCAAGAATGATCAGAGCATAAGACAATCACACATAAGAATGTAATTGCACAATAATTTAATCTAACTCCAACTGTATTTCATTAATAATCAAAATATTTTAATACAATGACTTTTTAACTATCTTTAATTCATCAGACTCAAGGAAAAAGGAAATTACAAAGACTCGATCTAAATAATATTGACTTTCCTAAGTCTTCACTCTCATTTTGACAAGACTTTCATTCGCTCTCGGACCCGCTACTTGTATAACTCGAATCCGAATTCGTATCACTTCCGTCTCCTGAAAAGATTAGAAAATAGGTAATGAACACACTTGCCCAGTAGGTATCTTCGCATCAACATGAAGGCACTATTAAAGTAATTCATGTCTTTAACTCTAAAGAATAAGGTAAAATCATGCGAATGCGATCAATCATGCGATTAAACCAAAGTAACAAAGACGATCATGTATGATAGAATGAGCAAGTATGATTTAGCAAGAATGTATCAAGAACATGATATGGCCTTTCATGAACCAGAATGTACTAGAAAGTCATGTATCAATCAAGAATGTACTCTTCACTTAGTAGCAAGTACTTCGTGAATTTCTGTGGAATATCATGTAACAAGCTAGAAAGTCATGTAGTGCCGTGGATTTTCACTTATTTATCGAGAAAGTACTCCCAGTGCAATGCGACGGCAGTAGAATCATACCCCATGGTTTATAATAGTATGTTTCTGACAATCAGTCGAGGGGACTAGCATAGAGCCCTTGAACATAATCAGTGCTCGATCTTATCTTCAAGTATAAATCAAGCTACTTCCACGCATGTAAGTAATATGGCCAAGAATGTACAATTTCAACGATAAGTTCAAGATAAAGTAATCAATCACAAGAATGCTTCTATTTAAATTATAGAATTCCAATAAACATATTAAAACTAGGTTATGCTATGAAAATAAATAGGCAGCATAACGGTACATTTCTTAACTTTCATAATTAAAGATTAAGTATCTTGAACAATATGACAAGTCATGGACCATCAATAATCTATCTAGGAACTTTGGAATATCAACCCTTTGGTCAAACCTCGGGTTAAATCACTCAAGAACTGTGACGGTCAATTAATGGGCCGTTACATGAACGTGACGGTCTATAATTGGGCCGTTACAATAGATTTAATCCAGAAAGAATAATTGGACTCAGTGAATGTGACGGTTGTATACTGGACCGTTAGATGGGCCTGGCGATCTAGTATTAGGCCGTTACATTGTTAAAATCAGAAAATATCGATAGTGCTTTCTAAACAATTAGGCTTTAATGGTAAAGCCAACTCGGCGTCCTAGTGGGAATCCCAGGCTCGCGGAGAATTACGGAGGCCTTGAAACCAGATTTCTTAGTCCATTGGAAGGAATATCTAATAGAGAGGTCCTCAAGCTCAAGAATATGTTCCTATAGTGCAAAAGTGTAAACTAATGGTCATGTACCAGAATATATGCCATGTACTTGGAGAAATTAACTCTATAGACAGAAAGAATGTGTAACAATGTGAAACCATGATAAAACTCCGTCAATACATCAGTTAAAATCATGTTTTAATACAAACTATAGAGTTTTAGTAATGAAGTTAACATGTACTTTAAAATAACTCAAAGTGCTTTTAAACATGCATGAATCAATTTATAAATTCAAGGTTCATAAAGATAGGTCAAAACTTAGATAACTAGGCTTATTCAGAAGTAAATTTGACTATTTTAACTCTGTCTCGGGTTGACATAACACAGTTATTATGAGCGCGTCACAGTGCTGTGACGGTTTATCGTGGAGCCATCAGAGTGTTGTAACGCTCCGGTTATGGTTCGTCAGAGTTAACAGAGAAGCTTAAGTATAACATGGAGTGTGATGGCTTGTCGTAAGGCCGTTACGTCCCTCTGACGGTCTAACTATAGGCCGTTAGAGTCCTGTTGACAGCATAAAAAGATAAAAGACTATGCTTTAAAACATGTCATGCTTTAAAAGACTTAACTACTCTAGTCAGGATAAAATGAAGAATAGGCCATCTAGATGCATAGGTTGCAGTGAAATGAACAAGAGAATATCTTTTATCTTAATTTAGGCTAAGGACATGCATGTATGTATAGACCTACTAAAACATGAAATTCAAAGTCTATAATTCATGGAATTAATCAAAACCAGAGGGTTTTTATCCCTATCATGATATTCCTGTCGTTCATGACATAACCTACCTCTTTACTGGGCTTTCAACTTTCAATTTGTGACTGCAAGACATGCCCTAGTTCTTTATCTTCCTGTGATTTTTCAGCAACTTCATGTCGCTCTAACTCCTCAACCTCTTAAGCTAAGGACGTGAAATTTTGAGGGTAAGAAGGTGAAACTAAGGGGAACAGAAAGTTCTAAAGACACTTAGGCTAATTACCTCGTTTTGGTGCTCTAATCTCTTGATTTTCAGTAGACTTCCGTTCAGGTTCCTAGGTTGTTATGGTCAAACCAGTAACTTTGGAAGCTTCAAACTTCTTGTGTAGTTGATCTCCTAGCACGAAATTATGAGAAAGATTAGTCCTATGTATAAGGAACAAAAAGTTCTAAAGAACTTACCCGAAATATTATATCCTTACCTTAGTTCCACGCGAGCCAATGTAAGGGTCGCGTGATGCGCACCGACTAGTGTCGTTAAGAAAGCCGTGCCACAATTTTAAAATGTTCACACTCACTCACTTTAAAAGATTAGAAAATCAAATTATATAGTGGTAAGCGGAGTCGATCCCACGAGGAGGAAAAATCCTTATTTTATCAAGTTGGAAAAACACCTTATGCTTTGAAAATCGAATTTTGAGTGAGATTAATCCAAGGAAAGATAAATTGCATGAAAACTATTTAAAGAACATGAGAGGGTTTAAGAAGAGAGATTAGAGGAGATAGAGAGAGAAACATAATTTCACAAATGATGAATTTCATTAAGATGATAGTGGAAAGTCACACTAGAAAAATAAGAATTACAACATGGGAACATCAAAAAGAAAAGATAAGAAAATATAGCCAATGCATGAAGAATAACGCCGCCTCCTTGCCAAGCCTTGGATGAAGATCGCCTCGCCTTGGATGCCGACGCCGTGAGAAGCCTAATAGATGAAGATCCGCCTTGGGATATGAGAGAAAAATAGAGGAAGAAAGAAATAGATGGAGGAAATCTGAAAACAATGCAAAAGGGTGTGTGTGTGTTGGTGTGTTTTGAGAAGAAACAGTGAAAAACTAGATTGAAAACAGAGGGTGATTTGGAGGAAGAATAACTTTAAAATCAGAAGGAATTAGAAAAAGTGGAAAACATGAAAGTTGTAGAGATTGAGAAGATGAAGAAAATTGATGAAGACTTCAGAGTTTACAAACGAGAGGAAGATGGAGAAAACTGAGGATGAATAGGAGGTGGTCGCGGATGAACAGTGCAGAACTCTAAAAATCTGAACTTTAGAAATTTGACTATAGCTTTAAAACGGTGAGGAATTGGAAGATGAAGTAGAAGAAGAAGTTGAAGAACTTTCAAAAACGCACAACTTTTGTGAAGACAGCAGAAAGAGATGAGTATCAGAAGAGGGAGAAAAACGATGAAGAACAGAAAGTATGAAAATCGGGTGAACAGTAAACACCGTAGAAAGGGCTTTAAAAAACTAATTATAGCATAAAAAAGAGAAAGAATTAGGAGAAGAGGAAGAAGAAGAAGTTGGAGAAGACTTAAAAATGAAGAACTTTGATGAAGAACTTAACTGCAAAAGATGAAAAGAAAGGCTTCGAAATTAAACCCTAAGGCAGATCTCCAAACTGTTCTCTCCGTAACCCTGCGACCATGGCATCCTTTTATAGGGTTTTTGGTCTCTCACGATCGTGGACTTTCTAAATCCACTCAAATCCAGGTTTTTAGCAATACAACTTCACCCAATTAGACTTCTTTCCATCCTTGGAGTCCTCCTTTTCTTGAATATGGCTTGGATAAGCTTGAAAATTGGAAGGAGACTTCGATCGGGAAACTACAGTTGCCATATCTGGTTGAACTTTGAATAGCGACTTATATTGGGGCGTCTTTTCTTTAAATGACGCCTTAATCTAGGGCGTCCTTTCCTGAAGTAGCGCCTCTTCACTCGGGCGTCAATTTCTTATTTCCTTATTTTGCTATTTCCACATTTTTCGTAAAATAAGAATTGACGACCTTCACTTTGGGCGTCCTTTCACTGATTAGCGACCTCATCTCGGGCGCTAATTCTTTTCTCTTTTTTTATTCTTTTTCCACTTTCTTTTATCAACTGAATTGACGCCCTTGGAGCTGTCGCTTCTTGCTGAAGACGCGCTCTTGAATCTGTCGTTATTTAAATAGCGCCTTGATCTAGGTCGCTTTTTCCTGAAAATTAAAATATCAATCTATTTAATTCTAAAATAATTATGTAAATATTTAAATATTTCTCACATGGTCTTTTAAGCTCAAAAAGATGATAAAATGCATGAAGACTCAAATAATGTGTGAGAATGTAATTAATGCTCATGTTGCACAAATATACTCAAATAATGCTCAAAGATGATGGATGTGATGTAAATTATGATGTAAAATATAGCACTTATCACACCCCCCCAACTTACTCATTGCTAGACCTTTAGCAATGCAATTAAATCAATCTTAAGAACCAACAAGAATTCATAAAGATCATACTCTTATATCCAGCTCTCCCTTCATAGAATCAACCAAAGATTAAGAATCCAGAATCATTAATGCTCATATTAGCCTTAGATTGGAAATTAAAGCACATGACTTAAGAATGCAAATCAAAGTTCAATAGCACTTGTGCATGTTTAATTCTAAATCTGCAGTTAAGACAATTGCATCCCCCATTTGTTATTCCAAGTAAGTACCTTTCAACCCAGCACCTCTCAGATCAGAGCATTTAAGCATACTAGCTTTTGTCTGCCTTTTTCTTTTGTTCCTTTGGAACTTTTTTTCTCATTTGCACAACCATAATGCTGCACTACCCTTCACCTTTTTGCGTGAACCTCAACACGTCTTAGGTGAAGCAGGCCCGGTTACTCAGATCAGGGGCATTTTTCATGGCGTGATCTTTCTATTTCATCATTTCTTTCTTCTTCAACAATATGCCTTTGCATTTCTTCTTTCTTTTTTTTTTTATAGAACTTGGCAGAAAGCTTTTTCTTGAAATAGATCTCATCCTCAAGAAATGCAGAGTATCAGATACTGTTCCCAAAATAATAGAGGGCTTATCTTATTTTGCTTCATCAGAGTGCATAGTAAATATTTTTCTAATAGTGCGCATGAACTTTTAAAAAGATTCTTATATCAATTTTCCATAGCTAGATCGCACTTAATTTTCCTTCAACCTTCTCCCTAGCCTTTTCTAATCTAGAATTACTTTCAATTCAAGCATGAAACAATAAAACTCAGTCGGGAATTTAATCTTTTTCATTTTCATGCAAATTGCAATAATTTCATGTAAAAACCCTACCAAATTGTATTATATGCAATGATGAAATTTTTCTCTGCCCCCCCCAACTTAAATGACATTGTCCTCAATGACATGGAAAGTTGAAATGAAAGAACAATATAATAATAAAGTTTGCTGAGCAGGAAAGAGACAACCTGATGTGCGGGGCAGAACTCCATCAATAGACGGCAACAGCTTCTTCTCCTTGGCTTGAATCTAACAACTAAGAACACACTGAAACAAAAAGCATCAAATAACAAAAACCTTAGGTTGCCTCCCAGAAGCGCTAATTTTTCATCTTCAGCCAGACGTATGAAAGCTCAAAAGTGCAAGCTCTATAACCAACATGTGGATTTAAGAATGAGCCACCACGTTATCTCATCGTCATTGAAAAACCAAACATTGTACCACAAGAAGACGAGATTGAGCATAATTGTATAGGGGCTAGAGTGGTTGTTATCACAATTCGGTTGATCATGCAATGTATGAATTAACAACCTAACTCTTAATGGGGTGGCCTGAGGTAAAAACCATGATGAATCAGTTAGGCCAAAAGGATCCCCTTTATTAATAATCAGAAATTTTTCTTCAAACTTGTGGTCTTTATATATGTTGAAAACATTAATGAAGACCTTATTATCAAGTAAAATATTTTGTTCTTCCTCACTTTTAGATATTTCATGATCATGAGTGAGGTGAGAAGGGGTCAAAGGGAGAGGAGTTTCAAGCAACAGATCAGTGTCAAGGAGCTTAGGAGAATCAACAGTGAAAGACGCATACTCCTCAACATCATGAAGCTTGAAAGGTTTAATGGAATCAGACAAATCGGCCAACATGAAAGTGTCCAACACAAATTGAGAGTTGCCGATGTCAGGAATAGGTAACAAATCAATATCCTCCCCTTGATTTAGAGTTGCCCAATCGAGATGAGAGTTATGAACGGCACCCACCTCCTCCTTTACCCAAGAGAGATCATTAATGGCCTTACGTAATTCATTCTCCACTCGCACATCCTCTTCATCTTTCCCCTGGAACAAGGTCTCCTCAAATTCAAGAAAGGAAGTGAATGGACTTTGATCATGGACTTGCATACTACTTTCTTCTTCTTCACCCCCCCAACTTGCGATCATCAACTTCTCTAGAACTCTCCTCATAAGGGCAACTAAACTCAAGCTCCTCAAACTCACCCTTTTGGTTATCATCATAACTATAGCTAGCACCCTTTAAAAGTTCCTGATATGACTCATCCATATTCTCCACATGATCTAAATCAAGTGTGATTTGAGTATGGTGTTCATGGGGAATCATGGGTTCGTAAAAGCTTTCAGTATTGTCAAATTGTGAAAGTTGGTAATCAGAATTGGTATTGGAGTAGCTAGGCAATTGATCCAATTCCATGCCCTTGCTGGTCTCAGTAAGTTGATCTAGTCGGGCCTGCATGGATTGATTTTAAGCCATGATGAATTGATAAAATTGATCAAAGTGCTCCTCCTTTTCGAGAGTTGGGCAAGGAGGAGATGGATTTGTAGGTTGAGAAGCAGAGTTCAAAGTATAAGAAGTTAAATAACGATTAGATTGATAGTGAGGTAGGGAAGAGGATGTGAGTTGTCCTCCATAGTGGGCTCGATCATGAAAGCTATTTAAAGATGGAGCCCAATTTTGACAGAATTGATCAGGAGGATTTTGGGCCGGACCTTGATAAGAATCCCAAGAATTATTATATTGTCCTCCCCCATAAGAATCATAAGAAGGCATGGAGGGAGAGAAAATTTGGGCTTGTTCTTGGGTGTAAGATGAATTATAGGGCCCATGAAAGCATTGAGTGGATTGGATATGATCATGGTTAAAGGAATGAAGTTGGCCCTCCATGAGTGATGGGCTTTCATTATGGGCCGACCAAGAGTATGGGCTTTTGTAATGGGTCGGGCCATTGTGGGTGAATGATAAAGGTTGAGTTGAGCAATTATCAACACAATGGGCCTGTCTGGCCCACATGTCATTATGATCTTGATAATAAGGTGGCATGAAGGAGCTTAGATTCATAGCCCAAAGAATGGATCAAGAAAATGGGCCAAATAGTCCACCTCTTTGAATTTATGAGCCCACTCAAAGGTTGGTGTTTTCTCACCCATTTATTTATTTTTTTTAATTTTTATGTTTAATTTTTTTATTGTTTTCAATGTAAGGTAAACAACAACTATATGCATGCAACGTGATGGTTTTTTTTTAGATTTTTTTGAGATGCAATGAATTAATTCCTATATGAATGATTTATGCAATGAAAATGATGATGATTTTTATTTTTATTTTTTTTTAAGGAAAACCTTCTAAGGGCACTCTAACTCCAAGGTGCTTCGCGGTACAACCGGCCCGGCGTCCATGAGGGAATCCACGGGTGCGGGGACTTATGGAGATCTTAGAAATGGAATTTCAAGTCCAAAGAGACGGAATGCTTAATGGAGTGTCCTTCCAAATCCAAGAGAGGTGTAAAGATCCTAATGCCCTTAAGGAGGGGAAATAGATGAGAAGAGAATTTTTTTTCACAAGATGTTGTGAATAAAGAATGAAAAATAAAAAGAGCAACTAAATGCACAAATGCATGAAAGTAATGCAACTAAGATGGAGATATGCTAGCATGATGAATTTTTTTGTTTATATTTTCTGATTTTTTATTTTATTTTTAGAGAATTTTTAGATTTTTTTTCAATTTTCAAATAGAGATATGAATGAAATAGTCTATAAACTAAAAATACCACACAATATGCAAAACTACTGCAAAATAAAATCTAAAAGCATGTTTTTTGTGTTTTCTGGATTTTTGACTTTTTTGAAAATTTTTAAAATTTTTCTGATTTTTTCAAAAATTTTCAGAAATTAGCAAAACATGAGCTTTACCTACGTTTCTGACCTTTCAGCGACACTTGATTTTCTCAGATTTTTATGAATTTCTGCTTTCTGTGACAGATCTGGACTTTAGTGACGCTTCCTGTGACAGATTTTTTTCCTTGGATTTTCAGGTCCGAATTTCTTTGAATTTTCTGATTTTTTTACTTTTTCCTGCAAAGTAAAATAGAAAAATAAGTAAAACTATATACAAATCAAACACAAGGAATTTCCCAACATAAAAATTAATTTCCTCCCCGGCAACGGCGCCAAAAATTGATGCGCACTGACTAGTGTCGTTAAGAAAGTCGTGCCACAATTTTAAAATGTTCACACTCACTCACTTTAAAAGATTGGAAAATCAAATTATATAGTGGTAAGCGGAGTCGATCCCACGAGGAGGAAAAATCCTTATTTTATCAAGTTGGAAAAACACCTTATGCTTTGAAAATCGAATTTTGAGTGAGATTAATCCAAGGAAAGATAAATTGCATGAAAACTATTTAAAGAACATGAGAGGGTTTAAGAAGAGAAATTAGAGGAGATAGAGAGAGAAACATAATTTCACAAATGATGAATTTCATTAAGATGATAGTGTAAAGTCACACTAGAAAAATAAGAATTACAACATGGGAACATCAAAAAGAAAAGATAAGAAAATATAGCCAATGCATGAAGAATAACGCCGCCTCCTTACCAAGCCTTGGATGAAGATCGCCTCGCCTTAGATGTCGACGCCGTGAGAAGACTAATAGATGAAGATCCGCCTTGGGATATGAGAGGAAAATAGAGGAAGAAAGAAATAGATGGAGGAAATTTGAAAACAATGCAAAAGGGTGTGTGTGTGTGTTGGTGTGTTTTGAGAAGAAACAATGAAAAACTAGATTGAAAATAGAGGGTGAGTTGGAGGAAGAATAACTTTAAAATCAGAAGGAATTAGAAAAAGTGGAAAACATGAAAGTTGTAGAGATTGAGAAGATGAAGAAAATTGATGAAGACTTCAGAGTTTACAAACGAGAGGAAGATGGAGAAAACTGAGGATGAACAGGATGTGGTCGCGGATGAACAGTGCAGAACTCTAAAAATCTAAACTTTAGAAAATTGACTATAGCTTTAAAACGGTGAGGAATTGGAAGATGAGGTAGACAAAGAAGTTGAAGAACTTTAAAAAATGCTCAACTTTTGTGAAGACAGCAGAAAGAGATGAGGATCAGAAGAGGGAGAAAAATGATGAAGAACAGAAAGTATGAAAATCGGGTGAATAGTAAAAATAGTAGACAGAGCTTTGAAAAATTAATTATAGCATAAAAACGAGAAAGATATAGGAGAAGAGGAAGAAGACAAAGTTGGAGAAGACTTAAAAACGAAGAACTTTGATGAAGAACTTAACTGCAAAAGATGCAAAGAAAGGCTTCGAAATTAAACCCTAAGGCAGATCTCCAAACTGTTCTCTCCGTAACCCTGCGACCATGGCATCCTTTTATAGGGTTTTTGGTCTCTCACGATCGTGGACTTCCCAAATCCACTCAAATCCAAGTTTTTAGCAATACAACTTCACCCAATTAGACTTATTTCCATCCTTAGAGTCCTCCTTTCCTTGAATATGGCTTGGATAAGCTTGAAAATTGAAAGGAGACTTCGATCGGGAAACTGCAGTTGCCATATCTGGTTGAACTTTGAATAGCGACTTATATTGGGGCGTCTTTTCTTTAAATGATGCCTTAATCTAGGGCGTCCTTTCCTGAAGTAGCGCCTCTTCACTCGGGCGTCAATTTCTTATTTCCTTATTTTGCTATTTCCACATTTTTCGTAAAATATGAATTGACGACCTTCACTTTGGGCGTCCTTTCAATGATTAGCGACCTCATCTCGGGCGCTAATTCTTTTCTCTCTTTTTTATTCTTTTTCCACTTTCTTTTATCAACTGAATTAACGCCCTTGGAGCTGTCGCTTCTTGCTGAAGACGCGCTCTTGAATCTGTCGTTATTTAAATATCGCCTTGATCTAGGTCGCTTTTTCCTAAAAATTAAAATATCAATCTATTTAATTCCAAAATAATTGTGCAAATATTTAAATATTTCTCACATGGTCTTTTAAGCTCAAAAAGATGATAAAATGCATGAAGACTCAAATAATGTGTGAGAATGTAATTAATGCTCATGTTGCACAAATATACTCAAATAATGCTCAAAGATGATGGATGTGATGTAAATTATGATGTAAAATATAGCACTTATCATCGCGTAGGTCAAAACTAGGGTCTATTTATAGGTTCTAGCCAGGGTTTTATGGATTAGATCAATTCTATAGTCATTGTTAAAGATTAGATCGACTTTTGAGAGTCCTTAACACGTTTACTAGTCCTCCCATCTCGATCCCTAAGAGATAGACTAGCAAAAATCTAATTTTTTTTGCTTGTTCTTCCATTCACGGAACTGACAGAGCGTAATCGTCGTATATTGGCGCGTTACATGACTGTGGCGATTGCACGATAGACCGCTACATCCACTGTGCGTAGAATTCAACTTAATTCAAACTCTTTTATTTATTTTATCCACATAATTATCTATAAAAGGGTGTTTATCCTTACAATTCGTGAATAGGCTAAATAACCTTCTAGAATATGGGCCAAACTTAATGGGCTTGGTCATTAATCCTTTTGGGTTTTATTTATCAAAGCTTGATTAATTATTCAACATACTTGGGCCTTATAATCAATTTAAGTTTTATAATCCCTAATAAATTCTAAAATTTTTAAAAAAATACAAAAATTATTAATATAAATTTTGGGGCACTACACCGGCCAAGGGTAGTCCCATCAAGTAAGCCACATCCTCGAGCGTGGGGATCATGTGTCCCCATGGCATCATAAACGCCCTGCAGCCATCTACCCATCTCTCACGAAGAGCCACTAGGAAAGTAGCGTCGACGGCAAAAGGCCTAATCCTGAAGAAGGGGCCAAACCCCATGCGGTCCACCCATCGCCGCTGGTCGGGGGATAAGGCATGGTACAACGCCCACATCAAGTCCCATGAGACCCAGGCTCGTATCCTCCGTCGGCCTTGCACACACAAAGCAACAACCAGTTGATTAATTTTCAAAATTTTAAACCATCCAAACCACAATCAAACCCCAAGATCCCTTTGTTAGTCCAATGCCCTGAGACCAGGGCGGCCAAGGCCTTGGTCACCTGGCTTTCTGGGCGGCCAAGTCACTGGCCGCCTTGTTCCCCTGGACGACGAGCAATCTGGCCGCCCAGGTCTGTAAACGGCCATCACTTTGGCAGCCCATAGACCAAACCCCATATCTACCTCCTTCATTCTATATGTTAGTTCCCCCCATACATAACCCATATCCCACGCATCTACATCAAGTGGGGAAGCATTAGATTCATGGAACTCACCCGTTGTCATGGTGCTACCTCATCATCTCTTCCACCCTCAGCGTCATCCGGTGGAGACTCAATTTCATCTTTCATTCCTTCCTCATCGTCGCCTTGGCCGGAATGGCCACCTTCCATGGGCACTTTTTCGCCTTCTCCTCCTTCCTCACCATCATTAGAAGAAGTGGCTGAAGTCGACGAGCTAGCCTCACTTTCCTCTTCTTCGCTCGAGGATGGAGCTTCATCCATGATATCCAACCGAGCCCGTCGTGGCCCCATTCCTCCCTCGCGAGCTCAAGCACCCCAAGTCTCTCTCTCTCTCATAGTAGGAGGAACACTCTGGGAGTCATTCACTCCAAGCGCAGGCACCTATGGGAAAGGATAGGACGTCAATCGGGATGGCCACCTATGAGGAGGCCGGCCGCCTTTTAATGCCCTCCAATAAAGAGGGGAGGCGGCCAACACCCTTGCCGCCCTCCCCCTGTTCAGTAAAAAAAAGACATACATGCCCACACTTAGTTCAACATCATGTTTCGACATTCAAACTCACAACCCGCAACAAAATCAAACAAAAAATGCATGTAGTTTTATTCCATTTAAATAACTTTTTCTTGCACATCAAATCCAAATAAAATGCTGAATAGGCGCTAACAATTAGGTGGGCCGCCTCATGAAGAATTCATTCACTATAGGCTCAAAACCTCATAGTTAGTCAAGGTACCGCTTCAACTCACATGGGTCCTCCTCCACATCAATTCGAGCTTTGGTCACGGTGGCATGGCGCCTCCACGCCTTCCCACTCTTATGAAGCCACCGTCTATCCTTCTCTGTCCCCAAGAGACGCCTCATAATTAAAGCCCCTTTTAAGGCAGCCCTTGGGATCTGTCTAGGTAGCCCCACCTAGCGATGGCAACGATGGGCCTGGTACAATACCAAGTCCTAAGCTCCTACAAGCCATAATTCCTTCTCCTGTGTCCCACGTATCTTGAATTCCTCACATCGGTACATCATCGGCACAAACACGAACTGGTCCTTGGGTCGAAGTTTAAATAGCCTCGCCAGTCGTATCTGGTCTTCAGCAACACAATCTTGCATATCACTTGATCCTCAGGACCAAAGATGGCCCTGGCTGGGTAGAGGGCACTTTTCTCGAAGATTCGGGAAGCAGTAGTCACTGTGTCATCGAAGTCGAAGCTCATGTGGACTTCCATCAACACCTGTAGTAAGTAGAGGCTCCCCATGGTACTGTCGCCTAAACTCATCTGAGTAAGTCCACAGTATAAGTGAGCGAGTACCGTACGGGAGAGGGAGCATCCCATCCACAAGAGAGTGAGTGGTCCCACATGCTCTCGCCACAGTACATCTCCTGTCGTAGGGAAGAGCAATGCCCCACCGAGGCATAGTGTCACTCCATGCATCAGTCTATCTTCCTCCACTACTTTGACCTTCACCTGGCTATGTATCCACCAGGCCAGGCGGTCGACTAATATCCCCCACTAATTTGTCATCTGTCGAACCTCGCGCTTGTCTCGTACTATTTCTGCCAGGACTTCCTCCCAAGGGGGGAGATTGATCAGGTCCCCTGCTTCTAGGTCACCCCATTGGAATAGAAAGTCAACTTCTTCCACTAGCATCGAGGGTTCAAACTCAAGAAATACAAAGGTGTGGGTGTCTGAGTGCCACAGCTCGATCAACGCACCCAAGGCCTCCCAATTCCACCTCCTGCTATGGAGACGCTTCCCCATGACAACCAGGCGCGTGAGGTGCCACTGGTGCATAAATACCCTCATGGTGGGTGTCACAACCGCCAATAGCTCATGGAGCCAGCCATGGCGACGGGCATGTCTTGCCCCCGGGAAGGCTAGGAAGGGCTGAAACAGTAGTAGGAGAAGAGAACAATCAATTAAAAATCAAGAATAGAAAACTAAAATCATTTTTCTATCAGAGTTCACACACTGACCACGCCCTTACCTGGCCATCCTTCACCAATGCGCTCAAATGCCCCTGCATGTCAAAGAGGGCCATAAGCTCTCTATCTCCGGAGGTGTTAGAGAAAGAAGAGGTCATCCCGTGGTTCTTCCTCTCTTTGACTCCCTTCTCTCCATCGAAGAACCCTAGTATGATGGCAACGGGCGCCCATCTTAGGTGTTTTATGGAAGAGACGCCCATCTATTTTGGACTCTTTGGCTTACAGATAAAAACAGATGGGTGGCCAAAGCAATAGCCACCCATCCCATCCTAGAAGGCCACACATGTGGCCGCCCCCTATCTGAAGAAGGCAAGGTCTTGGGCCACCTAGAACCCAGGAAAAGGTGTGGTTATGCTAAATTCAAGTTCATTTAATCCAAATGATGGTTAATGCTTTATGTTCATCATTATTATTCATGATTATTTTGCGAACTTGTCTAATGTGTGTTGGTGCAGCTGCAGTCAACAATGGCCATCCAAACTTCAACATAACATCGTCAGATTATCATTGCATTTTTAGGTAGAACGCCGGAAGATAATAGCTTCGGGCGTATAAACCCCGAGTTCCTCTCTAATAAAAACTGTGAAGGGTTTATACACCTTAAGCTATTCGATGCCCCCTTGCACCCAACTCGGGATGACGGACCTCCCGGATTCTCAATTGTCCTAAATGACGAAAGTGGAATGATGGATCCCCAACAGGTTCCAGATTACGTTGTCACTAAACACGGGAGGACAGACTTCTTGAACTCCTGACCGATTCGTTTGGAGGCAGTCAAATAAATCCTCCAGCTTTTTACATTAGAATAGGTTTTTTTTTAAACCCAGCATACATCATATAGGTCCCTTTTACTGCCATCAAACAAAATAGAACAAAAAGAATAAAAAACAAGAAATGACAAAATGCATGCATCCATATCATTTTTGAGAATTTGCGAGCAAAGTAGGGGACGTTACGATGCTTTGACCCACCATGATCCTTTGGTTTCGCGATGATTTCCCGTGTTTCCCGATTTTGTCGAACTTATGTGAATGAGTCTACGTGATTCCACTCCGATTTAACAGCTGAAATCATGTTTTATGTGTTATCATCTTGAGAGTTTTGGGGATTCGACAGGTCATTGATTCTCCTATCCTAACTTTCATTTACTCCTATTTTAGGTCTTGTATCTCCTTGAGCTCGATTGTGTTCATCCCCTCAAGTCCCACAGCGCTATGCTAGGGGGGGCCATGCGACCACAGATACAAGCCCTCTCAGTTTAATTGTCCTTCACTCCTTTTCCAATGACTTATCTTATCACCTAATGCCCATGCGACCATGCATGAAGCTTGATTTCCGCTCAAGAATCTCCGCGAGCGTGATGTCCTCCTTAGGCTTGTTTCTTTACCAAAACACCCATTTATCAGTCCGCAGGACTCCCTTGCAAAACGGGCGTTCTGGAGGGACATTTGTAGATACCTAATTTTGGACATCCTGCGGATCCCCAGTTAGACCATCATGTAGGTGATGTAATCGTCTTACCCGATTTATCGGCATTTATGTTTTTATAGTCCAGTCCAAACACATTTCCATTAATGGGCCACTCTAGCAAGAAGAGGCCAAGGCCCCATGGGCTGGGCAGCCAAATCGATGGTTGCCCATCTCCCTAGAAGGCAAGGGCGATGGCGGCCCTCTGCCCCTGGGAGGCCACTCTGCTGGCCGGCCTCAATACCAAGGAGGCCATTAGGTTGGTCGCCCAAGCTGCTGGAAGGCCCAAGTGCTGGCCGCCATCACTTCATCTGGAAGGCCATTACCCTAGCCGCCCAGGTCCTTGGAAGGCCACTCTGCTGGCCGCCTATCCCCCGGTAGAAGGCAAGTACATTGGACGCCTTCTGGCAACTCCTGGTCAAAGAACGTGGGTTGTTCTCTCGCCACGCTCGGAACCATTCTCTCTCGTCGCCCACGATCGATCCAACGACTTATTGGAGACTCCTAGATGGAGCCTCGAAGTATAAAACTCTGGAGTGGACGATAGAGGAAGGGGTTGGATGGTTGGAGTTTGGTAGGAAGTTCCAGACTTTCGAAAGTGGGGAGAGTGAGAGTAATCCTTATTTGCTCTAGTTGCTTTGCAAGTTGGACGAGGGTGCTGGAGGGATCCTCCAGCAAGGAGCAGCCCGAGTTTAGGAGCAAGGCTCTGAAGCGAGAAGGCTGTTCTTCATCTTCCTCCAAACTGCATTGCAGGCCGGCGGCGAGCTTGGCCACCCTCTTGGTTTGATTTCTCCATCCCGTTGCTTCATGTTTTACTTTGCAGTTCCCCTCTCCCATTTGCATCCATAGCATACTGGCACTTCCTAGAACCCCATCAACAGGTTACTCTTTTAAACAAACGGGAAGGCGGGTGGTCGAAAGTCTCAGCCATCCCCCCTTCCCACCACCCCCAAGTAATCTCGCCACCATCTTCTCTTTTTCATTGGCTACTAGAATCGTTACTACACTGCACAAGACTAATGGCCTTCTTTTCTTTGTTTCGGTGAGTTTTCGTGATTGTTTGGAAGATTTTGGCATATCAGGACGTAGAAGGGCTCTCCACCCTTGGCCGACTGAGGATGGAGAAGTCGGGACCCAACATTCTTCCCACTTGAGGACTCCCCTAGCGATCACTTTGCTCCTTTGAGGTTCAGGTAAACACCTCTGGCGATCACTCTATTTCTTTTTTCTTCTAACCCATGCATTGTAGGTAGTAGGGGCATACTTCGGAGGGAGGCTATGATGTCCATGCAGTCTGGCGCACCCACCACCTATCCGGTGCCTACAACCCCATCTTGCTCAGTCTAGCAATAGTATCCTTAAGTACTTTCTATTTTATCTTTCTTTACATTTATTTTGATGATTTCTTTATTTTAGCCCAACATGCATCATGTCATTTTTTGAGCACTCACCCCTCGTAATTCTTTCATGATTTCTCCTCGGCAATGGTTAATTGCACTTTAGCTCTCTTGGACAAGAGATCTTCATTCCACTCCGAATTTGATCATTTTCTCTAATCTGCCCACTTGGTCAGGTTGGCCAGCGTGATTCCTGTCTGGATTTTTTATGTCAGTTTTATTTCTCTTTTCCAACTTTTTAGCTGTGTTCTTCCGATCCACTCATTGTCCGTGGATTGTGTCCCCGATGAGGTTGGTTGTGTTTCCTTTCCTCCCTTAGTTTAGTTCTCCAGACATGTCTCATTCGTGTCATCCATTCCGAGTGGTTAGTTCGACGTTTTCGAGAGAATTCATGTCGCTTATTGGTTGTAATGTGTGTTTTTTGTCTTGATGCCCACTTTTCAATTTTCTCCGCTTCATCTCTGTGTCATCTCCATTTCTCGTCGCTGTCTCTTTCGCTCCATCTCATTTTCATTCCGCCTCCGCGTCGCTTTTGCTCACTCCCTTGCAAAGTGGACATCAAGGAGGGGCATCCGTTGACACCCGTTTTCAGCCTGCAAGTTGAGTTATTTCTCTTATTCTCCTTTATAATGCTCCAAATTATCCATTGTTTTGGAGTCTCCTTTGACCGTATTTTGAGCCCATTTCTTGACCATTTTCGAGCCCATTGTGCTTTGGACACCTTTAGCTTTGATTTCCCAACTTTCGGGACTAATTCAGGCAGTCTGGGAAGCCGAACGGGCACCCAAAACTTTCTCGCGTGGGCTCCTGAACGCAGTCACCTACCACCTTCTCAATGAACAGTGAAATTTTTTATTTTTATTTTTATTTTTTTTATTTTTCTTTTATCAAATGACGATCTTCTGGAGACCACCACTTTCAAGTAGCAATCTCATGAAGACCGTTTCTTTATAAATTTGTCCGGAAGCCTCCATGACGTGCTCCCATCGAATGGTGATCATCCCATGACCGTTTCTTCAAATGGCGGTCCCTGCACGACTGTTTCTTCAAGTTGTGGCCTTGCGATAGACCGTTTTCTCATAACAGAGTCTAGAACCTCCCGAACTCTGATTTCTTCTCTCGAGGACTCTTTGGAGTCCTTGTTTGAGCCATTTTCGAGGGAGATAGGCCTCCACCTCAGTTTCCATCCACATAGGACTTTTATCCTTGCTATTATCTTGAGGTTTTACCAATCTAAACTCTTATTTCGAGGATTTATCTCCTATTTCAGCCTTAGGGTTTCTACACTCCTATAAATAAGAACCCAGTTCGCCTACGTGACGGGGGGCTCTTCTTCGGTTCGGGGTGAAGCCATGCTACATTGCCATCTCGTCTCTTTGATCCCAACCTGAAGAGGGAAGTATTGGCTTCGATATCCACCGCTCTGGGCTTCCTATCTCTCATTCTTCTCTTAGTTATTTATCATCACTTTTCGTAAATCGTCACAGTTTTCTGCATTTCTGCACATTCTGCACTTTTTCTAATTTTACGTCACTTCCCCCCGCAGTTATATTATGTGTTAATTCATGTTCTTCATGCCCATGCTTTCACAACACACACACCTATCTTTTGCACCCGTTTACAGGGGTTAAAAACCTCCCACCAGTGCGTTCTTCCCCCTTTTCTCACACTATTTTATCACTTCGGGATAGATGCTACACTGCATAGTCCTAATGGGTTTTTCCCTTGTTTCATCTTTATTTAGTAGGAGAGTATGAATAGGACATGAGGCCCTCTTCTTCTAGCCGGCTGGAAGGCATGGAGGTCTGATTCCACAAGTTCCCCGCACCCCATTCATCAAGCACAATCACGTTGTAGCGGTCACCCTTGGCCATGGTTTTCTTCTTATTTCCCAAGGTACGCAGTAGATTTTGTGTTCTTGTAGCATCTCTTCCTATTGTTAATCCTTGGGTGGCGATCACGTTTCATTCATATTTTCATTGCCCTTTCCTTTGTCTATCTTTTCATGCTCATATGCGTATGTTCATGTGTTAAGGGCGGGGTGGATAGTTTATCTACACCTACGTCCACCCCTCACGATCCGTGAGGATTCACACACTATCTTGTAAGGCATTACAAGATACAAACCACACACACGGATCTTGGTAGATCCACAGACATACATGCGGATCTGAAGAGATCCACACACACACACACACACACACATATCTAAGTAGATCCACACACACACATACACACACGGGTGTTTACAGATTATAGAGAATGCACACTTGAAGCTCAAGGAATTTAGAAGAAGAAGCAAAAATGAAAACTTCAGATTTAGTCTCCACCTGAGTAGATGATGCAGATGTTGGACTAGGATTTGCTTCTCCACTTGATTTCCAGTTGATTGACTTTAGATTGATCTTGAAATTCTTGAGGTTTGATGAAGAATGGCTGGACGGAATACTATTCACACAAGTGTTGCAGCAACCTTCTTTCTCCCTTGGTAGCCTTCCTTTGATCTCCTTGGATGATTAGGGTTCTGTGCACGTCAAAAAAATGATGATGATCATGTGGCATGCACGTCTCAGCACTCGAGAGCAAATCGAAGACGAAAGGGCCGAATAAACCCTATGCCTCCTCTAAGCAGGATGAATACCTACCCGGTGCTCCACCACCCAACAAAGAAGCCCCTCGGGCTGAAGGAATGACCTCGGCTCTCCGGTCGGCATTGCCAAAGGCCGAATCAGAAGAAGCTCGGGAGCTCGGAAAGGGGTTTGGCTTATGCCGAAAAGCACGCAAATCCCAGGACCGTGACTCGAAAACTTCGAACTAAACACCTCAGAGCAGGAGCATTGTAGTTGAAGTTCTTCGGGAGCATAACTATTCGCCAGAATGGCCACAAAGCCGAGACGAAGTCTAAACCGGCGCGCCCTGCACTTAAACCAGCGCGCCCTTGCTAGAGGCTTAAACCAGCGCGCCCTTGCATGGTCCTTAAATCGGAATGCCCCCTCTTCCTTTGCTGATCCGACACGCCCCTATTCACTTGGTGATACAGCGCACTAATTGCATTTGGGTTTAAACCGGCGTGCCCCTGGCCGCGCTGGTTTAACCTCAGTCTGTCCCATCTGTCAACCAATACTCTGTTCTCCTATCAGATTCAGGTGCACATTCAAGGGGGCATAGCATTCAATGCTACCAAGCTCTGCCTCCACATCCGTTTGACAGCACAGAAGCGGCAACGATGAAGCAGGCCCTGGTAAATCCATGAACATCCCATCCTCGAACGAGCAGCAGCGTACGGCACGAACCAGCAGCATCCAAAGCAACGAGTCAACTCCCTGCGTTGCTGCGAACAAGGCAGAGGTGGCAGGAATTCTCCCCCACTGGCCATTTCTACAAGAAACGTAACCCGTCCTATATATAAGTGGGTGGAAGAAGAGAGAAGAAGGGGGGGAGACGACAAGAGCAAGAGAGAGAGTCTGGTTCAGCTGGGAGTTCCCTCAGAAGAAAAAGAAGAAGCCTCGTTCCTACGCCTGATAGGTGAAGAAGAAGAAGAGAGATTAAGCGTGAGAGTGAGAGGTGAGCCCGGGGGGAGGGGCTTGTGCTCCGGTCCCCCCTCCGGCACCGATGTATTCACTTCTTCCCCCTGCTATCTTTCTTTTCCTCGAGATGTATTCTCCTTTGCTCTGGGATAGATCCCCTTGTGTATTTTGTTCCTCTTCCTCTTGTAGGTGAATAAAAGAAAATCCGTTACAGTATATGGTGTTCCGCTCATTTGGTTCCCTCCCCTTTCTCCCTATCTTCTACTCACCCAAGGCTCTTCGAAGCTTGCTTATACGTAGCATAGCCTTCGGAGGAACCAGTCAAAAGGGTGAACATTCATGGCCGCCTCTCATGGCATACATTCATCCTGTTCATGAAACCATCACCCGTGAGCCGTTGGAACTCTTGAAGGCTAGTCCTCGAGCCTCCACACTCACATGTGGGTTATCGGACTGTCGTGAGGTCTGTATTTTGAGGTTCACCCCGGAGCAATCCATTTGGTGTTCCTCTATTTTTCTCTAGCAAGCCTCAGTCCGGGGGAGATGCTACCCAATTTTTGCCAGGAACATAAACAATAAGAACAAGGAACGAGGGCACAAAATAGAGCATAAATGAAGTTCCCTCAGAACAAAATGCTTCTCTGAGTAAGGCACTGAACTAACCTCTAAAGCCTTGCATAATAAACTCTTCCAACAAAACACTTAAACCTCATCTTTACCCATCTAATTCACCAGCTGAATGAGCAACTTAACCATCAGATTAACTTGCAGGTGGAAGGAGAGAAGAAATAGAGTCAAAAAGAATGAAACAAACCCTCTAAGGACTATTCTAGCGCGCTCTTAATCTGGCGCGGGCTAATCCGGCGTGGTACCCCCCCCCCATCGCGTCGGTTTAACCCCACACTCAAAACTCCCTCCATTTTTCTGGCACCTATCTGGCGCTCCCCATCCTTGTTTGAGCCAAAACTGGCGTGCACCCCGACATCCCTTGTTGATCGGCGCGCCCCCTCTTGGTGGCCTTAGCCGGCGCGCCCCTCTATCTCCTTGACCATTACCTAGCACGCCCTTCTTACTCTCGAACTCATTAAACCGGCGCGCCCCCCCTTCAACACTCTTAACCGTCGCGCCCCCTTGCACCTCCTATTCCGGCGCGCCCCTTGGCTTCCCATTTAATCGGCGTGCCTTCCATAAAAAGAAATATAATTAACCAAACAAATGAAAGGAATATGAAGCCAATAATCAAGAGTTGCCCCTGCTATAACTAAAATTTTTGTTCCGGGGACTCTGCCCCCGGAAACCCCTGCAAGGGGCGCTGCCCCCTTGACCCCCGCGACCTGACCGGGTAGGTCAAACCCCGCGACCTGACTGCGCAGGTCGATCCGGGTGCGAGGGCACACAATGGCGAGTTCAGGCTCCACTCTTAACAATTCGCTCCCCCAGACTATGTGTGAATAGAAAAGCAACGATGCCCCATGGTATCAGACGTGTACCTCGGGGATCCCGATATGGCCATAGTCTTCAACCACCTCGGGCCAATAGATCATCAGCTTGACCCACTTCTATCGGGATCCAATCCCGCATCCACATTAAACTTACCGTATCTACGGCAGACATCCGTGCAACTTTGTCGCTGTCTTCGATGCTTCGAATGCGGACTCTCGTCCGAATAGTGAATGGTCCATTAGTGACTGACATATATACCGAGATCTAATCCCACACTTGCATTAAACTTGCCATACTCACGGCAGAAATTTGTACGATTTTGTCACCATCTTTTGTGCTACAAACACGGACTTCTGTCCGAATAAGAAATGGTCCGTTAGTGACCGACACATATACCGGGATCTAATCCCGCGCATGCATTAAACTAGTCGTACTCACGGTAGACATTCGCACGGTTTTGTCGCCGTCTCCTACGCTACTGATGAAGTCCTGCGATCAATGACACCCAAGAGGGGGGTGAATTGGGTGTTTACAAATTTTAAAGAAACTTTTGGCTTTTTACAACATATGTGATAAACATTAATTAGCAATTTGAAAACTTTTTAACCAATTCTCTCAATCTCTCCGTTCCCACACGACCATATAACGAATACAATCAAACCATGCAAAAAACACACAATGCACAACGGTTTTTAAGGTGGTTCGGATGCAACGACGGCAATCCTACGTCCACCCCTCACTAAACCCGGTGAGGCTTCACTCGGGGATAAATCCCCAAACGGAGACGACGCTCCAACCACACACGCAGTACGACGCCTGCACACATACACGGGGACGCGCCCCAACACACACACACACACACACACATAGAGACGAGGTCTCCAACATGACCTGACAATCGGATCAACGACACACACACTTGCTGCGACAATTGCAGCACTTTACTTGCAGCACTTTACACACACAAACACTATGATCTGAATAAAATCACACACACACACACGTAGATCTAGGAAGACCTACGCACACACGAATGGAACACCACGACGACCACACACTACCACGATCTGAGACGATCCACACACACACTGATGTTTGCAGTTTATGAGAAACACAAATGAAAAACACTAGGCACAAGATGCTAAAATGAAGAAACCATAGTTTAGAATGCTCTTGATTAAGGCTCCCCCTGAGTGCGTGCTTCAGCTCTTCCGTTGATTACTTCTTTACTTGAATGGTTTAAGACTCGACTTGAATGGCCTTGTATTGGATGTAGGTTTCCTTGCAAAGAGTACTGTTCACTGCTACAGTATTCCTTCTTCTCTTCACTTGGACAGCCTTCCCTTAAGCTCTTCTTAAGACCCTTGCTTGATTGGAACTCCATGGCTTTGGAAGATGACTGAATGGCTTCAGTTGATACTTGAATGGCTTCGATCAGATGAAGAACTTGGTTGAAGGAATGTTGTTCACGATCGTTGTAGCAACCTTCCCTTGATAACTACTATCTTGATCTCTCTTGGTTGATTTGTTGTTGCTTCAGTTCATGGGAAGACGAAGGCTTCAAAATAGATATTGGATCTTCAGCTATGATGAGGCTTTGATCTCCGAATCACTGTTCACGGCCACAGTGACATTCCTCCTCTTCCTTGAGCCAACTTGATCCCTCTTTTTCTCTTAGAGTCTCTTAGGGTTTATGACCTTAAAGAGAGGTTTTATAACCCTTGGAAGGTTAGGAGACAAGCCCTAGACCTAGATCCACAATTTCTGGGGTGATTGAGAGCATTGGGATTAAAGAAATGGGGAAGGGAATCTCTTCACAGATTGGAGAGAAAATGTCAAAGTTGGAGGCTTCGGGGGTGGCGGTCGACCGGAGGTGGGCTAGAGGTCGACCGCTCTGAGAAAACCTTGTAGAAGATTGCTTGATGTTATTTTCGGTTGACCGGGATCAGCCGGCGGTCTATTGCTCTGAGAAAAATTGTAGTTTTCTAAATTCTGGTAATTTCGGTCGACCGCCAGCTACAGGTCGGTCGACCGCCAGCTACAGTAAATTCCAGACCACTACATTTTAGCCCCAAACTCCATTGCCACCCTTCCAAACTGTGTGGCATCAAACTCCTTTGATCTTGGAGGGATTATACAAAGAATTTAACCTACAAAACCATGATAAAAATGATTAGAACTTTAGCTTAATAATCAATATGATCAATGTATGAAATGCATACATGAAGGCCCATATTCAAGGTGCATACAAACACTTGAACTATAAAAGCTTTAAGCTAAAGGTCAAGAATTATTTCTATGCAAGTGAGCAAAGTATGAGAACACTTTAGCCATGCACATATACAAGTGAACACTTTGAAAACATGATTGACTAAAGATCAAGATCTATGCATTTGTCCAATATGAATACATCATGTAACCAAGCTCCATGAAGAGTATGCATGGGAAGCATTCAAAGCACATGTTCAACTCAATCATATTCAACCAATCGACAGGAACAATCAACCATTTAGTTTAGTTATCATCGTTCACTCAATAACACAAAACCATAGCATTACACACTAAGTTTAGTTAACATCAAAACTATAGCTCAACAATCTCCCCCTTTTTGATGATGACAAACTTAGGGATAAATGAGGACAAAACGAAGTGATGATGACAAACTAAATGAGGATACAACATGTTCTTATCCCCCTAACACAAGTAATCATGAATCCTTTTTCTCCCCCTTTGACATTATTAAAAAGCGGAGATAAGGCAAAGCTTTCTCCCTTATCAACAAGTAAAACGAAACCAACAAAGAAGGAGCAATTCTTGCTCCCCCTTTGACAGTATCAAAAGGCGAATGAATGTCAATCTTTCTGCCACATTAACACTATCAAGATGAAGGGAAGAAACCACTGAGGTCCATATAGCAGCATGATGAATAAGCAAGGGATAATGACCCACGTTTGAAATTCTGATGAAGCATGAGCAAATTATAAACAAGTGGGTTCATGGAATGTCTGGAAGGCACTAAAACATGTTTTTGTTGATTTTCATGATTGCAGATTTTTATTTATTTTATGATACCAATGGTTGGCATGAGGGGATACCAATTGTCGATCACTTGGACGTGCTAGGATGAGTAGAGCTAATTTCACACTTCTCCCCTTGGTCAATCAAAATCCAAAGCTTATTTAACAAGTGTGCAGCATGTGAAGTCCATTTAATTTTTGGGTTTTTATTATTTTCATATTTTTAATTTTTGATTTGTGGTTTGAAATGCATGAGATGCAACATATGCATGTGATGACATGTGAGATGCATAAACAAACAAGTAAATACATATATATACATGCAACACAGCTCCCCCGTAATTATTTAAGAGGGAATGGGTATAAAAAGAATGCATGAGGGTCATAGCAACTGAAATGTTCACTTAAGACACCTAGGAGGTTGTGCAATCATAGAGGAAGAGTCATGCAATAATTAATGCAGTCAATCAATTTTCTGAATACATATTAAATCAAATTTTCAAAGTGTAAGTTAGTAACATGAAAAATGATAGTTGCAGTATGGATATTCAGATTTTCATATTAACACAATGAGACATTTTACATACTGCACTTCAATTTTTGAGAACAGCGTATTAGAGGCTACGCTATACCACAATGAGTTTTCACCATCATTTTTCACTCAACCAGTATCACATGGTAGTCAGAATTTTTCAAGAGTGATCACGTTCAAATAATTCCTTTTTACGGGAGTAGATGCATGGAGCTCATGCCAGAATTCCCGGTTACTCAGAATACTGAACCATTTCACCTCATCTTGAACATAGGTACTTTAATCAACACTTTTCAGAAATGAACCACATCACGTCTCAGGTGACATGTGCCCAATTTACTCAGTGAGACTGAGTATTGCTCTGCCTTTCTTTTTCATTCGAGATTTTTTAAAAAGATAGGTAGGCAGCTTTTTCCTCAACTGTCTCTTCAACATACATGCAGTAAATTTAACATCTCGAGAGTGTTGAAAAGAAATTCATATATCCTTATCGTTAACACTCATTTTCACATTTTGTGCATGAAGTGTGCGAATTTGATTCAGCATGTATACCAAAAATATCATGAACACATGACAGTGCTACTCCCCTTAAATAGATGCACTTATTAAGTATGAACTCCCCTAGAGTGTATGACAAGAAACACACCAACAATGACTCAAATGCATCATTATTAAGCAAGGATATATGAAGCCATAGAAATACCAAAGGATGGGGGTAAATAATATATAATATCAAGCAAGCATGCAGAGGGAATGTATGCAACATGCAATGTAAACATGCAACTGATACTAATCAAATGGATACCAATTTAATCAATTGAATGCAGCTAATGCATGAGTACTGATGCAATGTAACCTTTGATCATATAGTAGTGGAATGGAAATGCAATATGCCAAGACAAAATGCAATGTGGTGCAAAGCTTCTGATATCAAATGAATGAACTTACTGCAATTGATGCATGAGTTCTAATGCATGCAACCTATGCTTGAATGAGAGTGTGATGTAATATGCAATTACAGCAAGGGAGGGCTTTGATTTTCACACTATGAGACAAGTTCCACATTAGAGCATTCACATTTTATCAATGTGTCAACAACTTTTGCATGACATGACCTTTATGAGATAAGGGTGCTTAAAAGATTAAAATTAAGCAATGCAACCTAATTTTCAGAATTTTTCAAAAATAGATTTTCAAAGGTCATTCACAAGTATTGAAATGAGAATTAGCCAAATGTATGAATCATTCAATCACAAACATGTTTTCAATTTTCATAGCTTAGCTCAAAAGTTCATTCACACATCAACCAATCCAATTTACAAGATCTGGTACGAGGCAGAGTTTGTAGTCCGAAGACCCAGCTCAACGCATAGGGAATGCTTCCAAGTGGACATGATCCACTCTTCCACAGACGCCATTTGATGTACCAGATATGCAATTCAATTCAAGTGTGATCATGCAATTCAAATTGAGAATATTCAATATGCAATCACTTCATACACATCTCTCAAGATTTTCAATTTAGTTCAACCAATTAGACAGTTTCATCACAACATGCTGGTGAATGACAATACAAGTTTTTAGAATTAATACATGTCATCTAAAGGTTGCACCTAGTGACAAAAGGCCATTGCATGATTGTATATTTCCAAGGCAAAAAGGGTTGAGTTACCTTAGTTCAGTATTCAAGATTGGAGGCCTTTAATCACTAAAATCACCAACCTCACGAAGGTTGATATTTCAGATTTTGATTTCTTACCTTTGCCATGAGAATCTATTTTCTTCCAAACCTTTCTCCTGCAATCCAATGAAGAGTAAAATTCAGTTTACTTATTGAAAGTATTTTCAAATCTTCTCGCACAATTCCTGTAAAATGTTCACAAAAGATATTATTAGTAGCTCAGAAATGATATCATCCACATATACTTGAACCACTAGATTATCTTTACCTGCTTACCTCGTGAGACGTGGTTGATTAACCTTACCTCTTGAAGCCATTTTCAATCAAAGGATGCGAGCCCTTTAACACCATGCCTTTGGTATTTTGCCTCAATTCTTACAGATCTTCCTGTAGCTAATGTACATGTTTGTAGATGATTTGTATCTTTAAGATCTGAAGAGAGTTATTCAATTTAGCAACCGACACGGGGTGCTTATCAAAATCACTTCCTGTCTCCTAGTAGCGGTTGAGGAAATTTCCATCATTTTCATCCTTGCAAGGTATTCTTTCACTTGTTTCATCCCTTAGTTGATTCAGACATGGCCATGGCTAGCCTAACACGACTTGAATTTGGAAGTGTGATCTGCATTCAAAGATGAAAAGATTTGATTTATTAATTTCAATTCAGATTTATTAAAAATAATATGAAATGTTCTTTTGCCAAGTTAACATCCCCACACAAAGCTCTAGACTCAATGCATGACTTAGGGGTGATCCTAAAGACTAGGTTCCTATGATGAATATGGGTGCTCCCCCTCAATATGTGTTCATGAATGCAAGATTTTCCATACAAGTTCTAATGCAGTATGTAGTCATGGATGTGATGAAGACAAGAGGAATGCAATGCATTATGATATGAGTTCACAATGTCTAACTTTGCATGACATGACAAGATGTGAAGACATATGGGAAACTCAATGTGTGTGGTGAAGGTAAGTTGACGACATACAAACAACTCTTAACAATATGCTATATCACACTCGACATGCACAAGGATATGCAATTGACATCGGATGAAATGCATATTCAAGCATATGCATGATTACATGACTCTATGACACAAGATGAGTCAAAACATAACCTAATCACCGTAGAGGGTAGGAGGGATATCACCTGTGATTTTAAATTCAATTTTTAATTTTCTGCTTTAGCCTTTCTTGAGTCACTTGACTCGTGTGCCTTACCTTCTTGGCGAAAACTGAGTTCTTACTTTTCATCCCCATGGCACACCTGCAAAATAGATTTCTCATTTGACATTCTTAGGTACCCAAATCTTTTTGGGTCCTTGATGGTTAGTAGCAACATAGACATGTGACTTCCAATTTTTGACAACATCCAAATCATCATTTTTCTTTAGAAAATAATCATGCTTAACGTTCCTAGATTTTTCAAAGTGATGGTAGAAAGCTCGTGGCATCATATTCTTTCTTCTCATGGGTTCTACTGATTTGTGTGTGTGAGCATGATGTGTAGAGTGTGAGTTCTTTCTCTTCAACAGTAACCAGCAATGTGAAGTTGTATGACCCCTTTTACCACAGTGATTACAATGCACAGAAGGTTCTGTAGTGAATGCTTTCTTTGCATTTTTCAAAACAGCTTGGTTTTTGCATGCTCTCAAACCATCATTCTTCATAATGAAATAATCATGCATGACATGCCCAGATTTACCACAGTAAAAACATGAGTTTCTTTCTAGGTGGTTGTGTGTGTGTGGCATAAGTATGTTTAACATGCATGGAAGTGCTAGCAGCATTTTTGGATTTTTAATGCAAGTTGATTTTCTTTGTGGATGGATGTGTGTATGCAACATGATTTTCCTTTTTTAGATTTTCATTTGATGTGCTGGCTATGTTTGAACTGTGCACAAAAGATGTATAAACTTTATTTTTAAACTTCTTTTTGTTCACAGGATTATAGCCCAGCCCTTCCCTTAAAAAATTCACTTTCACCCCCAATAATTTGTCCAAGTTTTCTTGACCATTTACAAATCTAGATAACGAATCATTCAAGTCAAGAATTTCAGATTGAAGAGATTAAATTTGCAATCCAGAATTGGCAAGTTCTTCTTCACAAGTAGAAAGACTAACATTCAACATGGCATTGGTAGTCTTAAGGCATTCTACTTCTTACCTAAGTTCATCCACATTTTCACATTCTCTAACAACCAGAGATTTTCCTTTTTCATGAATCAACAATCTTTCAGAAATGACCTTGTTCAATTCCTTCAGTTTCTCATTCTCTTTAACAAGTTTTTGATCATGAACAAATTCATTTTGGCCATTGTTCATCAGACTTATTCTCTCTCTCAGCTCTTTGTTTTCATTTCTCAAAGAAGAGATTTGATCTTTGTAAATTTCAATGTCAAACACATGACCATCAATCAATTCCTTTAAATGTAGACATTCTTTGCATGAGGAATTACAGTTATTTTGTTCAGCATTCCTTTTTAATTTTTTATTTTCAGATTTTAGCTTCTTATATTTATTTTCCAGCTCATCATATGCAATCAATAGATCATTGAGAGATATGCTTTCAGAGTCTGAGTATACCTCTAGGGATGATCCTTTCTAGTCACTCCCTTGATCGCTCGTGCCTGCCACAAGGCATTGGTCTTCATGCTCTTCCCGGACTTTGGTTAAGCCATCCAAGATATCCTTCGCGGACCTATAATGGAAGACAAAAGGAAACTGATTAGAACTGACTGTAGCAGTGAACAATTTTAAAACCAACCGATTTTGATCATGTTTATGCTTATGATTTTTAGCCCAGACAGCTTTGTCTTTAGGCAATTCATAGGGACCAGACGAGACAAGCTTCCATAGCTTAGGGTCGTATGAATTGACTAGACTGAACATTCTTCCTGACCACAAATCAAAGTTACAACCATCAAACATCGATGGAGAACTCAGGGTGTACATATTGGTAGTCATTGATCTGGATCTCTCTAGATCGTTAGATCTATGAAGAATTAGAGCCTTAGCTCTGATACCAATTGAAGTCCCGCGATCAATGACACCCAAGAGGGGGGTGAATTGGGTGTTCACAAATTTTAAAGAAACTTTTGGCTTTTTACAACATATGTGATAAACATTAGTTAGCAATTTGAAAACTTTTTAACCAATTCTCTCAATCTCTCCATTCCCACACGACCATATAACGAATATAATCAAACCACGTAAAAAACACACAATGCACAGCTGTTTTTAAGGTTGTTCGGATGCAACGACGGCAATCCTACGTCCACCCCTCACCAAACCCGGTGAGGCTTCACTCGGGGATAAATCCCCAAACGGAGACGACGCTCCAACCACACACGCAGGATGATGCCTGCACACATACACGGGGACGCGCCCCAACACACACACACACACACACACACACACACACACACACACACACACACACACACACACACACACACACACACACACACACACACACACACACACGGAGACGAGGTTTCCAACACGACCTGACAACCGGATCAACGACATACACACTTGCTGCGATAATTGCAGCACTTTACTTGCAGCACTTTACACACACAAACACTATGATCTGAATAAAACCACACACACACACGTAGATCTAGGAAGACCTATGCACATACGAATGGAACACCACGATGACCACACACTACCCCGGATCTGAGACGATCCACACACACACTGATGTTTGCAGTTTATGAGAAACACAAATGAAAAACACTAGGCACAAGATGCTAAAACGAGTAAACCACAGTTTAGAATGCTTCTGATTAAGGCTCCCCCTGAGTGCGTGCTTCAGATCTTCCATTGATTACTTCTTTACTTGAATGGTTTAAGACTCGACTTGAATGGCCTTGTATTAGATGTAGGTTTCCTTGCACGGAGTACTGTTCACTGCTACAGTACTTCTTCTTCTCTTCACTTGGATAGCCTTCCCTTAAGCTCTTCTTAAGACCCTTGCTTGATTGGAACTCCCTGGCTTTGGAAGATGACTGAATGGCTTCAGTTGATGCTTTAATGGCTTCGATCAGATGAAGAACTTGGTTGAAGGAATGTTGTTCACGGTCGTTGTAGCAACCTTCCCTTGATAGCTACTATCTTGATCTCTCTTGGTTGATTTGTTGTTTCTTCAGTTCATGGGAAGATGAAGGCTTCAAAATAGATCTTGGATCTTTAGCTATGATGAGGCTTTGATCTCCGAATCACTGTTCACGGCTACAGTGATATTCCTCCTCTTCCTTGAGCCAACTTGATGCCTCTTGTTCTCTTAGAGTCTCTTGGGGTTTATGACCTCAAAGAGAGGTTTTATAACCCTTGGAAGGTTAGGAGACAAGCCCCAGACCTAGATCCACAATTTCTGGGGTGATTGGGAGCATTGGGATTAAAGAAATGGGGAAGGGAATCTCTCCACAGATTGGAAACAAAAAGTCAAAGTTGGAGGCTTCGGGGCTGGCGGTCGACCGGAGGTGGGCTAGCGGTCGATCGCTATGAGAAAACCCTGTAGAAGATTGCTTGCTGTTATTTTCGGTTGACCGAGATCAGCCGGCGGTCGACCGCTCTGAGAAAAACTGTAGTTTTCTAAATTCTGGTAATTTCGGTCGACTGCCAGCTACAGGTCGGTCGACCGCCAGCTATAGTAAATTCCAGACCACTACATTTTAGCCCCAAACTCCATTGCAACCCTTCCAAACTCTGTGGCATCAAACTCCTTTGATCTTGGAGGGATTATACAAAGAATTTAACCTACAAAACCATGATAAAAATGATTAGAACTTTAGCTTAATAATCAATATGATCAATGTATGAAATGCATACATGAAGGCCCATGTTCAAGGTGCATACAAACACTTGAACCATAAAAGCTTTAAGCTAAAGGTCAAGAATTATTTCTATGCAAGTGAGCAAAGTATGAGAACACTTTAGCCATGCACATATACAAGTGAACACTTTGAAAACATGATTGACTAAAGATCAAGATCTATGCAGTTGTCCAATATGAATGCATCATGTAACCGAGCTCCATGAAAAGTATGCATAGGAAGCATTCAAAGCACATGTTCAACTCAATCATATTCAACCAATCGACAGGAATGATCAACCATTTAGTTTAGTTATCATCGTTCACTCAATCACACAAAACCATAGCATTACACACTAAGTTTAGTTAACATCAAAACCATAGCTCAACAACTGATACAGACTTTCGTCCGAATAAAGAATGGTCCACAAGCGACCGATATACGCATATCTGTGAACGTTTGCACCCCAATGCAGTGTTTGTTTAGACGCAATCCAAGATTCCATTCCCGCTTTCATTATAATGAATTTTAGGCCATAGGGCCCCTTTTCCTGGCAATCAATCAAGGGTTGTCCCCTCTCCGAGGGGATGTAATTAACGTCGTAGCCTTTATGGTACGGTGGGTTCTCAGTCCCGACACGAACTACACAATCGTCTGATTAGTCAAATAGAGCGCACCATGGGCTTCATTGAAGCCCGAATAAATCATCATCTAGGTGACTGGCACGCCCACGCACTTAATAAAACCAATAAACAAATAAACTTCTTAACGAAAAGTGAGTCCACAGGTTCCTTGCCCTAAAGATCTATTTTTATAACACTTGGGTTGCTCAAGAGACATGCCAAGATAGAGATCCACGTTTCCTCGCAGATTAGGGGCCTTTAGGACTCAAAAGTCCAAAAGAGATGGCTGCCCATGATGGAGAAATGCAAAGTCAACAATTGTTGCCGTGAAGGGGTCGGTCGACCGAAGTAGAGCGGTCGGTCGACCAATCTTTGGATGAAACAAGACTTTTCAATGCTGGGAGACTCGGTCGACCGATATTAAGCCGTCGGTCAACCGAACTCTGTAACTTTCTAGAGTTCTAAAACTTGGGAAATTCGGTCGCCCGATCTGAAGTTGTTGGTCGACCGAAATCTGGAATTTCTTTAGAAACCAACTTATTAGTCCATAAATCATATCCAAATGGAAAATGCCTTATATCCTCATCTTCTTCCATTCATTTTGTGTTAATTTGACACATTATGGGCATTTTGGAAGCATGATTATTTTGAGCGTTGGATCATGATGGAAATTGGCCTCTATTACATTCTTATGTTCGCTCTTGAGCAAATATGCATGGCACGAGACGGAACACACGTCCAGGGTTTTGTTATTATCAAAATCACCTGGAGAAACTCAACAATCTCCCCCTTTTTGATGATGATAAAACTCTATAACATTAAATGCATTAGCGTGCCGTTAAAACCTGAAATTAACGAATTACATCCTTGCATACTCTTACATGGTTCTTGTGCGTGGCGGAGTTTACACTCACGCATAGTGAAGGATTTCAGAAAGGCGGACCTATCTTTCATCCAATCACCATTTGATATACAGAACTGATTGAGGGGCAATAATCAAAAAAATTCTGCAAGGCAATCTATTCATAATGAACCATCTATCAAGCCAAACCAACGCAAACCATTCAATCATATTTGCCAAATTCAAATTGAGAAGAAATGAAAGGCAAGAACCAACATGTATGTCCAATACCAAGTGCTTTTCATTCATTCCAATGTCATTACATATTACATTGACACTGACGGACACAAGAAATGCAAATGCAAATGACTTAGACACAAAATGCAATAGCTCAGAAATGCCAAATGGCAAACATTCATACAAACATGTGGACACTCAAGCATAACATATGTAAACCTATAGTAGCTACTCCTCCCCCTTTGGCATCATCAAAAGAGGGGAGGAGATACAAGAAAAATGGATGAAATGTAAACTACAAGACCCAAAGATAAACACAAAGAGGATGAAACAGAAGATCCTCAATGGCCGTCTTTAGGAGGCCCCTGATCACAAAGGCGGCGTCGGATGTCAACAAGAGTCTGACCTTTGTAATGAAGTCGGTGCTGAACATTGGCAAGGTTGTTCTCATTAGCCCGGCCATGGTGCGGGATGTCAACAAGAGTGCGGTTCATGAGGTGAAAGGCTTGGCGGGAATCTTCATGGCTGGCGGTGAGGGTAGTCATATGAGTGGGCAGGTTGGCCATATTAGTTGACAGGTGTAGATCTTAAGAAATCCACTTAAGGAAAATAAGAAGAATTATTAAGCTTGGAAAAAAGCAAGCAAAAGCATGGGAAAGAGAGAGAACAGGGAGCATGCGTAGGATGCTAAACGGAAAGGTGATCGCTAGAGACGCGAGGGCCACAAAGAAATATGACAATTAAGAACAAGGAGGGATCGCGAATATAAATACCTTGAAAGTGCGGGGAGATGTGAGTGTCACCTTCTCTTTCTATCGGCCGGCCGATGAAGAGAGTTCTTCTTATGCTTTATTACCCTTGCAAAATAAATAAACACCAAATAAAAGAATGGATTAGAACCAAGGTGAGTGTAGCATCAAATTCATAATAGAAATAAACAATGAATCATGTATAAGAACACACCTTGTTGGTGTTGGCTTTAAACCCATATGCAAAGGGTGGGTAAAAGATGATATATGATGAAAAGGAGTGTGCAATTGTTGCATTAAGGGAGATTCTCAGCGTGGTTGAGATAATGAAAAGAGTAATAAAATATGATGCATGAACATGAATATAAACTAATGAAAATAAAAGAAGAGAAAGAGAGGAGATAGGTTTATTGGTTTTCTCCAGTTATTTGCTTCAAAGGATGAAGAGGCTCCAAATCTTCAAGGGAGGAAGAAGAACTCCATGGATGAAGCTTTAAGGTACATGGGAGACTTCCTCCTTGAGACTCCGATCCGACAACACCTCCCCTAGATTGATTGTTGATGCCCTTTACACAAGGGAGAGAGGGGTCCTATTTATAGGGCCAAAATTCAGAGTTTAATCCAAGGAAAATTGGGAAAATATGTTTACGTTGGATATGGAAAGAGATAAACATTGGCCATGTGTCCCTTCATCCTTAGGAAGCCTTAGAATCCTTTTCCAAGTGAAAAGGAAGCTCAAAACGGAGAAACAAGGAGGTTCTGCGGAGTTCAGAACTCTGCAAGAATGGGTGACCACTCAGTGGTCACTATTTAAAATAATGCCAGATGTAAGTGTCACCAATTCTGGGATATTTCAAGACGGATTAGGACCTTTTGAAATTTGAAAAGAATTGGCGACCATGAGATGGTAGCTAATTAGAAATTAATACAAGTTTCGGACAGAGATAAAAACTCAAAATATAGTAAGGAAATTGATGACTTTTCACACGGGTGCCCATTTATGAAATAACGACCTTCTGGGAAGTCGTGGAATCAAAAATAATCCGGATTTGGCTCAAAATATGAAGAAAAGAATTGGCGACCTTCTGAATGGTCGCTATTTAAAGAATTGGCGACTTTTCAGAGTGTCACTAATTCATAGATTTCGAAAACTAGCCAAAAGGAAATCTACTAGAAATTGGCGCCCTCTAGGCTGCCATTATTTAGAAATTGGTGCCCTCTAGGCTACCATTAATTAAATAAGGAATTGGCACCCTCTGGGCTACCATTAATTAAAGAATTGCCACCCTCTGGGCTGCCATTAATTTCAAAAGGCCCTGAAAAATTGGAGAAAAATCTCAAAAAATCTAAAAAAATAGGAAAACGTGTGGAAAAGCTAGAGATTAAAGAAAAATGTGGAAAACTAATCCAATAAGTCAATTTGAGGGTCAAATGAGACATCACAATGCTATATGAGATATGCTCAAAATGATGTCAATTTTAGCGTGTCTACAACTACTCCCCCTTGGCGTCTGCTTTGGAAGGGAGCGACACGGAATGGAATGGAATGAAAGGTAGATGGAATGAAGTGGAATGAAGTGGGAGTGAACTGAAAAGCATATGTCAAGGTGTGATGAGACACACCATCAATATCACCTGATAAGAATTGAATCAATAGCTCAAGATAAAGCAATCTTGGGGAGATTCAATGAAAACAACAGTTGTTTAGATAAAGGAGGGAGTGTGCACGCGGGTACGAAGGAGATAAAAAGGAGCGATCAACTTCCAACGCGGTGGAAGTATCCCAGGTCACAAATCTGTAGGTTTCAACATTGGAGAGCGGTTACCAACCAATGTGGGCGTGCTGCAGCCAAGGTGGATCAATGGAAAATATTGAAATAAGAGGATAAAAATCCAAACAAAAGAGTTTTCAAGGAAACGGCCCAAAATGCCAACAAGGCGAACTGAGGACACAATTCGGCGTGAATATCTCAAACCTTGAAACATTAAGGATCAATTAACCCTCAAAATGAGTTATTAAAATGATTTTCCCTAGTTAATTCAAAATCCTACATGAATGCATGTTGGGCTAAAAGAAAAATTAAAACAAATGAAAATAGAAGATAGTCAAGGATAATATTGTTAAGCTGTCCAGACTGAGTCAAGATACCGATTTGTGAGCTGATACTAAGCCGAAGTCCATTTATCCGCACACCAACTCATAAAAGGAAACTATCGTCCCCAGTCTTGAACGGCTCAACGGCCTATCTGTATGACTAAGATTCCTCTGCAATCATCATTATTTTTGATGAAGGAGAACTAAAATTTCATGTTTACCAAAGTCACAAGGTCCTTGATATGATCTAGTAGTGTAGGTATCATATAGTAAAATGCATATAGGAGATGGTGAGAGCAATAAGCGTGGAGGAACTAAGATATGAGGTGCAAACACCGGGAGACTTGGATGATGATGCCCGAACGGTGGGGCCATGGGAGCTTCTTCCTGCGCTCAAAAATTCATTAGCCAAGATGTAGAGAACATAGCAAACAATGAATAGCATTAAAGAATTCAAATCATAGCATTTATCAAAGCATAGCATATAAAAGGCATATCATGAGTAGCATCAGTAGAATAAGTTGAAGCATGGCATTGCATTGAATATCATAGCAGAGACAGCATTAAAACATGAAACATGCAAAGCATCATTGTTCGTTGTTTGTCATGAGGATGACCATCTTGGCTAGTCATAAGATTTGGAGTTGAATGATCAAGATCAAGGTGATGATGCCCAGTGGCAGGAGTTATCCAGTGAAGAAAGAGTAAGAATCATTTAGAAGGATTTGGATATGAATGATTAGAATGATGCCCAGAGTGGCAAATCATGTTAATTAACAAAGGGAAGAATTGAAAAATTGATGGTAATGAACGGAGAGGACTCATCCCGAGTTCTTGGTCCTGTGTAGAAGAGTTGTCCCTACAAAAGCACCATCAGAAAAATACAATGTACTTTTTGGATTTTGAAATATGCAATTTTTTATGAGTTTTAAAAAACATTCAATTTCCTTGGAGATATTTTTGAAATTTTTTTTGGATTTTGGAAAATATTTGAATTTTTTAGATTTTGGAAAATATTTGACCTTTTTATGGATTTTGGAAAATATTTCACCTTTTTCTAGATTTTGATTTAGACTTTGCTAAGGCAACATCAAAGGGCGTTTGAAACCACTGGCTAGGGGTCCTCGTTCCCTCCCCTTTCGCTAAAACTGCCCAAAGCCGGGCGTGCATAAGAGGTGGCGCCCTATAACCGGCTACCCTTGGTTAACGGTGCCTCTACCAAGGCCATACTCAAGAAACACCTGGTCTTAAAGGGAGAAGAGAAGAACAATTGGAGACAGGCTTGATATAAGTTAAGAAGATATTGGGTTTTGACTTTTGTCCATAGCACAACCCCTTAGAGATTCGGTCTATTGTGCCGGGGCTTTATGTCATATCATCGAACCTTAATTCTCTTTTAGGCACGCATACGACCGGGCTCATAATGTCCCGCGGGAAAACTGTACTGCCCTCTTGCCATGCCATAAATTTTGAATTTTCTCTTCTGATTTGCTGATATATATTTTTCTTTTGATCATCAACAATTTTTTTTCATTTATGTCCTTTTCACTTGACAGATATTACAATTGAAATTTGAAAATTTGAGATTAAGGTCATAATAGACTGCCCCTATTTGAGACTTCCTCTTATCGAGGTGTGCTTAGGTTGGTTGTTTTGCCCATAATACCTCTATCCTCATATTTCAGCCGAGTTAAGAAGAGAAAGAGACTTCGTGCCCTCAAGCATGGCCCAAGTAGCAATGGTGTTCTATCAAAGGAGACGGCGAAGGACGCCGTGAAGTGTGTGCAGTGCCCAGCTAAGGGTTGCCCTTAACAAGCGGGGAGAGAATGTCAAATTCCCAGCATGGGGTGCTTAATAACCAAAGTGCTGCATAGCAAGCCTAAAGACTCTTTTCCATTGAATTAAATAAAAGGCTTAAGATAAAGGTCTAAAACAGCCACTCTTAATCCTGTTAAGAAGCACTTCATTTTGAAAACCATACGTGAAGAATGATGAAAATGCATACTTATGCACATGCGTTACCTTGCAACCTTGGAGAAGTAGCAGCCATCGGAGGTGATGTTGATAAATATGGGATTTGTTGTCCTCATGATGGATATGAAAGGATATCAATGTTTTGAAAGTGGCTTAACGAGAAGAAGCGGTGTGTAGACCAGACTCAGACGAATAAGGATAAAAGGAAAAGAGGTGTGGGCTAGAACTCCCTTAATAAGGTACAGAGGCCCTGATCACATGAAACGTCTATAGAAAAAATGGGAAATCAAGATGAGGAGTGAGGACTGAAGTCTCAAAAGCAGTGGGAGAACGGGTAAATGCCCAAAGCAGTGGATGTGGAAGAAGTCGGGTCGGACCCATGATCGGGAGGAATTAGGAGAAGGAATTGGTAAATGGAAAGAGACAGATCTGGAAGGTTCGGAGGTAAAGGAGGAGAATCATGATGTGGGTAAGAATCATCCAGAGGCTCTGGAGGAGGAAAATCCCGAGGGACGCAATGCCATGGGCAAAGGTATGGAAAAAGATGATTGAGGAGGAAGAAGAGAACAAAGGACGTGATGCCCTGGAGGAATAAGAAGACAAATCGGAAGAGAGGGAAGAAGGAAGGGAGATCCGGAGGTTCCAGAGGGATAGAATAGAAGGGGACACGATGCCCGGTGAGAATGGAGGATGAAAAATCTAGAGGGACATGATGCCCCGACGAGAGTGGATCAGAAAAGGAAGGAGGATCTGGAGGTTCCGGAGGAATGTGACGAGGAGGGACACGATGCCCTTGGAAGAGAGAAAGAGGATCCGAAGGAAGAAGATACCACGGGACACGATGCCCAAGGAAAAGAGGGAAAGAACCCAAAAACTTTGGGGACAAAGGTAAATCGAAAGAAAAAGGATTCGGAGACCCAGGGAGACAGGGAAGATATGGGTTCGAAAACCCGGGAAAGAAGGAATGCAAATGAATGTAATGCAATGAATGCAAATGGTGTGTGAAATGCATGATATGCAAAGAGTGCAAAGAATGCATGGAATGAGAGAATGAGATCCTCTTCCTCACCCATGGAGTGGCCCATGAAGAAAAGTCAATGGTGAAAGGAAATGTGGATGGAATACAATAAGGAGTGAATGAATTGGTGGGAGGCCCTTTATCCAAAGAATGCCCACCCCTCCATGGCAAGCAAGGTGCCCGACTAGACGGCTCATGAAGTGGACTCAACGCCTGTATGCTCTTATTGAGAGTAGAATGTGTTATTGTGATGCAAGAAGAAAACCCCTTAGGAAATCGTATAATGACGGACCAAGGGGTAATGAGAGCATTAAAAGAGTATCGACCAATGAGTAAGGTGACAATGGTAAAAGGTCGATTTGGCATCAACTTCAAAGAATTTATCATAGTGAGCCTTGATGGAGACTTATCAAATGTGCCCGGTATAATGACACAGATTGGCATTCGGCAAATGAATTCTCGAACCTTGAACAATAGAACCGAGGCCAAATCCTTCTTGCCCTGTTCTTGAATATCCTTGGCACTCACGCTTGTAGAAGTATACCCACTCCGAGGGGGGATGGATGGTGAGATGAAAGCGATAAGCTTGATGAGTAATGGAGGTGTAATGGGGAGTGTTAAAGGAAGTGTAAGTGGAGGTTCAAACAGGTTGAACTTTTCCCCTTGTTCGGAAACGGACGGGGTTGGCTCGAGTGCAAAAAAGGATGGACCCTGCTCAGGATCTGCCATGGGTTTGGAAAAAGGGTTTGGTGGAGGTATAGGCAAAGTGGGGTTTGGTGTTATTGGCTTTGGGGTTATAAGGATAGTGAAGGCCTTAGGTGGTGGGTTTAAAGGGTTAATTGGTTTATAAAAAGGTTCGGCGGGAGGTTCAGCGGAAGTCGATAGAGTAGAGGTAAACTCGGATGGCTTGGTGGAGGTTAATGGAGGTTCGGCGGAAGCTGATGAAGTGAAGGTTGGAGGTATAATGTTAAAAGGCTTAGTGCATTGGAAACATCGAATTTTAATGGGGTGAGAGGTTTGTAGTGTAGTGGAGGGATTATGGTGTGCCAGTGTGGGTGATTGGAGTATCGACCCATCATCGTAACACCAATTGGTTCGGTAAATGGGATTGGGGATGGTGGCATCGTCCTGAGAAGGGGGTTCATCGGGTAATGGAGGGAGTGGGAAATGGAGGAAACTCGGAGTGGGTTTCTCTTGAAGAACTTCATCATCATGTGCCGACTCCAACTCTTCACAAAGAACTTCCAATTCATCATTATCATTAGATTTAAATGGACACCGTGGTGAGGGCGTAATAATGGGTGGTGGAGTGTAACGTTGTGGTGGAGGATTATGTGGAGGATTATGTGTATGCGGAGGGTCATGATATTGTGGAAAATTTTATGGAGGTAAATGTGGAGGCGAAGGGGAATGGCTGTGTGAATAAGTGGGATATGTAGGCGGTGGAGGGCGGACGGCGTCCACTTGATAATTGACAATTGTAGGCTCATCTTGCTCACTTGAGTCTAAGATGCCATTATCTCTCCTCTCCTTCCAATCTTTTTCCATCTTCGTAATATTGTTCATAAAAGCATGAAGAGGATTGACTTGATGACGAGAAGGGGGAGCAGGCCGTGGGCTTGTGACCCTCTTTAATTGTTCCTCCATGGAAGCAATTTTATCGAGAAGAGTTTGTTGGAGGGGTCTAACTTGAATCACAGAGGGTTGGCCTTGAGAGGAAGACCGTGAAGGAGCGGCTTGATGTAGAGGCCGTGTAAGGGGGTTAATGGGCCGACCCCGAAAAGGACTCGGACTGGCCGGCTTGCAAGGAATGCATGGGCCTTGGGGCCGTGGAAGAGGAGGAATAGAAGGAGGCAGGTGATGGATCACCCGGACGGAAGTATGCGTAGAAGAAGGTGGATGGACTCCCCGAACGGGAGTATGAATAAGAGAGGGAGGCGGGTGACGGGCCACCCGAACGGGATTAGAAGAAGAATGTGATGAAGGAGAAGATGCACCCTCAACAATAGCTTTAAGGGCTTGGATTTGTTGAGGGGTGAGATGATCTATAGCATGCAAAACTTGGGAGACCTTCTCATCATGAGGAGGAGATGGTCCCGGGGAAGTAGCGGCTTGCAATGGATGCGAGGGACCATGAGATTGGGAATTGCCCATGGGTCAGGCAAAACCATAAGAGTGAGGAAGTGGCCCCTTAGATGAGTTGTAGTGAGAATTATAATGAACATGTTGAAATTGAGGATCATAAGATGTACTAGGTTGATCATCCTCATTAATATATGAATGACTTAACATGTTGGTTTGACTATTAAAGAGAAACATCATGCAAATTAAGCAATAGTTCAATCAAAACAATTTGCAAAGATCACACAAGTTAGATGCTAACGCTTGATTTCTTAAGTTAAATCTTGATGTAAATTAAGTGATTTTGCCAAAATTTGATATAGTTTACACAAGGTAGGAACCTAGTTTCAATGTGGTTTTCTTCAATGCCTACTAGGTATGCTCTCTCACCACGTATTAGGCTAACTAAACTCAGGGAACTTCAAGGTACAACCAGCCCAAGCTTTCGTGAAGGAATCCACGGGTGCGGGAACTTACGGAGGCCTTGGTTTAGGAGATTCTAATCCAAAGAGACACAGTGCTCAATGGAGGGTCCTTTCTTAACCAAGAGGGGGTGTGGTATCGTAGAAAATGTGGGGAGAGGAGGTCTCCCAAGCCAAATGCAATATGAATGCAGAACTAATGTAAAACAAAGAATAAACAATATATATATGAATAATATGCAAGAAGTATCCACAATAAATAAGAAAAGAGTGTGAATCTGTGAAAAACACAGGAAATTGGCGCCCTGACAGGTGCCACCAATTCCTGAACGGGCGCTCCCCTGAGTGGGCACCAATTACAAGTTTTTTTTCAGAAAGAGGGAATTGGCGCCCCCCTCAGTGCCACTATTTGATGAATGGGTGCCCTTCTAATGGGCGCCAATTAGAAATTTTTTTTTTTTAATGGGGCAGGGAATTGGCGCCCTGCACCCTGCCACCAATTGGGGAATGGGCGCCAATTCTTCCTGTCCTAAAAACTGTCCAACAGCCAGAAAGCTATGCAAATGAAGGTACCAATGGAAAGAAAAGGAAAAAAATACTCATAATCACATGTCATAGATCATGCCAATCAAGGGAAGTATGAGATAAAGCATGGCATGCTATATATATATATATATAAAGTGATGGATAAATAAATAGAATTTCTAAAAATCCATCAAACTAACAATCACTTAGGGAGAGTGCTACATGGAGCACAAAACGAGGTGCAATCACATGTGGGTTCCCAAGGGAAAGGGTAACCAAAAGAAAAATAAAAGGTGTCCCACCATGATCGCCAGTTTATAGATCTTAAGAAATCCACTTAAGGAAAATAAGAAGAATTATTAAGCTTGAAAAAAAGCAAGCAAAAGCATGGGAAAGAGAGAGAAAGGGGAGCATGCATAGAATGCTAAAGGGAAAGGTGATCGCCAGAGACGCGAGGGCCTCAAAGAAATATGACAATTAAGAACAAGGAGGGATCGCGAATATAAATACCTTGAAAGCGCAGGGAGATGTGAGTGTCACCTTCTCTTTATATTGGCCGGCCGATGAAGAGAGTTCTTCTTATGCTTGATTACCCTTGCAAAATAAATAAACACCAAATAAAAGAATGGATTAGAACCAAGGTGAGTGTAGCATCAAATTCATAATAGAAATAAACAATGAATCATGTAAAAGAACACACCTTGTTGGTGTTGGCTTTAAACCCCTATGCAAAGGGTGGGTAAAAGATGATATATGATGAAAAGGAGTGTGCAAGTGTTGCACTATGGGAGATTCTCAACGTGGTTGAGATAATGAAAATAGTAATAAAATATGATGCATGAACATGAATATAAACTAATGAAAATAAAAGAAGAGAAAGAGAGGAGATAGGCTTATTGGTTTTCTCCAATTGTATGCTTCAAAGGATGAAGAGGCTCCAAATCTTCAAGGGAGGAAGAAGAACTCCATTGATGAAGCTTTAAGGTACATGGGAGACTTCCTCCTTGAGCCTTTGATCTGGCAGCACCTCCCCTTGATTGATTGTTGATGCCCTTTGCACAAGGGAGAGAGGGGTCCTATTTATAGAGCCAAAATTTGGAGTTTAATCCAAGGAAAATTAAGAAAACGTGTTTAAGTTGGATATAGAAAGAGATAAACATTGGCCATGTGTCCCTTCATCCTTAGGAAGCCTTCGGATCCTTTCCCAAGTGAAAAGGAAGCTCAAAATGGAGAAACAAGGAGGTTCTGCGGAGTTCGAAACTCTGCAAGAATGGGTGACCACTCAGTGGTCGAGATTTAAAATAATGCCAGATGTAATTGTCGCCAATTCTGGGACATTTCAAGATGGATTAGGACTTTCCGAAATTTGAAAAGAATTGGTGACCATGAGATGGTCGCTAATTAGAAATTAATACGAGTTTCGGACGGAGATAAAAACTTAAAATATAGCAAAGAAATTGGCGACTTTCCATACGGACGCCCATTTATGAAATAGCGACCTTCTGGGAAGTCATGGAATCAAAAATAATCTGAATTTGGCTCAAAATATGAAGAAAAGAATTGGTGACCTTCCGAACGGTCGCTATTTAAAGAATTGACAACTTTCCGGAGTGTCACTAATTCATAGATTTCGAAAACTGGCCAAAAGAAAATCTACTGGAAATTGGTGCCCTCTAGGTTGCCATTAATTAGAAATTGGTGCCCTCTAGGCTGCCATTATTTGATTATTTGGCACCCTCTGGGCTGCCATTAATTAAAGAAGGAATTGGCATCCTCTAGGCTGCCATTAATTTCAAAAGGCCCCGAAAAATTTGAGAAAAATCCCAGAAAAATTTGAAAAATAGGAAAACGTGTGGGAAAGCTTGGGAAATATGGAGATTCAAGAAAATTGAGAAAAATTACTCAAATAAGTTAATTTAAGGGTCAAATGGAACATTACAATGCGATAAGATATATGCTCAAAATGATGTCACTTTTAGCGTGTCTACAATAGGGTACCCACGACTGTGGAGAAAGAGTCAATCCGGCCAGACATAGAATCAAGCATAGTGCCAAAAGTGGCAAAAGAGGTGTCAATGTGACTCCCAAAGGTAGAAAGTTGCTCTCCAAAAGTATCCACCGTAGTCTCTATTCTATCTAGTCGTCTATCAACTCCCTCGAAGTCTGCCCAAGAGGGTTGTCCAGTGCCTTGAGTGGAGGACTACCCGTGATGGAACTGTGAAAGTACCTCCGGATCTGCATGCTATGGAGGAGGAGGAGGAGGAGGAGGCTGCTCCTCCGCCTGAACTGGAGGTGAGGCTTGCCCTTGATCATCCTGTTGACCTTGCTATTCTTCTTCATCATTTTTAGATTCTTCTCCATAAACTCTCACATCTCTATGTAACTCTCCATCGGGACCCTAATAATACCCAAAAGTAGTGAATAGCTTGTGTTTGTTGTAAACATCATCTTGTCGCACTGGAATGGACACTTCATCAGCCAAGCTGATCCTGGCATAAATGAATACTCCAGTTAATTGAGATGCATAAGGAAAAGATCTCCTTCGTTGTGTACGGCATGACCCAAATAAATCTGTCATAAGGCGACCCATGTTTATAGTCACATCATTCATCACATAAAAAAACAAAAACTTGTGCACCTCTCTCACCTCATTTTGGCTTCCGCCCTTTGGATAGATTAGTGTAGTAAACATATGATGCAAAATACGCTGCAATGGAGGGAACTAGTTGGCATTCAGCGTGATCAAATTGCTAACTCCATGCACGTATTCGCTACAGGTCATGAGGATGAAAGTTTCCTCAACATGACCATGACCAAGGAGCATATCTTCACCCCTAGCAAAAACTCCTAGGGCACTCTCAAATAGATCAGGATTTACTGGAATCTCAATCCCTTTGACAACAGTGTATAAATGTTCATTTCTCATGAATAAATTTCCATAGAACAGTTAAACAAGGCTCGGATAATATCTGGTATACCTTGTTACAAAATCAATTCAACCATCATGAACCTCAAAAATAGCACCTATATCTGGGAAGAGTTCATTCATTTCACCAAAAATCGACCAGACGGGGGTCGAGTATTGGCGGTGGGCACAGTGGCGGTGCACGTGGAGGTGCGGGTGCCTGCTGTGATGGAGGAGTTCTCACCTCTTTTGGAGCTAGACTCCCTCCTAGTAGACCTACGAGGGTCGCGGAAGAAGCATCGTCTAGGCACCATCTAGACTCGAGAATTGCTATGGAAACCCTTAGAAGGCTAATCTCTATCCTTGGGAGTGATGCAAACCGAGTGACACACCAAAGATGATGGAAAGATCTTCTCTACAAGCTGGAACCCTGAGAAGATGCTTTGAGGACGCACAAGCTGCCGCACAGATTCGGTGTTGAAAGATGACGGACGAGCCGGATCATGTGCGGATAGAAGAGTGATGGAGTTCTAGGGCTCGAAATGGGTGTTTGAGAGTTCTAGGGTTGAAGAAAGGGCATGTGGGAGTGAAAGAGGGCGAATGAGATGAGAGATGGGGTGAAAAGCCCTTTTAAAAAGGGTTCAGACGCGGGGTCGGCCGGTCCGGTTCACCAGTTTTGGTCGACCGAACCGGGGGAGTCAGTCGACCGAAATGGTCGGCCTACCCCATTTTTCATCATTTTTTTGTAACTCCTTCATCCTTTCTTTCTCTTTTTCTTTTCTCCTTCTTTTTTTGATTCATTCATTCCCTTGTCCTCCCCCCTTTTTTTAAACACCTACTTTCCTTCTTTTTTTTATTTTGTGAAGGAATGGAATGAGTGAGACTACTTAGATGACTTGGCTTAAGGAGTTTTTCTGAAACTCCCCCTCAGTAAATGCCTCTAATCCCCAGGTCACTAGGTCCACATTTATTTATCAAGAAATTATGGGCCTTAGAAAAATTTCAAGGAAGGGCTATATAAATAATTACAATCAAGCATATAATGGTGGTATTTCAACATACAAGAAATCAAAAATTTACACACAATGTATGCATGTTTTTCTATGCAATCTACCCCTTATGCAACTAACTTTCCTACATATGCAAGACTTAGCCTTAATGCAGACTTACGTATGTATGCTCTCACCCATGCACATGTCAAGTTCTCTTCTGATTTTATTGAACTATTCCTGGTTTAGGGGTTTGGTGAAGATGCCAGCCAACTGATTGTGTGGGTCAATGAATTTCAATTCAAAGACCCCTTTTCCTTCATGATCTCTCAGAAAATGATGCCGGATGTCAATATGTTTAGTTCTAGAATGTTGAACATGGTTTTTAGACAAGTTGATTGCACTGGTATTATCACACAAAATCGGAACATATTTCAACACTCAAATCAAGCAATGGATTTTTGATCAAAAGTGCTTGGGCTCCACAACTTCTGGCGGCTACATACTCAGCCCCAGCCATTGAGAGAGCTATTGAATGCTGTTTCTTGGAAGCCCATGAAACTAGGCACCCACCAAGAAACTGACAGTACCCACTAGTACTTTTACGATCAATAATACATCCAGCATAATCCGCATCGGTGTATGCAATCAGATCAAATGAGCTACCGATGGGAAACCATAAGTCAAAGTCTACTGTGCCAATCAAATATCAAAAAATCCGTTTAACAGCCAATAAGTGAGACTCTTTAGGGCATGGCTGAAAATGAGCACAGAGACATACGTTGTATTGAAGATCAGGACGGCATGCTGTAAGGTAAAGTAGTGATCCGATCATACCTCAAAATAGTGTAGGATCTACTGTTTTACCCTTTTCATCTTTGTCTAACTTCGTGGTTGTGGCCATCGGAGTTGACATTGGTTTTGCATCTGCCATTCGGTATTTCTTTAAGAGCTCCGTGGTGTATTTTGCTTGGTTAATGAAAATGCCCTCAGATGTTTGCTTTACCTGCAATCCAAGGAAAAATGTAAGTTCACCCATTAAGCTCATTTCAAATTCACCTTGCATAATTTGAGCGAAATCATCACATATGGCATCATTAGTTGATCCAAAAATGATATCATCAACATACGCTTGAACTACTAATATGTCTTTACCTGATGTTCTTGTGAAGAGTGTTTGATCAACTTTACCTCTCTTGAAACCATTTTCAAGTAGGAATGAGGTGAGCCTTTTATACCATGCCCTTGGTGCTTGCTTTAGTCCGTACAAAGCCTTTTGCAACTTGTACACGTGTCGTGGATGTTTTGGGTCTTCAAAATCTTGAGGTTATTCTACAAAGATATCATCTTTGATATACCCATTAAGAAAAGTAGATTTAACACCCATTTGAAATAATATGAAGTTAAGAGAGCAAGCATAGGACAGTAGAATCTGGACTGCTTCCAATCTAGCAACTGGTGCAAAGGACTCATCAAAATCAATGCCCATCTCATGGCTATACCCTTTGGCTGCAAGTCGGGCCTTGTTCCTAACCATCAATCCCGTGTCATTTAGCTTATTTCTGAAAATCCAACGGATTCCAATTATGGGATGATTCTTAGGATGCGGCACGAGAGACCACATCTTGTTTCTTTCAAACTGGTGTAGCTCTTCATGCATAGCCTGGATCTAGAATTCATTCTGAAGAGCTTCATAGACATCTCTAGGCTCTTCTTGGGAAATAAAAGTCGTCAAATACTCTTCTTCCACTTGTCTTAGTAAGGATCTAGTTTTTACACCATGTTTAGGATTACCAATTATATTTTTCAACGGGGTGATCTTTCAAGATAGTTGTAGCCCTAGGCAGATCGGGGTGCTGCAGTGGCTGGTCTTGGAGTGTTTCAATTGATGGATCCTTATCATCTTCATCCTTGCTGGGGGTTCCTTTCGTCGGTTCATCTTTAACCTTAGATGATCCAGTATCATTTGGATTTTAGGAACTTCATCTGCATCCAAAATTGGAGTGAGTTGATTTGTTAGTTTTGATTCAGATTCATCAAAAATAACACGAGGACTTTCTTCAACAACTAAAGTCCTCTTATTAAACACTCTAAAAGCTCTAGAATTTAATGTATAACCTAGGAAGATTTCTTTGTCACTCTTCTCATCAAACTTACCTAGGTTAGTCTTACCATTATTCAAGATGAAGCAAGGGCAACCAAAATGTTTGAAGTAGGAGATATTTGGTTTCTTACCCTTGTAGAGCTCGTATGGGGTTTTCTTTAAGATGGGCCTTACCATTGCACTGTTGATGATGTAGCATGCAGTACTTACAGCCTTGGACCAGAAGTATTTTGGTAGGAAGTTTTCGCTTAACATGGTCTATGCCATGTCTATCAACATTCTATTCTTCCTCTCCACTCCACCATTTTGTGGAGACGTCCTTGGTGATGAGAAGTTGTGTGTGTACCCCTGCTCTTCACAGGAACTATTGAATTCATGATTTTCAAACTCACCACCGTGATCACTTTGCATGGTGGTGATGAGGTAGCCTTTGTCATTTTAGATTTTTATGCAAAATACTCAAAATTCCATCAAGGCATCACTTTTATTGGCTAAAAATAATACCTATGTAAACCTGGAGTAATCATCAACAATAACAAATCCAAAGGATTTTCCTCCTAGACTCGATGTCCTAGTGGGGCCAAACAAATCAAGATGCAACAGTTCTAGGGGCCGAGAGGTCGAAACAACGTTCTTATTTTTGAAAGAGATGTGTGTTTGCTTACCTTTTGTGCAAGCCTCACAAATTTTATAACTTTCAAACTTTAACTTTGGCAGCCCATTTACCAAATCATGTCTAGACAATTTGGAGATTACTCCAAAACTAGTATGACCTAGTCTTCGGTGCCATAACTATGCATTTTCATGGTTGTTAGCTACCAAGCACATATCATCACCGGAAACATCATCAAGATCAATAGTATATACATTATTGTTTCTTTTTCTAATGAACTTGATTTCACTTGTGCTTTTATTCATGACAAGGCAATGGGTTTCATCAAAAATAATCTTAAAACCCTTGTCACATAATTGGCTTATACTCAATAAAGTGTGATTCAAACCCTTCACTAAAAAAGTACATTTTCAATTCGGGTATCAGATTTCTTACCAATATTGTCAATTCCAATGATCTTACCTTTATCCTTTCCCCCAAAGGCAACTGAGCCTCCATCCTTATTCTGCAGTGTAGAGAACACCTTTGTGTCCCCTATTACATGCCTTGAGCATCCACTGTCCATGTACCATTTGCTCCCCCTGACTTCAAGACATACCTGCAAGATGCAACATTCTCATCTAATTGTTTTTGGTATCCAAACTAATTTGGGTCCATAAGAGTTAGTCTAATTCTACAAATATCTTTTTCTGGTCCAAACAGCATGATTTCTTGGTGTATTTTGTTTGAACCAACAATTTGTAATAACATGACCAAATCTACCACAATGGAAGTAGTTGACGTTTGAAAATCTTCTTTGGAATTTGTGTGGTTTTGGTTGTACATGTGTTGGCTTTGTGTGTGAGCACAATGCACAATTATTTTCTTTTTCATGCACAAAGGATGTTGGTATCTTGTGCTCAAAGGATTTTTTGTTTTGGGGAATGTATCCCAATCCTTCTTTCCGGAAGTTAACTTTAACTCCCAACACATTATCTAGGTTTTATTTCTCTTTCACAAACCTAGAAAGAGTGAACTGCAGGTCAGTTACTTCTTTATTCAAACTCACATTCTTATTTTCAAGTTCTAAAATTAAGGATGTCAGAACTTATTTTTTATTTTTCAGAAACTTTTTCTATTTCAGACATTTTATATAGTAACTCTTCTTTGGTTTTCTCAATATCTGAAATTGTTTGTAACAAACTTTCTTTCTCTTTTGTTAATTCAAACCATTCCTGTTCAAGTTTTTCAAATTTAACAGAAGAACCCTCATGAGTTAAATCTTCGATTTTCTTCTTGAGAGTTTTATTTTTTGACCTTATTTTCCTGTACTTCTTGTACAACTTTTCATACTCTGATTCCCATTCTTCATTTGAAACAACGTCAGGGTCAGAGTTTATCTCAGGTGAATCGTCTTCATGTGCCATGAGCCACAGGCTATCCACGAGCTCTTCCAGCTCCTCTTTGGACTGTTCATCCTCTTCGTCGCTCCATGTAGTGACCATGGCTTTGGGCCGCCTGAACTTTTCTTTCTTGAATTTTTATTTCAAATCCAGGCACTCTCCTCTGATGTGCCCGAGATTTTTGCATTCATAGCATATGACATTATTGGGCTTGCTCGGCTCCCCCTTGGTTTGAGCCGGCCTTCTTTGCCCTATTCTAAAATTTCCTTGAAAGTTTTTCTTCCTTCTCAGAAATTTCTTTACTTGGCGGGTGAGCATGGCCAAGTCTTCTTCCTCGTCGCTTCCTTCCCTGGACTCCACTTCTTGGGAGTCATCATCATGTTGGTTGGCTTTTAGAGCCACCATTTTCTTCTTCTTGGACTCTTCCTCTATAGTTCTCTTAATATTTATCTCATAGGTCATGAGTGACCCTATGAGCTCGTCCAAGGAGAGTATGGATGATGAAAAATGAATGAGCTGCTGATCTAGAGGGGGGGTGAATAGATCAACCCCAAGTTTTAAACTCACATAGCAATTAATGAAAAGTGGAATAAAATGAAATTACTGTGAACAGAACTACTAATTCAATCTGAATTAACAGCTAGAAGATCTAGTAAAGACTGACCATCATCCTTACTGAATTTTAATAGAAGTGATCGGCCAACATAGTATGGTACTAGGCAGAGGTTTGATTCAAGAATCTCCTCACGCAAGGGTTAGTTTTCTAGATAGGCGTAACCCATCCTTCCAACTAAGCCTTTTGATATACCACTGTGTTATCGATCACTAAGTAAATGTAAGATAGAGGAACTATAGAGCAGATCAACACAAGACAGATTTAAGTCAGATTCACACAGTAGCAGGAATCAACCAACCAAGTTTAGTACTGGGCGGAGGTTCGATCTAAGAACAATTGAGCACATCAAAAGCATCGGATGATTATAGTGAACATTCCTAGGCATTCATCTTAGTTGCAGAAATAAAGAGTTGAGCAATCACACATAAGACAAAGCAATTTTAAGGTGATTCGATCTCAAACTTGAGATCTATGTCCACCCCTTACTCAAATGAGTAAGGCTTCCGCTGACAAACAGCTTTCAAATCCGCTGATCCACAACTTCGAGGATGAAATCCCTACAGACCGCTGAGCTTCATAGCTTGTTGAACCCGCTGAGCTTCATAGCTTGCTGTCCGAGGATTAGATCCTCGCCGCTGCCTCACAACTTGAACCGTTGATTACACAGCTTACAGTAATTCACAAAGTTATGAAAGAAACAAAGAAAAACGATGACAGAAATAAAATATGTAGCTCTTTCTCTAGAGCAATTCGACTCTAGATCTGATCCAAAAGTCGAGATAAGCACAACTTCTCTCTCCCTCTCTTTTCTCTCAGCCTTCTTCACCTTTTTCCGATACTCTGTTTTCTCTCACTCTCTTTCTTTTCTGCAACGAGCTCTCTTTTTAAAACTTTTCTAAGAGTAGGGACTCTCACTCTCAGGCTTTCACTTCTCTCAAGCTCTTCTGCTCTGGTTCTCTTCTTTCTAAAAGTTCATTGATTTTGTCGCTCGAGCTCTGGCCTTTATTTATCCTCACGAACAAGATTTCTTGTGGTCCCCAAGAGATTTTCAGATTGGGCGCGTGGAAGGAATGCTCCCGCCCAAGGTTTCTTCTGAAAAGTGCCCATCGAGAGTCCACGTGTCAGGTGTAGAGCTGAATGTCTTTAAGTTTCTGCTGCGTAGAGGATATTTCGTTAGAGATCTCCAAGGTACTAGGAAGTAGCCTCAGATCACGTGCCCCAATAAGTTTCACTTTCAACTCATGTGACAATCAGAAATGCTACCTCTAGTTAATCATTTAAGTTGCCTTCTATGCATCTAAGGTGTTTGAGCATGAATCTTGGTTATTCCTTGATGACCTTGTTTTTCCTGTCAAAATGGGGTAGAGATTTATTAATCTCATCATCATGTGACTCATGAAGCGGGTACTAGGAATCTAAAGAATGCAGCCTCAGATGTTTTCATAAGACATGCAAATCATGTAAATGGGTGTGTAAAAATAATATGCACATGCATCGATGCACAGTCTCAGTGCACCAACTTGCCTTACTAACAAGGAGAGAAAAATGCAACAACAAGTAAAATGAGCATCGACATGTATTTGGCATAGGTAGACCTCAATCAGTCAGAAATGCTTTATCTGCAATGATGGTGCATCGACCTGTCAATGCATAAGGCTGTACCACATCATAGACATGCCATTGAGGCGTGTCGACCTATCTTGGTGATATATAAGGAAATGCTTAAAGCATCGACGCAAGACTTTACTGCACCGACCTGACTTCAAGGTAGATGCACAAGGTGCACCAACCTTAAGAAAGATACCCTCTAACGTACCGACCTTATACAGCAATCACTGGCTCATAAGCATCGACCTGTCAAAAGTGTGCATCGACCTGATGTTACAACATCTAGCCTATAGTGCCTAGCAACATCGACTTGTGTACTCGGTGCACCGACCTGATAGTGCAAGACTTCTGCATTCGCACCGTCCTTCTAGACTAGAATGCATATGTGCATCGACCACACTTTCTTAATGCATGAATATGCATGGACCTTATATTGCAGCAGCATGAGTATGCATTGACCTTAAAATGCAAGAATCATATTCTGACTTAATGAAATAACAATCAGCACACATATTATAAATCCAAATGATTTTTCTAGTATCAAAGTCAATCTCGCTGTTGCTAGCATCAAAACCATCAAAACTAGACATCAAATCCATAGGAGACACAACATTCTCCCCCTTTTTGAAGATGGCAACACTGCTATACTTTGATGGCAACACATCTTACAGTGTGTGTCAGAATATGTAGTGGACACGGTCAAATGAAATATGAGACACATTTCAGTTTCAGCTTACTCTCCCCCTATAGACCAGTTTCAGCTTACTCTCCCCCTATAGACTCAAATGACTTTCTCTCAGACTAACACCACATATGACATACATATATGTAGGACACATGCATCTAATGGGTAGAACTTTTCTCCCCTTTTAGCCATCAGAAATTCTAGCCATCCGAAACCATCACAATCTCTCCCCCTTTGCCATCAGCAAAAGAAAGGATGGAATTAACCACATGATGAGAAATGGATGAAAGCAATTTGTGCTTAACAGGAAAGACACACAAAATTGAGATGACAATATCAAGATGGTGAAAGTACAAAAATGATCATGATAACAAATTGATTATCCTTCATTAACCAAGCATACATTGTTCAGGTTCTTCTGGTATAAGAGTCCATATAATGCAACCTTGATAAAGATTTGGTTTAAGAATGATGAGTTTTTAGAGTTTAGCAACCACACTCTTTGAATGAATTTGCATTAACCCTTAATATCAATGAACCAAAACTACATAGATCATGTCAGATTTAGTTCACTTCATCTTACTCACCCAAAATTAGTGAATTTCTTAGGAGTGACTAGGACATGTATTGAGGTTAAACAATTTTTATAGTTCTGATATTTCAGCGCAAGATTACAGCATGATTTCTCTTTTCTTTCTGTTTATAAATTTTAGAATAGTCAGGTATAATCCATACCTTTTGACGTAAGGGTACACGTTGATTAGACGCCAGTATCCCTAGTTACTCAGTAGAATTTACCATTATGTTTCTAAACTTTTGAACAGAGATAACTAAAGCACTTCATGACATAGGATTTCTTTATTTCTTTGATAAAGAACCTAGTTTCTCGGTGCATTCAGCCATTGCTCTGCCTACACATTTGTTGGCTCATAATTTTGACATGATTGCCCTTTGATTTTATAGAAATGTTCATGTTTAAACACAATACACACTCCAAGTTTCTCAACCAAGAAGTCATTAACTCAAGAACTTTCAGATTCTGAGAGACTTCACCAGACATGGCATGTGAGATATGGTTGAAGGCTATTAAGTGTGATCAATAGGCTTATTCTTTGAGTTTAGTCTTTATACCCTACAATTCAGTTGACTTAAACCATCAATTCATTCATGGTACATTACAAATTTTTATAAAAGAAGATTTTTGATTTTTGTAGCTTAAAGTAGTGAGAAGCATACCAGATTGTCATTATTTCAGATTCAGGAGAATATTCTCATACAAGAGAGTTACATGAGAGAAATATATGCAATACCACTGAATAAGTATGGAAAGAGAGGATTTTGCTTCAAATGAGATTATTCAATTCAAGAGTATTGAGGATTTCAACTGATCAAAGTGGTATTTTCAGTTGACCATGAAGATAAGAATTGGAATTGAAAACTTAGGAAGTGGCAGACAGAACTTATGTAAGATGGTGTCGAATTTAGGTGTCGACATTAGAGACACTCACGTCTGCCTAGATGCATCAACATGAACCTGATCTGACTTAACCTAAGCATCCTATCATGGACTTGACACTTACTCCCCCTGTCTACATGCACTACTGTTGGACACAAAGCACATGAACATTTAGGACAACATTATCACAAACAATGGGATGCAGGACACAGACATGTTCGTGACCCAGGGTACCTGGCGGAGGACTAGCCTCTACACGTAGCATGGGTTTTCAGACAGAAGAGATCTGCCCTTCTCCCAACATACCATTTGATATACCTTTGGGATCCATATGAACTTTATGCAATTCAATATATGCAAAATCATCCTTATTTAAGTTCTACCAGAAATCTGATTCATATGCATATCAACAATCATGAAGAAGGCATTTATTCCAAGCAAGAGGAACTCAAGCAATCAGTCATCATGTAAAAATTTACATAAACCTAGTTCTCTTCTTAAGAATTTAAATCTTTCATTTCCAAGAGGTTTAGTAAATATATCAGCAATCTATTTTTCTGATTCTACAAAGTTTAGTTCAATTTCATTCTTACTCACTTCATCTCTCAAAAAGTGGTGTTTTATCTCAATATGCTTGGTCCTAGAATGATGAACATGATTTTTAGTCAAGGAAATAGCACTGGTATTATCATAAATAATAATAATGCATCCAAGTTTTATGTGATAGTCAATAAGCTAGTGTTTGATCCAAAGTACCTGGGCTACACAATTTCCTCCTGCTACATACTCAGCTTCAGCAGTAGAAAGAGCAACAATGTGTTGCTTCTTAGATTCCCAAGGCACTAGACAACCACCTAGGTATTGACAATACCGACTAGTGCTTTTTCTATCTATTCTACACCCTACATAGTCTGCATCAGTGTAAGCTAGCAGTTCAAGCTCACACCTGGCAGGATACCATAGACCTAAGTCAAGGGTGCCGGATAGATATCTAAAAATCATTTTCACTGCACTCATGTGAGACTCCTTAGAACTAGCCTGAAATCTAGCACATAAACACACAGAGAATTGAATATCTGGACGAGATGCAGTGAGGTAAAGTAAGGATCCGATCATACCTCTGTATAGTTTGGTATCAACCAATTTACCTTTTGTGTCAGCATCAAGACTAGTTGATGTACCCATTGGTGTAGTAATGGCCTTGAGGTTTTCCAACTTGTACTTCTTCAGCAGATCCTTGATGTATTTGGCTAGAGTAATGAAGGTTCCCTCTGAAGTTTGACAGATCTACAATCCAAGTAAAAACTTTAGTTCTCCCATCAAGCTCATTTCAAATTCATCAGTCATTAAGGTTGAAAATTTCTCACACATGGATGGTTTAGTTGACCCAAATACTATGTCATCTACATAAATTTGAACAGCAAGAATATCTTTGTTATCTACCTTGGTGAAAAGGGTTTGGTCAACCTCACCTCTTGAAAAGCCTTTACCTGTGAGGAAGGAGCTTAATCTATCGTACCAAGCTCTGGGAGCTTGCTTCAGTCCATACAGTACCTTATCAAGCTTGTACACATGATCAGGAAACTCTATACACTCAAAACCAGGGGGTTGTTTGACAAAAACATCCTCTTTTATGAAGCCATTTAAAAATGCAGATTTAACATCCATCTGCTAAAGTTTTATTCCTAGGCTACATGCAAATGCAAGAAGAATTCTAATAGCTTCTAGCCTGGCTACAGGAGCAAATGATTCTTCAAAATCTATCCCAAATTCCTGATTGTACCCTTGTGCCACTAGCCTAGCTTTATTTCTAACAACCTTTCCATGTTCATCAGTTTTATTTTTGAAACCCCATTTTGTGCCTATAATGGAGCCATGTGTTGGTTTAGGAACTAAGTGTCATACTTTGTTCCTCTCAAACTGATTAAGTTCATCATGCATGGCATTTATCCAATATTCATCTTTTAAGGCATTCTCAATATTTTTGGGTTCTATTTGTGAGACTAAGGCAAAAGAATTAAGTTCATTTTCAATTCTGAAATGAGATCTAGTCCTAGGGGGTTCATTCTGGTTACCAATAACATTTTCTAATGCGTGATCTCTAAGCACTCTTATATTGGTAAGCTGATTGTCTGAATTTGCATTTACCTCCCCCTGAATTCCTGATCCTTCAGTCTCACCTTCATCTACTTGTTATGTAATCTATTCTTCTTTATTTTCCAGAATTTCTCCATCATCTTTGTCCCTGCAGAAGTTAGTATCAGATTTATTAGAAGTTTCATCAAACACAATATGTGGTGATTCTTCAATAGTTTTAGATGTAACATTAAAGATCCTATAGGCTCTAGAAGCCTTAGAATACCCCAGAAAGATTCCTAGTTCACTTTTGGCTTCAAATTTATCAAGGTCTCTTTTAGAGTTAACATGGATAAAACACTTAGATCCAAAGACCTTGAAATGAACTAGTGAAGGTTTCTTACCTTTTAATATTTCATAAAGAGTCTTTTGAGTTAAAGGTCTTACCAAGGCTCTATTGATAATATAACAAGAGGTGTTTACTACACAGCCCAAAACCTTCTAGAAAAGTTGCCTTCAACTAGCATAGTCTGAGCCATCTCCACCAAGGTTCTCTTCCTTCTTTCAACCACTCCATTCTGTTATGGAGTTCTTGGTGAAGAGAATCTATGGTTTATCCAATTGTCCCTGCAAAAATCATCAAACTGTGAGTTCTCAAACTCACCACCATGATCAGACATAATATTAGATATAAACTGCTCACCATTCTATTTTATTCTGTTGAAGAATACCTGAAATTCTTTAAAGGCATCATTTTTGTGAGTCAAAAAGAATACCCAAGTATATCTAGAGAAGTCATCTACTAAAACAAATCCATATCTTCTACCAGATAAACTAGCTGATCTAGTAGGTCCAAATAGATCCATATGAATCAGCTCAAAAGGTTTAGAAGACATGTTCTCAGTTCTTGATTTAAATGACTTCCTAGTTTGTTTGCATTGGGTACAAGCCTCAAAGATTTTATTGTTCTTTTTAAATGATATTTCAGGTAGACCTCTCACCATGCTAAATTTATTCAATTTATGTAACACATTATAACTAGCATGACCTAACCTGCGATGCCAAAGCCAGGCTAAATCATCCTTATTTACAGTAAGACACAGGTTAATGTGTGCAACATCATCTAAGTCAACCTTATATATGTTATTGACTCTTTTTCCAATGAATTTCACAGTTTCCGAGTTAGGTTCAAAAATGGCGCATGCATGTGAGTCAAAAACTACTGTATGACCCTTATCGCACAGTTGACTGATGCTAAGAAGATTGTAAGCAAGTCCTTGAATAAGTAAAACATCTTCAATGCTGCATGAAGGACACTTACCAACCTTACCTGACCCTATGATCTTCTCTTTTGTATTGCCACCGAAAGTAACATGACCATCATCTTTCTCCATCAGCAAGCAGAACTTTCCTTTATCCCCGGTCATGTGCCCGGAGCAGCCACTATCAAGATACCACCTATTGTGGTTAGCTCCTAAGCATACCTGCACACATAATCAAGCAGAGAATTTTGGAACCCAATACCGGTTGGGCCCCATTTCAACAGTTAAATCATGCAAACAAGACAACAATTATTTTGGTATCAACATTTGTTTTGTGATTTTTCTTGGATTCTGGATTTCTTACCTTTTTTATTATTCTATTGTTGTGCACATTCTGAGTTATTGTTGGCTTTTGCTTTTTTACATTTTGGCCATTTTTAAAGACATGAATTTTTGTGCCAATAATTGGTCCAATAAGCATTGGAATGAGTGTTAGCACTGGAGACCCTAGGTTGAACAACCTTAGGATGGACGAAGCCATAGGAATTCTGGTTCTTAAATGTTCTGAACCTAGGCTGCACAGGAGCACTCCATGGGTAGCGTCGATGCACCTGATTAGGATGGGATTTCAGAATGTCCTGATGCATCGAACCTGACATTATGGTTACCTCGACCTTTCCTCCCAAAGTTGTGATAAGATGTGTTTTGGTACGAAGGGTGACTCGAAGCACTATGGTAGTACCATCGACCTGAGATACCCCAGTTCTGACCATGACCTCTAAAGATGTGAAACCCAGATGAGGTGTGCATCAGTGCAAGTTGGTTGTTGCATCGACGTTTCTGTTGTGGCTGGGTTACTTTAGTTTTGGGGCTTCCTTGGACTTTGGTTCTGACTGGTTGACCCCTAACCTGACCTTTAGGCTTAGGTGCAGTGGTGTGTGTGCTGGGTTCTCTAGGTGCTTCCACTTTCCCTTTGCCCTTATCCTTGGCACTCAACTTGTTTTGTTTCCTATTTTTTATAGATTTTTTATTGCTATCCTTTTCACATTTCATTTTTATTAAGGGATAAATGAGATGGTCTTAACATCAAACCGTTTCTTATTTGTTGGATTAAAACCAAACCCTTCTCTCCTGAAGTTGACTTTTGTTCCCAAAATTGCATTCAAATTTTCAGTTCCTTGAGTCATGCCCTCAAGGGAGTTCTGTTTATCACTGTTTTCTTTTTCCAAGTTTTCAATTGTTTTCTTCAATTCCTCATTGACCCCTTTTATAGCTTCATATTTTTCTCTTGCAGTTTTTGTTTCTTCTTCAAATTTCTGCATTCTGATTTTCAATTCATCAATGATATTCTTCAAATTTCTGCATTCTGATTTTCAATTCATCAATGATATTCTCCAAATTTTCATTTTCACATCTCAATTCATTTAAGACAGTTTTAAAATTTTCTATTTCAGCAAGAGAGTTTTTCAAATCACTATTTTTTGTCTCTAAACATGCAATCCTATCATTCAGAGAAGTATCATCAATTAGAGAATTTATCTTCTTTTTCATATGCTTATTTTCCTTACGGACATCATCATATTTATCTAGAATCTCTGTATATACTTCTTCCTAATCATTATGAGTAAAGTTTTCGAACGGGGAAGTTACCTCATCATCTTCCTTTTCTTCATCCTCTCTCTTGGCCATCAGACACAGTTTGTCTTCACCTTCACTGTCAGATGAGCTGCTCTGACTTTCTTCCTCTTCATCGCTCCAGGTGCTCACCATAGCCTTGCCTTTCTTGTTCTTCCACCTGGGCTGTTTCTCCTTCTGTAGCTCAAGACAGTCTGCCTTCAGGTGCCCTGACTTCCTGCAATTATAACAAACAATGCCATCAATCTTTTTGGCAGTGTCAGATTTATATTTTGATTGTCTCTTCCCTGAGTAATATTTTCTTCTGAAACCCTTACCTACTTTCCTCAAAAACTTCTTAAACTTTCAGGTTAGCATTGCAAAGTCACCTGAGTCTTCTTCAGAACTTGAGGAGCTATGTTCGCTGGAAGACCTTTTGCCACTAGAATTTACCTTAAGAGCTAGGGGTTTTTTCTTCTTCTCAGACTCATAGACCCTCTTGAGATTCAGTTCATATGTCATAAGAGAATCGATGAGTTCATTAACCGATTTCTCGACTCCTCCATGACAGTGGCCTTCGTATGTCAAACGGTGTCAAGGATCGGAGGATCTTCCTCACTAGCTCATACTCACTGTATACTTTGCCTAAACTTCTTAAGCTATTAGTGAGTAACATCAAGCTGGCATACATCTCTGAAATAGTTTCGTCAGATTTCATTTTAAAATCTTCATACTCAGAGACTAGCATGTTCACTTTGGTTTCTCGTACCTGAGACGTTCCCTCATATATTACCTCCAATTTATCCCACATTTCCTTAGCTGTGGAGCATGAGGATACTCTAGAAAAGTCAGTGGGATGTAGAGCACATTACATAGCATTGACAGCGCTCCAATTCAGGGTTGACCTTCGAATCTACTCGCGAGTCCAGACTTCTTCATCTTCAGGGGGCTCGAATGGACCTTGGCTGACCACCTTCCAGATCCCATAATCCTTTGACCGTAAGAAGACTTGCATTCTATTCTTCCAGTAAGCATAGTTAATTCCATCAAAGAATGGCGGCTTACTTATATAATGACCCTCAGTTGTAAGACCTCTAGCATCCATTATCTAGATCTCTCTGGGATGTTAAGCCCTTAAGGAGAGTTAGTCTCTGATATCACGTGACGAAAAATGGATGAGCTGCTGATCTAGAGGGGGGGTAAATAGATCAACCACAAATTTTAAACTCACACAGCAATTAATGAAAAGCGGAATAAAATGAAATTGTTGTGAACAGAACTACTAATTCAATCTGAATTAACAACTAGAAGATCTAGTAAAGACTGACCATCATCCTTACTGAATTTCAATAGAAGTGATTAGCCAACGCAGTATGGTACTAGGCAGAGGTTTGATTCAAGAATCTCCTCACGCATGGGTTAGTTTTCCAGATAGGCGTAACCCATCCTTCCAACTAAGCCTTTTGATATACCACTGTGTTATCGATCAGTAAGTAAATGTAAAATAGAGGAACTATAGAGCAGATCAACACAAGACAGATTTAAGTCAGATTCACACAGTAGTAGGAATCAACCAACCAAGTTCAGTACTGGGCGGAGGTTCGATCTAAGAACAATTGAGCACATCAAAAGCATCAGATGATTGCAGTGAACATTCCTAGGCATTCATCTTAGTTGCAAAAATAAAGAGTTGAGCAATCACATCAAGACAAAGCAATTTTAAGGTTGTTCGATCTCGAGCTTGAGATCTACGTCCACCCCTTACTCAAATGAGTAAGGCTTCCGCTGAGAAACAGCTTGCAAATCCGTTGATCCACAGCTCCGGGGATGAAATCCCTACAGACCGCTGAGCTTCACAGCTTGCTGAACCCGCTGAGCTTCATAGCTTGCTGTCCGAGGATCAGATCCTCGCCACTGCCTCACAGCATAAACTGCTGATTACACAGCTTACAGTAATTCACAAAGTTATGAAAGAAACAAAGAAAAATGATGATAGAAACAAAAGATATAGCTCTTTCTCTAGAGCAATTCGACTCTGGATCTGATGTAGAAGTCAAGACAAGCATAGCTTCTCTCTCCCTGTCTTTTCTCTCAGCCTTCTTCACCTTCTTCCAATACTCTGTTTTCTCTCACTCCCTTTCTTTTCTACAACGAGCTCTCTTTTTCAGACTTTTCTTAGAGTTGGGACTCTCACTCTCAGGCTTTCACTTCTCTCAAGCTCTTCTGCTCTGTTTCTCTTCTTTCTAAAAGTTAATTGATTTTGCTGCTCAAGCTCTGGTGATGGGAATCAACACCAGGCATCTAACATTTTTTGTAGTTTGCATTTGTATCTTTGAGGCAATTGGGTTTGCAATTGTAAGACATTATAAGCCATTGGGTTAGTCATTAGGAATTAGTGGGTTTCTTTGTAAAAGGCAGCGTAGGCCCGGCGGGACCCCCGCCATCTCTCTCATTGGGCCACCTAGCTTCTAGGGCCCATGTGGGGCTGGTCCATGGTCCATGGTGGACTTGGACCAAGAAGACCATTCACACTTGGATCAAGTGGAAAAGTCCAAGTAGGACTCTTAAGCCCCCCCACCAATCAAACCTCTAAATGTGTCACATCCCCCATTCCAAGTAGGCATTTTTTTTAAAGAGAACCATCCCCAGGTAGCAGCCCTATCCATGCCACAACATGTGGCCAATTGATGGCTACATGCCATCTTTGACCATGGCAAGGGAGAGGAGGGCGCACCCCCCCCCCCCATTCTCCCCTTTTTTTGTGTATTTTTGTATTACTTTGACCCCAAGAGAGAAAGTTCTCCTATCCCTTATTTGCCCCTCCCTAACCCTAGATCTGAGGGTAATTAGGTCTTTTAGTTAGAGTTATATAACCCATGTATTTTCATAGTTTGGAGAATTAATGAAGAAAAAATTACATTGTGCACAAGAATGCCCAAGGGCGCCCCTCTCTCTTCTCTCTCCCATGCAGCTGGATTGCTGTGATTTCTATGGTGTGATGCCATAAAACCTGGTGGATTTCAAATTCTATCTTCCCCTCTGGGTGTGATTCCCAGCCACCACCGCCGCCGCCGCCAATGAGCCGCCACAACCCCACCTTCATCCTACTGCCCAGATCTGTGACCTGTAGATCTAAAGCCAAAAGAATAGGTTGGTTCTCACAATGCGGTTATCTAATGGTCATCAAATTTTGATAGATCATCTCTCTTGTTGTTACCTCCTCCCATTTTAAATTTCGTGTCAATCCGCCACCGTTTGCTATTTTTCCTAGTCATTTAGTTCCACCCCTGACAGTCTGCCAATCAGCAGATCTGCGAGATAGTGTCTTGTTCTTCTATTTTTCCTACCCCTTAAACCACTCCATAAAATTACCATAAAAAATTTTCACGTCCCCCACATCCCCCTCTATCCCCCATAAAATGTCCAAGACCCATATCTACCACTTCCTAATCGGTCAAAATTCATTTTCAAGCAGATCCTTATCTGTCCTGACTATCAGTAATCCGACCCAGAAGCAACAGTTGTGCCACATAGTTTTTCATTTCCAATCCATTTATTGGATGGTTGTGAAATTAATATATGTTGTATCCCTTTGAGTCCTCTTTCCAACAGCGCTAATTTCACTCCGATCTGCCTCCGGATCTGGGCGCAATAATTATTTTTTTGGAAGCGTGCAAATCTATTGTGTGAATAGGCCAGAAGAGCAGTCCGCCGGTTAATTCTTACAAAATACGCCAGCTCAGATTCGGCCGCCGCCGACCTCAGGGATCGAAGAGGGACTTCCTGCCAACGTCCCAGCCAACCGCTGCGGCCAGAAGGTGACAGGAAGCCACCATCCCAGCAGTCGAGTTCACTTGATGTCCTGTGATTTTGAACAGTACCAAGTCGGACCAGCAGCCCGCCTCCGACCCGAAAGCCCTTCTGGCTTGCTGCCCATCAACCCGAGTTCTCTACTCCTGGGCCCCACTGTAGCCCTTTACCTCCATGCGTGGAGTGGGCATAAAATTCACTACTGTAACTCTTATTTAATTACTGTACCGGGAGTACGAGTCTTGGCCAGGGTCATCTTCCCCACACCCGGAGCGTGGAGGTATCGTGTCCGCTCCCCACTTTGGCATTTGCTTTCGTCGTATATATTCATATGCCGCTGCTAGAGTGATAGGAAATTAGCTCGTTCAATTTTAATCACCGCTGCGAGAGTGAGTGTGAGACCCGTCCCGTGACTCATTTCGAGCACGAGAGTGAGTTGACCACCTTGACTCATTGCCGGTTTCTTAACCGCGCAAATCCGCACGCTTCCCTCGCTAAGGACGAGTCGCGAGTTTGCCTAGAGTCTCAGGTTCGAGTCCAAATTGGCATCGAGTCACATCTCTCCCCACATCAAATTGGTATCAGAGCCAGGTTGAGTCTAGGGTAGTCGGTCTTAGGTTACATTGCATTACCCGATATATTAAAAGGTGGCTCTGGAATGATAGGTTACGTCTATTGGGAAGGTAGCACACTTGCGTGAGTGTGATCTTCGGATCAAACCTCCGCCACGTACTGGATACTGGTTGAGTCTAGGTTTGTAGTCGAGTCTGCATTCCAACTTTGCATTACTGTTTAGGGTCAGTTCAGTCTGCATTTCCATCACATGGCCACCCTATAGCTCCCATGTGTCCCATGGATTCCCAATTGCCCACGTCATATGAATGGTGGCGCGACACCCAAGGATGGGGAATCCAACCCTTCCACTGCCATAGGCCCGAGGCCTCGAACTTTTATGGCTCCAACGTATCGAGCGACTACATACATTGGGAAGCCGCCATGGACAAATACTTTGAGTGTTACACTATGTCAGATGCCATGCAAGTCATTTTTGCCCAAAAGCGGCTTGTTCACGAAGCCGCCTGGAAATGGGAGAGCATTGAACGCATGAGAAAAATTAGGAGTCAATGGCCTGTTGAGTCATGGTGTGAGATGAAGGGTGAGCTTAGAAGGGTCTACCTACCTAGCCCAGTCACCTCCAACCGACCCCACCCAGTCACCCCCAACCAAGTGGATCATAGTCGGAGGCAAAGAGCCCCGCACATGGAAGAGCCCCGACCCAAGACTAGGCCAACTGAATATGAGCAAACCCACCGTGATGCCCCTGGTCCAAACCGCACCTTAGATGACCTCTTGCAAAAGATTTTGGACCGGTTGGATAGGAGGGATAGGATGTGGATGCAACTCCTACCCGAGCCTAAGGAGGTCATAGCCGGTAGTCTGAACCCGGTGCCATCTTCGGAGTCCCCAGGTCCTCTCTCCCATAGAGGACGTCCTCTCCTCATCTGAGGGAGATGTTTCACCATAGTCTTCACCCTTCGACCCTCATGTAGAGCCATTCTTGCCTCCCGAGGGTGAACTTGACATTGGAGATCCTTTGCCACAGCCATTATCCCTAGATTCCCAGTCGGAGCTAATCATCAAGGAATCTCTAGCGAGTTGGTTAAGGAAGGGTTTATTTCTGGATGTCACGATCCCATGCTACCCTTCCATAGAACCAGCCTTACAGGTAGTGTCCACCACTTCTTGCACAACCTTCCAATCCTCTTACTTTATGGACACCATGGATGATCTACTTAAGGGATTAGGTTGGCAAATGGAGCTGACCTGCATGTTGGCTCTTAGGTCCGATCCACCTAGGTGCATGAGCTTCATATACCCATCTTTGGGTTCTATTACTTCCGTCTGCACAGTGGGTCCATACACCAGTGAGCTCATCTTGATCTTACCACTACCTGACAAGCTCCACCACTTTCCACCCCATGACCCCTTCTCTCTCATAGAGAAGCCCACACCACTCAAAAGGTCAGCAACCTCATTGATTCTCTCAGTTGAGGAAGAGCTAGCCTACGTTGGGGACCTTTACCTGGGGCCAAAAAGGACCTACATCATTGGATCTCTTACCTTTCTTGATCCTTTTGACCCCTCCTCATGGGAACCCATAGATCTCCCAGTCCTCCACAAGTCCCACCAACTTACCCCGTTCCCCGTGCAGTCAGCCGTCCCTAGCATACCAGTCTCCCCCGAACCATCTGTTGAGCTGCCACTCATTACTATCTTACCACCATCCACAATATATGTTGATGCCATGGTTTGACTTCTGCCGCTTCCATGAGAGGTGGCATCTTGATTTCACCTTCCTCGTGATCCCTGCCAAGCATTTATATAACTCCCCCGTATGCCACCTCCTCATCCTCGAACACTTCAAAACCCGAGGATGAATCTTTTTGAATTAGTGGAGATTGGCGTGGGCCGAGGCCCGAAACATCGGGTTATGGGTCAATTTGCTTCTATTCATGATGTATATGGGTGATGTTTGGGAATCACACCAAGTCATGTTATTTTCATTCAAGTCAGTCCCTAGTCGTAGATCTAGGAAGTCAATAGCTCTAATCCCATCCCCCATGCATGCATGAGTGTTTGAGTCTATACATACATTTGTCTATTGGCAGTCTGCATACGTCGAGTTGAGCCGGTCTGATGCAAGCTCGCAGTGTCAGTCCCTTTCGTATGTGAGGTAAGTTGGATCTAAGGCGTACGTTGTAGACTTGTCGGAATTTGGGATCAGCTCTACCTCAATGTCTCAAATCTAGTCACCCACAGGGACCCAATAGTGATTCCTAGTGAGTCATTGAGCCGTCTCCTTCCTTTGAGAGTGACCCCACTCCGGAGTGTCCACCACTAGCCTCATTCCCATAGCAGCATGAGCATATAGAACATATAAGGGGTGAGCAGGTGATGATTACTAGGAGTGGAGCGTACCTGTGCTACCTAGTACGGTAGAGAGCATGACCCCCACATCTGATGACATGTGGATCACCCGAGTAGTGATACAGATCCACAGGAGCGACACATGAGCAGCCGCACCCCTTACTCGACGGGTCGAGTTTCTCCCACCCAGGGACAATTGATGGGAATCAACACCATGCATCTAACATTTTTTTAGTTTGCATTTGTATTCTTGAGTCAATTGGGCTTGCAATTGTAAGGCATTATAAGCCATTGGGTTAGTCATTAGGAATTAGTGGGTTTCTTTGTAAAAGGGTGCGTAGGCCCGGCGGGACCCCCACCCTCTCTCTCTCATTGGGCCACCTAGCTTCTAGGGCCCATGTGGGTCTGGTCCATGGTGGACTTGGACCAAGAAGACCATTCACACTTGGACCAAGAGGAAAAGTCCAAGTAGGACTCTTAAGCGCCCCCCCCCCCCCATTCAAACCTCCAAATGTGTCACATCCCCTAATCCAAGTAGGTATTTTTTTTCTAAAGAGAACCATCCCCACGTAGCAGCCCTCTCCATGCCACAACATGTGGCCAATTGATGGCTGCATGCCATCTTTGACCATTGCAAGGGAGAGAAGGGCGCACCCCCCCCCATTCTCCCCCTTTTTGTGTATTTTTGTATTACTTTGACCCCAAGGGAGAAAATTCTCCTATCCCTTATTTGCCCCTCCCTAACCCTAGATCTGAGGATAATTAGGTCATTTGGTTAGAGTTATATAACCCATGTATTTTCATATTTTGGAGAATTAATGAAGAAAAAATTGCATTGTGCACAAGAATGCCCAAGGGCGCCCCTCTCTCTTCTCTCCCCCTTGCAGCTGGATTGTTATGATTTCTATGGTGTGATGTCATAAAACTTCATGGATTCCAAGTTCTATCTTCCCCTCAGGGTGTGATTCCCAGCCACCGCCGCTGCCGCCGCCAACGAGTCGCCACAACCCAACCTTCATCCTGCTGTCCAGATCTGCGACCTGTAGAACTGAAGCCCAAAGAATAGGTTGGTTCTCCCAATCCGGTTATGTCATGGTCATCAAATTTTGATAGATCATCCCCCTTGTTGTTACCTGCTCCCATTTTAAATTTCGTGTCAATCCGCCACCGTTTCCTATTTTTCCTAGTCATTTAGTTCCACCCCTGACAGTCTGCTAATCAGCAGATCTGCGAGACAGTGTCTTGTTCTTCTATTTTTCCTAGCCCTTAAACCACTCCAGAAAATTACCATAAAAATTGTGCACGTCCCCCACATCCCCCTCTATCCCCCATAAAATCCCCAAGACTCAGATCTACCACTTCCTAGTCGGTCAAAATTCATTTTCAGGTAGATCCTTATCTATCCTGACTATCGGTAATCTGACCCAGAAGCAGCAACTGTGCCACAGAGTTTTTCATTTCCAATCCATTTACTGGATGGTTCTGAAATTAATTTTTGTTGTATCCCTTTGAGTTCTCTTTCCAACAATGTCAATTTCGCGCCGATCCGCCTCCAGATTTGGGCGCAACAATTATTTTTGTGGAAGCGCGCAAGTCTGTTCTGTGAACAGGCCAGCAGAGTAGTCCGCCGGTTAATTCTTGCAAAATACACCGGCTCATATTCGGTCGCCGCCGACCTCAGGGATCGAAGAGGGACCTCCTGCCAACGTCCCAGCCAACCACCGCGGCCAGAAGGTGACCGAAAGCTGCCGTCCCAACAGCTGAGTTCACTTGCTGTCCAGCGAGTTTGAACAGTACCGAGTCAGACCAGCTGCTCGCCTTTGACCCGAAAGCCCTTCCGGCTTGCTGCCCGTCAACCTGAGTTCGCTACACCCAGGTCCCACTATAGCTCTTTACCTCCCTGCGTGGAGTGGGCATAAAATTCACTGTTGTAACTATTGTTTAATTACTGTACCGGGAGTACGACTCTTGGCCAGGGTCATCTTCCCCACGCCCGGAGCGTGGATGCATCATGTCTGCTCCACACTTTGACATTTGCTTTCCTCGTATATATCCATATGCCACTGCTAGAGTGATAGGAAATTAGCTCGTTCAATTTTAATCACCGCTATGAGAGTGAGTGCGAGACCTATCCCGTGACTCATTCCGAGCATGAGAGTGAGTTGACCACCCTGACTCATTGCCGGTTTCTCAACCGCGCACATCCGCATGCTTCCCTCGCTAGGGACGAGTCGCGATTTTGCCTAGAGTCTCAGGTTCGAGTCCAAATTGGCATCGAGTCGCATTCCGTCCCGCATCATCTGGCCTTTATTTATCCTCACGAACAGGAGTTCTTGTGAACCCCACGAGATTTTTAGATTGGGCGCGTGGAAGGAATGCCCTCGCCCAAGGTTTCTTCTGAAAAGTGCCCATCGAGAGTCCACGTGTCAGGTGCAGAGCTGAAGGTCTTTAAGTTTCAGCCACATGGAGGATATTTCGTTAGAGATCTCCAAGGTACTGGGAAGTAGCCTCGGATCACGTGCCCCAATCAATTTCACTTTCAACTCACGTGACAATCAGAAATGCTGCCTCCAGTTAATCAATTAAGTTGCCTTTTATGCATCTAAGGTGTTTGAGGATGAATCTGGGTTATTCCTTGATGACCTTGTTTTTCCTGTCAAAATAAAGGTAGAGATTTATTAATCTCATCATCATGTGACTCATGAAGCAAGTAATAGGTATCTAAAGAATGCAGCCTAATATGTTTTCATAAGATAGGCAAATCATGTAAACGGGTGTGTAAAAATAATATGCACATGCATCGACGCACAGTCTCAGTGCACCGACTTGCCTTACTGACGAGGAGAGAAAAATGCAACAACAAGTAAAATGAGCATCGACCTATATTTGGCACAGGTAGACCTCAATCAGTCAGAAATGCTTTATCTGCAATGATGGTACATCGACCTGTCAATGCATAGGGTAGTACTGCATGTACCACATCATAGACGTGCTATTGAGGCGTGTCGGCCTGTCCTGGTGATATATATGGAAATGCTTAAAGAATCAATGCAAGACTTTACTACACCGACCTGACATCAAGGCAGATGCACAATGTGCACCGACCATAAGAAAGATACCCTCTAACGCACCGACCTTATACAGCAATCACTGGCTCACAGGCATCGACCTGTCAAAAGTGTGCATCGACCTGATGTTACAACATCTAGCCTATAGTGCCTAGCAACATCGACCTATGTACTCGATGCACTGACCTGATAGTGCAAGACTTCTGCATTCGCACCGACCTTCTAGACTAGAATGCATATGTGCACCGACCAGACTTTCTCAATGCATGAATATGCATCGACCTTATATTGCAGCAGCATGAGTATGCCTTCACCTTAAAATGCAAGAATCATATTCTAACTTAATGAAATAACAATCAGCACACATATTATAAATCCAAATGGTTTTGCCAGTATCAAAGTCAATCTCACTATTGCTAGCATATAAACCATCCAAACTAGACATCAAATCTAGAGGAGACACAACAATGGACAGATTCCTGGAATCTTCAATGACTGTGGCCTTGGTGTGCCATGTGGTTGGAAGAGATCTTAACACCTTCTTTACCAGTTCGGAGTTGGTGTAATCCTTTGATGTGAAACCACCTTGGGGGTGATAATCACAAGACCGAAGACCCTCGGACCTAGCAAGCAAGCGATGTAACGGACCGGCAACTTCCCTCGAGTGGACTCACCTGCGTAGCGCGCACCCGGGTCCGTAGGTGGACCGGCGATAGGGATGAGGGTCCGAGGTTGGACCTTGAGATTCCAGGGGGTTGGCTAGCTTAAGATTGAATCCCCAAGGGTCTCGGGATGCCCACTCTCACAGGCGGCCAGCACGCCGAGGGCGTGGGATATAATGGCTCTCTCGCAACTCATCCCCGGTAGTCGCTCAATTATAAGCAAATTCGGGATCGGGCACTCTCTCACCGCCGACGGCACTAAGATGTAATATTAATTAAGCAAATGAAACCAGCAAAGAGAAGTGTTCAGTAGCTCACCAAGTCGGCATGAAGACGCCCACCCCAGCAAAAGATGAGGGCGAGCGGGGAGGCGTGGCTACGCACCCACACGCCGCGTTGATGCCGCTTGACTTGAAAATTTATAGTGTACACCACTACTCCTCGCGCAGCAAGGGGTTGGGGATAATGTGATAGAGTCAAACACTACCTCCACGTAGGGAGGGGCGGTAAGCCGCCCAGGCGGGAAGGGGACAATCAATCTAGGAACTTAATGAAAGAAAAATAACAGTTCTATACGCCCTCTGGAACAGGGGATAGGCGGTCAAAATCGACGCCGCTGCGGCCTCTCTTGAACTCCGTTGTTGACAAAACTAGTTGGAGATCCTTCGTAGTTGACCCAGGAAGACGTCCAATTTTTGGGGCAATTTCTGGAAGGCGGTGCTGGTTGGGGCAGAGGCGCGAACAGGGGCTATGCTTGCTGGTTCTGATAGCTTCTGTACCCCTACAGCTGGAAGAGGCTACCACGAACACTCCTCAACTCTGATTCAGGCTTGGCCAAAGACTATGGATTCGTTGTCGAGTCCTCTTCGAAAGGACACCCACGGGGGTTCCAGAGTAGGTCAATGTAGATAGAGACAGCCCTAACAGTAATCATGTGTCTATTCAGTCCCAGGAGGAACAGAACTGCGCACCCGGGGAAGAAAAATGATAACTCTTAGATCCAGATGCCGAATGGGGTTCCGCTTCTTGATCTTAGAAGTAGACTTGTCTTAGAATATCTCAGCCAAGCGCTGCCTCCAGATCCTCAAGAGGATGGCCGTGGTCAAACTTGATCTGGAGCTCTGGTTCTCTAGCTGAGTGGTTCTACGCAGTTGAGGAAGAATCGCTCTCACGGCCATCTCGGTGCTTGGACGAAGACGAAACCACCTTGGCTGCGAAGCTGACTAGACGAAGATTCCAACGGTATATGTTACGCCTCCTGAAGCTTCACGATGACGCCGTGGCCGCTGCTGCAAGATGCTGGTACACTGCTGCCTGTGAATTGGCCTATGCAGAGTGGTGATAGGTGATGGGAAATGGGGTAGATGGGAGGGGAAATGAGGTGGATGTGTGGGGGGGCAACCCCTGGCTGTGAGGGGGTCTAGGAGGGGGTGTTCCAAGGTGTGGGAGTGGCAGAATGGGGGCTGGGAGGAGGTCTAGCAGGTGGAGGGAGGGAGAGCTGCAAATTTGGTTGGAAGGGAGAGAGGGAAAGGGTATTTGAAAATGGGTTTAAGGGTGGGATTAATTTCTGGTCTTGGGGATGGGAAGAGGTATGTGGGGAAGGTAAAGGTGGGGCTTGGGGAGTGGGGAATTCTCCCTTGAGAAATGAGAGGGTGCTTGGGGAAGGGGAGTGGGTGGTTGGCGGTTGGAGGGTGGAGCAAGGATTGGAGGATTCCACCTTGGGGTTGGGGGGGAGTTGAATGAGTGTATGGGGAAGGGGGAGGGGTCTTAATGAGAGGTGAATGGGGAGGAGAGAGTGAAATTTCAAATTTTAAGGGTGGGGGGAGAGAGAGAGAGAGGGGTGAACCCCTTAGAGAGAGAGAGAGATATGAGAGAGAGGGGAATCCACCCCTTAGAGTGAGGGAGAGAGAGATGGAGAATCCACTCCAATAATACACTCATTAACTCAATTTTTTGATTGATCAAAGATTACATATGAGGGAGTGGGGTGGCCTATTTATAGGCACTCATATTTTCCTAGGACTAAAATGACCCTGACTAAACAACTAATGTCCAAAGTAGACCAAGGGAGGGCACCCCTTGGCCAAGCCCACTAGTTGGGCCCAATAGCCAACTTAATTAACCACATGACTCAAGACTTAGGTAAATGACCCTTATACCTAGGTACCGTACTCAAATAAAGGGAAAATTACATAGTTTATGACTCAAATAAAATATAAAAATTACATGGATAGACTCAGAAAAAGGTGAAGAACACAATGGCGCAAACCGTCGATCCATCAGAGCTTCACAAAATGTGGAGGGGTAAGTGATGCCCCCATCATACCCCCGTGGTAGGGAGAACTCGACCCCGTCGAGTATGGGTCCACCGAGGAAGTGGTACACCAAAGGCAGCTCCGGGCGAGCCACGATCTCCAAACTCAACCCCGCGTCCATGGTCGGGGGATGGCGCTTCAGCTTCACAAAGTGGCACGGACACACCCTCATGCTGGCAATGATACCTTGCTTGCCTAGTATTGCCTCCGTGTGCACACGTCGGGCTCTCAGGTTGATTTATGGTGGCTCTCTGGGGGTGTCCCTTTTAAAGGAAGGTATAGGCTCAAAGCACTCACTAGGATCCACCGCGGTGCCCATATAGGGTGCCGGATCCGCCACGTGAAAAATGAGGTGAATCCCAAAACCCATTAGTAAGTCCAACCCGAAAGTTGGGTTGCCAAAGCCACTCGAAACTTGGCAAGGTCCAAGTGCTCGTGCCCTCAAATTGGAGGTGACCTTAGGGTAGATCCACTCCAAAGTCATCATTGCCTAGTTGCCAACTTGGAATTCCAAGTGGCGGTCGCGAGCTTTTGCCCGCTTCTTGTGATTCTCACCGCTCGTTGCTTGATGCTTGCTTGGATGCATATGCCATGCACTATGATGCAGTGTGAGTGGGAAATGTGTGGTATGCAAAGGTGGCCCAGAACAACCACATATAGACCTATCGTGCATTGATGTTATGAAGACTTTGAATGATTTGGAAGGACCAGGGCATACATAGGTGTCCCTCTTATGCGTGGGTGTGATGAGTGTCAGAGGACCCGGACATCCATGAATGCTCCTAACATGCTTAAGACTCATGATGAATGAAGGTGGACCATTACATCCGAATATGGACCACTCATGCTTCCTACTTGACATGTGGGTGATATGAATGAATGGACCCGACTTATGAATCATGCCAAGTGGTGTGGTAAGCCTAGACACATGCATGTTTATCCCAAAGGTGACTTCTATGTGCATAGGTGTGGGATGGCCTTTGAGCTTCCATGTGAAAGGGTCGAAGGGATCATGGTAGGTGGATTTGGGGTGGGGAACTTCCTTAATCTCTAGACGGGTGTTGCCTAAGGTCATGGTTCCTATGGTGTAACCCGAGTCTAGGAAGGGGTGGGTTTGATCCATCATGGTGGGTTGGGGTAGGGGAAGGTGGGTGGTGAGTAAGGTGGGTTGGTCATACGAGCATAGGAAGGGGTCGAAGGGATCATGGTAAGGGCTTCCTAGGGAGAGGAACTCCATGTCCTCAAGGTCCTCACAAGGTGGTGAGTCATCCTCCTCCCAAGTAGTTGGTCCAAGGTCTCTAGTGGGTTGACCGTTCAAGGTACTTGGGATCTCAAGGGGTGGGGAGTAGACCGGGATGGGTTCTTCCTCCAAGGGGAGAAATAGGAGGATCTCACTAGTACAATGCCCACTTGTGCAAAGGGAGGTGATGGAACCGATGGATGGGTGGACAAAGTTGACTGTGCTAGGCTCCAATGGTCCCATGGCTAGTAGGCCGGTTAAGTGGTCTTGCCAATGTAGGCAATCCACAAGGTCTCCCAAGTCTTCCACAAAGTAGAAGTTTTGATAAGTGACATGGGGAGGCCGGGTGGGCACAATTTGGGCTTGATATCCAAAGGGTGAGAGATAGGGTGGTGAGCTAGGAATGGTGGGGCCTCGCTTGAGCCATTGGAGTATGGACTCATTCATTGTGAGGGTGTGCGGCTCATGAGGACTCGGACTAGAAGAGGTGGGTGGAAGTGGGGGGTCTAGGATTTTCTCTATGGTGGGAGGTGGATTTGGATTGTCATCCATCTCCACTTGGGTGTGTGTGTAGGCCACAACTTCCAAGGATAATGGGGTAGGAAGGTCTATGGTGGGTGGGGTGGTAATGGTCGGCGTATGGTGCACCCGGGGTGATGAACAAGGACGGACTTGGGTTGGGCTTGGTAGGGAAAGTTCTTGGGTTGGAGTTGGGGTCGGGGGTGGAAGATCGGTTGGTTGAAGAGGTTTGGATTGGGGTGCATAGATATTTCTAAGATTGGCCCTCATTTTGACCCAAGATTCGATGGGTGCTCTCCCTTTTGCTTCTCTCAAATCTACAATGTTCTCCCATTCTTTCCTAGCTTGGCACCAAAGCAAACTCTTGGCATAGTTGACTTGCATCGAACTTGACATAGTGAACAACACAAAATGTCGGTCTATGGAGCTCTCCCATTCTAGATATATACTAGAGAAGGATCCATCAAACACAAAAGCCACTAATGGGTCTAAGGATGGCGAATAGGCTAAGTAGGAAGTGGTCATGATGAACGGGTGATGAATGCAATGGCCCAAGGACAAGACTTAGTAGAGACAAGTCTAGAACTTGCTCTGATACCACTTGATGTGAAACCACCTTGGGGGTGATAATCATAAGACCGAAGACCCCTCGGACCTAGCAAGCAAGCGATGCAACGGACCGGCAACTTCTCTCGAGCAGACTCACCCGCGTAGCGCGCACCTAGGTCCTTAGGTGGACCGGCGATGGGGATGAGGATCCGAGGTTGGACCTTGAGATTCTAGGGGGGTGGCTAGCTTAAGATTGAATCCCCAAGGGTCTCGGGATGCCCACTCTCACAGGCGGCAAGCAAGCCGAGTGCGTGGGATATAATGGCTATCTCGCAACTCGCCCCCGGTAGTCGCTCAATTATAAGCAAATTCAGGATCAGGCACTCTCTCACCGCCGACGGCACTAAGATGCAATACTAATTAAGTAAATGAAACCAGCAAAAAGAAGTGTTCAGTAGCTCACCTGGTCGGCATGAAGACGTCGACCCCATCCGAAGATGAGGGTGAGCGGGGAGGCGTGGGTACGCACCCCCACGTCGCGTCGATGCCGCTTGACCTGAAAATTTATAGAGCACACCACTACTCCTCGTGCAGGAGGGTTGGACAAGGGGTTGGGGATAATGTTATACAATCAAACACTACCTCCACGCAGGGAGGAGCGGTAAGCCGGCCAGGCGGGAAGGGGACAATCAATCTAGGAACTTAATGAAAGAAAAATAACAGTTCTATCCGCCCTCTGGAATAGGGGATAGGCCGTCGAAGTCGATGCCGCTGCGGCCTCTCTTGAACTCCGTTGTTGATGAAACCAGTTGGAGATCCGTCATAGTTGACCTAGGAAGACGTCCAATTTTAGGGGCAATTTCTGGAAGGCGGTGCTGGTCGGGGCAGAGGCGCGAACAGGGACTCTGCTTGCTGGTTCTGGTAGCTTCTGCACCCCTACAGCTGGAAGACGAGGCTACCACGGATGCTCCTCAGCTCTGATTCAGGATTGGATGGAGTATATGGATTTGTTGTCGAGTCCTCTTCGAACGGAGTCCCACGGGGGTGCTGGATGAGGTCGGAGTAGACAGAGACAGCCCTAACAGTGATCGGGTGTCTATTCAGTCCCAGGAGGAACAGAACTACACACCCGGGGAAGAAAAATGATAACTCTTTGCTCCGGATGCCGAACGGGGTTCCGCTTCTTGATCCTGAAAGTAGTCTTGTCTTAGAAGATATCAACCAAGCGCCACCTCCAGATCCTCAAGAGGATGGCCATGGTCAAACTTGATATGGAGCTCTGGTTCTCTGCCTGAGTGGGTCTGCGCAGTCGAGGAAGAATCGCTCTCACGGCCAGCTCGATGCTTGGACAAAGACGAAACCACCTTGGCTGCGATGGTGACTAGACGAAGATTCCAACGGTATAATATATGCCTCTTGAAGCTTCACGATGACGCTGTGGCCTCTGTTGCAAGTTGCGGGTACATTGTTGCCTGCGAACTGGCCCGTGCAGAGTGGTGATAGGTGATGGGAAATGGGGTAGATGTGAGGGGAAATGAGGTGGATGTCTGTGGGGGCAACCCCTGGCTATGAGGGGGTCTAGGAGGGGGTGTTCCAAGGTGTGGGAGTGGCAGAATGGGGGCTGGGAGGAGGTCTAGCAGGTGGAGGGAGGGAGAGCTACGAATTTGGTTGGAAGGGAGAGAGGGAAAGGGTATTTGAAAATAGGTTTAAGGGTGGGATTAATTTCTGATTTTGGGGATGGGAAGAGGTGTGTGGGGAAGGTAAAGGTGGGTCTTGGGGAGTGGGGAATTCTTCATTGGGAGATGAGAGGGTGCTTGGGGAAGGGGAGTGGATGGTTGGTGGTTGGAGGGTGGAGCAAGGATTGTATGATTCCACCTTGGGGTTGGGGGGGAGTTGAATGAGTGTATGGGGAAGGGGGAGGGGTCTTAATGAGAGGTGAATGGGGAGGAGAGACAGAAATTTCAAAATTTAGGGGTGTGGGAAGAGAGAGAGAGGGGTGACCCCCTTAGAGAGAGAGATATATGAGACAGAGGGGAATCCACCCCTTAGAGAGAGGGAGAGAGAGATGGAGAATCCACTCCAATAATACACTAATTCACTCAATTTTTTGATTGATCAAAGATTACATATGAGGGAGTGGGGTGGCCTATTTATAGGCACTCATATTTTCCTAGGACTAAAATGACCCATACTAAACAACTAATGTCCAAAGTAGTCCAAGGGAGGGCACCCCTAGGCCAAGCCCACTAGTTGGGCCCAATAGACAACTTAATTAACCACATGACTAAAGACTTAGGTAAATGACCCTTATACCTAGGTACCGGACTCAAATAATGGGAAAATTACATAGTTTATGACTCAAATAAAATATAAAAATTACATGGATAGACTCAGAAAAATGTGAAGAACACAATGTCACAAACCGTCGATCCATTAGAGCTTCGCAAAATGTGGAGGGGTAAGTGATGCCCCCATCATCTTTTTCAAGACCTTTGAGACCGTTGGTGATCTTTATTAGTCTTGAAAACATTTCAGAGATTGTCTCTTCAGGCTTCATCTTGAAGCGCTCATAATCTCTGACAAGCAAGTTTGCCTTCATCTCTTTCACTTCAGAGGTTCCTTCGTAGATTAGCTGTAACTTGTCCCACATTTCTTTTACATAATTGCACATTAAAACACAAGAAAACTCATTAGAGTGAATGGCACATTGCATGATATTCATGGCATTGAAATTTATAGTAGATTTCTTAATATCTTCATGTGTCCACTTGTCCTTATCAGCAGGAAGGTCATAAGGACCCTTGTCCACAACCCTCCAGATCTCGTACTCTTGGGCTCTTAGAAAAACATGCATTCTATTTTTTTAGTTTGAATAGTTTGAGCCATCGAAGAAAGGAGGATGGTGGATAGAGTGACCTTCAAGCATCATCCCCTTGTTGGCCATTGATTTGGATCTGTCTCTAGATTGTTCGATCTATGAAAATTAAAGCCTTGGCTCTGATACCAATTGAAGTCCCATGATCAATGACACCCAAGAGGGGGGCTAAATTGGGTGATTACAGATTTTAAAAAACTTTTACCCGATTTGAACAGATATGATGAAATAGTAACTTAGAAATTCAGATCTGTTACAATACAAATTAGATCTATCAAAATCAATCACCACGATAGTTCTTCGGTACTTGGTGGAGGTATGAATCTGAGGATTCTACTCACCATCATCATCATCATCATCATCATCAGAGTCTTGTCCCAATTAATTGGGGTCGACTACATGAATCCTGTTCCGCCAAAGATTTCTATCAAGTGCAATATTCATATTTAAACTCAAGGAACTAATGTCCTTCCTAATAACATCGCACCATCTCATTTTAGGCCTTCCTCGAGCTCTTCTACTAACATCCACTAAGATTTGATCACATCTTTTAACCGGCGCTGAGTTAGGGCGACGAAACACATGTCCAAACCACCTGAGTCTATTTTCTCTCATTTTACTATCAATTGGAGCTATCCCTAAGTCCTTACGGATGCGCTCATTCCTAATCTTGTCTTTCCTAGTCTTGCCACACATCCATCTCAACATCCTCATCTCTGCTACACACATTTTGTGGATGTGTTCCTTTCGTACTGCCCAACACTCGGTACCATATAACAGAGCAGGTCTCACAGCCGTTCTATAAAACCTCCCTTTGAGTTTCACAGGCATACGACGATCACAAAGGACACCTGATGCACTTCTCCAACTTAACCAACCTGCCTTAATCCTATGTGTAACGTCATCATAAATCTCCCCATTCTCTTGTATGATAGACCCTAAGTATCGAAAGCTACTACTCTTCGGAATGTTATGTCCATCAATTAGAACCATGTCTTCCTGAACCACTCTCCCATTACTAAAATTACAGTGCATAAATTCTGACTTGCTCCTACTAATTTTAAAACCTTTAGACTCCAAGGCAAGTCTCCAACGCTCTAACTTAGCATTTAGAGCATCAATACTCTCATCAATTAAAACAATATCGTCTGCAAAAAGCATACACCAAGGGATATCCTCATGCAATTGTTTAGTTACTTCATCCAGAACTAAGGCAAAGAGATACGGACTTAGTGCAGAACCTTGATGCAAACCTATAGAAACGGAAAATTCAGCAGTCTCCCCAGCAATAGTTCGAACACTGGTAATAGCACCGCCGTACATATCCTTAATCAAATCGACATATCCTTGAGAGATTCCTTTCTTTCTTAATGTCCACCAAATCAATTCTCTCGGTACTCGATCGTACGCCTTCTCTAAATCAAGAAAAACTATATACAAATCTTTTCTCATCTCTCTATACTTCTCCATTAGCTGCCGTAGTAAGAAAATAGCTTCTGTAGTAGATCTATTTGGCATAAAACCAAACTGATTTTCCGATACAGTAGTCATACAACGGAGGCGTTTTTCAATTACTCTTTCCCAAAGTTTCATAGTATGACTCATAAGCTACTCACACAAAGTGTTATTGTCCTGACAAGACTTGTGACAACCCAGACTCCGGATACCGGGTAAACCCAATACCACTTGGAACCTACGAGGCCTCCCAAGAGCGAAAAAGCTCCGAAGGGATAGAACGGTATGTGATAGTACATTGAACTTCCAGATAGAGCAGTAAGTAATTAAATTTCAAAGATCATGATTGCTAAAGTAGCAGAAATAAAATTACATTTTCTATAACAAATTAAAACTAACAGAGTCCAGTCCAAAGAAAGACAAGTACAGTCCAACAGGAAAGAGAACTTACTCTTAAGTCGTGGGAAGCATGACACTAGGAACGCTGGCACTAAGAACCACGCAGTAGGAACCTCCCAGCACGAGGAAGAACAGCCACACCTGAAAAGTCAAGGGTGAGCCTCATATCACTGGCTCAGTAGGGATCCTGCAGAATCCTACCATAAAACAATGCAGTAACAGCAGTGCTACACTAAAGCAGAGCAGTAACAACATGAGTAAGAATAGTAAAAGTAAAGAGGAAAGCCGTAACATGGAAACACGACAGTCGAAGGAACCTCGACCCTCTAAACTATTTCTAACAGCAATAGAAAGGTGAACCCCGATCTCACAAAGTCAGGCGTTACCGATCCATTGTCAAATCACGAAACCCTATCGTGAAAAACCTACAAGAACATGCAAGAGCCTACCAAAATAGGCAAGAGCCTACCAAAGACCTACACAGTGAAAGGTGCAAGACGTACACGATCTGATCGTCGTGTACGCTACAAAACCCGTAACCTCAAGTGAAGCCACGCACATGCTACTAAGAAAAAGTCACGAAAACATAAGTCATCGTGTCAAGTGACAGAAGCACCTCCTCACTAGAAGAACAGCCAGATGCGTTCAGTGACGTCTTACACTGCGCCACAAGTATCTCCCACTCGCCTAGAACGGCGGTAACTGAGACACTCAACAGGAACCAAGTGCAAGGAACAACTGATGCGAGACGGACCACGGACTCGACTCCAAATGGATATGTGACCCTCGGACTCTAAACAAGCTCACGATTGTCCCTTATCGAGGGAAGCGTCGGATGTGGGCGGTTGAGAAACCGGCAAGAGCTAGGGTGGTCAACTCACAGTTTTGTGCCCGGATTGGGTCACGGGGCGGGTCTCGCTCTCTCTCGCAGCATCGGTGATATAAAAAGATATCGAGCTAATGACCCTAACACATGCTCTCTAGCAGCGGCATATAAAGCATATACGAATAAAGCAAATGCAGGGTAAAGGAGCGAATACGATACCTCTACGCGCCTGGCGTGGGGAAGACGATCCCGGCCGATCTCGTACTCCCAGAATAACTATTACACAAGTATTACATCAAATATGAATGCCCACTCCACGTAGGGAGGTAAAGGGCGACACAGCGGGACCCGGGAGTAGCGGGTTCGGGTTGACGGGCGACTTATTGCGTAGCTTCGGCGGCACATGTACTCACGACCGTGGGACCCAAGTGTTTGTCAGTGGGGCCATGTGGGGCCGGGGTGGCACCACTGTGGCGGGGATGCCTGGAGGGATGCTCCCTGGGATGGCGGTGTGCTGTTTCACCGGCCGGAGGCCGGGCGGCTCCGATCTCCACTCGCCGGAGTTGCTGGCCACGGATCTGCAGTTCTATTTTACAGCACGCGACCCGGCGAGATCTACTGATGCGGTCACTCCCGACGTCGGATCGACGCACAAGAGGTATCGAGGGAAAGCTGACTTGAAATCCTTCGATCTATTTCTAGAGAAAGAGATTTGAGTTTCGCGTTGATGGCCTTTGTCAAATTTTCAAGCTGCTGACTCACATGATCTGAAAACTCAGGGTAGATTTGAGTTTTCCTGAGAGTTGGCGTTGACTGCTTTTTAGATCTTCGATTCAGCCTTTGAGCCCTTCATGAAAGTTGTAAGGGCCGAAGAGAGGAAGACAGGGATATATCTTATGCAAGATTTAGTGGACGTTTCAATTTTTTGGGGATTTTATACTGACCCGGGGTCGGATCTGGACAGCAGAGATAGAACTGAATTTGAGAGAAAGACACAATTTCTAAAAATAGGTAGAGAGCTTTTGAAATTTGACAAAAATTTTTGGAGGATGGGAATGGTGGACATAACCTCCAATAAATTTGGGGGTTCCAACAAAAATCAAAAAGTGGGTCGAAAGGGGAAAAAATTAAGCTTCTGCTACATAGATCTGAAAAGAGACAGATCTGGAAGATAGAAAGACACGAAAATGAAAAAATGTAAAATGAAGTCTAAAGGACATTATTGTTTTAATGGAGGTTGGGAATCAAGAGAGGAACCAACCCTGAAAATCTCAACTCCAGATGATGTCTGAGTTGGGAGTTAAAAATCTTGTAGTGAACCTCTATCTAGCAGAACAGAACCTTGGACAGTACTTCGGAAGCGGCTTCGCGGCGACTCGATGGCGGCACGAACGGTGGCGGCGGCACTAGAGATAGAAATCAGAGGTGAAGGGGCTAAGGTAGAAGGGTTCTCAACCCTGAAATACAGAGGGGGGGAAGGAGGAACTAGAGGGAGAGAGGAGAGAGGGCACACCCTTCTTGCTTCAAGTAATTTTCACATAATTTCTTCATTAAATCTCTAATGACACTATACATACGCTTATATAGAGAATGGCAAGGGTGGGGGGCAGGGAATTTCGTGGGAAAGATGCCATTTTCTTCTCCCATGTGGTCAAAAACCCAAAATAAATAAATTACATATGGATGGGACACTCCTTTGAAAGGAAGGAAGACATCTTGGACTTTTAAACTCCTTTGTCCCCTTTGAATGTCAACCCATCTAAAAGCCCACCTAGGACTTTGACCAACCCCACATGGACCCCTATCACTTAGGTGCACCAATGGGAAAGGAGTGAGGGCCCCCTTGCTGGACCTACTAATATTTTGCACAAAAACCCAAACAATCCAAGGGAATGACGCATTGGCTTATAAAGCCTTACAACTGCACATATACTTTCCCAAGGATATAAAAATAAACTAAAAGGACACAAGTGCAAAAATAAAAGTCAGTGCTCGACGTTGATTCCCATCAACAACAGTAACGAGTGACTAGTCAGGGTCATGCCCGTCGGTGCTCGTCCAGCCGCCCCTGACCACATGTGCACACACAAGCCCAATGCCTTAAGCCAGGCCTCTAGCTAGTTTTTCCCCCCAATAGGACGCTACCGCAAAGCAAGGGGGCCCACGGAAACTAGCCTAAAAATCGTCTACTAGGAACTGTCCCGCCACCACTCCTAGGTGGGCCGATACACAGGTAAGTGTCGTCAGGCTACAACTAGTGGAGGTTCACTAGACACAGAGACATAAAATAGCGAACACCGAAGTACAAACAAGATAAGCTCACACCTGTCACACGTACTACGGAGCATAATGTAGTATATAACTACTACCAGACTCAGGATAGTCAACTAGACCTACTGATCATGATCCCTGAGTCACAAGACTCGGGTCAAGATCATCGCACATCACAGCAACATGCTGTTAATCAGCCTAGTCCCTAAGCCAAAATCCACGAAAAACACATTATGGAAGACGGCACGGAACAATCAGATCCATAATAGCAATAATAATAATGAGTCATAGGCCTCCGAGCTGCAAAATGGACTCACAATTTCATATAACATAAAACACGGAACACGAGGGATTACAAAAAATCCCTCAACCACACGGCATGCAAACCGAGGTAAGACACTACCTCCAAGTGCCCAAAATCATGTCTCGATCCTCACAACATAGATGAAACACTCACAAGGTCACGTGTCAACCACTAGGTCACAACCGGGTTGACCAGAAACCATAATGACCCTCGAAACAACACAAAATACCGCTTGGTATGATGGCACTCTTAGACACCCTATAACACAGTCACAGACCTCGTAGGACGTCCAAGACATCCACGGAACAATGGGATAACCAAGGGGTCAAAACCATAATAACCGGAAAGAACACAACACTACACAGTGCTCGGGATAAAATCGTTCCTCTGAGATCCCTTGATACACATATGACCCTCACGGGACACCCAAGGCATCCGTCGAGCCAAAGGCCAACAAGGCATTGAATCTTGGGTTCACCGGAGCCCGAGACAACTCAAATAAGACCCGAAAAATGGAAAGCATTAACGCGCCTATACACTACGCTGCGATGATTAACGTACCCTTATAGAAGGTCGCGACATCAACAAAATGCGCCCATCACTTGGGTCGTTATCACACATTTACGTGTTTCTTACTTGAATCGCGTTAATAGACGCGGCCTAAACCTCGGGTGCGATAATTTATAAACGCGCCCCTCACCTGGGTCGCATTAACAAAGGATTGCGCCCATCACCTGGGTCACATTCCTAACCACCAAACTTTTCATCTCCTACACAAGAAGCGGTGCATCGTTGTAGCGCGTCCAACTGAGAACACGGCACACACAACTAGTGCGTTTTCATCACGGAGCAAAACATGAAAAATCCACATGATAATTCATTTTCAACGCCCCAATCATCTCCAGAACGACGGGGAAACATCCACAATCACATTTCCGACCTTCCACAAGCTAGAAGGGGCCAAACCAACCACAAAACGACGATCAAACGGGTGATTTCCTCAAATCATCCCAAAATGACTCACGTGGGTAACCGGGCTCATACTGGCCCCAAATCATGACCAAACGCAGCCAGACTGGTGGGAAACGAATCCCGACAAGCCAGGGGTTCATTTTCTACCAATTGAATCGAGAAACATCACCTGGAACGATGATTTCATCGTGCACCCCAAAACATGCATTTAATTTCCAAAAAATGAAAACCCCACTCAAACTCGTGCTAATTGGCACGAAACTCAAGGGAAACACAGAACAAGAGGTAAGGAATCCATCCTCTACCACTACGGATGATCTCCTGAGCCGAAAGCGCCGAAAAACAACACACGAGCCCACGTCAGCTTTGAATCAACCGAACGGGATCACGCCAACACCACACTCCATTCTTCACGCCATCACGCCTCAGGTCAGCTCCACACCATCACCACCTCACCCAACTCCATGCCGGTCGCGTGTCCGGGGGAGAGGAGAAGAGAGGAGAGAGAATGGAGGGAGAGAAATGAGAGAACATGAGGAGGAGAGATGAGAGAGAAAGGGTTAAGAAGAAAAGAAAAATAGGGAAATTAGCAATTTTCCTAAAATCCAATTTTTGACACGAAATTCTGTAAATTCAAAAAAATATAAAAAATAGTCTTCACGATCCTCGGAACGAGCATAACGCACATGTAGCATCCCTGAGTCGCAAAACTCAACGGTCAACTCTCCACAGGGTTCCGCAAGCTATACAAGGGAAAAAAAACCTGAGTGAATCGTAAAACACGTATCAGGACCCACAAAAGCGATCTGAAAGCTCTCCGATTCCGATCCAAAGAATCCAGGGTGTTACAAGACAAACCTTGTCAATTCAAACCCACCTTTCGATATACCAAAAATCTATTATAGTAAAGATTGATTATGTTAGATCTGAAATACAAAACGCAGAAGAATTAATACGCACTAACAATCACACAAAATGGGGGTACATGAAAAGGACCAAACCACACAATAGACAACGATTTTTAGGTGGTTCGGATGCAACGATGGCAACCTACGTCCACCCCTCACGATCTATGAGGATTCACACACTATCTTGTAAGGGATTACAAGATACAAACCACACACACGGATCTTGGTAGATCCACACGCACACGCACGGATCTGAAGAGATCCACACACACACACAGAGATCTAAGTAGATCCACACACACACACAAGTGTTTACAGATTACAAAGAATACACACTTTAAGCTCAAGGAATTTAGAAGAAGAAGTAGAAATGAAAACTTAATATTTAGGCTCCCCCTGAGTAGATGATGCAGATGTTGGACTAGGCTTTGCTTCTCCACTTGATTTCCAGTTGATTGAATTCATATTGATCTTGAAATGCTTGAGGTTTGATGAAGAATGGCTGGATGGAGTACTATTCACGCAGGTGTTACATCAGCCTTCTTTCTCCCTTGGTATCCTTCCTTTGATCTCCTTGGATGATTAGGGTTCCTTGCCCTAAAGATGTCTTTTTATTACACTTGGGTTGGTCAAGGGACATGCCAAGATAGAGATCCACGTTTCCTGGCAGATTAGGGGGCTTTAGGACTCAAAAGTCCAAAAGAGATGGCTGCCCATGATGGAGAAATGCAAAGTCAACAATCGCTGCCTCGAAGGGGTCAGTCGACCGAACTAGAGCGGTCAGTCGACCGATCTCTGGGTGAAATAGTACTTTTCAATGCTGGGAGAATCGGTCAGCCGATATTAAGCCGTCGGTTGACCGAACTCTGGAACTTTCCAGAGTTTCGAAACCTGGGAAATTTGATCACCCGATCTGAAGCTGTTGGTCGAGCGAAATCTGGAATTTCTGCAGAAACCAACTTATTAGTCCATAAATCATATCCAACTGGAAAATGTCTTGTATGCTCATCTTGTTCCATTCATTTTGAGTTAATTTGACTCATTCTGGGCATTTTGGAAGTATGATTATTTTGAGCGTTGGATCATGATGGAAATTGGCCTCAATTACATTCGTGTGCTCGCTCTTGAGCAAATATGCATGGCACGAGGCGGAACACACGTCCGGGGTTTTGTTATTATCAAAATCACCTGGAGAAACTCAAGACGCATCTCCTCATTGGAGAATGAAATTAAAGACTTGAATGATTCACTATCCGAGTTTGTTCAGGGCAAAGAAAATCTGAACAGACTCTTGGGGACAAAAGTGAACTTTCAGAAAGAAGGGTTGGGCTACAATCTAGTGAACAAGAAGCCCTTCGAAAATAAGTTGTACACCTCCTTTGTCTATGGCTCAAATATAGCCAGTACATCAAATGTTCCCCCAAAACTATCTGCAACCCAACAAACTCAGAAACAAAATAAAAACCAGAAAAAGAAAACATGTAAGCAAAAATAGAAATATGGTTTTGCTTGTTTTGATATGCATGCTAGGAAACCCAATGCTAAACACCATGTTTCCCATAAAAAGAATGTTTCTTGTTTCTATTGTGGTCTACATGGCCATGTCATGGAAAACTGTTATGCAATGAAGGATAATTATATGAAGGCTTATAGGAGCAGAAATGCCCCTGAAAAATCAAGGAAGTCTTCAAACCAGAAAAACACGTCCAAAAATTGTAAATCTGTCAACAAAAGTTTTGTAAAAAGAGACATTGCCTCTTGCTGCTATAACTATGAAAAGCCAGGACACAAGGTGTCAAACTACTGGCAAAAGAGGAACCTAGATAGATGGCATGCTGGAAATGAAGAATCATTTGTCCATCAGCTTGGATTTGTTGATCTCATGCACAAGAAGAAAAACCTGAAAAATCATGTGTGTTGTTTTTATTACGGTGAATATGGACATATATTTGATGATTGCCTTTTCATGAAATCTGATGATAGGAAGGCAATGAAAATGAAAAAGAACTGGCCTGATAGAAGTACCATTGACCCTCGAGGAGCCAAGAAAACTTGGGTACCTAAAAATGCCAAATGAGAACTGTTCTGCAGGGTGCCTTAGAGCTGAATAAAAGCTAGAATAGAAATGGCAGCTCAAGGCACAGGTTTGTAAATAAAAATTTCAGTTCATGTTAACTTTGAATGTTACGTTCTCTTTTAGTTATTACAGTTAAACTCTTTCTTTCTTTCAAATATATTCTGCACAAGTTGGAAAATTCCTCTCTGGATTACTAAAAACCTATTCTTGGTTGAACATGAAAATCTGATCAGTTCTTTTTTGAATCATCTAGAAAATATCTAGACTTGATGGAAATGATGAGATGTTGAGTTTGCTATTTATAAGCTGCAAAGCTTATGGTTTGGCCTGTTACTCTCATAGCAGTCATATGAAAAAATGCTTCTAATGATGTCGATCATGGCTAAAATGGATTCCAACTCATCATTCATGAGAACATTTGATCTTCTGTTTGCATGTCCTTGCTTCCATGAGCATTGGACTAAGGGGGAGTCTGAGAGTTTACCCTTCAAACTAGAATGCTTTGCACATATGTTTTGAGTCTGCATGTGTTGTGATTAATGAATGGCATTCTATGCACTCATATAGTCTCTTGCATGTCATGCTAAGGGGGAGGTTGAAAATTTTCATATGGGAAGGAACTAGCTGCACTTTTAATGGATCATCATGTCATGACCCTTTGGTATATAGAATGGTGATTTGTGGAAGGTTGGATTAAGTCCAACGGGAAACTATCACTATGCGTAAGAGGATCTTCGGATCAAGTTCTCCGCCCAGTACTATGGGTCAAATGTTCACATAAATCATAGGTTGCATACCCCTTTGTTAAGTCTCGCGAAGGCATTTTGAAGTCCATGCACATAGTAAGGGAGAGTCAGCACAAGAGTCCAGTCTGAATGTTTGCATACTGCTCATACTGAATTTTCAGCATCATCATGTGAACAACTGAATTGATTGCATGTTCTCAGGGGGAGTTTGAACTGGTTTTTGACAAAATTGATCATTGGTGGAAGTGTATGCCTCCTTCGCATGCCTCTTGAATGAAATGGATCTTTTAAGGAGGAGTTTAAATGTCAAATAAAATTGAGAGCATGTTTGATTCTATCTTTTTGATATATAAATATTGATTCAAATGTGATGTTGAGAGCTTTGTCATGATTCATATTTTTTTAAAAAAAAAAATGCTTGCTGGAATCCTGCAACACCCTCTGCTACCTTAAGCTAAAAACTTCTTGACAATCTTCCTAGCTACATGGTATGACCAACCTTGAGTGACCTCACTTGCTGTATGTCTTGGTTGCACACTCATTCTTTGTCAAACACAACACTTGTTATCTTGCTGCATCAGTCTGTGTGTGTGTGTGTGTGTGTGTGCATCTTTTTCTTTGTTCCCTCTTACAACATCTGAAGTCACTGCACTTTCTCAGGGGGAGATTCCATTATCTATGCAATTGCATTCCATGTACACATCAGCCTTGCATCATGCTAATAATATGCTGAGTTCTATCTTGGGTCTGAGATTCCTTGAAATCTGAAGCTCCTTGGAACTCCTGAAGATCGGTCATCTATTTCTAAATGCTTGAACACCATTGAACATCTTTTGCTCGATCAATGCTTGGCTGTCTGCCCCAAATTTCCCTGAACACCTTTGAATTCTTGAGGAGTTTTCAATCTGATTACTAAGTTCATCTTTCAGAGTAAATTCTAAAAAGGAATCTTCTATTATGGTGCTCTGTGATTGCCCAGGACATAAAAACTACTGGTTTAAGTTTAATGAGTTCATGAGCTTAAATACAAATGTCTTGAAAATGATTGTATTCAATTTTAATGGACCTAAACTAGTTTTTACATGTTGTGTCCTATTATGCCTTCTTAAATCTAAAAGTTTCTTTTAAGTACAAAGGCATCTTTAATTGAGGAACTCTAATTTAGTATTGTTCTTAAACATCAACCTAATCTGAAAATTCTCAAAGGGCTGCACATAACGACAGTAATGACTTTAGTCTCACCAAGTAACTGGCGATACTTGCATTTGATAAAGGTGTATCCTCACATAAAAAGGTGTGTACTAAAATCAATGCTCTAAGGCAGAGCAATGGCAAAAGGTTCACTGAGAAACCGAGTCCCTTCACCAATGAAGTGGAGTGGACAAAGTCATGATGTGCCCTGCTACCTCTGCTCTAAATGAAGCAGAATGGTAACACTGAGTAACTGGGGGTGTTGGCATCTGATCATCGTGCATCCTCACATCAAAAAGTGTTTGCTACACCTTAATGATCTTGAAAAATGACAAATATTTGGTTGCAAAAGAAATATCTGACAATGGTAGCACCCCATGGATAAAATCAAAAACTTCATAAGGTGTTTAACCTCAATACTAATTGTAGTTACTTTCAAAGGGGCTAATGGAATTGAATGTGTAGGATGGGGGGAGGTTAACCTGGACTTTAATATGTAATATTGGTTTATTTCTATTAATTTTGATTGAAAAAATTTTCAACATTAATACATTGAAAAACTCAGAATTCATCAGACTTAAACCAATCAGAAAGATAAGGGACTTATCATTGGTAGCTCTATAAAAGAAGACTCTGAAAATCTATAACTGCGCATTTATGAATAATGTTTCAAACTGAAGATTCCCTGTCATAACAATTCTTAGAAATATCATTTCTACAATTTCTGAAAAATATCTACTCTATCAACATTTAGTATCTTTTAGCTCTTGCACTGGCAAGTGTCGACTCCCAAAGTCGACCCTCTCCGGGTCTAGGTCTGTCTAGGACCCTGCTGCTCAGGTGTCGACCCCAAGAGTCGACCCCTTTTTGTCCAGACTAGCGTCTGGGCTGTCGTGGCATTTGTCATGAAGACAATTGCCCTCCTTACTGTAATTCTCTCAGTTATTTGGAATCTGGTCAATTCATTATTGACATCTGTTTGATCTCCATTCAAATGGCTCAGTATTCATGTCTACATGTTGATTGCCATTCCTGAAACATCTGCAATGTAATCTCTTGGCTGCAAAAGATCTGCAATCCATTTATGGCCTTGACTATTAGTCTCTCCATAGCTGATTCTATCCTTAAACTCTTCATTTAGTATCAATTGGTATCAACTTTCTTGTTCCATCAATCGGTATCAATTGGCTTCATCTACTGACTGTCAGTGTATGGTCTCCTTGAAATATTCATCTGACTTGATGCATGTCCTCATGCAATGTTGTTCCTCATGTTGTTTGATTTCATTGCTTGCTGAGTTGAAATGTGTACTGGGCTTTTGTGTCTGAATCTGCCTGCACATTCCCTTTGCATCTGAATTTTAATCACTTTGTATCATGCTACTTCATATGGACCTCTCTGACTATGTCCTTAGCATTAATCTATGCCCTCTTTATTGACGACAAAGAGGGAGAGAATGTGGAGTCATTGATATTGGACAAAATGTGGAAAGAATGTGGAGTCATTTTAATGTGGAGTCTTTCTAATGCGGCATCATACATATCATGTTGCATCATGTCTATTTGCCTACATTGAATGTTGATTTTAATGCCATCAATGACTCATAGTTGCCATCATCAAAAAGGGGGAGAATTATTGTGTCCCAAGTTTTGATGATGTCTGACTATGACTCATTGATGAGTCTAATATGGATTTGATGATATCAATATGTATTAAGTCAACAGATTTTAGCAACTGTAGAGCAAGTCAGATCTCAAGGGTCAAAGAACTCCAACTTTGTGCCAACAAAGGTTGAAGCTAAGTGCAAGGATTCTAGATTCTGGACTTGCATAAATGAAAAGGCTAAGTCTGTTCAGTCAGTCAACTGAAAAAGCAAATCCATCAACCAAATTCAATTTTAGTCTACTGAAATGCGTACAAGAAGCAGAACTGCCAAGAGAACAGCTGGCTGTGTCGACACAACACCTTCAGTCTGTCGACACACCTTCAGTTCCAGCACAAGTTATACTGGAGATCATCTTCAGGCTACGTCGACTCCATCCCTTCACCGCGTCGACTCTAGACGGTCTTTTGAAGCCCCTACAAGTGCTCTTCAAGATGCATCGACCCCGCTTCATCATTGTGGCGACTCCGGACAGTCTTCAGAAGCAGCTTCAAGCGCACGTTAACGAGTGCGCCGACGCAAGCATCTCATGGCATTGACGCAGGTTCAGTTCCAGCACCTGTCAAATTGGCTACATTCTTCAGATTAAGTCGACACTATTTTTACAATAGGTCGACACAGGCCCGCTTCACAGAAACGCCTTGGATGCATATTCAAGGAATGCGTCGATGCACCCATTTAGTTGTGTCGACACACCTAAAGCAAATGAACAACTCGTTACGGTACTCTGCCAGTTTTTGAACAGGGTCAACCAATCCCATTTTTTTTACTTCAAGTCAATGGCCTAAGTCTCCAGACACGAGCCTCAAGGTATGAAAAAGGTCTTAGAAGAAAAGAACCTTCCTTTCTACAATGGTCCAATTAGAATACATCTTTGAAAAGGTCCTAGAACAGGGATCTGTCCTTTTGATCATAAGCCAGTCATTTCACTTTTGTGAAAGGACTTGTCAGTAACTAAATCAGGAAAAAGGCTAGACTGCCTCCTACAATCATGGACCAATGGGAAAATTGGTGCGGACACCAGAGCACACGAGCGGCACGGGTCGCCGAGCCACCGGTACCGTACGCGGAGCACCACTCGAGCCTCCTCAGCGTCCATCTGGCTCAGAGACAACCTGGAGACTCCCCCTTGAGTCTCGACATTTATCATATTTGTTTAGACTTTATTTGTGTTTAATGTGTGTTTGTTTCATTTTATTCGGTTTGTAATTTTGATTGTAAGACGGTTTATTTGCAAAATGGGACCCCCGGGTCCCACGGCCCCCCCCCAGACCCCTCCCATTGATCCACCTCAGCCTAGGGCCCCATGTGGGGTCAGTCAACATTTCAAATGGAGGCATCTAGAAGGTTGAATGGTAAAAGACACATGAATGACAATTGGACTTCAAAGTCCAAGGTAGGCTACCTACCAATTCTACCATGTCCCCTTGGTCAATAGGGCGCCCCCCCTTGCATTTTTTTATTTATTTTTTTTGTGTTGGTCACATCTAATCCCAGTCATCCATTCCCCATCCCTAGATCCAATGGTGGATATGGGATTTGATATGTAACCTATAAAACTTGTATTTTTTCCATTTGGAAGAATTAATGTCATTTGAAATCTGAAAATTGCTTGGAGCAAGCCCTTGGGCGCACCCCTCCTCTCTCCTCCCTCTCCCCCTTGTAGCCGTGACGGTTGCGATTCTGAGGTGTGACGCCTCCCTTATCATTCCGGTGATCGCCATCGCCGCTGCCGCCATCGTGCCGCCCTTGCACCGCCACGGCTCTCATCGATATTCTGTCCGCACAGTGCAGCAGCAGCTTGTCCGAATTTTGCAGCTCTCCCTCGTGATCTTCTGGGCACCAAATTTGGAGGGGATGTTCTAGGGATGTCCACCACACCACAGAAAATTCGGTTGGCCTTCTAGTTCAATTTTCCTAATTTTCCATTTTCGTCCAACTTTCAATTTCAGTTCTGCCAGTTTCAGATCTGATTTCCCACTTTCCTGAGTTTCTCGTCTTCGACCCCTTTTGTGATTTTTCCCAGAGCTTCCAATTTTACTGGGTGTTCTACCCATCAACCCCTCCACCCACGATGTTTCTTGATTTTTTATCAGCCCTCCATCCATTTTTCAAAAATTATTTTCAGAGCCATCTACAGTTCTGTCCACCAGTTTCCAGATTCGACCACCCGTCAGTGTTAAAATCATAACAATTCATATCCTCCACCAATCCTTCCACAAAAATTATTTCCCTTTTTCTTGTTCAAATCCCTAAAACTTTGGTGAAGAGCTTAGAATCTGAATCGGACGTCTTCCTGACAATCAATGGCAGTTCTCAGACAACTCACCTGCAGATCTGAGAGTTCGGGTACTGTACAATAGAAGCTTCAAAATTCAACAACATCCAGATCCGGGTAGATCCAGATCCACTCTCAGGGTCTAGATTGTAGGATTTCAAGAGAGCTTTCCAAAGATAGCTCTTGTGACCCGATCCGACATCGGGATTGATCACAGCGGCCGTTCTCACCGGAGCGCCCGCCGGAAAATAGAAACACAAATCCGTGGGCAGCCAATCCACAACTTGGAGATCGGAGCTAAACGGCCACCAACCGGAGTTTTCGACCGACCGCTGTCCAGGGAGGCGTGCCACTAGGGGTCCCCATCACAGCGGGCCCCACCCCAGCAGGCCGGGAGGACAGTGCCATTCGTGGGCCCCACGGACCCGTAGAACCCGCCGTCCGGATAGCACGAACACGCAGAGTTTGGCAACGCCGGGCGACATCAAGATGCTGCCCGTCAACCCAATTCGCGTGATTCTCGGGCCCTACATGTGACCTTTTACCTCCCTGCGTGGAGTGGGTCAAATTATTGTACACTGCTGTAATAATTGTTAACCGGGAGTCCGCAATTGGCCGGGGTCGTCTTCCCCACGCCAGGTGCTTGCAGGTAACGGTCTCACCTTCTTGGCATTTACTTGCTTAGCTAGTATACGGTCATATGCCGCTGCGAGAGTGTAGGTTCCTAGCCCGTGTGTCCATGTCACCACTGTGATTGCGAGAGTGACCCGTCCCGCGACTCGATCCGAGTCCGAAAGTTGAGTCAGACTACCTTGAACTTTGCCGGTTCCTTAACCGCGCACGATCCACGCTTTCCCTCGCATGGGACGACGAGTGAGTTTGCACTTCTGTTAGCGACGTGTAGCCTATAGGAGCTCTTAGTGTCGAGCCAATGTCGCTCTAGTAGTCGTGTCGTTGCTGGTCGAGTCGTGTCCATCTCATATAGCATCGTCTCCTTCGTCCGTCCCGCATCAGTTTGGTATCAGAGCAAGTTGAGTCTAGGGTAGTCTTGCATAAGTCTTGCATGCATCATGGTCTAAGTCGAGTCTAGGATCATCATTATTTTCAAAACAAAAAAGGGGTGTTTTAAAATTACATTTCATCCCGATAATCTGGTATCTTAAAAGGTGTTATCCGAACGTTAGGCTATGCCTATCGGGAAGGCCGCACACTTGCGGGAGTGATCTTCGGATCGATTAACTCTGCCACGTACCGGATATGGGTTTAGGTCTAGATACATTAGTCGGTGTTTGCATCAGTTTGTGTCTCCTAGTTCTTGTGTAGTCCAATAAGAGTCAGTCGGTCTTGTCCAAGTGTCGGCATGTGTAACATGTAGTTCCCCAATTTCCCATGGACTCCCGATCGCCCAGGCGATATTGTAGCAACCCTGGAAAAAATAAAAGGAAATAAAAACCCCAATTGATCAAAATAAGATTAAAAGATTTAATGAATAAATGATAAGAGCCTAAAGAAGTAAATAATAATCCAAAATGTAAATAACGCCTTGATTCAAGGCGCTATTTCAAAAAGAAACGCCCTTATACAAGGCGCGAATTCCAGAAAGGACGACAACAGCAGATGTCGTCAATTCTTAAACGGCCAAAATAATAAAAAGGGCAAGTAAACATGACGCCCTCCACATGGACGCGTTTTACATAAGAAATGACTTTAACAAAGGCGTCAATTTAAACTAACGCCCTATGGAAAGGCGTTAATTCTGTTCGAGTTTCGTTCGACCCAGGAGACTATCCAGAGCAAGTTTCTGGATAACTACGTGGAAGATTGATTAGGGTAAGAACTCTATTAGGGAAATATTACTTTCAATACGATACTAACTCCATTAGGATCGTAAAAACCCTATAAATAACCCTTCCTGTCGAGCCCTAATAAGCTGTTGGTCGAAGGAAAACTCTGTTGTTGCATACGTAAAGAACAGGTAATGTTCTTCTTCCCTGTCTTCGGTCATAATAATGAAGAATATTGATATTCTTCATCATCGTCTTTGCTGCAGGAAGTCTGCCGTAAGTAGTAACTCTTCTGCCTAGTTGAAGGACGTGAGGTTCTTCATCGACGTCCTCTTCTTCCGTTCACTGTGAAAGAGGGAGGGAGCTGTTAATATCTACTTCTGAAGCCTAAGAACAACACCCTGTTCATCTATTATCACTCTAAGGGCTGCTATTGCTTGGCTGTTGTTGGTGTTGCTATTGTTTAAAGTTCGTGAGTAGCTGTTCTCAGGACACTCTGTTTAGAACAGAGTACCGTTCTCCATTCAAAAATTCTACAGTACCATCAACCCCGATCATCAATCAGGTAGGTTTTCTCAAGAATTGTAGCCCAAACCAACATAGTAATTATGATAAAGTCATCTGTCAATTCATGCATACAGATTCTCTGCGTTTTTCATAGTTTTCTGGAAAATAGTGTAAGTAGCGACCCTCCTAATGGCGCTAATTTTAAAGGAAGCGACCCAGACTAGGGCGCTAATTCTTGTTTTGACGCCCTGCCCAGGAGTCGTCAACTTACTTAATTATTAATTACTCATGTTTAAAATTCTATATCAAGTAAACCATGTATCTAATCTAATGCATGATCATACTTGTTGAATCCTGCTATTTTTCTCTTCCTGACCATGTGATCGTCTTCCTGAAAATTTTATTACCTGGAAATTTATACTGTTCATGAATCCTATTTCAGATGTTAAGGAATTAACGACCTGGGATAGGTCGTCTCTTACATAACTGACGCCCTGCACCAGGGCGTGACTTTAAAATTAACGCCCCTCTGCGAGGCACGTTTTCATGAAAATTCCAGAAATTGGCAATTTTGCAAAATATTATAAATCTAATGGACGCCTGCTACTGTAGTCGTTAAATCATAATTAAACGCCCCTGTAGAAGGCGTTAATTTGATAAGTAATGACTTAGATTAAGTCGCTATTTTCCTGTGATACTATTTTGCACTGTTACTGTTAACCGAGGGTTTCATATGTATATATATATATATATATATATATATATATATATCGGCACTATATTCCAGTCCGTGAATATAAATATAGCCCCATGTTTCACGATGATTTATCGCATTACCTCTCAATTCTCAGTGACATACAAGCTCTCCATTAGACATTCCGTTCCTTTGGACTAGCAAGTTAGTCATAGAGACCTCCGTAAGTCTCCTCGAGCCTTGGATTCCCTCAAGGCCGATTGAGCGGGTTGTACCATGAAAACCTATCACCCTACTTTGCCATGTCACTCTATAGAAACATGGTATAGCGGCCCTCATGTTATGCTATGTGTATGATATGAGAATTATCTTAATGAACGGGGAAAGCATGCCATTATTATGATGTTCTTGTGGACCTCAATTCTGTATTAAAAGAGTGACCATCTACTTATGGGCACTTACTTGTCATGGTACCCAAGTTAGGGAACCAATTCCACCTAGTTTTATCGATACTCGTGATTGCACCATTATTATCGTCGTTATGGTCATGTTCAAATCCTTAAAATGCTATCTACCTCTAAGTTCATACGAGTTCTTTATCCTTGAAACTCCATATTGGATATACACAAAGTGGATGTCAAAATACATGATCAATGCCTGCGCATATAGGGCCCGATCTGGTCTTGGGAGGAGCACCCAAAAGTACTAGTGCCCATAGGAGTTGTAATGATAACGGTATTGGCATTGTACCGAAGTGCATGACTAGCTTGATTGGACATTCTACAAAAATCTTGTACTTGACTCGACTTGACATGATATGACTTGCGTGACCCGAAAAAGGGTAATTTATATACTTGCTTGCTTGAAACGTGATAGCCAAGTTCTCGACATGACATGATGAAATTACTTGCTTGAACATCCTGACATCTATTACTTGAAAGTTCATGAATAGTTCACCTTGTTATCTTGTTGATATACTCTCTATCTTGTCATTTTATGCGAGCATGCATAGCTATAGTGCATTCATAAAAATGTAATTACTTAAACCCCTTGCTAGTTCTTGAGATATAATTTCCTACTGAGCGTTCGCTCACTCAGTGTTTCCCTACTTTTCAGGTAATTCCAACGATGAGGGAACTCAGTCTGAAGGGGGAGATCAAGAGTGAAGAGAGTAGAGCTCTCCGTCTATCTAAGCGTCTACTAGTCTTATCTTTCAAATTTCTGAAGTCAACCATTGTACTTTTCCTTTTATTGGGTCATAGCACTTTCGTTAAGTGAATTGTAATAGAAGTACTTTGAGGTTGTGATTGAATAAAGGATTGGGTTATCTTTACTTTTGCGCATCTCTAATTTTGGTGTCGAATACACTAATCCTCTGATTGACATGAATGATATAAACTCGTCACGCGTCTCCGGGTATCTTCCGCGCTCGGGGCGTGACAGTTTTTGTGGTATCAGAGCCTAGGGTATTCAATTCCTAGGAAACCCAAGTCCAAGGATAAGTCTGAACCTCTAACCAGTGAGATTGGGTAGACCAAGGGTTAAAGTCAACATAGAATTAAAAGCCTTTTAACGCCATCACATACTAATATAGCTATCGAAATTGTAGACAATGGCTGCCGAACGTGCTCAATGGCGCAACATGCAACGCACTCTCCAAGGCATGACCCAGGCACTTCAACAAGTGGCACAAGGAGGTGCACATCGTGGAGCAGGAAATCTCCACCAAAGCTTCAAGAACATGAACCCTCCTAAGTTCATGGGATCCACTGATCCAGATGATGCCGAACACTGGATCCGAGAGACGGAACGTGTTTTTAGAGTCATGCAATGTTCGGACCAAGAGAAGGTCCTGCTAGCAACTTTTCAATTAGAAAGAGACGCCCGATGCTGGTGGGATTCGGTAGAAGCCACATTAGATCAAGGACAAGTTACTTGGGAGGAGTTTGTTGAACATTTCAACAATAAATATTTCTCAGATCGAGTTCAAGAGAAGAAAGCCGCTGAATTCGCCGCACTTAAGCAACGATCTTTGTCGGTAGCTGAATATGAAGCGCAGTTCTCTAGGCTGTCTCGATACGCTAAACACTTAGTTAGTACTGAGAAGATGAAAGCTCGAAGATTCCTTAATGGGCTCAGGCCCCAATATATCACACAACTAGCACCGATGGACATACAAGTCTATTCGGAGATGGTTCGACGAGCCCAATTACTAGAAGATGCCACGGAACTATCTCATACGATCCGTGGGAAAGACAAGAAGGAGAATGTTACTAGCTCCGGCACCTTCAAACCTAATTTCAAGAAGAGGCCAAGTAATGGAGGCATTCCCTCCCAGGAGCAAAAGTTCAAGAAGACCAAACCTTTCTCCATCACCACTGCACCTGTTAAGGTGGTATGTAAGCACTGTGATAAGGCCGGGGACAAGACCAAAGAATGTTGGAGGAAACTTGGAGCGTGCCTCCGTTGCGGGAGCCGTGATCATCGGATTCCCGACTGTCCCCTACTCAACGATCAAGCCGGTGACGGAAAGCGCCCGGTAACAAAGAATGCTCGTCTCCACGCAATTAAGGAGACCGAAGAAGACGAAGGCGGACTAGTAGAAGGTACACTGAAAGTTTGTTCCAAGTCTGCACATGTCTTATTTGATACGGGTGCATCACATTCTTATATTTCCAAGAAGTTTGCTGACCCACTGCCTATGGAACCGGAATGGATGAAAATATTTTTATCTACTCCTCTCGGAAACGAAACCAATATTACTCACCATTATCAAAACTGTGAAGTCTTAGTAAAAGGAAGAAATCTTCCTATCAACCTCATATGTTTAGACCTAAAGGAATACGATGTCATATTGGGAGCAGATTGGTTATCTAGGTATCAGGCAACTGTGGATTGCCGTAACAGCAAAGTTACTTTCAAGGACTTTCCAGAACTAGTCTATTCTAGCCCTAAGAGTCGGAGCGAGTCACCTCTTATTTCGGCTCTCCGAGCTAGCAAGCTAATAAGGAAAGGATGTGTATCTTTCCTTGCATTTGTCACCATTAAGGAGACTAAGGAGACTAAGCTAGAAGACATCCCAGTTGTGCAAGAATTTCTGGAGGTGTTTCCGGAGGACTTGCCTGGATTACCCCCACAAAGAGAAGTGGCCTTCACCATCGATTTAGTCCCTGGTGCTGGACCAGTTTCTAAGGCACCATATAGGATGTCCCCTGGCGAACTCAAGGAGCTGAAGGAGCAATTAATGGAGCTTCTCAAGAAGGGATTTATTAGACCAAGCACTTCCCCGTGGGGAGCACCTGTGCTATTTGTAAAGAAGAAAGATGGATCCATGAGGTTATGCATCGACTATCGACAGTTGAATCATCTCACTATCAAGAACAAGTATCCACTGCCGAGGATCGATGAGTTATTTGATCAAATATCTGGATCCAAGTATTTTTCAAAGATTGATCTCAGGTCAGGTTATCACCAACTAAGGATCAAGGATGATGACATTCATAAGACCGCATTCAGAAGCAGGTATGGCCATTATGAGTTTGTTGTTATGCCTTTTGGACTAACAAATGCCCCTGCTGCCTTCATGTAGTTGATGAATAGTATATTCAGACCTTATCTAGATCAATTCGTGGTGGTTTTCATTGATGATATATTTATTTACTCCAAGACCAAGGGAGAGCATGAGGAACATTTAAGGATTGCATTACAGATATTGAGGACAAATCAGCTATATGCAAAGCTCAGCAAATGTGAATTTTGGTTAAGAGAAGTAGCTTTCTTGGGGCATGTTATATCAAAAGATGGTTTATCCGTAGATTCATCAAAGGTTGAAGCTGTAAGGAATTGGGAAAGATCGACCAATGCTAGCGAGGTCCGTAGTTTCTTGGGTCTTGCGGGCTACTATCGGCGATTCATCAAGGATTTCTCCAAGATAGCCATACCACTCACTAGGCTAACTCGCAAGGAGATACGCTATGAATGGAGCGAGGATTGTGAACGAAGCTTCCAAGCTCTCAAGGATCACTTGACTACTGCCCCAGTCTTAGCTCTACCAATTGAAGGAGAAAAGTTCGAGGTATACACCGATGCATCTGGCATTGGCCTCGGATGTGTTTTAATGCAACAAGGGAAAGTTATAGCCTACTCTTCTCACCAATTGAAGAAGCACGAGGAGAACTATCCAGTTCATGATTTAGAATTGGCTGCGGTAGTATTTGCACTAAAAATATGGAGACATTATCTGTATGGAGTGCAGTTTCTTGTATACTCTGACCATAAAAGTCTTAAGTATCTCTTCTCTCAGAAGGAATTGAATATGAGGCAAAGACGTTGGCTAGAATATCTTAAGGACTTCAACTTTACTATACAATATCATCCTGGAAAGGTAATCCTGTAGCTGATGCCCTTAGTGGAAAGTCGAGAGCATTATTAGCCAATTGTATGATTCAGGAGTGGAAGTTGCTAGAACAATTCACTAGACTTAATATAAGCATGGACAAGGACAGTAGGTGTGTCACCTTATCCCATATAAGCATACAGCCAGACTTGCTATCCGAAATACAAGGACTTCAAGGTAGTGACCCGGTATTAGTGGAAATCAAGGGCAAACTAGAAGGACAATCTGTGTTCCAACTAGCTTCAGATGGAAGGTTGTTATTCCAAAATAGAACTTGTATACCGGATTGTCCAGAATTAAAGAAGAAGATCTTAGATGAAGCTCACAGATCAAGGTACACAATTCATCCAGGATCTACTAAGATGTACCAAGATTTAAAAAGGACCTTCTGGTGGCCTAATATGAAGAGAGAAGTCGCGGACTTTGTGTCTCACTGTCTCACCTGCCAACAAGTGAAGGCTGAACACCAGAAGCCTGCCGGAAAGCTACATCCTCTAGATATTCCCAAATGGAAGTGGGAGGATATTGGTATGGATTTCATCATGGGTCTAACTAAATCAAAAGGAGAATATGATGGAATATGGGTTATCATTGATCGATTTACCAAATCAACGCACTTCTTGCCAATTAAGAGTCGATGGTCAGTTGATGTTCTGGCTGCATTATACATAAAAGAGATAGTCAGATTACATGGTATTCCTGTCTCGATTGTGTCTGACAGAGATCCCCGTTTTACTTCGCATTTTTGGAAAGGACTACAATATTCGTTGGGATCGAGACTTAACTTTAGTACAGCTTTTCATCCTCAAACGGATGGTCAGACCGAGAGAACTAATCAGGTGGTTGAAGATATGCTCAGGGCTTGCATCATTGATTTTAGTGGAAGCTGGCATGACCACTTGCCTCTGGTTGAATTTGCATACAATAATAGCTACCAGGCAAGTATACAAATGGCACCTTTCGAAGCCTTATACGGAAGGAGTTTTTGATCACCCTTATGCTGGGACGAAGTTGGAGAGAAACAACTATTAGGTCCAGATATGGTAAGGGATACCACCGAGAAGGTACAGTTGATTAGAGAAAGATTGCAAGTAGCTCAGTCTAGACAAAAGGCTTATGCTGATACAAGAAGAAGAGATCTCGAATTCCCAGTCGGAGATCACGTCTTTCTCAAAATATCACCTGGACGTGGAATAAGGAGACTTGGTGTTAAAGGCAAGCTTACGCCAAGATTTATCGGACCTTTTGAAATACTAGAAAGGGTTGGCGAGGTTGCTTATCGCATCGCTTTACCTTCTCAATTGTCCGAAGTTCATAATGTATTCCACATATCAATGTTGAAGAAATATGTGCATGATCCGTCACATATCATTGATCATGGAGACCTGGTGATTCAAAAGGACCTTACTTATGAACAAAAGCCCATAAAAATCCTCGACCGCGAGGTACGAACATTAAGGAATAAAGTTATCCCCATGCTAAAGGTGCAATGGAGTAAATGTTCAGAACACGAAGCCACATGGTAGACCGAGGAGTCTATGAGGAAATGATTCCCGAACTTATTCTAAAAAGGTATATACTCTACACTCTCCACATATATATAAATATATGCGATTGAATTTGGGGACCAAATTCTTTTAAGTGGGGGAGGGTGTAGCAACCCTAGAAAAAATAAAAGGAAATAAAAACCCCAATTGATCAAAATAAGATTAAAAGATTTAATGAATAAATGATAAGAGCCTAAAGAAGTAAATAATAATCCAAAATGTAAATAACGCCTTGATTCAAGGCGCTATTTCAAAAAGAAACGCCCTTATACAAGGCGCGAATTCCAGAAAGGACGACAACAGCAGATGTCGTCAATTCTTAAACGGCCAAAATAATAAAAAGGTCAAGTAAACGTGAAGCCCTCCACATGGACGCGTTTTACATAAGAAATGACTTTAACAAAGGCGTCAATTTAAACTAACGCCCTATGGAAAGGCGTTAATTCCGTTCGAGTTTCGTTCGACCCAGGAGACTATCCAGAGCAAGTTTCTGGATAACTACGTGGAAGATTGATTAGGGTAAGAACTCTATTAGGGAAATATTACTTCCAATACGATACTAACTCCATTAGGATCGTAAAAACCCTATAAATAACCCTTCCTGTCGAGCCCTAATAAGCTGTTGGTCGAAGGAAAACTCTGCTGCTGCATACGTAAAGAGCAGGTAATGTTCTTCTTCCCTGTCTTCGGTCATAATCATGAAGAATATTGATATTCTTCATCATCGTCTTTGCTGCAGGAAGTCTGCCGTAAGTAGTAACTCTTCTGCCTAGTTGAAGGACGTGAGGTTCTTCATCGACGTCCTCTTCTTCCGTTCACTGTGAAAGAGGGAGGGAGCTGTTAATATCTACGTCTGAAGCCTAAGAACAACACCATGTTCATCTATTATCACTCTAAGGGCTGCTGTTGCTTGGTTGTTGTTGGTGTTGCTATTGTTTAAAGTTCGTGAGTAGCTGTTCTCAGGACACTCTGTTTAGAACAGAGTACCGTTCTCCCTTCAAAAATTCTTTAGTACCATCAACCCCGATCATCAATCAGGTAGGTTTTCTCAAGAATTGTAGCCCAAACCAACATAGTAATTATGATAAAGTCATCTGTCAATTCATGCATATAGATTCTCTGCATTTTTCATAGTTTTCTGGAAAATAATGTAAGTAGCGACCCTCCTAAGGGCGCTAATTTTAAAGGAAGCGACCCAGACTAGGGTGCTAATTCTTGTTTTGACGCCCTGCCCAGGAGTCGTCAACTTACTTAATTATTAATTACCCATGTTTAAAATTCTATATCAAGTAAACCATATATCTAATCTAATGCATGATCATACTTGTTGAATCCTGCTATTTTTCTCTTCCTGACCATGTGATCCTCTTCCTAAAAATTTTATTACTTGGAAATTTATACTGTTCATGAATCCTATTTCAGATGTTAAGGAATTAACGACCTGGGATAGGTCGTCTCTTACATAACTGACGCCCTGCACCAGGGCGTGACTTTAAAATTAACGCCCCTCTGTGAGGCGCGTTTTCATGAAAATTCCAGATATTGGCAATTTTGCAAAATATTATAAATCTAATGGACGCCTGCTACTGTAGTCGTTAAATCATAATTAAACGCCGCTGTAGAAGGTGTTAATTTGATAAGTAATGACTTAGATTAAGTCGCTATTTTCCTGTGATACTATTTTGCACTATTACTGTTAACCGAGGGTTTCATATGTATATATATATATATATATATATATATATATATATATATATCGGCACTATATTCTAGTCCGTGAATATAAATATAGCCCCATGTTTCACGATGATTTATCGCATTACCTCTCAATTCTCAGTGACATACAAGCTCTCCATTAGACATTCCGTTCCTTTGGACTAGCAAGTTAGTCATAGAGACCTCCGTAAGTCTCCTCGAGCCTTGGATTCCCTCAAGGCCGATTGAGCGGGTTGTACCATGAAAACCTATCACCCTACTTTGCCATGTCACTCTATAGAAACATGGTATACCGGCCCTCATGTTATGCTATGTGTATGATATCAGAATTATCTTAATGAACGGGGAAAACATGCCATTATTATGATGTTCTTGTGGACCTCAATTCTATATTAAAAGAGTGACCATCTACTTATGGGCACTTACTTGTCATGGTACCCAAGTTAGGGAACCAATTCCACCTAGTTTTATCAATACTCGTGATTGCACCGTTATTATCGTCGTTATGGTCATGTTCAAATCCTTGAAATGCTATCTACCTCTAAGTTCATACGAGTTCTTTATCCTTGAAACTCCATATTGGCTATACACAAAGTGGATGTCAAAATACATGATCAATGCCTGCGCACATAGGGCCCGATCTGGTCCTGGGAGGAGCACCCAAAAGTACTAGTGCCCATGGGAGTTGTAATGATAACGGTATTGGCATTGTACCGAAGTGCATGACTAGCTTGATTGGACATTCCACAAAAATCTCGTACTCGACTTGACATGACATGACTTACGTGACCTGAAAAAGGGTAATTTATATACTTGCTTGCTTGAAACGTGATAGCCAAGTTCTCGACATGACATGATGAAATTACTTGCTTGAACATCCTGACATCTATTACTTGAAAGTTCATGAATAGTTCACCTTGTTATCTTGTTGATATACTCTCTATCTTGTCGTTTTATGCGAGCATGCATAGCTATAGTGCATTCATAAAAATGTAATTATTTAAACCCCTTGCTAGTTCTTGAGATATAATTTTCTACTGAGCGTTCGCTCACTCAGTGTTTCCCTACTTTTCAGGTAATTCCAACGATGAGGGAACTCAGTCTGAAGGGGGAGATCAAGAGTGAAGAGAGTAGAGCTCTCTGTCTATCTAAGCGTCTACTAGTCTTATCTTTCAAATTTCTTAAGTCAACCATTGTACTTTTCCTTTTATTGGGTCATAGCACTTTCATTAAGTGAATTGTAATCGAAGTACTTTGAGGTTGTGATTGAATAAAGGATTGGGTTATCTTTACTTTTGCGCATCTCTAATTTTTGGTGTCGAATACACTAATCCTCTGATTGACATGAATGATATAAACTCGTCGCGCGTCTCCGGGTATCTTCCGCGCTCGGGGCGTGACAGTTATGACCGTTGGCCCACCCATGCGCTTGGCAACCATCCTCTCCGCTTCTGTAGGCCTGAAGCCTCAGATTTTTTTGGCTCCAATGACCCGGGCATCTACCTCAAGTGGGAGGCCACCATGGACACCTACTTTGATTGTTATACTATGTCCGAGGCAATGCAATTCTCTTTCGCCAAAGAGCAGCTTCTTCATGAGGCTGCCGAAAAGTGGGATTACATCGAAAGAATGAGAGAGGTTAGGAGGCAATGGCCCATCGAGTCATGGTGGGACATGAAGAGAGAGCTTAGGAAGGTCTACGTGCCCCAACCGGTCACCTCCAACCGGCCCCACCCAATCACTTCCAACCAGGTGGGTCCTAGTCGGAGGCAAAGAGCCCCACACGTAGATGAGCCAAGACCCAATCCTAGGACGGTTGACTACGGGCGAGTCCACCATGATATCCCTATTCCAACCCACTCCGTTGCCGAACTTATACAAATGATTTTGGACCGGTTGGATGGGGTGGATAGGACACGTACTCCTAGTGATGTACTCCTACCCGAGCCTAAGGAGGTCATCGCCGGTAGTCTTAACCCGGCCCCATCAACGGAGTCCCCAAGCCCTCTCCCCATCATGGAGGATGCCCACTCCCCATCCGAGGGTGACAATTCATCAAGGCCTTCACCCATGGAACTCCATACGGAGCCCATCGTGCTCCTAAAGGGTGAGGTAATTATTGAGAAGCCATTAGCTAGTTGGCTAAGGAAGGGTTTATTCCTAGATACCACACTCCCTTGCTACCCTCCCATAGAACCAACCCTACAGATAGTGTCCACCACAGCTTTTAGTACCACTTGCCAATCCTCTTACTTTGTGGACACTATGAATGACCTACTTAAGGGATTAAGTAGGCAAATGGAGCTGACCAGTCTGTTGGCTCTCAGGCCCGACCCACCTAGGTGCCTTAGCTTCATATACCCATCCTTGAGTTCTATCACCTCTGTCTGCACGGTGGGTCCCTTCACTAGTGAGCTCATCTTGCTCTTACCTCTACCAGACGAGCTCCACCACTTTCCCTTCCATGACCCCTTCTCTCCCATAGGGAAGTCCCCCCATCCTAGGGAGACAGCTATTTCCCTGATCCCCTCAGGTGACGAGGGGTTGGCTTACATTGGGGATTTCTACCCAGGGTCAAAAGAGAGCCACATCACTAGATCCATAACTCTTCTTGATCCTTTTGATCCTTTTCCATGGGAATTCATCACGGTAGGTCACACTTTCCTCGATCCTATCAACCCCTTCCCTAGGGAGCCCCGTGACCCACCACTTCCCATCCACGCCCTTTCTCCATGGGCCAGCCCTTCAGTTCACTCGAGAAATGGAGAAAGTAAATTTGGCTTCCCGGGTCCACCTAGACCACCCGAACCACTCGACCCTCCCACACCCAAGTCTAATAGGACGTCATTGCCAGGCTGGTTTATACTTGGGTGTCTTAGAACCAACCATGACGTCAACCTCTGGTTACGTCAAATTCATGCATGGTACACATTCGGGTGTCCTGGTCCGCCGTCACATATGTACAGGTCGAACTAATAGTAGGGTTGTTTAGGGTCGTGTGTGCATCTGTGTGTTTTTTTCTTTTGCTAAGCATGTTAGGAGTCTGCATGATGACGTCCGTCGTCACATTGAGGCCAGCAATGCACGGTATAAGGAGCTAGCCGATGCCCATCGACACCATCGAGAGTTCCAAGAGGGTGAATATGTCATGATCAGGGTAAGACCTGAACGGTTTCCCTCGGGAACCGTTAAGAAGTTGCAAGCTCGCGGAGCCGGTCTATTTAGAGTGTTGAAACGCGTTGGATCCAATGCGTATGTTGTGGACCTGCCCGAGGACTATGGTATATGCTCTACTTTTAATATTTCGGATCTAGTTGCATATAGGGACCCAGCGGTGATCCCTAGTGAGCCTTTCGAGCCATCTCCTCCCCTTGAGAGTAATCCCACAACTGAGTGTCCACCTCTAGCCCCTTTGTCACGGCAGCGTGAGCATATAGATCATATACTGGATGAGCAGGTGACAGTTACCAGGAGTGGATCCTACCCACGCTACCTAGTGCGATGGAGAGGACGGCCAGCTACCGAGGACACATGGATCACGCATGGCGAGTTGCAGCAGATTGACCCGGACCTTTTGGAGCGATATCGGAGCGATGCAGACCCTTACTCGACAGGGTCGAGTTTCTCCCACCCGGGGAGCATTGGTGCGGACACCAGAGAACACGAGCGGCACGGGTCGGCGAGCCACCGGTACCGTACGCGGAGCACCACTCGAGCCTCCTCAGCGTCCATCTGGCTCGGAGACAACCTGGAGACTCCCCCTTGAGTCTCGACATTTATCATATTTGTTTAGACTTTATTTGTGTGTAATGTGTATTTGTTTCATTTTATTCGGTTTGTAATTTTGATTGTAAGAGGGGTTTATTTGCAAAATGGGACCCGCGGGTCCCACGGGCCCCCCCAGACCCCGCCCATCGATCCACCTCAGCCTAGGGTCCCATGTGGGGTCAGTCTACATTTCAAATGGAGGCATCTAGAAGGTTGAATGGTAAAAGACACATGAGAGACAATTGGACTTCAAAGTCCAAGGTAGGCTACCTACCAATTCTACCATGTCCCCTTGGTCAATAGGGCGCCCGCCCTTGCATTTTTTTATTTTTTTTTTGTGTTGGTCACATCTAATCCCAGCCATCCATTCCCCATCCCTAGATCCAATGGTGGATATGGGATTTGATATGTAACCTATAAAACTTGTATTTTTTCCATTTGGAAGAATTAATGCCATTTGAAATCTAAAAATTGCTTGGAGCAAGCCCTTGGGCGCACCCCTCCTCTCTCCTCCCTCTCCCCCTTGCAGCCGTGACGGTTGCCATTCTGAGGTGTGACGCCTCCCTTATCGTTCCGGTGATCGCCGCCATCGTGCCGCCCTCGCACCGCCACGGCTCTCATCGGTATTCTGTCCGCGCAGTGCAGCAGCAGCTTGTCCGAATTTTGCAGCTCTCCCCCGTGATCTTATGGGCACCAAATTTGGAGGAGATGTTCTAGGGATGTCCACCACACCACAGAAAATTCAGTTGGCCTTCTAGTTCACTTTTCCTAATTTTCCATTTTCGTCTAACTTTCAATTTTAGTTCTGCCAGTTTCAGATCTGATTTCCCACTTTCCTGAGTTTCCCGTCTTCGACCCCTTTGTGATTTTTCCCAGAGCTTCCAATTTTACTGGGTGTTCTACCCATCAACCCCTCCACCCACGATGTTTCTTGATTTTTTATCAGCCCTCCATCCATTTTTAAAAAATCATTTTCAGAGCCATGTACAGTTCTGTCCACCAGTTTCCAGATCCGACCACTCACCCGTGTTAAAAGCATAACAATTCGTAGCCTCCACAAATACTTCCACAAAAATTATTTCCATTTTCCTTGTTCAAATCCCTACAACTTTGGTGAAGAGCTCAGAAGCTGAATCGGACGTCTTTCTGGCGGTCAACGGCAGTTCTCAGACAACTCACCTGCAGATCTGAGAGTTCAGATGCTGTACAACAGAAGCTTCAAAATTCAACAACATCCCGATCCGGCAGATCCAGATCCTCTCTCAGGATCTTGATTGTAGGATTTCAAGAGAGCTTTCCAACGATAGCTCTTGTGCCCCGATCCGACATCAGGATTGATCGCAGCGGCTGTTCTCGCCGGAGCGCCCGCCGAAAAATAGAAACATAAATCCGTGGGCAACCAATCCACAACTTGGAGATCGGAGCTAAACGGCCACCGATCGGAGTTTCCGGCCGACCGCCGTCCAGGGAGGCGCGCCACCAGGGGTCCCCATCACAGCGGGCCCCACCCCAACAGGCCGGGAGGACAACGCCATCCGTGGGCCCCACGGACCCGTAGAACCCGCCCTTCCGGACAGCACGAACACGCGGAGTTTGGCACCGCCGGGCGACATCAAGATGCTGCCCGTCAACCCAATTCACGTGATTCCCGGGCCCTACATGTGACCTTTTACCTCCCTGCGTGGAGTGGGTCAAATTATTGTACACTGCTGTAATAATTGTTAACCGGGAGTCCGTAATTGGCCGGGGTCGTCTTCCCCACGCCAGGTGCATGCAGGTAACGGTCTCACCTTCTTGGCATTTACTTGCTTAGCTAGTATACGGCCATATGCCACTGCTAGAGTGTAGGTTCCTAGCCCATGTGTCCATGTCACCGTTGTGATTGCGAGAGTGACCCGTCCCGCGACTCGATCCGAGTCCGGAAGTTGAGTCAGACTACCTTGAACTCTACCGGTTCCTTAACCGCGCACGATCCACGCTTTCCCTCACATGGGATGACGAGTGAGTTTGCACTTCTGTTAGTGACGTGTAGCCTATAGGAGCTCTTAGTGTCGAGCCGAGGTCGCTCTAGTAGTCGTGTCATTGCTGGTCGAGTCGTGTCCGTCTCATATAGCGTCGTCTCCTCAGTCCGTCCCGCATCAAAAATTGTGTGGAAGCTTTAGGTCATTGGCACAAGCATCCAGGCAAGGACATGTATCAGGCTACAGAAATGACCTAGGTGATCCTAAGTAAAGAAGCATTTTATAACCAACCAATCAGATTATCTCTGCCAAAGTACCTGGGACAGAGGACCGTCCTTTTCTGTCACAGGCCAATAAGGAAGCAGATCTGGAAAAAGGTTTCAGACAAAGATTTCTCTTTGCCTTGGGCCAATCAGAGGACAGATCAAAAAAGGGGGGCTGAAGAGAATAAAACTTCTTCTTCCATGGACCAATCAAATTGCAGACCGATGGAGGGAAAATTCTCTGCTCTTTCCATCTATAAATATGGACACCCTACTTGAAGAGATGTTGATGCTGCCCTGGAGAAGAAGAGAGCTAAAAGGGCTAGAGAGAGCCTGAGCTGTAGAAGAAAAATCCGAGAGAAAGAGAAGAGAAAAGAGGATCAACCCAACGCTTGGCTCGACCTAGTCCAGTGCTATAAAGAAAAAGAAGAGAGCCATGAGCACTTAAAGAAGAAGCCTTGCAGCCATCCTTAAGCGTGGTGAGAAATCTTCAGATCTGACTTTCAGATCCTCCTATACAACTTCATGAACTTGTTCTGAAGCTACATTTGCTTTTTCTTATTCTGGTTTTTTGTTTTCCTTTTGAAACTCTGAACATTCAGTGGGTTGTGTTGTGTTTACAGTAGTGTGTCCAGTACTCTGTTTAGAGACTAGAAGTGGTACAGGCTGCTGTGCAGCCATGTGGTTGTAGGGAGCCATCCCCGTGTTTTGCTACATCCTTGCAGCGTGTTTTGTGTTTTCTTTTAGGGTTTGTCTCCATGTAGAACCTGTGAATCAGCGGGAACCTTGTTGACACCCGTTTTTAGCTTGTAAGTCGAGCTATGTCTCTTATTCACCCTGTAATGCCCTAAATTAACCATTATTATTTAGCTTTCTTTGAGCCAATCTCGAGCCCATTTTCCTGTCCATTTTTAAAGCCTATTGAGACTTGGAAGCTTTTATCTTTGATTCCCTAACTATCGGGTCTATTCCGGGCCATTTTGGAGCTCAAACGGACATACGGCCCATTTTTTTTGTAAGAAGCCTGCAAACGGTCGGTTGACCGGCCGTTTCCTTTGGCTAGCGGTTGGTCAACCGACCGTTAGGTTCAAGTTCCCTGACCCGAAGGCCTTCTTTCCTGCGCCCACCTACAAATGGTCGGTCAACCGACCGTTTCTTCTTGCAGGCGATCGGTCGACCGACCGGTAGGCTATTTAAAGGGTCCAACTTCTGTAGGGCTCTATTTTTAGCTCGACGAGGCTATATTCTGGGGCTTATATCTTCCAGATTATTCCACCAAATCATGATCTATTTTCTCTGGGCTCTTCCCCTTGATAGTATCTCGAGATTGATATAGAACACTCGACTTATCTTGGACTCTATTCCCTGAAATCTCGTAGAGAACCTTCTGGGTTTCTGCAACTCTATATAAACCACCCAGTTTCCAGGTTGCGAGGGGGGGCTCTTCTTCAACTCGGGGCGAAGCCATGCTGCACCGTCTACTCACATCTTCGACCCTGGCCTGAAGAGGGAAGTATTGTCTTCGATTTCCACATTCAAGGGCTGTCTAACTCTCTTTCTAATCTTAGTTATTCTTCTCCCAATTTCACAAATCATCACAAAACACTATTTTTCTACTACACATGCACTTTTCTCCATATTACATGCACGTTTCCCACAGTTGTGCTGTATGATTTCTCTCTCTATTTATTTCTACATCATCACAACACACACACCTATTATTTCCACCCTTCCACAGGGGTTAAAAACCTTCCCCAGTATGTTCTCCCTTAATTTCTACCCTTGTTTTATCACTGCGGGATTGATGCTACACTTCATATTCTAATGGGTTTTTATCTTTATGTTGATCTTTATCTTGCAGGAGAGCATGAATAGAACGTGAGGCCCTCTTCCTCTAACTGACTGGAAGGAGAGGAGGTTGAATCCACATAGTTCCCCGCACCACGTTCCTCAAGTGCGATCAAGTCTTCTTCATCTTTCCAAGGTACACGGTGCCGTTGCACTCCTTTCTCTCATATCTTTATCCTTTGGGATTGTTAAATGCTTGGTGGCGATCACAATACATTTCCTATTTATTCATTGCCCTTTGATTCATACTTCACGCTTGATCATGTTCATATAATACATGCATAGTTAGGGGGCGGGGTAGATAGTTTATCAACAACCTTATTTTTTTTGGCGATCATGGTAGGACGCCTAGTGCCCATCACGTTATTCATGCTTTTTTGCAAATTGGGTGTGGGGTTTTGCATGTTTAAATAACTTTTCCTTCATTTTTCCACTGTTCTGGGCATTTTCAGGTCTGTTCGGGCCTTGCGGTTGTCCGCAGGACCGCCAGACGAGCCTAGCGGTCATCATAGGGCCGCCAGGGCCTTGCTGGTCACCTTGCGGTCATTTGGTAAACCGCAAGGGGTTAAAAAATGGTCATCTAGTAGACCACTTTCTGATTTTGGCAGTTCTGGCACAGTGCTCACAAGGCCATGTTCGTTGATGCATAACTTGGCCTCCTGGGGTCGGATTGCCCTGTTCTTGGGCCCGTTGCGTAGCCCTTTGTATTATCTTTCCATCCATATATTATATGCATCATTTGGGTCATGTTTGCATAGTTTAATCTTGTCTCCATTTTTGAGTTTTCTGCATAAAGTCTGCAGGCGGGTTCCGGGACAGGTTCACATGTACGTCTTTAAACGATCATTTGATTGCCTTCCCAAGGTCTGATTGCTTATTTCTTGGTCCCATATTATTCTCCTTTGTATTGTCTTTTCATCCATACCTTACTTGCATTATTTGGGTCACGTTTGCATAGTTAAATATTGTCTCCATTTTTGCATTTTGTGCATAAAATCTGCATGCAGGTTCAGGGCCAGACTCGCAGGTACACTTTGCATTGGTGATCTAATTATCTTCGAGTTCTGATTGAGTCTTTTTCTGGTCTTTCCTTATTGTCCTTCGTATTATCATCGTTTTCATACATTGTTTGCACTCATATCATTATTTTTGCATAATTAAATCTTGTCTTGATTTTCTAGTTTTAGGCTAGAAATTGCATGCACTCCGGTGCACATAGGATCATGCATTCTTCATATTATAGTTGCATTCCTCCTTGGTAAGTGATTCTCTCGCCTCCATATTCTTTGGAGTCGACTAGGTGATCTTATCCGGGACCTCCGTAAGTCCCGGTGAGCCATGGATTCCCACACGGATGCCGGGCTGGTTGTACCTTCCCACCCCTTAGGCCTGCATTTGCATAAGTGTGAGGGAGTTAACCTTAGTCAACCCAAAGTTTGGACCTTATTCCCATAGGATTCAAATCTTGAGGGAATTATTTTTAATTTAAAATCATTAAAAGGTCTATTAAAACTGCTAAAATGTTTCCCATCATATCAACTTATTTGACTTGGGTGAAAACTCTCACATTACATTGTTTGCGTTGTTTGGTCCTGTCCAAGCCCATTAGTGGTGTTTTGTGTTGCATTCACATGTTTTGTTGTTGATTGGCCCATTTAGTTTAGCTCATTTTGTGTGTCCATTGTCTAGTCCCATTCTCCCTTGGTCTTTGCATTAGTGGGTCAGTCCCCCCTTATTTTCAAGCCCATTAAGCCCTTGCTTCCCTCCTTGTATTAAGTCTCCATTTTCCCTCATGGAGCATCATTCCAACCCCTTGTATCATTCTTCTTCCTAATCTTCTTCCTATTCCCACGTGGAATCCTCTTCCAATGCGGGCCCATCTTCTCGTGGTCCTTCTGATCCATTCGATGAACAGGCTAATCTCATGGCCCACTTATCAAGCCTTGTTCGCCAAATGGACCTGACCCAGGCCCAACGTCTCATTGCATCTCATCTTCATGGGCCTCCTTCTCTTAATGGGCCTTCTTCTCTCATTAATGGGCCTCATCATGTTAACGGGCCCCATTCTCCTAATAGGCCTTATTTTTCTAATGGGCCTTATTCTTCTTCTCCTTATACTGCCGGCCTAATGGGTCCTTATGCTCATGCTTCTTCCAGGCCCGCATATCCCTCTATTCCTAGAATGGGCTTCTCCTCTTCTCAGCCCGCATCCTCTCATCCGACCCATTATCATCTTGGTTCATACTCACAGCCTCTTGCTCAGGTTGGCCCGCATTTTTCTCGATCTCTCCCTACTCAAGAGATGATTGCTCAAACCCAACGCCAGCTTGATGAACTTCAACGTCAAATTGATCCCAAGTCCTCCTTAAGTGTCCCTTTTGCATTTCAAAATCTTCGGCTCCCGCCATCTTCTCAAATTCCCGCATATTGCTGTTATGGTGGAGTCGGTGACCCCTATGTGCACTTAAATGAGTTTATTTATGAGTCGGCCTAATTTCGACATGACCAATACTTGATGGCCTATCTATTTGGTCTGTCTTTGGAAGGCCCGGCTCCGGATTGGTTCTTCTCATTGCCGCAAGAGCAGGTTGTGAATTTTTAAACTTTTCAAGAGAAATTTCTTCAGCAATATCAGGACCAGGTTGGGCCCAAGTATTTTATGGTGGATTTGGCCCATGAGAAGATGAATCCTGAAAGAAGAGTTCTCTACTTTTGCTGATCGCTGGCGTTGCCTCGCCGCACAAGTCCCGGGGCACATTCCGGAGCAGGAACAAATCAAGATGTTAATATCCAATGCAATGCACGAGTATCACTTCATCTTAGCCCTCAATGATATTACCTCCTGACATCAACCGAGCCCGCTTCATTCGTCAACAAATCCAAGGTTCCCTTGACCTCGAGTCTTCACCATCCACCTCCACTTACACCTCACCCTCCACAAGCCAACCCTATGCTCCCATGAGTAGCCCTCCATGAGTCAGCTTTATGCCACATCCACCTCCACGTATCAAACCTCCACGAGTCTACCTTCCGCTTCTACATACCCGTACACTTCCCCAAGTCAGCCCTCCACGAGTCAGCCGTCCGCTTATTCGTACCCTCATGTGTCTCTGCCTGTGTGTCCACCACCGGTCAAGGGAATACCACACCCTGAGCAGGTGAATGCCGTCTATATATCCCCTCATCCCGCTCCACATATGCCTTCACCAAATCCCTCCGCCGCCGGCCAAGCACTCTTGCCTACGCAACCTTCACTTCCGTCTCCACAACCTTCCACTTCATCTCACACCCCTCGGCATCCCCCTAGCCCGAAGCGGGCTCCTTGTTCTCCGTTACCGGAGTGTTTTATCGACATTTTTAGGGCTTTGATGGCCACTCACGCGTTGCCGCTCCCTCCGGTTGTGCCTTGCCGACCCGCGGTTGGGAATATGCTTCAGTTCTGTGAATTTCACCACCAGCATGGGCATTTGGTTGAGGATTGCCCCGAGTTCTAGGATTATCTTTATGATCTGGAGGATAAAAAGAGGATTGATTGGGCCGCCATTCACAAGGTCATTCTACATCTCCACAAGCAACAGCAGCAGCAAGTGCCGCCCAGGCAGCCGTCTTTACTACAAGACCAAGGGCACCCCTACGGTTCTTTATCTGGCATTGCACCCACTCCGTCACCTACTCCATCACTTGTTCCCTCACCTATGCCTTTGCCTACCTCGTTGCCTACCTCATCACCATCTTCATCTCCACCTACCCCATCACCTTCACCATCTCCTACTCCATCTCCACAACCTCTACCCACCCAAGCCTCTCCTCAGGCTAGTGCCGCCCTTTCCTCCTCCATTTCCATTACCACCACTTCCACTCCTAACGCCGCCCGATGGGTCGTGCCGATACGCCGACGGTGGGTTCCACGACCCTCCTCTTCACCACTTCCACTACCGTTACCATTGCCTAACACTCCCTCACTGTCACCGCTTCCTCTCTCTAAATCGCCTACATCATCTCCATCCCCATCTCCATCCCCATTGCCTAACCCTTCACTACCTTCGCCGCCTTCATTACCTCCATCACCATCTTCGTCATCTTCACCGCCTTCTCCACCTCCATCATCTCTGCCCGAACCTGAGCAAGCTTCACCACTATCCCTACCTACACCTCCACTTACATCCGAACCTTTCACCTCCACTTTGCCTCTCCCACCTACACCTTTGCCCACACCCATGCCTGTCATTGCCACTTTCTACCCCGCCTTCCAAGTCTTCTACCTCCAATCCACCAATTTCCACCCCACGGAGCGAGTGTGCGCTACCTTTAGTGCCCCTCGGGTTTGGTCCCCAGGGAGACAATAAGTCAAGTCAGGATGATTCAGTGCCGGTTGTACATTTCAAGCTTCAAGATTTTTTCTGCCGGATGCCGATCCGCATCTTGATCCCTGGCTATTTTAGGGATGATCAGCATGCACTTCCCACGATAGTTGCCAAGAGCAGCTCTCTCACATTAGCGCCAGTTTCTTCACAAGCGAGGCCGGTGGCAATCTCATTGCTCGCCGGAGGTTCGATTATCAATGATGTTATCACCTCTCGCTCCATTGCTGCTCAGTTCACTGGCCAAGAGGGGTTCTCTACTTACTTTGTGCTAACACATGCGGCTGCCAAGTAGATTATGAATTCTTTGTTCAAAGGGCAATTGGCTGTATTTTGAAAGTTCTCTAAGGACATCTTGCACATCTTATGCAATCTCCCTCGGTTCATTAGCAAGCCGGCCACGTCAACGTCGTGCATTGATCTCTCTCAGTTCCGTCCTTTGCTTCTATCAAGAGAGCTATGCTTCAAGGCTAATTATCGAGTGGAGTTTTCGAATCTCATGTTGTTAGTGCCAAGTAACATGACTCCATGGTTTCATGTTGTTTATCATTCTGAGGAGTTACCTGTTCAAGGATGTTCCACTATTGTTAGCATCAGATATCTAGGGGCAACCACCCCGATGAAGATACATGTTCATAATCGTGCAAAGTCATCTGCTAGATGGGCCCGTACTTTGAGAAGATATTACAAATCAAGAAGCCTAAAGGTCCGGGTCCGCGCCAGGTAGGCCCGTGTTCAAGAGATTTTTGCTAAGAAGAGGTGGCGGCGCAAGTTTAAGGGCCATCAGTTGTGCACTCAGGGGTCCACTTCTCCTTCTTTTCCTTTTCACTCATCATTTCTTCTGCTCAGTTCCCACCCCTGGGTGGTGTATCTTCCCTCTTCTAACTCTCTCTCTACGATTCTCTCCTCTCCTCCTGGGTTCATGAACCAACACTTTTCTTCTCTTCATTCGGGGCCTCCGGGTTTTCCACATTCTCATTATTCTAGGACTCAGCCTATGCCCTCTCATCATCCCGATCCTGGGACATCTTCTGATTCTTCTCCTCCGATATCGTCGGGTCCTTATTCTCCTTCTCCGGCCCTGTCGGGCGATTCTCGTTCTCCTTTCTCGACCTTGTCGGGTGTCTATGACTCTCTTTCCCTGACCCTGTTAGGTGTCTATGATTCCTCTTCCCCGACCATGTCGGGTGATTCTAATTCTCCTTCCCCAACCCCGTCCGGTGATTATCATTCTTCTTCTTCGGCTGCGTCGGATGATTCTACTTCTCCTCTTTCTACTCACTCTCCCTCACCCTTTCCGGGTTCTTACCCCTTTTTTTGTTATTTTTGAGGCTTTAGTCCACCTTGATCTTAGTTAATCTCCATTTCTTCTGTATTTGATTCCTTATTATCAGGGTCTCTGTGTCCTAACGAGGGAGTTCTAGCCCTCGTCTCTCTTCCTTTTTATCCTTCTTCATCTAATTTGATGTCTGCCGCTCCTCTGTGTCGAGGAATCTTGAAACCTTGGTATCCTCTCATCTTTGTCCTGTCAAGCAATGAATATGAAGCTCAATGATCAAGCTCTCACTTCAGGATGTTATTTCCACGCCATGGACTTGCAAGGTATCTTTTATTTTGTGCAAGAATATGCCATCATTTCCATTATTACTTCATGCGCATTGTTATTATGACGCTGGATTCCTCAACACGTATGAGTGGTCTTAGTTAATTTAGTTTTTTTAGTTTAGTCAAAAAGTGTCAAAATGAGTTCGCTTCTGCAGCATTCATAGGCTGGTGATAGCCCCACCCTGGGAGTCTAGTTTCTTTCCTCGATCGTTGAGGGTGACCTTTTGTACGGGTTTTCCACACACTTCATGGCAAGCCATAGCTGATTCCTCTGAGGCAACACCGTTCTTGCTTTGGCTATACTTTGGGTATGCACAAAGGTCTTTTTCTTTTCTCTGCTCGGCCGAGTGCAGGGGCAAGAGATTGACGGATGAGATAACCAACCTAGGCGCTCCCTAATACGAGAGAAGTCTCAAATAGGGACAGTCTTGACCCTCAAAAATGAACTTTCATGTTATATCTAGCCAATAAGGGCTGTCAAAAATAAATCAATGATCAAATCAATGTAAAATTATGGAAATCAAAGGCATGGCAAGAGTGGCAGTTGTGACGACCCAAGATCTGGATACCGGAAAGGAACTGATACCATTCGAATCCTGACCTGCCGCCCACGAGCTGGGAGGGCTCGGAAGGGCTAAAAGGGGTGTGGAGGTACAAAGAAATAGGAAATAAAATAGGATAATTCAATAATTAACAGAAATAAATAAATAACTACTACAACAGAGTCCAGTCCAACAGAAAGTACAATCTAAAGCAGTAAAACGTACCACATGCCAAGTGAACACTCGGCCCGACGAGCTGGCAACTGAGAACCTCCGAACAGTACCCTCGAACCTCGAGGAAGAACCACCGCACATGAAAGGCAGGGATGAGTCTCCAAACAGAGACTCAACAGGGCTCCCGCGGAACCCCAACCAGAACCAACGGCGGTAGCGGAAAGGAAAGCTACAACTACAGCGAGAACAGCACACTGGTGGCCGGTCAAAACTCGGCACTATAGCTACTCCTACTGTACCAAAAAAATACACCCCGATCTCACGGTCGGGGACTACCGAACCACACTAGTACCACTTACCGAAGTAAAAACCCACGGCAACCCCGCCGTAGAGGCCTGTCTCCCAGAACACAGCCAACCTAGACACGTTGTCCAAGGTGCAACCCTGACCACCCAGTCGCAAATACCGTACCAACAAGACGTAACCTCGGTAAAGCTACTAGCACCCTGGCCACTAACTCAGAAACACAAGACGGTCCAGAAAACCACATCTCGCAGATGGGAAATGGACCCCGGAAAGAGGAGAGTCACGTCTCACGTGATAGGAGTACCTGCCCACCAGAAGCAAGACCGGATGCGTCCACTAACGACTTAGACCGCGCCTCAGGTGTCTCGCTATGACCCCCAGGCAGAGACTGAGATACCGGACAAGTAACCACAGAACACAGAACAAGGGTCTAGGCGGGGTCATGCTCGTCAGCACGTGTCCGAAGTCCCTGACCACGTGTGCAAACACTGACTGACTGCGCTACGTCAGGCCCTCTAGCTGGTGTTCCTCCCGGCCCCGACTCGAGCCGCCACAGTAGGAGGCCCTACGGCAACCAGCCTAAAGCCGTCTCTCTCAGGTAAAGCCTCGCCACCACTCCCTGGTGGGACCACACGAGTGTCGGAAGGCTACGACTAGTGGGGAGTCAGTGATGTGACCACTCCCCAAGGAGAAACTCCGAGAAACACACACACACCCTGTGCGAAAGTCGAGAAGAACCAAGTGGCGACGAGGCACTGGACACTGGACAGTCCTCTAGACTCACTAAATCCAACGATCCTTGAGTCACAAGACTTCGGGTCAAGACCGTCGTACGCAACAACACAGGGCCTTCAATCTAGTCTAATCCCTAGGTCTAAAATCACGGCAGCACGAATACCGAGACAGCTCACGAGTCGCCGAGACCATCCCCTCGGGAAGGGAACTGAGAAGCCTTCCAGCCCAAGGCTGGACAGTTGGACTCACAGTTCGAGGCCACATACACGGCCCACACAAAAAACACAGAAGCATGATTCCCAAGGTAGCTGACACGCTGCCACGCCGATTCCCCATCCCAGGGAAAAGCGGGAAACCTCCCGCGCAAGGCTGGGAATGGGACTCGCAGTCCAAGGCCAAACACTTGGCCAACTCAGGAACCATCTTCCGCAGAAACCCACGACATGCAGGGGAACCCCACCGCACTCACACCGATACACGGTGACTTGATCGAGCGTAACACAAAGCCTGGAACACACACACCTATGGACATGCTAATCGAGATAACACGGTACCTCCAGACACCCCAGAAACACGGACACGAAACCTACGGGGTGTCCAGGACACTCACGAGGCTGACCGAACCTCACGGAAACAACGGTCGAAGAGAAATAGGACTGCAAACCACTCGGTGTAGCCCAGAGTCTGGCGGTCCAACCTTGGGCTGCCACAGGCTCTGGCGGTCCAACACTGGTCTGTCACAGGACTCTAGCTATCCAACCTAGAAGAGCTAGACGAAGAAGCCACGCTGGCTCTAGCGCACCCATCCCAGGCCACCATAGCGATCTAGCGGTCAAGCCTTGGCGCGCTAGAAGCACTCTGGCGCTCGTACCTATGGCCGCTTGAGGCACGTGACTCCCAACGGTCAGAAAGCACGTGACTCGAGAAGCGATGGTCAAAAACACGGTGGCGGTCTAACCCTAGGCCGTCACACTGTCTGGCGATTTATCGTGCGACTGCCAGATGACATCGGGACATGCCGATAAAACAGTGCCCTGTGGCACACCCTCTTTGGGCCACCGCAGCGTCAGGCACACTTACCCTCGGCCGCTAAAGGCTCTGGCAGTCTCTGGAAGGACCGCCAAATCGTCCCGAGAACGGTCCAGCGGGAAACACCAAAAAATCTAAACCATGCCCCCAAACATCCATAGATGAGGGGGAAAACAAGGGGGAAGCTCCCCTAGGACCCCTAGCATGCATCTAGACCCTCAAAACGTGAAATCGTGGCTTGAAACGGTAGATCGGGCGACCACTCCCCAAAACATGGATTTTCCCCAAAAAGCTCAAATAGGCCCTCTCGGCTCACCACGGCCTACAAAACTCGTGGGAAAGGAAGTGCACGAGCTGGGGGTCCATCTCCCTACCTCCACCAAAGATTTCACGTCCCGAGCTCGCCGATCCACGAAGAAATGCCGATTAAACCCTCGCCGGCTCGCGATCCCACGAACCACCTCCACCATCGTGATCCTCGTCCCGTGCCCATCACTCCACACCCCACGAGCCATGCCGTCCCGCCCTCGCCACCTCCGTCGGTCGCCCGGAGTGAGAGAGGGAGAGGAGAGAACGTGAGAGAAGAGAGAGGGAAAAGGGAGAGAAATGAGAGATGGGGAGAGAGAGAAAAAGGATGTTATATATATAGAAAATCCAAAAATTATCCAAAATATAGAAAATAAAGAAAAATCACCTCCCTGATCCTCGGAAGACGCACAATGCAGTGGTAACCTCCCGGAGTCGGAGAACGCAATGGTTCGCCATACACGGGGTTCCGAAGGTTCGACAGATAAACACACGTGTAAAACCCACAACGCAGCCTGGGACCTACACAGGCGCTCCGAAAAATCCAGAAAAATACCAACGTGTTTCTCACAACGCCACGGACCCAATAAAATTCACTGGTACACCACCAATGTGTCCGAAAATCTAATAAAAATAGTCTGAAGCTCACTCGGACACAATCCGTAATCCGTGGAAAGACGATCCGAAACCCACGGATCTAGATCCGAAAAACATGGGACATTACAGCCCTCCCTCCTTAAAGGAATTTCATCCTCAAAATTTAGGACTAGGACCAAGTCACATGAGAAGAACACCTTAACCAACTGACAACGCTGTCAGAGCCCCAACACGGAAAACCTCGATTCTCATGAAAACACCGATCCTGAGGGACACAGCCAGACTAACACCACGAACGACACCTCGCTCTACATGCCGCACACACACCGGCCATTAGAGCAGGCACAACAAAAAAGCACAAGTCTAGTGTCACCTCAGTCTCAAGGAAAACCAATCACAGCACCGCTGTCACCATCTCGCCCACCGAGGAGACACTGTCCTCGTCACGAGAAACAGCTACCGATCCATCCAATGGTCAGTAGACAAATCGCACATCAGCTTCACAGCCAGCTGACAGGTCGCACACCCTGCTCAAGCGAACAACCAATACAGAGCCTCCATCAGCGCACAACAGCATCTTCTGTCTGTGAAAGACCACACGCCGGTCACCAACTACTCGTCAACGGGAAACCTCCACTGGCCCAACATGCACGATCCAACTCACAACAGGCCATCCGTTGACTCACACACAGACAATTACCACATCTCGAGATGAACTTCTCTCGGACACCGCATCCGATCTTGAGCATCGTGCCAACTCAACCCTCTCGGGGAGCACGATGAAACCAAATGACAAGATCCTAGTGTCTTCAGTCATCACCTCACTTGACTCAGACTTACAGGGGAACCATCCCATGCTGGTCACCAAACTAGGGATAACCATTACGACACCAACGTTCCATCAAAGACCGCCATTCCGATGCCAATCTCACAAAAAGACCTCCGCCCACAGGCGTCACTCTTATGTCTTGTCTCATCACATCTTATCTCAATAAATCCAAGTGGGCACCTACCAATCCCGATTCCGCCCTTACTACAGAGTCACGGGACACCACCTGAACAACTTACGGCACACATCTCTAGGGGAGAAAGTGCCAACCAAAAGCATAGCAACCTGGTTGCCAACACCATGACCAAAGCACACGGGTCCCCAATAATAAACATCTTACCATGGTCGACTGCGAGACTAGCCTTACCAGTCACTCGCAGTTACCAACATGAACCCATGATCTGCCAGAGATCACTTCATCAAAACACGATCTCATCTGAGGACACAACCTCCAATACAAGTCGGGCACCAAGCCACCAACTCTGACCAACACGTCCTCGACCACCGTCAGGCGACATCCTCAACAACCCCTTCCGGGTCACACCGACGCCTGACACAGCTTCCGTCACAGGAACAGGGTACTCATGCGGCACACTTGCCAACATTTTTTCCAACACTCCATCCTGCCAGTGCCAAGAACCACGACATCTCAAGAAACGGCACGACAACAACACATCTCACACAGAGGAACCAATCCTCCAATGCTCAATGCAACCTCAGGAAATCTGCCTGTAGCAACCAACGTTACGATCCTGAGACTAGTGGGTCACAGGCCCACCAGGCTTCCGCTGCGCACTCTGATCCACGAGCGCACAGCTAATCACGGCAACTCAGGACTCGCCATCCTGACAATCCACATCTCGGCGGGTCAACCTCAGGAAACAGGGTGAGGAAAGCTCCCTTACCTTGAACCCCAAGCACAGATTCACTCCCAAATCTAGCAATCCTCTGCAAATCTGTAGACTCCGAACTGCCACGCATCGGAAAGTTCCAGCACCATCCAAGAATGCGAACACCGCCCAACCAGCACTAGTCCTTCTGGAATAGTGCCAGCACCCTTACACAGCAAGGGAATCAGGCACGACTTCCCACATGCAACCACCTTTCCAAAATAGGGAACACTTCTCGCACGGACTCCATGGCACACAGAGGCCAACCAATCCGGGAACACACCTCAAGACGACGAACCTTAGCCAAACACAACCCTCTCCAACCAAAGGAGAAACCGACATACCTCCGACCAACGGAGGAACTCCACGCCCAACTTGACCTCAAACCTCGCACATGCTGGGAACAGCACCTTCCAGCATCGAGAAAACCATCGCTTCCATCAGGTCAGCGCCTCCGACACACTCGACGAGTGTCACGTCGGACAAAAATCACAGCATCTCTCAATGCACCACCACACAATTCATCAAACTACAACACACCACGCCAAGAGCCGCAACATGAGCTATAATCGACAACCGCCGACGCTCATCCTCGAGTCCAGAAACTCACTGCGGAACCTTCTCATCTCAACCAATTCTAAGGCGAACAAAACCCATTCGCACACAAGAGCGCTGGAGCAAGAACTTACTGGGACACCACAGCCCAATCCTGCCTCAAAATCAGCAAGAATAACCAGGACCGACACGTCATTTCTGACGCCATAGAGCATGACGAGAACATCAGGCTCGACGAAACAGTAGCTCACCGAGAAGATCCTCCGCTCACCTGAGCACACTTCTCGATCAGAGAACCTGCTCTGCCACCTTGAACCTCAACCTTAGAACATCAGGGGCTGGATACACCTCAAGCTGAAGTGGCCAGGCTCGACAACAGCTCCCTCAGAGCACGCTCACGGCCACTTTACCACGAACAATCCTCGCCAGCCACCTGACCTCGCTGCAGACACCTCGAACGTAGCACCACAACAACGCACCTGTTGGCAACCTCTGCCCTACACAGCACAATCGAGATCACCACCGATGAGGGAGAAGCTCTCAACCTCGATCCTTAGATCCCACGCTGGCACGAAAGCCGCACACAGCAATCGCCTTCACAGCGCCACACAGCGCACTCAAGATCTCAAGCGAAAAACCAAGCGAAAAATAAACACAAAACCCTAAGCCAGCTGCCGACTGTACTGGACCTCATGGACTCTGATCACTGCAATATCTCGAATTCCTATGTACGTCCATAACCACTGCTCTGATACCAGCTGTGACGACCCAAGATCCGGATACCGGAAAGGAACCGATACCATTCGAATCCTGACTCGCCGCCCACGAGCCGGGAGGGCTCGGAAGGGCTAAAAGGGGTGTGGAGACACAAAGAAATAACAAATAAAATGGGATAATTCAATAATTAACAGAAATAAATAAACAACTACTACAACAAAGTCCAGTCCAACTGTCACATCCCAAGCCTTTATTACAGTGGAAGACTCGCTCGAGGAACGCGAACAGCCGGCATGGTAAGCCTCTTGCAAGCAAGAATGATCAGAGCGCAAGGTAATCACACATAAGAATGCAATCGCATAATAATTAATCAAACTCCAACTTTATTTTATTGGTAAATCGAGTATTCAAGTATAATAACCTTTTCATATCTTTTCCCATTCCACTATACTCAAGAAATAAGAAATTACAACGAATCGATCTAAACATTGTAGACTTCCTAAGTCTTCACTCTCAATTTGATATGACTTTCATTCGCTCTCGGACCCGATACTTGTATAACTCTAATCCGAATTCGAATCACTTCCATTTCTTGAAAAAGATTGGAAATAAGTAATGAGCACACTTGCCCAGTAGGTATCTTCGCATCAACATGAAGGCACTATTAATGTAATTAACATTTTAGCTCTAAAGAATTTAGGTAAAATCATGCGAATGCGATAAATCACACGAATAACCAAAGTAACAAAATGATCATGTAAGATAGAATGAGAGAAAGTATGAACTAGTAAGAATGTAACAAGAGTGTAGCATGGCCTTTCATGAACAAGAATGTAACGAGAATGCACTTTCACTTTTCACTTTCATAACCATAAAGGTTACGCACTAGAACGTCAATCACGTAGCAATTCACTAGATTTTCACGAGTGCTCATGGATTTCACTTATTTATAAAGAAAGTACTCCCAGCGCAATGCGACGCCAGTAGCATCATACCCCATGGTTTATAATAGTATGTTTCCGGCAATCAGCCGAGGGGACTAGCATAGAGCCCTTGGACACAATCAGCGCCTGAACTGCATCTTCACGTATAAATCAAGCTACTTCCATGAGTATATCAATAAAGTATGGCCAAGAATGTAACAATTCAATCAATAAGCTCATGACAACAACCATCAAAGAATGAATGCTTCAATTAGAATATGAGAGATCTAGAATGACTTAAGACGATATTATGCTCATGGGAATAATTCGGTAGCATAACGGTACATTTCGTAACTTCCATTCATTATATTAAGTTTCTTGATCGATATGATAAGTCCTAGACCATTATCAAGCCACCTAAGAACTTACATTTCGTAAACTAATGGTCAGATACCGGAATATATGCCATGTACTTAAAGAAAATGACTCTATTGATATAGAGAGAATGTGTAGTAACGTGAAACCAAGATAAAACTCCGTCAATCCATTATTGAAAATCATGATTTAGGATACAAAGCTATAGAATTTTGACACATGAAATTAACATAACTCCAAATAACTTAAGATACCTTAATCATGCAATTTCTATTATGAATCAGTAAATAAACTTAAAGTCATGATAACAAGTCCAAACTTAGCTATCTAAGATTATTTATAAGTAAACTTAACTGGTTACCATTCTGTCTCGGGCTGACAGAACACAGGGGTCTGACGGTCTAACAAGAGCGCGTCACAGTACCTGTGACGGTTTATCGAGGGGCCGTTACAGTAGTGTAACGCTCCTGTTATGGTGCATTAGAGACAACAGAGGAATTAAAATGTAATAGAGGGTGTGACGGCTTATCGTAAGGCCGTTACAGTGTTGTGACGGTCCTACCCTAATCCGTCAGAGCTTCTACTGACAGCAATAGATAAAAAGATCCAAGGTTTCAATTTACATCATGTCTGGAAATCATATATAAACTTCCACATGATAGAATGAAGGCTAAGCTACTAGTATGCATGGGTTTTCTATGAATTTGACAAGAAAGTTCCTTTCTAACTTAATTAGGGCTAAGAATACTCATGTATGCATGACTCTACTAAAACATGAAATCCATGATCTATAGTGCATGAAATCAAGTCAAATCAGAGGGCTTTTATCCCTAACAAGATGTTTTTGCCAATCATGAGATGACCTACCACTTAACTGGGCTTTAAACTTCTAATTTGAGTCTGAAAGACGTGCCCTAGTTCTCCCTTTCCAATGAGTTTCTAGCAACTTCACGCGCCTCTAGCTCCTCGACCTCTTGACCTAAAGACGTGAAATTTTGAGGGTAAGAATATGAAACTACGGGGAACAAAAAGTTCTAAATAAACGAACTCTAATTATCTCGTTTAGATGTCCTAATCTCCTGATCTTCAGAGGACTTGCGTTTAGTTTCCTGAGTTGCTAAGGTCCGACCAGTAACTTTGGAAGCTTCAATCTCATTGTTTGGTTGATCTCCTAGCACGAAATTTGGAGAGCTATTAGTCTAATGTATTATGAACAAAATCTTCTAAAGAGCTTACTCGAAATTATGACTCCTTACCTTGATTCCACGCGAGCAAAAGTAAGGGTCGCTCAGTTCAGAACTAGGTCATATTTATAAAGTTTTGGCTAGGGTTTGAGGATTAGATCGATTCTAGAGTTCTTACTAGTGCTTAGATCGATCTCGGAGAGTCCTTTACATGCCTACTAATCCTCCAATCTCGATCCCTAATGGATAGAGTAGCAAAGATCCAATCTTTTTGCAAGTTCTTCCATTCACGGAACTGACAGAGGTGTAACGCATCAGGACTAGTGCGTTACATGCTGTAGCGGTCTCCCGATAGACCGTTACATCAAACGTGTATAGAGTTTCAATTTATTAAAACTCTTTTATTCGTTTATCCATCTAATTATCTATATAAAAGAGTATTTATCTTTAAAATTCGTAGATAGTCTAAATAACCTTCTAGAATATGGGCCAAACTTAATGGGCTTGGTCTTTTAACCTTTTGGGTTTCAATTATCAAAGCTAGATTAATTACTTAACATAAATTGAGCCTTATAATGATTTATTTAACCCAATATTTATTTATTAATCTATTTTGGGTCTTTAAAATTCTCAAAAAATAATTAAATATACCAAAAATAATTTATAAAAATTTTGGGGCCTTACACCAACAGATTGTACAGTCTAAAGCAGTAAAACGTACCACATTCCAAGTGAACACTCGGCCCAACGAGTTGGCAACTTAGAACCTCCGAACAGCACCCTCGAACCTCGAGGAAGAACCGCTGCACCTGAAAGGCAGGGATGAGTCTCCAAACAGAGACTCAGCAAGGGTACCGCGGAACCCCAACCGGAACCAATGGCGGTAGCGGAAAGGAAACCTACAACTACAGCAAGAACAGCGAATCGGTGGCCGGTCAAAACTCGGCACTATAGCTACTCCTACTGTACTAGAAAAACACACCCCGATCTCACGGTCGGGGGCTACCGAACCACACTAGTACCATTTATCGAAGTAAAAACCCACGGCAACCCCGCCGTAGAGGCCTGTCTCCCAGAACACGGCCAACCTGGACACACTGTCCAAGGTGCAACCCCGACCACCCGGTCGCGGATACCGCACCAACAAGATGCAACCTCGGTAAAGCTACTAGCACCCTGGCCACTAACTCAGAAACACCAGACGGTCCAGAAAACCACCTCTCGTAGACGGGAAATGGAACCTGGAAACAGGAGAGTCACGTCTCACGTGACAGGAGTACCTGCCCACCAGAAGCAAGGCCGGATGCGTCCATTAACGACTTAGACCGCGCCTCAGGTGTCTCGCTACGGCGCCCCAGGCGGAGACTATGACACCGTACAGGTAACCACAGAACACAGAACAAGGGTCTAGGCGGGGTCATGCTCGTCAGCACGTGTCCGAAGTTCCCGACCACGTGTGCACACACTGACTAACTGCGCTACGTCAGGCCCTCTAGCTGGTATTCCTCCGGGCCCGGACTCGAGCCGCCACAGTAGGAGGCCCTACGGCAACCATCCTAATGCCGTCTCTCTCGGGTAAAGCCTCGCCACCACTCCCTGGTGGGACCACACGCGTGTCGGAAGGCTACGACCAGTGCCGAGTCAGTGATGTGACCACTCTCCAAGGAGAAACTCCGAGAAACACGCATGCACCCTGTGCGAAAGTCGAGAAGAACCAAGTGGCGACGAGCCACTGGACTCTGGACAGTCCTCTAGACTCACTAAATCCAACGGTCCTTGAGTCACAAGACTTTGGGTCAAGACCGTCGTACGCAACAGCACAAGGCCTTCAATCTAGTCTAATCCCTAGGTCTAAAACTACGGTAACATGAATACCGAGGCAGCTCACGAGCCACCGAGACCATCCCCTCGGGAAGGGAACTGAGAAACCTTCCAGCCCCAGGCTGGACAGCTGGACTCACAGTTCGAGGCCACACACACGGCCCACGCTGAAAACACAGAAGTATGATTCCCAATGCAGCTCACACACCGCCATGCCGATTCCCCATCCCAGGGAAAAGTGGGAAACCTCCAGCTCTAGGCACTGAACTGGACTCACAGTCTAAGGCCAAACACTTGGCCCACTTGGGAACCATCTTCCGCAGAAACCCACGACATGCGGGGGAACCCACCGTACTCACACCGATACACGATGACTTGATCGAGCGTAACACAAAGCGTGAAACACACACACCTATGGGCACACTAATCGAGATAACACGGTACCTCCAGACACCCCAGAAACACGGACACGGAACCTACGGGGCGTCCGGGACACTCACGAGGCCGACCGCAACTCACAAAAACCACAGTCGAAGAGAAACGGACTGCAAACCACTCGGTGCAGCCCAGAGTGATGCGGGACGGACACGGGAGACGACACTATTAGGTGCCACCCTTGGACTCTAGATGAAGACGCGACCAGCAGCACACACCAGGGAGACACTAAGCCCGACACTACGAGCTCCTAGTGGCAAAACGTCGCTAACAGAAGTGAAGCTCACTCGTCGTCCCAAGCGAGGGAAAGCGCGGACCGTGCGCAGTTAAGGAACCGGCGGAGGTCAAGGGTAGTCCGACTCAACTTCCGGACTCGGATCGAGTCGCGGGACGGGTCACACTCACTCTCACAGCGGTGACATGGACACACGGGCTAGTACCTACGCTCTCGGCAGCGGCCTAAGACCATATACTAGCTAAGCAATGTAACGCCAAGAAGTTAAGACCTTTACCTCCACGCACCCGGCGTGGCGAAGACACCCCGGCTGACTTACGGACCCCCGGTTAACATAATTCACAGCAGTACAAAAGGATTCGACCCACTCCACACAGGGAGGTAAAAGGTCACATGTGGGCCCCGGGGATCACGTAAATCAGGTTGACAGGCAGCATCTTGATGTCGACTCGACGCGCCGAACTCCGCGTTTTCGTGCTTCCCGAACTGCGGGTTCTGCGGGCCCGTGGGGCCCACGGATGGCGCGGTCCTCCGGATCTGCGGAGGTGGGTCCCACTATGATGGAGACCCCTGGTGGCGCGCCTCCACGGACGGCGGTCGGCCGGAGACACCGATTGGTGGCCGGTCGGGTCCGATCTTCAAGTTGTGGAATGGCTGCCCACGGATTTCAGTTCTGTTTTCCCTGCGCGCGCTCCGGCGAAAACAGCCGCTGCGGTCGGCCCCGTCGCCGGAATGCGACAAGACCAGCGCCGTTGGAAAGAGGACTCAAAATCCTCCAACATAGGGCCAGTGGAATCTTCTGAACCACTGCGGACCTGGACCTTAACTAATTTTCAATTCTCTGTTACACAGTTCCAGAACTCTCAGATCAGCAACTTAGTTCCCTGTAAACGGCCGTTGACCGCCTACTTACAGTGGGATTCAGACATCAAGCTCTTCTTCGAAGTGATAGATATTTAAACCACGAAGCTGGGGCAATTTTTGGAATTGTATTCCAAGGTGGTGGTGATTTGATAGGAATTTTAGAGTGTCTGGTGGTCAGATCTGGGAACTGGCAGAAAGTACTGTAGCTAGGGAAGAACTCGATTTTTGTAAAATATAAGATGGACTCACAAAAATTCAAGAAAATTTGGGGATAGAGGGGATAGTGGACAGAATTTTGGCAGAATCGAAGTGGAAGGGTGGACGAAAATTAAAAATTATGAAACAGAATCTGAATGACAAACAAAATTTTATGGGGTATCCTTGACACCTATGGAACCTCCAGTAAAATCCCTAGGTCGATCAGAGCTCTTGACTGAGTTGGGAATTTCGTGGAAGTTGCTGTGGTACTGCGCGGGCAGAACTCCGATGAAGACGATGGCGGTGCGGTGGCGGCTCGTGGCGGCGGCGGCGGCGACCGGAACTGATAGGGTGGAGTCACACCACCAAGAGGCAGCCTTCACAGCTGCAAGGGGGAGAGGGAGAGAAGAAGGGGGCGGCCTAGGCCTGCTCAAGAGATTTTTTTCCAACTTTCAAATGGCATTAATTGCATAAAATGGGAAATTACAACCTTAAATAGTCTACATCTCACATCCATCCATAGCCATTGGATCTAGGGGATGGGGATGAAGGGCTAGGATGGCATGTGACACACACACAAAATACAATATAATATTAAAGGGGGGGGCGGCCCTTGGACCAAGGAGAGGGGGGGTGGTGGAAGGTTGAAAATGGTAGGTGGGAGGTAGGTAGCCTCCTTGGACTTTTTAAGTCCATTGTCCCCCATGTGTTCAAATACAAGTCAACCTTCTAGATGCTCCCATGTGGCATGTTGACTAGCCCCACGTGGGACCCTGGGATGAGGTGGCCCAATGGGGTGGGGCCCGGGAGGCCTGTGGGGCCCACGGGGTCCGAAATGCTCGTAAGCCCCTATTACACTCAAAATGGCCAACCGGACGTAACGAAATAAATGCGAATTAAACACACATAAAGTCTAACTGAATATAATAAATGGGGAAGCTCAAGGCGGAGTCTCCAGGCTGTCTCCGAGCCAGATGGATGCTGTGGTGGCTCGTGTCGTGCTCCGCGTGCGGTACCGGTGGCTCGGCATGTCATGCCGATCGACTGCTCGGGTGTCCGCACCAATTCTCCCCGGGTGGGAGAAACTCGACCCTGTCGAGTAAGGGTCTGCATCGCTCCTGTATCGCTCCAAAAGGTCCGGATCAATCCGCTGCAACTCGCCATGTGTGATCCAAGTGTCCTCAGTAGCGGGCCGTCCTCTCCATCGCACTAGGTAGCGCGGGTAAGATCCACTCCTGGTAACTGTCACCTGCTCGTCCAGTATACGATCTATATGCTCACGCTGCCGTGAAAAAGGGGCTGGAGGTGGAAGTGGACACTCAGGTGTGGGATCACTCTCAAGGGGAGGAGATGGCTCAAAAGGCTCACTAGGGATCACCGCTGGGTCCCTATATGCAACAAGATCCGATACATTGAAGGTAGAGCTTATACCACATTCCTCGGGCAGGTCTACAACATACGCATTGGATCCAACGCGTTTCAACACTCTAAAGGGACCGGCTCCGCGAGCTTGCAACTTCTTAACGGTTCCAGAGGGAAACCGTTCAGGTCTTACCCTGATCATGACATATTCGCCCTTGTGGAACTCTCGGTGGTGTCGGTGGGCATTGGCTAACTCCTTGTACCGTGCATTGCTGGCCTCAATGTGACGACGGATGTCGTCATGCAAACTCCTAACATGCCTAGCAAACGACTCGGCCGACTCCGACACTCTAGCATGGATAGGCATGGGGACAAGGTCAACGGGTTTCCTAGGCCTACGACCTGTGACAATCTCAAATGGACTCATGCCGGTAGACCTATTCACCGAATCATTATATGCAAACTCAGCCATGGGTAGGATGAGATCCCAATCCCCGATGCGATCCCTAACAAGACACCTCAAAAGATCACCCAGACTCCTATTGACCACCTCGGTCTGACCATCTGTCTGGGGATGGTATGCAGTGGAAAACTTGAGGTGCGTACCCATCATATGCCATAGTGTCTTCCAAAAATAGGAAGTGAACCTAACATCACGGTCAGACACTATAGTGCGAGGCAACCCGAACTTGCACACCACATGAGTAAGGAATAGGCGGGCTACCCTAGAAGCATCCGAAGTCTTCGAGCAGGGGATAAAGAGGGCCATCTTCGAGAAACGGTCAACCACCACATAGACCGAGTCATGCTTCCTAGAGGTACGTGGCAATCCCAAAATAAAATCCATACTAACATCCTGCCACGGGGCATCAGGCACGGGGAGAGGCGTATAAAGACCCGAGCTTTGCTTCTTCATCTTGGCCGTAGCACAAGTACGGCACTGAGCCACGATGTTAGCAACATCGCGCTTCAAGCTCGGCCAATAAAAACGATGCTCCACTGCCTCAATAGTCTTGTTCCGACCAAAGTGGCCGGCTAGACCTCCCGCATGTAGTTCCCACACTAAGAAATCTCGAACCGAAGTTCGGGGAACACATAGCCTGCTACCTCGAAAGAGGTAACCCTCCTGAAGCACATACTCATCAAGGTCTCTCGAGGGTCCGGCCTGGAGGGTGGTAAAAATCTGACCAAAGTCAGGACAATCAACATAGGCCTCCTTCATCTTTTCTAACCCTATGACCTCGGCACTCATGGTGGTAAGCAAACATGCTCGCCGACTCAAGGCATCAGCCACCTTGTTCTCCACTCTAGCCTTATGTTTAAGCACAAAGGTGAACTGCTGGAGATACTCGACCCAACGACTATGACGCGAATTAAGCTTCTTTTGCGAATGGAGGTACCTCAATGCCTCGTGGTCGGAGTATAAGACAAACTCCTGATGTAAAAGATAGTGCCTCCAATGCCTAAGAGCCTGAACAACTGCGTAGAATTCTTTATCATACGTGGAATATCGCAGTTTCGCGTCATTCAGCTTCTCGCTGAAATATGCGATCGGGTGGGACTCCTGACTCAAAACTCCTCCAATCCCAACACCCGATGCATCACAACAGACCTCAAACACCTTCGAGAAATCAGGCAGTCGAAGGATAGGTGTCTGGGTCATACGCTCCTTGATGTCCCTGAAGGCAGCAGATGCGGCCTTCGTCCAAACAAATGTGCCCTTACGGATGCAATCCGTGATCGGGGCAGTGACGGAGCTAAATCCGCGGATGAAGCGACGATAGAACGTCGCAAGGCCATGAAAGCTGCGGACATCATGAACCGTACGGGGTTCCGGCCACTCAACAATGGCCCGGACCTTCTCCGGATCGGCGGAGACCCCAATACTAGACACAATGAAACCCAAGAAGGTAAGCTGAGATGTCATGAAAGCACACTTCTGTGGGTTCGCAAACAACTGCTCTCGTCGAAGAAGTATACAGACCTACCGAAGGTGGTCTAAGTGGTCCCCTGTGGTGCGGCTATAGATAAGGATATCATCAAAATACACCACTACAAAGACTCCAATGAAAGGTCGAAGGACCTGAGTCATGAGCCGCATGAAAGTGCTAGGGGCATTGGTCAACCCAAAAGGCATGACCAACCACTCATATAGACCGTCCTTGGTCTTAAATGCGGTCTTCCACTCATCACCTGGCCTAATCCTCACCTGATGATAGCCACTCTTAAGATCGATCTTCGAAAAGATAGTGGCACCTGCCATCATGTCCAGCATGTCATCAAGGCAGGGAATAGGGAACCTATACTTCACGGTGATTTTGTTGATGGCACGACTATCAATGCACATTCTCCACGTGCCATCCTTCTTCGGGGCGAGTAACGCGGGTACAGCACATGGACTCATGCTGTCCCGAACAGATCCTCTCTGCACTAACTCATCGACCTGCCGTTTAAGCTCGGCATGCTCCGTGGGACTCATGCGATAATGAGGAAGATTGGGCAAAGAAGAGCCCGAAACAAGGTCGATGGCATGCTGAATATCCCGCATAGGTGGGAGTCCCTCGGGAAGCTCATCGGGGAATACATCAGCATACTCCTGCAGAATGGGAACAACCTCGGGTGGGAGCTCACCCTCGGAGTCTCGCTCCACCTCTCGGACCGTAATGGCAAACACCGGACAGCCCTGACTAAGCTCCTGCTCCATTTCCAGGGAGCTAATCATCATCAATCTCCTGGTCGAGGGCTCTCCTGGGCCAGAGGTAACGGTCATAGTCCGAGCGGGGGATGGGGTACTGGGCCCGGGTACGGAAGGCTTTGGAGTACTAGGGCCAGTAGGACCCCAGACCGATGGGCTCCTGGGCCGAACGGGTTGGAGGGTGACCCGCTGACCATCGTGGTCGAAGGTACAGGTGTTCGACCGACCATGGAGTGTAGCATCTCGGTCGAATAACCACGGCCTACCAAGAATGATACTTCCCACTTCCATGGGGAGAACATCACACCAGATCTCGTCATGGTAGGAGTGGAGCTGCAGCGGGACCAAGCACCGCAGCCTGACCGAAATGGAAGTGGTATCCACCCATGATACCTGATAGGGACAAGGATGGTCTACGGGTGTGAGACCAAGACGAGTGACAGCGCTCGTGGAGATTGCATTGATGCAACTCCCGCTATCGATGACCACCTTGCAAATCTGCTTTCCCAGCCTACAGAATACATGAAGGATAGTGATCCGACGCCAGTCATCACTGACCTGTGGCTGGGTGAGGATACATCTGACGACCCCCACGTGGGTATCGTCCGACTGCTGGGCAACTTGGGCTTCACCTCCCATCTCGTAGTAATCGTCAGCTAACTCTTCATCTGCCTCATAGCTGACTAACTCGAGGCCCGTAGGGGTGGTATCCTCGGCCTGTGTGTCCCCAATGTGAAGAGATGGACGGGTGGGACACTGGTTGGCGAAATGGCCAAACCCATTGCAGTGATAACACTGCTGCCGTGATCCACTAGGCTCCCCAATCATAGGTCCTTTACCTTTATCCTCCCGACGGATAGGAAGCGTGGCCAACAAAGGACGTGCAAGAGGTGCGGGTGTCGGTGGACGGGCTATGGGTGGGGCCGTAAGATGCTGGAGACGAGGAAGGTCCCTCGGGGGTGGAGGACGAGGCCTAGGAGCAAAGGGCTCGGGGCGAGCGGGCTCCTGAGGTCGTGCCATGGGGGCCCTCGGATACGTGCCAGATGAGCCACGGGGCTCGACACTACGAAGGGGAAAAGAGCCCAACCGATGGGGTGACTCGAACTCGGCCTTGAACTGTTCCAATTCGAGAGCAATCTGATATGCCTGCTCCAAAGTGGTGGCATTGCGGCGAAAGAGTTCATATTGATAATTAGGCCGCAAACCTCTCCGAAAGCGGGATATCGTCATGGTGCTCTCTTCCGTGACCCCGCACCGCAAGTAATACTCATCGAACTTGGCGGTGTACTCGGTCACGGATCGGTTCCCTTGGGAGATGCTTTGCCACTTGTCAATAAGACGTTGGCGATATGAGGCAGGAAGGTACTTCTCCCTCAATTTGAGTTTCATATCATCCCAGGTACCGATTTGGGGTTGACGTCGCTGGTTGAGCAGGCTCTCCACATTGATCCAATAAGTTTGGGCCTGCCCTTGCAGCTTCATCTTCGCATATCGGACTCTTCGGTGGTCCGTCATCTCAAACCACTCGAAGTACCGGTCCATACCGGCCTCCCAATCTAGATACACCCTAGGGTCCAAGGACCCGCTAAAAGTGGGAGGGTCCGCACGCACACCCCTAAGAATGCGGTCGTCATCCTCGTCATCACGATTCCGTTGTTGATGACGACGACCGTTACCCCCGTGATCATTGTCGGAGGCATAATCATCCACTATAGGCGCCTGTTGCCTCCCGACATCCTCTACCTGAGCCCTTGGCACAGCGGGTTGCTGCACCGGCTCTTGTTGGCCGTTCGTCGGCGCGGGTTGCGCCGCTACTGGGCCCCTCTCTAGGACGGCAATCCTCCCAACAAGGCCTTGAATGGACTGCTCCGAAACCCCGGCCCGATCCTCGAGGACCTTCATCCTCCCTTCTAGACGCATCCCTATGCCATCCATACGCGTACTAAGACCATCCATACGCATGTCTAAACGATCCATGATGGCCCGGAACATCTCGGCCGTGGAAGACTCATCGGAACTACGGGCTCGGGAGTCCGCCATAGGTGGTGGTGGCGAGTATTGGGTGCCTCGACGGGTGGGCATGCAAAGACGTACGGACTAGGTGACAACGACCGACTAATGCAAACACACTAAATGATACACTTAGACCTAATTGCAATTTGAAAACACTCCTTTTTTGGTATTTTGAAAGAATGCAATTTAAAACACTTTTTTTTTTGTTTTGAAAAGAATGAGACTCGACTACACCCTAGACACGGCCAAGACTCGGTACGCGACGGAGGTAATCGACCCGAAGGTCACTCGCGCAAGTGTGTGGTCTTCCCGGTAGGCGAAGCCTAACGGTCGGACAACACCTTTGGATATACCGAGTGAAGGTGTGTGTGGGGTAACCTTAGACTATGCAAGACTTATGCAACGACTACCCTAGACTCGACTGCTCTGATACCAAACTGATGCGGGACGGACACGGGAGACGACACTATTAGGTGCCACCCTTGGACTCTAGATGAAGACGCGACCAGCAGCACACACCAGGGAGACACTAAGCCCGACACTACGAGCTCCTAGTGCCAAAACGTCGCTAACAGAAGTGAAGCTCACTCGTCGTCCCAAGCGAGGGAAAGCGCGGACCGTGCGCGGTTAAGGAACCGGCGGAGGTCAAGGGTAGTCCGACTCAACTTCCGGACTCGGATCGAGTCGCGGGACGGGTCACACTCACTCTCACAGCGGTGACATGGACACACGGGCTAGTACCTACGCTCTCGGCAGCGGCCTAAGACCGTATACTAGCTAAGCAATGTAACGCCAAGAAGTTAAGACCTTTACCTCCACGCACCCGGCGTGGCGAAGACACCCCGGCTGACTTACGGACCCCCGGTTAACATAATTCACAGCAGTACAAAAGGATTCGACCCACTCCACGCAGGGAGGTAAAAGGTCACATGTGGGCCCAGGGGATCACGCAAATCAGGTTGACAGGCAGCATCTTGATGTCGACTCGACGCGCCGAACTCCACGTTTTCGTGCTTCCCGAACGGCGGGTTCTGCGGGCCCGTGGGGCCCACGATGGCGCGGTCCTCCGGATCTGCGGAGGTGGGTCCCACTATGATGGAGACCCCTGGTGGCGCGCCTCCACGGACGGCGGTCGGCCGGAGACACCGATTGGTGGCCGGTCGGGTCCGATCTTCAAGTTGTGGAATGGCTGCCCACGGATTTCAGTTCTGTTTTCCCTGCGCGCGCTCCGGCAAAAACAGCCGCTGCGGTCGACCCCGTCGCCGGAATGCGACAAGACCAGCGCCGTTGGAAAGAGGACTCAAAATCCTCTAACCTAGGGCCAGTGGAATCTTCTGAACCACTGCGGACCTGGACCTTAACTAATTTTCAATTCTCTGTTACACAGTTCCAGAACTCTCAGATCAGCACCTTAGTTCCCTGTAAACGGCCGTTGACCGCCTACTTACATTGGGATTCAGACATCAAGCTCTTCTTCGAAGTGATAGATATTTAAACCACGAAGCTGGGGCAATTTTTGGAATTGGATTCCAAGGTGGTGGTGATTTGATAGGAATTTTAGAGTGTCTGGTGGTCAGATCTGGGAACTGGCAGAAAGTACTGTAGCTAGGGAAGAACTCGATTTTTGTAAAATATAAGATGGACTCACAAAAATTCAAGAAAATTTGGGGATAGAGGGGATAGTGGACAGAATTTTGGCAGAACCGAAGTGGAAGGGTGGACGAAAATTAAAAATTATGAAACAGAATCTGAATGACAAACAAAATTTTATGGGGTATCCTTGACACCTATGGAACCTCCAGTAAAATCCCTAGGTCGATCAGAGCTCTTGACTGAGTTGGGAATTTCGTGGAAGTTGCTGTGGTACTGCGCGGGCAGAACTCCGATGAAGACGATGGCGGTGCGGTGGCGGCTCGTGGCGGCGGCGGCGGCGACCGGAACTGATAGGGTGTAGTCACACCACCAAGAGGCAGCCTTCACAGCTGCAAGGGGGAGAGGGAGAGAAGAAGGGGGCGGCCTAGGCCTGCTCAAGAGATTTTTTTCCAACTTTCAAATGGCATTAATTGCATAAAATGGAAATTACAACCTTAAATAGTCTACATCTCACATCCATCCATAGCCATTGGATCTAGGGGATGGGGATGAAGGGCTAGGATGGCATGTGACACACACACAAAATACAATATAATATTAAAGGGGGGGGCGGCCCTTGGACCAAGGAGAGGGGGGGTGGTGGAAGGTTGAAAATGGTAGGTGGGAGGTAGGTAGCCTCCTTGGACTTTTTAAGTCCATTGTCCCCCATGTGTTCAAATATAAGTCAACCTTCTAGATGCTCCCATGTGGCATGTTGACTGGCCCCACGTGGGACCCTGGGATGAGGTGGCCCAATGGGGTGGGGCCCGGGAGGCCTGTGGGGCCCCCGGGGTCCGAAATGCTCGTAAGCCCCTATTACACTCAAAATGGCCAACCGGACGTAACGAAATAAATGCGAATTAAACACACATAAAGTCTAACTGAATATAATAAATGGGGAAGCTCAAGGTGGAGTCTCCAGGCTGTCTCCGAGCCAGATGGATGCTGTGGTGGCTCGTGTCGTGCTCCGCGTGCGGTACTGGTGGCTCGGCGTGTCAAGCCGATCGACTGCTCGGGTGTCCGCACCACAGAGTCTGGCGGTCCAACCTTGGGCCGCCACAGGCTCTGGCGGTCCAACACTGGTCCGCCACAGGACTCTAGCGGTCCAACCTAGGAGCGCAAGATGAAGAAGACATGCTGGCTCTAGCGCACCCATCTCTGGCCGCCACAGCGATCTAGCGGTCAAGCCTTGGCACGCTAGAAGCCCTCTGGCACTCGTACCAATGGCCGCTAGAGGCACGTTACTCCCAACGGTCAGAAAGCACGTGACTCGAGAAGTGAAATAAGGTAGCGATCTAACCCTAGGCCGCCACACCGTATGGCAGTTTATCGTGCGGCCGCCAGATGACGTAGGGACCTGCCGACAAAACAGTGCCCTGTGGCGCACCCGCTTTGGGATGCCACAGCGTCTAGCGCACTTACCCTGGGCCGCCAAAGGCTCTGGCGGTCTCTGGACGGACCGCCAATCGTCCTACGAACGTGCCGGCGGGAAACACCCAAAAATCCAAACCACGCCCTCAAACATCCATGGATGTGGGGGAAAACAAGGGGGAATCTCCCCTAGGACCCCTAGCATGCATCTAGACCCACAAAACGCGAAATCGTGACTTGAAACGGTAGATCGGGCGACCACTCCCCAAAACATGGATTTTCCCCCAAAAAGCTCAAATAGGCCCTCTCGGCTCACCACGGCCTACAAAACTCGTGGGATAGGAAGTGAATGAGCTGGGGCTCCATCTCCCTACCTCCACCGAAGATTTTACTCCCCGAGCTCACCGATCCACGAAGAAATGCCAATTAAACCCTCGTCGGCTCGCGATCCCACGAACCGCCTCCACCATCGTCATCCTCGTCCCGTGCCTGTCACTGCACGCCCCACGAGACACATCACCCCGCCCTCGCCGCCTCCGTCGGCCGCCCAGAGTGAGAGGGGGAGAGGAGAGAATGTGAGCGAAGAGAGAGGGAAAAGGGAGAGAAATGAGAGATGGGGAGAGAGAGAAAAAGGATGTTATATATATAGAAAATCCAGAAATTACCAAAAATACGTAAAATAGGGAAAAATCACCTCCCTAATCCTCGGAAGATGTACAATGCAATGGTAACGTCCCGGAGTCGGAGAACGGAACGGTTTGCCCTACACGGGATTCCGAAGGTCAGACAGATGAAAACACGCGTAAAACCCACAACGCAACCCGGGACGCACACAGGCGCTCCGAAAAATCCAGAAAAATATCGGCGTGTTCCTCACAACGCCACGGACCCAAGAAAATTCACTCGTACACCACCAATGGGTCCTGAAATCAGATAAAAATAGTCTGAAGCTCACTCGGACACAATCCGTAATTCGCGGAAAGACGATCTGAAACCCACGGATCCAGATCCGAAAAACCCCGGGCATTACAGCAGTACAGTTCCCCGCGGGACGTCATAAGCCTGGTCGCATGTGTGCCTGATAAATATAGGTCTCAAAATCAAAGACACAAAGCTCCCACACAATAGACTTTATCTTTGAGGGGTAGTGCCCTAGAATGAATTCAAGTCCTGATGCTTCCCATCCTGCATAAAGGTTGTCTCCAATTTTTCTTCTGTTTCTCCCTCTTAGGTTGGGTTGAATCCGGGTATGGCCTTAGTAGGGGCACCGTTCTTTAGAGGCGGTTGGTTGTGGCAAGCCACCCTCACATGTACGCCATGCTTAAGGGAAGCCTTTAATAAGAGGGGTAGGAACGATGATCCCTAGCCAGTAGTTTGAGCCCGTCTTTGGGTGCTGCGGATTGCTATTTCAAAAATTCTAAATAAATGAGATATTGTCAAAAATATAAAAAAAATGAGATATTGTCAAAATTCCAAAAAATCGAATATTATCAAAAGTCCAAAAAATCAAATATTGTTCAAAAACTAAAAAAAATCAAATATTGTTGAAAATCTAAAAAAATCAAGAAAATTTATAAATCTAAAAATATTTATCTTTTTGTTCCTCTCTATCTATTTGTTTTGAGGACAGATACATAATATGTTTGCTCAGGTAGCAAGTTGCAGGTATTCAAGCTTCCTGGCTCCTTATCATTTGCTATATCTCCTGTTCATGTGCTTCTAATCTGTTCTCTCTTCTTCAATCTTGTCTCTCGATCTATTCTGAAGCCCATGTCCTTCTCATGCTTTGCTTAGCTTTAGCTCATTTGAAGTCTCGCGATCAATGACACCCAAGAGGGGGGTGAATTGGGTGTTTACAAATTTTTTAAAAACTTTTGGCCTTTTCAAAATATGTGATAAAACACTAACTAGGAGATACAAATCTATTCAATCACAAGTTGGATTTATCAAAAACTAATTAGTGATGAGATAGATTATGCAAGATGAACAAGAATAAAACCTGAATTATAATGTACACTCACACTCACGTAGAATGGGGGTAGAGGAGACGGAACAAACCACACAAATCAAACACAATGCACAATGGTTTTTAAGGTGGTTCAGATGCAACGACGGCAGTCCTACGTCCACCCCTCACCAAACCCGGTGAGGCTTCACTCGGGGATAAATCCCCAAACGGAGACGACGCTCCAACCACACACGCAGGATGACGCCTGCACACACACACGGGGACGTGCCCCAATACACACACACACACACGGAGACGAAGTCTCCAACACGATCTAACAAGCGGATCAACAAAACACACATACGCTGCGACAAGTGCAGCACTCCACACACACAAACACTAAGATCTGGATAAAAACCACACACACACACGCAAATCTAAAAAGACCTACGCATACATGAATCAAATACAACACACACACACGACCACGGATCCAACAACGATCTACAAACACACAAGTTTTCACAGTTTATATAAAACATGAATATGAACTTGAAGCACAATAAGGCACAATTTAGAAATCCCCTAATTTGGCTTCCTTTTCAACATATGCTGCTGATCCTGAATGTTGCCTTCCCTCTTGCTTGAATGACTTCAAGTGGATTGTGAAAACCTTGCTCTTTTCACCCTTGTACAACCTTCTTCTCAAATACGTGCTTGCTTGCTTCTTCTTCTTTCTTCCTTGGGTAATCTTCCTTTGAATCATTGCTTCCTTGCTTGCTTCTTTTCCTTGGAGGATGTTGGCTTCAGATCTACCTTGAATGGCTTGAAGTTCGATGAAGATTGTTCCTGCACGAGGTACTGTTCACGGCTATCGTACTCCTCCTCCTTCTTCATATGGATAGCCTCCTCTTGATTTCCCTTGAAGCCCTCTTGGTTCCTTAGGGTTTATGGCTCCAAATGATATGTTTTATAGCCCTTGAATGGTCCGTAGAAAAGCCCCAGACCAGATCCACAAATCATGGTGAAATTGGGGTCATTGGGATTAAACAAATGGGTAGAAAGACCTCTCCTCGAGCTTGAAACAAAAGTCAACAAAAGGGGGCCTCAGGGCTGGCAGTCGACCGGAAGGCATGGGGCGGTCGACCGGAATTTTACAGTCGGTTGATTTTTCATCTCTGGCAAAATCGGTCGACCGGACGCCTAGGGGCGGTCGACTAAAATCTATAAAAATGCCATCTTTTCGGTTCTGGCAATTCTGGTCGACCGGTCAAGGTGTGTTGGTCGACCGGAAAGATTTATACCTGCAAAAATGAAGTGTTAGCTCAAAGAAACATATCCATAAGTCAAGATATTCATGTCCTTATCAATTCCAAACATTTTTGGGTTTGGTTTATGCTTTACAACTTTTGAGCATTTCTAAATTTTGTTCCGGGGGCTCTGCCCCCAGAAACCCCCGTAAGGGGCGCTGCCCCCTTGACCCCCATGACCTGATCGGGCAGGTCGATCCTAGCGACCTGACCGCGCAGGTCGCTCTGCGGGCGAGGGTGCACGATGGCCAGAAGGGTTTCATGTTTAATGTGCATGAATGAGGTGTATTAAGGAGAAGTATATGATATACACATGATGAGATCGATGCTAAGACAAGGTAAGAGTCTCACCAATGGTTCTTGACAGTAAATGACATATACCACCTGTTTTGGATTGTAGAACAGCAAGGTTTTGGTTCACCAGGTGACTGCCATGAGTTTGATCCTACAAGCAAGATTGTCAGGGTTAATACCATTCTTCTTTAGATTAAAGAGGTTATGAAACCTCTTGTCTCTTGATAAACCAACATATGCAAACCAAGGATCAAGACCATGTAACCGTTGCCATTTGCCATCTCAACCATACATAGATAACAAGAGCATGAGCAATCAATCACAAGTTTAGTTATCATCACTTAATCACACATTAAGTTTAGTTATCATCAAAATCATAACTTAACAATCACAACAATCATCAAAACCATAACTCAACATCATTTTGATCATGTCTCCATGAGAGGGCTTTGCCTCACGATTATGAACCCGGCGGTTCTGCTTCATCTGATCTTGGGCTTTGAGTGAAGAGCGTATTTATCATATCTTTTATCCCACTGTGTCCTTGTCACACGTGTCTATGTCCCTCCATGTCCTCTCACACGTGTTGTTTTGTCCCTCCGTGTCTGTCAAGTTTTCATCCCACTGTGTTATCGTCTCGCGTGTGTCTTATCCTACCATGCTATGTGTTGTTGTTGTCCCCCGCGGTGTTATCGTCCCGCGTGCCTTTGTCCCACCATATCTTGTCCCACCGCGTGTATTGTCCCACCGTGTTGTGGTGTTGTCTTGCCCCACCATACTCTTTAGTCCCGCTCATACTTGCCATTTGTTCTTGTGGTGTTTGTTATGTTTGTATGTTCTGTTCATCCTCGTTATGTTATGTTTGGTTTTTTTTCACTATGTTTCGTCCATATTTATATTTGTTATGTTTAATTCATTATTGATATTTTATGGTTATCTTAAAGCAAAAATCCAAAAAATGCCGTTTCGCTTGGCAGGTTAGTCAGGTATGGCTCTCTATCCCTGCTCATTGTTGCATTACTATATGAAATATATATTATTATAGTCTTTCAAGGGCCGACTGGTTGTCCGTGTGTTCTGGGATCTGATGTTCCTCTTTAATAAAAATGATGATGATCTGGGAGCATACGGTTAATCGTTGGATAAGCCATTAGTTTGAGTCGGGTGGGGGACGATGGACTCTGTCTTGCATGCCATGGTTGCAAAAAGACTCTTGACCCCGTCTTTCTCAGTCTAGCAATAATATCCTTGATTACTTTCTATTTTATTCTTTCTTTGCATTCATTTTGATGATTTCTTTATTTTAGCCCAACATGCATCATGTCATTTTGAGCATTCACGCCTCAAAATTCTATCAAGATTTCTCCTCAGCAATGGTTAATTGCACCTCAATTCTCTTGGATAAGAGATCCCCATTCCACTCTGAATTTGAACGATTTCTCTGATCTACCCGCTCGGTCTGGATGGCCAGCGTGATTCCTGTCTGGATTTTTATCTTAATTTATCTTTCCTTTTCCAGCTTTTCAGCTGTGTTCATTCCGATCCTATCATTGTCCGTGGATTGTGTCCCCGATGAGGTTGGTCGTGTTTTCCTTTTCCTTCCTTAGTTAGTTCTCCGGACATGTCTCATCCGTGTCATCCATTCCAGGTGGTTAGTTCAGCATTTTCGGAAGAATTCCTATAGCTTGTTGGTTGTGACAGGTGTCTTTTGCCTTGATGCCCGCTTATCAGTTCTCTCCGCTTCATCTCCATTTTCCATCGTTGTCGCTTTCGTTCCATCTCCTTTCCATTTCGCCTCCGCCTTACTTTCACTTGCTCCCTTGCAAAGCGAACATCAAGGAGGGGCATCTGTTGACACCCGTTTTCAGCCTGTACGTCGAGCTATGTCTCGTATTCACCCTGTGATGCCCTGAAATAACCATTATTTTTTAGCCTTCTTTGAGCCAATCTCGAGCCCATTTTCCTGTCCATTTTTTAAGCCCATTGAGCCTTGGAAGCTTTCATCTTTGATTCCCCAACTATCGGGTCTATTCCGGGCCATTTTGGAGCTCAAACGGACGTACGACCCATTTTTTTTTTGTAAGAAGCCTACAAACGGTTGGTTGACCGACCATTTCCTTTGGCTAGCGATCGGTCGATCGACCGTTAGGTTCAAGTTCCCAGACTCGAAGGCCTTCTTTCCTGCGGCCACCTGCAAACGGTCGGTCGACCGACCATTTCTTCTTGCAGGCGGTCAGTCGACCGACCGCTGGGCTATTTAAAGAGTCCAACTTCTGTAGGGCTCTGTTTTCTGCTCGACGGGGCTATCTTCCGGGACTGATATCTTTCAGATTATTCCACCAAATCATGATCTATCTTCTCTGGGCCCTTCCCCTTGATATTATCTCGAGATTGATATAACACACTCAACTTATCTTGGACTCTATCACCTAAAATCTCGTGGGGAACCTTCTAGGTTTCTACAACTCTATATAAACCACCCAGTTCGTAGGTTGCTAAGGGGGGGCTCTTCTTCAACTCGGGGCGAAGCCATGCTGCACCGTCTACTCACATCTTTGACCCTGGCCTGAAGAGGGAAGTATTGTCTTCGCTTTTCACGTTCAAGGGCTATCTAACTCTCTTTCTACTCTTAGTTATTCTTCTCCCAATTTCACAAATCATCACAAAACACTATTTTTCTGCTACACATGCACTTTTCTCCATATTGAATGCATGTTTCCCGCAGTTGTGCTACGTGATTTCTCTCTCTATTTATTTTTACATCATCACAACACGCATACCTATTATTTCCACCCTTCCACAAGGGTTAAAAATCTCCCCCCGATGCATTCTCCCTCAATTTCTGCCCTTGTTTTATCACTGCGGGATTGATGCTACACTTCATATTCAAATGGGTTTTTATCTTTGTGTTGATCTTTGTCTTGCAGGAGAGCATGAATAGAATGTGAGGCCCTCTTCCTCTAGCCGGCTAGAAGGAGAGGAGGTTGAATCCACATAGTTCCCTGCACCCCGTTCCTCAAGCGCGATCAAGTCTTCTTCATCTTTCCAAGGTACACAGTGCCGCTGCACTCCTTTCTCTCATATCTTTATCATTTGGCATTGTTAAATCCTTGGTGGCGATCACGGTACATTTTCCTATTTATTCATCGCCCTTTGATTCATACTTCATGCTTGATCATGTTCATATAATACATGCATAGTTAGGGGGTGGGGTAGATAGTTTATCAACAAAGCTGTGTATCAGCGTGTGTGTGTATGGGGGGGTTCATCCCAGTGGTGGAAGCTGTGAATCAGCGGTCAAGCTGTTAGTCAGCGGTCAAGCTGTTAGTCAGTAGGAAGCCTCATCGGGTTTTGGTGAGGGGTGGATGTAGGTCTGCGGGTTTGCAGACCGAACCACCTTAAAAATTCCTGTGCAATGGGCTATGGTTTGTATGATTGATCCTTCTCTCTTATCCCCATTCATAGGATGATCATGTGTTGATTATTATGTTTTGTTGTCTTAGTTATTTAAGCTACCACCGCACTAAGCATTGTGTTCATACACATCCACGGGTTTGGTGGATCATTGCTCAAAGGTATAGTTGATCTTTATGTCTAATGATATTTCAGTTTGTATTCACAAACTAGTTAGCTTTCAGCCGTGGTTCATCTGATACTGAGTGAAGTCAAGTTTCACTATGGTATTTCCGAGTGTTCTTGTTAAATCTGTTGTGCACTTTGAATAAAGTTTTATTTCAGTTCAGGTTTGTCATATCCTCAGGGAACCACAACATTCCATTTTTCCATGTCTCATTAAGTGATCGATTAAGTTTTAATTGGATAAAGTTTTTGAAAGGATCTATTCACCCCCCCTTCTAGATGCAGTTGCACCAAAGGGACCCAACACTCCATGCTTGTTATGACCCTTGGCCACCCCATGGGGAGGGTTTATAGAGTTTAGGGGGGGTTTACGCGGACCTGCCTAGGGGGGCGGTCTGGTCAGCGTAAAGGGGGGAGGGTTTACACAGACTAGGGTGGTGGTTTTTTAACGCGGTCACCTTGGGGACCAAATTCTCATGAACACAGTCACCTTGGAGACTGCATTCTGCACTGACATGTGGGCTAGGGGTTTATGCGAACTGGGCTGGGGGGGCTAGGCTAGTCCGCAAAAACCCCCTCCCCCCCCTCTAGAACGTGGTCGCCTTGGCGATCGCGTTCAATAACTGGCAGGCCGGTCCGCGTAAAGGGGGTTTATGCGGGCTAAAATGATTGGGGGCTTCCCGGTCTGGGTAAACCTCTCTCCCTAGGGGTTCGGGTGGACCATAATGGCTGGGTTTGGCGTGGAGGAGGGTGAAAGGTCAATTGGGTCCTACTGGGGGTTAAGACGGGCTGGAGCAGAGGGTTTAGACGGGCCATGGCTGAGTGAGTCTGGGATTTAGGGGGGGTGGACTGATTGACTGGGTTCAGGGGTTAGGGTGAGTTAGGTGAGCCAGGTTTTATGAGGGTTAGGTGGGCTGGGGATTTACGAAGATAGTGTGGGCTGAGTAAAGAGAAAGCTTACTTGAATCTGGGCCCGGAACGGGTCCGGGCCCCGTCTTGAACACGGTGGACCCAGGTGTGATTTGACTATTGGAGTCGCCGGTGTCAAGCCGCTTGCAGAAAGCGTGTCGGGAGTTGTTTCCTATCTTTTCATCATGCACCACGTGACGTGATGGGTTGCTGGGAGTCCCAAGATGGCCCGGCAATTAGGGTATTGGCATGATGATGTCGTTTGTCGGATAGTCGGGGTGACCCCCGCTTCTTGGCGAAGAGTTCTATAGCATGGCAAGCTGTTCTAAGTCCCGTGTTAACCCGGTCGTTGAGGTGCTGGCAGTGTGTACCATATGCCTTGTATTCGGGGGTGGTCCATGAATTTTTACAGAGTGCCGTTCGGTATGGCAGGTTGTTCTTAGCCTTGAATCCGACTCGGTAGTCGAGAAACTAGTTGGTGTAGTGCCCTTTTCTCATGGATGATGCCCGCTTGTTATGTTGTGCCGTTTGACCAGACAAAATATCTCAATTTTTGAGCTCAACTCGGCTGGTAGAGCACCTTTGGCGTTATGTCGTTTTGCACTGTTTAGGGAATATTTCTCTATGCTTAAATCCCAATTAATTCGAGAAAATAAACAGGTGTCAACAATTGGATACATGAACCTGTCGACCATGTCACGCAGTTGTTACTAGATGAGAAGACTCTGTCGACCGAGGTGTTTAATTTCTACTTGCTCTGTCGACCGATGTTGTTTACTCTTCAATTTTTTTCTTGAAGCATGTTGACTGTACATGCTGAGAATGTCAACTTCTCCTTTGATCTTGTCGACATGAAGTTTCGATACTTAGTGAAATTTCACAGTGAGATGAATGTTATTTTTATTTTATTTAAGACATTTGATGATTAATTAATTTTATGAGTAACGAATGAATAATTATTCATAGTTGAGACATCATCAAAACTATTTACACAACACCTAACACATTCTTAAAATGTAGGTATGAAATATAACTTACCTAGGAAATTGACCGTATGTAATATATAAAGATAAAAAAATCATAAGTAGTGTTCACTCTATGTGTGATTATTCTATTTCACTAGTCTGACCTATTCTTATGATACTACTGAATGGTTGATATGTGACATCACTTATCTACGACACTAACTATAGTTAATTCAGTATAACTATCTATTCTTATGACACTACTGAATAGTAGGTACGTGACATAACGTACCTACGACAGTAACCGTAGGTAGTTTATTATAACTATCTATTCCTACAACTCTACCAAATCGTAGGTATAATACACTACTTACTTATAACCTTGACTATAAGTAGTTCAATATAACTATATGATGTGAAACCACCTATGGACCTATATTGCAAGCAATCAAGTTGAGCAGCGGACTCACACTAGCGAACTCACTTGCGTGGCGCACACTAGTGCCCGTAGGCGACTCGGCGATGATGGAGAGGGTCCGAGGCGGGACCTTGATGCTCCAATGGTTGGCTAACTTGGGGAGAACCCCAAATGGGCCAGGGATGCCCAACTCACGGGCGGCCAGCACACGCCAAGAGCATGGGTTAAGTGGTTGCTCTCTCAACTCGCCCGCGGTGGTCACTCACGTTAATAGCAATTTGGGCCGAGCTCTCACTCTCGTCCGATGAAGCAACAGCAATAATACTAGACTAAGCAAGTGATTTAAACCATCCAAGAAGGGGGGACCGAGACTCACCTAGCCAGCGTGAAGACGCCGACTCCGGCCGGAGACGGGGGCGAGCGGGGAGGCGAGGGTATGCACCCGCACGCCACGTTGGTGTCGCTTTAACCTGAAATTGAAATGCTACACCACTACACCTCTCGCAGGAGGGGGGGATCTCGGGGTAGGGATTTATGTGATTACAACCATTACTACCTCCACGCAGGGAGGGGCCTTCAGCCAGCCAAGCGGGGAGGGGAAAAACCGAACTCGAAGCTATAAAGGGAGCCGATGCCGGTTCTGTCCGCTTCCTACGAATCTAGACAGACAGTCAGAGTTGATGACGTAGAGGCCGTTCTTGAATTTTTTTTATGACGAGGCCAGCTGGAATTTCTTCGTAGCTGGATCAGGATAACGTCAGAATTTTGATGATTTCTTTGGTTGCCGGTGCTGGTCGGGACAGAGACACGAACAGGAGCTCAGGTCGCTGGTCTAGACTACCGCAGCACCTCAGCAGCAAAAAGATGATGGTACCACGGGCGCTTCACAACTCCAATTTGAGCATGGCAGGTACCGATGGATTCTTTGTCGAGTCCTCTTCGAAACGCAAGCAACGGGGGTGCCAGCTGATGTCGGAGTGGACCGTTAGAACTCGAACAAGCAGGGGAGATCGGACCAGACTGATAAGAAATAGAACCAAGCACCTGGAGGAAGAAATTGATAACTCTTGATTCCGGGCGCCAATCGGAGTTCTGCTTCTTGATCTAGGAAGTCGATAGGTCAAGGAAGAAGTTTGTAGAAGAACGCTTGCCCAGATTCACGCTAGAATTGCCGTGGAAGAGCTTCCACTCAGGTTCTGGTCCTCTGCCTGAGAAGTCTTGCGCAGTCGTAGTAGATCGCCTCTTCCTAGCAGCTCCGATCTTGGAAGTTGGCGGGACCACCACCGTTGGAAAGCTGACTAGGAGACGCTTCCAACGATATATATTATACCCTCTGAAGCTTCCAGGTGAAGATGTGGCAGCCTCTGCAACTGGGCACTCCTCTGCTACCAGCGAACTGAAAACTGTAGGTTGAAGATGATGGGGGGAAATGGGATATATGGGTGGGAAGTGGGGGTGGATGAGTGTGGGGAGAGCCCTGGCTGTGAGGGGGTCTAGGAGGGGATGTTCTAAGGTTTGGATGGAGGATAATGGGGTCTGAAAAAGGTGGTGTTTATAGTGGGTGAGAGAGGAGCTGCGAATTTGGGATGGGTGGGGGAGAGGGAAGGAGAGTTCTCTTTCCAAAGTTTGAAAATGGACCAATGTGGTTAATGGGGCTTTGGGGATGGGAATGGTTGTGTTGGGGAAGGGAAGGGGTGCTTGGGGAGTGGGGAATTCTCCCTTGGGAGATGAGAGGGTGCTTAGGGAAGGGGATCGGGTAGTTGGTGGTTGGGTGGTGGAGTATGGATTGGTGGATGGTCTCTTGGGACTAGGGGTGAAGTAATGAGGGTTGGGGTAGTTGGGAGGATAAAGTAATGAGGGGAGGGGAAGGGTTGATGATGTGGAGGAGAGAGAGGGAGGGGAGGAGAGAGAAAGGGGCGCCCTCCTCCTTGAAGAGAGAGAGAGAAGAGAGAGAAGTGAGATAGAGAGAGAAGGGGAATCCACCCCAATAGAGAGAGAGAGAGGTTTAGAGAATCCACTCCAATTTGACACTAGAACTCACTTGATTTAAATTGATCATAAAAGGTTGTTACAAATGAGAGAGGGGAGGGACTATTTATAGACTCCATACTTTTCCTAAGACCAAAATAGCCCTGACAAATAAGTAAATGACCAAAGCAGTCCAAGGGAGGGGCGCCCCTGGGCCTAGCCCATTAGTTGGGCCCATTAGCCTATCAAACCAACCATATGACAACTAACTTAGGAAACTGACTCACTAACCTAGGTACATGACTCAAATAAAGGGAAAATTACATAGTTTATGACTCAAAGAAAATATGAAAAGTACATGACTAAACTTAGAAACACATGACTAACACAATGGCGCTTGCCGACGAACAATCCGAGCCCATAAAAAATGTGGAGGGGCAAGAGATGCCCCCATCATACCCCCGGGGTGGGAAAAACTCGACCCCGTCGAGTATGGGTCCACCGGGGAAGTAGTACACCAAAATGCGCCTCCGGGCGAACCACGATCTCCAAACTCAACCCGCGTCCATAGCCGGGGAATGGCGCTTTAGCTTTTCAAAGTGGCTCGGACACACCCTCTTGCTGGCTATGAGCTCTTGCTTGCCTAGTATTGCCGCCGTGTGCTCACGTCGGGCTCTCAAGATAATTTGTGGTGGCACTCCGAGGGTGTCTCTCGCAAGGATAGGTGTAAGCTCAAGGCACTCACTAGGATCCACCGCGGCGCCCTTAGAGGGTGCCGAATCCACCACGTGAGAAATGGGGTGAATCCCAAAACACATAGGTAAGTCCAACCCGCAAGCTGGGTTGCCAAAGCCCCTCGAAACTTGGCAAGGTCCAAGTCCTCGTGCCCTCAAATTAGAGGTGACCCTAGGGTAGAGCCACTCCAAAGTCATCATCACCCAGTTGCCAACTTGGAATTCCAAGTGGCGCTCTTGAGTTTTTGCCCGCTTCTTGTGAATCTCACCGCTTGTTGCTTGATACTTACTTGGATGCATATGCCATGCACTAGGATGCGGTGTGAGTGGACAATGTGTGGTATGCAAAGGTGGTCCAGGACAACCACATATAGACGTATCGTGCATTGATGTTATGAAGACTTTGAATGATTTGGGAGGACCGGGGCATCCATAAATGTCCCTCTCATGCGTAGGTATGATAAGTGCCGGAGGACCCGGACATCCATGAATACTCCTAATATGCTTATGACTCATGATGAATGAAGGTGGACCATTACATCCGAATATGGACCACTCATGCTTCTTACTTGACATATGGGTGATATGAATGAATGGACCCGACTTATGAATCATGTCAAGTGGTGCGGTATGCCTAGGCACATGCATTCCTATCCTAGAGATGACTTCCATGTGCATGGGTGTGGGGTGGCCCTTGAGCTTCCATTCGTATGGATCAAAAGGATCTAAGAAGGGGGACATCATGGAGTGGGCCAATTCATCAATCCCAAGGTGTATGTTGCCGAAGGTCAAGGCTCCCTTGGTGTAACCCGATTCTAGGAAGGGAGGGGTTTGGGTTAACATGGGCGGTAAGGGTAGGGTAAGGTGTGTGGTGAATAAGGTGAGTGGGTTACATAGAGATCTAGGTTCCCATAGGAAAGGGTCGAAGGGATCATGGTAAGGGTCACCTAGATAGGGGTACTCTATGTCCTCAAGATCCTCATATGGTGGTGAGTCGCCCTCTTCTAGTGAAATGGTTGGGCCAGTGTATGGGGTGGGTTGGTTGGTCAAGGTTCTAGGAATCACAATGGTAGGGGAGTGGACCGGGATGGGCTCTTCCACTATGGGGAGAAGGAAAAGGAGGTCACTAGTGTAGCAAACAATAGTGCAAATTGAGGTGATAGACCCAATGCATGGATGGATGAGGTCAAGGCTCTTGGGTCGGTCCGCCCCTAGGGTCAACAAAAAAGTCAAGTCTAATTGCCACTCTAGACCTTTGAGGAGATCATCTTTAACCTTCTACCTCATAGTAGGATTGGATTATGGTGTGATAGGAGTGGAGGGGGACAATTTGGGATGGATATCCCAAAGGTAAAGAGAGGTGGGGGTGATCTAGGAAGGGTGGGTCCTCGTTTAAGCCATTGGAGTATGGCCTCATTCATGGTGGGGGTGCCAAGTGTGTGGATGTGTGGCTCGTGAGGAGTCGGACTAGGGAAGAATGGTGGGATTGGGGGCTCTTGAATTTCCACAATGGTGGGAGGTGGATCCGGATTGACATCCTTCTCTACTTGAGTGTGTGTGTGGGCCACAACTTCTAATGCTAAAGGGGTATGAGGATCTATGGTGGGTGGTTTTGTGAAATCCGGCGCATGACGCACTCGGGGTGGTGGACAAGGGTGGACTTGGGTTGGGATAGGAAGGGGAAGTAGTGGAGGACTAGGTTGGGGAAAGATTGGTGTAGGAAGCGGGAGGTCGGTTGGGTGAGGGGGTTTAGGTTGGTTGACCTTGGGAGGTGCATCTTTCTTTGGGGGTGAGAGAGGGATAGTGGTGGGGTTCAAGGGGGCTTGTGGGATATGAGTTTGGTGGGGGAATTTGGGTTGGGGGGTTGTGGTCGTCATGGGCCTAGGTGGAGGGGTGGTCATGGGGCCCAATTGGGTTTGTGGAGCTATAGTTGTGGTGAGGACTTGTAGGTAGGGTGTAGATGTGGTGGTCGGGATAGGATAGGTGGGAAGTGGTGGGGAATGGGGGATTAGGGTCTTGGGTTGGCCATGAGGAGGTGAAGGAGTTGAAGTGCTCCTTGGGCTTTGGTGATTTGAGTAGGAGGGGGAAACATATCTAGCCCTAAGTTGTTCCTTCATGTCCCCCCAAGTGGTGATGGGAGCTTCCCTTCTAAGTATTCTTAACCCGACAATTTGCAACCAATAAGTTTGAGCTCGTTTGGTAAGTTGCATTTTGGCAACCCAAGCCTTTTCATCCTCGGACATCGGATACCAAGTGAAGTACTTATCTAATGTAGCTTCCCAATCTAAATATTCTCTAGGAGAGGTTCCATCAAAGGCGGGAAGTGGGAGGGGGACCATTCTATCGTCCACCCTTGGGGTGGGCCCATTATCACCTAATTGGGAAAGTTGACATTTTATGCTATCTAGGCGATCAAAGGCATTGTTCATGGTTCCCATGAGGCATTCAACATGGCCATGGAGGTTATGTGTGTTGGTGGTGGGCTTCTCTTAGGGGTTTGAACTCATGGAGAGGACCGATGGGTAAGGTCGGTATGAGGTGGCCATGTTAGTGGACAAAGAGATGCAACCGAGGACTCTAAATGCATAAACATGCCCTAGGACCAACTTGATAGAGACAAGTTGTGAACTTGCTCTGATACCACTTGATGTGAAATCACCTATGGACCTATATTGCAAGCAATCAAGTTGTGCAGCGGACTCACACTAGCGAACTCACTTGCGTGGCGCACACTAGTGCCCGTAGGCGACTCGGCGATGATGGAGAGGGTCCGAGGCGGGACCTTGATGCTCCAATAGTTTGCTAGCTTGGGGAGAACCCCAAATGGGCCAGGGATGCCCAACTCACGGGCGGCCAGCACACGCCAAGAGCGTGGGTTAAGTGGTTGCTCTCTCAACTCGCCCGCGGTGGTCACTCACGTTAATAGCAATTTGGGCCGAGCTCTCACTCTCCGTCCGACGAAGCAACAGCAATAATACTAGGCTAAGCAAGTGATTTAAACCATCCAAGAAGGGGGGACCGAGACTCACCTAGCCGGCGTGAAGACGCCGACTCCGGCCGGAGACCGGGGTGAGCGGGGAGGCGAGGGTATGCACACGCACGCCACGTCGGTGTCGCTTTAACCTGAAATTGAAATGCTACACCACTACACCTCTCGCAGAAGGGGGGGATCTCGGGGCAGGGATTTATGTGATTACAACCATTACTACCTCCACGCAGGGAGGGGCCTTCAGCCGGGCAAGCGAGGAGGGGAAAAACCAAACTCGAAGCTATAAAGGGAGCCGATGCCGGTTCTGTCCGCTTCCTGCGAATCTGGACAGATAGTCAGAGTTGATGACTTAGAGGACGCTCCTGAATTTTGTTGATGACGAGGCCAGCTGGAATTTCTTCGTAGCTAGATCAGGATGACGTCAGAATTTTGATGATTTCTTTGGTTGCCGGTGCTGGTCGGGGCAGAGACATGAACAAGAGCTCAGGTCGCTGGTCTAGACTATCGCAGCACCTCAGCAGCAAAACGATGATGGTACCACGGGCGCTTCACAACTCCAATTTGAGCATCGCAGGTATCGATGGATTCGTTGTCGAGTCCTCTTCGAAACGCAAGCAACGAGGGCGCCAGATGATGTTTGAGTGGACCGTTAGAACTCGAACAAGTAGGGGAGGTCGGAGCAGACTAATAAGAAATAGAACCAAGCACCTGGAGGAAGAAATTGATAACTCTTGATTCCGGGCGCCAATTGGAGTTCCGCTTCTTGATCCAGGAAGTCGATAGGTCGAGGAAGAAGTTTATAGAAGAACGCTCTCCCAGATTCACGCTAGAATTGCCGTGGAAGAGTTTCCACTCAGGTTCTGGTCCTCTGCCTGAGAAGTGTTGCGCAGTCGTAGTAGATCGCCTCTTCTGAGCAGCTCCGATCTTGGAAGTTGGCGGGACCACCACCGTTGGAAAGCTGACTAGGAGACGCTTCCAACGATATATAGTATGCCCTCTGAAGCTTCCAGGTGAAGATGTGGCAGCTTATGCAACTGGGCACTCCTCTGCTGCCTGTGAACTGAAAACTGTAGGTTGAAGATGATGGGGGGAAATGGGGTATATGGGTGGGAAGTGGGGGTGGATGAGTGTGGGGAGAGCCCTGGCTGTGAGGTGGTCTAGGAGGGGTTTTCTAAGGTGTGGATGGAGGAGAATGGGGTCTAGAAGGTGGTGTTTGCAGTGGGTGAGAGAGGAGCTGCGAATTTGGGATGGGTGGGGGACAGGGAAGGAGAGTTCTCTCTCCAAAGTTTAAAAATGGACCAATGTTTTTAATGGGGCTTTGGGGATGGGAATGGTTCTGTTGAGGAAGGGAAGAGGTGCTTGGGAAGTGGGGAATTCTCCCTTGGGAGATGAGAGGGTGCTTAGGGAAGGGGATCGGGTAGTTGGTGGTTGGGTGGTGGAGTATGGATTGGTGGATGGTCTCTTGGGACTAGGGGTGAAGTAATGAGGGTTGGGGTAGTTGGGAGGATTAGTAATGAGGGGAGGGGAAGGGTTGATGATGTGGAGGAGAGAGAGGGAGGGGAGGAGAGAGAAAGGGGCGCCCTCCTCCTTGAAGAGAGAGAGAGAAGAGAGAGAAGTGAGATAGAGAGAGAAGGGGAATCCACCCCAATAGAGAGAGAGAGAGAGAAGGTTTGAAGAATCCACTCCAAAATGACACTAGAACTCACTTGATTTAAATTGATCATAAAAGGTTGTTACAAATGAGAGAGGGGAGGGACTATTTATAGACTCCATATTTTTTTTTAAGACCAAAATAGCCTTGACAAACAAGTAAATGACCAAAGCAATCCAAGGGAGGGGCGCCCCTGGGCCTAGCCCATTAGTTGGGCCCATTAGTCTATCAAACCAACTATATGACAACTAACTTAGGAAAATGACTCACTAACCTAGGTACATGACTCAAATAAAGAGAAAATTACATAGTTTATGACTCAAAGAAAATATGAAAATTACATGACTAGACTCTGAAACACATGACTAACACAATGGCGCTTGCCGACGAACAATCCGAGCCCATAAAAAATGTGGAGGGACAAGAGATGCCCCCATCACTATATATTCCTGTGGCTCTACCAAAACGTAGGTACGATACACCACTTACTTACGGCCTAGATCATAGATAATATATAAACTCACAAAATCGTAGAGGTATTCTAATCTATTCCTATGATTAACTGAACCGTAGGTAAGTGTCGTAAGTATAGATCCTCTTTGGTGGAGTGATATAATATTCTTTCTACACTTTTTTACCTGTTACATCTAGATCAAATCTAGTGTCTTTTAACATCCGTGAACTAATGTCCATTCCAAATCTTTTTCTCCGGCGACCACAAACCCGTGTGTTCCCAACGACATGGGGTTCCATGCCCTACATCATCTGAGCCCTCGCTTCCTACACAGATCACTCCGAACACTACACCAAGTTGCCCATTTCAGGTAGGGAATGCCCGACCAGATGGAACCGCGTGTATACCTGCGACCTGGACTCGAAACTTTCTTGTTTACCTTCCGCCCGATAAGCTGGGATCATACATGTCAATGCCTAGACCCATAATTGTTTATCGAGTAAATGACTGTACAACTGCGTAAACCTCTTATTGATCTATATAGACTCAAAAGGAATTGACCGAACAAAGGGATCTAAAAAATGCAGCCGATTTCACCGACAACCCCATTTTTTTTCCAAAATTCACTATTTGCTTGATCTGATAGAACGACTTCTCGTCCACCCTGCATGGATACATGCATGTGCCATGTTTCCATGTCTCATCATATGAATAAGTATCCACGAGCATCGGTGAGCATGAAATGTCTGATCGACAACCACTACAATAAAAAGTAATATTAGCGATGGACGTTTTGTGACGGACATACATGCATGTGCCATGTTTCCATGTCTCATCATATGGATAAGTATGGATACATAGCCACAAGCATATATCAGGGAGCATGAAATGTCCGATCGACAATCGCTACAGGAAAAATCAAGATTAACGATGGGCATTTTGCTACAGAATTGTCCATTGTAAAGCAGCGGTGGATTCGCGATGGATCAGTGACAACAAAAATCTCATTGCTAAAGAATTTGGTCTGTAAATTTACGTCGTTCAGCGGGGGATTTGCGATGGAAATATATCCATCAAAAGATCAGGGACGACATTGTGACGAACATGCTGTGTTACAAAAAATGTTGCAATGATATGCAACAAAAACTATATGTCGCTGATACCGTCGCAAAATAACATGTGATTAGCGAAAAAATGGTTCCATCGCAATCTTAAATTGATCTGCAACGGGTTGGTGATAGAAAAAAAGATCATCGCAAAGAACTGAATATATGTTTTTGCGAGGGATTCCATTCCGTCGTTGATCTATCGCAGATCAATTTAAGGTTGCGACAGATTTGTGACAGAATATAGTACGTCACTAAAAAACTTCGCAAGGATTAATTTCTGTCACCAATCCATTGCAGATTAGAGTCGGATATGCGATTGAAATAAATCTCTCGCGAATCTACCGCAATATGCACTTTTAGCGAAGGATTAACGACAGGTTAGAGAGGAATTTTTCATCACAAAAATTATCATGAGTTCCGATCATCGGCAGATGTAATTAATTACATGACCCATTGTCTTTTTATTCTTGTTTAGTTCATACGAGGTAAAAAAAACTAATAGAAGCCCAATAAAACTTCTCAAGCTGGTCACTTGTTGATGTCTACAAGATCTTCTGTCATGACTGGGTATCTCATCATTAACATATGCCATCGCCACTGTCTCCATCTCTACTTCTTCCACTCCACCTCACCTCCATATATCGTTGCTTTCCTCAACAGCTGCTATCTCACCTGCTCGTACGTAGTCTGCCAATCGTTGTTATCCTATAATAAGAACTCTAAAGTAATCCCTGCCGATGGTGAAAGAAGGTATCTATATAGTTATTGATAGTTACACTACTTGACGAGTGGATCGTATGGTAAGAGTGAGTCGGGTATCGTTTCACAATATTATCAACTAAGAAATATAATGAAGTACAATATAATCAGTATTCGAAAAATGTTTCCTTGAAGATCAATCTAACGGTAGGCAAGTCGAATGAATGCGGCCTTACTCTTTTTTGTTTATTTTGTTAATTTTTAATACATATTTATTTCTAGATAGTATAACAACTATTATTATAATAACTATTAAATTATGATTATATATTTTTTAATAATTATTAAATAGTAGTAACTAATTTTAGACAATTGTATTTTTACTCTATTTTATTTCTTTGTTGATTTTTCAGGTGTATATATATTTATATATTATTATAATAATAAATGTACAATTTTTACACTATTTATTTATTTATATTATTAATTTCTAATGCATATTTATTTGTATATTTATTATTGAGTTAATGAATGCTAAATATTTAAATTATATTTATATTTATTATCATAGTTAGTAATAAATGCAATTTTTGTTTATTTGTTAATTTTAATGCATATTTATGTGTATAAAAATATATAATTATTAAATTATAATTACATATATTATGATAGTAATTATTAAATAGCAACAACAAATTTTGAAAAAGGGTTTTAAAGACGAATTTGCGACGAAATGCTTATGTCACAAAAATAAAATTAATTTCGTGATGGATTTGTGACCGATATTGTCCGTCGAAATTCAAATTTCATTTGGTGCCAAAAAGAAAGAGTTTACGTCAGAATTGTGATGGACTTGCAATGAAATAGTCCGTCATAAAAGCACTAATTTCACTCGATGGCCTTCTCCTTTCACACTCACTCTCTCCCTCTCTCTCTCCCCCTCTCCCTCCCCGACGATCCCTGCCACCCCTGCCACACCTGCTGGTGCGCCCCGCCATAACTGCCGCACTTGCCTACCATTGCTGGTCCACTATCCTCGTTTCACCCGTCGGTGCCCCCTTCGACTTCCTCCTCTCCTCCTGCGGCCATCGCTGCCACCTCCTTCGTATTCATCTTCTATCAGAGCCCATCATCGTAGTCACCGTTTGTCACCGCGAAGCCCACCACCTCTGTTCAGGTCCTTCCTTCCCTCCCCCGCTCTCTCTCTCTCTCTTTTCTTTTATAGATATGAGGACAGGCAGGTGCTCGCTATGAGATAGAGAGAGTAGGGGGCAGGGAAGAGAGGGGGCAGGGGAGTGAGAGACTCAGAGAGAGAGAGTAGGGGTAGGGGAGAGAGAGACTCAAAGAGATAGGCGATGGGGGAGACATAGAGACTGAGAGATAGAGAGAGAGAGCGGGTGGCGGGCGAGAAAGAGGTTGAGAGATAGAGAGAGAGTAGGGGCGAGGGAGGGGGTAGGATTGGGGGGGTTCCGATCGATCGACGGCGGGGAGGGGGTGGGGGGCTACGTGGGAGATAGAGAGGGGGGGTGGGCCAGGTTGGGGGGATTCTGGCTGACAAGTTCGGGGTAGACGGTGAGGGGCTATGTGTGAGAGAGAGACATGGAGAGAGAAAGAGAGGGAGAGGGAGGGGGCAACGGCTGGGGTTTTCAGGGGGCGCGCCTGTGCAAGCGGTGGTGTGGATGGTGGTGATAATAGGCGGCACGAGGGTGGAGGGTGCGCCACCGTGTAACGCCTCGAATTTTTTTTTGATTTTCCGGATCAGGATCGGTGAGTTCGGAGCGCCTTTGTGAGTCCCGGAACGTGTCTTGTGATTTACTCAGATTTTTTGGCTATCGAGCCTGCGGAACCCTGTGTAGGGTGAACCGTTATGATTTCTGTGATACTCCAAAATTTTGTATATGACATTTTAGAATTTTCTAGAATATATTCGGATTTTCTAAATATTTTTTGGACCATTAAATGAATTATAGTTAATTAAATCAAGCCCAACATTTATCTAATTTTTAAATAAGACCAAAATAGCCCAAAACCAAACCCACAAGGTTTGGCCCACATTCTAGAATCTTAAAATAGGATATTCACGAAAATTAGAGCATAAATATACTAATTAGAGGATAAATCAATGGATATATGACCAAGAGTTTGAAATGGTTCAAACTCGGCGCTCAAAGTCACAAACGGTCTATCGGGCGACCGCTTGGCTATTGAAAGTGGTCCTAAGCTAGACCGCTAGGCAACCCTAGTTCCGTGAATACAAGAAAACATGAAAAGCTTGAAACTATGGTATCATAATCTCTTGGGATCGATGCAATATAATAGCTAGAAGGTTCTAAGATAGATTTAGATCGAATTGATGACCTAATTTGGACTATAAGTTCGTTCTAATCCATGAAACCCTAGCTAAAACCAATAAATAGACCCAGAACCAACCTACGCGACCCTTACTTTTGGCTCGCGTGGAAATAAGGTAATGAGGATGAATTAGAGGTTTGTTCTTTAGAATATTTTATTCATAATTCTAAGGTCTAACTGCCCTCCCAATTTCATCTTAGGAGATCAAACTATCGGGAAGATTGAGGTCTGCAAAGATGCTGGTTCAGTACAAGCAACCTAGGAACTTGTGCGACCGAGCCAGATTGATCAGCAAACTAGAAGCACTAAACGAGATAATTAGATAGTAGTTCTTTAGAATTATTTGTTCCCTTTAATACCCTCTTCTTACCCTCAAAATTTCGTGACTTTAGGTCGAGAGAATCAGGAGATAGAAGGACGGAAAGTTGCTGACTTAACACAGGACGTGCAGAAACTAGGGTCAACTTCCAGTCAAAAAATCGAAGTCGAGGAGCACTACCAGAGGTAGGTTATCTCATGAATGGCTTAAACATGATGTTAGGAACAAAAGCCCTCTTCTTGCAGTCAATTTCATGTGTTATACATCGAGTATTTGGGTTTTTATTTTGACTATGCATATAGGATTCTATAGCATGCATGAACCATACCCTTAAAATAAGAAAATGATCATTTCAGTTTATTTAACACAACCCATGCATCTCCATATCTTGACATTGTGTTATCAGGCCATATCTACCCGTTGCCATATTTTATTATGCATTTATTGGCCCTAGATTTTCACATATTTTTGTTAAATTGCTGTTTACAGTAGACAGGCATAAACGGTCCTTTTCCAGACCGCATATGTTTCCTTAGCGGCTCCGCGATAGACAAATAAGCCCAGTGAAACGGTCATCACGAGACCGTTTGGTTTTCTAAGTTCTGTATAGATAGGTTAACCCGAAACATATTACAAAATAGCCTTAATTATCAATTAGTAAGCCTAGTTAATGAGGTTTTACTCCTGTTTTAAGTATTATATCATACACTTGGTTACATTTATTGTTCATCTTAGTTGATTTCATGTCTTTTATGCACTTGGAATTTATTTTAAAACTTAATTTAATTTCATGCCAAAACCATATACTTTCATAATTACATTAAAATTTCCTATGGTTCATGACTTGTCTAGTTTTGAATTTATCGTTGTGTTATCACGATCTCTTCTATCTCATGAGTCATTTTTTTAAGTACATGGCATATACTCCGATATGATGTCATTAGTTACACTTTACACTTATAGGCACACTTTCTTGGACTTATGAACCTCTCCGCTGGATATTCCTTCTGTCGGATTAGGGGATTATGTTTCAAGGCCTCCGTAAGACTCCGCGAGCCGGATATTCCCAGTAGGATGCCGAGCTGGTTGTACCATCAAAACCTAAAATATCTAGAAAGCACTTTACCGACTTTTGCTGTGTTCTGGACCTTAGCAACCCTATGGACGACCGCTAAAAGGCACCAAGCAGCAATCACTAGACCGCAAAACTCCAGAAAGTTTTCCTTCATCGACCCTTCTTTTCATGCGTCGACTCTCTAATTTATTAAACGGTCTAGACTCTGACTGCTTTCTACATGAAACGGTCTAGTAAACGACCGCTTTATCTCTAAACCTGTCTAACCTGAGGTTTGACCTTTAGGGTTGGTTTTCTTGAGTTCTTAGATGGTCTTCGGAGTATATGGAGTCTCCACATGTGTTTAACAAGTTAATATTAAAATATGACATTTAATGAAAGTACTGTTATGATGCCAGATTACCGCCGGAGTATAATGTTCTTTTTTAAATCATTCTTTGAACTCATATCAAATTTCGGTGCGTTCTATAACTTGGTTACTTGATCATTTAACTTGTTATTTGGAATTGAATTATTGGCCGACATTATTGTTATATCTCGTGAAAGTAGCTGGATTTATAACTTAAAGATGCAAGATCGGGCACGGATTGTGTCCAAGGGCTCCATGCTAGTCCCCACGACCGATGGTCGGAAACGTGCTATAAACCATGGGGTACGATGACACTGGCATCGCATTGCGCTGGGAATACTTTATCTTATAAATGAGTAAAATTCACGAGACTCGTTATAAAATTTACATACTTATTAATGCATAACCTTTACAAGGTTGTGTAAAGTACTTTCTAGTTACATGCTAGTACATTCTTGTTCATGAAAGGCTTAATTTACATCTACATGATTAATCTTGCTCGAATTCATGGTCTATACTCACATATACTTGCTCAGTTATTTCATGATTCTTGGTTATCTTGGTTTATATCGCTTGTTTATTGTATTTATATTTTTATCTTAATTCTAGTGCTAAGACTTTAATCACTTAAATATTACCTTCATGTTGATGCGAAGATACCTACTGGGCAAGTGTGCTCATACCTATTTTCTTGTCTTTTTTTAGGAAATACTAGTGAATCGGATTCAGATTATGCTAGTAGCGGGTCCGAGAGTGAATGAAAGTTTCAAGATGAGAGAAGCCTTAGATGATCAAAGTGTCTAGTCTAGTCATATTGTAATTTTGATTTTTCTTGAGTCGTAGTAATAAAAGTTGTCAAGAAGTGATCTTATGTAAAAGGATTATGGTTATGGAATAAAGTTAGAATTTTGGAAAATATATATATATATACTTGTGCAATTACTTTTATATGATTATCTTGCGCTCTGATTACTTACTTGCGAGAGACTTACCATGCCAGCTGTTCACGTTCCGATATTCCTTCCGCTGTATCAAATGCTCAGGGTGTGATAGTTAAAGTGGTATCAGAGCTTAGGACTAGAAGTCCTAGGAAATATGTCATGTCATAGATTAAGTCCAAGGCTTAAGGACCCATGCCTATGAAATGACAAGGAAATCCCCACCCATGAGAGAAATTGGGTAGAACCTGGGATGAGCTAGTAATTAGAAATTATCTTTAAGATTAAACCCACCAATTCCATTAGAATTAACAAATCTATCACTCTTCTCAGGTACCTTACTTTTACCATGGCTCATCGTGTCGATTGGGGAGGAATGCAATAAACCGTTGCATGTCTTACACAAGCTTTGCAAAATATGACTCAAGCAGGTGCTAAGATAGGAGCTGGTGATCTGCACCGTAATTTTCAGAGTTTGAATCCTCCACGATTTAATGGTTCTTCTAATCCAGACGAAGCAGAAAATTGGACCTCGATTCCAGCACCACCTGCAGATGTCCCACACACTTGGGAAGGATTTCTCATGCTCTTTCGAGCTACATATTTCTCCGAACATGTCAAGGAGAGAAAGGCGGCTGAATTTGCGTCATTGCGTCAAGGTATGATGTCGGTGGCAGAATACGAATTACAATTTTCTCGTCTGGCACCCTATGCTCAGCATCTAGTGAGCATGGATCTTCTTAAATCAAATTGCTTTATGGACGGGTTGTGACCCATTTTCATCCAGCAACTTGGCCCACAAAATATTCGGACCTACGCAGAGATGGTCCAACGGGCACACTTATGTGAACAGACCTTGGAGAAGGTCGATAGACTCAAGGTCAAAGTGGAGCTGCCGAGCCGAAAGTCTGATCGGCGAGGTAAGAAGTAAGAGAAATTTAGCATCACCTATAACTCTCGGGATAGCAAGAAGAGATGCCGAAATGGGGATAGCAAGGATGATCGTCGGAACAAGAAGATGAAAGAAGAAGATAAGCAAGTCATGGCGGCTTGCTCGTTCTGTGATAAGTTTGGTCATGCGGCTGATAAATGTTGGAAATACTTAGGTGCATGCCTAAGATGTGGAAGTCGGGAGCACCGCATGCCTGACTGTCCTCTAATGAAAGAGCAATCATCCACAATGAGCAATGGTGGACGGAAGCGGCAAGCTAGATTAAATGCCGTATTGGAGGATGAGCCAACCAAAGAAGGGGAGCTCATTGAAGGTACAATTCATATTCATTCCCATTCTGCTTTTGTGTTATTTGATACGGGTGCTACTCATTCCTTTATTGCTAGTTCCTTTGTAAAAACATTACCTATTTCCCATGTTCCCTTACCATCAGATTTAACCATAGTCACTCCTTTAGGGTCAAGAACGGAATTGAAAACTTATTTTCCCAATTGTGAAGTTACTGTAGAAGGTCATAATCTTCCTGCTAATCTCGTATGCCTTGATATGAAAGGCTATGATGCCATATTAGGAGTTGACTAGATGGTAGACCATGACGCCTATATAAATTGTCGCAGTATGATAATTTTCTTTTGAAAACTTGGTCTCCCATGATTTTCCTTTCTTGGTATCAAATACCGGAAGCATCCCTCTCTTATTTCACCCCTTCACGCTTACAAACTCATTACGCAAGGATGTGAAGCTTTTCTTGCCTCCGTGATAGTTACCGAGTCTAAGGAAATTCAGATAGAAGAAATCCCCATAGTTAGGGAGTTTCCTGACGTTTTCCCTTCCGAGTTACCTGACTTACCGCCCGAAAGGGAGGTTAACTTTACCATTGAACTCACACCTGGAGCAGCACCAGTGTCAATAGCTCCTTACAGGATGTCTCCCACGGAACTTAAGGAACTAAAGAAGCAACTTCAGGAGCAACTAGAAAAAATCTTCATTCGACATAGCACATCCCCTTGGGGTGCGCTAGTCTTATTTGTCAAGAAGAAGGACGGTTCCCTCAGACTATGCATTGACTACCGGAAGTTGAATGAACTGACCATCAAGAACAAATACCCACTGCCGCGTATTGATGAGCTGTTTGACCAACTTTCTGGCGCGGAGTACTTCTCCAAGATCGACCTTAGGTCAAGCTATCATCAACTAAGGATCAAGGATGAATACATTTACAAAATTACTTTCCGAAGTCGATACGGACACTATGAATTTGTGGTTATGCCGTTCGGTTTAAATAATGCACCTGCTGCATTCATGCAACTGATGAATAATGTGCTCAGGCCTTATCTTGACCAATTTGTTGTTGTATTCATTGATGGTATTCTCATCTATTCAAAGACAAAGCAGGAACACGAGGAACATCTAAGGATTGCCTTGCAAACCTTGCAGGAACACCAACTTTATGCTCAGTTAAACAAATGTGAATTTTGGCTTAAAGAGGTTTCATTCCTTGGCCACATTATTTCTAAAGAAGACATTGTAGTAGATCCTTCTAAAGTTGAAGCGGTTAAGAACTGGAGCCGACCGAACATAGTATCTGAAGTTTAAAGTTTCATTGGCCTGGCTGGGTATTATAGGTGATTCATCAAGGATTTATCCAAAATCGCCGCTCCTATAACAAGACTCACTAGGAAGGAAAATCTTTTCGAGTGGATAGAAGAATGTGAAGAAAATTTCTTATCCCTTAAAGAGCATCTCACCACGGCACCTATACTGACATTACCCGTAGAAAGTGGCAGATTTGAAGTTTATACCGATGCATCTGGCATTGGCCCAGGGTGTGTACTCATGTAAATTGACAAGGTGATTTGCTATGCTTCAAGACAGTTAAAGCGGCATGAGGAAAATTATCCCGTTCATGACCTGGAACTAGCTGTAGTTATATTTGCCTTGAAGATTTGGCGTCACTACCTTTATGGAGAAAAATTCACGGTCTATTCGGACCATAAGAGCTTAAAATATCTATTCTCTTAGAAAGAGCTAAATATGAGACAAAGGCGATGGTTGGAATACCTTAAGGACTTTGATTTTGCCATATAATATCATCTTGGCAAGGCGAATGTTGTTGCTGACATGCTCAGCAGGAAACTAATGGGAAAACTATCAAGTCTTATGAAAGGTATGACCAATCTTATTTCTAAATTTGCTCAGTTGAATTTAGATATTAATATGAAGAAGAAAGAGGATTGCTTTATAGCCAATATCCGGGCACAATCCATATTAATAGAAGATCTAGTCAAACTCTAAGATAATGACCCTGTGTTATTGGAGATTAAAGCCAATATGGAGCAACGGCCGGATTTCTCTATTACAAATGATAGAAGATTGTTATTCAAGGGATGAGTTTGTATACCGGATCATGTTGATACTAAGAAATTGATCTTAGAAGAAGCTCATAAATCTAAGTACGCCATTCACCCTAGTGCTACCAAGATGTATCAAGACCTCAAAAGAAATTATTGGTTGTCCAATATGAAAAGAGAAGTAGCGGATTATGTGTCACGTTGCCTCACTTGTCAACAGATTAAAGCAGAACATCAAAGGCCTGCCGGAAAATTACGTCCCTTGGAAATTTCGGAATGGAAATGGGAAAAGTATAGGGATGGACTTTATCATGGGACTGCCTAAATCAAGAGGTGGACATGATGGAATATTAGACCGTTTAACAAAATCGGCTCATTTTCTAACTATTAGAAGACGATGGTCTGTGGATATCTTGGCTGCCTTATACCTAAAGGAGATTGTTAAATTACATAGTGTCCTTGTCACTGTTCTGGAAGGGTCTGCAATATTCTTTGGGGACCCGATTAAATTTTAGCACTACATTTCATTCGCAAACTGATGGACAAACCGAAAGAACCAACCAAGTGGTAGAAGATATGCTGAGATCATGTGTGATAGACTTCGGTGGAAGCTGGCATGACCATTTATCTCTAGTGGAATTTGCCTACAATAATAGTTATCAAGCTAGCATTCAAATAGCACAATTTGAGGCATTATATGGGAGAAGCTATCGCTCACCTATCTGTTGGAGTGAAGTTGGGGAAACATAATTTCTAGGTCCATAAATGATAAGGGATACTACTGAGAATGTTAAGCTAATTTGAGAAAGACTCAAGGTAGCCCAAGATAGACAGAAATCATATGTAGATAATCGAAGGTGTGACCTGAAATTCCAAGAAGGCGACCATATATTTCTCAAGTCTCTCCGGGTCGAGGTATTCGAACGTTCGGCATCAAAGGCAAGCTTACACCAAGATTCATTGGTCCTTTTGAAATTCTTGAAAGGGTTGGAGAGGTGGCGTATCGACTAGCTTTACCCTCTCAATTGGCAGGAGTTAATGATGTATTCCATGTCTCTATGTTAAAGAAATATGTCTATGATCCATTCCACGTTATCACTTATGATAATCTAGAGATCCAAAAGGATTTGACGTACAAGCTGAAGCCAATCAAAATAATTGAACAAGAGGTACGCCAACTTCAGAATAAGACCATTCCCATGGTCAAAGTTCAGTGGACCAAATCTTGCCCACATGAAGTAACATGGGAAACGGAGGAAGCCATGTGCAAGAGATTTCCCGATTTATTTGAATGTAAGTACACTCTCCTTTAAAACCTATATATATTAGAATTTGGGGACCAAATTCTTTTACGTAGGGGAGGGTGTAATACCCCAAAATTTTGTATATGATATTTTAGAATTTTCTAGAATATATTCAGATTTTCTAAAGATTTTTTGGACCATTAAATGAATTATAGTTAATTAAATCAAGCCCAACATTTATCTAATTTTTAAATAAGACCAAAATAGCCCAAAACCAAACCCACAAGGTTTGGCCCACATTCTAGAATCTTAAAATAGGATATTCACAAAAATTAGAGCATAAATATACTAATTAGAGGATAAATCAACGGATATATGACCAAGAGTTTGAAATGATTCAAACTCAGTGCTCAAAGTCACAAACGGTCTATCGGGCGACCGCTTGGCTATTGAAAGTGGTCCTATGCTAGACCGCTAGGCAACCCTAGTTCCGTGAATACAAGAAAACATGAAAAGCTTGAAACTATGGTATCATAATCTCTTGGGATCGATGCAATATAATAGCTAGAAGGTTCTAAGATAGATTTAGATCGAATTGATGACCTAATTTGGACTCTAAGTTCGTTCTAATCCATGAAACCCTAGCTAAAACCTATAAATAGACCCAGAACCAACCTGCGCGACCCTTACTTTTGGCTCGCGTGGAACTAAGGTAATGAGGATGAATTAGAGGTATGTTCTTTAGAATATTTTATTCATAATTCTAAGGTCTAATTGCCCTCCAAATTTCATCTTAGGAGATCAAACTATCGGGAAGATTGAGGTCTGCAAAGATGCTGGTTCAGTACAAGCAACCTATGAACTTGTGCGACCGAGCCAGATTGATCAGCAAACTAGAAGCCCTAAACGAGGTAATTAGATAGAAGTTCTTTAGAACTATTTGTTCCCTTTAGTACCCTCTTCTTACCCTCAAAATTTCGTGACTTCAGGTCGAGAGAATCAGGAGATAGAAGGACGGGAAGTTGTTGACTTAACACAGGACGTGCAGAAACTAGGGTCAACTTCCAGTCAAAATTCGAAGTCTAGGAGCACTACGAGAGGTAGGTTATCTCATGAATGGCTTAAACATGATGTTAGGAACAAAATCCCTCTTCTTGCAGTCAATTTCATGTGTTATACACGGAGTATTTGGGTTTTTATTTTGACTATGCATATAGGATTCTATAGCATGCATAAACCATACCCTTAAAAATAAGAAAATGATCATTTCAGTTTATTTAACTCAACCCATGCATCTCCATATCTTGACATGGTGTTATCAGGCCATATCTACCCATTGCCATGTTTTATTATGCATTTATTGGCCATAGATTTTCACATTTTTTTGTTAAATTGCTGTTTACAGTACACAGGTATAAAGGGTCCTTTTCCAGCCGCAAATGTTTCCTTAGCGGCCCCGCGATAGACCGCTAAGCCCAGTGAAACGGTCATCATGAGACCGTTTGGTTTCTTGAGTTCTGTATAGATAGGTTAACCCAAAACATATTGCAAAATAGCCTTAATTATCATTTAGTAAGCCTAGTTAATGAGGTTTTACTCCTGTTTTAAGTATTATATCATACACTTGGTAACATTTATTTTTCATTTTAGTTGATTTCATGTTCTTTATGCACTTGGAACTTATTTTAAAACGTAAGTTAATTTCATGCCAAAACCATATACTTTCATAATTACATTTAAATTTCCTATGGTTCATGACTTGTCTAGTTTTGAATTTAGCGTTGTGTTATCACGATCTCTTCTATCTCATGAGTCATTTTCTTAAGCACATGGCATATACTCCGGTATGATGACATTAGTTACACTTTGCACTTATAGGCACACTTTCTTGGACTTATGAACCTCTCCGCCGGATATTTCTTCTGTCAGACTAGGGGATTATGTTTCAAGGACTCCGTAAGACTCCGCAAGCCTCGGATTCTCACTAGGACGCTGAGCTGGTTGTACCATCAAAACCCAAAATGTCTAGAAAGTACTTTACTGACGTTTGCAGTGTTCTGGACCTTAGCGGCCCTCTGGACGATCGCTAAAAGGCACCAAGCGGCATCCACTAGACTGCAAAGCTCCATAAAGTTTTTCTGCGTCGACCATTCTTTTCATGCGTCAACTCTCTAATTTATTAAACGATCTAGACTCTGATCGCTTTCTGCATGAAACAGTCTAGTAAACGACCACTTTATCTCTGAACCTATCTAACCCGAGGTTTGACCTTTAGGGTTAGTTTTCTTGAGTTCTTAGATGGTCTTCGGATTATCTGGAGTCTCCACATGTGTTTAACAAGTTAATATTAAAATATGGAATTTAATGAAAGTACTGTTATGCTGCCGGATTGTCTCCGTTGTATAATGTTCTTTTTTAAATCATTTTTTGAACTCATATCAAATTTTGGTACGTTCTATACCTTGGTTACTCGATCATTTAACTTGTTATTTAGAATTGAATTATTAGCCAATATTATTGTTATATCTTGTTAAAGTAGCTGGATTTATAACTTGAAGATGCAAGATCGGGCACGGATTGTGCCCAAGGGCTCCATGCTAGTCCCCACGACCGATGGTCGGAAACGTGCTATAAACTATGGGGTACAATGATACTGGCGTCGCATTACGCTGGGAGTATTTTCTCTTATAAATGAGTGAAATTCATGAGACTCGTTATGAAATTTACATGCTTATTAATGCATAGCCTTTACAAGGTTGTGTAAAGTACTTTCTAATTACAGGCTCGTACATTCTTGTTCAAGAAAGGCCGAATTCACATCTACATGATTAATCTTGCTCGAATTCATGGTCTATACTCACATATACTTGCTCAGTTATTTCATGATTCTTGGTTATCTTGGTTTATATCGCCTGTTTATTGTATTCGTATTTTTATCTTAATTATAGAGCTAATACGTTAATCACTTAAATATTACCTTCATGTTGATGTGAAGATACCTACTGGGCAAGTGTGCTCATACCTATTTTATTGTCTTTTTCAAGAAATACTAGTGAATCAGATTCAGATTATGCTAGTAGTGGGTCCGAGAGTGAATGAAGGTTTCAAAATGAGAGAAGCCTTAGATGATCAAAGTGTCTAGTCTAGTCATATTGTAATTTTGATTTTTCTTGAGTCGTAGTAATAAAAGTTGTCAAGAAGTGATCTTATGTAAAATGATTATGGTTATTGAATAAAGTTAAAATTTTGGAAAAAAATATACTTGTGCAATTACTTTTCTGTGATTGTCTTGCGCTCTGATTACTTGCTTGCGAGAGGCTTACCATGTCGGCTGTTCACGTTCCGATATTCCTTCCACTGTATCAAATGCTCGGACGTGACAATTTCAGACTTCGAGACGTTGCTGGCGCGTTGGGCATTTTTCGAGGATCGTGGGAAGTATTTTTTCTTAATTTTGTATTTTCCAGATTTTCTAAATCCCAAAATATTTTCCTATAAATAAAACCCTCACCCCCTCTATCTCCCCATCTCTTATTCTCTCCCTCTCACGTTCTCTCTTTCTCTCCCTCTCTTCTCCGGCGGCCGACGGAGGAAGGGGGGACGAGACAGCGAGGCTCTTAGGGCGTGGAGCGGAGAGGATGGAGAGTAGAACAGGGCGGTAGAGGCGCGGTGGTTCGTTCGCGAGTTCGTGAACCCGGCGGCGTTCGAACGGCATTTTCACGACGGAATGATGATCTCGGCGTGGGAAATCTTCTGTTGAGGTAGGGGGATGGATCCTTGGCCCATGTAGTTCATTTCCCGTGGATTTGGTAGGCCGAGGTGAGCCGTGAGTGGGTTTATTTCCCGTTGGGGGTTAAAAAGCCGGTTATAAAAGTGAACAGCTCTTTTCTCAAAAGTGTACAGCTCTTTTGAGGGGGTGAACATCTTGTTCCTCATGAGACATGTGATTTTCATGTAGAGAATCAATAGTCCTCAAAAGTGTTGAGTAGAAAATAGTAATCTTTATTAGATTGAATCATTATCTCAAAAAGGTACATTTTGTGTGGGTGGTTGTATTGAATGTAAAAGATGAATTAGCCTTTTCACAGAAATGTCTCCCCCTAAATGTATGCACGGTTATAAAAAATCTCCCCCTTAATATATACCATGTAACAAACATATCTAAATCAATGCAACTTCATTTAGCAAGGGATGAGTCATAGAATGAGTCAAAAAGTGGGTGATATTTTATATACACTCAAACATGCATTGAGATTTAATTTTCAAGCAAGTTGATTATCGGTACTTGGCGGAGAACGTAGGTCCGAAGACCACCTCACGCATAGTGAAAGCTTCCGGCTGAACATAATCTAACCTTCCACTAACACCATTTTATATACTGAATAATCATGGCATTCAAGCACAGAAGTATGCAATGATATGTAAGTATATGCATGTAACTTGAAAAGATGATTGAAAAATTATTCATATTCACAAGTATGCAAAGATGTATATCATATGTGCAATGAGTATCATGCAGCTAAGTATTTGTTCTATATACGCACAAGTGAATTGTTATTTGCAAAAAGTGATCAAAAGTGTGAAAACTTTAGGTGCAGTGTAAGGCATTCAAAACCAAATTTATTCACAAGATGTGAAAAGAGAAGCATTCAAGACAACTACTCATCAGACTCAAAAGATCTCAACATTTTGTAAAGTTGCCAAAATCAATAAAGTAAAATTGCATACATTTTCTCTAAACATGATTTTTACCTTTTCAGATTTTTCAATGAGAACCTAAGCAAAATGAATTTCAAAATAAACCATTTTTGTTTCTCGCCTTTGATACGCGCAGCGGAAAGTGAGATAGAAGGGGGGATGAATAGCTCACTCCCAAAAATTTGATAAACTCAGACACGATTTATCAGCCCCTTAAATTGCAGTGAAGAAGACCTCAGAGACAGGTAATTATGATGACTAGTAAAAGGAATGAGATCGAGAAAGCAATCCACAATGAAGCAATGTGTCAAGTAGATGGAGAGCAGCACAACGTAAACAAGCAAACCATAGAAGAGATAGTGAATTTTTTAGGTGGTTCGATTGCTATCCGCAATCTACGTCCACCTCTTACTCAAGAGAGTAAGATTTCCTTGCAATATTATATCACACACAGCAGACTCAGTCTGCAACAATCGCTGCCTAACAGCTTGCCCTGAGGAACAACCTCCTCAGTCTTCTGATCGACCAGAAGAAAAACACTGGAGAACCAATCTCCCTTCCTTTGCACATAGCAATGGGAACCCTGTGCAGTTACTCCCAAGTAACTCACACAACTAGAGGATCAACCTCTCTTCCTCCACGACAATGGAGGGAAACTAGAGAACCTCTCCCTTCCTCCGAATAGTGGAGGGTAACAGAACGGAATGAAAGTAAAGGAAACTTGAAAACAAAAATGATCGATGAATGACAATTTTCACAGAAAATAAAAGCAATATAGCTTCCGTAAAAGTAGAAGTTCACATTCACAATCTCTTCTCTCTCTCTCTCAGAAGTTTTTCTCTCAACTTTGGATGGAGTGGGTAGTCTCTGGTTTTCTCTCTTGATCCACTGCTCTCACGCTGCTCTTCTTTTCTCATTGTTCCATCCTCTCCCCCTCGAACCCTTTCCTCAGCATATATATATATATATATGTCTGAGCTAGATCCTTGGGCGTGTGGATACCACGTTTCTCGCCTAAAAGGTTGGGGTACGTGTGGGAAAATTCTGGACCTCTGTCTACCTTGGATCACGTGCCATCTTCCTGGTGAACTACACAGACAAATTGTTAGAGAAGAAATAGTCATTTTGTCACACACACTTAGCACAATTCGTATTAGTGTAAGGAATAAGAAACCAGAAACTGCACTAAGTAGTAGTTCCCAAATCAACTGTTGTAGTGAATTTATTTTGCCAGAGAGAAAAGTTTGCACCGAGTCAAAGAAATAAACATTGACTATGACGGGCAAGAAAAACACCGATATGGAATGAAACAGAAGTTACACCAGCCCACTTTAGCTATTTACAGGACTTGCACCGAGTCTAATAGACCTGATGCATGAACTGCACCGACCTCGTTGCAACAGAGAATCGAATAGGCTAGATTATGCACTCAACATGATCTTGTTTTAAGCAAGGCGTGCACCGAGTTGTGTTCCAATCCCTTTGACTAATCAAGGTTTGCACTGAGATGCATTAGTACTGAAAAGACAACAATAGATGCAAGTCAAAGCTTGCACCGAGATGGATTTGCACTGAGGTGTAGGAACGACCACCCTGACCAAGGCATTCTGGTCAAGAATTACACCGACCTCAAAAGGTGAGCTGTAGAGACATGATATGCATGGTCCTTAGAGGACACGACCTAGAGAAATGCATAGAGACAACATATGAACCTGATCAAGGACTTGCACCGAGGCAAGCACTTTGTGTAAGAGATGCAGAACTTGCATTGAACTTAATATGCCTTAAACAGAGAACGAGAACATGTAATGCACGGACCTAAATCGTGCTATAAACACAGACCTCCTTCATGCTTAGAAACAAGGAAATACACCGTATAAAGATAAATTGATCTATAGTCAAAAACAATTGATTTATAGTGTGAGACATCATCAAAACCGTAGGGATGTAACAATCTCCCCCTTTTTGATGATGTCAACACTATGCATAAAGCAATGTTAGGGCATTAAGCACAATCGAGAGCAAGCCAATCATGTAGACAAACCAGAGAGCCTTTTCTAGAAACACATCTTCTGAACCTCTTCTCTCTCCAAATTTGCTCTCCCCACTACTCACTCTCAGGTGACCTCTTCACAGTAGCAAGACCTCTCTCAGATGTTCTCAGATGTTGCATGACCTCTCTCTCCCCCTTTGACATCATCAAAAGGAAATGAAAGATATAAGAAATTGCTGGAGACATGAGGGAGAAGTACAGTGGCTTCTTAGTGTAGAAAGACTCAAGAGCATATCTTAAGAGAATAAGTGAGGTGCTAAACTCAAGAGAAGATTCTTGAACTCTGGTAATCAATAGAGAAGTAGAATGAGAGGAAAGTGTATCCACATACAGGGTATAGGATGTAGAGCAGGGATGAACAAGTATGGCAAGACATTGCTTAACAAAACAACAATACTGAGTAGACGATAAGAGACAAAAGTCGAGAAGGTGTTCTCATGGTGTTGAAGACAAGCATTCTAGTAATTTGTACTAAGATAAGGGAAATTATAGAGATTTTTAATAAGACCAATGAGTAAGTTGGTAAATCACAATTTTGACATTAGGGAGACACCTTGATCAGAGGCCTGAATCCCCAGTTACTCAATGTGAGTACCTCATTACCTCTCCTTTTTAGAGAACAGAGTTAGTAACTGTGGCTTTTTACGTGAGGAAACACCTTGATCAGAGGCCAGAGTCCCCAGTTACTCACCACCTTGTCACCATTGCTCTGTAATGATCAGAAGCACAAATTTGTTTTGCAGAGATTGCTCTTCCCCTTTTTTTTGAATTTGACACCTCATGACATGGGAATTACTTCACTTCATTGATGAAGCTCCCAATTTCTCAGTGATCAATATGTTTATTTGGTTGATCCCTTATATTGTGGAGATGAAGTGATTGAGGACAATACCAGAAGGACTGTTTCTTTGAAATGAATCTTGAAGTCTAGATTTCGAGTTGTTTTGGACAGAAGTCAAGACATACAGGTGTTAGCCTGAACCGGAATCATTTACAATGTAGGAAGATATACTTCGAACACTTAATCTAAATCTCTGATGGACTACTGGAGGAAAGATTCTAGCAGGACTTTAGTAACACAGACTTATATACTTAAGAGATGAGTGAGATTCTACTGTCTGAGAGAGAACCGCACTCATTCAATCATGAGAACCAGCAATGACACACATCTGTTCAATCTTTTGAATCAATCAAAATTCACTAACTGCCCAGCTCCCCCTCAACCGATGCACTAAAGGAATTTAATCAGCAGACTCTCAGGACTCCCCCTCACTGATAGGACAAGCTTCTCATACAAACTCTTGCCAAGATAAAATAATTCAATATCAGGAGATTAGCAATTAAGATAATTTAAATAAGCCTAATTTTCTCCTTAATGTGGTGAATTTGTCATTGTCCAGAGGCTTGGTGAAGATATCAACAATTTGATTAGCAGTGCCTACATGAAAAAGCTTAAAGGTGTTTTTAGAAACCTCATCTCTTATGAAATGATGCCTTATTTCTATGTGTTTGGTGCGGGAATGCAAGATAGGGTTCTTGGCTAGATTGATGGCACTGGTATTATCACAGTAAATGGGTGTGCATCCCATGTCTACTTGATAGTCCTGAAGCTGGTGTTTAATCCAAATGACTTGTGTACCACAACTCCTGCTGCCACGTACTCAGCCTATGCAGTGGAGAGGGTCACAGAATGTTGTTTCTTGGAACCCCAAGATACTAAACACCCACCTAAAAATTCACAGTGACCACTAGTGCTTTTTCTATCTAGTTTACACCTGGCATAATCTGCATCTGTGTATGCAACTAAATCTAGTGTGTGTGATGCAGGAAACCATAAACCAAGGGTGTGTGTAGCAGACAGATATCTGAAAATTCTTTTCACTGCAGTTAAATGCAATTCAGTGGGTCTCGATTAATACCTTGCACACATTCCTACACTAAACTGTATATCAGGTCTAGAAGCTGTCAAATAAAGTGGAGATCCAATCATACCTCGATAGAGCTTGGCATCTACTTCTTTACCACTCTCATCTGCATCCAATGAGATATTGGTACCCATTGGTGTTGTAATGTTCTTCAAGTTGGTCATGCCAATCCTGTTGAGAATGTCCAATGTATACTTGGTCTGGTTGATGAAGCATCCATCCTCTAACTGTTGTACCTGCAAGCCAAGAAAATACTTTAATTCACCTACCAAACTCATTTCAAATTCAGCAGACATCAACTTAGAAAATTCATTACATAGTTCAGAGCTAGTTGACCCAAAGACAATATCATCTACATATACCTGAACTATGATGAGGTCTTTATTTGAGCTCTTGGAAAATAAAGTTTGATCCACCTTACCTCTTTGGGAGCCCTTGCTGATTATAAATTTTGTCAGTCTTTCATACCATGCTCGAGGAGCCTGCTTTAGACCGTACAGGGCTTTATTCAATCTGAAAACTTGGTCAAGTTTAGTGGAGAATTGAAAACCGGGGGGCTGTTCAACAAAAACTTCTTCTTTGAAAATTCCATTTAAGAATGCACTCTTCACATCCATTTGTTGGAGTTTTATATTCTTGGAGCATGTAAATGCTAACAATATTCTTATAGCTTCCATCCTGGCAACAGGTGCATAGGACTCATCGAAGTCAACTCCAAATTCTTGACAATAGCCCTTGGCTACTAGTCTGGCTTTATTTCTAGAATCGATTCCATCTTCATTCAGTTTATTCTTAAACACCCACTTAGTTCCTATGACATTAGTATTTTGTGGTCTTGGAACTAGCTCCCAGACATTATTTCTCTCAAACTGACCTAACTCCTCACTCATAGCATTAACACATGATTGATCACTTAAGGCCTCTTCTACTGATTTGGGTTCAATTTGTGAGACCAAAGTAATTAGGTCTTGATTATGAACATTCCTAAATTGAGACCTAGTTCTAAGAGGATCTTCAAGGTTGCCTAGGATGTTATCTATTGGGTGATCTTTCAAGAATCTTATATTTATTGAAGACTCACATGTTTTAGCTGGCCCTACCTGGTTAGGAGTATCTGATGTTTCATTCGGCTGAACCTGCTCTTCTTCTTTGTCTTCTAGGAATTCTCCATCAAGCCTGGAATCCCTGTCAGCATCTTCAAAGTTAGCAGCATCTTTTGTTTCACCAAAAATAATATGTGGAGACTCTTCAACTTTTTGATCAGTTATGTTAAAGACCCTATATGCTCTTGACACTTCAGAGTATCCTAAAAATGTTCCTGGACAGCTTTTAGCATCAAACTTATCTAAGTCTTTCTTGGCATTATTATGGATAAAGCATTTAGCACCAAAAATCTTGAAATGAGCCAAGTTTGGTTTCTTACCTTTCAATAGCTCATAGGGGTTTTTCTTGTGAATTGGTCTTACCATGGCCCTGTTGATTGTATAAGTTGATGTATTGGCCGCCTCTGTCCAAAACTTTCTTGGTAGTTGACTCTTAATCAGCATGGTTCGGGCTATCTCCACAATGGTTCGATTTCTTCTCTCCACAATTCCATTCTGCTCTGGTGTCCTGGGAGAAGAGAACTTGTGTGTTAGTCCTTCACTTTCACAAAGGTCAGAAAACATGGAGTTTTCAAATTCACCTCCATGGTCAGATTGAATTGAACAAATCTTATGTTTTCCTTCTTGTTTGACCTTATTGAAAAATTGTTTGAATTTTTGAAAAGCATCATTTTTGTTGGCTAAGAAAAAGATCCATGAAAATCTAGAGTGGTCATCAATGATCACGTAACCAAACCTACTACCATTGAGAGTTTGAGTTCTAGTAGGACCGAAGAGATCCATATGAAGAAGTTCCATTGGTCTAGAAGACAATGGCTCAGATCTTAGATTGAAGGACTTCCTAGTCTGTTTGCCTAAAGCACAGGCATCACAGATTTTTGAAATTGAATTAAACTTGATTTTAGGCATGCCTCTGACTAAATCAAGCTTGATCAATTTATTCAAAGTAGAAAAGCTAGCATGGCCTAAACGTCTATGCCAATCAAAAGTATCACTTTCAGAGTTAGCAGATAATCTGAGGTTAGATTCAGACTAAACATCTAAGTCTACCATGTAGACATTATTGGTCCTATTTGCTACAAACTTAACATGATCAAAATTTATTTCAAAGATTTTGCATGAGTTGTTATCAAACATAACCCTGTGACCCTTGTCACATAATTCACTAATGCTAATCAGATTGTGTTAAAGACCTTCCACAAGTAAGACTTTCTCAATAGAGTTAGTGGAGGACTTACCAACTGTGCCAACCCCAATGATCTTACCTCTGTTCTTTCCTCCGAACTTGACCAGACCCCCTACCTTCATTTCTAACTTGCTGAACTTAGATCGGTCTCCTGTCATGTGCCTGGAGCAGCCACTGTCAAGGTACCATTTGTTGTTCTCAGCTGCCAGGCAGACTTAGACAAACGAAATCAAACAAAGTGGTTTGGAACCCAAGATAAGTTTTGTCCAAAGACATCATTCAAATCTTTAAGCAGATGTTTAGGAATCCAGAGTTGTTTGAACTTATTTTCTCTTGCATCTTAACTTCGGGTCTATTGAAATTGTGACCTGAATTATGTCCAGCTGGTCTGGAGAATTGAAATCTATTCCAGTTATTAGGATTCTCATTCCTAGGGTATCTTCTGTGCGCTTGTTGATTAACAAATTTTTGAGGGTGAGTGTTATTTCTCCAGTAACTGCTGTTCGGACCCATTCTTTTATAGTAGTTCCAGCTTTTATTCTGATGCATTTGCCCAGTCCAGCTACCACTTCTGTTCTGGTGAATGGGCTTAGAGAAATTCTTCACAAAGTTCATTCCTGTTTTAGATGGTCGTCCAGCATTGTTTGTTGAATTTTCCTTTGGACATTGAATGTTTTGATTGTTGTTTGAGCTGGATGGTGTGTCCAGCTTTTCTTTTCCCTTCTCTGGGCAGAAGGTAGTGGTCTTGAACTGAAAGGGTCTCTTGTTAGTTGGATTATAGCCTAAACCCTCCTTGTTGAAATTAACCCTTGTTCCCAGTATAGAATCCAGATTTGTTTTTCCTTGAACAAATTTTTCTAAGACCTTTTGTTTATCTTCCAGCTCTCTTTGCAAAGACTCACAATTTTTTAGGAGTTCATTGTTCACTTTCTTAACAGCTTCATACTTCTCTGTGATCACACTCTTTTTATTCAGACTTTCTTCAAATTTAATCTTGAGTTCGTTGAGCTGTGTGTGAACTTCCTGGTTCTCTGATTTGTGCTTTTCATTTTTCTTTTTCAGAGAAGTCATTTCTTCTAATTCTTCCTTTAATTTTTGATTTTCCTCACTGATTTGAGTTTGTTCTTCAATATTAGCATTTAATTTTCTCTTCAGAACCCTATGCTCTTTACTCAGAGAATTGAACTTATCTAACAATTCATCATAGGCATCTTCCCAACCATCAATAGAAAAATTCTCAAAGATATTTTTTACCTCCTCTTCGTTGTTTGCCATCAGGAAAATTCCTTCTTCTTCCTCCTCTAAGGAATTGGCTTCCAGATCTTCTTCCTCATCGCTCCATGTGCAGACCATCGCTTGTGGCTTCTTCTTCTGCACCTTCGAGCTCTTCTTCTGAAAGTCGGGACCCTTCTTCTGAAGATCAGGGCAGTCTCCTTTCATATGTCCAGGTTTCCTGCAATGAAAACATGTAATTTTCTTGGTGCTCCTATTCTTATCATTGCTGAAATCAAAATTCTTACTAGAGGGGTATGACCTCTTCCTTCTGAAGGTCTTTCCCTTAGTCCTTAAGAATTTCCTGAATTGTTGAGTGAGCATTGCTTGCTCCTCCTGGTCGAGGTCTGACAGTCCGTCAGACTCGCAGCTACTACTCCCGTTGCTGCTACTTCCCTTGCTGCGGGACATCTTGAGGGTAATATTCTTGCCCTTCCTGTCGCTTCCTTCACCATTCCTTTTAAAATTCATCTCATACGTCATAAGGGATCCTATGACTTCGGTGACTATCATTGTCGACAGATCCCTATACTCCTCTGTCACAATGGCCTTAGTGTGCCATGTAGGGGTTAGAGATCTAAGTATCTTCCTGACTATATCTCCCTCAGCTATCTCTTTCCCAAACCCCTTAAGACTATTCGTAATCAGTGACAGTCCGGCATACATCTCAGTTATGGTCTCCTCTGATTTCATCTTAAACATCTCATATTCAGAGGTGAGGAGAATTACCTTCATTGCTTTCACTTGAGGTGTACCTTCGTAGAATAGACCCAACTCGTCCAACATTTTCTTGTCCGTCTTACAAGTTGAGATGCGGGCGTATTCGTCTGGGTGTACCGCACATTGGATGACGTTCAGGGCCGTCCAGTTGAGTGACGAGAGCTTGACTTGATCATCTATCCACGCGTCGTCGTTCGGTGGCAGATCGTATGGCCCTATAGTGATCACCCTCCACAGCTTGTGGCTCTGCGCCATGATGAATACTTCCATCCTATTTTTCTAGAAAAGATAATTGTTACCATCAAAGAATGGAGGGCGGCTGATAGATTGTCCCTCAGCCATGAAGTTTCGAGGACCATTAGGATTACCCTGACCGTTGGCCCACATGATGAAAACCTGCTCTGATACCAAATGATACGCGCAGCGGAAAGTAAGATAGAAGGGGGGATGAATAGCTCACTCCCAAAAATTTGATAAACTCAGACACGATTTATCAACCCCTTAAATTGCAATGAAGAAGACCTCGGAGACAGGCAACTATGATGACTAGTAAAAGGAATGAGATCGAGAAAGCAATCCACAATGAAGCAATGTGTCAAGTAGATGGAGAGCAGCACAACGTAAACAAGCAAACCACAGAAGAGACAGGGAATTTTTTAGGTGGTTCGATTACTATCCGCAATCTACGTCCACCCCTTACTCAAGAGAGTAAGGTTTCCTTGCAATATTATATCGCACACAGCAGACTCAGTATGTAACAATCGCTGCCTAACAGCTTGCCCTGAGGAACATCCTCTTCAGTCTTCTAATCGACCAGAAGAAAAACATTGGAGAACCAATCTCCCTTCCTTTGCACGCAGCAATGGGAACTATGTGCGGTTACTCCCAAGTAACTCACACAACCAGAGGATCAACCTCTCTTCCTCCACGACAATGGAGGGAAACTGGAGAACCTCTCCCTTCCTCTGAATAGTGGAGGATAACATAACAGAATGAAAGTAAAGGAAACTTGAAAACAAAAACGATCGATGAACGACAATTTTCACAGAAAACAAAAGCAATATAGCTTCCGTAGAAGCAGAAGTTCACATTCACAATCTCTTCTCTCTCTCTCAGAAGTTTTTCTCTCAGCTCTGGATTGAGTGGGTAGTCTCTGGTTTTCTCTCTTGATCCATTGCTCTCACGCTGCTCTTCTTTTCTCATTGTTCCATCCTCTCCCCCTCGAACCCTTTCCTCAGCATATATATATATATATATATATATATATATATATATATATATATATATATATATATATGTCTGAGCCAGGTCCTTGGGCGTGTGGATACCACGTTTCCTACCTGAAAGGTTGGGGTACGTGTGGGAAAATTCTGGACCTCTGTCTACCTCGGATCACATGTCATCTTCCTGGTGAATTACACAGACAAATTGTTAGAGAAGAAATAATCATTTTGTCACACACACTTAGCACAATTCGTATTAGTGTAAGGAATAAGAAACTAGAAACTGCACTAAGTAGTAGTTCCCAAATCAACTATTGCAGTGAATTTATTTTGCCAGAGAGAAAAGTTTGCACCGAGTCAAAGAAATAAACATTGACTATGACGGGCAAGAAAAACACCGATATGGAATGAAACAGAAGTTGCACCAGCCCACTTTAGCTATTTACAGGACTTGCACCGAGTCTAATAGACCTGATGCATGAACTGCACTGACCTCGTTGCAACAGAGAATTGAATAGGCTAGATTATGCAATCAACATGATCTTGTTTTAAGCAAGGCGTGCACCGAGTTGTGTTCCAATCCCTTTGACTAATCAAGGTTTGCACCAAGATGCATTAGTACTGAAAAGACAACGATAGATGCAAGTCAAAGCTTGCACCGAGATGGATTTGCACTGAGGTGTAGGAATGACCAGCCTGACCAAGGCATTCTGGTCAAGAATTGCACCGACCTCAAAAGGTGAGCTGTAGAGACATGATATGCACGGTCCTTAGAGGACACGACCTAGAGAAATGCATAGAGACAACATATGAACCTGATCAAGGACTTGCACCGAGGCAAGCACTTTGTGTAAGAGATGCAGAACTTGCATTGAACTTAATATGCCTTAAACAGAGAACGAGAACATGTAATGCACGGACCTAAATCATGCCATAAACACAGACCTCCTTCATGCTTAGAAACAAGGAATTACACCGTATAAAGATAAATTGACCTATAGTCAAAAATAATTAATTTATAGTGTGAGACATCATCAAAACCGTAGGGATGCAACAGCCCTGAGCGTCCTTTATTTATCGACATTTTCCTTATCCTCAAGGCACCCCTGCAAAACAGATTTCTCATTTCGAGATTTTGGGTACCCAAGCCATCTTGGGTCCGGAGGGGTTAGTTCTATCATGAACAAATATGTTCTTTTTATTTTTCCTCTCATACCATTCATCATCGGCCCTCATTATGGTACAATTATCCATTGAGTGTCCATTCAGGCCACAGTAAAAATAGTGAGAAGTTTTTCTTTTTATGGACCAATTTTTATCATTTTTCATTGAATTATAATTATTCATCACGTGTCCATGTTCACCACAGTAATAGCATGAAAAATTCTTTTTGACATACCATTTATCATCATTTTTCTTTGTAAAGTAATTTTGAAAAACATGACCATGTAATCTACAGTAATAGCAATGAACATTGAAGTTTTTCTTCATAGGTTTTTCATGATGTTTGGAATCATCAACAAATTCCATTCTCGACTTCAATGCCTCATTATCATCGAATTTCATCAAAGAATATTCATACATGTCATGACCAAAATTCTCGCAGTAATAACATGAAACATTCCTTCTTTTTCTTGATGCATGATTATGTTTAACAGTTGAGAGTTTTTCATGCACATAAGAGCAATCATCAACATTTTTTAATTTTTGATTTTCTTTATCACAAGTAGAGAATTACTCATTCAAATTCTTAATCTCATTTTCCAATGATGAGATATGCAGTTCACAATTAGCAAGTTGTGCTTCACACAAAACAACTTTATCATTCAACATAGAATTGATAGACTTGTAGGTTGCAATCTTCTATTCTAAAACATGAATGTTTTCAAAATCATCAACAACATGTTTTCCTTTTTCAAACATATGGAGTTTATCAAGCTATTGTAGGATGTAAATGTAATCTACCTCGCCCCGAGCTAAACAATATAACCATGCATATAAGCGTGAAAGTGCATGAAATGGAAAGGGGCGACAAAGAAGAGGAACCTGACCGTGATCGCCACCAAGGTTCTACGGCATCAAAAGGATGAAGAAAGGATGAATATGGTGCCGTGTACCTTGGAAAATGAAGAAGAAGATGCGGCCTAATGGGAAGCCGCTACAACGTGTGATCGCGCTTGAAATGGGATGCGGGAAGCCGATGTGGGTGCACCTCCTCACCTCCTAGCTGGCTAGAAAGCAAGGGCCTCACGTCCTATTGATGGTCTCCTGCAAAACAAAGCCATGAAAATAAAAGAACACCCATTAGATCATGAAAGTGTAGCATGTGTCCCGAAATGATAAATTAACATGAAAGAATGGGGGAGAACGCACCGGGGGAGGGTTTTTAACCCCAATAAATGGGTGCAAAAGTAAGGTGAGAGTGTTGTGCATGCATAGAATTTGAAATCATGAAATTTGATGGAGAAATGGGGGAGAAAACGTTGTGTAAAACGGAGAAAAATGCATGAACGTGCCGAAACAGCGCAAAAAAACTAAGTGTAAAACTGTGATGATTTGTGAAAAGTAAGAGAGAGAACTAAGCCTAGGTATGAAGAAAGAGAGCCCGGAGAGATGAAAAATGAAGAAGATACTCCCCTATTCAAGATGAGACCAATGGAGGACGAAGAGGATGCCGGATGACTCCGCCCCGAGCCGACGAAGGGCGCCCCGTCGCACAGGTTCAAGAACTCGTGATGATTTGCAAAAAGTATGGGCGAAGTTAGGAGGATAAACGAAGATGAAATCCAGCAAATAAGGTATCAAAATGAAGCCTATACTTCCCTCAATAGCCTGGGGTCGAAGGTTTGAGATGACGATTTGGCATGGCTTCGCCCCAAGTTCAAGAAGAGCCCCCCCCCCCCCCCCCGTCGCGCAGGCGAACTGGGCAGGTTTATATAGAAAAAGGGTGAAAACCTTAACTTTCTACTACGATTTCAGAGGATAGAGTCCACCAAATCTCGAGATCTATGGATCAATCTCGAGATAATTGATAGGATAAGTGGTAGGAACAAACGGGACTCTTTTTGATTGAAGATTGTGGAAGTTATGGCTCTTGGAAGAAGGCTTCGGAACCTAATCTGCATGGATTTTTGGTTGCACGAAATGAGTAAATCCCTAACTTGCGGCCAAGATTCCAGGAGATCCGGTGCATGAAAAGTCGTGCCCTATGAGTCAAATTGAATATAATACAAAGGGCAAGAGATAGAAACAAACAGAGGTCAATTTGGTGGAGGATTCTAGAAGATAGAGCCCTAACAAAGAGGCCTCGTTGCACAGGTTCGACCTTTAGAATCCGGCGGCGAAGAAGACGGAGTTCAGGAACTTGTGGACTCTCTATTAGTTGGACGGTCGCACGATAGACCGCTTTTCAAGATAAATGGTCTAGGAAAGACCGTCCTTAATAATATAAACGGTCATGGTGTGACCGCCTAACGACTGGGGGCGACCGGAGAGCTTTTGGCATGAAAATAGCTAAACGGTCTTCCAAAAACCGTTTTCCCACATAAACGGTCTCAAGAAGACCGTTTTTATACATTTTAAAAATAAAATTAAAAATTAAAAAAAATTAAAAAAATTACTATTCATGGACGGTCAACTGTTGACCGTTTATAGGTGTTGGGCGGTCCACATGGGACCGTGTGAACAGTAACGGTCAACAGTTGACCGTTTATCAAGGTTAGGCTGTCAAGCTCGCACGACTTTGAGAATTAGAGCATATCTCTCAAACGGTGCAGAACTAGACAAAGTGGTAGAAGACGAAATTGTACATAACGGAGAGAGGAACAACTTTCATGAAGAGATGAAGATGAAAAAATGATCAGAGGAGAGAGAAAATAGGGTGAGAATAGAGAAAAATACTGAAGCCTGAAAACGGTGGAGAACTGGATAATGGAGTAGAAGAAGAAAATGTAGGGCTTTAAAAATGGAACAACTTTGGTGAAGGACACTTAATGAATAGAAGAAAGGAAGAGGATGAAAAAGGACCACTTTTTAAGACTGCGCAGCGAAAGGGGCCGAACGCTTGAGGGAAGTCGACCTAAATGGGCCAGAAGTTGATAAGATAAGCTCCAAGGCTCTAAGAAATAATGATCTCCAAGGCTCAATGGGAATGGAATAATGAAATGGGCTCGAAATCCATCTAAGGAACGCTCCAAAATAATGGGTAATTTGGGACATCCAAAATTGATGAATAAGGGAAATAACGCAACTTGCAGGCTAAAAACGGGTGTCAACAGATGCCCCTCCTTGATGTCCACTTTGCAAGGGAGCGAGCGAAAGCGACGCGGAGGCGAAATGGAAAGGAGATGGAGTGAAAGCGACAGCGACGTGAAATGGAGATGACGCGGAGATGAAGCGGAGAGAACTGATAAGCGGGCATCAAGGCAAAAGACACCCGTCATAACCAACAAGCGACAGGAATTCTCCCGAAAATGCCGAACTACCCACCCGAAATGGCTGACAAGGATGAGACATGTCTGGGGGAACTAAACTAACAAAAGGAAATGGAAACACGACCAACCTCATCGGGGACACAATCCACAGACAATGAGGGGGTCGGAAAGAGCACAACGCAAAAAGCAGGAGAAATATAACTGAGATAAAATCCAGACATGAATCACGCTGGCCAACCAGACCAAGCGGTAAGATCAGAGAAATCGTTCAAATTCAGAGTGGAATGAGAATCTCTTATCCAAGTGAATTGAAGTGCAATTAACCATTACTGAGGAACAACCTTGAATGGATCACGAGACGTGCGTGCTCAAAATGACATGTTGCATGCTGGGCTAAAATAAAGAAATCATCAAAACGAATGCAAAAAAAGTTAAAATAGAAAGTACTCGAGAATAGTATTGCTAGACCGGAACAATCAGGGTTAAGACACTATCCGCAACCATGACGTGCGTAATAGAACCATCGTTCCCTAATTTTCCCAACCTAACGGCCTATCCGATGATTAAACATGTACACCTAGATCATCATCGTTTTTGTTTGAGGGGAACATCAGATCCTAAAACTCGTGAATGACCAACCAGTTCTCGAGATAATATAATAATATAGATACCATATAGTAATGCAACAATGAGTAGGGATAGAAGGCCATACCTGACTTACCTATGCAGGTGAAATGCCATTTTTTGATTTTCATTTTTTGATTTCTTTTGATTTTTTCATGTATAAGACAAATATGATAAACATAACTATCAACTGAACGACAAACAACATGACATAACATAACGGTCAAATGAAATGGGAGACAATGCAACATAACATAACAAAGGCACATGAGCACATATGCAATGGCATGAACAAATAACATGCATGCATGAACACGGTGTGACAGGACAACAACGCGGTGGGACAACACACGGTTGGGACAAGAACATGACGGATGATCACACGGTTGGGACAAGAACATGGGACATAAAGGGGTGACTAAAAACATGTGCAAGACAACTAACAACACTCGGTGAAGGACAAAACAACATGTGTGGGACAACACGGTGGGACATAAACACGTGACAAGGACACGGTGGGATAAAAGACAAAAACAGATACGCCCTTCAATCAAAACCCAAGATCAGAATGAAGCAGAACCGCCAGGTTCATAATCATGAGGCAAAGCCCTCTCATAAGGATATGATCATTGCAAACAAAAACCGAGAAGGACATGAGCTTTAGAATAGATCGAGAGAGTGGATCGAAGAAGGAAAGAACATATCAAAGATGTGGATAGGAGGCAGAGCACAAAGATATAGCAAGGAACGCCTGAGTACTTGTAACCTGCACACTTAGCAAACAGATTACGTATCTGTCCTTAAAATAAATGTAAATGTATGAAAAAGACACATCTTTTGGATTTTTTGTAATAATTTTTTTTATTTTTTTTAGATTTTCAACATTATTTCATTTTTTAGATTTTTTGAAATATTTGATTTTTTTAGGTTTTTGAAATATTTGATTTTTTTTAGAAATTTTGAAGTATTTGATTTTTTTAGATTTTTGACAATATTTGATTTTTTAGATTTTTTTGAAGTATTTGATTTTTTTTAGACTTTTGGTAATATTTGATTTTTTTTGATTTTGACATAGCAATCCGCAGCACCTAAAGACGGGCTCAAACTACTAGCTAGGAATCGACGTTCCTACCCCTTTCACTAAAGGCTTCCCTTAAGCAGAGTGTGCATGTGATGGTGGCTTACCACAATCAACTGCTTCTAAAGAACGGTGCCCCTACTAAGGCCATACCCTTGATATAACCTAGCCTAAGAGGGAGAAGCAGAAGAAAAATTGGAGACAAGCTTCGTACAGGATGGGAGATATCAAGGCTCGAATTCCTTCTAGGGCACTAACCCTCAAAGAGTAGGTCTGTTGCGCTGGGGCTTTATCTTTGATTTTGAGACCCATATTTATCAGGCACGCATGCGACCGGACTCATGACGTCCCGTGGGGAACTGTACTGCTACTCCTGCCATGTCTTTGATTCATAATTTTGCTATATTGATTCATCATTGATTTTGTGAGCCCTTATTGGCCAGATATTGCATGAAAGCTCACTTTTGAGGGTCAAGACTGTCCCTATTTGAGACCTCCCTCGTATTAGGGAGTGCCTAGGTTAGTCATCTCATCCATCAATCTCTTGCCCCTACACTTGGCCGAGTAGAGAAGAGAAAAGGCCTTCGTGTATACCCAAAGTATGGCCAAAGCAGCAACATTGTTGCACTAGAGGGGTCGGCTATGGCTCGCCGTGAAGTGTGTGAAAAACCCATGCCTAAATGTCACCCTCCACAATCGAGGAAAGAAACTAGACTCCCAGCGCGGAGCTATCACCAGCCTAAGGATGCTGCAGAAGCTAACTTTTTTATTTGACACAAAGTTAAGATCTAATTAAACAAAGACTCCTAAAGCCACTCAATCATGTTAAGGAATCATGTGCAGAAACAACAGAAACAATGGAAATGAAAGCACGTTCTTGCACAAAATAAAGATACCTTTGTAGATCCATGGCGTGGAAACTAGTATCCTGAAGCGATTTCGATCATCAAGCTTTTAGGAGCACGAGTAGCTTTGTATCCCTTGCTTGCCAGGATAAAGGATGAAAGGAGAGCAAAGGATTGGATTCCTCGACACAGAGGAGTGGCAGACATCATACTGGACGAAGAAGGGATAAAAAGGAAGAGAGATGAGGGCTAGAACTCCCTCGTTAAGGCATTGAGGCCCTGATAACAAGGAACCCGATACAGAATAAACATGGATTAACTGAGATCAAGGTGGGCTAAAGCCTCGAAAACAACAAGAAAAAGGGTGAGAACCCCGAAAGGGTGGAGAGGAGTAAGTAGAAAGAGGAGAATAAGAATCATCCGACATGGTCAGAGAAGGAGAGTAACGATCACTCGCCAGAGGCGGGGAAGAAGAAGCATAAACACCCGACAAGGTCAGGGAAGGGAAATGATAGACACCCGACAAGGTCGGGGAAAGAGCGCGCGGGACACCCGACAGGGTCGGGGAAAGAGAATGAGAAGTGGAACCCGGGGATATCGGAGGAGAAGGATTAGAAGAAGCCCTGAAAGTGGGATGAAAGGATGACATAGGCCGAGGCCTAGAATCATGAGAAAATTGAGAATCCGGAGGTTCAGGATGAGGGGAGAAAGAAGAATGGGGGTTTGCGGACCCGAAAAGAGAGGAGAAAATAACAGAAATTGGATTGGGAGAAGGTAAATACACCACCCAAGGGTGGGAGCTGAGTAGAAGAAATGATGAATGGAAGAAAGGAGAAGAGGAAGTAGTGGCCCCTCGAGTGCACAACATGCGACCTTTGCACTTGCGCCATCGCCTCTTCTTGGTAGAAATCTCCTTGAAATGAATCCGTCTGACACGGACTCGGGCCTTCGGGCTCCTTAATCTATAATGTTTTCTCAAATAGCGGGCCCATCTGGCGGATGACCTAGCCCGACTGTGAATATGTAGCTTCATCGGGGCAGTTGCCCCTAGACTCACGGTGTTAACATGCTGTGGACATTCTTGAGCAACTGACTCCTCAGGATGATGAGTATCATGGAACCATGGAGTCTTATCTCTTGGCACTAGAACATGGAGATTCGGCAACTCTACTCGGCAATTGGGCACGAAGTATAACTCCCGTACCAGAAAAGCAGGACAGAACTGAGGGGGAGTAATGTGCGGCATTGACGTGGCCGACTTACCAATAAACCGAGGGAGATTGCATAACAGATGTAGAATGTCCTTAGAGAATGCAGAAAACACGGCCAACTGCCCCTTGCATATAGAATTCATCAGGCTCTTGGTGGCCGCATGAGTGAGCACTATCTGGGTAGAGAACCCCTCTTGGCCAGTGAACTGAATAGCAATGGAGCGAGGAGAAATAACAGCATCGATAGTGAATCCTCCGACGGCTTGTGAAGAAACTGGCACTAGTGCAAGGGAACCCTTCTTTGCAACCATTTCTGAAAATGCAGGCTCTTTATCCCCAAAATAGCTAGGGACTAGGACCCAGATTGGCATGCGGCAAATGACATCTTGAATCTTGAAAAGCATAATCGAAATCTGGCTCAGCTCATTATCTCCCTGGGGACCAGACCCAAGGGGTGCCAGAGATAATGTACACCCGCTCCGTGGGGTGGAAGGGGATGGAGAAGTGGAGGTAATAGGCTTGGAAGGTGTGGGTAAAGGCTCGGAAGGTGTAAGTGGGGGTAAAGGCAAAGGTGGAGGCGTAGGAGGGGGTAAAGGTGATGGTGGAGGTGATGGGATAAGGGTCTTTGGGAGAGGAGGCAGTGAGGGCGGGAGTGATGGCGGTAGGGGTATTAGAGATGGTAGAGAGGGTGATGTGGTCAATGAAGGTAATGGAGGTGAAGATGGTGAAAGTGGTGGTGAGGCAGAGGAATTGGAGGGTCGTGGTGCCCACCTTCGATGTATCGACACGACACGTCAAGCAGCGTCGTGAGTAAAAGCGATGGTGGAAATGGAGGAGGAAGAAGAGGTAGCACTAGCTTGAGCAGAGGCTTGGGATGGTGGAGGTTCTGGAGGTTGAATAGGAGATGGTGAAGGTGAGGGGGTAGGTGGAGATGAAGAGGGTGATGAGGTAGGCAACGAGGTGGGCAAAATCATAGGGGAGGGAACAGGTGATGGAGTAGGTGGCGGAGTGGGTGTAATGCCTGATAAAGAAGCATAGGGGTGCCCCTGGTCTTGTAGTGGAAACGGTTGCCTGGGCAACGACTGCTGCTGCTGCTTGCTACGGAGATTTAAGATAGCTTCATGTATGGCGGCCCAATCGATCATCTTCTTGCCTTCCAGACCATAAATAATTTCCTGAAACTCAGGACAATCCTCAACCAAATGCCCCTGCTGGCGGTGAAATTCACAATACTGAAACACATTCCCGGCCACGGGTCGGCAAGGCACAATCGGAGGGAGCTGCAATGCGTGAGCGGCCATCAAAGCCCTAAAAATGTCTGTAAAAGACTCTGGCAACGGCAGAGAAGGAGCCCGCTTCGGGTACGGTGGATGTCGAGGGATATGTGAAGGTGATAAAGAAGGTTGCGGGGATGGAAGCGGAGGTTGCGTAGGCAATGGCGCATGGCTAAGGGAAGGATTTGGTGAAGGCATATGCGGAGCAGGATGAGGGGGTATATAGACGGCATCCACCTGCTCGGGGTGTGGTGTTTCCTTGACCGGAGGTGGGGGTTCATGCGGGTATGAAGAGGCGGAAGGTTGACTCGTGGAGGGTTGACATATGGAGGTATATGGATATGTGGAGGTATATGGGTGTGGGGGAACGGAAGGCCGACTCATGGAAGGATATGTGGTGGAGGGCTGACTCATGGAAGATGATGGATAGGAGGCATATGTGGGCGTTGAAGGTGAAGGTGAAGGGGACTCTGGGTCAAGGGAACTTAAAAGTTGTTGGTGGGTGAAGCGGGCTCAGCTATAAAGCTGTTGCCAGGAGGTGATATCGTTCAATGCTAAGATGAACCGATACTCGGGCGTTGCATTAGAAATGATCATTTTGATTTGCTCTCCCTCCGGAATATGCCCCGGGACTTGAGCGGCCAAGCGGCGCCAGCGGTCGGTGAAGGTAGAGAACTCCTCGTCGGGCTTCATCTTCTCATGGGCCAGATCAACCATGGAATATCTGGGCCCAACCTGGTCTTGATATTGCTGAAGAAATTTCTCTTGAACGGCCTGGAAATTCACCACTTGATCTTGCGATAATGCAAAGAATCAATCCCGAGCCGGGCCCTCTAGAGACAGACCAAATAAATAAGCCATCAAGTGTTGGTCATGTCGAAATTGGGCCGACTCACAAAGAAACTCCTTCAAGTGCACATAGGGGTCACCGACTCTACCATAGCGGCGATAAGCAGGAATTTGTGAACGCGGTGGAAGCTGAAGACCTTAGAATGCGAATGCGAATGGGACACTCAAAGAAGTTTGGAGATCAATTCAGTGCTGAAGTTCATCAAGCCGGCGCTGCGTTTGAGCAATCATCTCCTCGATGGGGAGAGACTGAGAAGGATGCAAGCTAGCTTGAGCAAGAGAGTGTGAATTTGGGCCAAGAGTATGGTATTGGGCCGGATAAATGGGTCTGGATTGAGAAGAAGGGAAGTCCATTCTAGGAATAGAAGGATATGTGGGCCTAGAAAAATCATGAACATGAGAATAAGGATCGATTGGGCCAGCAGCAACATGGGGCCCATTAAGAGAATAAGAGGGCCCGTTAATGGAAGGGGGCCCACTAAGAGTAGAAGAGGGAGGCCCGTTATGAGAATAAGGCCCATTAAGATTAGCAATGAATTTTTGGGCCTGGACCGGGGCCGTTTGGCAAGCAAGAGATGATAGGTGGGCCACAAGATTTGCTTGCAGGTCAGAAGGGCCACGAGGAGATGGACCCGCGTGGGAAGAGGAATCCACGCGAGAATAAGAAGACGGGGAGGAAGAAGGGTAATATACAGAACAAAAATGACGCTCCATGAGGGAAAATGGAGACTTTATATAGGAAAAATCAAGGGAATACAATGAGGGGAAGTAAAGGGCTCGAGAATTAAAGAGAGGGAGTGACTCAATAATGCAAAGAAAGAAGAAAAGAAACCTAGGACACTAAGACTAGACAAACAGACACACATAATGGACTAACCTAAATGAGCCTAACAACAAAACTTATATAGATGATGGGGAATGCAACACAAAATAACACAAATGGGCTTGGACAAGCCCAAACACCACAAACAATATGAAGGATTTCACCAAGCCAAACAAGTTAACATTATGGGAAATATTTTAATGTCAAAGTTTTGGGTGGGCCTTTTAATGATTTGGATTGAGATTAATTCCCTCAAGATAGGTATCCTATAGGGAATAAGGTCCAAACTTTGGTTTGACTATGGTTAATTCCTTCACAATATATGCAAATGCAAGCCTAAGGGGTGGAACGGTACAACCGGCCCGGCGTCCGTGTGGGAATCCACGGCTCGCGGGGACTTACAGATGTCTCGAATAAGATCACCTAGTCGAGCCCAAGGAATATGGGAGCGAGAGGATCACTTACCGAGGGAGAATGCAACTACAATATGCCAATATGCATGATCCTATGTGCACCTGGGTGCATGTAATTTCTAGCCTAAGTCTAGCAAATCAAGACAATCATGAAATCATGCTAACATCACAAAAATGCATGAAAAATGTAAAACAATATGAATAACAATGATGCAAGGCCTAAAATAGGGACAACTAGGCACTAAAAGATAAGAAAAATCATCAAAGGAAAATGTACCGTTGTGTTTGCCCCAAATATGCCTAAGACTAGATGCACAAAATGCAAAAAAAAGAGGCAACTTTTAAATATGCAAATGATGTCTAAATGATGTAAACTCTATATGTATGGAAAGACAATACAAAGGACAGCACAATGCAACAAAAATCAGTCCAATCCGACGTCGGGAGACAAAGGTATGCTCGAATGAACAAGGCCCCCGTGAATCTATCCCAAATCTGCCTAAGACTATATGCACAAAATGCAAAAATAGAGGCAACGTTTAAATATGCAAATGATGTCCAAATGATGTAAATGACATATGGATGGAAAGCTAATACAAAGGACAACACAATGCAACAAGAATCAGCTCAATCCGACATCGGGAGACAAAGTTATGCCCAAATGAATAAGGCCCCTATGAATAGAAATCCTGCCAGGCCAGAACAGTTAAAAGGTCCCTGGATGACCGTTTATACCATTTGAGCGGTCTATAGGATGACCGCCCAAGTGTTGGACGGTCCAGGGAGGACCGTTTATCACCCCAGAGGGTTTGGGCGGTCCTGGAGAGGCCGTTTAACGTGTTAGGCGGCCCTACGATAGACCGTTCAACCCTGACAGACCCGAAAATGGACAGAATGATAGAGAAACGTGGAGAAGACTATCCAAACCTGCATGAACACCGACCCAACATGCAAGAGACTAAAAATATAACTTGATGGGCACTAGGTGTCCCACCGTGATCGCCAAAAAACTGTAGGATGTAAATGTAATCTACCTCGCCCCGAGCTAAACAATGTAACCATGCATATAAGGGTGAAAGTGCATGAAATGGAAAGGGACGACAAAGAAGAGGAACCTGACCGTGATCGCCACCAAGGTTCTACGACATCAAAAGGATGAAGAAAGGATGAATACGGTGCCGTGTACCTTGGAAAATGAAGAAGAAGATGCGGCCTAATGGGAAGCCGCTACAACGTGTAATCGCGCTTGAAATGGGATGCGGGAAGCCGATGTGGGTGCACCTCCTCACCTCCTAGCTGGCTAGAAAGCAAGGGCCTCACGTCCTATTGATGGTCTCCTGCAAAACAAAGCCATGAAAACAAAAGAACACCCATTAGATCATGAAAGTGTAGCATGTGTGATGCGGGACGAGACCACATACACGACAAGCTCGTGACTGTCCATTAACGAGGGAAGCGTCGGACGTGCGCAGTTGAGAAACCGGCAATGAGCTAGGGTGATCGGCTCTCTCGTGTGCCCGGATCGGGTCACGGGACGGTGTCGCACTCTCTCGCAGCAGCGGTAATGAATAGATAAAGCGAGCTAGATATCCCTACACATGCTCTCTAGCAGCGGCATAAACAAATATATATGAAGTAAGCAAAATGCCAAGTAAGGGAGCGAATGCGATACCTCCACGCGCTCGGCGTGGGGAAGACGGACCCGGCCGAAACTTGTACTCCCAGGATAAATATTACACAATGATGACAGCAATGAAATATCTCCCACTCCACACAGGGAGGTAAAGGGCTACACAACTGGGCCCGGGAGGACCGAATTCGAGTTGACGGACGGCTTCTCGCGTCTCTTCGGCAGCACCCGAACTTGTGGCTGTCGGGCCCACGCGCTGTCCGGAGGGGCCTTGTGGGACCCGGTGGCACCGCTATAGTGGGGACACTTAGGGAAGTGCTCCCCGGACTAGCGGCACGCTGGTTCGCCGACCGGAGGCCAGGCGGCTCCGTTCGGCACCGGTCGGAATGACCGGCCACGGATCTGCCGGTTCTGTTTTCCGGCGCGCGCTCCGGCAAGAACGGACGCTGCGATCAGCCCCGACGTCGGAATGCAACGAAACTGGCGCCGTTGGAAAGCTGCTTCGAAGGGATTCAACCTTATGGGATTACAGAAAAAGAACAAAGCCTGTACTTCTGATTAGCAAATTTTGAATGTTGCTGTTGTACAGTGTCTGAACTCTCAGACTAGCAGGGAACGTTCATGTGGATTGCCTTTGACCACGAGGTAGACGTTTGAATCTGGGGTTGTATTCTTCAGAAAATTTGTGGGAAATCAAGCTAAAAAATTAGGACTATTTTTGGATCTGGATTTGGGGAAGGCTACGAATTTCTATGATTTGTTCACTAGCAGTGGGTCGGATCTGGAATCTGGCTGACAACACTATAGCTGAGGAAGAACACGAATTTTTAAAAATAGATGAAAGGCTGATCAAAAATTAAGAAAATTCTTGGATGTAGGGGATTATGGACAGAACTCCTAGTGAAATTGGAAGGGTTTGAAAAAATCAAAAAGAGGGTCGGAGGTGAGAAACACAGGGCTGCTATCACTGTAGATAGAGACAAAATAGATCTGGGAGTGAAAGACGCACGAAAATGGAAAAATACTAAACGGGGGATTTTGGACCTGAATTGTTTTGTGGATGATGGGGTGGAAGATGGGAACACACCATAAAAATTGCAGGCCAAGAAGAGGCTGTGGCTGATAGCAGGCATTTCGAGAAGAGACTGATGTCTGCCAAGGACAGAACTTCGACGGTGGCTCGTTGGCGGTCCGACGGCGGCACGAACGGCGGCGGCGGCGGCGGCACAGATCACAACCAGAGATTGGGGAAGGGGAATAGATATGATTCCACTCTAGAAAGGGGGTTGGAGAGGGAAGAACAGCAGGAGGAGGGGCTGGGGGCGCAAGAAGCTTCAAGCATTCAACACAATTTTTTGATTTTTTCACAGGAAGGTGGTCGGTTCTGGAAATTGGCTGAAAGCACTGTAGCAGAGATAGAACACGAATTTTGAAAATTGGATAGAAGGCGGATCAAAATTTAAGAAAATTCATGGAGGGAGGGGTTGAAGGAAAGAACTCCCAGTAAAATTGGGAGGGTTTGGAAAAATCAAAAAGTTGGTCGGAGATGGGAAACTGAGAGCTGTTGTCACTGTAGACAGAGACAAAACAGATCTGGGAATGTAAAATAAATGAAAATGGAAAATTACTAAATGGAGAAGTTTGGACGTGAAAATTTAAGTGGAGGTGGGGATTCAAGGCAAGAACACAGCCTCAAAATTTCATATCCATCTAAGCTCATGGATGGCAGCAAGAATTCACGAACTACACCTCTGTCCAGCAGAACAGAAACTTGAAGACGGGTCTACGGCGGCTCGAAGGCGGCACGAACGGCGGCGGCGGTGGCACAGATGAAGATCAGAGGTTGAGAGGGGGAGATAGAAGATTGATACACTCTAGAATTGCAGAGGGGCTGAGGGGAGAACTCCAGGAGAGGGGAAGGGGGCGCAAGCTTCATGAAATTTCAATAATTTTTCTAACATTTCACTAATATTCATATGAAAATACAATCTTTTATATGATTCACATCAAATGCAATGTGAACCCTTGGATCTAGGGGTGGGGATTGAAGGGCTGGGATTGCATGCCACAAACACAAAAAAAATGAATATAATATGCAAGGGGGGGCGGCCTATTGACTAGAGGGGGGGGGTTGAATGGAAGGTTGAAATGGTAGGTGGCCTACCTTGGACAAAATGAGCCACTTGTCTACCATGTGTCCATATGACCAGCCCACCCTTCTAGATGTCCACCTTGGAAGGTTGACCAGCCCCACAAGGTGACATGGACCAATGGGAGAGGGCTGAGGGCCCCCTTGCTGGTCCTACGGCATAATTGCATAAAAACCCACACAATCCATGGGAATGACTCCTTGGCTTATAAAGCCTTACATTTGCGTACATACTTTCCCAATGATATATACACAAACTAAAAGGATATAAATGTAAAAGAAAAAGTACAGGCTCGGTGTCGATTCCCATCAACTCTCCCCGGGTGGGAGGAACTCGACCCCGTCGAGTAGGGGTATGGATGCTCGAGTACTCCGGCGGATCCGTCACCGTGCCAAGTAGCACGGGTATGCTCCACTCCAAGTGATCGTCACCTTCTCATTCCATATATACTCGATATGCGCGAACTGCTATGGCTAAAGGTGGACACTCCGGGTGGGGCACTCTCAAAAGGGAAGGAAGCAGCTCGAAGACTCATTAGGAATCACCGCTGAGTCCCTATAGGTGACTGATCCGGGTATAGATGTGGAACCGATCCCATACTCATCGAATGGGTCCACTCGCCTCTTACGCATAAGAGAACGACAACGAGCTTGCACAAGACACATGCAGACTCACCAAACACTAACACACATATGCAAACAACACAAATAAGAAACGTACTCATGCATGACTCTAGACAAAACTAGTGTTAGTCAGACCCGTACATGGATGACGGCGGACCAGGACACCCGAATATGTGCCATACATGCATTTGACATAACCGGAGATGGGTGGCATGGGGTACACCTAAATGTCCAAGTATGACCCAGTCATGCATGGACGGCCCTTTAGATTTAGGAGACTTGAGTGGGCTAGGAAAGCCGGGTGTGGAAGAGCTGGGTGTAGGTGTATCATGGATGGGCTTGGTGGGTATGAAAGACCCGACCCGTAGGAAAGGGGTATGAAGGTGGACTTCCCCGAAGAAGTGAAGAGAATATGAAGGGTCTAGGGATCCACTAGGGAAGGGGTCAAAGGGATCAAAGAAGGTATGACCCCTTATGGTGGGTTCCAACATGACATGGTCCCAATCGTGAAATTCTTGAAGGTGCGGGTGGTCACCTTCCTCCGTCATGGTAGATGGGACCGTGTATAGGAAATATGACTCCTCCCTCGGAAGCAAAGTCATGAAGTCGGGCTCATCCGGTAGCGGGAGAAGTAGAAGAACCTCCATGGTGATACAACCCACGGTGCACTCGGAGGTAATGGACCCGAAGGCCAGATGGGTGAAGCTACGACTCGTAGGTTGGTCGAAGTCTCGGGCCAACATATGTGTCAACTTCCATTGCGAATCTAATCCCATGACAAGATCGTCTAACGTGTCAACATGGTGACTAGATCGAAATGTGGTATGGAAGGAGTTGACCGGCACTAAAGGTAGGGTGTGGTCCATGGATAGAAAGGGATGTGGGACCGAGCCTTCTTTGAGCCATCTAAGAAGTGGCTCAGCTATATAAAGAGTACCCGTTAGAAATACGGGTGGCTCGGGCTTTGGTAGTTCCAAATGAGATGGTTCCGAATCAAGTTCGGAAATAGAGAGTGATGACATTGGAGCTCTCATGGGTGAGGAAGGAATGTCCTTCTCATGGTGAAGGGGTCCTTGGGGTGGCTCCGGGAACAACCAATCTACCCCGATAGACCGATCTAGGCTAGTACTAAACCGATCTAGGCTTGTACTAAACCTTTGCACTTGTCCCATCATGGCTTGGAACATTGTGCCCACTTCATCGGGACTATAGGCTCGGGATGCGGCCATGGTTGTAAAGATGGGGTTGGGTCCCCTAGGAATGGAGATGTAAGACCATTTTTTTTAAGTTTAAAAGTAAAATGTGATGCACCTAGACATAACCAAAACTCGGTACACGGCGGAGATAACCGATCCGAAGACCACTCGCGCAAGTGTGCGACCTTCCTGATAGGCGTAGCCTAACGTTCGGACAACACCTTTTGATATACCGGGTTATTGGGATGCAATGCAAAAGACACTTTTTTTTGACACCCTAGACTCAACTTGCTCTGATACCAAATTGATGCGGGACTAGACCACAGACACGACAAGCTCGTGACTGTCCCTTAACAAGGGAAGCGTCGGACGTGCGCGGTTGAGAAACCGGCAATGAGATAGGGTGATCGGCTCTCTCGTGTGCCCGGATCGGGTCACGGGACGGTGTCGCGCTCTCTCGCAGCAGCGGTAATGAATAGATAAAGCGAGTTAGATATCCTTACACATGCTCTCTAGCAGCGGCATAAACAAATATATATGAAGTAAGCAAAATGCCAAGTAAGGGAGCGAATGTGATACCTCCACGCGCTCGGCGTGGGGAAGATGGACCCGGCCAAAACTCGTACTCCCGGGATAAATATTACACAATGATGACAGCAATGAAATATCACCCACTTCACGCAGAGAGGTAAAGGGCTACACAACTGGGCCCGGGAGGACCGAATTCGGGTTGACGGGCGGCTTCTCGCGTCTCTTCGGCAGCACCCGAACTTGTGGCTGTGGGGCCCACGCGCTGTCCGGAGGGGCCGTGTGGGACCCGGTGGCACCGCTGTAGTGGGGACACTTAGGAAAGCACTCCCCGGACTGGCGGCACGCTGGTTCGCCGGCCGGAGGCCAGGCGGCTCCGTTCGGCACCGGTCGGAATGACCGGCCACGGATCTGCCGGTTCTATTTTCTGGCGCGCACTCCGGCGAGAACGGACGCTGCGATCAGCCCCGACATCGGAATGCAACGAAACTGGCGCCATTGGAAAGCTGCTTCGAAGGGCTTCAACCTTAAGGGAGTATAGAAAAATAACAAAGCCTGTACTTCTGATTGGCGAATTTTAAATGTTGCTGTTGTACAGTGTCTGAACTCTCAGACTAGCAGGGAACTTTCCTGTGGATTGCCTTTGAACGTGCGGTAGACGTCCGAATCTGGGGTTTTGTTCTTCAGAAAAGTTGTGGGAAATCAAGCTATAAAACCAGGACTATTTTTGGATCTGGATTTGGTTAAGGCTACGAATTTCTATGATTTTTTCACTAGCAGTGGGTCGGATCTGGAATCTGGCAGACAATACTGTAGCTGAGGAAGAACACGAATTTTTAAAAATAGATGGAAGGCTGATCAAAAATTAAGAAAATTCTTGGATGTAGGGGATTATGGACAGAACTCCTAGTGAAATTGGAAGTGTTTGGAAAAATCAAAAAGAAGGTCAGAGGAGAGAAACACATGGCTATTGTCACTGTAGATAGAGACAAAACAGATCTGGCAGTGAAAGAAGCACGAAAATGGAAAAATACTAAACGGGGGATTTTGGACCTGAATTGTTTTGTGGATGATGGGGTGGAAGATGGGAACACACCATAAAAATTGCAGGCCAAGAAGAGGCTGTGGCTGATAGCAGGCATTTCGAGAAGAGACTGCTGTCTGCCAAGGACAGAACTTCGACGGTGGCTCGTTGGCTGTCCGACGGCGGCACGAACGGCGGCGGCACAGATGACAACCAGAGATTGGGGAAGGGGAATAGATATGATTCCACTCTAGAAAGGGGGTTGGAGAGGGAAGAACAGCAGGAGGAGGGGCTGGGGGTGCAAGAAGCTTCAAGCATTCAACACAATTTTCTGATTTTTTCACTGGAAGGTGGTCGGTTCTGGAAATTGGTTGAAAGCACTGTAGCAGAGATAGAACATGAATTTTGAAAATTGGATAGAAGGCGGATCAAAATTTAAGAAAATTCATGGAGGGAGGGGTTGAAGGAAAGAACTCCCAATAAAATTGGGAGGGTTTGAAAAAATCAAAAAGGTGATCGGAGATGAAAAACTCAGAGCTGTTGTCACTGTAAATAGAGACAAAATAGATCTGGGAATGCAAAATAAACGAAAATGGAAAATTACTAAATGGAGGAGTTTGGACGTGAAAATTTAGGTGGAGGTGGGGATTCAAGGCAAGAACACACCCTCAAAATTTTAAATCCATCTAAGCTCGTGGATGGTAGCAAGCATTCACGAACTACACCTCTGTCCAGTAGAACATAAACTTGAAGACGGGTCTGCGGTGGCTCGAAGGCGGCACGAACGGCGGCGGCGGCGGCACAGATGAAGATCAGAGGTTGAGAGGGGGAGATAGAAGATTGATACACTCTAGAATTGCAGAGGGGCTGAGGGGAGAACTCCAGGAGAGGGGAAGGGGGCGCAAGCTTCAAGAAATTTCAACAATTTTCCTAACATTTCAGTAATATTCATATGAAAATACAATCTTTTATATGATTCACATCAAATGCAATGTGAACCCTTGGATCTAGGGGTGGGGATTGAAGGGCTGGGATTGCATGCCACAAACACAAAAAAATGAATATAATATGCAGGGGGGCGGCCTATTGACTAGAGGGGGGGTTGAATGGAAGGTTGAAATGGTAGGTGTCCTACCTTGGACAAAATGAGCCACTTGTCTACCATGTGTCCATATGACCAGCCCACCCTTCTAGATGTCCACCTTGGAAGGTTGACCAGCCCCACAAGGTGACATGGACCAATGGGAGAGGGCTGAGGGCCCCCTTGCTGGTCCTACGGCATAATTGCATAAAAACCCACACAATCCATGGGAATGACTCCTTGGCTTATAAAGCCTTACATTTGCGTACATACTTTCCCAAGTATATATACACAAACTAAAAGGATATAAATGCAAAAGAAAAAGTACAGGCTCGATGTCGATTCCCATCAATGTGTCCCGAAATGATAAATTAACATGAAAGAATGGGGGAGAACGCACCGGGGGAGGGTTTTTAACCCCTAAAAATGGGTGCAAAAGCAAGGTGGGAGTGTTGTGCATGCATAGAATTTGAAATCATGGAATTTGATGGAGAAATGGGGGAGAAAATGTTGTGTAAAACGGAGAAAAATGCATGAACGTGCCGAAACAGCGCAAAAAAACTAAGTGTAAAACTGTGATGATTTGTGAAAAGTAGAGGGAGAGAACTAAGCCTAGGTATGAAGAAAGAGAGCTCGGAGAGATGAAAAATGAAGAAGATACTCCCCTCTTCAAGATGAGACCAATGGAGGACGAAGAGGATGCCGGATGACTCCGCCCCGAGCCGACGAAGGGCGCCCCGTCGCACAGGTTCAAGAACTCGTGATGATTTGCAAAAAGTATGGGCGAAGTTAGGAGGGTAAACGAAGATGAAATCCAGCAAATAAGGTATCAAAATGAAGCCTATACTTCCCTCAATAGCATGGGGTCAAAGGTTTGAGATGAGGATTTGGCATGGCTTCCCCCCAAGTTCAAGAAGAGCCCCCCCGTCGCGTAGGCGAACTGGGCAGGTTTATATAGAAAAAGGGTGAAAACCTTAACTTTCTGCTGCGATTTCAGAGGATAGAGTCCACCAAATCTCGAGATCTATGGATCAATCTCGAGATAATAGATAAGATAAGAGGTAGGAACAAACGGGACTCTTTTTGGTTGAAGATTGTGGAAGTTATGGCTCTTGGAAGAAGGCTCCGGAACCTAATCTGCATGGATTTTTGGTTGCACGAAATGAGTAAATCCCTAACTTGGGGCCAAGATTCCAGGAGATCCGGTGCATGAAAAGTCGTGCCCTTTGGATCAAATTGAAGATAATACAAAGGGCAAGAGATAGAAACAAACGGAGGTCAATTTGGTGGAGGATTCTAGAAGATAGAGCCCTAACAAAGAGGCCTCATTGCACAGGTTTGACCTTAGAATCCGGCGGCGAAGAAGACGGAGTTCCGGAACTTGTGGACTCTCTGTTAGTTGGACGGTCGCACGATAGATCGCTTTTCAAGATAAACGGTCTAGGAAAGACCATCCTTAATAATATAAACGCTCATGGTGTGACCGCCTAACGACTGGGGGCGACCGGAGAGCTTTTGGCATGAAAATAGCTAAACGGTCTTCCAAAAACTATTTTTCCACATAAACGGTCTCAAGAAGATCGTTTTTATACATTTTAAAAATAAAATTAAAAATTAAAAAAAAATTAAAAAAATTATTGTTCATGGATGGTCAACTGTTGACCGTTTATAGGTGTTGGGCGGTCCACATGGGACCGTGTGAACAGTAACGGTCAACAGTTGACCGTTTATCAAGGTTAGGCTGTCAAGCTCGTGCGACTTTGAGAATTAGAGCATATCTCTCAAACGGTGCAGAACTAGCCAAAGTGGTAGAAGAAGAAATTATAGATAACGGAGAGCGGAACAACTTTCATGAAGAGATCAAGATGAAAAAATGATCAGAGGAGAGAGAAAATAGGGTGGGAATAGAGAAAAATATTGAAGCCTGAAAACGGTGGAGAACTGGAGAATGGAGTAGAAGAAGAAAATGTAGGGCTTTAAAAATGGAACAACTTTGGTGAAGGACACTCAATGAATAGAAGAAAGGAAGAGGATGATGAAGGACCACTTTTTAAGACTACGCAGCGAAAGGGGCCGAACGCTTGAGGGAAGTCGACCTAAATGGGCCAGAAGTTGATAAGATAAGCTCCAAGGCTCTGAGAAATAATGATCTCCAAGGCTCAATGGGAATGGAATAATGAAATGGGCTCGAAATCCATCCAAGGAATGCTCCAAAATAATGGATAATTTGGGACATCCAAAATTGATGAATAAGGGAAATAATGCAACTTGCAGGCTAAAAACGGGTGTCAACACCAATGAACTATTTTGATCTTTCAATTTTTGAATCTCTTCAGCAAGTTTTTCATTTTGTAGTTTTTCAAATGAATTTCCAGTCATTGAGGTATGTTCAAGTTCATTCTTTTGAAAACTGACTTTTTCATTTGTCATTGCATTCATAGTTTCATTGGATTCAAATTTATCATTCACATTTCTAAAGATTTCTATTTCCTTTCTTAGTTCCCTCAGCTTTTCAGACTTATCAACAATCAGAGTAGCTTTCCTTTTTTCCAGAAGGAGCAGTTTTTTAGATATGGCGGAATTCAACATTTTCAGCTTCTCATTGTCTTCTTTTATTTGTTGAAGTTCTAAAATTTCAGCCTGTAAAGATTTGTTTTCAGATTTCAGATTTACAATCAATTCTTTGTGCTCTTCATCATCATGCATGTAAGACTCAACTAGTTTTTCGAGCTCGGTGCATTTTCCACATGTATAATTGTCATGTTTCTTTTTCAATTTTTTTATTTTCATATTTTAATGATTTGTATCTATCAAACAGTTCATCATAAGAATTCACTAATTCATCATAGCTCAATTCATCCTCTTCCTCGGAATCAGAATTTACCTTAAAGTTTTCCTCGCTTTGGCTTTCATTTTCTTTGTTTGCCATGAGGCGCTCACTATTGTTGCATCTTTCTTTTTCGGCATCGCTTAGCCCATCCAAGACATCTTTGGCTGACCTACAAGATAAAATAAAAGGATAAATGTTAGTGTTCACTACAGCCTTAAGAGTATTCAAAACTAAAAGATTGTCAGAATCTTTTTTCTTGTGCTCATCGGTCCATTTTGACTTATCTTTTGGTAGAACATGAGGACCGTGAGTCATTAAGTTCAAAAGCCTCGGATTAGTACTAGAAATCCAAACACACAACTTTCCTAGCCATGATGCAAAATCAAAACCATCAAAGATTGGAATCACGTTCACGCTAGCCATCATGAAACGATCTTTTCTCCTAGACCGTGAGGTCCACTAAAAAATCAGAGACTAGGCTCTGATACCAATTGTTGGCCCAGAGTAGATGGCGAACAAGAAGGGGGGTTGAATTGTCCCCTTGTCGAGATGACGGATTTTAAAAACTTTCTTTACAGAATACAGTGGAATTAAAACTATCAACGTTGATTAGCCCAAACTCAAGTGAGATTAAAAGAGTTCTCTCGATCTTTCCAATCTCACACGAATAAATCTAAGCACGGAATGATTAACAATCAATCCAAACACAGATAGCAGATGTAGAAATGTGCAGTGGTGTAGTGAGAAAAAATCTATTTAATGGACCTGTGAAGGGAGATAGAAGAAATGGTCAATCACACAGGCAATCGCATGAGACACAAAGATTTTTAGGTGGTTCGGGACCACGATAGGCTCCATATGTCCACCCCTCACCGAACTCGATGAGACTTCACTACACGCTACTTGCGTAGCAACACGGGGACGAACCCCAACCACACACACACTGCTTCTGCAGCAATACACACACGGGGCCTGGCCCCAAAACGTTGCCACTGTAGCACACACACACACACACACACACCATCGGGGAACAACCCTGGACACTAAAACCACACGGAGATGCAGCTCCATCCACACACACAATGGTATTCAAAGTTTGATCAAATGAAGGATATACAATAAACGCCCACGATATGAATCTATGTTCAAATATAAAGGATGGAAATGAAGGATCCAGGAATCCCCCTCAGATCCGCAGTGAAAGCTCATAGACGGGATGAATGGGTGCGCTGGGAATGCCCGATCACGGAGAGGAAGCCGTCCAGAATTGATGGAGATGCCCAGAAGGAATCTTGAGCTACCGCGCTCCAGACTGAATCAGATCAGCATGTTTTCTCATTGAAGGTAGTCTCCTTTTTCTTCCCTCTCCTTCAAGGTGCGCAACACCTTCTCCACGTTCTTCTTCTCCTGCAAGAAAGTGTAGAACGATAATCGCAGGGGATTGATCTCCTGCGATGGAGATCGTAGGATATAAATAGGGCAAGGATATAGAACTAAAGACCACAAAAGCCCTGGTAACAAACTTTCAAAGCTACACCCATACCATAGGAGAAACCCTAAGGGTAATGGTGTAAAAGACCAAGTCAAATGGATCATGAAAAGTGGGTTTCGGTACCAAACCCGTAAACCCGTTTCCAGACGCCCAGGGACAAGTTAATCAGCCTAAAAACATTATCACAATTAAAAGCCCAAAGTCGTCGGTGCACATAATGTAAAACACAAAAACAAAAGTTGGTGCACAATGTGTAAAGCATAAAGATAAGTCTATGCACATTGTGTAGCATAGACATGTGCACAATGTGCATATATGACAAGGTCAGTGCAAAGATTTAGCAGCTAAGGTCGGTGTAGAGTTTTAGATAGATGCACATATGAACAAAAGTGCAAATGCCAAAGTCGGTGTAAACTATTAACAACTGCTAGAGACGCAGACAATAGCAAGTCAATGAACTCTATGTAAGACCCAAAGAGCAGGTCGGTGCAAGGATAGTCGGTGCAAGGATAGTATCGCGCACAAGTGCAAGCATCAGGTAGGTCAGTGCAAAGATGGTATCATGTACAAGAAAGGTCTGTGCAAGCATGGCCAAGGTCTGTGCTAGTGTGACCAAGTCTAAGCAAATGAAGCAGAGTCTGTGCATAGAACCAAAGGTCTGTGCACATTTAGAAAGTCGATGCACTTCTATAGGGTCGGTGCACACAATGGGTCAATGCAAGGTTTTAGCTGCGCACAAGTCAATGCAAATGCAAGGTCGGTGCAAAAATTGTGTAGGCTATGGTATGAAAGGGTCGGTGCAAGTTCTTAAGATGTAAAGACAGTCGATGCAGACCCACGTGACAGCCAAGCCTAGACCTGTGGGGTTTTGAGAAAGAAATGCCCAGGGGTCGACCCTTGGGGTCGACCCATGACCATGGACTTAACAAAATGAATTCAAGTCCAAGAACATCAAACCCCATTACCATAATACATGAATCAAGCCCAATCTAGGCACATGGATTAAATCAGAAAATGGATTCTTACTTCTCCAAAGTTTGGAGAGCAAAATGGAACCTACACTTGGTGTTAATAAAATAGTCAAGACAATCTTAAAGCAATTCAAATTCATGAGAATTATAAGTCAAAGCAGTTCAAGAAGCCATTTTCAACCCTAGATTCTTACCATTGATGAGAGCAATTTACATATTGAATCTGCAATATCTTGAAACACAAGATCTTGTCAGTCCAAGTTTGAGAGTCGAGTCTATGCACATGAAAAACCAAGAGGCAAGATCAATGCAAGTTCAGCCAAGGTCTATGCATATTAGGCCAAGGTCTGAACACATGAAGCACACCTGATTACCACTGCATAACTATAAATAATGACTTAATTTTCAGCAATATGAATAGAGAATTCATACAATTCAATGCATACAACCTAAGTTCAGTCCAATAAAAACTGAACTCAATCTAATCACATAGATATTGAGAATGCAGTCCAAGATTTTAGTAATGAGCTACACAAGCTCACTTATCAAGGTATTGATCATCATGAACTCAAATGCAATACATGAACCAATACATGAACCTCATCCAACACAATTAAGCCAAAGACCCATGTAAAGCATTTATGTCAGTTCATTAAAAACCCATATAGGATATGCATGAAAGCCAAAAATACAGAGCTACTAAAACATAATGTTTTCACAAGTTAGTTCCAAAGTCTCATGCACAGCACGCATGAGGCATCATCAAAATTATATTCGTGAAGGATCATAAAATTTCAACCTGCAAAGCAAGATATCATCATGTTAGCTTGTTTATCATCAAGATGCCATTAAACATAAAACACACAATATATTGGAGTAATCAAAACCATTGTCAAAGACAAGGAGGGACGCACAGAACCCAACAATCTCCCCCTTTTTGATGATGACAATATATTGTGACCACCAAAACTCTCTCCCCCTTTAGCATTATCAAAAAATGGGGGATTAAGAAGCAACTGTAAAGTTTCCAAAAATGAATGAGACATGAGGGCACAAACCCAGCAATTAACCTCCCACGAAGGGAAGGTATGGAGACCAAAACCAAGCAGGAATTTAAAATTTTATGTGCAATTAGCAGATGTGTGAAATAGGTGCAAATGTTCAATTTTTGTAAGTTTTTGCTATTTGTGTGACTAATTATGCACAAGTAGTATAAAGAAACTATATATGCAAAATGTAAAACTAAGCTATGCACAAATTGTATTGTGCTTAAAAAGCACATTATTCTCCCCAATTGTCAAGAACAAAAATCAACTGACAATGGGTTATTTAACCTATTATTTACAAGTATAACCTATAGATGCAAAACATAGAATGAAGTATGATATGATCAAGACGGATCAAGCATTCAGGCACTCAAGCATGCATAAATAAATATATACTCATGCAAGTCTCTTCGGGGCAGGTGTAAGGATAACGCAATCGATTATAGAACATAATGTGCATGAGCAATACTAAGAAGGTCGTGCTTACATGAATAAAGTACTACATTAACCATGAAAGATGATTGATTCATAAAGGACATTCAAGTAATCAAACCCAAGGTGCATATGTGAAGATTGAGCAATGAAGTTCAAGTCAATATGAAAATTAGATTTTCTAAAGAACACTAAAAAGAACTTATCATCCATACACTTTCATACACAATGCTCGAATATTGGTAGCTACGTATGACCCCAATTTATAATTACTAAAAATGGTGTGACTAACATTTTGACACGAGTCATGCCCTTTGTTTCAGGGGAAATTCCCGGTTACTCAGTTTCATCACCTTTTATGATGTGGATGAGACACTTTTCGACGCGAGTTGTACCCTTTGTCTCCGGGGCACTTCCCGGCTACTCGGTGGTAAATCACACTTATTTTAATATGGATTAGTTTCTCCTTTCGACGCGAGTTTCCTCCTTTGTTTTAGGGGGGATTCTAGGCTACTCGGATCCACGTTCCACTTATACGACTTTTGATGGGGTGAACAGCTCTTTCCTCACGAGACATGTGATTTCCATGTAGAGAATCAATAGTCCTCAAAAGTGTAGAGTAGAAAATAGTAATCCTTATTAGATTTAATCATTATCTCAAAAATATACATTTTGTGTGGGTGGTTGTATTGAATGTAAAAGATGAATTAGCCTTTTCACAGAAATGTCTCCCCCTAAATATATGCACAGTTATAAAAAATATCCCCCTTAATATATGCCATGTAACAAACATGTCTAAATCAATGCAACTTCATTTAGCAAGGGATGAGTCATAGGAGGAGTCAAAAAATGGGTGATATTTTATATACACTCAAACATGCCTTGAGATTTAATTTTCAAGCAAGTTGATTATCGGTACTTGGCGGAGAACGTAGGTCCGAAGATCACCTCACGCGTAGTGAAAGCTTTCGGCTGAACATAATCCAACCTTCTACTAACACCATTTTATATACCGAATAATCATGACATTCAAGCACAGAAGTATGCAATGATATGTAAGTATATGCATGTAACTTGAAAAGATGATTGAAAAATTATTCCTATTCATAAGTATGCAAAGATGTATATCATATGTGTAATGAGTATCATGTAGCTAAGTATATGTTCTATATATGCACAAGTGAATTGTTATTTGCAAAAATTGATCAAAAGTGTGAAAACTCTATGTGCAGTGTAAGGCATTCAAAACCAAATTTATTCACAAGATGTGAAAAGAGAAGCATTCAAGACAACTACTCATTAGACTCAAAAGATCTCAACATTTCTAAAGTTACCAAAATCAATGAAGCAAAATTGCATACATTTTTCTCTAAACATGATTTTTACCTTTTCAGGTTTTTCAACGAGAACCTAAGCAAAACGAATTTCAAACCAAACCATTTTTGTTTCTCGCCTTATGCGTCCTTTATTTATCGACATTTTCGTTATCCTCAAGGCGCCCCTGCAAAACAGATTTCTCATTTCGAGATTTTGGATACCCAAGCCATCTTGGGTCCCGAGGGGTTAGTTCTATCATGAACAAATATGTTCTTTTTGTTTTTTCTCTCATACCATTCATCATCGGCCCTCATCATGGTACAATTATCCATTGAGTGTCCATTCAGGCCACAGTAAAAGCAGTGAGAAGTTTTTCTTTTTATGGACCAATTTTTATCATTTTTCATTGAATTACAATTATTCATCACGTGTCCATGTTCACCACAGTAATAGCATGAAAAATTCGTTTTGACATACAATTTATCCTCATTTTTCTTTGTAAAGTAATTTTGAAAAATATGACCATGTAATCCATAGTAATAGCAATGAACATTGAAGTTTTTCTTCATAGGTTTTTCATGATGTTTGGAATCATCAACAAATTCCATTGTCGACTTCAATGCCTCATTATCATCGAATTTTATCAAAGAATAATCATACATGTCATGACCAAAATTTCCGCAGTAATAACATGAAACATTCCTTCTTTTTCTTGATGCATGATTATGTTTAACAGTTGAGAGTTTTTCATGCACACAAGAGCAATCATCAACATTTTTCAATTCTTGATTTTCTTTATCACAAGTAGAGAATTACTCATTCAAATTCTTAATCTCATTTTCCAATGATGAGATATGCAGTTCACAATTAACAAGTTGTGCTTCACACAAAGTAACTTTATCATTCAACATACAATTGATAGATTTGTAGCTTGCAATTTTCTTTTCTAAAACATGAATGTTTTCAAAAGCATCAACAATATGTTTTCCTTTTTCAAACATATGGAGTTTATCAACCAATGAACTATTTTGATCTTTCATTTTTTGAATCTCTTCAGCAAGTTTTTGATTTTGAAATTTTTCAAACGAATTTCCAGTCATTGAGGTATGTTCAAGTTCATTCTTTTGAAAACTAACTTTTTCATTTGTCATTGCATTCATAGTTTCATTGGATTCAAATTTATCATTCAGATTTCTAAAGCTTTCTATTTCCTTTCTTAGTTCCCTCAGCTTTTCAGACTTGTCAACAATCAGAGTAGCTTTCCCTTTTTCCAGAAGGAGTAGTTTTTCAGATATGGCGGAATTCAACATTTTCAGCTTCTCATTGTCTTCTTTTATTTGTTGAAGTTCTAAAATTTCAGCCTGTAAAGATTTGTTTTCAGATTTCAGATTTGCAATCAATTCTTTGTGCTCTTCATCATCATGCATGTGAGACTCAACTAGTCTTTCGAGCTCGGTGCATTTTCCACATGAAGAATAGTCATGTTTCTTTTTCAATTTTCTGTTTTCAGATTTTAATGATTTGTATCTATCAAACAGTTCATCATAAGCATTCACTAATTCATCATAGCTCAATTCATCCTCTTCCTCGGAATCAGAATTTATCTTAGAGTTTTTCTCGCTTTGGCCTTCATTTTCTTTGTTTGCCACGAGGCACTCACCATTGTTGCATCTTTCTTTTTTGGCCTCGCTTAGCCCATCCAAGACATCTTTGGCTGACCTACAAGATAAAACAAAAGGATAAGCGTTAGTGTTCACTGCAGCCTTAAGAGTATTCAAAATAAAAAGATTGTCAGAATCCTTTTTCTTGTGCTCATCGGTCCATTTTGACTTATCTTTTGGTAGAACATGAGGACCGTGAGTCATTAAGTTCAAAAGCCTCGGATTAGTACTAGAAATCCAAACACACATCTTTCCTAGCAATGATGCAAAATCAAAACCATCAAAGATAGGAATCACGTTCACGCTAGCCATCATGAAACGATCTTTTCTCCTAGATCGTGAGGTCCGCTAAAAAATCAGAGACTAGGCTATGATACCAATTGTTGGCCCAGAGGAGATGGCGGACAAGAAGGGGGGTTGGATTGTCCCCTTATCGAGATGGCGGATTTTAAAAACTTTCTTTACAGAACATAGTGGAATTAAAACTATCAACGTTGATTAGCCCAAACTCAAGTGACATTAAAAGAGTTCTCTCGATCTTTTCGATCTCACACGAATAAATCTAAGCACAGAACGATTAACAATCAATCCAAACACGGATAGCGGATGTAGCAATGTGCAGTGGTGTAGTGAGTAAAAATCTATTTAATGGACCTGTGAAGGGAGATAGAAGAAATGGTCAATCACACAGGCAATCGCATGAGACACAAAGATTTTTAGGTGGTTCGGGACCACGACGGGCTCCCTACGTCCACCCCTCACCGAACTCGGTGAGCCTTCACTACACGCTACTTGCGTAGCAACAGGGGGATGAACCCCAACCACACACACGCTGCTTCCGTAGCAATACACACACGGGGCCTAGCCCCAAAACCCTGCCACTGCAGCACACACACACACACAATGTCGTGGAACAACCCTGGACACTAAAACCACACGGAGACGCAGCTCCATCCACACACACAATGATATTCAAAGTTTGATCAAATGAAGGATATACAATAAACGCCCATGATATGAATCTATGTTCAAATATAAAGGATGGAAATGAAGGATCTAGGAATCCCCCTCAGATCCGTAGTGAAAGCTCGTAGACGGGATGAATGGGTGCGTTGGGAACGCCCGGTCACGGAGAGGAAGCCGTCCAGAACTGATGGAGATGCCCAGGAGGAATCTTGAGCTACAGCCCTCCAGACTGAATCAGATCGGCATGTTTTCTCATTGAAGGCAGTCTCCTTTTTCTTCCCTCTCCTTCAAGGTGAGCAACACCTTGTCCACGTTCTTCTTCTCCTGTAAGAAAGTATAGAACAATAAGCGCAGGGGATTGATCTCCTACGATGGAGATCGCAGGATATAAATTGGGCAGGGATATAGAACTAAAGACCACAAAATCCCTTGTAACAACCTTTAAAAGCTACACCCATACCATAGGAGAAACCCTATGGGTAATGGTGTAAAAGACCAAGTCAAATGTATCATGAAAAGTGGGTTTCGGTACCAAACCCGTAAACCCGTTTCCAGACGCCCAGGGACAAGTTAATCAGCCTAAAAACATTATCACAATTAAAAGCCCAAAGCCGTCAGTGCACATTATGTAAAACACAAAAATAAAAGTTGGTGCACAATGTGTAAAGCATAAAGATAAGTCTATGCACATTGTGTAGCATAGACATGTGCACAATGTGCATATATCACAAGGTCAGTGCAAAGATTTAGCAGCTAAGGTCGGTGTAGAGTTTTAGATAGATGCACATATGAACAAAAGTGCAAATGCCAAAGTCGGTGTAAACTATTAACAACTGCTAGAGACGCAGACAATAGCAAGTCAGTGCACTCTATGTAAGACCCAAAGAGCGGGTCGGTGCAAGGATAGTATCGCACACAAGTGCAAGCATCAGGTAGGTCAGTGCAAAGATGGTATCACGTACAAGAAAGGTCTGTGCAAGCATGACCAAGGTCTGTGCTAGTGTGACCAAGTCTAAGCAAATGAAGCAGAGTCTGTGCATAGAACCAAAGGTCTGTGCACATTTAGAAAGTCGATGCACTTCTATAGGGTCGGTGCACACAATGGGTTAGTGCAAGGTTTTAGCTGCGCACAAGTCAATGCAAATGGGAATGGAATAATGAAATGGGCTCGAAATCCATCCAAGGAACGCTCCAAAATAATGGGTAATTTGGGACATCCAAAATTGATGAATAAGGGAAATAACGCAACTTGTAGGCTAAAAACGGGTGTCAACACCAATGAACTATTTTGATCTTTCAATTTCTAAATCTCTTCAGCAAGTTTTTCATTTTGTAGTTTTTCAAATGAATTTCCAATCATTGAGGTATGTTCAAGTTCATTCTTTTGAAAACTGACTTTTTCATTTGTCATTGCATTCATAGTTTCATTGGATTCAAATTTATCATTCACATTTCTAAAGATTTCTATTTCCTTTCTTAGTTTCCTCAGCTTTTCAGACTTATCAACAATCAGAGTAGCTTTCCTTTTTTCCAGAAGGAGCAATTTTTTAGATATGGCGGAATTCAACATTTTCAGCTTCTCATTGTCTTCTTTTATTTGTTGAAGTTCTAAAATTTCAGCCTGTAAAGATTTATTTTCAGATTTCAGATTTACAATCAATTCTTTGTGCTCTTCATCATCATGCATGTAAGACTCAACTAGTCTTTCGAGCTCGGTGCATTTTCCACATGTAGAATTGTCATGTTTCTTTTTCAATTTTTCTATTTTCATATTTTAATGATTTGTATCTATCAAACAGTTCATCATAAGAATTCACTAATTCATCATAGCTCAATTCATCCTCTTCCTCGGAATCAGAATTTACCTTAGAGTTTTCCACGCTTTGGCTTTCATTTTCTTTGTTTGCCACGAGGCGCTCACCATTGTTGCATCTTTCTTTTTCGGCATCGCTTAGCCCATCCAAGACATCTTTGGCTGACCTACAAGATAAAATAAAAGGATAAACGTTAGTGTTCACTATAGCCTTAAGAGTATTCAAAACTAAAAGATTGTCAGAATCTTTTTTCTTGTGCTCATCGGTCCATTTTGACTTATCTTTTGGTAGAACATGAGGACCGTGAGTCATTAAGTTCAAAAGCCTCGGATTAGTACTAGAAACCCAAACACACAACTTTCCTAGCCATGATGCAAAATCAAAACCATCAAAGACAGGAATCATGTTCACACTAGCCATCATGAAACGATCTTTTCTCCTAGACCGTGAGGTCCACTAAAAAATCAGAGACTAGGCTCTGATACCAATTGTTGGCCCAGAGTAGATGGCGGACAAGAAGGGGGGTTGAATTGTCCCCTTGTCGAGATGGCGGATTTTAAAAACTTTCTTTACAGAATACAGTGGAATGAAAACTATCAATGTTGATTAGCCCAAACTCAAGTGAGATTAAAAGAGTTCTCTCGATCTTTCCGATCTCACACGAATAAATCTAAGCACGGAATGATTAACAATCAATCCAAACACAGATAGCGGATGTAGCAATGTGCAGTGGTGTAGTGAGAAAAAATCTATTTAATGGACCTGTGAAGGGAGATAGAAGAAATGGTCAATCAGGCAGGGAATCGGATGAGACACAAAGATTTTTAGGTGGTTCGGGACCACGATAGGCTCCATATGTCCACCCCTCACCGAACTCGGTGAGGCTTCACTACACGCTACTTGCGTAGCAACACGGGGACGAACCCCAACCACACACACACTGCTTCTGCAGCAATACACACACGGGGCCTGGCCCCAAAACATTGCCACTGTAGCACACACACACACACACACACACACACACCATCGGGGAACAACCCCGGACACTAAAACCACACGGAGACGCAGCTCCATCCACACACACAATGGTATTCAAAGTTTGATCAAATGAAGGATATACAATAAACGCCCACGATATGAATCTATGTTCAAATATAAAGGATGGAAATGAAGGATCTAGGAATCCCCCTTAGATCCGCAGTGAAAGCTCATAGACGGGATGAATGGGTGCGCTGGGAATGCCCGATCACGGAGAGGAAGCCGTCCAGAATTGATGGAGATGCCCAGAAGGAATCTTGAGCTACCGCGCTCCAGACTGAATCAGATCAGCATGTTTTCTCATTGAAGGCAGTCTCCTTTTTCTTCCCTCTCCTTCAAGGTGCGCAACACCTTCTCCACGTTCTGCTTCTCCTGCAAGAAAGTATAGAACGATAATTGCAGGGGATTGATCTCCTGCGATGGAGATCGTAGGATATAAATAGGGCAAGGATATAGAACTAAAGACCACAAAAGCCCTTGTAACAAACTTTCAAAGCTACACCCATACCATAGGAGAAACCCTAAGGGTAATGGTGTAAAAGACCAAGTCAAATGGATCATGAAAAGTGGGTTTCGGTACCAAACCCGTAAACCCGTTTCCAGACGCCCAGGGACAAGTTAATCAGCCTAAAAACATTATCACAATTAAAAGCCCAAAGTCGTCGGTGCACATAATGTAAAACATAAAAACAAAAGTTGGTGCACAATGTGTAAAGCATAAAGATAAGTCTGTGCACATTGTGTAGCATAGACATGTGCACAATGTGCATATATAACAAGGTCGGTGCAAAGCTTTAGTAGCTAAGGTCGGTGCAGAGTTTTAGATAGATGCACATATGAACAAAAGTGCAAATGCCAAAGTCGGTGCAAACTATTAACAACTGCTAGAGACGTAGACAATAGCAAGTCGGTGCACTCTATGTAAGACCCAAAAAGTAGGTCGGTGCAAGGATAGTATCACGCACAAGTGCAAGCATCATGTAGGTCGGTGCAAAGATGGTATCACGCACAAGGAAGGTCTGTGCAAGCATGACCAAGGTCAGTGCTATTGTGACCAAGTCTAAGCAAATAAAGCAGAGTCTATGCATAGAACTAAAGGTCTGTGCACATTTAGAAAGTCGATGCAGTTCTATAGGGTCGGTGCACCCAATGGGTCAGTGGAAGGTTTTTGATGTATACAAGTCAATGCAAATGCAAGGTCGGTGCAAAAGTTGTGTAGGCTATGGTATGAAAGGGTCGGTGCAAGTTCTTAAGATGTAAACACAGTCGATGCAGACCCACGTGACAGCTAAGCCTAGACCCATGGGGTTTTGAGAAAGAAACGCCCAGGGGTCGACCCTTGGGGTCGACCCTCGCGTCTTGTAGAAGGAAACCCGAACCCATTAGAAAATAAGAACCCAGGGGTGGACCCTTGGGGTTGACCCATGACCATGGACTTAACAAAATGAATTCAAGTCCAAGAACATCAAACCCCATTACCATAATACTTGAATCAAGCCCAATCTAGGCACATGGATTAAATCAGAAAATGGATTCTTACCTCTCCAATGTTTGGAGAGCAAAATGGAACCTACACTTGGTGTTAATAAAATAGTCAAGACAATCTTAAAGCAATTCAAATTCATGAGAATTATAAGTCAAAGCAGTTCAAGAAGCCATTTTCAACCCTATATTTTTACCATTGATTAGAGCAATTTACATATTGAATCTGCAATATCTTGAAACACAAGATCATGTCAGTCCAAGTTTGAGAGTCAAGTCTATGCACATGAAAAACCAAGAGGCAAGATCAATGCAAGTTCAGCCAAGGACTATGCATATTAGGCCAAGGTCTGAACACATGAAGCACACATGACAACCACTGCATAACTGCAAGTTAATGACTTAATTTTCAGCAATATGAATAGAGAATTCACACAATTCAATGCATACAACCTAAGTTCAGTCCAATAAAAACTGAACTCAATCTAATCACATAGATATTAAGAATGCAGTCCAAGATTTTAGTAATGAGCTACACAAGCTCACTTATCAAGGTATTGATCATCATGAACTCAAATGCAATACATGAACCAATACATGAACCTCATCCAAGACAATTAAGCCAAAACCCATGTAAAGCATTTATGTCAGTTCATTAAAAACCCATATAGGATATGCATGAAAGCACCAAAAATATAGAGCTACCAAAACACAATGTTTTCACAAGTTAGTTCCAAAGTCTCATGCACAGCACGCATGAGGCAACATCAGAATTGTATTCATGAAGGATCATAAAATTTCAACCTACAAAGCAAGATATCATCATGTTAGCTTGTTTATCATCAAGATGCCATTAAACATAAAATACACAATATATAAGAGTCATCAAAACCATTGTCAAAGATAAGGAGGGGCGCACAGAACCCAACACAATCGATCGATGTTTTGTTGTTTATTTCCTTCCATTTTTGTGTCTTGGGACCCGGGGAATGGTCCCCGTTGTTTTCCCCCACGATTGGGATCGAGAGGGAGTGGAAATCGAGCCCCTGGGGTGGGTTCGGATGGGATCACAGCCATTTTCGATTGACCGATCGATTGAGGACGGTCGATCGAATGGCACAACGTGCAGGGCTGAACCCAGCAGGGTTCGGTCGACCGAACCCAGACGGTCGGTCGACCGACCCCTATTCGGGAGGTCGACGCAGCCCGCGCTGCGTTGGCGCCCCCGCTGGGCGGTCGACCGACTGGCTTGGTTCGATCGACTGACCAGCACAGGGAGCTTTGGTTGACCGACCCAAAGGCCTTGGTTGACCGATCTGCCTTGTCTTGGCCCGTTTTGGGTCCCGGTCGACCTAGTTGTGACCCAATGGTCAACCTTTGGCCCCGTGGATGTCCCGGACACCCTGTGAGTACCGTGACTGTGTTTTTGGATGTTCGGAGGTACCGTGTTACCTCGATTAGCGTGCACCTGGGTTTTAAGGGTCTGAGAGACCATCTTGTGTTCTGGGCTTTCGTGTTACGCTAGATCGAGTCACTGTATACCGGCATGAGTGCCGAGGGCTATTCCCACACGTCGTGAGCTTCTCTAGAAAGTGGTTTCCATGTGGGCCATGTGTATGGCCTTTGACTGAGCGTCTCGTGACCCAGCCTGAGGCTAGGGCTTCTTTGGTCTCCCTTGTAAAGGGAATTCACTCAGCGATTATGGGCCACCTCAAAGATTATTTCACCGTGGTTTTTGACCCTAGGGGTTGGGCAGATTGACGGCATGGAGCCATTCACATACTATGGTCTTGACCTGAGTCTCTTGACTCAAGGACCGTTGGGTTTAGTAGTTTTAGTTGCATGTCCAGAGTCTGGTGGCCCCGAGCCACCTGCTACTCCGTGTTACTTGCAATGGGTGCGTCTGTGGCCTTCCGTGTTCACATTTAGTGACCCCCCACTAGTCGTAACTTTCCTGGGCACGCATGTGCCTACCCACCTAGGAGTAGGTGGAGAGCTAGACCCGGGAGAGATGATTTTTAAACTGGTTGCCGTAGGGCCTCCCCTATAGCGGCTCGAGTCCGGGCCGGGAGGAAAACCAGCCAGAGGGCCTGATGTAGTGCAGTCAGTTAGTGTGTGCACACATGGTCGGGGACTACGGACGCGTGCTGATGAGCACGACCTTGACTAGACCCTTGTTTCATGGTTATTGGCACGGTGTCTCAATTTTGCCTGGGGAGAGGGAGACACCTGAGGCGCGGACTAAGTCGTCAGGGGACGCATTCGGCCTTGCTTCTAGTGGGCAGTACTCCCATCACGTGATGAGACTCTCGTGACTCGAGTTTCTATTTTTCGTCTGCAAGACGTGGTTTTACATGTAAGTTTCCAGTTATTTTCCCAATGTAGAGGTCTAGGATTTTCGGCAAGCCTTACCGAGGGTTTGCCCTAGACGGTGTAGGGTTCACGACGGCGAGGTCGTGACCATGTTCCCAGACCGCATGGTCTTGGGTTGGGCCTTAGTCAGCGAGGGTAGGCCTCCACGATAGCGTTCTCATGATGTTTCTTCTGGCGGCGTAGTCATGGTTTTCCTGTCAGTCTGGTGGTCCCCCGACTGTAAGATCGGGGTGTGTTTCCTCGTACAATAGGAGTAATTTTAGAGCCGAGATTTTACCGGCCACCATGGTTGCTATTCCCGCTGCTGTTCCTGCTCTCTTTAGCACCGTTTATAGCAGTTATTTTATAGTTGGGGTTCCGCAGGACCCTACTGAGCCAGTGATAGGAGGCTCACCCCTGCTTTTCATGTGTAGCACGAGGTTCTTAGTTGCCAACTTCCGGAGCCGAGTGTTCACTCGGTGTTGGGTACATTTCATTCATTGTGGACTGTACTTTATTTGGACTGGGCTCTGTAATTACTTTATTTAATTGTTATTATTATTGTGGTTCCTATTTTATTTCTTATTTCTATGTACCACTACACACCCCTTTTAGCCCTTCCGAGCCCTCCTGCGGGCCAAGATTCAAAATTGATATAATTTTTTTCCTACAAATCTGTTATACTTGTAATTTGTGTATGACATGCAAATATTATTTACTTATATTTATATTTTGTTAGAAGTAGTTATTATTAGGTGTTCCATGTGAGATGAGGTGCATGGATGCAACCTAACATTACACGCACGTCAGCCCACCGAAGAAAGATTGTCTATATAGGTTTGAGCAGAGCATGAATGCTAGAGAGGTGGTAGCATCTTCCTAGGGTTCTGGCCCTATCGGGACTAACCCCTTCACTATGGGCCCCTCCAATTTTACGAGCAATAGCCGAGAGACCATCCTAGCAGAGAAGGACTCGCGACTCGCAACTCAGTTCCTAACTAAGGAGCCACGCCTCACATAAACGATGGCGAGCATGATGATCCCCCTTTTCTCCCAGATGGGGATGCATCCTCCCTAAGGAGCACCATCGATCGCATCATAACCCCATTAGGTGAGTACCATATTTGTTACTTTTTTTACTTTACAAATTTTGACGTATAATACTAATATTTAGTTGAAAGTAATTTAATTAAAAACTAAGTTAGTTCAAAATAACCCATTTAGGATAAACTAAAGAAGTTAGGTTTAAGAGTCTAATATCTGAACTACCAATTCGATCGACGTGCCGATTCTTCTAACATGATTAGAGAGATGAGAGTGACACGTGAGAATTAACATAATCCAAAATTGATTCCTAATTTGGGATCAACACTTAAATCACCATTTTAGGAATTAAGTTAAGTTTAAAATCAAAGAAGTCAGGTTTGGGGATCTAATACCTGAAATATCGATCTGATCGGCATGCCAATCATTTCAACACCACCAGAGAGTTGAGAGCGACATGTGGGAGCTGACAGAATCTAAATGAAATTTTCAATTTGAATTCAACGCTCAAATCACTCATTTAGGAATAAAGTTAAAACTAAAGAAGTCAGGTTGGGGAATCCAATATCTAAAATACCGTTCCGATCTGTATACCCATTGTTCCAACATGACTGAAGAGGTGAGAGTGACATGTGGGAGCTGAGAGAATCAAAATCTAATTCCCGGTTTAATAGGTTGTTTGGTTGCTATTTTTTCTCTCAAATTTTAAAACAAGAGAGGTAGATCCATCTAACCCCGTTTGGTGTTCCCCTCCTAAAATTTAGAAAGAGAATCCCATCCTATTATAATCTATTTCAAAAAAAACAACTCTCTACCAATTTTTTTTGAGATCGCAGTCTCCTGTCTCTCCACCTCCCTCCCCTCCTTCCCCGGTGGGTCCCCCCCTACGCGGCCCCCCTCTCCCTCCCGGTGTCCCCTCCCCCTGGCCGTTCTCCCTCCCCGATGGATCCCCCCCCTGCGCGGCCCCCCTCTCCCTCCCACCGTTCTCCCCCCCCCCTCCCTCCCTGGCGGTCCCCCCCTACGCGGCCCCCCTCTCCCTCCCGCCGTTCTCCCTCCCCCTCCCTCCCGCCGTTCTCCCCCCCTCCCTCCCCTCCTTCCCCGACGAGTCCCCCATGCGCGGCCCCCCTCTCCCTCTCGGTGTCCCCTCCCCCTGGCCGTTCTCCCTCCCTCCCCAGCGGATCCCCCCCCTGTGCGGCCCCCCTCTCCCTCCCACCGTTCTCCCTCCCCCTCACTCCCCGACGGGTACCCCCCTGCGCGGCCCCCCTCTCCCACCCCCCCCTCCCTCCCCCTCCCTCCCCGGCGAGTCCCCCCCCTGCGTGGCCCCCCTATCCCTCCCGCCGTTCTCCCTCCCCTCCTTGCCCGGCGGGTCCCTATGGACGTGCAAAATTACACATCCATATGTCTTCCGAGCTCTCGCATTGGTATCAGAATTAAAGAGAGAAGACCTGGGGGGTGCTGGCCATCCAGGACTCCGGAGGACACCACCGTCCGGCAAATCCTCACATTTGCACGGGTGAATTAAGTGACAAAAAAAACATAGGATACCCCTCCTAGATTTACACACTGCTATGGGCCCACCCTCGGGTCCCTAACGGTGAAGAATGTCCCGAAGAGAATCACAGTTATGAACCCCTGAAGAAGGGGTCAACAGCACCCCAGCGGCACACTAAGCAGGCCCTTCCAGCGGCACACTACCTAGTGCCCCTAGCGACACGCCCCCAAGGTGCCTTCCAGCGGCACACCCCTCAGAAGCCCCCAGCAGCACACTCTATGGTGGTGCTTCCAACGGCACACCCTGAGGTGCCTCCAGCGGCACACCCCTGGTGCCTCTCCAGCGGCACACTCCCATGTGCCCCAGCGGCACACTCGCTCGGTGCCCCCCACCGGCACACCCCGTTCGTGCCCTCCAGCGGCACACTAAACAGGCCCTTCCAGTGGCACACTGCCTAGTGCCCCAGCGGCACACCCTCAAGGTGCTTCTAACGGCACACATCCCTTTGTGCCCCTTCTAGCGGCACACTCTTGTGCCCGCCAGCGGCACACCAAATGTGCCCTCCAACGGCATAAGTCTTTCTGCCCTTCTTTGGCACACCTTTGGGTGCCATTCAACGGCACACTTCAAGCAGCTTCCAACGGCACAGCGTTGCAACCGCCAGAACGACACAAGCCGGCAGAATGCACAACGGTCATTAGGTGGGCCCCTTGGCGCGTAGCTCGGCCACTTCAACGCCAGCTAGCGCCCCGCCTTGGTGTCACCCGCTGATTGGACGAGGGAGATCCCCACCTGATGAAGATGAGATTCGGGTCAACCTCGGATGGTAGCGCCATCATGAGGTCCCCCCGTCAACGACACACATATAAAAAGCCCTTCACGAAGAGAGAAAGAGAGACGAAATTCGAAGACTGCAATAGGAGAAGGAAAAAGAAGAAGAGAAGAAGAAGGTAGAAGAAGCACAGAAAAAAAGGAAGAGTGTGTCGTATGTAGTGGAGGGGGAAGGAATGGAGTGAAGAGAATGATTACCCTTCCTCATTCCAACCCTCTCCCCAGTCTTTTTTCTTTCTTTCCTCTTCCTCGTTTCTCCCCTCCATTCGTTAGGACGCACTGTATCATGTTTGGCCTTTGAGCCATGGTCTTTGTCATTTGATTTCTCCATGAATGAAATAGCTTTGGGTTTTGTCTCTTGTTGTGTTTGCTATTTTTCTTCTTTAGCTATTAGACCGTGGGTCACCTTTCTCCCCAAGCTAGTAATTCTTTGTTCTACCTGCCCTCCCATGGCACTGGTCTATCTAGTCTAGCAGGTAATGTTTCTGGTTTTATGGAATAAGGTTGCCCTCCTCCTCTTCTTAGTTTTTTCTCCGTAGCACAGCCACTCCTCTCCTCCTTCCAGCGGTTTTGTTAGCATTCACTGCTCCTATCCAGCATTTGGGACTCCCCAACCTTCCCCTCATAGGCAATGGTACGCATACATTTACTAAGGCCTTTCATCCGGCACAACCCTTTGGTGCCTTCTTTGGCCGACACACATATCTTTTAGGCTCCTACCCGGCACACTCCCTTGACTCTCTCGACCGGCACACTTCCCTGGTGCCTTCCGTGGCCGGCACACTCCTTGGCTGTGCCCTAGCGGCACACCCCAGCCAACTCTCACCCGACGGACCTTGGCCATGTCCACCGGCACACCTTTGGCCGTTCCCTATCCGGCACACCCCTGGCCAGTCCAGCCCGGCACACCATAGCCATTGCTTCCCCGGTGCATTTATGACTTGTGTCAGTCTAGTGGCCTCTCGTTCGGTGTTTTCTCCGAGTTTTTTTTTTGAAGTATTCTCAAAGGTTGCTGCCTCGGCATACACCTCAAACTGTTGGGTCATGCCACTCCTTGTGGACGTGTTCCCCTTTTACTCCCTTACCTTCCAGGTCAAGGGGAGATGCTGATGTGAAACGACCACGGGGTATGCAGCAAGCAAACAGAAACTTAGGACCTATTCCGCAATCACAACCACATAGCAATTCAGTTGGCTGATCGGGCCAATTCGCCGTCGCACACACACGAGCCCGAGGTGACTAAATGATGCTAAGGGGAGGTGATGGATCAAGACCCTTGCTGGTAGAGTGCCAGCAAGGCTAGGGTTGCCCTCCCGAAGGTACGAAGCCCACAATTAAGGGGCTGGTCGGGTGCCACTTGGAGCACTAGGTCCCTCTCTCACACACTCCACGGTGACCGCTCGTAAGTGGAGCACGTGGGGTCGGACACTCTCTCGCTTGCTCAACGGAGCGGATTCTACGGATATTAAATGAACAAGCACCAGAAGGAAATGGAGCAACGGTTAGAGCTCACCTGGTTGGTTTGAAGAAACTAACCCCGTTCGAAGACGAGGGCGAGCGGGGAAGTGTGGGTTCCCCGCACACTGCGCCGGTGTAGCTTGATCCATGTTTAATAATAACATTCACTATGCCTCACGCAGGAGGGTGGACTTGGGGTGGGGATGATTTGTATTACATGCAAACACTACCTCCACGCAGGGAGGGGCGGTGAGCCGGCCAGGCGGGGAGGGGAGATTCGCCGAAGAGCGGGCGGAGAAGCCGACGCCGAATCTGCCGGCAGGCTGCGAAGGCTGACTGACAGTCGGGGTCGAGGCCGTAGATCTCGTTCTGGAATCTTGCTGATGACGAGATCAGCGGCGAACGCTTCGTAACTAGGACGGGGATGCCTCAGAATTTTGCTGAATTCTTATGAAGAAGGTGCTGGTCCGGGAAGAGCTTCGAACAGAGTGACTGAATCTGGACGCAGTAGCTTCCTGTTTCTGACAGCAACTTGCAGAGGTTGCCCCGACCGCTCCCCGACTCCAAATCATGAACTGCCAGAGTTTCTGGAACCGTGGACAAGCCCTCTTCGCAGCAAAACTGACGGGGAAGCCGTCTGATGCCGAGTGGACAGGGAGACTCCGAAGAGTGGAGGTTGGTCGTTGCAGACTGTGGGAGGCAGACCCGCGCAGCTGAGGGAGAAAAATGGTAACTTGGGACCACGGTCTCCGATCGATGTTCCGCTTCTTGATCCTGAAGACAGACAGAACGAGGAAGAACTTTGTAGAAGAGCCCTCAGCCTAATTCCTCCGTGGTTCGTCGTGGCACAGCTCCCTTTCTGGTTCAGGTACTCTGTTGGGGAAGCTCTGCGCAGTCGGGGGAGAATGGTCACCACGAACTGTAGCGAAGTCGGAATGAGACGATTCCACCTCGCTTGCGAAGAAGACTCGCAGACCTTTCCAGATATGTAAGGTGCACCTCCAGATGACGTCTTATGACTCCGGAGCCGGCTCTGCAAGTCGGGCCCCAATCTGCTACCTGCGGGTTGAACAGAGTAAAGGGGCTATTTGGTGGAGAAGGGTTGAAGGGACTGCAATGGGGAGGGGGCTAATGGCTGTGGGGCTTGGATGGAGGTGGGTAGAGATGGTGGAGAGGTTGGAGGGAGGTTGGGTCGCAGCTAGCAGGTGGAGGGGAAGGGGGGGTGCGGCCAAGGGTGGAGGGTGAAAGGGGGGGGGCGCAAGTGGCTTGGAGGGAGAGGGAGATTTGAACTTGGTTTAATGTGGGGATGGTTAATGTGGTCTTGGGAAGGGGAAGAGGTGTGTTGGGGATGTGGAGAGGTGCTTGGGGAGGTGGGATTCTCCCTTGGGAGATGGAGGGGTGGCTTGGGAAAGGGAGAGGTTGTCTTGGAAGGTGAAAGGTTGCTTGGGGATATGGTGTGAGTAATGGGAGGAATTAAGTGGACCTTGGGAAGGGGAAGGGTTGGGATGAGGTGGAGGATGATGTGGCAAGGAGAAGAGAGAGAGAGAGGGGTGAAATTTGGAGAGAGAGGGGGAGGAGAGAGAGAGGGGGCCGCCCCCTTTAGAGAGAGAGAGAGGTAGAGAGATAGAGAGAGCTAGAGAGAGAGAGAGGTGCACTAATGCTCAAAATTCATTCAAACTTTCATTACTGAACTCAAGTGGAGTTGGGGTCCTATTTATAGGAATCCCAACATTTACAAAAAGTCCCTGGAGAAAGTGCTAAAAGCAAATAAGCAAGGGGGTGGGGAAGGAAGAGGGCGCCCATGGGCCAGGCCCATTTAATTGGGCCCATATGACCCCCTAGCCTAACAAACATAGGTAAATAGCATGATGACCTAGGGACATGACTCAAAACAAAGGGAAATTACATCAAAATGACTCAAGAAAGATATAAAAATACATAGCTGAACTTAGGAAATCAAGCTGAACATAATGGCAATCATCCGGACCCGTGGAGAAGTGGGAAGTGGTAAGCGATGTCCCCATCATACTCCCGGGGTGCAGAGAACTCGACTCTGTCGAGTAAAGATCCATCGTATGCGGAGGAAGCCACAGCGAGGTTGCTCTCAAGTCCACCAAAGGTAGCCGGTCCTTTCCACCAAGCGAGGTAGTGCCCATCCCTCTGCTCCAGATGGCCGTAACCTGTTCATTCAATATCCGCTCCAATTGCTCACGTTGGCCCCTCTGGGTTGGTGGAACTCTCTTATGGGTGGTGACTCTCTCAAGAAGTGGAACAGGCTCAATATTCTCACTAGGTGTCACCGTGGGACCCCTGTATGGCACCAAGTCAGCCACATTGAATGTGGGACTTACTCCGTACTCCTCGGGGAGGTCCAACACGTAAGCATTTGTGCCGATCCTCCTCAGAACCTGGAAGGGGCCTGATCCACGCGACCTCAGTTTTGAGACATTCCCAGGGAAAGGTCTCTCAGTTCTCACCATCACAAAGTCACCCACGCGAAACTCTTGGTGGCGTCGGTGGGAATCGGCCGATTTCTTATACACCTTATTGCTTTTGTTGGTGTGTTTGCGGATGTTACCATGCAGAGTTGTGAATGATCCTTTAGCGATGAAGGGAGGGCCCGGACAACCAAATGTGGACCTAACATGCAATGGTGCCACGTGGACTTTGATGAACCTAGGAGGACCGGGACATCCACTAGTGGCCCTATCATACCTAGTCTTCATAACAATGGTGGGAGGGCCCTGGTATCTGTAGGAGAACCTATTACATAAGGTGGTGATGAATGCCGGGGGACCTGGACACCCGTAGATGCTCCTAACGTGCATATGATCAATGATGAATGAGGGAGGACCAGCACATCCAAATGTGAGCCAGTCATGCATTGGGCTAAAAGTGTGCGTGACATGTATGACATGACTAGGCTTAGTAGCCCTACCAAATGATGCACAATGTAGTGGCACATGTATTTTCATCCAAATGGTTCCTCCTATGCATATGGCTTGGTGTGGGAGTTTCCACTCATAGGGGTCAAAGGGGTCAAGAAAAATGGAGTGGGTTTGGTCTAATAAGGTCGGTTGGGGTGGGAAAAGGTTGGCGGTGAGTAAGGTGGGGGGGCATAGGAAGGGGTCGAAGGGGTCATGGTAAGGGTCACCTAAGGAGAGGAACTCTAGGTCCTTATGGTCCTCATAACCATTGGATGGCGGACTCTCCTCCCCAGGTAATATGATCGGGCCAAAGTTTTTGGTGGGATGGTCGGCCATGAATGGAGGACTAGATGTTCTACCCGAGACAAGCAACTCTAGTTTGTGAATAGCATCGGGCTCGTCGGGTGTAGGGAGGAGTAAAAGAAGGTCACTAGTGTAGCAACCCACAGTGTAAATGGAGGAGATTGATCCGACACATAGGTGTAGGAGGTCAAGGCTCCTAGGTCGGTCGGTTATTGTAGACATCATGCCAGTTAGCTCCATTTGCCAAACTATACCCTTAAGAAGATCCCCTAATGTTTCCACTTGATAGGATGATTGGATTGTGGTGTGATAGGTGGATAAGGGTACAATGGGAAGGTTTTGCTCCATGGGTGGGTAAACATAGGACACGATGGGGTGAAGTGGTCTCTCCTTTAGCCATCTAGCTAGGGGCCCCTCTATGATTACGGTGCTACTTGTGAAGGCTTGTGGCTCTTGGGGGTCCAAGCTATGTGAAGGGGACATTTGTGATTCTTCCTCACCATAGATATGAACTTGGGTTTCCTCAAGGATGGGGATGGGTTCCGGACTAGCATCTACTCCCATGTGGATGGTTGTGGTCTCCTCTCTCAAGGGAATGGGAAGGTCTATTGGGGGTGGGGTGATGATGGTTGGTGCATGGTGTACCCGGGGTGGTGAGTGAGGCCGGACTTGGGTTGGGGTTGGGAGTGGAAGTAGCGGGGGACTAGGTTTGGGTAGGATAGGAGTTGGAAGTGGAAGGTGGGTTGGGTGAGTAACTTTGGATTGGGGAATGGTGGCTGTCACGGGCCTAGGTGGAGGGGTGGACATGGGGTCCACGTGGGTTTGAGTGGTGAGGGTGGAGTGAGCCATGATGCTTCTTCCACCTGGGAGGGGAACTTCTCGGCCTAACCCATGACACTGTGATTCATATTCCTCTTCCCAATCTAGTGGAGCCTCATAGTCTTCGGTTACCTCTTTAAGTTCCTTTTGGAAAGGGGTGGAAGGAGGATTTTTGGAAGTTTGTGGGGTGTGGGTTTGATGGAGAATTTTGGGTTGGGTGGTGGGGAAAGGAGGAGTGGGAGTGCTCCTCGGGTTATGGTTCTCAGGGTAGGAGTGGGAAGGTTGGGGAGTGAAGATCTTCCTGATCTCAATCCTTATCTCTTCCAATAAATCTAGGGGTCCTTTGGGTGGTGGGGTTTGGGTCCTAATAGAGGTTTTGGGTTGACGGGGAGGGAAAGGGGGAGTGGGAGTGCTCATTGGGCTATGGGTGCTTGAGTTGGAAGAGTGGGAAGGTTTTGGAATGAGGATCTTCCTAAGTTCTACCTTCATCTCTTCCCATGAGTGAATGGGCTCTTGTCTCTCAATCCCCCTTCGAATCTCAAGCTTTCTCCATTCTGTCTCGCCGAAGGGACCAAGGGTCGTCTTGGCGATGCACACTTTTCTTTCCTCGGTCATGTAGTAGTGGTGGAAGTATCTATCCATGGAGGTCTCCCATTTCCTATATGTGTGAGGGTTTCGGGACCCATCGAAGCGGGGCAACTCCGGCCCGATAATGAAGTAGTCATCGGGGTGCCTGGTGAGGTACATGGTTTGGATGCTCGGATGACCTCAATGCAATGTGCCCTAGGACAAGACTTAGTAGAGACAAGTCTAGAACTTGCTCTGATACCAACTGATGTGAAACGACCACGGGGTATGCAGCAAGCAAACAGAAACTTAGGACCTATTCCGCAATCACAACCACATAGCAATTCAGTTGGCAGATCGGGCCAATTCGTCGTCGCACACAAACGAGCCCGGGGTGACTAAATGATGCTAAGGGGAGGTGATGGATCAAGACCCTTGCTGGTAGAGTGCCAGCAAGGCTAGGGTTGCCCTCCCGAAGGTACGAAGCCCACAATTAAGGGGCTGGCCGGGTGCCACTTGGAGCACTAGGTCCCTCTCTCACACACTCCACGGTGACCGCTCGTAAGTGGAGCACGTGGGGTCGGACACTCTCTCGCTTGCTCAACGGAGCGGATTCTACGGATATTAAATGAACAAGCACCAGAAGGAAATGGAGCAAAGGTTAGAGCTCACCTGGTTGGTTTGAAGAAACCAACCCCGTTCGGAGACGAGGGCGAGCGGGGAAGTGTGGGTTCCCCGCACACTGCGCCGGTGTAGCTTGATCCCTGTTTAATAATAACATTCACTACGCCTCACGCAGGAGGGTGGACTTGGGGTGGGGATGATTTGTATTACATGCAAACACTACCTCCACGCAGGGAGGGGCGGTGAGCCGGCCAGGCGGGGAGGGGAGATTCGCCGAAGAGCGGGCGGAGAAGCCGACGCCGAATCTGCAGGCAGGCTGCGAAGGCTGACTGACAGTCGGGGTCGAGACCGTAGATCTCGTTCTGGAATCTTGCTCATGACGTGATCAGCAGCGAACGCTTCGTAACTGGGACGGGGATGCCTCAGAATTTTTCTGAATTCTTATGAAGAAGGTGCTGGTCCGGAAAAAGCTTCGAACAGAGTGACTGAATCTGGACGCAGTAGCTTCCTGTTTCTGACAGCAACTTGCAGAGGTTGCCCGGACCGCTCCCAGACTCCAAATCATGAACCGCCAGAGTTTATGGAACCGTGGACAAGCCCTCTTCGCAGCAAAACTGACGGGGAAGCCGTCTAATACCGGAGTGGACAGGGAGACTCCTAAGAGTGGAGGTTGGTCGTTGCAGACTGTGGGAGGCAGACCCGCGCAGCTGAGGGAGAAAAATGGTAACTTGGGACCACGGTCTCTTATCGATGTTCCGCTTCTTGATCCTGAAGACAGACAGAACGGGGAAGAACTTTGTCGAAGAGCCCTCAGCCTAAATCCTCCGTGGTTCGTCGTGGCACAGCTCCCTTTCTGGTTCAGGTACTCTGTTGGGGAAGCTCTGCGCAGTCGGGGGAGAATGGTCACCACGAACTGTAGCGAAGTCAGAATGAGACGATTCCACCTCGCTTGCGAAGAAGACTTGCAGACCTTTCCAGCGATGTAAGGTGCATTTCCAGATGACGTCGTATGACTCCGGAGCCGGCTCTGAAAGTCGGGCCCCAATCTGCTACCTGCGGGTTGAACAGAGTAAAGGGGCTATTTGGTGGAGAAGGGTTGAAGGGACTGCAATGGGGAGGGGGCTAATGGCTGTGGGGCTTGGATGGTGGTGGGTAGAGATGGTGGAGAGGTTGGAGAAGGAGGTTGGGTCGCAGCTAGCAGGTGGAGGGGAAGGGGGGGTGCGGCCAAGGGTGGAGGGTGAAAGGGGGGGGGCGCAAGTGGCTTGGAGGGAGAGGGAGATTTGAACTTGGTTTAATGTGGGGATGGTTAATGTGGTCTTGGGAAGGGGAAGAGGTGTGTTGGGGATGTGGAGAGGTGCTTGGGGAGGTGGGATTCTCCCTTGGGAGATGGAGGGGTGGCTTGGGAAAGGGAGAGGTTGTCTTGGAAGGTGAAAGGTTGCTTGGGGATATGGTGTGAGTAATGGGAGGAATTAAGTGGACCTTGGGAAGGGGAAGGGTTGGGATGAGGTGGAGGATGATGTGGCAAGGAGAATAGAGAGAGAGAGGGGTGAAATTTGGAGAGAGAGGGGGAGGAGAGAGAGAGGGGGCCGCGAGGGGTAGAGAGATAGAGAGAGCTAGAGAGAGAGAGAGGTGCACTAATGCTCAAAATTCATTCAAACTTTCATTACTGAACTCAAGTGGAGTTGGGGTCCTATTTATAGGAATCCCAACATTTACAAAAAGTCCCCTGGAGAAAGTGCTAAAAGCAAATAAGCAAGGGGTTGGGAAAGGAAGAGGGCGCCCATGGGCCAGGCCCATTTAATTGGGCCCATATGACCCCCTAGCCTAACAAACATAGGTAAATAGCATGATGACCTAGGGACATGACTCAAAGCAAAGGGGAAATTACATCAAAATGACTCAAGAAAGATATAAAAATACATAGCTAAACTTAGGAAATCAAGCTGAACATAATGGCAATCATCCGGACCCGTGGAGAAGTGAGAAGTGGGAAGTGGTAAGCGATGTCCCCATCATACTCCCGGGGTGCAGAGAACTCGACTCTGTCGAGTAAAGATCCATCGTATGCGGAGGAAGCCACAGCGAGGTTGCTCTCAAGTCCACCAAAGGTAGCCGGTCCTTTCCACCAAGCGAGGTAGTGCCCATCCCTCTGCTCCAGATGGCCGTAACCTGTTCATTCAATATCCGCTCCAATTGCTCACGTTGGCCCCTCTGGGTTGGTGGAACTCTCTTATGGGTGGTGACTCTCTCAAGAAGTGGAACATGCTCAATATTCTCACTAGGTGTCACCGTGGGACCCCTGTATGGCACCAAGTCAGCCACATTGAATGTGGGACTTACTCCGTACTCCTCGGGGAGGTCCAACACGTAAGCATTTGTGCCGATCCTCCTCAGAACCTGGAAGGGGCCTGATCCACGCGACCTCAGTTTTGAGACATTCCCAGGGAAAGGTCTCTCAGTTCTCACCATCACAAAGTCACCCACGCGAAACTCTTGGTGGCGTCGGTGGGAATCGGCCGATTTCTTATACACCTTATTGCTTTTGTTGGTGTGTTTGCGGATGTTACCATGCAGAGTTGTGAATGATCCTTTAGCGATGAAGGGAGGGCCCGGACAACCAAATGTGGACCTAACATGCAATGGTGCCACGTGGACTTTGATGAACCTAGGAGGACCGGGACATCCACTAGTGGCCCTATCATACCTAGTCTTCATAACAATGGTGGGAGGGCCCTGGTATCTGTAGGAGAACCTATTACATAAGGTGGTGATGAATGCCGGGGGACCTGGACACCCGTAGATGCTCCTAACGTGCATATGATCAATGATGAATGAGGGAGGACCAGCACATCCAAATGTGAGCCAGTCATGCATTGGGCTAAAAGTGTGCGTGACATGTATGACATGACTAGGCTTAGTAGCCCTACCAAATGATGCACAATGTAGTGGCACATGTATTTTCATCCAAATGGTTCCTCCTATGCATATGGCTTGGTGTGGGAGTTTCCACTCATAGGGGTCAAAGGGGTCAAGAAAAATGGAGTGGGTTTGGTCTAATAAGGTCAGTTGGGGTGGGAAAAGGTTGGCGGTGAGTAAGGTGGGGGGGCATAGGAAGGGGTCGAAGGGGTCATGGTAAGGGTCACCTAAGGAGAGGAACTCTAGGTCCTTATGGTCCTCATAACCATTGGATGGCAGACTCTCATACCCAGGTAATATGATCGGGCCAAAGTTTTTGGTGGGATGGTCGGCCATGAATGGAGGACTAGATGTTCTACCCGAGACAAGCAACTCTAGTTTGTGAATAGCATCGGGCTCGTCGGGTGTAGGGAGGAGTAAAAGAAGGTCACTAGTGTAGCAACCCACAGTGTAAATGGAGGAGATTGATCCGACACATAGGTGTAGGAGGTCAAGGCTCCTAGGTCGGTCGGTTATTGTAGACATCATGCCAGTTAGCTCCATTTGCCAAACTATACCCTTAAGAAGATCCCCTAATGTTTCCACTTGATAGGATGATTGGATTGTGGTGTGATAGGTGGATAAGGGTACAATGGGAAGGTTTTGCTCCATGGGTGGGTAAACATAGGACACGATGGGGTGAAGTGGTCTCTCCTTTAGCCATCTAGCTAGGGGCCCCTCTATGATTACGGTGCTACTTGTGAAGGCTTGTGGCTCTTGGGGGTCCAAGCTATGTGAAGGGGACATTTGTGATTCTTCCTCACCATAGATATGAACTTGGGTTTCCTCAAGGATGGGGATGGGTTCCGGACTAGCATCTACTCCCATGTGGATGGTTGTGGTCTCCTCTCTCAAGGGAATGGGAAGGTCTATTGGGGGTGGGGTGATGATGGTTGGTGCATGGTGTACCCGGGGTGGTGAGTGAGGCCGGACTTGGGTTGGGGTTGGGAGTGGAAGTAGCGGGGGACTAGGTTTGGGTAGGATAGGAGTTGGAAGTGGAAGGTGGGTTGGATGAGTAACTTTGGATTGGGGAATGGTGGCTGTCACGGGCCTAGGTGGAGGGGTGGACATGGGGTCCACGTGGGTTTGAGTGGTGAGGGTGGAGTGAGCCATGATACTTCTTCCACCTGGGAGGGGAACTTCTCGGCCTAACCCATGACACTGTGATTCATATTCCTCTTCCCAATCTAGTGGAGCCTCATAGTCTTCGGTTACCTCTTTAAGTTCCTTTTGGAAAGGGGTGGAAGGAGGATTTTTGGAAGTTTGTGGGGTGTGGGTTTGATGGAGAATTTTGGGTTGGGTGGTGGGGAAAGGAGGAGTGGGAGTGCTCCTCGGGTTATGGTTCTCAGGGTAGGAGTGGGAAGGTTGGGGAGTGAAGATCTTCCTGATCTCAATCCTTATCTCTTCCAATAAATCTAGGGGTCCTTTGGGTGGTGGGGTTTGGGTCCTAATAGAGGTTTTGGGTTGACGGGGAGGGAAAGGGGGAGTGGGAGTGCTCATTGGGCTATGGGTGCTTGAGTTGGAAGAGTGGGAAGGTTTTGGAATGAGGATCTTCCTAAGTTCTACCTTCATCTCTTCCCATGAGTGAATGGGCTCTTGTCTCTCAATCCTCCTTCGAATCTCAAGCTTTCTCCATTCTGTCTCGCCGAAGGGACCAAGGGTCGTCTTGGCGATGCGCACCTTTCTTTCCTCGGTCATGTAGTAGTGGTGGAAGAATCTATCCATGGAGGTCTCCCATTTACTATATGTGTGAGGGTTTCGGGACCCATCGAAGCGGGGCAACTCCGGCCCGATAATGAAGTAGTCATCGGGGTGCCTGGTGAGATACATGGTTTGGATGCTCGGATGACCTCAATGCAATGTGCCCTAGGACAAGACTTAGTAGAGACAAGTCTAGAACTTGGCTCTGATACCAACTGATGTGAAACAACCATGGGGTATGCAGCAAGCAAACAGAAACTTAGGACCTATTCCGCAATCACAACCACATAGCAATTCAGTTGGCAGATCGGGCCAATTCGCCGTCGCACACACACGAGCCCGGGGTGAGTAAATGATGCTAAGGGGAGGTGATGGATCAAGACCCTTGCTGGTAGAGTGCCAGCAAGGCTAGGGTTGCCCTCCCGAAGGTACGAAGCCCACAATTAAGGGGTTAGTCGGGTGCCACTTGGAGCACTAGGTCTCTCTCTCACACACTCCACGGTGACCGCTCGTAAGTGGAGCACGTGGGGTCGGACACTCTCTCGCTTGCTCAATGGAGCGGATTCTACGTATATTAAATGAACAAGCACCAGAAGGAAATGGAGCAAAGGTTAGAGCTCACCTGGTTGGTTTGAAGAAACCAACCCCGTTCGGAGACGAGGGCGAGCGGGGAAGTGTGGGTTCCCCGCACACTGCGCCGGTGTAGCTTGATCCCTGTTTAATAATAACATTCACTACGCCTCACGCAGGAGGGTGGACTTGGGGTGGGGATGATTTGTATTACATGCAAACACTACCTCCACGCAGGGAGGGGCGGTGAGCCGGCCAGGCGGGGAGGGGAGATTCGCCGAAGAGCGGGCGGAGAAGCCGACGCCGAATCTGCCGGCAGGCTGCGAAGGCTGACTGATAGTCGGGGTCGAGGCTGTAGATCTCGTTCTGGAATCTTTCTGATGACGAGATCAGCGGTGAACGCTTCGTAACTGGGACGGGGATGCCTCAGAATTTTGCTGAATTCTTCTGAAGAAGGTGCTGGTCCGGGAAGAGCTTCGAACAGAGTGACTGAATCTGGACGCAGTAGCTTCCAGTTTCTGACAGCAACTTTCAGAGGTTGCCCCGATCTCTCCCGGACTCCAAATCATGAACCGCCAGAGTTTCTGGAACCGTGGACAAGCCCTCTTCGCAGTAAAGCTGACAGGGAAGCCGTCTGATGCCGGAGTGGATGGGGAGACTCCAAAGAGTGGAGGTTGGTCGTTGCAGACTGTGGGAGACAAACCCCCGCAGCTGAGGGAGAAAAATGGTAACTTGGGACCACGGTCTCCGATAGGTGTTCCGCTTCTTGATCCTGAAGACAGACAGAATGGGGAAGAACTTTGTAGAAGAGCCCTCAGCCTAAATCCTCCGTGGTTCGTCGTGGCACAGCTCCCTTTCTGGTTCAGGTACTCTGTTGGGGAAGCTCTGCGCAGTCGGGGGAGAATGGTCACCACGAACTGTAGCAAAGTCGGAATGAGACGATTCCACCTCGCTTGCGAAGAAGACTCGCATACCTTTCCAGAGATGTAAGGTTCACCTCCAGATGACGTCGTATGACTCCGGAGCCGGTTCTGCAAGTCGGGCCCCAATCTGCTACCTGCGGGTTGAACAGAGTAAAGGGGCTATTTGGTGGAGAAGGGTTGAAGGGACTGCAATGGGGAGGGGGCTAATGGCTGTGGGGCTTGGATGGTGGTGGGTAGAGATGGTGGAGAGGTTGGAGAGGGAGATTGGGTCGCAGCTAGCAGGTGGAGGGGAAGGGGGGGTGCGGCCAAGGGTGGAGGGTGAAAGGGGGGGGCGCAAGTGGCTTGGAGGGAGAGGGGGATTTGAACTTGGTTTAATGTGGGGATGGTTAATGTGGTCTTGGGAAGGGGAAGAGGTGTGTTGGGGATGTGGAGAGGTGCTTGGGGAGGTGGGATTCTCCCTTGGGAGATGGAGGGGTGGCTTGGGAAAGGGAGAGGTTGTCTTGGAAGGTGAAAGGTTGCTTGGGGATATGGTGTGAGTAATGGGAGGAATTAAGTGGACCTTGGGAAGGGGAAGGGTTGGGATGAGGTGGAGGATGATGTGGCAAGGAGAAGAGAGAGAGAGAGGGGTGAAATTTGGAGAGAGAGGGGGAGAAGAGAGAGAGGGGGCCGCCCCCTTTAGAGAGAGAGAGAGAGGTAGAGAGAGCTAGAGAGAGAGAGAGGTGCACTAATGCTCAAAATTCATTCAAACTTTCATTACTGAACTCAAGTGGAGTTGGGGTCCTATTTATAGGAATCCCAACATTTACAAAAAGTCCCTGGAGAAAGTGCTAAAAGCAAATAAGCAAGGGGTTGGGGAAGGAAGAGGGCGCCCATGGGCCAGGCCCATTTAATTGGGCCCATATGACCCCCTAGCCTAACAAACATAGGTAAATAGCATGATGACCTAGGGACATGACTCAAAACAAAGGGGAAATTACATCAAAATGACTCAAGAAAGATATAAAAATACATAGCTGAACTTAGGAAATCAAGCTAAACATAATGGCAATCATCCGGACCCGTGGAGAAGTGGGAAGTGGTAAGCGATGTCCCCATCAGATGCTACCAAATTTTTGTCAGAAAAAACGACATGTTAAAAGGCAAAAGGAAGCAACAAACAACTAAAATAAATAGTAGTAAAACATTCTAATCAGTACAAAGGAACTATACAAGACTCAGAGAATTGGACTACTGAACAGGGCCTTGGACTTGGTCATATAACGGCAGACTAAAAACCTGTTACCTAAAGCCCTCCATCAGAAATTTCATGAACAAGGGACCTTCTCTCAGACCTCACTTCCACTAATGAAGACTTTGCCTTAGCTGCATTGATCCTTCACCTTCAACCTATGCGCAACTGGTACACTCCACCTCCTCTATTCGATACACCCTATCTGGTGCACTTCTGGCCCTCTTACCCGGTACACTACTGTTTGGCTTTCCCCAGCACACTTCAGTGGCATTGATTTACCCTCCAATGTTGCATCAACATTGCCTTGACTCCAAAGTTACTGCACCGACCTCATCCTCCCCCTTGCCCGATGCACTGGCACCCTGCTCTAACGGCACACACCTTCACGCCCCAGCGGTACACCCTTTGGCCCCTGGCCCGGGACACTCCTTAGCGGTGCACCCATAGCCCTTTCAGTGATACACACCCTAACCTTTACCCGGCACACTCATGGCTTGACTCCAGCGGTACACTCCCCAACCCCTCAGTGGCGCACTCTTCACTCTCCACCCGGCACACTCCATCCATCCTCCAACCCCACAAAAATGGGGAAAATATAATAATAATAAAAAAAGGGAAATCTACCTGATAATCAAATAAAAAATGCAATAATAAAAGAGAGACAAATAAGAAAGAAATAGATAACCAAAAGGGATAAAATAAACTAAGGAAGAGTCCATGATCCACGGGTGATAAAAGACAGTCAACAAAGAAAGGATAATAGTAATAAATGAATGATGATAATAAATGATAACAGCAATCTTGAATAAGACAATACGGCCATTGTCTCCCTCGGACCCCGGATCTGGGAATACTAATGATGCCTTCGCGGGGCGGACCTCACTCTCGGGAGTCACCCTTCCCGTCATGGTTATCATCCGACCTCATTCTGGGCCAATATCTCATCGAAGTGACCTTTTTCGTCGGGATCAGCCTTCCCGTCATGGTTATAATCCGACCTCATTCTAGGGCAATATCTCATCGAAGTGACCTTTTTTGCCGGGACCTGATCCCATCTTTGTATCAAAATTGCCATCTCCTAGCAGACATTTGTACGGATTTATCCTTGTTACCGTCTTATTTTCCGTATAGGCCTTTGTCCAAACATGGAATGGTCCACCAGTGATCGACATAATCTGAGTGTTCATACCCCCAATACGGGCTTTCAGCGTGGCCCAACTGCCCTTTTCTTCCTGCATTAATTAGTACCTCTTTCGGCCGCAAAGCCCTTATTTTTGGCAATTAATCAAGGGTATTCCCATCTCTGAGGGGATGTAAATGACGTTGTGACCCTTATGGCACGGCGGGTCCCAGTCTCGACCCGAACCAAACAATCATCTGACCGAGTTGAATTGAGCGCACCATGGGCTTCCATGAAACCTGAACAAATCGTCACTATATGATTGGCACGCCCACGCACTTAATAAAACCAATAAATGAATGACAATAAATGCCACCGATAAAATAAGTGCGTCCATAAGTCTGGCATGCCCGGTGGGACAGGGATCACCCTTCATCTCTTTGTCGGAACTAAGGGCTCCATGGCCCCCTTCTTGTAATACTAACTCTTCGATTTGCAAATGCAGGTTGCATTCCGACCTCACGATGGCCCTAGCTTTCGGTCAGCAGCCCGTCGAAAGCCATGTTCGGAACGGCTACTTGGACGTCCCCCTCAGCTTCGAGAGCTTCCCTTTCACGGTAGGCTTCCCTAACTTCCTCGGGGTGGCCTTCACGAACCTGCTGGACATGGAAGCGTCTGACAGGATTGAAAGCAATGCCCCCGTCCAGGGGGGCACCAAAGCTACTGCCGACCAATCTGTGGCCGAGACTCCCATGACCGTCCCGACGAGGACACTGAGCTGCAATGGGCACCACGTGCACCAAACTGTCGGCCCTTCTCGCCAGGGATCGGCTTTGAAGGCGCGTGATCTCGCGCTTGTCCTGAGCTGGGAGGATGATCACCGAATAGTGAACTGCAGAGAAAGGGAAACGGATCAGGAGGCCCAGGGATGGCTCCCTGGGGAAGACCCTCAGATGCCTAAGTCAGTAGAGCAATGGTGGAAGGTATGGAGGGAGGTAGAAAGAGGTGCACGAGATCCCCCAACACCAAGGTGGTGAAGTGGTTCCTGCTTAGGGGATTTTAGGCTTGTATTGCCCTTACCTTCCACTGGAGGGAGTCCCTGGTTTATATAGTGTGCTCACCTTATGAGTCCCGTAAGTTGAGGAGTTTCAGGTGAGAGTTACGTCCTCATCGTGGGATCTTTACGTCCTCATCGTGGGATTATGGGTCCCTTATCCTCATAAACTCCTACTCGTAAAGGGCTCTCAACGACAGTGTGGATAAGCAATCGTTAGTCGGTCCGAGCATAAAAGGTGCCAACCTTGTCGAGGTGATAGGCATAGCTCAGATGAAGTCAGGTCGGAGTGGGTGCAGAGCGCTTGCCTCTATCCCGATGAAGGGATAACTCGGGCATGGGTCTTCCTCCGTTCTGACGCTCGGGCCTTCCGAGCCTAAGGGCCGCCGAGGAAGGGTGAGATCCCGAGTAATCTTTATTGGGCTTTTTAGCCTAAGTGGGCTCTATGGGGCTGTCACTTGGATGAGCCGAGCCTCGTTTGGTTCTGATGGGCCTAGTTCGGCTGCTCTTAGATGGGCTACAGAAATCCCCCTCTCCACTTGTCCCCCTCCTACTCCCGAGCTTTAGTAAGCTCAGAAGAGTAGCTATTTGGGGTTTTGGACCAGCGTGGCTCAGGTGGGTGGAGATCTGGCGGTGTTAGGAAGCCACGTGTCGTGGTCACCTGGGCCCGTGTTAATGATGATCCTGACGGATTTGAACTGAAGGGGCCCCCTTTTCTCGGAGGTCGGAACGACGCGCCGCCTCCCGGTGGGGATATAGGCGTTGGGCGATTGTTGTCATTCCAGACTCCCTCCGTCTTTAGGGTTTTGGCTCTCCTCCGTTCTTGCTTTTGGGGCTCTTCGATGCGCCGTGAGGACGCGACGGAAGAGCAGAGGCTTGCAGCGGCGTTCGAGGAGTTGGCAGAGATAACCGCAGAGGCAGTCTAGTGGCTTCCTCCTCCCCCAGAATCTTCAAGGTCTCGAGATCGCCTTTCCTCAAACTCTTCTCTGGTTTCCATGGCGGACCAGTGCTCGGATGCTGAGGAGTGGGAGGATGAGCCGGTGGTGAAGGTAAACTCCAGCGAACTGGGGGAGGCGGATGTGAGAAGGCTAGAGCACCAGTATCGCCTACCCCATAAGTTCCGCTTTGTCGTAGCTTCCCCACAAGAGATGAGCCTAGACTCTCGTACAGGTCACATCTGTACTTTTCTTCTGTCATGGAAGGGTGGATTCCGCCTTCCTTTCGAACCTTTTGTTCTTCAGCTTCTCAATTTTTTCCTGTTGGCACCCATTCAGTTGGTAGCCAACTCTTATCTCCTCCTTTCCGCCTTCCGCATCCTCTACCGCTAGTGTGGAGCTCCTGATTCCATGGACCTCTTTCATTATTTCTTTGAGTTGAAAGTACATCCTTCAGTCGGGAAGGGCTTCTATTTCGTCCAGGCGAGGCGGAATAGGAGCTGTATCTCCTTGGCGGTAAAGGATTCCTCGCATAAGGAGTGGAAGACTCAATTCTTCTGGGTGGGGATTTGTTCAGTGGAGGAAACATGGAGGTGCCTAGTAATCCCCAATTTCCACCCGAATATCCCTCCCAGGCAGGATGAATTCCCTCCACGTGTGGAGAAATACACAGCCATCTTGCTGAAGCACCGCCAATCCACCGAAGAGCTGGTTACTCCAGAGAATATCGAGCGGTGTCTTCTTACGCGGCTGCATCTGTCGGGCTCAGGTGCCACAAACTAGGTTCTTCCTCTGAATGTGGGGATCATCTTTCTTTTCCTGAATATGTCTTCCTTTTCATGCAGACACCAGGTGGGAGGCTTTAAAGGAGGCCGCAAAGGAGATAAAGCTTGGTGATGACTCGGCTGCTGATGAATCGGCTGCTCCCGTGGGTCGCTCCCGAACCAGAGATAAGGGCAAGGGAGCGGCCCAGGGTGAATCTTCCAGACCGCGGGGATCCAAGCGCAAGGATCCCGTGGAGGGTATGATCCGGGCTGCCACGAGGGCCAGGAAGCGGGCCAAGAAGGTCGGGGTCGTACCCGCAGTTGAAGGCAACCTTACCGCGACTCGCCCCTCCGCCGAGCATGATGGGGCCGACCCTACCGGGCGAGCTCTCCCACCGGCCGAGCCAGAGGGGGTCGAGGAGGTTGGGGCTGCCCCTGCGGGCGGCGACGATGCGGGCTCGGTTCTTCCTTTGGCCGGAACCGAGGGGGCCGAGGGTGCTCCTGCGACTGGCAGCGGTGCCGACCCAGCTCTCCCCTCGGCAGGAGCCGAGGGGGCCGTGGCCGAAGCTGGCGTTGCAGGTGGCGGTGCAGGTGCCGAGCCGGTCCAAGTTGAGGGGCCGCAAGAAAATCCGAGGCGCGAGAGGTGACCGAGGCTGGGGCTCAATCCGAGCCACACGGTGGGGCGCCAGGCGATGGGGGGTTCTCCGTTCCGGTGGCCTTGGAGATGCTTGCCATCTCAGGCCCTCTGCACCAGGTATGCCGCGGTATAGCTGTGAAGGTGAGGGGGGAAGGTAGGCAGTACTTTCCGTCTGTGGCCCTTGCTGGGGTTATGGAGGGCAGCCTGGCCCTGGCCCTGGCCCATATGGGGACTACTCTGGCAGAAGCGTACGCTCGATCGGAGTGGGAGCGAGCGAACCTGGCCTGGACCCTTGGTGGGTCTGACAGGAGGTTGGCTCTGCTTGCCGAGGAGCATGATGGGCTTCGACAGGAGCTTTCCTCAGTCAGGGAGCTGGCACGGTCGAGCCAAGTGGAGACCCGGGTGGTAACCGAGCAGATGGCCAAGGCCCGCGAATCACTCGAGAGGAAGAGCAAGCTTCTCAAAGAGGAGTGCCTTGCACGCGTTGAGCTAGATGGCCGGTGGGAGACCGAGCGTGCAGAGCTGGTAGACCGAGCGGTGGAAGCCGAGCGCCTTCGGTGGGAGGCCAAGGCTGATCGTGTCAAGGCGGAGAAGCAGGTGGCGAAGGCCGAAGAGCGGAAGGCTGAGGCTGAGCGGAAGTCAGCCGAGGCAGAGCGAAAGGAGGCCGAGCTCGCTGGTAGGGTGGGATCGGCCAGGGCGGAGGCTCTCGAGAAGTACAAGAGCTCAGAGGCCTACCTGGTCGACCTTAAGGAGGCTGCCCTCCCCTACTACGAGCTAGGACTTCGTCGGGGCATCCGTAAGGGGTTCAAGTAGGGGTACGACTGGGCCGTCTCTTACGCCGAGGAGCAGGCGTCCGGAGTAGTTGACTTCCCGTCCGGGCAATGTTATGACTCGGACTTGTCATCCTCCAGTTCCTCCGATTCGGCACAGGATGAAGAGGATCACGGGGGCTCATCGTCCGAGGGGTCGCCAACTCCGGATGCCTTGGGAGGGCATGCAATCGAGGCAGTTCTCACGACGGTGGGGTCAGTGCCAGGGTCGACCGTCGCCGAAGATGCCGGGGGTAGACCGCTCGAGCCCTCTACTTCCGGGCTTCAAAGCGGGCCGGAGGCCTGATGTATCTGCTTCGCTTCCTCTTTTTGTATGTCTTTTTTCTTTTTGAAGGAAAAAAATTCCTCCTTTGTGTAGAAATAAATAAGGCAATAGCGTTATGATGAAGACTTATCTGTTCCGTACCGCCATTGCCGTATTTTGTTCGGCGTATCTGCGGTGGTTGGAAAGAGCCGATACTTTCTGCGTGGATCTCGCCTGATGGTTGGGTGAGCGCCTGACAGGGTGTCTTTCCATTTTCTCATGCTTTGAATGCCTGGCCGCTTCGTGTATCCCGCTGTGGCGGAAAATGAGAAGTTTGAGGTGACCGTTCGTAGGGAGAGATCCCTTTGACGTGTTTTCGAGGAGAGAATCATTTAAGACAAATAGCCTCCCATTGCCTATAAAAGGTCTGAAGGGCGTCCCTTCCTCTCCACCGCTTAGGGGTTTCCCTGATAGTCTTTCCTCATTCCTTCTTCACGTAGCGTTGTGCCGTTGTATTTGGAGCATGGAGGACGCTCCAGAAGATGAGGCTACCGACGATGGGGGGCAGAGAGTTCTTGCTGCTTCGGATTTGAAGAGGGTTCGACGACCGGTGAACGCACTTGAAGAGGGTTCGACGTGTGGAGGCACGTCGTCTTCCCTTTATTAGTTCTGGCGGCGCTTGCAGGGGGGCGAGATGGTGGACGGATGGGGGCATCAGACCTCTCTGCTGCCCGTCCCTTCCTGCTTGCTTCACGGAGGGGAGGAGGAAGCCAACTAAGCTCCCTCCCTTCCGGGCCTTCCCCTGCCTCCTCATCTAGCTCTACTGGTTTCTTTTTCTTTCTCGCAGCCTCTTTTTCCCTCTTCTGCTCTACTCCTCCATTCTTTCACTCTTCGGAGGGTGCCTGCACTCTCTTTCTTCCAAAGAGTTGGCAGTTTGGCGGGGAGGATGCTTTCATATGCCTTCCCTCTCCCCCTTCTCTTCCAAGTTCAACTTGGAAGGTAGCCTTCTCCTTCCTAATCCCTCTGTCACCTTTGTCCCGAGCTGCCCGAGCCCACGGGGTCGACTATCCTTTATCTGAGCCAGTTTCTACACGAGGCAGAGTCAGTGGCTGGACGCAGGAAGGTCATTCGAGTCAGCCGAGCGATGGGCTCATACGACGGTGCCAGAAGGATTTTTTGCTTTTTTTGCTTTCCTGATGTACAAGCGGGTTGTTTGAATAAAAGAAAGGAGCCTTTTGTCTTATCTCATGTCGTTTGCACAATGTTCAGTATCCAAAAGTAGAACTTGTGTAATGTAGTTGCGTTCCAAGTCTGAGGGATGAACTCTCCTTCCATCGTGGATAGACGGTATGCTCTTTTTCCGAGCGTCTCGACCACTCGGTAGGGGCCTTCCCAATTAGGGGATAACTTACTCGCCGCCTCAAGTGGTCGAGAGGCTTCGGCTTTCCTGAGGACGAAGTCTCCCGGTTGAAAGTGTCTGTCTTGAACTTTGGCGTTGTAGTATCGAGTGAGGCGGCGTCGGTATTCCGTTGCTCTAATGCTAGAAATCTCTCGGACTTCATCTGCTAGGTCGAGGTTTTCGAGCAGTTTCTAGTCGTTTGCCTCGGAGGAGAAGCAGATGACTCGGAGGGAGGGGTTGCCAATCTCCAACGGGATCACGGTCTCGGTACCATATACCAGCTGAAAGGGGCTTTCACCGGTTGCCGTTCTGCGAGTCGTTCTGTGTGACCAAAGTACGTTCGGCAACTCCTCAAGCCAGCTGCCCTTGGCCTTATCGAGCCTAGTCTTGATACCTTTTAAGATAGTCTTATTGGCATTTTCGACCAGCCCGTTAGCCTGAGGGTGGGCGACCGAAGTGAAGTGATTGCGAATGTTAAGGTCGGCACATCTGTATCGGAAATAATGAGAATCAAATTACCGACCATTATCGCTTACTATCCCCCGGGGGATGCCGTAACGACAGATGATCGACTTCCAGATGAAATTCCAGACGACTGTCTCGGAGATCCTTGCTGTGGCTTCGGCCTCGATCCACTTAGTGAAGTAATCGATGTCAATGATAATGAACTTCTTCTGGGCCTGGGCCGTGGGGAACGGCCCGAGGATGTCGATTCCCCAGTGAGCGAAAGGATAAGGCTCGGCTAGGGTGACGAGCTCCATTGCTGGCTGATGGACCAAGTGGTCAAATCGCTGGCAGCGGTCACAGTGTTGTGTGTAGGCCGAACAGTCGCGCTACAGGGTGGGCCACCAATAACCTTGCCGTAGCAAGATCCTGGCGAGCGACCTTCCCCCTAAATGCGCTCCGCACAGACCTTCATGAACTTCTTCAATCGCTCGGTTGGCTTCGTCGGTGCTGAGGAACTTCAAGAGAGGGCCGGAAAAGGATATCCGATAGAGAGTGCCATCCAGAGTGACGAATCACCGAGCTTGGTACTTCAATCTTCGGGCTTCCTGAGGGTCGGGAGGCTCCTGAGAGTCTTGAAGCCACGACAGATAGGGGGTACGCCAGTCGCTTGGGGAGGCCGAGTCAACAGCTAGGAGCTCCGAATCGATGCTCGGCCAATCTAGCTCTTCGAGAAGGACCGATCGAGTACCCTCGGGGTCAAGAGAGGAGGCCAGCCGAGAGAGGGTGTCCGCTCGGGAGTTTTCCTCCCGAGCTATTCGGACTACCTCAAAACACTCGAACTATTGTGCCACGGTCTTGACCAGCTACAGGTATTTGATCATCGGTGCTTCTCGAGCTTCATAATTTTCGTTGACCTGGCTAGCGACCAGTTGGGAGTCAGTGTGAATCATGACTCGCTCGGCCCCTAACCACCGGGCCATGCGGGCTCCCGATATGAGGGCCTCATACTCGGAAGTGTTGTTAGATGCTTGAAAGTTGAACTTCAGGGCGTACTGTAGCTCCGTTCCTTCGGGGGACCTCAGGAGAATCCTGGTGCCGCTCCCGACTGAGTTGGAAGATCCGTCGACGAATAGTTACCAGGTCCGCTCGGGCGCTGACGGAGATCTTTCTTCAGTCGGGATGGTGGTCTCGGTGATGAAGTCAGCGAGCGCCTGGCCTTTGATAGCCGAGCGAGGCCGATACGATATATCATAGGCCCCGAGCATGATGGCCCACTTGACGACGCATCCCGAGGCTTCAGGGTGAGCGAGGATCCTCTTTAACGGTTCGCCGGTCAGCACGGTGATGGAGTGCCCTTGGAAATAGGGTCGGAGGCGCTTGGCCGAGGTAACCAATGCTAGCACGAGTTTCTCGGTTATGGGGTACCTTTTCTCAGCCTCATTGAGCACCTTGCTGGTGTAGTAGACCGGTCTCTCGACTCCCGAGTCATTTCAGATTAGGACCGAGCTAACTGTAGATGGAGTCATCGAGAGATAGAGATGCAAGGCTTCACCTGGGATAGGCTTGGAAAGCACCATGGCGAAGCCAGGAACTCCTTAAGCTCGGCGAATGCTTTTTGGCATTCCTCGTCCCATGTGAATGTAGCAGATGCCATTTTAGGTCCCCTCAATAGTTTGAAGAAGGGTAGGCATCGTTCAGCCACGCGGGACAGGAATCTGCTGAGCGCAGCAATGCACCCGGTAAGGCGTTGAACATCTTTAATGCAGGTGGGTGGGCGCATGTCCAGGATGGCCTGGACCTTGTCGGGGTTGGCCTCGATCCCACGCAGGGTGACTAAGCAGCCTAAGAACTTTCTGGACCTTACCCCGAAGGCGCACTTGGCAGGATTGAGCTTCATGTTGTACTTCAGGAGGGTGTCGAAGGTTTCTGCTAGGTCGGTGAAGTGGTCCTCGGCCTTGGGGGTTTTCACGAGCATGTCGTCAATATAGGCCTTGACGTTCCGACCAAGCTGTCCCTCGAACATATGATTGACCAGCCTCTGGTACGTGGCTCCAGCATTCTTCAACCTGAAAGGCATCCGGGTGTAGCAGTGTACGCCGAAGTTGGTGATAAAGGCGGTCTTCTCGATGTCTTCGGGGTGCAATCTGATCTGATGGTAACCTAAATAGGCATCCAAGAAGCTGAGTATCTCGTTGCCCGAGGTTGAGTCAACCAGTTGGTCGATGCTCGGTAATAGATAGCAGTCCTTTGGAGTAGTCTTATTCAAGTCGGTGAAGTCCACGCACATTCGCCACTTTCCTGAAGCTTTTGGCACCAGGACGACGTTAGCCAGCCACGTCGGGTACAGGACCGGTCTAAAGAGACCAGTCTCTTTCCCCTTGGTGACTTGCTCCTTGATAATCGCCTGCTTTTCTGGTGCGTGCTTCCTTCTGCGTTGTTGCATGGGCTTCATGGTTGGGTCGAGGTTGAGCTTATGCATCACCGTTTCCTCCGGTATCCCAGGGAGTTGATCATCAGACCATGCGAAGACCCGGATGTACGCGGAAAGAAACTCTTTGTATTGCTGTTGAACCTCAGATGTTAGGTCGGCTCCGATCTTTACTCCTAGGGTCGGGTCATCTTTTAGGAAAACCGCTAGCAATTCACCTCCAGGCTTGGCAGTTGCAGATTTCTCCTCGACTTCCTGGGGGCCCTTGTTCTTCTCGTCTGGCTTTGTGGCTTCAACCGAGATATTATAGCACCTTCTGGCCATGGCCTGGTTGCCTCGGACTTCCCCCAACCCATTTTTGGTGGGGAACTTCATATTTTGGTGATAGGTAGAAGGCACCGCTTTCGTTCGGTTGAGGATTCCCCGGCCGAAGATTGCGTTGTATGCTATCATACCTTTGATCACTATGAAGTCCACCATGACCGTAACGGTTTTGGGTGGGGTGCCGAGAGTAACTGGCAGGCTTAGGGCTCCCTCGGGATAAGTGGCCTGGCCATTGAACCCGCATAGGGGGTTCGGATCGGGCGGAGTTTAGACGGATCCTCCCCCATCTTAAGGAAACATTCATAGGATAATACATCAGGGGCACTTCCATTGTCAACTAGAATCCTGTCTACGTTACAATGGTTTATTGTGGCTGATATGACTAGGGCGTCCTCATGTGGGGTGCTTAGCCCATCCAGGTCTTGGTCAGAGAAGACTATGACCTAGGGCTCACTGGGCGGGGCCCTGGGAGGCTCGATGGCTCGGCTCACACGCTCAGCATGACGCTTCCTTCCTCGGCCACTGTCTCCTCCTGATGCAGCTCCTCCGGTGATGACGTTGATGTGGACCCCTCGGGGGGCATTGTCGATTTCCTCTGGGGCTCCTCGGTCTTCCTTGTGCCCGGCCACGAACCGGGAGAGATGCCCCTGACGAACGAGACGCTCGATCTCGTCTGGGAGCTGATGGCAGTCACCGGTGTGATGTTCGTGGTCGTTGTGGAACAGGCAATGCTTGCTGCGACTGCGGTTCTTCGACCTCATTGGCTCGGGTTGGTGGAGGAGGCCCGTGCCTTTGATGTCTTCATATATTTCATATACCGGAGCGGTTAGCGGAGTGTACCGCTCGTACTTCCTAGACGGTTCTTTATGCTCCCCATCTCGGTTCCGCCTCTTTCCTTGGCCCGAACTTGGCTCGAGTGCCCACTTCTTGTCCCCCTCCCGACCCGAGCCGGTTGCATCTCAGCATGCGCTGAGCACTTCTTCGCACTCGGCATGGCACCATGCCATAGTCACTAGCACAGCGAGGGTCGAGGGAGGGTGGAGGACAAGTTCGCGGTGGAGGTTCTCATCGCGGGTGCCCCCGGTCAGTGCGGTTATGGCCGAGGCGACGTCCAGGTGGGGGATCCTCAGGGATTCGGATTTGAATCGGATAATGTAGGCCCGAAGCTTCTCCCCTTGCGCCTGTTTGAGGGCCAAAAGCCCCGCTACCGACCTTGGGGGACCGCTGCCGGTGAAACTCTCCTTGAATACTCGCCCGAATTACTTGAAGTCCCAGATGGAGCTGGGGGTGAGGGCCCGGAACCATGCTTGGGCGCCTTGGACCAAGGTGGTCGCAAAGGCTCGGCACTTGATGGCGTCGGACGCTCCATGAAGAGTCATCAGGGCGTCGAAGCTGTCGAAGTGGTCGGCCGGGTCACCCTGGCCGTCGTAGGGCTTAAAGGTCGGGATGGAGGCTCTAAGAGATACCTCTGCCTTCAAGATATGGTCGGAGAATGGAGATCTCTCCTCATCCTCTGGTGGAGAGGTTTTCTGCAGGGCTCGTAGGGCATGGTCCTGCTCTGCTAAACACCTCTCGAATTCTCGCAGTCGGAGGGATAGCTCCGGCTGTCGCTGCGCCGTAGAGTTGAGGGGGCGTGATGGCAGGCTATCCTTGCACTCCCTGGGGACTTCGGTCTCCGGGAGGGGACGGCGTGCCCCATGCTTAACCCATTTTGGTGTGGAGGAAGCCTCTTGCTCCGGAGGGGGGGCTTGTGAGGGTCCTCCTGCTTTGTTGCGAATAAGCTGCTGCCATCGGAGGGTGAAGCAGCCTCCGGCGGTGTGCTGGGACATGTTCTTGCGAGGAAGGCTCTCCGGAGGGGCGCGTGACCTTCCATCCCTGGCCGCCTGGGTCCTCATGAGTTCCACGAGGACGTCCAGTTTCACGTTGAGGGCTTGGAAGGCGTCAGCGCCGCCTTTAAGCGGCAGCCCTGCCGCGGGGGGAGGGGGCGGTCCGTCGGCGGGAGTGCTAGCACCGGAGGGGGGTTTTTAGGAGGCTTAAGAGGGGCCTCCCCCCGCCGCCACCATGGCCTTTCCCCTGTCGCCGGTGGACCTCCTCCCTTAACTTCTTCTCACCATACTGGCTCTTTGGTCGTTTCCCACAGACGGCGCCAGATGAAGGGGCGTGATCTCGCGCTTGTCCTGAGCTGGGAGGATGATCACCGAATAGTGAACTACAGAGAAAGGGAAACGGATCAGGAGGCCCAGGGATGGCTCCCTAGGGAAGACCCTTCGATGCCTAAGTCAGTAGAGCAATGGTGGAAGGTATGGAGGGAGGTAGAAAGAGGTGCACGAGATCCCCCAACACCAAGGTGGTGAAGTGGTTCTTGCTTAGGGGATTTTAGGCGTGTATTGCCCTTACCTTCCACTGGAGGGAGTCCCTGGTTTATATAGTGTGCTCACGTTATGAGTCCCATAAGCTGAGGAGTTTCAAGCGGGAGTTACGTCCACATCGTGGGATCTTTACGTCCTCATCGTGGGATCATGGGTCCCTTATCCTCATAAACTTTTGCTCATAAAGGGCTCTCAACGGCAGCGTGGATAAGCAATCGTCATTCGGTCCGAGCATAAAAGGTGCCAACCCTGTTCGGGCGATAGGCATAGCTCGGATGAAGTCAGGTCGGAGTTGGCGCAGAGTGCTTGCCTCTATCCCGATGAAGGGATAACTCGGGGATGGGTCTTCCTCCGTCTGACGCTCGGGCCTTCCGAGCCTAAGGGCCGCGAGGAAGGGTGGGATCCCGAGTAATCTTTATTGGGCTTTTTAGCCTAAGTGGGCCCTATGGGGCTGTCACTTGGATGAGCCGAGCCTTGTTTGATCCTGATGGGTCTATTTTGGCTACTCTTAGATGGGCTATAGAAATCCCCCTCTCCAGGCTTCTCACCAAAGGAGGCTCCGGAGGAGTCACGCCACAACATCACCCCGAGGTCGATTCTCCAGCACCGGCAAGTCTGCTGTCATCGGGACTATCCGAGTGCATCTTACCAAACAACGTTCCGAGATGATCCCGGAGCACGTTGTACCCGCCATACCAGTGCGCAACCCCTTTCAGCCACTGGAGAAGATGAAGTGATGGAGGCATCATCCACAACTCCCTTTGGCTAGGGTCTTCTTTACACTCCGGCATCGTTTGAGTTCGGGCCTCTCTCTATAAAGGCCCAATTACCCCTTTTGTGCTATCTATTTGAGTCATTTTGATGTAATTTTCATTTTATTTGAGTCATGTCCCTACGTCTTGCATTTACTTTCCTAAGTTTGAGTGTCATTAGATTGTGTAATGTGCTATTGGGCCCAATTCTTCGGGCTTGGCCCAAGACCACCCCCCTACCCCTTCGGTTATTTGTCATTGAGTCTTTTGTAAGGGACTTATTATAAAATGTGGGTTTCCTATATATAGGGCCCCATTTCCTTCATTTGAAGGTAATGAATCAATCAATGAAAATGCCATTTGAGATTTCAAACTTAGTTTAGTGGAGTGAATCCAATTGGGTGAGAAGTCCTAGGGTGAGAGATTCCCCTCCCCCCCTCTTCTCTCTCTTTCTCTCTCCTCCACTAAGGGGTTCGCCCCTTTCTCTCTCTCCTCCTCCTCCCAACCAACTCCAACCCCCACCTACCTCCATTAATGCCACTCCACTTCCCATAGCCACCATTACTCCACCCCCCCTAGTTCCAAGGTAGAATCTTCCCTATTCCAACACTATCTCCCCTATTCCAATACAATCTTCCCCATTCCAACACAATCACCCCTCTTCCCCACACAATCTCCCAACTTCCTAGGCCTTTTGAATTTGAAATCCCCTTCCCACCAAGTGCTTTGGCCGCCCTCTCCCTTCCCCATTAGGCTAGGTTCGCCCCTTTCTCCCTCCATTCCCACCATCCTTGCACACCCCTTCCCCCCCTCTCCTGCAACTGCAATCTGCGCCCTCCCCTTCTTCCTCCACCTCCCTTCCACCATTAGATACCTTCCACATCACCCAAAAGCCCCCCTTCCACCCTTCATCCACCTCCCCTTCACCATAGACCCCCTTCCCCTTCTTCTTTCTTGATCATTGGAAGCTACTCCGAAGTTGCAGCTTGCTGTCCAAAGGGTTGCAGTGAACCAGCAACTTGCAGCGGCCACCACGACTTCCTCCGGATGAGTTTGAAGACACAAGAGGCATCCACAGAAGCGTCTACCTGTCTTCACCGTAACAGAAGTGGTTTCGTCTTCATCCGAGCTATGTGCTTCCCGGGACCTCCGTTCTTCCACAATGGCGCAGAACTACCCCTGCTGTGTCCCAGAACCGGAGTAAAAGCTTCACCATGAAAAACCTCGGAGGAATCAGTCCAAGAGCTCTTCTTCAAAGTTCTTCATCGCCCAGTCTACTTCCAGAATCAAGAAACGGAACTTCAATCAGCGTTCGTGAATCAGAGTTATCATTTTTCTCCCTCAGCTGCGCCGTTCTGCTACCCACAGTCTGCACCGACCAGTCATCCTTATTCAGAGCCTCCAATTTTTCTCCCTCGTGTGGGGATCCACTCGCCTCCCCGCTCGCCCTCGTCTCCGAGCAGGACCAGTTTCTTCAAACCGGTCGAGTAAGTGCTCACACCTCACTCCATTTAGTGCTTGTCTTTCAATATTAGTTCTAGTTCTGCTGGTTATGCGAGTGAGAGCTCGATTCTCAAGCCCCGTTACCTTGAGTGATCACCGTGGGAATAAGTGCAACCGGTGCCTTCGGCACTTTGTCGGCCCCATTGAATTGGGCTTCCACATCCATCGGGAATCAAATCTTGGCCTTGCTGCCCCTCTACCAGCAAGGGCCCAACCCCACATCCTCCACTTGGCATCGCCAGGTCACCCCGGGCTCGGGTGAGCGACGGGAGAGCGGTGGCCCAACATTGGCCATTTTGATTGTGAATGTGCTTGCTTGCCTAAGTCTTAGGTTGTGTCACATCAATTGGTATCAGAGCAAGTCTTTGACTTGTCTCTATCAAGTCTAAGTCCTAGGACCTTTGCATTGGGTGTCCAACATCATTTGCCCCTTGTCTTGCATGTCCACCCGTAGTGGTGCTAGTTACCGATCCGATCCATCGTCTTCAAATCCACCCATGGATCCCAATCCTCAACTCAATCAAGATGCTCCTAGGGAGGAACCTTAAGGCCAAATGAATAGGGTAGATGCTGCCCTCACAAACATTCTTGCCCAACTTGAGTCCCTTACCACTCGAATTGCTCGGCTAGAAGAGCATGAGTTCCACCCAAGGAACAATGAGCCTAGAGTCCACCCTCCACATGTTGAGCCTCATAGGGAAGACCCTCTTCCAAGGAATAATGAACCAAGAGTTCATCCACCACATGGTGAGTTGCATAGGAATGAGTTCCACCCAAGGAACAATGACCCAAGAGTCCACCCTCCACATGTTGAGCCTCATAGGGACGAGTTCCATCCAAGGAACCATGGACCAAGAGCCTATCATCCCCATGCTGAAATCTATAGGGAGGACTTAGATCTTGACCCTTACCATGACCATGAGAGACCCCGCCACCATCCTATTCATGAAAGGCATCCACGGGACGACCCGGATGACCCTCTCTTAAGGATGATTAAAGTAGAGGCCCCAAACTTTGATGGTTCCCATGAACCAAGTGTCTACTTAGAATGGGAGACCGCCATGGACCAATACTTTGAATGGTACCCTATGACCGACCAAAGGAGGGTAAGATTGGCCAAAATACATTTCACTAAATTAGCCAAAACTTATTGGCTAAACCAAGAGGGTTTAAGAAGGATTAGGCGGGAAGAGCCTATTGATACTTGGGAGGGTATGAAGAATCAACTTAGGAATAAATACCTTCCCCAGTCCTACCATCAAATGCTCTTAGATGAATGGAAAAGCCTCACCCAAGAAGGGAAGACCATGGTAGAATATATTGAGAAGTTTGACTCCTATCTTTTGAAGTGCGGAGTTCATGAGGACCCGGCCGTTACCTTGTCTCGCTTTAGGAATGGACTTCAAAGTCACATCAAGAGAGAGCTTTTTATGAGAGATGTTGATAACCTTGAGCTAGCCTATAAAATAGCAAGGGATGTAGAAAGATTCTCTAGGATCCCTCGATTTGCTACTCCCCGACCGGCCGATCCCAAAAATATGGGACCACGACCCATCCCGGCCACCCCCATGAAAGCCCCAAATCCAAGTGGGAGTACCCCATTAAGGCCTTACAACCCCCCTCCCACCATCACTCCAAACAAGCCCACCCCTAGTCACCCTCTCCCACGGAGGGAAGACAATCCCAAAGGCCCAAGTGTAGGAAACACTCCGGGTAGCGGACGACAACAATGCTTTAGGTGTCAAGGGTTTGGCCACTTTGCGGGGCAATGTCCATCCAAGGGATTATCTAGCTTGCTTATTGAGGAAGAAGCTCCCCCACCCCAAAAGGAACTTGAGAGTATTGTTGAGGACCATGAAGTCTCACTAGATTGGGAGGAAGAGTATGAGACCCAATACCTTGAATCGGGTCTAGATCACACCACTCCATCTACCAACTCCCATCTAGGAGTGATTAGATGCACCCTCACCAAACCCCAAGAAGAGGATTGGCGTCGAACTTCAATCTTTCACACTTTTGTCAAGATAGGGAGCCATGTAAGGAAAGTGATCTTGGATAGTGGGAGTTGTGTCAATGTCGTATCCCCGATACCGTCAAGCTCCTTGGGCTTACTATCACTCCCCACCCAAATCCATATCGGGTCTCATAGATCAACAACAACTCCATCCCGGTCAACACCCAATGTCTTGTACCCCTCACCTTCTCTTCATACCTTGGTCAAATATGGTGTGATGTCATACCCATGGAAGTAGGTAGCATCCTTCTAGGAAGACCTTAGCTTTATGATGTAGATGCCACCATCTTGGGTAGGAGCAACATATGCACCTTTGAACATGAGGGTAAGACCATCTATCTTAACCCCTCCCCACCACGTCCCATGGCCAAGAGGGACACTCTCCCTCAAGGATAACATCCCACCACCACACAAGTCTCCGGGAACTCCACCCCTCCAACCTCATCCCTCACCCAAACTCCCAAACAAAGTGGGACCTCGGGGTTGACCAAGGGTCTTCATCTCATCACTAGGAAGGAACTTGAAAAGGAGATAGTTCAAGGAGCATCACTATGTGCGGTGATCATTTGTCTAGGAGAACCCACTTCCACCAATCCACATCCCATAGCAATCCAACAACTCCTAGAAGAATTCCATGATGTGTTCCCAATGGAGCTCCCGGACCAACTCCCTCCCATGCGGGATGTGCAACATGCAATTGATCTAGTCCCGGGAGCCACTCTCTCAAACCTTCCTCATTATCGCCTCAATCCTACGGAACATGCCGAACTTAGGAGGCAGATAGAGGAACTCATTAGGAAGGGCTTCATTCGCATTAGCAAAAGCCCATGTGCCGTCCCGGCCCTCCTAACACCCAAGAAGGATGGGTCATGGCGAATGTGTGTGGATAGTCGGGCCATTAACAAAATCACCGTCAAGTATAGGTTTCCCATCCCTAGGCTTGATGACATGCTTGATATGTTAGCCGGAGCCACCATTTTCTCTAAAATTGACCTTAAGAGTGGCTATCACCAAGTTAGGATAAGGCCCGGGGATGAGTGGAAAACGGCTTTCAAAACCAAAGATGGCCTCTTTGAATGGTTAGTCATGCCTTTTGGGCTTTCAAATGCCCCAAATACTTTCATGCGTCTTATGACGGAGGTCCTTAGGCCTTTCATTGGGATCTTTCTAGTGGTCTACTTTGATGATATACTCATCTACAGTCAATCCCAAGAGGCCCACCTTGACCACCTTAGGCAAGTTTGTACCGTCCTCCGACAAGAGAGCCTATTTGTCAACTTAGGAAAGTGCCACTTCATGACCACATCCATCACCTTCCTAGGATTTGTGGTGTCCACCAAGGGTGTCTCCATGGACCCCGACAAGGTCCAAGCTATTCTTGATTGGCCGGAACCCCACACCCTTCATGAGGTCCGAAGTTTCCATGGATTGGCAACATTCTATATGAGGTTCATTCGTGGATTTAGCACTATCACCGACCCAATCACCGATTGTCTCAAGAAGGGAACTTTTGTGTGGACCAAATCAGCCTCCAAAGCCTTCCAAGAACTTAAGGAGAAGTTGACCCAAGCCCCGATCCTATGCCTTCCTGATTTCTCTAAAGTCTTTGAAGTCACATGTGATGTATCCGGGATAGGGATAGGAGGGATCCTTAGTCAAGAGGGACACCCAGTAGCCTTCTTTAGTGAGAAGCTATGTGATGCTAGGATAAGATACTCCACTTATGACAAAGAGTTCTATGCCGTGGTGTAGTCCCTCCGACATTGGAGGCACTACTTGTTGCCCAAAGAATTTGTCATCTTTTCCGACCATAAGGCCCTCAAATACCTCAACTCCCAACAAAAGCTAAATGCCCGACATGCCCGATGGGTTGAGTTCATCCAATCCTACACTTTTGTCATCAAACACAAAGTCGGGAGTGAGAATCGAGCAGCGGATGCCCTTAGTAGGAAAGTTTCCTTGTTATCCACTATCCAAGTGGAAGTGAGCGGATTTGATAGGATCAAGGATGAGTACCCTAACTGCCCCGACTTTGGGCACATCTATACCACCTTGACCACCCATTCTAGTAAGGAACATGAGGGATTTGTCATAGAGGATGGGTTCCTCTTCAAGGGACCAAGGCTTTGCATCCCACGGACTTCACTCTGCGACTTCTTGATTTGGGAATTACATGCGGGAGGGCTAGCTGGTCATTTTGGAGTCCACAAAACCATTGCTCTAGTTGAAGGACAGTTTTATTGGCCAAGTCTCAAGAGAGATGTAGGCAAGATTGTGGGTCAATGCCGAACATGTGCTTCGGCCAAACAGGTGAAGTAAAACACTGGCCTATACACCCCACTCCCCATCCCCGACCGTCCATGGCAAGACTTGAGCATGGACTTTGTGCTAGGATTACCCAAGACTCAAAAAAGGTATGACTCCATCTATGTGGTGATTGATAGATTTTCCAAAATGGCCCATTTCATCCCATGCTCCAAAACCTCCGATGCCTCCCATGTGGCCCGATTATTCTTTGATGAGGTTGTCCGTCTCCACTGGCTACCTAAGACCATAGTCTCCGATAGGGATGTCAAATTCACTAGCTACTTTTGGAAAACTCTTTGGCACATGATGGGTACCCTCCTCAAATTCTCCACTGCCTACCACCCCCAAACGGATGGTCAAACAGAAGTTGTCAATCGGAGTCTAGGGAACCTCCTTAGGTGTCTTGTTGAGGATCGCCCCAGAAATTGGGATCTCATCTTACCCCAGGCCGAATTTGCATATAACAACTCCATCAATAAGTCCATAGGGATGAGTCCATTTGAAGCCGTGCATGGATACAAATCAAGAAAACCTTCCGATCTCATTCCCCTTCCCCAGCATGCTAGAGTGTCCATTTCAGCCGAGTCTTTTGCACAACATATTAGAGAATTGCATGAAGAAATTCGCAAGCACATCAGTAAAAAGAATGAGGCTTATAAAAGGCTGGCCGACTCTCATCGGCGTCACCAAGAATTCCATGTGGGTGACTTTGTGATGGTAAGGACGGAGAGGCTCTCCCCGGGAGCCAACTCTAAACTGAGGCCACGTGGGGCTGGTCCCTTCCAGGTCTTGAGGCGCATTGGTGCAAATGCCTACGAGTTAGATCTCCCTGAGGAGTATGGAATAAGTCCCACATTCAATGTCGCCGACCTAGTGCCATATAAGGGACCCACGGTGGTACCTAGTGAAGAGATTGAGCCTACTTCTTCCATTGAGAGAGCACCCACCCATGAGGAGAGACCACCAGCCAAGAGAGCCCAGCGTGAACAAATTGAACAAATATTGGATGAACAAGTCACTACCACTCGGAGCAAGGCATATGAGCGCTACCTCGTCAGGTGGAAGGATCGGCCTCCTTCGGAGGACTCTTGGGTGAGTCGGGAGGATCTCCAGCGGTTGGATCCGGACCTCCTCGAGCAGTACCACAGTCGGATGGACCCCTACTCGACGGAGTCGAGCTCTTCACAGCCCAGGGGATTTGATGGAGGCATCATCCACAAGTCCCTTTGGCTAGGGTATTCTTCACACTCCGGCATCGTTTGAGTTCGGGCCTCTCTCTATAAAGGCCCAATTATCCCTTTTGTGCTATCTATTTGAGTCATTTTGATGTAATTTTCATTTTATTTGAGTCATGTCCCTAGGTCTTGCATTTATTTTCCTAAGTTTGAGTGTCATTAGATTGTGTAATGTGCTATTGGGCCCAATTCTTCGGGCTTGGCCCAAGACCACCCCCTACCCCTTCGGTTATTTGTCATTGAGTCTTTTGTAAGGGACTTATTGTAAAATGTGGGTTTCCTATATATAGGGCCCCATTTCCTTCATTTGAAGGTAATGAATCAATCAATGAAAATGCCATTTGAGATTTCAAACTTAGTTTAGTGGAGTGAATCCAATTGGGTGAGAAGCCCTAGGGTGAGAGATTCCCCACCCCCCCTCTTCTCTCTCTTTCTCTCTCCTCCACTAAGGGGTTCGCCCCTTTCTCTCTCTCCTCCTCCTCCCAACCAACTCCAACTCCTACCTACCTCCATTAATGCCACTCCACTTCCCATAGCCACCATTACTCCCCCCCCCCAACTTCCAAGGTAGAATCTTCCCCATTCCAACACTATCTCCCCTATTCCAATACAATCTTCCCCATTCCAACACAATCACCCCTCTTCCCCACACAATCGCCCAACTTCCTAGGCCTTTTGAATTTGAAATCCCCTTCCCTCCAAGTGCCTTTGCCGCCCTCTCCCTTCCTCATTAGGCTAGGTTCGCCCCTTTCTCCCTCCATTCCCACCATCCTTGCACACCCCTTCCCCCCCTCTCCTCCAGCTGCAACCTGCACCCTCCCCTTCTTCCTCCACCTCCCTTCCACCATTAGATACCCTCCACATCTCCCACAAGCCCCCCTTCCACCCTTCATCCACCTCCCCTTCACCATAGACCCCCTTCCCCTTCTTCTTTCTTGATCATTGGAAGCTACTCCGAAGTTGCAGCTTACTGTCCAAAGGGTTGCAGTGAACTAGAAACTTGCAGCGGCCACCACGACTTCCTCCGGATGAGTTTGAAGACACAAGAGGCATCCACAGAAGCGTCTACCTGTCTTCTCCGCAACAGAAGTGGTTTCGTCTTCATCCGAGCTGTGTGCTTCCTGGGAGCTCCATTCTTCCACAATGGCGCAGAACTGCCCCTGCTGTGTCCCAGGACAGGAGTAAAAGCTTCCCCACGAAAAACCTCAGAGGAATCAGTCCAAGAGCTCTTCTTCAAAGTTATTCATCGCCCAGTCTACTTCCAGAATCAAGAAACGGAACTTCAATCGGCATTCGTGAATCAGAGTTATCATTTTTCTCCCTCAGCTGCGCCGTTCTGCTACCCACAATCTGCACCGACCAGTCATCCTTGTTCAGAGCCTCCAAGTCTTCTCTGGCATATTTTGGCTTCCCCGTCAGTTTTTATGCGAAGAGGACTCATCCACAGTTCCAACGACTCTGACGGTGTTTGATTCCGAGTTCGGGAGCTGTCAGGGCGTCCTCTGCAACCTGCTGTTAGAAGTCTGAAGCTGCCAGTCCGAGGATCTGGTGCTCTGTTCGAACCTCCACCCAGGTCAGCAGCGGCTCCAGAAGAAATCAAAAAAATTCAGAGGTGTTCCAGTACCAGTCCCGAAGAGTTTCCCATAGGTCCCGCCTTCAGCAAAATTCTTGAGCAAGTTCTGCAGCAGCAACATCGACTATCTGTCCCTGTTCAGAGAGAGTAGGCAGAACCGGTGTCTTCACCTCTTCAATACTTTTAGCCCTAGTTTCCCCTCCCCGCTTGGCCGGCTGAAGGCCCCTCCCTGTGCGGATGTAGTTTTGGTTGTAATCCATTAACCCCCACCCCAAGGTCCCCCTCCTGCGAGAGGTGTAGTGTTGTAACTTATTTGGTAGGTCAAGCTACACCGCCGCGGCGTGTGGGGATCCACTCGCCTCCCCGCTCGCCCTCGTCTCCGAGTGGGACCGGTTTCTTCAAACCGGTCGAGTAAGTGCTCACACCTCACTCCATTTAGTGCTTGTGTTTCAATATTAGTTCTAGTTCCGCTGGTTATGCGAGTGAGAGCTCGATCCTCAAGCCCCGTTGCCTTGAGTGATCACCGTGGGAATAAGTGCAACCGGTGCCTTCGGCACTTTGTCGGCCCCATTGAATTGGGCTTCCACATCCATCGAGAATCAAATATTGGCCTTGCTGGCCCTCTACCAGCAAGGGCCCAACCCCACATCCTCCACTTGGCATCGCCAAGTCACCCCGGGCTCGGGTGAGCGACGGGAGAGCGGCAGCCCAAAATTGGCCCTTTTGATTTTGAATGTGCTTGCTTGCCTAAGTCTTAGGTTGTGTCACATCATGAAGGGCATGATGAGGCCTACCACTCAGGCCCCGTTGCCACAGCATCAACCGTCCTCTAGGGCCGCCAAAGCCAAGAAAGTTTGGGTTCCCAAGGGGACCCGGTTCACCTCATCGGCTCAGGGAGAGCCCAGCACCTTCTGCCAAGCAAGGGCATAGAAAGCAGATCGGGTCAAGAAATCGGCCCCCATCTATCAACTGGCACTGGCTATACCGTCCCCACTGGAGAGCATCCATCGTCGACACCATCGACGTCACTACTAGGCTGCCCGTGCGGAGCCTGCAACCTACATGCCCGCTGCTTTTAATAGGGAAACATCACCAGCCTCTCCCCCTGACCAGGACTGGGAAGGGGTGGAGCAAGCTATGAGGAACTACTTACGGGGCCCGGGGAGCAATCCCCTGGGTCGCCAGATAATGCTGGGGGCAGTAGCCTTCTCTTTTGAAGAAGAAGAGGCCCGACTGGTGCCCAGCGCCGAGTCAAGAAACTACTCCGAGGAGCATTATCAGTCCCCGCCGAGGGAAGAAGTGAAGCCACGGAGATCGGTTTTTGACAGACTGGTCTTTCCGGTTAGGCCATCGAGAAAAGTGGCAAGAAGAGGCAGAGACCTAAGGGTCTACACTTGCAACAGGGCCGGAGTATTCGGCCGGTACGGGGCTTTACCAACTGAACCCGAAGAAGTGGCCAGGCTTGCCACAAGGCCAGGACCTCTTACCAGAAGAGGGAAAGCAGTAACTGAGAAGACACAAGTCCACACTGGAGAAGCTGACTATGGGGAACCTTCGATGGCCTTGGCCGCCAATGTTATTACAGAAGGCACCTCGGGAGGACCATCCATGTCATCCGAAGAGACGCCGACCGAGGAAAGGGGGGGCACCCCTAGTCTTTTCATGAATGACCTCGTTGTATTGCACATGATGCAACAATATCAGCGGGAGATTGAGTTGCTAAGAAAATAATTGACCGAGAGAGATGCTCAGCCCTCGACATCCGGTCAGATCGAAGCATTGCCAGAGACTTCTGGGGCAACGGTCAGGCCTCGGAAGCTTCTCCACAGGCGACGGTGTCTCCATCGATCCCCAGCTATACTGGGGGCATACCCCCGCATCAGCCACAGCATGCTACACCGGCCCCGCCACAGAACTTGCCATTCCAAGGGTCCACTATCGCACCTCAGGCGACAGTGTTAACAACACCTCTGGCGCAACCGGCCCATTTCTACCCAAGTCTGGTCGACCCAGTGACAGTGAGCAGACTGATGCTCGAACAAATGATAGATATGAAGTTGGCGGAAAGGAGCGATGGTGATCACACGCCATTTGACGTATACCGGGTACCTTACCCGGCGCACTATGCTGCCGGATGTTGCCGGTCGGTATCACCAAGCCGCCGAAGTTTGAGAAATTCAATGGGCAAGGGTCTCCCAGGGAACACATTGCCTACTATGTGAATGTTATGTGGGATCTAGCTGCAGATGAAGCCTACCTCCTCAAATTCTTTGGCTCAACACTTGCCGGGCTTGCTTTTGAGTGGTACTCGAGCTTGCCCGTCAGGTCCATTACAGACTAGCCAGATATGCAGAAAAAGTTCAAAGAAAGATTCTATATAGCTGAATGGGAAGTGACCGTGGTGGAGCTCTACGCCACAAGACAAAGAAATGATGAGTCGGCTCTCGACTACATAAAAAATGGAGGAACCTCAGCATGAGATGTAGACGTCCCCCACATCAGGAGGACGCAGTGCAAATTTATAAACATAACCTGAAGAAAGAAGTCCTTGAGAAGATGATTGGTGCCGAGGTAAGGTCATTTGACCATCTGAACAACATAGTGGCAGAGATCGAAGCATTCCTTGCTAGATACACTTCTGCTCCAGCTGCATCAAGTCAGAGGGCAAGGAAGGCCGAGAAGAGACCAACACCGCTAGAAGTTCATACACTGGACTTCGAAGCTTTCGAGAAACAGAAAGAGAAAGCCAAAGAGACGGCCGACCCTCCTCCGCCCAGGTCCACTGAACGGCGGGAAGGTCCCTCCCTGCGGGAGAAGATGAGGAATAAATTGTATTCTTTTCTTTGAGTCAAAGCCCGGGTCCTGTTTGAATGGGCCACTAGGTACAACAAGATCACATTACTAGATCCAAAGAGGCCTGGTGACTTGAAGAAGAAGAATGATCCTCACTTTTGGCCATACCATCAGATGCTTGGGCATACCATTGAGGATTGTTACATCTTCAAGGACGTCATTGAGTCCTTGATCAAGAAGGGAGAGCTAGACATGGGGGAGCTCAAAGTGGATCCTCCGCAGTCGCACGAGATGCCGAACCTCGGCACCACTGTCAACATGGTGTCTTTATACCAGCAACTGCCTGAAGAATGGGCGGAGGCCAGTACACAAGCCACTTATCAAGCCTTCATCATGGCACCAGCTCAAGACCAAGGAGGTTGGCAAGCCATGCCGACGAAGAACAGGAGAAGAAGACAAGCTCCCCGGCCCACTCCGGAAGTTCACATAAGGGGCGTTACGCCCCGACCAACACCACCACCGGTGACACTGATTTGGCATGACACAGCCCCTAGGCTAGTTATGAGGCGGCCTACTCACAACAAGAAGAAGCACATCTCGATGCAGGTGCACAAGGAAACCAGCCCTGCGGTTGAAAGACTCCAAGCTATTATTGATGGGCTTGAAAATTATGAACAGCTCGAGATCCAGCCTGTGGAATTGAAAGAGTATGTCCCCTGGGAGGAGTTTGAGTCACTCGAACTGGCTCCAGGAGTGAAAGCCGAAGCAAGCGAAGAACCTCTCCTGTGGGGAGAACCCTCTATGGAGCAGCCACCAGTTGGCGAGGAAAGGAAGAAAAAGAAGAAGAGAAGGCCCAGAAACAAGAAGAAGAGTGGGATCGCCTTTTCTTGCAACACCCTCTCAGCATTATTTGACACATCCCTCTCCTTGAAAGACGAAGAACAAGAAGTGCCCGTCGAGCCATCGGAGATGAATCAGGCTAAAGCATCCTCTTCCCAGCATGCCACCAGGTCGGGAAGGAAGTGGGGACGCCCTCCTCAAACCAACCACAACATCCTGATTATGGGAGAACAACCATATCACATTCCTGAGCCTAGGATCCAAGGCATGAAGATCCCCCCTCCATCAGGCCTCCACCCCGGAGAACCAAGTGGCCAGAGCGCCCCTTCATTTATTGAATTTCTCACAACTTAGGGGGAAGACAGTCATGCCCACGCGAGTCCCAGCATACCAAAGAGGCAGGCAGCCCCTCGGCCCCGTCAGTAGTGATTCCCCCTTGGCCAAGGGAAGAGCTTGATAACACCCCAAACCTTGCTGAGTTCATGCAAGAAAAGGAGGTGGCCCAGCAGGCCCCACAAGTTCAAGCGGCGTCCGACCCAGTGGAAGAGGCACCCACTGAGCCGGTTCCCCAGGCCCAAAGTGGGGGTAGGCGTAACAGAGTCGAAGAAATGAAGCTGCTCGAAGTCCGTGCTAGCAACAGAATAGTCAAAGACCTGAAGAAGATCCCAGCCAGGTTTACCGTCTAGGAGATTTTATCTCTAGATGAAGAAACACGGCAAGCCGTCATTGCTGCGCTCCAGACGCCAGCATATGTTGAAGCCTGCCTTGCAGAGATGTCACCTGAAGTAGCTGTGGCCTTCACAGAAGAGGATATGCTTCTACCCACCTACAGTCACAACAGGCCACTCTACATGAAGGGGCAGCTGAATGGGCACCCCATCAATAGAGTCTTGGTCGACCCGGGAGCATCATTGAACATACTCCCCTATCGGGTGTATCAAAAACATTACTTTGACATACACCTGGTCGAGGTCAGGAACGTCAAGATTGTTGGCTTCAACCAGAAGTGTGAGGTCCCTATGGGGGTCGCAGAGTTCAACCTCTCCCTCGGTGACTTCACAACCAAGGTCCAGTTCCATGTGATCAACTCTAACACCTCTTACAAGGCGTTGCTCGGCTGACCTTGGCTGCACCAGAATAGGGTGGTACCATCCACTCTGCACCAATGCATCAAATACCCCAGTAACGGCAAGGAGGAGAGAATCTTCGCTGACCTTCATCCTTTAGAAGTCTTCGAATGTCACTTGTCGGATGCCACTTTGTATTTGGAGAAGCCGAAGCAAGCGCCCCAAGTTACTCAAGACAGAGGAAAGAAGAAGGTAGAGCCTGACAGCTGGTTCCCTCCACCACCGCCAGGCTATGTGGCTCCCCCTCAGGTGTCATTCATTTCTGAAGCAGAAGGGGTATTCAGGGCCACATCTCTTCCCATCTACCCTACACCGGGAACACCATACCTTGAAGACCTGTTGGAGGACGTCAGAGTCTCGCTTGGGATCACCAAGCCCCTCACAGAAGTTGACTGCCAGGTGGTCGAACCATTAAGGACCTTCGAGGTGCCTAACCCCGGAGGCCCGTCCACCATTTTCTATGTAGCTGAAGGGCACCCAGTCAGAGGGGATGATGATTGTAAACTCCCCAACGATCTGCACGACCCACTCGTGCTGATCATGGGACTTCTTGACATATCCAGTCGTGTAGTCAAGATGACCAGAAAATAAGGGATTCCCCTTCGCCAACTCCCCAGCCGGAAAGAAATGTTTAAGAAAATGTAGAACCCACCAAACCTGGACCAGAGGTTGTTGCAGATCACCCGGCACCCGGGTTTGGGTTTCTTAATAGAAGACTCTTTTGAGGCCGATGTGATATCAGTCTCGGCTCAAAATGGTAATAGCTCCACAGGCAAGGCGGGCCCAAAGGAAGTCGAAGACTGTTAGTGTCGTACACCCTCGGCCGACGAAGATCAAGATGAAGAGGTGTTCCTATGGAATCTACCACCCTCCAGGAACAGGGGAAAGGTCCCATCTTCCTCTGAGGGATCAACCCCGAATGACTACAGCAACAGGGTGCCATTACCCTCGCCTAACAATGATGCAAAGGATGGGGAAGCGAGTCAGACTCCGGGCCTCCCTCGGTGTGACTCTACCCTGTTTGCCCTATGCTATCAGTACTAGCAAGAAATTGAGATGTTGAAGGCTCGGTTGGCCGAAGTGATCGCACTTGTGTCTGACTTGATCGGGGGCATCTTCTGCCAGCAGAACATTGGCACGCACCAGTCTCTGAACACCATCCCGAGAGCCCCCATGCACTTGAAGAAGGAGGCAAGGGATGCAACTGTTTCCCCAGTCGGATGACCGGCTGAGCGGAATCCTACACTACAAGAGAGGATGTAGAAGCCTTACTCATTCCCAAGAAACAAGACCCGAGGAATCTTTGACTAGGCCTGCCACTATGGCAAGGTCTCCCTCCCCAGGTCTAAGAGGCCGCAAGATGCCCGCAGAAGTGGTGACCCCTTGTTCTGCCCTTATCACCAAATACTGGGCCACCCTATTGAAGATTGCTACGTCTTCAAGGACATTGCTCAGGATATGATTGAGAAAGATGAGCTCAGAATGGGTGATTATGTGGTGGCTCCGCCGCGCCCTCATGCGACGGGAAGCCACGAGAGAAGTATCTACATGGTGTCAGTTCAACACCAGATCTTTGAAGATGCAGCTAAAAATGAACAACTCCAGCCGCCAGTAGTGGAGCGGCCCCCAGTGTGGCAATCAATCACCCCGGCTCCTGTAGGAGCCGTCTATGATAACTATCAAGAAGATCCTAGAGAAGTCCTGCACTTCCCGGCGCAAGAGAACCCCTCGGAGCCGCAGACAGCAAACTCTAAGGAGAAGGAAGCAAGCAAAGCCTCGTGGCCAACCGAGGCGGAGCAAGAAGATGTCTACGGTGTCCTTGAAGCAGACGAGAGTGAAGATCAAGATTTTGTCGACTTGCTACCGGCGCCGCGGGAAATTGAAGATGGCGGTCAGGCCACAGTCGACGAGCTCATCGAAATTAACCTAGGCACGGAAAGCGACCCCAGGCCGACCTTCCTAAGTGCCCTTTTACCTTCGCAGGATAAAGAGCAATATGTGAAGTTGCTGCAAGAATTTTAGGACTATTTTGCTTGGAATTACAAAGAGATGCCCGGTCTTAGCCCCAACGTGACTCAACACATTCTCGCTATTGACCCCAAAGTAGAGCCAGTCAAGCAGTCACCCCGACGCATGAGGCCAGAACTGATAAATCAAATTTGCAAAGAAGTCGACAAGCTCATAGATGTTGACTTTGTAGCTGAAAACCAATATACCACCTGGTTGGCCAATATTGTGCCAGTGAAGAGGAAAAATGGACAGATCAGGATCTGCGTGGACTTCCGCGACCTGAATAAGGATTGCCCGAAGGATGACTTCCCGGTGCCTATCACCGAAGTGATGATTGATGCAGCAACTGGCCATGAGGCCTTGTCCTTCATGGATGGATCATCCGGCTACAATCAAATCTGGATAGCTGAGCACGACCAAATTCACACGGCCTACCAGTCGCCTAAAGGGATATTCCACTACAAAAGAATGCCCTTCGGCCTCAAGAACGCTGGCGCTACATACCAGTGGGCGATGACCAGGATATTCGACGAGCTACTGTACAGCAAAGTCGAATGCTATATTGATGATCTGGTCGTCAAGACAAAGAAAAGGGGTGATCACCTGAACGATCTCAGAGTCATCTTCGAGAGACTTCGGCTGTATGAGCTAAAAATTAACCCAATGACATGTGCCTTCGGTGTCTCTAGTGAGAAGTTCCTCAGCTTCATTGTTCGATAGAGAGGGATCGAGATCGATCCCTTTAAAATAAAAGCCATTCAGGAGTTACCACCTCCGAAGAATTTGGGAGAGTTGAGGTCCCTACAAGGTCAGCTGGCTTACATTCGAAGATTCATCTCCAATTTGTCAGGACGCTGTCAGCCGTTTCACAAATTAATGATGAAGAATGCACCTTTCAATTGGAACCAGGAATGCCAGAAGACCCTCGACCGGATGAAGGACTATTTGAAGACCCCGCCCGTGCTGGGGGCACCTGTCAGGGGAAGGCCACTTATTCTATACATAGCAGCCACCGAATGTTCCCTGGGGGCAATGCTCGCCCAGAACAATGATGAGGAGAAGGTGCAAGCTCTCTATTACCTCAGCCGAAGACTAGTGGGGGCAGAAGCAAAAGACACCCCGATTGAGAAGGTCTATCTCGCCTTAGTCTTCGCAGTCAAGAAGCTGAGACATTACATGCTCTCGCATGAAGTGAGCCTGATTTCTAAGGCCGACCCAGTCAAGTACATTCTCTCTCAGCCAATCCTGAAGGGATGTCTCGGCAAGTGGGCCATTCTATTAATGGAATTTGACATCACCTACATGCCGCAGAAGGCCGTTAAGGGTCAAGCCATGGCCGATTTCTTTGTGACACACCCTGTGCTTGAAGATTCCCCACTAGCCACAGAGTTGCCTGAAGATGAAACATTGGAAGTGGGCCAGGTCCAGCAGATCGCCTGGCAGCTGCACTTTGATGGAGCTTTGATAGCATAAACAACCCCGTCCGGGCAAACAAAAGTATGGGCCGGGGCCGGCATCGTCCTCAAATCCCCGGAGGGAGAAGTATTACACATGTCATGTTTCATTAACAAGCCCTGCACAAATAATGAGACAGAGTATGAATCTCTGATCATCGATCTCCAAGTCACTTTGCAAATGGAGATTAAAATACTACACGTGTTTGGCGATTCATTATTAATCGTCAAACAGGTCCAAGGACAGTTTGACGTCCGAAAACTGGAACTACTCCCTTACCATGCTAAGGCAAAACGGCTCATGGAGCAATTCTACCTCATTGAGATAGGCCATGTCGCCAGAGGAGAAAATGCACAAGCCGATGCATTGGCGAAATTGGCAAGTTCATTGGCAGTCCCGCCAGATGGATCCCTCAACATCCGGGTGGTAAATCAGCGCCAAGTACCTAGCATGATAGAAGAGCCAGAAGAAGAAAAGCTCAAGGTCGCTACAGCGGAAGCCATTAGTCAGCCCGACTGGAGGGCCCCCCTTATGCAGTGGTTTAAATACCAGTAGCTTCCCAGGTAGAGAGAAGAGAAGATCAAGCTGATCAGAACAAAGGACTCTTATGAGGTCCAGAATGGGATCCTATTCCGAAATATGGCAGATGCCAAACGGAAGGTGCTCCTGCGATGCCTATCCACCGAAGAAGCTTGGAATGTTATGAAAGAGGTTCACGTCGGAATAGCTGGTGCACACCAGGCAGGACCGAAGATGAAAATTGAGATAAAGAAGCTTGGCTATTACTGGCAGATAATGTTCGATGACTGCTACAAGTATGCCAAGTCTTGTCAGAAATGCCAAGAGCACGGGATGGTGCCTAGGAGATCGCCCGTGCCGCTGCACCCAACACTACCTAGCTGGCCATTTGCCCAATGGGGAACAGACGTCGTGAGACCACTACCGACATCATCAGCTGGGTGCAAGTACATCTTGGCGGCAACTGATTACTTCTCCCGCTGGGCGGAAGCTATTGCCTTGAAAGAAGTGACTGGGGAGATCGTTGCCAGATTTGTCCGTCGCAACATCATATTCCGGTTTGACACTCCGACCGAATTATCTCGGACAATGGAAGCCACTTCCGCAACCAGAAGGTCTACCGGCAAGAAGAAAAGTACAAAATCGACTGGAGGACGTTAACCCCTTATAACCCACAGGCCAATGGCCTGGTTGAAGCTTTCAACAAAACTCTTTGTACTCTCATGTCCAAAATTGTTAATTCTAACAAGAAAGACTGGGAAGAGAAAATACATGAGGCCTTGTGGGCATATCGAACTGTATACAAAACTCCAACGGGTTGTTCACCCTTTTCTTTAGTGTATGGCTCAGAAGCAATCGTCCCCATCGAGCTGGAAATACCCTCCCTTCGGGTCGCAATCCAACACGGGTTGGTCCGGGAAGAGCAGACAAATGTCGAGCGAAGGCTCGAAGAGCTCTCCAACTTGGAGGGGAAACGGCTCCAAGCCCAGCAGAACATCGAGGTCTATCAGGCCCGGATAGCTCGCGCCTTTGACAAGCTCGTCAAGGAACGTGAATTCAAGAAGGGTGACCTCGTTATGGTCAAGAGAAGGGAAGTCATGGCTTCCAACCCCAAGGGCAAGCTAAATGAGAATTGGCTTGGACCCTATGTGATCCAGAAAGTCTACGAGGGCGGAGCGTATGTAATAGTCAATCATTGGGGGGAGGTTCAGTTTCCACCCTTTAATGGTAGGCATCTAAGATTGTATCACGCTCCGATTTCCCCATTCAATGAATAATACATTTCTCCACCCCACCATGGGCGAATTTACCTTATTATTGTCCGGATGGTTTGCCCACTATTCACCATGCATTTCAAAAAAAAAAAAGAAAGGACAAAAGAAAAAAAAGAGAAGAGAACAAAAGAGAAGAGAAGAAAGGAAAATAAAAGAAAGGAAAAGAAAAAGAAAAAAAGAAAAGAAAGAAGAAAGAAAGGAGGAGGAGGAACCAGTCCTTCTTTTATTAACCCTCGCTCTCATCTTCAAGAATATTTCAATAAACAAATCAATCATGTCAGCCCTTGACATCCTGTCGGCACTGATGAAGAAACACCCCACCCAAACCTTTTGTCTGGGATTGGAGAATCAACATTTCTCCTTGCGTTGCCACCGGCCCGTACCAATGAATATTTCAATAAACAAATCAACCATGTCAGCCCTTGACATCCTGTCGGTACTGATAAAGAACACCCCACCCGGACCCTTCGTCCGGGATTAGGGAATCAACCCTTCTCCTTGCGTTGGCACCAGCCCAGTACCGATGAATACACCAAGAGACAAACAAACCACATCCGCCCCCGGCATCCTATCGGCATTGACAAACAACCCACTTTCGATCAACACCTCCCGTCTAGGTCATTGAACGAACAAACTCTTCTCTCCGTCCCTTCGGGTGACGGACAACCCCTTTTGACCAAGACCTCCTGTCTAGGTCATTGAATGAACAAACTCTTCTCTCCGTCCCTTTGGGTGACGGACAACCCCTTTTGACCAAGACCTCCCGTCTAGGTCATTGAATGAACAAACTCTTCTCTCTGTCTCTTCAGGTGACAAGCAACCCCTTTCGACCAAGACCTCTTGTCTAGGTCATTGAATGAACAAACCCTTCTCTCCATCCCTCCAAGGTCTAATCAACTTACTCGGGCAAGCGCCCCGGTGGCACCATTTGGTTAATCACACGACGGACATGGTGGAGTGGTCCCCTCGTCTCTCCTCTGGAAGGGCTAGCACTCTCCTATGCTCCTACGCGAACTCCACTGGGTACTCCCCGCATGAGCTATTAGTACGAACCTGCACTCTACCACAGTGCAAGAAAGAAAAGGAAAAGATTCCCGAACACCACACATACACAAGAGGCGTGTGAAACAATTGTATTATATTCCTGTTTGAAAAAAGTTACATGGGCCTCGGGGCATACCCCGGTGTTACATGCAAAAAAGAGAAAAGGGGGAAGCTAGAAGAAGGAAGAAGCATCGACGGCTAATCTATCCCCCGAAAGATCTCCTCGAGAGGAAGAATCCCGACGCAGGGAAAGTTTACCATTTCACGCAGTCGGCCTTCCTGTGCATCAAGGCGCTCTAGCTCTGTTGTCACCGAGGCCACTTCAACCTCAACGACGCCCAGCTCCTCGATCTCTCTGCCTTGGTTGCCTCAGCCTCGGCAAGATCGGACTTAGCCTTAGCGAGCCAGCCCCTGAGCTTCTTTACTCTGCTCTCCAAGGCATGAATGTTGTCACTGCTCTCATCCAAGGCCCTCTAGTGTTGCTCCCTGTTGTCCCTCCGGACCTCCAGGGCCTGCAAATATTCGTCCTTCTGGGCGTCGATAGCTGCAAGTTCGATTGGGGCTTGCTTCTCGAAGAACTTACGATGGTTTACATATTTCAATAATAATAGAACCCACAGTTGACATGTTTTCCCACCTTACTCCTTCTTACCTTGCCTTCTCTAAATCGAAAATGTAAAGACAAGCAAAACGAAGGAAAGAAAGAAAGGGTGGGGAAGTGTGTGATCGTGATCGCCACCAAGACACGGGTACCGGGTGGTAAGACATACCTTGGAAAGAGGGAGAAAGCACTCGCCCAAAAACACCGCGCTACAGTGGTACACGGTCTTGAACGAACCGCCTAATGTATGGAACGGCCGCTCGATAGACCGCTCACAGCGCTGAAGTAGGAAGTGGGAAACAGACAGGTCTGGCAACATAATGGTTCGAAGATACCCGCTCACAGGGTCTGAATGGCTCGTGAAGGACCGCCCTTATCTGCACACGGATAGAAGAAAGCTGATCAGCTACACCAGACTCCAAGTTGTAGGACTTGATCCTCTATTGTGCCCATGTGATCATTTGAGTCTTCCTGTGGTTTGGGTCATTCGACATCATCTTGTGGTCATTTGAGTTATTATATATTCTTGGTTTTGATAATAGCTAAACACTATAAGTCATTATTGTTTTCCACTCTCATATGACTGACATACGTGATGTTTTGTTCATGATAGATATGTCAATGAATGGACAAGGTTGATGCCACAAATGAGAACGGACTGCTAAAGGACTCAAGCAACTGAGCTAAAGGGGTTAACGGACTGAATCGAGAAGACCCAGGGGTCTGCCCAGCTAGCGGTCGACCGCTAGAACAGGGGCGGTCGACCGCCCCAGCCAGAAGCTCCCAGTCTGCACGAGTCTCAGTGGCGGTCGACCGCCAGCCCAGTAGCGGTCGACTGAAAATTCCAGGGACCATCCGTCTACAACGTTTCTCAGTAGTGGTCGACCGCCAGCTTCTGCAGGTCGACCGCAAGCCCCGAGCCTTCAATGTTGACTTTGTTTTTCACTTCGAGAAAAGCCCCTTTCCTTGTATTTGTTCAACCCCAAAGTCACCCAATCCCCCATGGATTGTGGATCTGGTCTGAAGGATGTCCAAGGACCATTCAAAGTCTATAAAACCAACATAAGGAGGGTTAGAAACCCTAATGCTTCAAGGGGATTCAAGGGAGGCTACAAGGGTGTGTTCAAAAGAGAGGAGTTCGAGTACTGTAGCTATGAACAATACTACGGGAAGAAGCTTCTTCATCCTCAAGTGATTCAAGCTTCTTCAAGAGGAGATCAAGCCCAAGCCAAAACAACATAAAGCTGCATCCTTCATCTTCTTCATCAACTCAAGAAGATCAAAAGGAAGATCGAAGCTACATCCATAGTCTTCCTCATCAACTAGAAGAGATTCAAGGAAGATCATCTCTCAAGGAAGAAGACATCATGATGGGGACATCCCCAGTCACTCCATCTTTTTTCGAGACTTCGGTTGCTCTCCATCGACGCATCATCATCTCCATCACTTAATTTTGAGCAGTAGCATGTAATTTTCATTTTATTTGAGTCATAGATGTGTAATATTTCTTTATTTGAGTCAGTTAATAGGTTAATGGGTCAGTTTGATAGTCATTTGGACCCAACTAGTGGGCTAGGCCCAGGGGCGCCCCTCCCTTGGTCTTGTCTAGTCTTTAGTGCATTTGGCCAAGGTTAGTTTGGTCACATGGAATTATGTAAGCCTATAAATAGGCCCCACTCCCCTCATATGTAACAACTTTTGAAGAATCATTTGAATAGAAGAAAATCTCTAGTCATACTCTCCTCCACCAAATTTCTTTTCACTCTCTCTCTCTCATTATCTCTCTCTTTCTCTAAGGGGTGCGCCCCTTTCTCTCTCCTCCCCCCTCCCAACCACTTTCTCTCACTTCCCCTCCCCTAATAACTCCATCCCTAGTCCCCACACCCCCCATTAACTCATCCCAACCCCCAAGAGCCTCTCCTCCAATCCTCTCCTCACCTTCCAACCCCCAACTACCCTACCCACTTTCCCAAACACTTTTCCCTCTCCCCCATGCCACCCTCCACCTCCCAAGACCATTTGAATTTGAAAATTTCCTTGCCTTCATAGCCCTTGGTCGCCCAAACCCCCTCTCCCCTAGGCCAGGTCGCCCTCCCCTTCCCTCCACCTCATTCCACCACCATTTGCAACTACAAGGTAGCAACTTTATTTGCAGGTCGCAGGCAGCAAGTTTGGTCCTAGAAGCTGCATCATCTCCGGCATTTTCTTGACTCTTCTGGTGGCAAGGCATATATCTCTGGAAAGGTTGTCCAGAAAGCTTTCCAAGCGAGGTGGTTTCGTCCTCAACCGAGCACCGTGCTGATCGGGAGGCCCTTTCTTCCTCGACTGCGCAAAGCCTCCCTGGCAGGAGACTAGAGCCGGAGTGGAAGCTCGACTACAACGAACCTGTTGGGAATCTGATCAAGAGTTCTTCTACAAAAATCTTCTACTACAAGTCTTCTATCATCCCCAAGAAACAGACCCCAGTTTGGCGACCGGACCTGAGAGTTATCATTTTTATTCCCCGGGTGCGCGGTTCTACCTCCACTCAATCTGCACCGACCCCTCCTCAGTGTTCCAAGCCTACCGGTCTGCTCCGACAACGAACGGCATCCCCGTCAAGCTTGTTTCGAAGAGGACTCACATACGGTTTCGTCAATACTGACAGCGCCTCATTCTGTGTTTAGGAGCGGTCGTGGCATCCTCTGCTTCCTGCTGCTGAGTTCTTGAAGCAGTCAGAACTGTCAACGTTCCATGTTTCAGATCTGGTAGCATATTGGAACCCGCGGTGATCCCTAGTGAGCTTTGGGCTTTCTCCTTCTATTGTGAGTGATACACCACCCGAGAGTCCACCTCTTCCAACCTCAACGCATGCGTATAGATTGTATACTTGATGAGCAGGTGATCACCACAAGTAATGGCGCATATCCACACGTCCTAGTGCGTTGGCGAGGATGCCCCACGATGACCAACACCTTGATCACATGCGGAGAATGCAAGCTTCGGGACCCTTACTCGACGGGGTCGAGTTCCTCCCACCCGGGGAGAATTGGTGCGGACACCAGGGCGATCACGTGACACGTCGGCGAACCGACGTTGCCATACGCGGAGCGCCAAGTGGACTACATCGGCTTATCTTCCAAATGGGGACACTTTGGCTTCTATTTGGACTCTTTTTAGCATTAAATTGGGCTTGTAATGTCACATTATATGTGGGTTTTCATATTGGGTTGGTTGTAAGGCTCTAAATGGGCCAACTGGTTAAGGCCCTTAAGACTTCATTAAGAAAAGGAGAGGCCTTGGTCCATTTGGATGGATCCATAGGCCATATATGGGCTCTTCATACATGGGCCAACTAGAGGATAATGGCCTTGAGCCATATTGGATTCCTAGAAGGATGAGTGGGCTGCCATGACCAAAATGGCCCATTCAAGGCCCAAAATGGGGGCGCCCCCTTTCTTGTCCTATTAGGCTAGGAAATTGTCTTTTTTCTTCTTTCTTCACTCCATTCACAACATGTGGTATTAAATGGCTGCTGGTCAAGGTTAATTGGCTGCCAACCTACCCCCCTTTTACCTTGAATGTCAAAGGTAGGCAGCCAACATGTCTCTTTGTCCCCTCCCTCTCCCTTTCATGGCCATGGGCGCATCCTCCTTCCCCTCCCCTTGAAACCCACGACCTCCCCACCCCTTATACCTCTTGTAATTGTCTATTTAAGGGCTTGTACATTGTGTGTGCAGAGGCTAATGATATTTTGTTGAAAGAAAATTGTTAAGAGAGTGATTCTCCCTCTTTCTCTTGCCCTTTCACTTGGTGTGAATTTCCCAGAAATATGGTCGTGGACTCGACCTTCTCTTCCCATCCCCCTATTATCATCTTGTTCCCTCCGATTTATCCTTGATACTACTACAAGATTGCAAGAATTAAGCGCTGGTTTGATGCCGTTTGTAGTTCGGGAGCACCGGCAGTGATTTTTCTCGTGGCGGCGCGCAGATCTGTCCCAGAGTGCAGTCCAGATCTGAGGGTGACTGTGTTTCGGTTTATGTAGCCCAACCACGACGTGATCAGGAGCTGGTGTCTGAAGATCAATTAAAGCATTGCAAGTCATCTTCACGTTGCCTCTGGTTTTGTTGCATTTCAAGGTCTGTGCTGTCCGTGGCGTCAATTCTCGTGAGGTCGCACAAGAAGATCTGAACAGACTCAGTCCAGATCCAGAGGCGACTTCCCACATCTGTCCCGCCTCATCCAGCCAATATCTGAGAGAGAGGTCTTCATAGGATTTGTTCCTATGGACGTCACCAACAACCTCCCACAGACGGAGTTCCATTTTGACATCGGCAACCCTTTTTCCACCATTTATTTGTCTGTCTGTGCAGTTCTGTGAACACCAAATCAGATGCTGAAAGAAATCATTGCTGCACCCAGATCTGAAAGGATCTGAATGCGCCCTCTGGAGTGAAGAAACTACGTCTAGTCACCGTCATTCTCCAACAAACGGCACTCCAATCAGACGTCGTGGCTAGGAGTTACAGTCGTCGGAAGATCGCTGCACAGGGTGCCTGGCGTGGGCAGAACCAAGTCGACTCGCCCTCGGCGCGCTCGTTCGGCTCGAGCTCACCTTCCTCGGCTCCGTTGCTTGCTGCCCGTCAACCCGGGACCCATCAACCCCCAAACATCATTTTGTAACCCTTTACCTCCCTGTGTGGAGTGGGTTTCCAGATTTGAAATTGTAAAATTAAAACATTTGTATATCGGGGTTGTTCGGAAAACGGCCGGGAATTCTTCCCCACGCCTAGACGTGGAGGTACGCGCTCATTCCATTCTCACATTGCTAATTTAGTATACATTCTATATTGCTACGTTTGTGAGATTAGGGCCGTTAGCTTGTATCTAAATCACCGTGCTAGTGAGTTGAGAGTGCCCGTTCCGTAGCTCTGATCGAGCACCGAACGCGAATCGGTACCCTAGGCGACGGTGGTTTCTTAATCGCCGCGATCCCCACGTTTCCCTCACAAGGGATGATCGCTGGGCTAAAGAGAGAGCGCTGTTGAGAGGCGTCTCCACCCGGAGAATACCACAGTGGCTAGCCGCCTGGCTTGCCTTAACGTGCTAGTGCTGGCCGCACTTGTGTCCGTCGTATGTCCTAGCCCGGTCGAGTCATCCGTCCCGCATCAATTTGGTATCAGAGCGTCGTTCTAAGTCTAGGGTGTCCAAAATCAAAAACAAAAGTGTCATTTAAGTCTAGGATCATCATATTTCAAAAAAAAAAGTGTTTTAAAATTGCATCCCAATAAATGGTATATCAAAAGGTGTGACACGAAAATTAGGCTATGCCTACCGGGAAGGCCGCACACTTGCGCGAGTGACCTTCGGGTCGATTAACTCCGCCTCGTACCGAAAATTGGTTAGGTCTAAGTGCATCATTGTTGCATTAGTATGTGTTTGCATTAGTCGGTGTTAGCATCCCTTTGTGGCTCATGTTCAAATGGCCTTGCATATCCATTCCTAGGGATCCGTTCCCATATTTTGGCAACTATGGCCAACCCATGTCGACCCGTCCAAGGTGATAGGTCTGTGTCCGAGTACATTCGGGCATATCATAAGTATTGGTTGGAACATGGCTTGGGAGAGGAGAACAAAACGGCTGCATTTCAGTTCCGGAGAGGTTTGCGCCTTCACTTCCAGTTGGAATGTCTTATCCGCAACGCATTCTCTCTAGCGGACTCCTATACGGTCGCTCTAGTGGTCGAACCATTTGAGTCTCACTTTTCTCGGTATAGTGGCTTTCGACAAGCATCCACCTCCCAGCCGCCTACACCATGGCCTTCCCCACCTCAATCGGAGAACCCCTTCCCTAGAGCTCCATTATCATCTACTTCCAATCTTCATTCGGAACCTTCTTCTTTGGAGCTACCAAACCTCGAGCCACCCGTGTTTCTTACGGGAGCGCTATACATAGTCGAGCCGCTTCTTCGTTGGCTCAAGGATGGCTTGGTCCCACTTCCCTTCCCATTTATGGATCCTACCCTACCTTTGGTGTCCGTCAACTCCTCCCACACAACTTTTCGGTCTAGTCACCATGTCGATACTTTGGATGACCTTATTATGGGATTAGATTCACAATGGAAGTTGACGCACCTTTTGGCCCGAGGCTTTGACCAACCCGCTAGTCTTAGCTTCACCCATCCGGCCTTAGGATCCATTACCTCCGTGTACACCGTGGGTCAAGTCACCACGGAGGTCCTTCTATTCCTCCCTATGCCAGCCGAGCCCGATTTCATTTCTTTTATCCCGAGGGAGGAACCGTACCTTCTCTATTAGATCACCATCCCAGTTACCATAACGGATGAAGGTGACTGCCTACACCCTCAAGAATTTCACAATTGGGACCGAGTCATGGTGGAACCCACTTCATGGGGTCATAAATTCTTTGACCTTTTTGATCCCTTCACTAGTGAACCTCCCGAGCTATCATATTCACTCCACTTCTTCCAAGGAGTTCACCATCCCGTCCCTACCCCTCGGTCTAGTTGGCAAGCCGTACCTATGTCTAGGGGTAATGACGAGGGTAGTTTTGGATATCCTAGTCCTTCCCCACCCAAATCCCATAGGTCACCAATGCATGATTGATACATCTTAGGGTGTCTAGGAATCGTCCATTCCGTCAAGCATCGAGTACATCTAGTATACGCATGGCACATATTCGGGTGCCCTGGTCCACCATTGCATATGCATAGTCTGCATAACCATAGGTTTGTCTAAGTTCAAGTGTGTGTGTTTGTTTCTATGGTTTGTTTTCTTTCATATGGTTTGCATTAAGTCGTGTCAATAAAAGGCCAGTCAAGCACATATAAGGAGGTAGCCGATGCATGCTACATATTCGTGGATTCAAAGGGAGAGTACGTCTAGGTCAGGGTCATACCTGATTGGTTTCCTCCCAGAGACCGAAAGCCACTCTAAGTCCACGATCCCCACCCTTTCCGAGTCAAGAAACAAGTGGGTCCGAATGCATACGATATTGAACTATCGGGTGACTATGGTGACAGTTCGACGTTACATGTTTCAGATCTGGTAGCATATTGGAACCCGCGGTGATCCCTAGTGAGCTTTGGGCTTTCTCCTTCTATTGTGAGTGATGCACCACCCGAGAGTCCACCTCTTCCAACCTCAACGCATGCGTATAGATTGTATACTGGATGAGCAGGTGATCACCACAAGGAATGGCGCATATCCACACGTCCTAGTGCGTTGGCGAGGATGCCCCACGATGACCAACACCTTGATCACATGCGGAGAATGCAAGCTTCGGGACCCTTACTCGACGGGGTCGAGTTTCTCCCACCCGGGGAGAATTGGTGCGGACACCAGGGCGATCACGTGACACGTCGGCGAACCGACGTTGCCATACGTGGAGCGCCAAGTGGACTACATCGGCTTATCTTCCAAATGGGGACACTTTGGCTTCTATTTGGACTCTTTTTAGCATTAAATTGGGCTTGTAATGTCACATTATATGTGGGTTTTCATATTGGGTTGGTTGTAAGGCTCTAAATGGGCCAACTGGTTAAGGCCCTTAAGACTTCATTAAGAAAGGGAGAGGCCTTGGTCCATTTGGATGGATCCATAGGCCATATATGGGCTCTTCATACATGGGCCAACTAGAGGAGAATGGCCTTGAGCCATATTGGATTCCTAGAAGGATGAGTGGGCTGCCATGACCAAAATGGCCCATTCAAGGCCCAAAATGGGGGGCGCCCCCTTTCTTGTCCTATTAGGCTAGGAAATTGTCTTTTTTCTTCTTTCTTCACTCCATTCACAACATGTGGTATTAAATGGCTGCTGGTCAAGGTTAATTGGCTGCCAACCTACCCCCCCTTTTACCTTGAATGTCAAAGGTAGGCAGCCAACATGTCTCTTTGTCCCCTCCCTCTCCCTTTCATGGCCATGGGCGCATCCTCCTTCCCCTCCCCTTGAAACCCACGACCTCCCCACCCCTTATACCTCTTATAATTGTCTATTTAAGGGCTTGTACATTGTGTGTGCAGAGGCTAATGATATTTTGTTGAAAGAAAATTGTTAAGAGAGTGATTCTCCCTCTTTCTCTTCCCCTTTCCCTTGGTGTGAATTTCCCAGAAATATGGTCGTGGACTCGACCTTCTCTTCCCATCCCCCTCTTATCATCTTGTTCCCTCCGATTTATCCTTGATACTACTACAAGATTACAAGAATTCAGTGCTGGTTTGATGCCGTTTGGAGTTCGGGAGCACCGGCAGTGATTTTTCTCGTGGCGGCGCGCAGATCTGTCCCAGAGTGCAGTCCAGATCTGAGGGTGACTGTGTTTCGGTTTATGTAGCCCAACCACGACGTGATCAGGAGCTGGTGTCTGAAGATCAATTAAAGCATTGCAAGTCATCTTCACGTTGCCTCTGGTTTCGTTGCATTTCAAGGTCCGTGCTGTCCGTGGCGTCAATTCTCGTGAGGTCGCGCAAGAAGATCTGAACAGACTCAGTCCAGATCCAGAGGCGACTTCCCACATCTGTCCCGCCTCATCCAGCCAATATCTGAGAGAGAGGTCTTCACAGGATTTGTTCCTATGGACGTCACCAACAACCTCCCACAGATGGAGTTCCATTTCGACATCGGCAACCCTTTTTCCACCATTTATTTGTCTGTCTGTGCAGTTCTGTGAACACCAAATCAGATGCTGAAAGAAATCATTGCTGCATCCAGATCTGAAAGGATCTGAATGCGCCCTCTGGAGTGAAGAAACTACGTCCAGTCACCGTCATTCTCCAATAAACGGCACTCCAATCAGACGTCGTGGCTAGGAGTTACAGTCGTCGGAAGATCGCTGCGCAGGGTGCCTGGCGTGGGCAGAACCAAGTCGACTCGCCCTCGGCGCGCTCGTTCGGCTCCAGCTCGCCTTCCTCGGCTCCGTTGCTTGCTGCCCGTCAACCCGGGACCCAGCAACCCCCAAACATCATTTTGTAACCCTTTACCTCCCTGTGTGGAGTGGGTTTCCAGATTTGAAATTGTAAAATTAAAACATTTGTATATCGGGGTTGTTCGGAAAACGGCCGGGAATTCTTCCCCACGCCTAGACGTGGAGGTACGCGCTCATTCCATTCTCACATTACTAATTTAGTATACATTCTATATTGCTACGTTTGTGAGATTAGGGCCGTTAGCTTGTATCTAAATCACCGTGCTAGTGAGTTGAGAGTGCCCGTTCCGTAGCTCTGATCGAGCACCGAACGCGAATCGGTACCCTAGGCGACGGTGGTTTCTTAATCGCCGCGATCCCCACGTTTCCCTCACAAGAGATGATCGCTGGGCTAAAGAGAGAGCGCTGTTGAGAGGTGTCTCCACCCGGAGAATACCACAGTGGCTAGCCGCCTGGCTTGCCTTAACGTGCTAGTGCTGGCCGCACTTGTGTCCGTCGTACGTCCTAGCCCGGTCGAGTCATCCGTCCCGCATCAATTTGGTATCAGAGTGTCGTTCTAAGTCTAGGGTGTCCAAAATCAAAAACAAAAGTGTCATTTAAGTCTAGGATCATCATATTTCAAAAAAAAAAGTGTTTTAAAATTGCATCCCAATAAACGGTATATCAAAAGGTGTGACACGAACATTAGGCTATGCCTACCGGGAAGGCCGCACACTTGCGCGAGTGACCTTCGGGTCGATTAACTCCGCCTCGTACCGGAAATTGGTTAGGTCTAAGTGCATCATTGTTGCATTAGTATGTGTTTACATTAGTCGGTGTTAGCATCCGTTTGTGTCTCATGTTCAAATGACCTTGCATATCCATTCCTAGGGATCCGTTCCCATATTTTGGCAACTATGGCCAACCCATGTCGACCCGTCCAAGGTGATAGGTCTGTGTCCGAGTACATTCGGGCATATCATAAGTATTGGTTGGAACATGGCTTGGGAGAGGAGAGCAACACGGCTGCATTTCAGTTCCGGAGAGGTTTGCGCCTTCACTTCCAGTTGGAATGTCTTATCCGCAACGCATTCTCTCTAGCGGACTCCTATACGGTCGCTCTAGTGGTCGAACCATTTGAGTCTCACTTTTCTTGGTATAGTGGCTTTCGACAAGCATCCACCTCCCAGCCGCCTACACCATGGCCTTCCCCACCTCAATCGGAGAACCCCTTCCCTAGAGCTCCATTATCATCTACTTCCGATCTTCATTCGGAACCTTCTTCTTTGGAGCTACCAAAGCTCGAGCCACCCGTGTTTCTTACGGGAACGCTATACATAGTCGAGCCACTTCTTCGTTGGCTCAAGGATGGCTTGGTCCCACTTCCCTTCCCATTTATGGATCCTACCCTACCTTTGGTGTCCGTCAACTCCTCCCACATAACTTTTCGGTCTAGTCACCATGTCGATACTTTGGATGACCTTATTATGGGATTAGATTCACAATGGAAGTTGACGCACCTTTTGGCTCGAGGCTTTGACTAACCCGCTAGTCTTAGCTTCACCCATCCGGCCTTAGGATCCATTACCTCCGTGTACACCGTGGGTCAAGTCACCACGGAGGTCCTTCTATTCTTCCCTATGCCGGCCGAGCCCGATTTCATTTCTTTTATCCCGAGGGAGGAACCGTACCTTCTCTATGAGATCACCATCCCAGTTACCATAACGGATGAAGGTGACTGCCTACACCCTCAAGAATTTCACAATTGGGACCGAGTCATGGTGGAACCCACTTCATGGGGTCATAAATTCTTTGACCTTTTTGATCCCTTCACTAGTGAACCTCCCGAGCTATCATATTCACTCCACTTCTTCCAAGGAGTTCACCATCCCGTCCCTACCCCTCGGTCTAGTTGGCAAGCCGTACCTATGTCTAGGGGTAATGACGAGGGTAGTTTTGGATATCCTAGTCCTTCCCCACCCAAATCCCATAGGTCGCCAATGCATGATTGGTACATCTTAGGGTGTCTAGGAATCGTCCATTCCGTCAAGCATCGAGTACATCTAGTATACGCATGGCACATATTCGGGTGCCCTGGTCCACCATTGCATATGCATAGTCTGCATAACCATAGGTTTGTCTAAGTTCAAGTGTGTGTGTTTGTTTCTATGGTTTGTTTTCTTTCATATGGTTTGCATTAAGTCGTGTCAATAAAAGGCCAGTCAAGCACATATAAGGAGGTAGCCGATGCATGCTACATATTCGTGGATTCAAAGGGAGAGTACGTCTAGGTCAGGGTCATACCTGATTGGTTTCCTCCCGGAGACCGAAAGCCACTCTAAGTCCACGATCCCCACCCTTTCCGGGTCAAGAAACAAGTGGGTCCGAATGCATACGATATTGAACTACCGGGTGACTATGGTTTACATGTTTCAGATCTGGTAGCATATTGGAACCCGCGGTGATCCCTAGTGAGCTTTGGGCTTTCACCTTCTATTGTGAGTGATGCACCACCCGAGAGTCCACCTCTTCCAGCCTCAACGCATGCGTATAGATTGTATACTGGATGAGCAGGTGATCACCACAAGGAATGGCGCATATCCACACGTCCTAGTGCGTTGGCGAGGATGCCCCACGATGACCAACACCTTGATCACATGCGGAGAATGCAAGCTTCGGGACCCTTACTCGACGGGGTCGAGTTCCTCCCACCCGGGGAGAATTGGTGCGGACACCAGGGCGATCACGTGACACGTCGGCGAACCGACGTTGCCATACGCGGAGCGCCAAGTGGACTACATCGGCTTATCTTCTAAATGGGGACACTTTGGCTTCTATTTGGACTCTTTTTAGCATTAAATTGGGCTTGTAATGTCACATTATATGTGGGTTTTTATATTGGGTTGGTTGTAAGGCTCTAAATGGGCCAACTGGTTAAGGCCCTTAAGACTTCATTAAGAAAGGGAGAGGCCTTGGTCCATTTGGATGGATCCATAGGCCATATATGGGCTCTTCATACATGGGCCAACTAGAGGAAAATGGCCTTGAGCCATATTGGATTCCTAGAAGGATGAGTGTGCTGCCATGACCAAAATGGCCCATTCAAGGCCCAAAATGGGGGGCGCCCCCTTTCTTGTCCTATTAGGCTAGGAAATTGTCTTTTTTCTTCTTTCTTCACTCCATTCACAACATGTGGTATTAAATGGCTGCTGGTCAAGGTTAATTGGCTGCCAACCTACCCCCCTTTTACCTTGAATGTCAAAGGTAGGCAGCCAACATGTCTCTTTGTCCCCTCCCTCTCCCTTTCATGGCCATGGGCGCATCCTCCTTCCCCTCCCCTTGAAACCCACGACCTCCCCACCCCTTATACCTCTTGTAATTGTCTATTTAAGGGCTTGTACATTGTGTGTGCAGAGGCTAATGATATTTTGTTGAAAGAAAATTGTTAAGAGAGTGATTCTCCCTCTTTTTCTTGCCCTTTCCCTTGGTGTGAATTTCCCAGAAATATGGTCGTGGACTCGACCTTCTCTTCCCATCTCCTTCTTATCATCTTGTTCCCTCCGATTTATCCTTGATACTACTACAAGATTGCAAGAATTCAGCGCTGGTTTGATGCCGTTTGGAGTTCGGGAGCACCGGCAGTGATTTTTCTCGTGGCGGCGCGCAGATCTGTCCCAGAGTGCAGTCCAGATCTGAGGGTGACTGTGTTTCAGTTTATGCAGCCCAACAACGACGTGATCAGGAGCTGGTGTCTGAATATCAATTAAAGCATTGCAAGTCATCTTCACGTTGCCTCTGGTTTCATTGCATTTCAAGGCATGTGCTGTCCGTGGCGTCAATTCTCGTGAGGTCGCACAAGAAGATCTGAACAGACTCAGTCCAGATCCAGAGGCGACTTCCCACATCTGTCCCGCCTCATCCAGCCAATATCTGAGAGAGAGGTCTTCAGAGGATTTGTTACTATGGACGTCACCAACAACCTCCCATAGACGGAGTTCCATTTCGACATCGGCAACCCTTTTTCCACCATTTATTTGTCTGTCTGTGCAGTTCTGTGAACACCAAATTAGATGCTGAAAGAAATCATTGCTGCACCCAGATCTGAAAGGATCCGAATGCGCCCTCTAAAGTGAAGAAACTACGTCCAGTCACCGTCATTCTCCAACAAACGGCACTCCAATCAGACTTCGTGGCTAGGAGTTACAGTCGTCGGAAGATCGCTGCGCAGGGTGCCTGGCGTGGGCAGAACCAAGTCGACTCGCCCTCGACGCGCTCGTTCGGCTCCAGCTCGCCTTCCTCGGCTCCGTTGCTTGCTGCCCGTCAACCCGGGACCCAGCAACTCCCAAACATCATTTTGTAACCCTTTACCTCCCTGTGTGGAGTGGGTTTCCAGATTTGAAATTGTAAAATTAAAACATTTGTATATCGGGGTTGTTCGGAAAACGACCGGGAATTCTTCCCCACGCCTAGACGTGGAGGTACGCGCTCATTCCATTCTCACATTGCTAATTTAGTATACATTCTATATTGCTGCGTTTGTGAGATTAGGGTCGTTAGCTTGTATCTAAATCACCGTGCTAGTGAGTTGAGAGTGCCCGTTCCGTAGCTCTGATCGAGCACCGAACGCGAATCGGTACCCTAGGCGACGGTGGTTTCTTAATCGCCGCGATCCCCACGTTTCCCTCACAAGGGATGATCGCTGGGCTAAAGAGAGAGCGCTGTTGAGAGGCGTCTTCACCCGGAGAATACCGCAGTGGCTAGCCGCCTGGCTTGCCTTAACGTGCTAGTGCTGGCCGCACTTGTGTCCGTCGTACGTCCTAGCCCGGTCGAGTCATCCGTCCCGCATCACCTCCCCGCTCGCCCTCGTCTATCGGTCGGGATCGGTGTTCTCACACCGATCAGGTGAGCTCCGGGACACATCCCTCACTGGTTTATTCATGCTTATTTAGTATTATCTTTAGCTCCGTCGGACGGTAAGTGAGTGCTTGATCCAAATTTCCCTCCAATTGAGTGGCCACCGCGGAGTGAGGTGAAGAGCGACCCTACAACCCATGCCTTTGGCATGCTGGCCGCCCATAAAATTGGGTATCCCAGCCCCTTAGGGGGTCAACCAAAGCAAAGCCTAGCCTCGGAACATCAAGGTCCCACTTTGGACTCTCCCCACCATTGCCAATTTGCCCACGGGCAATAGTGTCCGCTAAGCGAGTGAGTTCACCCGAGTAGTTTCATCATCAAAAGTTGCTTGCTTACGAGTCATAGGTCCAAGGTGTATTGGCCTTGTGATTACCACCCAAGGTGGTGTCACATCAAGTGGTATCAGAGCAAGTTCACAACTTGTCTCTATCAAGTTGGTCCTAGGACACACATATGCATTTAGAGTCTTCCAGTGCATCACTCTTGTCCACTAGTATGGCCATCTCATACCAACCTTACCAATCGGCCCTCTCCATAAGTCCAAACCACCAAGGGATGCCTACCACTAACACACATAACCTCCCTGGCCATGTCAACTACCTCATGAAGGCCTTGACCCATGCTAATGAGCGGCTTGATAACATATCGGGTCGACTCAACCAACTTGGAGAAAATGGGTCCGCCCCAAGGACGGACGATAGAAGGACATGTCCCCCACCTCCCACTTTTGATGGAACTCATCTTAATGACTATTTAGATTGGGAGACATCTATGGATCATTACTTTGAGAGGAATCTCATGTCCGAGGATAGGAAGGTTCGATGTGTGAAAATACAACTAACCAAAAGGGCTCAAACTCATTGGTTAAAAATTGAAGGCTTAAGGATAATTAGAAGGGAAGCTCCCCCACAACATGGGGGGACATGAAGAAAAAACTTAGGGCTAGATATATTTTCCCCTCCCATTCCAAACACCAAGGCCCAAAGAGCATTTCAACTCCTTCATTTCCCCTTGGCCAACCCAAGACCCTAATCACACATTCCCCACCATTTCCCACCTCTCCTACTCCTACCACCACATCTACATCCTACCTCCAAGTCCTCACCACAACCATATGTCCGCATACCCAATTGGACCCCATGTCCACCCCTCCACCTAGGCCCATAATGGCCACCACCCCCAAACCCAAATCCCCTCACCAAACCCGTACCCCACAAGCCCCCTTGGCCACCTCCGCAACCTCACCATCACCCAAAAAAAGGGACACATCTCCCAAAACCAATCAACCCAAATCTCCTCACCCAACCCACCTTCCACTTCCAACCCACGTCCGACCTTGCTCACCTCCTCGGGTGCGCCATACATCGACTATCACCAATCCACACACCATAGACCTTCCTACCCCATTGTCCTTAGGACTTGCAAACCCCACACCCACCCAAGTGGAGAGGGATACCAATCCGGATCCACCTCCCAAAATAGAGGAAATCCAAGGGCCACACAACTCACCCACCTCTCCTAGCTTGGCTCCTCAAGAGCTACACACCCTTCCCCATGACACCGTCACCATAGATGAGTCCATACTCCAATGGCTCAAGTGAGGCCTCACCATTCCTAGTTTACAACCATGCCACCTACCCATGGGATATCAATCCCAAATCATTTCCACTCAGCCTCATATCACTTATCAAACCTCCTATTGTGTGAAGATTTGGGAGACTTAGTGGACTACCTACATTGGCAAGTCCACTTGACCGATATGCTAGCCATGAGGCCGTCGGAGCCTAGCACCATTAGCCTAGCTTACCCCGCCGTTGGATCCATCACTTCCATCTACACTAATGGCCAATTTACGAGTGAGATCATACTCTTTCTTCCCATAGAGGAGGAACCCATTCTAGTCTACTCCCCAACCATTGAGATCCTGAGTGCTTTGATTGGCCAACCCATTAGCAACCTTGGCCCAATTATTTTGGAGGAGAATGACTCACCATTTGAGGATCTTGAGGACATGGAGTACCCCTATCTAGGTGACCCTTACCATGATCTCTTCGACCCTTTCCTATGGGAACCTAGATCTCCATGTAACCCACCCACCTTATTCACCACCCACCTCACCCTACCCATATCACCCATGTTGACCCAAACTCCTCCCTTCCTAGAATCGGGTTACACCATGAGAGCCTTGACCTTAGGCAACAAACACCTTGGGATTGATGAAATGCCCCACCAAATAACCACCTTCCTAGATCCATTCGACCCATTCACATGGAAGTTCAAAAGTCATCCCACATCTATGCACATGTGTGGGGATGTTTTTTGTTTGGGTTTATTTTACTAGGTTTATTAGGCGTGCCAGTCACCAGGGTGACGATTTATTGTGCGCTCGATCTGACACAGTCAGTCGATTGTGATATTCGTGTCGGGACGGAAAGTCCGTCATACCATAAAGGCTATGACGTTAATTACGTCCTTCCGGGGAAGGACAACCCTTGATTAGTTGCCAAGAAAGGATGACTCGGGGGGCGAAAAGAGATAAGACTATCATGCCGATTCCGCTGGCGGGATGCGAAACATGTATGGAAAACGTACTATACGGGACGTGATAATGATGTTACAACGCAAATCCGGCAGCATGTCCCCTTGTCTTGGGCTATGCCAAAGGGAGATATAGGTCATCCACCCACGAAATGTCGGGATGAAAGCCAAAAGAGAGACGGGCGTGGCACTGGATCCAAAAGGATTTGAATGTGACGGGACAGTGTCCACTACCATGGCGTTTATTGATGTTCCCCTCAAAGGACCATTGGAGGACGTGCAGTGGCAGAACTCCGAGGGTCAGTGGGGTGACAGAAGAAACATCGTATTCGGTATAATGTACGGGTAAAAACCCCCATTATTGTATCTCCCGTGGACCTGGGTGAAGAACCATGATTCCCTCGTAAGGCGACGGAGGCTGGCACGGAGGTTGACAGGAATGGGACATTTGAGTTTGGACTGGATTTGGGTTTAATGGGATTGTTGAGACATCAGGTTTGGATGGCAGCTATTAATAAGCTGAAACGGCGATGATAGGAGTCGGCGCGAGGGGGATCCCGGCGCGACGGGAGGCTAAAGTGCTATAGGCACGGCGGGCAATCGGCGTGGCTGGAAAGAATGGCAAACGGCACGGCATGGCAGACGGCGCGGCAAGGTTCCCGGCGCGACCTTCACTCGGCGCGAGTTTGGCACCGGGAGGGGGTGGCGCCCGGAGGAGATGGCGCCGGGAGGAAGTGGCACCGGTGGTAGTTTTGTTGGTTTTCTTCAGATGTTATGAGGGGTTATGATGAGTTCAAGGGGATCCTCTATATTCAGTGGGGATCTCATGGCAATAATTGGGTGAGATAGAAGATGAGGGTGGATTCATTCACCAGGGGTGCGAGGAGACCGTGTAACTATAACGTATATCCCCCTGTGGCGACCAAGGTGTCATGAGATGGTATAGCTCAGCCCTTCGCCACACAGTTGGGGGCTAAATGCATAATTTCGGTGAAAACATCGCACTATGTGAGCGAGTAACCTTCTGAATGAATTTTGACAGCACTTCCCCTTATTTTGGGAGTATGCCAAAAGGGTATTATAGGTCATCCACTCACGAACTGTCGGAGTGGAAACCAAAATAAGGGCCGGGCGTAGCCCGAGATCTAGGGGATCTAAATCATATGGGGCTTTATCCCCCTGTCGTGATATCCCCTGTACAGTCAATGGAGGACATGCAGTGGCAGAGCTCCACAACTTAATAGGGTTATAGAATGTAGGGGAATGAACCCCTTTAATATGGCTCCCGTGAGGATCGAGGGAAAGGTAGTGCGTCTCCATAGGACAGGGTATGATGAGCAAGGTTGGCATGGCCTGATGGCGTCGGCACGAACGCATGGATGTGGCCAGAAGGTGTAAAGGTATCGGCGCGAAGAAGGAGTTGGGCTTCGGCGTGACAAAAGAAACCCAGCCGGCGCGGCAAGCCCTCGGCGCAAGACTTGTGCTGAGAGGTGCTCGCACCGGGAGGCTTCCTGAAGTACTGTTTTAGAGGGGTTTGAGGGCATTTAAAGAAAAAGGGTTTATTCAACAATTTGAAGATCAATTTGGACGATCGTAAAGAGGATGATCCGGGGTGGAGACGACCTTCCTTCTGGGGCCTCACCAGGAGCAGAATCACGTACGCGAAAACTCACGATTTGAATCCATCCTTCCTCACTTCGCAGACGAGAAGCCATGAGATAGACTGTCTCAGGCTCTCGTTGTGAGTATGAGGCTAAAGAGCATACGGTAGAAGAACCTTAAACATACTTAGAAAACCAAAACGATAGAGCATATGCAGATGTATAGTCATCAGTATCCACAACGTGTAATGAACTTCTGATGCAGAGGCAAATATAAAAGAACAAGGAAAGGGCATAACTCAGCCCATCTTTCATTAACTATCTCATCTAAAACGCCGTACACGAACTCAACTCGGGAGGAAAAAAAACCAACCCAAAAGCATACACCGACTCTATCCCTGAGAATAGGGTTACATTGGCACTCAGTGCTACGGGAGCAAAGATGCTCGAAAGCAGAGATACAAGCTAGAAGAGAGAACAATATTCAGACAGAGCAGAAAGGGGGGAGAGGAGCTACGGCCACTCAGGACATCGAACGGCACACCCCACCTGACTTCTTTCTTCGAGCCTCTACTTCTCTCCTTTCTTCAGCTTCTATGAAGGGCTCTCGAGCTCCCCCTTTCTTTCAGTGGCTAACTCTTCTATCTCCTTCTTCCCTTTTTTTTATCTTCTTCTTATTTTCCCTTTGCCCCCTTTTCCTTCTTTTCGAAGGGCTCCTTCTTATAGAGGGATGACCCTCATTCTATCGGCCTGAGCTTCCCGGCGCGCCAGAATCCATCTTCCCGGCGTGGGCAACCCTCGGCGCGCCTCAGTTCATATTGGGCTTGGCCCATTTTCTGTCGTCCGGCGCAGGATCCACCTAATGGGCTCCTTTAGACAGTGGGCTTCTTGGCATATGTATTTATCCTTTATGGGCTTGTTCAACACCTAGCATTCACAAACACATGTAAGGCACTGTGCATCCCACCTTCGGAGAATCAGAATTGTCTGAGCACCCCTTCTTAGCAGACAGATGATTGCCTGAATGTTGGTATGGTTTTATCAGCCCGACTATCTGAATGATAGCCGTACTGGATAGTGGCCTAGCCAGGGATGTCTTTAGCCGAACAAAGTGTTAAGAATAGTGGGTCTCTTCTATTCTGATTCTCAGAACTTCCAGGGATGGTACAAGAGCCGTACCCTCAACTGGTCTTCACAGCTATGAATCTGCTTCGGTCTCTTCTGGTATATTTCAGGTGTCAACAACATGGAAGTCACCTTTGGGATAAACATGCATGTGTCTAGGCTTACCACACCATTTGGCATGATTCATAAGTCGGGTACATTCATTCACATCACCCACATGTCAAGTAGGAAGCATAAGTGGACCGTATTCGGATGTATTGGCCCACCTTCATTCATCATGAGTCTTAAGCATGAGAGGAGCATACATGGATGTCCTGGTCCCCCGACATTTGTCACACCCATGCATAAGAGGTTCATCTATGGATGTCCCGGCCCTCCTAAGTCTGTCACAGTCTTCATGGCATCAAAGTGTGATCGGTCTACATTTGGCTGCCCCTGTCCACCTTTGCACACCATACTTTTCACACCAACATCGCATCATAGTGCATGGCATACGCATTCTCGCAAGCATCTAGCAACGAGCGGTGAGGATCACAAAAAGCGGGCAATAGCTTGTAAGTGGCACTTAGGATTCCAAGTATGCAACTTGGTAATGGTGACATTGAAGTGGCTCTACCCTAGGGCCAACTCCAAACCGAGGGCACAAGGACTTGGACCTTCTCGAATTCTAAGTGGCATTAGCAAACATGCTTTTGGTCTGAACTTTCCAAAGGATTCTGGGACACACCCGACTTTTTGTGTGGCAGATCCAGCACCCTATAAGGGCCCCGCGGTGGAGCCTAGTAAGCATCTTGAGCCTACACTTACCTTTGTGAGTGACACCATCGGAGAGTCTCCACATATCAGCCCGAGAGCCTGACATGAGCACATGGAGACAATACTACATAAGCAAGGTACCATCGCCAGGAAGAGGGTGTGCCCGCGCTATCCTGAGAAGTGGAAGAGCCATCCCTCGGCTACGAAGACAGGGTTGAGTTGGGAAGACGTTCTGCACCTGGATCCGCTTTGGTGTGCTGCTACCCCGGTGGACCCACACTCGACGGGGTCGAGTTCTCCCCACCCCGGGGGTATGATGGGGACATCCCCAGTCACTCCATCTTTTTTCGAGACTTCGGTTGCTCGCCATCGACGCATCATCATCTCCATCACTTAATTTTGCGCAGTAGCATGTAATTTTCATTTTATTTGAGTCATAGATGTGTAATCTTTCTTTATTTGAGTCAGTTAATAGGTTAATGGGTCAGTTTGATAGTCATTTGGGCCCAACTAGTGGGCTAAGCCCAGGGGCGCCCCTCCCTTGGTCTTGTCTTGTCTTTAGTGCATTTTGCCAAGGTTAGTTTGGTCACATGGAATTATGTAAGCCTATAAATTGGCCCCCACTCCCCTCATATGTAACAACTTTTGAAGAATCATTTGAATAGAAGAAAATCTCTAGTCATACTCTCCTCCACCAAATTTCTTTTCACTCTCTCTTTCTCTAAGGGGTGCGCCCCTTTCTCTCTCCTCCCCCCTCCCAACCACTTTCTCTCACTTCCCCTCCCCTAATAACTCCATCCCTAGTCCCCACACCCCCCATTAACTCATCCCAACCCCCAAGAGCCTCTCCTCCAATCCTCTCCCCACCTTCCAACCCCCAACTACCCTACCCACTTTCCCAAACACTTTTCCCTCTCCCCCATGCCACCCTCCACCTCCCAAGACCATTTGAATTTGAAAATTTCCTTCCCTCCATAGCCCTTGGTCACCCAACCCCCCTCTCCCCTAGGCCAGGTCGCTCTCCCCTTCCCTCCACCTCATTCCACCACCATTTGCCACTACATGGTAGCAACTTCATTTGCAGGTCGCAGGCCGCAAGTTTGGTCCTAGAAGCTGCATCATCTCCGGCATTTTCTTGACTCTTCTGGTGGCAAGGCATATATCTCTGGAAAGGTCGTCTAGAAAGCTTTCCAAGCGAGATGGTTTCGTCCTCAACCGAGCACCGTGCTGATCGGGAGGCCCTTTCTTCCTCGACTGCGCAAAGCCTCCCTGGCAGGAGACCAGAGCCGGAGTGGAAGCTCGACTACGACGAACCTGTTGGGATTCTGATCAAGAGTTCTTCTACAAAAATCTTCTACTACGAGTCTTCTATCATCCCCAAGAAGCAGACCTTAGTTTGGCGACCGGACCTGAGAGTTATCATTTTTATTCCCCGGGTGCGCGGTTCTACCTCCACTCAGTCTGCACCAACCCCTCCTCAGTGTTCCAAGCCTACCGGTCTGCTCCGACAACAAATGGCATCCCTGTCAAGCTTGTTTCGAAGAGGACTCACATACGGTTCTGTCGACTCTGGCGGAGTTTCATTCTGAGTTCAGGAGCGGTTGTGGCATCCTCTGCTTCCTGCTGTTGAGTTCTTGAAGTAGTCAGAACTGTCAACCTGTTCCCCTGTTCAAACTCCTACTCTGACCAGTGCCGGTGCCTGACGAAATTACCAAAATTCAGGCATCATCCCGGCCCAGCTACGAGCAATCTCCAAGTGGTTGCGTCAACTAAAAAATTCTGGAGTGGCCACAGCACCGTGATAATTTTCAGTCAGTTCTGAAGCACAGGCAGCGGACTGAATCGACATCGGCATCCTAGTTCGTATTTAGTTCGGTCTCACCCCTCCCCGCTTGTCCGGCTGAAGGCCCCTCCTTGCGTGGAGGTAGTTTTGGCTATAATTTCAATAAATCCCCTCCCTGAGATCCCCCCTCCTGTGAGAGGCGTAGTGGTGTATCATTTCAATTTTCAGGTTAAAGCGACACCGGTGCGGAGTGCGGGTGCGTATCCACGCCTCCCCGCTCGCCCTCATCTATCGGCCGGGATCGGTGTTCTCACACCGGTCAGGTGAGCTCCGGGACACATCCCTCGCTGGTTTATTCATGCTTATTTAGTATTGTCTTTAGCTCCGTCGGATGGTAAGTGAGTGCTTGATCCAAATTTTGCTCCAATTGAGTGGCCACCGCGGAGTGAGGTGAAGAGCGACCCTACAACCCATGCCTTTGGCATGCTGGCCGCCCACAAAATTGGGTATCCTAGCCACTTAGGGGGTCAACCAAAGCGAAGCCTAGCCTCGGAACATCAAGGTCCCACTTTGGACTCTCCCCACCATTGCCAATTTTCCCACGGGCAATAGTGTCCGCTAAGCGGGTGAGTTTGCCCGAGTAGTTTCATCATCAAAAGTTGCTTGCTTGCGAGTCATAGGTCCAAGGTGTATTGGCCTTATGATTACCACCCAAGGTGGAGTCACATCACATCATCGAAGCATCAGATTCAAGCTCCTGCAACTCAGACAAGATCTTTTTACTTTGAGCATATTCTATATCTTGTTTGAGTTATTTCATATTTGTTCTCTTTTCATTTTCTTTCAAACATTTGGAACTGAAGATCGTCCCTACCGGTGGTTAGTAGGAAGGCAATCGGAAGTTGTCCGATCTGCGGTGTTGACGTCCCTACCTGTGGTTAGTAGGAAGGCAATCAGAGATCTTTCCGATTTGCGGTTCAGTACGTGGCACTAGTGGAGCCTCACCGGATTTGGTGAGGGGTGGACGTAGGACTGGGGATTCAGTCCGAACCACCTTAAAATCCTTTGTGTTATGGCTTGATTGTGTGATTGATTTATTTTAGATGCATGCTTAGGTTCAATATCCATATTGTGAAATCATATTTCTAAGCAAATCATTTTATACGTCGCTAAGCTAGTTGTATTCCGCTGTAATTATTTTTAACTAGCTATATAGAGGGTTGCATTACGAAAAGAGGGGCAGATCTATTCACCCCTCCCCTCTAGATCCGCTGTCCACTACTCAACATCCTCCACCCCTTCTGGCCGGCCAGAGGGGATGGGCCTCGTGCTGTGTTGATGCTGACCAGCAAAACAATGTAGAAGACACGAAAATAACACCCAAATTAGCCCTAAGATGTGTAGCAACTATAAGAAAGAAGAGAAAAGTAATGCAATGACATGGAGTGGGCGATACCTGGGAGGTTTTTAAACCCCTATAGGGCGTGAAAAATAAATGGGAAGGTGTGGAATGCTGTGAAGTAGTGAAAAACTTGGGAGGAAATGGGGAAAAGAAGCATGCAAAGGATGAACTAAAGGCCAAACATTAAGATCAAAACTCAAACAATGGACAACTCCCTTTAACCGGAGGCTTGAAAGGACGTACAAACTCTCCCTCCCTGGCTACAGTTCGCTCAAAAGTTCAGCAGAGCTTCACCGTCGACGTTGGATCTCCCCCTCTTCAAGCTTGGACCAAGGGTTCTATTTATAAACCCTTGAAAGTCCAACCTCGAACTTAGGGTTTTTAGTGGATAAAAATCTGCGGTTGCAAAATAAAATTCGTAGATAATACCTTTTTCTCCCATCCAAATCAAACGGCATCCCATTTAGTTGAGAAACCGCGGAGAAATGGGTGGGGGAAGTTAGGGGTTTACCCACGGATAGAGAGAGAAAATCTCATATAATCCATAATTTTCGAACAGGTACACGGTCGCGCGATAGACTACCCAGACCATTACACGGTCTACTACTAGACCGTCTAATGCTGTCGGTGATAAATAAAATAAAATAAGAAATTATCCAATTATCCACCGAACTAACTGGCCATCACGGCGTTGGACTCTTGAGGATAAAACGGTCTACTGCTAGACCACTCAGTGATTAGAACGGTCCAATGCTAGGCCGTTTACACATGTTGGTGATAAATCTAGAAAAATAGGATAAATATATAATTATCTGAAAAACAAACCGACTGAGGACTCTGGGAGCTGGACGGTCAAACGACAGGCCGTTGAATGGAATTAAACGGTTGAACTTCGACAGTGCAAAGACTTGTCGGTGGAAATTCAGAAAATCAACTAAATATCCAATAAATCATTAAACGATTCACGTCAGACCGCCCAGTCATGGAACGGCCAGTCGCTAGACCGCGTATAGCCTAGACGTTTGAAATTGATAAAAATGGGATAAATGAGCAAATTTAACCCAAAACCAAGTGAAATCGAGGCCCATTAAGCCCGAATCCGAGAGCAAACCTTACCAGGGAGGGAGATACCTGTAAAACAAGTCCAAAAGCGTGCCTGAAAATTACCCAATGAGTAATGGACAACTCGAGGCATCAACAAATAATAGTAAGAGGAATGACCCAACTCATAGGTAAAAAATGGGTGTCAACAGATGCCCCTCGTTAACGTCCTCTTTGCAGGGGAGCGAGCGGAGGTGAAGCGAAAGTGGAATGGAACATGGAGATGAAGTGGAAATGAAGCGGAGTGGACTGAAAAGAGGGCGTTAAGGCAAAAGACACCCGTTTCATTGCCAACGAGCGATAGGAATCTTTCAAAAAATTCTGAACCAAACACAAGGAACAATCGAACCAAAATGACACCAGTCTGGAGAAACTAACAAAACGAAAAGAAAACACACGATCAACCTCATGGGGGACACAATCCCTCGGACCAATGAGGAGACCGGAATAAGCAGCAAACAGTAAAGAAATGGGCTAAAACTCTAGACGGAGACCTTCAGTCAATCAAACCAGGTGAACGGATCAGAGAAAACCTTCCAACTCTGAGTGGAATAGTTCCTTCTTACTCGAAACCATGAACGCACAATCATCCATCACAAATGAGATACTTTCAGACAAACCATGGGTCATGAATGCTCAAAGGATGCGTATGATGCATGCTGGGCTAAAATAAAAGAAATCATTAAAATAAATGTAAAGAAAGCCACAAAATAGAAAATACTCGAGAATAATATTACTAGACTGGGAGAATCAGAGTCAAGACACTATCTGCAACCACAGGGTGCGAGATAGAACCATCCTCCCCTAATTTTTCCAAACCAACGGCCTATCCGATGATTAAACACGCGAACCTAGATCATCATTATTTTTGTTATAGAGGAACATCAGATCCTGAAACACCTAAATAACCAACTGGTTCTCGAGATAATATAGCATAATACCATATAGTAATGCAATAAAGGGATATAGGGATATAAGGCCATACCTGACTTACCTGTGCAGGCGAAACGACATTTTTTGGATTTTTATTTTTTTATTTTTATGGATTTTTAAACTAAGATAACCAACAACATGAATAAACAAGCATGAACAAAATAAAAATATAACGACCAAATGAACGAAACAACACAACATTACGAAGAATGAACGAGCAAGCAACACATGTAAAACACCACATAAACAAACTATAAGCATGAGAATGAAGATAATGGTGGGACATGGCAACACACGGCGAGACAACACACCATGCAGAATGGAGCCACATGTAGTGGGACAGAAATACGTAGGACGAGGACGTCTAAGACAACCACAGGGGAGACGACATAACACATGTGAAATAACTACATGGGACAAGGACACTTGCAACACATGGCGGAACGAGACAACATATGGAACATGAGATGACCATAGATGGGACAAGGACACTTGGACTACGACCACAGGGGGACAACACGGGAAATGACAAAATATGTTCTTCAATCAAGCCCAAGATCTAACGAAGCAGAACCGCCAGGTTCGCAACAGTGAGGTAAAGAGCCCTCTCATAGAGACATGATGAGATGAAGCGAGAGTTGAGAAGGACACAAGCTTAATAACAGATGGAGAGATATAGATTGAAGAAGAGAGAACAGATCAGAAGTCGTGAAGAGGAGGCAGAGCGGAAGATAGAGTAAGGAAAGTTGAACACCTGCAACCTGCACACTTAGTAAACAGATCACGTATCCGTCCTCAAAACAAATAGATAGAAAGGAATAAAAAGATAAATATTTTTATATTTTTATATTTTCTTGATTTTTTGAATTTTCAACAATATTTGATCTTTTTGGTTTTTAAACAATATTTGATTTTCTTAGACTTTTGATAATATCTCATTTTTTGGATTTTTGGTAATATTTCTTCTTTTTTTTGAATTTTTGAAATAGCAATCTGCAGCACCCAAAGACGGGCTCGAACTACTAGCCAAGGACCGTCGTTCCTACCCCTCTCATTGAAGGTTTCCCCTAAGCAGGGCGTGCATATGAGGGTGGCTCGCCACAACCAACTGCCTCTAAAGAACAGTGCCTCTACTATGGCCATACCCGGGATACAACCCAGCCTAAGAGGGAGAAATAGAAGAAAAATTAGAGATAAATTTTATGCAGGATGGGAGATATTAGGACTCGACTTCTTTCTAGGGCACTACCCCTTAAAGATACAATCTGTTGCACCGGGGATTTGTATCTTTGATTTTTAGACCCATATTTATCAGGCACGCATGCGACCGAGCTCATGACGTCCCGCAGGGAACTGTACTGCCACTCTTGCCATGCCTTTATTTTCATAATTTTGTATATTGATTCATTGAATTTTGATTTTAAGAGCCCTTATTGGGTAGATATTATATGAAAGCTCATTTTTCAAAGTCAAGACTACCCCTATTTGAGACCTCTCTCGTATTAGGGAGCGTCCAGGTCAGTCATCTCATCCATCCATCTCTTGCCCCTGCACTTGGCCGAGCAGAGATATGAAAAGACCTTTGTGCATACCCATGGTATGGCCAAAGCAACAATGGTGTGCCTTAGAGGAATCAGCTATGGCTTACCGTGAAGTGTGTGAAAAACCCGTACAAAAGGTCACCCTCAACAATCGGGAAAAGAAATTAGACTCCCAACGCAGAGCTTTCACCAGCCTAAGGATGCTGCAGAAGCTAACTGTTTTATTTGACACAAAGTTAAGATCTAATTAAACAAAGACTCCTAAAGCCACTCAATCATGTTAAGGAATTAACATTATAACCATGTGCAGAAATAATAGAAATAATGGAAATGAAAGCACATTTCTTGCACAAAATAAAGATACATTTGCAAGATCTAATTAAACAAAGACTCCTAATGCCACTCAATCATGTTAAGGAATTAACATTATAACCATGTGCATAAACAATAGAAATAATGGAAATGAAAGCACTTTTCTTGCATAAAATAAAGATACATTTGCAAATCCATGGCGTGGAAACCGACATCCTGAAGCGATCTCGATCATTGAGCTTTGAGGAACGCGAGTAGCTTTGTATTCCTTGCTTGCCAGGATAAAGGATGAAAGGAGAGCAAATGATTAGATTCCTCGACACAGAGGAGTAACAGACATCATACTGGACGAAGAAGGGATAAAAAGGAAGAGTGATGAGGACTAGAATTCCCTCGTTAAGGTACTGAGGCCCTGATAACAAGGAACCAGATACAGAATAAATAGGGATTAACTGAGATCAAGGTGGGCTAAAGCCTCAAAAATAACAAGAAAAAGGGCAAGAACCCTGAAAGGGTGAGGAGGAGTAAGAAGAAAGAGGAGAATAAGAATCATCCGACATTGTTGGAGAAGGAGAGTAGCGATCACCCGCCAGAGGCGGGGAAGAAGAAGCACGAACACCCGACAAGGTCAGGGAAGGGAAATGATAGACACCCGACAAGGTCGGGGAAAAAGAATCATAAACACTCGACAAGGTCAAGGAAAGAGAATGAGAAGTAGAACCAGGGGATACCGGAGGAGAAGGATCAGAAGAAGTCCCCAAGGTGGGATGGAAGGATGACACAGGCCGAGACCTAGAATCATGAAGAAATGGAGAATCCGGAGGTTCCAGATGAGGGGAGAAAGAAGAATGGGGGTTTACAGACCCGAAAAGAGAGGAGAAAACAACAGAAACTGGATTGGGAGAAGGTAAATACACCACCCAAGGGTGAGAGCTGAGTAGAAGAAATGATGAATGGAAGAAAGGAGAAGAAGAAGTAATGGCCCCTCGAGTTCACAACATGCGGCCTTTGTACTTACGTCGTTGCCTCTTCTTGGCAGAAAATGTCTTGTAACGGACCTGCCTAGCACGTACTTGGACCTTCAGCCTTCTTGTCTTGAAACATCTTTTCATATAACGGGCCCATCTGGCAGACGGCCTATCCCAGTCATGAATATGCAATTTTATCGGGGTGGCTGCCCCTAGACACCCGGTGCTAACCATAGGCAGACATCCTTGAACAAGTAACTCCTTAGGATGAACATCAAAAAACCACATAGTCTTGTCACTCGGCACTAGCAACATGAGATTCGGCATCTCCATTCGGCAATCGGGCATGAAGCATAACTCCCTTACTAGAAGAGCAGGACAAAACTGAGGGAGAGTAATGTGCAGCGTTGACGTGGCCGATTCACCAATAAACCGAGGGAGATTGCATAACGAGTGCAGAATGTCCTTGGAAAGTGCAGAAGATACGGCCAATTGCCCCTTGAATAGGGAATCCATCAGCCTCCTGGCAGCCGTATGGGTTAGCACAATCCAAGTAGAGAACCCCTCTCAGCCAGTGAACTGAACAATAATGGAGCGAGGAGAAATAACAGCATCGATAGTGAATCCCCTGTTGTGCCCCTGTGGTTTTGATGTCAGCAAGCACTATGAGTATGAATGATTGATCACCATGTGTTTGCATATGAATGATTGATTGAGCATCTTATTTGTGGCTTTGATGTCAACAAGCACTATGAGCATGATTGATTGATTGATTTGAGAGTGGGCACATTCATCTCATTGCATTGTCTGTCTCTGCATTGGTGCAACTCTAGTTCCTGCATAACAAGTGTAGCTTGCATCGGTACATTAACTGTTGTTGCACGTCATATAGTCGATGCATGATCTGGTAAATAGACTGCACTGTTAGTTCTCTTGTATACATTGCATCAGTTCAATATCTGCCATATGCATACACTGCATCGGTGCATTCATCAGGTGCTTTATTTCGAAGTCAATGCGTGTTCATTACATATACATAGTCAGTGCATCGCCCTCATGCATACACAAGCACCTAAAGTCTGTACAGAGTTTTGCCTAGACTGCATCGACTCAAGTCTGTACATTCTTCGGTGGCTGTCTGTACAACCTCCATTGTTTCATTCGAACAAGTCAGTTCAGCCAGTGCTCTTCATGCATATACATAGTCTATGCATTGATTTGTCTCGCACATACACTAAGTCTGCACATGGTGACTTAGCGAGTCTATACATTCTTTGAACAACATGCTTGAGCATTCATCTTCACTGTGCATACATTGATAGATGCGAACTGCATTTCACACGCTCAAAGTCTATACATTCTATTGCTGGTACGAGTGGTTATCACACCAGCAAGTCTATACATCGTTGTCGAATGCACACTAAGTCCATACACTCGTTGTTGGCATGTCTGTACATTCGCTTTCAATGTGCATACCTCTCCATGTGCAAAATGAATTACATGCATTCAAAGTATGTACACTCATGGATGACATGTCCGTGCATTCATTCTCGTTGTGCATACTTTCTTATATGCACACTGCATTTTGTGCCTCAAGTCTGTACAGGCTTAGTTCAAATATAAAACTTACTCGATGCATCCTTGTCTTTTCCTTCAGATTGATTCAAACTGATAATATGTTCAACCTGACAGAACATCTGTTCAAGAAGCTTAAGAAGGGCACGTGATCCAAGGATGGAGGTCTAACCCTGATCGTGACACGTGGAACCATTGTGCTGGGATACCGCCACGTGGACTAAGGCCTCTGGGCGGGACTCATGGAAAGCACACGCCCTACCTCACTGCTCTATAAATAAGAAGCTTCTTCTTGTGAGCAGAGTGATCGAAGCAGGAGAACTTATCTGAAAGAGAAGAAGCAGAGAGAGAGAGAGCCTTCACGATTCAGAGAAGAGAAGAAAGTGAGAGCAGAAGAAGAGCAGAGGAGAGGAGGGTTCAAAGAAGAAAGAGTGAGTAGTAAAGAAGAGGAAGAAGAAGAAGAGAGTCATCTGAAGCCTTGTCTCTACTGGACCGTGGATCAAATCCAGGCCAGTCAGCTCTTTGAGAGCCACTTTGTGTTTTATCGTCTACAGCTTTCTGTTGCAGTGTCCTTTCCATATCTTATTTTTCGTTTGAACCTTTATTCAAGCTGTTAGTCAGCAGAGCTAAGCTGTATTGCTCAGCGTTGCAGAGAAGGATTCCTCTGGACAGCAAGCTGTGTTGCTCAGCGGGCGAGGTGGATATCTCGGACAGCAAGCTGTGTTGCTCAGCGGACGAGGTGGATACCTCGGACAGCAAGCTCTGATGCTCAGCTGTTTGTAGGCAAGCTGTGAGGCCCAGCCGTTCAAGCTGTGAGTCAGCGGGAAGCCACACTCGAGTTTGAGTGTGGGGTGGACGTAGGTCTGTGGACCGAACCACCAAAAAATTCCTTCATGCACTATGGTTTGAATGCTTACTGTTTGCTTCCGCTAGATGAATTCTTAGGCTCGATCTGTCTTTCTATGTTCAGTGAGCCAATTGACTGCACGTCCTTTGTTTGATTAAATGCACCAGTCTTTCAGACTCGATAGAACTTAGTTTGTTTCAATTTCACATCTCTGAGTGTTCTAATTTTTAATTTAGGCAAAAAAACTTAAGGGGAGATTCATTCACTCCCCTCTGAATCCATCGCACCGATCCCAACAATTGGTATCAGAGCGGGTGTCTGCACAGAGGGTCCAACGACCTACAGATCCGTTCCTGGATTTGGTTTCGGTGCATTTTGGTTTGACGAGTGTTCTTATCATTATTTTTGATCCCTTCTACATTTAAGTTTGTGATTTAATCTGAGGATGTCTCCGATGTTTGATCTCCCGAAATATGAGGGTCTAGGTTTTTATAACTGGCTCAATCAGTTCAGGGAATATGTGATGCAGACTAATCCATATCTGTGGATGATCATTGCACACAGTTCTTATGAAGTTCCAAAGGATAAATCCTTATGGAAAACTTCAGACAGACTAAAATTCTCTGAGAATCAGAGGGCCCTGGACCTAATCAAAAGGGTGATAAATATTGATAAATTTCCTTGTATAGTCAAATGTTGCAGTGCCTCCGAAGTGGTCGAGATGTTAGCAGTCAGCAGGAGCTGGGACGAAGTGAAATGCCTCATGGCTTCAGATGAAGATCAGATTCAAATTGAAGAAACTTCGTCACAGGTAAACTCTGACATTGTTAACTTTTCATTTGAATATTTGGTGGCATTGAATGAATATTTGTTGATCGAGTATGACAGAATTAAATCTGAGAAAAGGAAATTGAAAAGAGAGCTGGACATGTTAAAATCTGAAGATAAGAACCTGAATAATAATTCAACTGGAGATAAGGGTTCGTGCAATGAATGTGCATTCTTAAAGGAATTGATCGAAGACTTAGATTCTGATGATAATATGCAGAAAAACTTAATCACTTCCTTGAAAGAAGAAAATGATTCCTTGCTGGCTTAGAAGAAGGAAAATGATCAATTTCAAGATAAGCTGATTGAAGAAAACATGTATATTAAAGACCAAAATAAAAAGCTAATGGTTCTTAATACTGTTTTCTCTGAAAGATGGTTGTCATTTGAAAAAGGAAAATCAGTTGTGAAGGAAAATGAGAACAACAATGAAATAAAGGTTCAACAAGAAAATGAAACTCTGAAGAACCTGAATGATGCTTTGCAACAGCAGCTGATTGCGTGTGAATCTGAGCTAAACAAATACAAAGCTAACATTGTGACTCTTAACTCTGAAATTGAAGACCTAAAGGACTCCTTGTCAAGATTTGTAAAAGGAAAGATTAATCTGAATAAATTGCTTGGAGTAAATGTGAATGTCTAGAAAGAGGGATTGGGTTACATTCCAGTTATAAAGAAGGTTGAAGGGAATCAAATGAAAATTTTTTTTGTTAAAAGCTCAGAACAAGATAAAGCTTCTACTTCATCAGTTTTCCAATTCATTGTTCAGAGAACTGAAAAAGAGGATAAAAACTTGAAGAATGAAAGTAATCAGAAAAAGGCTGGAAGTAAAAGGAAAACCAAACTCTCAACTATTGCTGTTAAGGCCTTTTCTGACTCTGTTAGACCTCATGATCAAGTGCATAGTACAAAACATTTCCCCATCCAGTCACATGCACACACAAGAATCACCTCATGTCATTACTGTGGCATATCTGGTCATCATATGCATGAATGTAGAATAATGGTTCAAGATGAATTGAGTGCTAAGATTATTCATGAAAAACCCCATGCATTCAATAAGAAGAAGAAGATCAATTGCTTCTAGTGTGGGAAGCTGAGCCATATTGCAGCTCACTGCTGGCATGCCCAGAGAGGAAAAAGGAGTTCAAAACCTGAGAATATCCTTGAGAACAAAACTATCTTTAATAGAAAAACTTCTGTATGTTTTGAATGTGATAAAGTTGGTCATCGAGCCTTTGAGTGTTGGCATGTTAAAAGGAACACCAATTTGCATGGTAGAAATATCTTAACGAATGTCCACTCATAAAAATTTCATGTTCATCCTGTCAAAAGGAATTTAAACTCTGCCATTAATTGTCATTATTGTGGGAGAATAGGACATATCATGAATAACTGCCATGATTTGAATTTTGATGATAGGAAGACTTGGAAACCCTGGAGTGCACCTGCTAGAGGTGTCACTCAACTAATAAGACCCAAGAGTCTTTGGGTCCCCAAATTCACAAATTGATCTTACCTTGCAGGTGTGCCTTGGAAGTTGATGAATAAAGAGGGTTAATAAACCAAGGCACTCAAGAATGAAAACCCCATGATTGCACTCTTTAGGACAGTTCTCGAAAACTCTGCTTAAATTCTATCTTCTGAATTTGTGTGCTCTAGATGCTTGCATATCATGATAATTTCGTTTGCTGAATGCATTACATATCCATGCCATGATACATATTTGTCAAATTCCCTGCATAATGATATTGCATATGTTGCATTTAGAAACTTCATTCAATGCATATAGTCAGGGGGAGTTTTGTCTAGCCCTTGCATGTATTCATGCCACATGTGTCCATGTAATGCTTGTAAGAAAATCAATGCATTTACATACATGCAGTAAATTGCATAGCATTTCATTATTTTTGAAAATCCAAAAAGAAATGACTCATTACATCTAGACAGGGGGAGCATTTTAAATTCATCAGTCTTTCATAAACTGAACCCTTCATGTTTAGTCTTTTAAATCATATTTCTATTCTTGTGTGTTAGTGATTCACATTATCAAATGTCTTCTCTTGACCGGTTTATGATTTATCATCATCTGAACACTCACTTACCTCTAATCTAGAATCTCTGTCTAGTACTTCCTAACTTGCCGAAGGAGTGCCTCACTTGAATTCTTCCCTGTCACTATTGTCAATCTGGTTTGACTGAATTCCAGACTCTGTCATCAGTTTCTGAATTGCATTGCTCAAGTGCATACCTCTTGCTGCATATTTGTAAACTCACTGCTATTGGCTGTCTTAAAATCTGTTTGATGCATATTGATCATATCTTCTACAAGCATGTGTTTCAATTCTCACTTTCTATACATGCTTGTTAATGTCTCTGCTAGTGAATGCTATTGTCAAAATATTGTTTGAACTGATTTTGAAGAGACTTAAATCTGTGTACCTCAGTTATAAATCTAATATCTTAAAAGAAACTCCTATTATACAGGTTTAAGAATAACTGATTGATCTACGTTGGTGTAAGGCTAATGTATTCATGAATTTGAATTTGAAAGACTCGAAAGTATCTGAATCACAAGTTTTAATAAACTTTAACCAACTATTTCATGTAATCTCTGGACAAAACCTTCTGAAATCTGAAAATTTGAAATCAAGGTTATTTTGGTTGAGATACATGTTAGTAGTATTGTTCTTAAACATTAAATCTGTCTGAAGTTGACTAAATAGAAAAGCAAAATTCAGAGCAATGACTTTGATCATTGAGAAACTGGGTCCTCCCTCAAAGAAATGGAGTAAACCTATGTCATGAAGTGCCACAGTTATCTCTGGTATAAAAATAATTGAAAAATCTGACAGAGCAATGGCATGGTTGTGTTGAGTAACTGGGGATCCTGGCCTCTGATCAAGGTGTTTCTTCATGTAAAAAGACACTCCAATTGCTAACTCTGTTCTCATGTTCGAGAGGCAATGCGGTTATCACACTGAATAACTGGGTCATTTCACCTAAGACGTGTTTTGTCTCATGTAAAAAGATGTTGATCAACCAAGATTGCTCAGGAAAATTAAAGTGCTGATCAAGAGTATATTTCAAAAATTTTCTGCAAACAGCTAACTTCAAATACTATTAATGGTGTTTAATCTCAATACTACAATGTGTAACTCCTAAAGGAGTCATTGAGATTAATTGAGTAAGATGGAAGAGGATTGAACTGGAATGCTATATGAATAATTGGTTCACCTTTATTAAAACTCAATTTCAGATATGAGTATTGTATACAATTGTCAAATTTGGTATACATCGTGCTTAAACCCATTTTGTCATGCAGATTAATTCATAACCCCTTATGATAGGAGAGTCTATCCTTAATTGGACTTACAACAGTGGTACTCGGAATAAAATTTCTTCTGATCAGTTACATCCTTAACTGCTCCATCATCTTGCACATCTGTTTCCTAATCATTACTTGAAAATGCTAACTCTTTCTACTGAACTGTTACTGAAAGATCATGTGCCCTGTATGTTTCCTTGACATTCTTCCTCTTGAAACTCTTGCTTTATTCTGTGCAAGGACTGTTGTACAGATTTCATTTATTGCTTCTTAAAGGGGGAGGATTGATACTTGTTTGTCTAACTGCCCCTGTGCTTGTTGATTGTATTCCTTTATTCAGGGGGAGTTTCATGTATGGTCGTTCTTCCTTTTTATCCAGGGAGAATATGTGATGTCATATTGCACTTTGGGGGAGAATGTGCTTTCATGTAGTTAAAGGGGGAGATGTTATATCAATCTTTTCATACCTGCTTAATTTTTCTCTCTCAAACTCTTTTCTTTTTGATGAAGTCAAAGGGGGAGAATAGGTTGGGTCTGTGTGACTCATAGTGTTGCCATCATCAAAAAGGGGGAGACTGTTATGCCCCTGTGGTTTTGATGTCAGCAAGCACTATGAGTATGAATGATTGATCACCATGTGTTTGCATATGAATGATTGATTGAGCATCTTATTTGTGGCTTTGATGTCAGCAAGCACTATGAGCATGATTGATTGATTGATTTGAGAGTGGGCACATTCATCTCATTGCATTGTCTGTCTCTGCATTGGTGCAACTCTAGTTCCTGTATAACAAGTGTAGCTTGCATCGGTACATTAACTGTTGTTGCACGTCATATAGTCGATGCATGATCTGGTAAATAGACTGCACTGTTAGTTCTCCTGCATACATTGCATCAGTTCAATATCTGCCATATGCATACACTGCATCGGTGCATTCATCAGGTGCTTTATTTCGAAGTCAATGCATGCTCATTACATATACATAGTCAGTGCATCGCCCTCATGCATACACAAGCACCTAAAGTCTGTACAGAGTTTTGCCTAGACTGCATCAACTCAAGTCTGTACATTCTTCGGTGGCTGTCTGTACAACCTCCATTGTTTCATTCGAACAAGTCAGTTCAGCCAGTGCTCTTCATGCATATACATAGTCTATGCATTGATTTGTCCCGCACATACACTAAGTCTGCACATGGTGACTTAGCGAGTCTATACATTCTTTGAACAGCATGCCTGAGCATTTATCTTCGTTGTGCATACATTGATAGATGCGAACTGCATTTCACACGCTCAAAGTCTATACATTCCATTGCTGGTACGAGTGGTTATCACACCAACAAGTCTATACATCGTTGTCGAATGCACGCTAAGTCCATACATTCGTTGCTGGCATGTCTGTACATTCGCTTTCAATGTGCATACCTCTCCATGTGCAAAATGCATTATATGCATTCAAAGTATGTACACTCGTGGATGACATGTCCGTGCATTCATTCTCGTTGTACATACTTTCTTATATGCATACTGCATTTTGTGCATCAAGTCTGTACAGGCTTAGTTCAAATATAAAACTTACTCGATGCATCCTTGTCTTTTCCTTCAGATTGATTCAAACTGATAATATGTTCAACCTGACAGAACATCTGTTTGAGAAGCTTAAGAAGGGCACGTGATCCAAGGATGGAGGTCTAACCCTGATCGTGACACGTGGAACCATTGTACTGGGATACTGCCAAGTGGACTAAGGCCTCTGGGCAGGGACTCATGGAAAGCACACGCCCTACCTCACTGCTCTATAAATAAGAAGCTTCTTCCTGTGAGCAGAGTGATCAAAGCAGGAGAACTTATCTGAAAGAGAAAAGGCAGAGAGAGAGAGAGCCTTCACGATTCCGAGAAGAGAAGAAAGTGAGAGCAGAAGAAGAGTAGAGGAGAGGAGGGTTCGAAAAAGAAAGAGTGAGCAATAAAGAAGAGGAGGAGAAGAAGAGAGTCATCTGAAGCATTGTCTCTACTGGACCGTGGATCAAATCCAGGCCAGTCAGCTCTTTGAGAGCCACTTTGTGTTTTATCATCTACAGCTTTCTGTTGTTGTGTCCTTTCCATATCTTGTTTTTCATTTGAACCTTTATTCATGCTGTTAGTCAGTAGAGCTAAGCTGTATTGCTCAGCGTTGCAGAGGAGGATTCCTCTAGACAGCAAGCTGTGTTGCTCAGCGGGCGAGGTAGATACCTCAGACAGCAAGCTGTGATGCTCAGCTATTTGTAGGCAAGCTGTGAGGCCCAGCCGTTCAAGCTGTGAGTCAGCGGGAAGCCACACTTGGGTTTGAGTGTGGGGTGGACGTAGGACTGTGGACCGAACCACCAAAAAATTCCTTCGTGCACTGTGGTTTGAATGCTTACTGTTTGCTTCCGCTAGATGAATGCTTAGGCTCGATCTGTCTTTTTATGTTCAGTGAGCCAATTGACTGCACGTCCTTTGTTTGATTAAATGCACCAGTCTTTCAGACTCGATAGAACTTAGTTCGTTTCAATTTCACATCTCTAAGTGTTCTAATTTTTAATTTAGGCAAAAAAATTTAAGGGGAGATTCATTCACCCCCCTCTGAATCCATCGCACCGATCCCAACATCCCCCGGCGAGCAATGAGATTGCCACCGGCCTCGCTTATGAAGAAACTGGCACTAGTGCAAGTGAACTCTTCTTTGCAACCATTTTTGAAAATGCAGGCTCATTATCCCCAAAATAGCCAGGGACCAGGACCCAGATTGGCATGCGGCAAATGACATCTTGAATCTTGAAATGCACAATTGAAACCTGGCTTGGCTCATTATCTCCCTGGGGACCAGACCCAAGGGGCACCATAGATAGCGTGCACCCACTCCATGGGGTGGAAAGGGGTGGAGAAGTGGAGGTAATAGGCTTGGAAGGCGTGGGTAAAGGCTCGGAAGGCGTAAGTGGGGGTAAAGGCAAAGGTGGAGGCATAGGAGAGGGTCAAGGCAAAGGTGGAGATGTGGGTATAGGTATAGCCTACTCAGGCTCGGGCAATGAAGGCGAAGGGGAGGGTAAAGGCGGTGGAGATGGAGGAAGTGATGAAGAGGGGTCGCTGGGAGAGGAGATGGTGAAGACGATGGTGATAGCGGTAGGGGTATTGGAGATGGTGGAGAGGGTGATGTGGTCGATGGAGGTAGTGGAGGTGACGATGGTAACAGTGGTGGTGAGGCGGAGGAATTGGAGGGTCGTGAAGCCCACCTTCGACGTATCGACACAATGTGTCGAGTGGCGTCGGGAGTAGAAGCAATGGTGGAATTGGAGGAGGAAGAAGAGGTAGCATTAGCCTGAGTAGAGGCTTGGGTTGGTGGAGGTTGTGGGGGTTGAGTAGGAGATGGTGAAGGTACGGCGGTAGGCGATGAAATAGGTGAGGGATCGGGAGGTGGAGTAGGTGACGGAGCGGGTGCTACACTACTCAAAGAGTCATAGGGGTGCCCTTGGTCTTGTGACGAAGATGGTTGCCTGGGCGGCGACTGCTAGTGCGGCTTGCTACGGAGATTTAAAATAGCTTCATGTATGACGGCTCAATCGATCCTCTTATTATCTTCCAGGCCATAAACAAACTCACGGAACTCGGGGCAATCCTCGACCAAATGCCCCTGCTGACAATGAAAATCATAAAATTGAGCAAATTTTCGACCGCTGGTTGGTAAGGCATAATCGGAGGGAGTTGCAATGCATGAGTGGCCATCAAAGCCCTAAAGATATCTGTAAAACACTCCGGCAATGACGGAGAAGAAGCCCGCTTTGGGCACGGTGGATGCCGAGGGATATGGGGAGGTGATGGAGAAGTTTGTGGGGATGGAAGCGGAGGTTGCGTAGGCAATGTCGCATGGATAAGGGAGGATTTGGTGAAGGTATATGCGGAGCATGATGAGGGGGTATATAGATGGCATCCATCTGCTTGGGGTGTGGTGTTTCCTTGACCGGAGGTGGAGGTTCATGCGGGTATGAAGAGGCGGAAGGCTGACTTGTGGAGGGATATGTGGAGGTATATGGGTGTGGGGGAGCGGAAGGCTGACTTTTGGAAGGATATGTGGTGGAGGGCTGACTCATGGAAGGTGATGGATAGGAGGCGTATGTGGGCATAGACGGTGGAGGGGACTCGGGGTCAAGGGAAACTAGGAGTTGTTGGCAGATGAAGCGGGCTTGGCTATAAAGCTACTGCCATGACGTGATATCGTTGGGGGCTAAGATGAACCGATATTCAGGCGTTGCATTAGAAATGATCATTTTGATTTGTTCTCCCTCCGGAATATGCCTCGGGACTTGAGCGGCCAAGCGACGCCAGCGGTCAGTGAAGGTAGAGAACTCCTCATCGGGCTTCATCTTCTCATGGGCCAGATCAACCATAGAATACTTGGGCCCAACCTGGTCTTTATACTGCTGAAGAAATTTCTCTTGAACGGCTTGGAAATTCACCACTTGATCTTGCGACAATGTAAAGAACCAATCCCAAGTCGGGCCTTCTAGAGACAAACCAAACAAGTAGGCCATCAAACGTTGGTCATGTCGGAATTGCGCCGGCTCATAAAGAAACTCCTTCAAGTGCATGTAGGGGTCACCGACTCCACCATAGCGGCGATATGCGGGAATTTGTGAACGCGGTGGAAGCTGAAGACCTTGGAATGCAAACGGGACACTCAAAGAAGTTTTGGGATCAATTTGACGTTGAAGTTCATCAAGCTGGCGTTGGGCTTGAGCAATCATATCCTCGATGGGGAGAGGCTGAGAAGGATGCAAGCCAACCTGAGCAAGAGAGGGTGAATTTGGACCAGGATTATGATATTGGGCCGGATAAGGTGATCCGGACTGAGAAGAATGAAAGCCCATTCTCGAAATGGTAGGATATGTGGGCCTAGAAGGATCACGAACATGAGAATAGGGACCCATTGGGCCAGTAGCGACATGGGCCGAAGGAGCGGGCCCATTAAGAGAAGTAGGCCCATTAAGCGAATAGGAAGGCTTGTTATGAGAATAAGGCCCATTAAGGTGATTAGCAACAAATTTTTGGGCCTTGACCGAGGCCATTTGGCAAGCAAGAGATGATAGGTGGGCCATGAGATTTGCTTGTAGGTCGGAAGGGTCACGAGAAGATGGGCCCGCGTGGGAAGAGGAATCCACGCGGGAATAGGAAGACGGGGAAGAGGAAGGGTAATATACAGGAGAAAAATGGCACTCCATGACGGCAAATGGAGACTTTATACATGAAAAATTAGGGAAGTACAATGAGGGAAGTAAAGGGCTCGAGAATTAAAGAGGGGCATTGACTCAATAATGCAAAGGAGAAAAGAAAGAAAAAGAAACCTGGGATAATGATAATAAACAAATGGACGCACAGAATGGTCTAGCCTAAATGGGCCTAATAACAAAATCTATAAGGGTAGTGGGGAATGCAACACAAAATAACACAAGTGGGCTTGGACAGGCCCAAACAAACAATATGGGTGTGAGGGAGGGGTCAACCAAGATCAAACAAGTTGATATGATCGTTAACTTTTAGTCTACCAAGGTTTCAGTGGACCTTTTAATGATTTGATTTAGGATCAATTCCCTAAAGATAAAAACCTATAGGGAACAAGGTCCAAACATTGGGCTAATCTATGGTTAACTCTCTCACGATGTATGCAACATGCAAAGCTACGGGGTGGAAAAGGTACAACTGCCCCGGCGTCCGTGTGGGAATCCACGGCTCACAGGACTTACGGAGGTCCCCGGTAAGGTCGCCTAGTTGGCTCTAAGGAATATGCAGACGAGATGTTCCCTTACCAAGGTAGGAATGCAACTACAATGTGATAAAAATACATGAATCCTATGCACACCGGAGTGCATGCAAAATCTAGCCTAAATCTAGCAAACAGTGATCAATCAAGTAAGATAAGTATGACAATGATTATGCAAAATCAAATGACTGCCAGGGGAGATCAAAACAGCACCCAAACAAGTATGAAATAATGTAAAATAATAACTACGATGGTAATCACGGGTGCACTGTAGCACAAAAACACGGTCTAATGGGAGACCGCTCAGGGAGGTAGACGGTCCTGGCAAGACCGTGCAGCGACGGGGAGCAGTAAAATTAACAAAACAACCGAGAGCTAGAAAGAATGGACTGAAAGTGTGGAGACAGAAATGTACCTTACTAGACGGTCTATCGACCGACCGGGCCACCTGTAGAACGGCCCTAAGAAGACCGTGATGAATCAGTAAACCCACAAGTGTATGAAAGACGATAACGTACCTGAGCCAGCAGACAAACACAGTCTATTGGGAGACCGTGGAGGCAAATGCACGGTCTGACGAGGACCGCTAAAGCTAATAGGCTCACACAGAAGCAAACACCCGTGAGATGGAAATGAATGGTCTATAAGACGACCGTGGAAGCAGGGGAACGGCCAGAACCAGACCGTGTAGGCAATGACAGCGTGACAGGAAGGAAAGAGAGTGCACCTGAGACTGGGTCAGAAAGGTCTATCGCCCGACCGTGGGGAGACGTGAGCGGCCCAGGGAGAACCGCGTACACCTCCGAGGACAGAAACCCAGATGGATGAAATAGCAACCTGAAATCACTTAACAAAAACCTAACCAAGCACAAAAAAACACAGATCAGTAGAACAATAGCACGATGGGCACTAGGCATCCCACCGTGATTGCCAAAAAATGGCTGTTGACATGTTTTCCCACCTTACTCCTTACCTTGCCTTTTCTAAATCAAAAATGTAAAGACAAGCAAAATGAAGGAAAGAAAGAAAGGGTGGGGAAGTGTGTGTGATCGTGATCGCCACCAAGACACGGGTACCGGGTGGTAAGACGTACCTTGGAAAGAGGGAGAAAGCACTCATCCAAAAACACAGCACTGCAGTGGTACACGGTCCTGAATGAACTGCCTAATGTATGGAACGGCCGCTCGATAGACCGCTCACAACGCTGAAGAAGGAAGCGGGACACATACTGGTCTGGCAACAGAATGGTTCGAAGACAGCCGCTCACAGGGACTGAATGGCTCGTGAAGGACCGCTCTGATCTGCACATGGATAGAAGAAAATTATTCAGCTACGCCAGACTCCAAGTTGTAGGACTTGATCCTCCACCCCTTCCGGCCGGCAAGAGGGGATGGGCCTCGTGCTGTGTTGATGCTGACCTGCAAAACAATGTAGAAGACACGAAAATAACACCCAAATTAGCCCTAAGATGTGTAGCAACTATAAGAAAGAAGAGAAAAGCAATGCAATGACATGGAGTGGGCGATACCTAGGAGGTTTTTAAACCCCTATAGGGCGTGAAAAATAAATGGGAAGGTGTGGAATGCTGTGAAGTAGTGAAAAACGTGGGAAGAAATGGGGAAAAGAAGCATGCAAAGGATGAACTAAAGGCAAAACATTAAGATCAAAACTCAAACAATGGACTACTCCCTTTAACCGGAGGCTTGAAAGGATGTAGAAAGTCTCCCTCCCTGGCTATAGTTCGCTCAAAAGTTCGGCAGAGCTTCGCCGTCGACGTTGGATCTCCCCCTCTTCAAGCTTGGACCAAGGGTTCTATTTATAAACCCTTGAAAGTCCAACCTCGAAATTAGGGTTTTTAGTGGATAAAAATCTGAGGTTGCAAAATAAAATTCGTAGATAATACTTTTTTCTCCCATCCAAATCAAATGGCATCCCATTTAGTTGAGAAACTGCGGAGAAATGGGTGGTGGAAGTTAGGGGTTTACCCACGGATAGAGTGAAAAAATCTCATATAATCCACAGTTTTTGAATAGGTACGCGATCGCGCAATAGACCGCCCAGACCATTACATGGTCTACTACTAGACCGTCCAATGCTGTCGCTGATAAATAAAATAAAATAAGAAATTATCCAATTATCCACCGAACTGACTGGCCATCACAGCGTTGGACTCTTGAAGATATAATGGTCTACTGCTAGACCACTCAGTGATTAGAACGGTCCAATGCTAGGTTGTTTACACATGTCGGTGATAAATCTAGAAAAATAGGATAAATAGATAATTATCTAAAAAATAAATCGACTGAGGACTCTGGGATCTGGACGGTCTAATGACAGGCCATTCAATGGAATTAAACGGTTCAACTTCGACCGTGCAAACACTTGTCGGTGGAAATTCAAAAAATAAACTAAATATCCAATAAATCATTAAACGGTTCACGTCAGACCACCTAGTCATGGAACGGCCAGTCGCTAGACCGTGTACAGCCTGGACGTTTGAAATTGATAAAAATGGGATAAATGAGCCCATTTAACCAAAAACCAAGTGAAATCGAGGCCCATTAAGCCCTAATCTGAGAGCAAATGATGGGAATCAACATCGGGCACTGATATTTTTAATTTACATTTGTGTCCTTTAGTTTATTTTTATATCCTTGGGAAAACATATGTGCAATTGTAAGGCTTTATAGACCAAACTGTGAGTCTTTAGGTTTTAGTGGGTTTTTATGCAAAAGTCCAGTAGGACCCTCACCATCTCACCATCGGTCGCTACCCTTTCCGGTCCTTGTCACCATCGGCAAGACCGTCTACCCTTTCCGATCCTTGTCACCATCGGTAAGACCGTCTACCTTTTCGACCCTTGTCACTATCGGCAAGATCGGTCGCTACCCTTTTCGGCCCTTGTCACCATTGGCAAGACCAACTACCTTTTCGACCCTTGTCACCATCGACAAGGTTGGCCAGTATTTCCCCAAATCGAGCCCCGTCAAAAACCCGAAAGGGCGCTTGGGTCAATAATGTGATTACTATAAAGTATATGCTATGCCTCTGAGTGGCACTCCAAACAGTTGCCCCGCTGGTAATAAAGCCTAGCCCGGATGGACCTCTCATCAGCCAGCAGTCGTATTTTTGACATTTCTTGTCGGCAAGACTTACATCTGCACCAATCTGGCAACCTCTGGAACCCCGTCACGCAGTGGAGCGAGGCCCCCATCCTTTCCTTGAAAGGGTGGATGCTCTCCTGCGGTGCAGATATGGGTATACTTCTAAGCAGGTCACCAAAGCTGCCACAAGATACGATAGAATACAAGTGCAAAGGTGGACACCTAAAATAGTAAAGGAAACTTGTATTTCATTGCAGAAAGGAGGGGAATGAATACAAAAGGGGCCCTTCGGAGGGGGCGAATTACAAAGGCAGATCAGCTAAGACCGCCTGAAAAAATATCCGCAAAGTCAATGAGCCCAACATGTGGAGCCGCTCCCAGTTCACGGAGCTGAATTTCTTCCTCCTGAACGTGAGTCACCTCAGTCTCTAGGGATGCGACTCGGCCCTCCAGTAAAGAAGTCTCCTCGATGCCTTGGACTTCTGCAGCCTCCAGCCGTGGTATCTCAGCTTCAATGGTATCCAATTCAGCCCGGAGTTCTTCCCGTCGGCTACGTAGAATATGTGCCTGAGCAGCTGAAGTTTCAACATGGGCCTTGCTCTTCTGAAGATCGGAGGTCAGAGACATCAGCTCCGCCTGACAGTCAGCTTTCTTCAGCTTGAGGGCCGCTAGCCCGTCGTTCATCACCCTCCCAAGAAAGTCCCGGCGGTTTACAAATTTAAGCAGATACAGCACCCGCTGGGTCCAGGTGTCCAAAGGACAGCCTAATGCCTGTAGCCCGATCGTCAGTCGCCCGGCCACTTCCTTCAACTGGGGGTAAGATAGTGTCGGCTGAGACTCCACGACCTAGCGCAACATCTCCAAATACTGCCAGACAAAGTCCTCCAATGAAGTAAAGCCCAGGGAGGCTGTCGGAGCCACCTTAAAGGTCACCTCCCTGTCTATAGAAGCCCATAAGCCAATATCTGGCTCGGAAGAAGAAGTTGGAATGGCTACCAGAGCCGAAGTAGCAGGTACCACGGCGGCATGCTCTTGCTCCGTCAGGTTCCTTGAAGAATTCTCTCCTACAGGTGCTGGAAGAGGTAGAGGTTCCAACCCTATCTCTGGCACGGATGGAGCTGTAGGGTCGGGCGCAATAGTCATTATGGCCGCCGGGACAAAGGCAGAACCCCTTGACGGGTCAGCTTTAGCTCTCAATTCTGTTGCCGGCACCAGGGCGAGACTCTCTCCCAGCGAGCTCGGCTCCATTGATGATACTTCGGCAGCTACGTGTATTCTTACTGGCACAGGGCGAAGTATGGTAACTACCTCTGAAGAAGACACGGTGGCTATTGGTAGCATATCCAAAGCTTCCGACGAAGTCACGATGGCATCAAAAGATGATACCAGAGGGTGATCGGCTACGTCGGACTCCTGAAACAAGATTCCAGTAAGCACCAAAATGGCAGAAAGGAATGAAAAGATATGCAGCCATGTAGAATGGCAGGCGGAACTTACTATGGCCACAGCATCCATCTCTTCAAGTGCCTGGGTAGAAGACTCTAACTCTCCAGATGAAGCAATAAAAGGAGGGGTTATCTCCACCTCCATGTCTAACCGGACAAATTCTTCTGGCAATATTCCCTCAGATGATGTCATCGGCAACCTCGGAGGACTAAAAATCAAAGGACCGCTCAACGGTAAAAAGGGTGCCGCTGCCCCTTTGCTGGCTACTGCAGGTGCTTGTTCGTCACCTCCTGAAGAATCATAATCAATTTCTTCGTCGGAAGGGGTGGCAGAATTACTGGAGGAAATGTCTATGGTGATCTCGGGTCGGCCCGCCTCCTCTGTCGCCTTACGGGCCTCTGAGCGGGTGATTACATGCCACGGCGGGATAGCACCCTTCTTCAGCGCAGTCTTATGTCCTTCATGCTGTGAAGGAACGTCCGCGACAGGCGTCTCAACCATTGTGCTAACCACTCCTGCCGCTACAACAAACATACACATAAGGCAGGGCAAAAAGGATCAATAAGAAAGAAGAGTCAGAAGGATGGCAGTCACTTGGCTCACCCTCGGCCTCACTGGCAGGTGTGGGAGAAGGGAGTCTGACATCCTCCTCAGTAGCGGGGAGACTCTCCCCCGTGGCTTCAAATGTTTTGGTCGCCCCTACCGTGGCTATGATAGAAGACCCTATGTCTCCCGTCTCCAAGACGACCTCCTCAGCACGTGTGGTCCTGCCAACCGCTCCTTGAGCTGAGGTCAAACAGGGAAAACGCCAAAGGAGTGAAGACGTCATGAAGAGAATACTCCTTTAGACCGCGAAGAAAAGTGATGTCACCTTCAGCTGCTTGCTGAGTGGCCTCTTTCTGGGTGGTAAACTGCTCAAATGACGGCACTTCAGGCAGAGGAGCCTCAGCCGCATCAGCCGAAGACTGCTTGGAAGAAGTTTTCTGAGCTTTCTTCGCTCGGCCTATTGTAACTTTCAGCGCGGAGGCCGCTCTCTTTTTACCAGGTGGCAGTGGAGTAGTGGTCGGCACCGGTGCGGGAGCCTCAAAATATTCTGGCTTCTGGGCCTGGGAGATGATCTTCCTATAAAGTCCCTGCTGCTTTATATCTGGACGGTCTGTCAAATGAGACACATGCCGTTATAAAAAGAATGGAGCAACAAACTACTCTACATGCCAACTGAAGAAGACTTTACCTACCGGGCCGTTGTAAAAAGACGAGAGGGGCCAATACTGATAAGCCATCTTCTTGCTTCGGGATGCAACCTCCCGAACGAGCCAGCAGACGTCGCCGATCTTCTTGCACTTCTCAACTAGGTCGGCCAAGTCCTCATGACCACGGGGAGCTATGCAATGATATAAGCCAAGGTGGTCGAAGCCCCAGCCATCGGCATAATGAAAAGATACAAATAAAGGCTTGTCCAGAACACTTGCTACGGGACTATCAAGGGTCAGTCCATGGATATTCATCAAGACGAACAGCCAAGATCTGTGTTGATAATATGTCAGGGTTCTGTCTTCTCTATTGACAAACGCCCAGTACGGGCAAAAGCGGTCAACCTCACACTTCCATGAAACTACTTTGGAGAGCGGCTCCTCAATGGGGAATGGGTACTGCTGAAGTTCCAAGTGGGAACCACCAATTTGGCACAGATGTTCTAAATTCTGCGTGAAAGTATCTTCATCTATGTCAGCAAGCACAGGCACATGCTGTTCAGTTGCTTCCTCTTTTACGGCTTTCCTGCTTGCTATGTATGCCTCTACCTCCTTCGGATGTTGGGAGAACAGCCTCTTCAAATGGGCTTCTTCGATATCAAAAACTGGCCCAGGCTGCTGGCTCAGAAAGGTGCGCTCAGCTACATCCTAGCATGCCACCCTGGCATTGCGATAAAAGCCCGTTCGAGCATTCCACCACTTTATATACTCAGGGGTGACCCGGGGAACGCGGTTCGGCACTAGCACTCTAAAAACATTGGCATCTCGGTGGTGAAAGTAGTCCCACCAGGAGCGACCCTCAGCTACAACAGTCGAGCCGTGCTTCGACCTGCTATCCAGAGGAAACAGGGCAACCGAAGGCGAGATGTGCTGATCATAGCCAAAATTTTGGCCAAACCTGAAAGGATAGTAGGGTTCTAAATGAACCACGCCCCCCTTTCTAAACACTAAGACACTGGGGCGAATTGATAAGCCCAGTCAATCAGCTCAGGCCCCAAGATTGGCCGGGTCACGGTGTTGCCTGAAATGAAATGTGTGAATGTCTCCACTGCCTCAAGCTTACATTCACGATGGTGATTCACCAATGGAGTTGAATGTGCGGCCAAATTCCAAAAATGGATGGTCCCCGCTGAATCCATCGGAACCCTTGTCAGCCGGCCTCGGATGGAGAAAAGCTGATGAGACACTGGACCGGGTTCAGCACTAGCAAACTCCAGCATCTTGGGATATAACGTCACTGTCTGCAGAGTCCTGGGAGCCAACTCTGGGAACAAATTGCACACCCAGGCATTGAAGAAATGAAACGGCCCCACTGTTCTAAAAGAGCGGGGGACCCGATGCCTATGAATATCTCCAAGAGATTTGTAGATCAAGCAGAGTGCTGCTGGGCATAGTGCAAGCCGCATGCCCCAAGCCATCTGACAAGCAAGGTATATTGCCTCCGGCCTAATGACTGTCTCATCTCCCTGTGGGAGGGCAAAAGTGCACAACCAGAAAGTAAGGTAAGCCGCACAATGCGTAAGGGGATCCGCCCCAGTGGGATTCGGTCCTCCGCGACTAATCTGTCGAAGGGAAGCAGGCAGCGCCGACTTGAACTTGGGTGGTTTGCTGGAATTACCTGCAATAGGAGCTACATGGGGAAACTCACTGTACTTCAGAGGGCCACCGAAGAAATACTGAATCCAATGTCCCACTTGGACTCTCAATTTGCTACTCTTCTCTCGGGGCTGATACCCCCTCGAGGATCCCCTATTCAGCGCCAAGCAGAGGGAGCGGTACGCTTTCATCAAGTACCGGTATGAGTAGCCAAAATAGTACTCGCCCTCACCATCTATCTCATCCTTAATGAAGTCATGGAGGCATACCTCCTCATAGGGCTCTCCATTGATCGGCAGACCCGACAGCTGTGACATGCTCCTGAGGTCCAGAGAAGTTTCACCCTCCGCTGTATAAAAAGTATTGAACTGTGGGCAGAACACTTCGAACATGCCGCATCACAACCCTTTCGAGATGGGGTACCTGAAATGGGACTCATACACACTGTGATACACCACGGCCCTGACCAGCAATGGCGCATACTCCTTCAGAACATATTCTGTAAATTCTACCGCTCCTACGCGGAAGAGATAGGCATCGATCACTTTCGTGTCGGCAAACAACCCAGCAGCCAACTGGAATTTGAACTGGATAGCCAAGCAGTTTAGCACGAATGGCTCGTCTCTATAGCCCCACTTGATAGGCGCCAAGAATAAACCGTAGCTAGGTTTGTCTCTGTTGACCCAACCTACAGTGGTGTCCCACCTAGCTGGTGTGAATTCTGGAGCCCGTGTCAGTATTTTCTGCTCTACCTCCAGCTTTGTTACCCCCAAGACGGCGTTCCGCTTGCGCCGCTCTCCCGGAAGATAGATGGTGTCTCCGTGATACACGGAGCCTTTCAAGCTGTCCCGGTCCACCAACATGGCCCGTTGATGCGGGACGGACACGGGGACCGACTCTACGTAGTATGAACCTCAGACTCTAGATGCGGACACGACCAGCAACACATGATGGGAGAGACACTAGGCCCGACACGGAGAGCTCCTATGGGCTATACGTCGCTAACAGAAACTGTCCGCACCACCCGTTCCACCATCCGAGCCAGCATGACGTCTCTCTTCCCTGAGACACTGAAAGTGTAGATGAATAGTGTAAGATGATGATCCTTCGGGAAGTCCGGGCGATACCCGTCATCGCGATTGAAGTTCAGCCCTCCCTCGACGGTCACAACGCGAGAGGAGGATACTGTATCTATTTCGGAGTCGGAGGATTCATCGACTATGGCGATCCTCCCAAGACCCCGGTCCAGTTGTCCGACGTTCCTCCAAGTCACAATAGGGCCAGATGCCCCGCCCTGGGAAGAAGCGTCAACATCAGCAGCGCCAGAAGCAACACGGTTGGAAGAGGAGGCCATTTCAGCAGCTGCAGGCAATATCAAGGGAAAATAAGACAATATGAAGACAAGAATAAAAAAAGAAAATTTTGACAACATCTCCCCTTATCCGGAGTATGCCCAGAAGTTAATTAGGAGAACACCCACCAAGAGGGGGTGACTCCGTATCAAAGAGGGACGTAGTCCCGAATGAGGATGAACAGAAGGAAACCACGCGATGAGAGGAGAAGAAATGAGGGAGGAGAGACTATCCCCGGCGATCGCCGCTACAGTGGAAGACAAGGAGGCCGAAGAGAGAGAATGCTCAATGCAAAATGAGCTTTCTTCATCCTCCCGGCGCCTAAATAGGCAAGGCCCCGAGGTGCGCCATGACGACCCCCGCGCCGAGAGAGAGTCACGCCAAAAGGCGCGCCGAGAGCACCTCCGCGCCGAGAGCTTTATAAAAGGGGCGCGCCGATGCTGGCCGCGCCGAAGAACACCCCCCGCTGAGAGCGACAAAGAAGAAGGAGCGCCGAAACAAGTGCTGTGCCGATATGAAACTCGCGCCGGTTAGGTGTTGTTTCGAGATGACCATGCCGAGATTGTCAACAGCGCCGGTTGGCTCACCTAGGGGTGCTGCAATCAGAAGAGTAAACCAAGAATGCTGATGTCTGTTCGAGTATGCTTACAAATACTGGGATTATACAAATAGAATGAAGACTCAGAGTCACAAAAAATGAGCAATGAGCAGGAGCAGACCGGAAGAAATTACAAAGTGCGGTGCAGTGTACACCCTCATGTCCCGTGTCACTCATCCTTCGCTTACGCCACCTGCGGGTGGGGGGAATTTGTTGACACCTAAAATATACCAGGAGAGAGCAAAGCAAACTCAAGGCTCTGAAGGCTGATCAGAGGTGCGGCTCTTACACCATCCCTAGAAGTTCTGAGAATCAGAATAGAAGAGATTCACTACCCCTAACACTCTGTCCGGCTAAAGCCATCTCTGGCTAGGCCGCTGTCCAGCACTGCTGTCATTCAGATTGTCAAGCTGATAAGACTATAACAAAATCCAGGCAACCATCTGCCTGCTGGAAAGGATCTTCAGATAATTCTGATGCTCACAGAAAGGGGTTCAGGTAGCCTCACGCTCGGTCGTGAATACAAGGCGTTAGGCAACCTCGGGTAGAGCGTCTACTCTGAGAAGCCCACCACGCAGACGAAGGGAGCCCATTAGGTTGATCCCGGTGCCGAATGATGGAAAATGGGCCAAACCCAACACGAGTTGAGGCGTGCCGAGAAGCTTCTTGTTGGTGCGCCGGGGAGCTCGTGCCGAGAGGCTGAAGGCCATCCCTCTATAAAGACTACCTGCTGCCCTTCGAATGAGAGGAGGAGACAACAACAACAGGAGAGAGGACAGAAAGAGGGAATAGAAGATAGAAGAAAAGAAGAGACAATAGAGGGAATAGGGAGCAGTAGCCACTGAAAGAAAGGGGAGCTCGAGAGCCCTCCAAAGAAGCTGAAGAGAAGAGAGAGCGACAGAGACTCGAAGGAAGAAGCAAGGTGGGGTTGGCTGTCCGACGCCCCGACGGGCCACAGTTCTCCTCCCCCTTGTTCTGTCTGGATATTTCCTTTTTCTTATTTTATATCTCTACTTTTGAGCATCTTCGCTCCAGTAGCATTGAATACTAATGTAACCCTATCGTCAGGGATAGAGTTTGTGTATATGTTTTTGGTTGGATTTTCCTCCGAGTTGGATTCGTGTACGCCGTTTAGATGAAATAGTTAATAAAAGTGGGCAGAGTTTTGCCCTTTCATTATTTCTTTTTCTCTCTTCCCATGCATCCGAGGTTCAATATCTGCAACGGCTACTGCAAGCCACATATATCTGATAGTTTAATCTTCTAGATCTGCTGAAGGCTTCTCTGCTATTTTTCCTCATCACCTCGTATCCACGTCGAGGGCCTGAGACAGTCTATCTCATGGCTTCTCGTCTGTGAAATGAAGAGGGATAGACTCAGAAGCTTCCGTCTGTGGTTCTACTCCAGTGAGGCGAGGGAAGGCTGCCATCCCCTTGGATTATACCCTCTCTATAACCCCCCCCCTTTAGTGGTCGTCAAACTCTTGAATAAACCCTCTTTACAGATCCCGGAATAAACCCTCCTTTAAAGCTCCAGAACCCCCTTGAAGCCTCCACTCCAAAGGAAAATCTCTTCAAAACCTCGCTGAAACGCTTATTTCAGAAGCCCTCCCAGCCTCCCGGCGCGAACCCTTCTCGGCGCGAGTCTCGCGCCGAGGACTGCCCGCGTCGGTTGAGCTTCTCCTGTTGCGCCGAGGCCTGCTCTAGTTGTTGCGCCGAGACCTTCATACCTTTCGTGCTGAAGACGGCCACGCCGATAGACTCGTGCCGATACCTTCGAGCCATGCCAGCCTTGGTCATGATACCCCATCCGTCTAAAGGAGAAATACTATCCTTCCCTAGACCCTCGTGGGAGCTATATCAAAGGGGTTAATCCCCCACATGTTGCCAACCCTACAAGTCACGGAGTTCTGCCACTGTATGTCCTCCGTTGACTTTATATGGGGACATTAATGAATCTCACAATACGTGGATAATGTCACATAAGATGGGAATCCTTTTTGGATCTAGGGCTACGCCCGCCTTTCTTTTGGCTTCCACCGCGGCATTCCGTGGGTGGATGACCTATACTCCAAAATAAGGGGAGATGCTGCTAAAATTTATCCAGAAATTATGAATCTAACCTCAGCAGTGTGGCAGAGATCTGAGCTATACCATCTCATGATCATTTGCCCACCACCGCAAGAAGGGAATATAACCATCACAGTTACATGGTCTCCTTAGACCTTCTATGGATGAGTATACCCTCACCCTCTACCCTACTCAAATACCACCATGGCCAAACTCATGAAGCCCCTTTTGAACACAAAGGACCCCTTTGAATTCATAAACCCCTCATAATACTTGAAAATTCAGAAAACCCCCTTTTTTTATCGGTGCCACACAACTCCCGGCGTAGCCTCCTCTCGGCGCCAATTTCACGCCGGGTGATGGGCGCGCCGGGGAGCTTGTCGCGCCGACTCGCCTTCATTCCCAGCCATGCCGGTTCGCTTTCATACCAAAACTCCAGTCGCGCCAGTTCATTCTGGTATCGGCCATCACTCAAATATCTAATTTCTCAGCAACTTTACTGAGCATGGAACCAATCTAGACTTGGCACCCTAGCCTCCATGGACCATCATAGCAGTCCCCATCATATCATGAGGGTTTCATGGTTCTTCATCCATGTCTAAACGGAGCTATATTAAAGAGGTCGTACCCCGATATCCTACGCCATTAACCGTCGGGTTTTTCTTCCAACCCTACCGACCCTGGGAGTCTTGCCATTGCAAGCCCTCTAGTGGTCTCTAAAGGGGAACATCAACAAACACCGTGGCAATGGACATTGCCCCGTCACACTCAAATCCTCCTAGATCTCAAGCTACGAACGGCTCTCCTTTCGGCTTCTACCCCGGCATTCCGTGGGTGGATGACCTATATTCCCCTTTGGCATAGCCCAAAATAAGGGGATATGTTGCCGGATTTGCGCCATAACATTGTTATCATGTTCCACGTAGCATGGTTTTCTATGCACGTTTCGCATCCCGTTAGCGAAATTAGCGTAATAGTATCATCTTGTTTTGCCCCCGAGGCATCCTTTCTTGGCAACTAATCAAGGGTTGTCCTTCTTTGGAAGGACGTAATTAACGTCATAGCTTTTATGGTATGACGGACTCCGGGTCCCGACACGAATATCACAATCGACTGACTGAGTCAGGTCGAGCGCACAATAAATTGTCACTTCGGTGACTGGCACGCCTAATAAACCAACCAATAAGGAATAAAGAATAAAACCATTCCCACATACGCTCGCGTTGTTAGTCCCTTTCGAGTATGAAACTTGTCGGACTTTGGGATCGGTTCTGCCTCACATAACGGATCTAGTCACATAAGGGACCTAGCGTTGATTCCTAGTGAGTCTTTGAGCCGCCTCCCTTCATTTGAGAGTGACCGAACCCCGGAGTGTCCACCTCTAGCCTCCTCCCGAGCAGCATGTGCATATCGAATCTATACGGGATGAGCAGGTGTCGATTACTTGGAGTGGAACGTACTCCGCGCTTCCAGGTTCGGTGACGTATCCGCCGGAGCTACTCGAGCAGCCACACCCCTTACTCGACGGGGTCGAGTTCTTTACACCCGGGGAGAATTGATGGGAATCAACACCGGGCACTGACATTTTTAATTTACATTTATGTCCTTTTAGTTTATTTTTATATCCCTGGAAAAATATATGTGCAATTGTAAGGCTTTATAAGCCAAACTGTGAGTCTTTAGGTTTTAGTGGGTTTTTGTGCAAAAGTCTAGTAGGACCAGCAAGGGGCCCCCACACTCTTTTCCATTGGTCCACTAAGCCCTAGGGACACATGTGGGGCTGGTCAAAGTCGTAGGTGAGCTTCTAGATTGTTTGACAATCAAATGGGGACAAGTGGTGAAAAATGTCCAAGATGCCTCCCCTTAAGTCAAGGGGGTGCCCCCCCATTAAAATGATATTTTGTATTTTCTTTTTTTAGGCCAATTGACCACATGGGGGAAGAAAATGCTACCCCTCCCCTCTCTCCCATGAAATTCCAACCCCCTTCCTCCCCTTCTATATGAACCCACGTATAGTGTTTTATAAGGTTTAATGATGAAAAATTGAGTGAAATTACTTGAGCCTTGAAGGGTGCACCCCTTGTTCCACTCTCCTCCCCCCCTTGCAGATGGATTTCTACCTTCTCTAGGGTGTGATGCCCTTCTACCTTCTTCTCTGCCCCTCTGAATTTTGTTTCTACCGCCGCTGCCATCGCGCCGCCGCCACCATCGCCGGAGGTCTATCTAAATCAGGACAGAGATTCAGTTCGAATTTTAGCTCCAGATCCACTGATCTTCTGAATTCCAAATTTTTAGGGTAGGTTCACCACGCCAATACCCTCTCCCAAAAAATTTGTCCTATTTTCTAGCCATCGTTTTCTATTTTTTCATTTTCGTGTTCTTCAACCTTCCAGTTCTATCTGTACTCAGTTTTGTGTCACAGCAACCCTGTGTTTCCTTAGTTCGACCCCTTTTCCTTTATTTGTTTGAGTCACCAATTTTATTAGATGTTCTGTCCACCAAACCCATCATCCACGAATTTTCTTGGAATTTTTGGAGTCCTTTTACTATTTTTAAATATCAATGTCTTTTCCCAAATCTGTTCTATCATGTGCAGTACAGATGTGACCCTTGTCCAGTATAAAATCATTTTCCCATGTCAACCCTCCTCTAGAAATTCTACAAAAATTATCCACGTCTTCCTTGTTTCTTCCTCTACAACTTTCATGAAGAGTCCAAGTTCCAGATATGAGGTTTGAGTCACGGTCAACACAAGTTATCAGGAAACTCTATTTCTGTCCTGAGTTTTTTGAGTCTGTCAGTCAGTCCATTGAAAAATCAACCACGAAAAATACAGATCCACAAAAATTCTTTCCACTGTCCATGGTCGAAGGATTTCGGATCAGCTTTCCAACGGTACCACTTTCGCATCGATCCTACGTCGGGAGTGATCACAACAGCTGATCTTGCCGGGTCGCGCGCTGCAAAAATAGAACTCCAGATCCGTGGACAGTAACTCCCACACGTGCCGATCGGAGCCGACTCGCCATCCACAAGGTGAACCAACGTGCCGCCGCCCCAGGGAGCATCTCTCCAAGATCCACCGTCACAGAGGTACCACTATGGGCCCACTCGAACCTGCCGACCAGCACGTGGGCCCCACAACTAGCAGCTTGCGCCGTCCGAACCGCGCCAACGGGGTGAACAAAGTGATGCCCGTCAACCCAAGATCGATCCTCCCGGTCCCACTTATGTAGCCCGTTACCTTCCTGCGTGGAGTTGGCATCAAAATTCACTGTTGTAATTTAAATATTTATTGTACCGGGAGTTACTGACTTGGCCAGGTTCGTCTTCCCCACTCCCAGAGCGTGGAGGTATCGTGTTCGCTCCTCATCTCGGCATTTGCTTACTTCATATATTTTCTGTATGCCGCTGCTAGAGAGCATGATAGGGAATTAGCTCGCCAAATATTATTATTCACCGCTGCGAGAGAGCGAGAGTGAGTGATCCGTCCCGTGACTCAATCCGAGTACACACGAAAAAGCCGATACCCGAGACTCACTACCGGTTTCTCAACCGCGCACGGTCCCACGTCTTCCCTCGCTTAGGGGCGATCGCGAGCTAGAGTCCCAGGTCGCGTGTCCATCCCGCATCAGCAAACCTTGCCAGGGAGGGAGATTCCCAAAACAAGTCCAAAAGTGTGTCTAAAAATAGCCCAATGAGTAATGGACAACTCGAGACATCAACAAATAATAGTAAGAGGAATGACCCAACTCATAGGCAAAAAATGGGTGTCAATACCTGCCGCGACCATTCTTCCAGGGGACAGCCCATAATCTGCAAGGCCCCGATCAGCTACATGACCACGGTGTGAACCCCTTTGTACATGAGCGAAGGGTCAGCAAATATCATCGACCGCAGCGTCATCAAGGTCTGACGGACTGGCATATCCGAAGCAACATGTCCTATTGAAGGCACGGCCGGCGGGCTAAACTCAACAATGTTGTCCACCACCGCCCATAGCTTGGCGTCCACCATTGTCGTTGAAGATGGGAGAGCCAACGTCGAATGGCCGGATCCCTCTGGTTCGGGGGATAGGTCTTGTCCAATCACTACAAGAGGTGAAGGCAAGAGTGCAACAGAAGCATCCGATGCCGCCATGATGAGCGGCTGCTCCATTCCCACTGGCTGGGTAAGACCCACATCTGATATGGATGCTTCCACCGCCGGGAAAGAAGCCACGGTCTCATCCGAAGAGTAAACGGCAGCGGGAGCCGAATCAGACACCGCGGCGGACAAACTTGTTTCTGCTTCCGCCTCCTCAGCACGACCCATGTCTGTCATCGCCTCGCAGGCCGAAAGTGCAAGAGTTGCGGCCTCGGTCGAGGGAAGGGCATCAACCAAACGACCCGATACTGCTTCTGAAGGAATTGCACCCCTTACTACCTGGGGCTCCCCCGAGGGCGTAGTAAGGATCGTTAATATCTTCCTCATGAACCGGGCTTCCTCCGGCACAACCGACTTAGGGATAGGCGGAAGCGGGATTACAAGCCGCGGAATGGCTCCCATTCGCAGAAGAGATGCCAAGTATCCCGCGTCCGGTCCCAGAAGGGTCTTCAACCTCCGGGATGCCTGCAGACCAAAGGATGAGCTCCACCTGGGGAAAGCTCTGTGAGCTCGGATAGCAGGCACCTGTTGACACCCGTTTTATGACCAATAAGTTGGGTCATTTCCTTGCTCATCTTTATGATGGTCCGAGTTGTTCACCCTTACTAGGCCTTCTTGGTCAATTTTGAGGTCTATTTCTTGGGTCACCTCTCCTTGGTTGGGTCTTGCTCCTAATTCTTTGTCCGCTGGATGAAGGTTAGCAAGCTTTCATGTTATTTACCACCCCATTGTCTCTGGCGGCCTATCCCTGGTGCGTTTGCTGACGTGTAGCGCTCCTGTCTTCGACCGCTTGATGACGCCAGAGTCCAAAAGCCAACATCCTTTCTCAAGCTTTAATTATCTTATCTTATCGGTCGTGCTTTAGCGGTCTATCGTGGGTCCGTCATATGCTTCTGGTGCGTGAACCATCGACCGCCACCTTCTTGCAGAGTCCTTATGATGCGGGACGAGACACGGACACGACAAGCTCGTGACTGCCCCTTAACGAGGGAAGCGTCGGACGTGCGCGGTTGGGAAATCGGCAGTGAGCTAGGGTGATCGGCTCTCTCATGTGCCCGGATCGGGTCACGGGACGGTCTCGCACTCTCTCGCAGCAGCGGTGAATGATAATATAGCGAGCTAACGGACCTAAAGCATGCTCTCTAGCAGCGGCATAAACAAGTATATATGAAAATAAGCAAATGCCGAGTGTAGGGAGCGAGAACGATACCTCCACGCGCTCGGCGTGGGGAAGACCGACCCGGCCGAAAACTCGTACTCCCGGGAAACTTAACACACAATAATTACAGCAATGGGAACCTGCCCAATCCACGCAGGGAGGTAAAGGGCTATACAAATGGGCCCGGGAGGACCGAATTCGGGTTGACGGGCAGCTTCGTGTGTTGATTCGGCTACACGCGTATTCACGACCGTGGGGCCCACGTGCTGTCCGGAAGGGCCGTGTGGGACCCGGTGGTACTGCTGTAGTGGAGACACTTGGAGAAGCGCTCCCCGGGCTGGCGGCACGCTGGTTCGCCGACCGGAGACCGGGCGGCTCCGTTCGGCACCGGTCGGAAAAACTGATCGGAAATCTGTCGGTTCTGTATTTCAGCACGCGCTCGGCGAGAACGGACGCTGCGATCAACACCGGTGTCGGAATACGACGAGATCAGAGCCGTTGGAAAGCTGCTTCGAAGTACTACAATATAGTGGCCTTCAGAAAAATTCTCCAGATTTTTACTTTGTGTTGGTGAATTTTATATGCTGCTGTTGTACAGTAACCGAAGACTCAGATCTGCAGAGAACTTTCCTGTTGATTGCCTTTGACTATGAAGTAGACGTCCGAATTTGAAGATGTGTTCTTCAGGAAGGTTGTAGGAAATTGAACAAGGAAATTAGGACTATTTTTCGATCTAGATTTGGAGGTGGTGGTGATTTGTTATGATTTTGGAAGTGGAGGGTGGTCGGATCTGGGATCTGACTAAAAACACTATATCAGAGGAAGAACACGAATTTAGAAAAATAGATAGGGGGCTGATAAAAAATTAAGAAAATTTGTGGAGGTAGGGGGTGATGGACAGAACTCTCAGTAAAATTGGGAGAGTTTGGATAAATAACAAAATGGTCAGAGGGGTAGAACTCAGAGGTTCTGTCACTGTAGACAAAAACCTGGCAGATCTGGGATGACAGGTTGGACAAAAATGTAAAAATACTAAAAGATGGAATTTTGGCGTGAAAATTTAGGTGAATCTTGGTATACAAGGGATGAACACACCATAAAAAATTCAGATCAATCCAAGCTCGTGGCTGAGACAGACAATTCGTGGAAGCTGCTGTGATCGGACGAAGATGGAACTGCAGAGGCGGCTCGATGGCGGCACGAACGGCGGCGGCGGCGGCACAGACGATCACCGGAGGTTGAGAGGAGATGGTAGAAGGTAGAATCACTCTAGAACTTGAGGTTGGAGGAGAGGAACCAGGGGGAGAGGAGCTGGGGGCGCACCAAGGCTTCAAGCATTCAACAAAATTCTGATTTTTCATTGCTTTTCTCATAAAAATACAAGCTTATATATGTTTTACATCAAATGCAATGTGGACCCTTGGATCTAGGGAAGGGGATTGAAGGGCCAGGATTGCATGCCACAAACACAAAAAAAAAAGAATATAATATGCAAGGGGGGGTGCGCCCTATTGACCAAGGGGTAGAAGTTGAATGGGTGGTTGAATGGTAGGTGGCCTACCTTGGACAAAATGGGCCACTTGTCTACCCATGTGGCATATGACTAGTCCAACCTTCTAGATGTCCACCTAGGATGGTTGACTAACCCCACAAGATGACATGGACCAATGGGAAAGGGCTGAGGGCCCCCTTGCTGGTCCTACTGACAAATTACATAGAAACCCACACAATCTACGGGAGTGACGCATTGGCAGATAGAGCCGTACAATTGTGCGTATACTTTGCCGTGGATATAAAAATAAAGTAAAGGATATAAATGCAATATGAAAAGGTACTGGCTCGGTGTCGATTCCCATCACCTTATTACAAAAACTTCACCCGTTAGCCTAATCTGTTGTTGGATAACGTAGGGTGGCGGTCTATTCTTGGACCGTCAATTGGCTCTGGCGATTTATCGTAAGGCCGTCAATTCAGGCAGAGAGTTCTAGCAGGACTACTCTTTCTTTGCTATGTCGTGTCCAAATTAAGAGTTTGATCTGATGATTTCTCCCTTGATACTCATTTTTAGAAGCTCTCGTTTGTTTCTATGGACTCTTGGGAGTATTATCTTTAAGGATTATCTGATTTTGTCCTAATTTCGAGTCATTATCCCTCCAACTTGAGCCTAGACTTTGAGGGTCTATAAATAGAACCCTTGACTTCATAGGTTGAAGAGGAGATTTCTGGAGTTCGTGTCAAAGTGCTGCCGCATCCTGGAGCTAGAACCAATCAAGGAGAACTGCTTCCCACGTCCATCTGCCTCCTAAGTCCAGGGAGTATCAAGTTCCAAGGGTTTTTAGTGTTAATTTCTTCTTTAGTCCTTCTTTTCCCCCTCATAGCATTCAAGGCATCTTCCCTCTTCCTCTCTCACATTCTTCCATCTTCTGCATTCATTTTAAACCACCTCCCATCTTTTAAAATGACCCATAGGGGTTGAAAAAAACCAACCTCTCAGGTATCCACCCTTCCAATTGCATGTTTCTAGCTTTGTTTGTCTTATAGTTACTACACTTGTCTCCGGGCTAATTTGGGTTGTTTCTCTGTGTTTTCTACACGTTTTGCAGGTTTCACAAGTCCATAGCACGAGGCCCAAGTCTTCTGGCCGGCTGGAAGAAGTGGAGATCAAAAGTCCCATAGTTCCTTTTCTGTGATTCTCTGGCGGTTGTATATTGGAGCGCTAAGGTTCTTTGGCGGTTTATCGTCAGACCGCTACTTTCTCTGGTGCGCCAGTCTTCGACCATCATTGTTCACAGAAGTGCAGTTTTCTCTCTCCCATGGGCGGCTGTTGCATCCACCTATTTTCAAGGTATTTATCTTAGCTTTGGCTAGTTAATACTTTGGGGGTGATCACATCTTTCTAGTTTGGGTAGTAGTTGTCTCTCTTTCATCATATCTCTTCTCTACTTGCTTTTATTTGCTTGTTCCACACTCACGGTTTGTGTTTTTCTTCATTCCCTTGCTCCACGCCCCGGCTTGTGTTTCCCTTTTCCCTTGCTTATTTCTTATAGAGATGGCATGCCCATGCTTAGATTCCATGTTGATTGCCTAGGTTCATGCTGCACATGTTCATAGGTTGATTACATATTGCACATAGCTCATTCATATTTCTATTGTTGACATCACATATTCATTTGCAAAGGAACCAATTAAAACTAACAGAAATTTTTTGGCGATCACGGTGGGACATCTAGTGCCAATCGTGTTAGATCTCTATTTTACCTGCTGTTCTTTATTTTACCCAAGTTGCCCGTGTTTTCCCCAGATTTCCCCTTTATTTCCTGCTGTTTCTGGTTCTCTGGGTCTCTTGGCGGTCGGACGTTCGGCCGTTAAAGGCCTAAGAGCGGTCTACTATTAGACCGTCTCTTCTCTCTGGTGCTCTCATATCAGACCGCCACTCCAGTGATAGGTACGCATCTCGAGGTGTAATTTATTTTCACAGTTTCTACTGTGATTTTTATATTTGGGTGCTATCTGGTCTCCTCCTTAGTTATTTGGCATATTCATATCATTATGTGTATGTTGGATTGCTAGTTTTTAGGCTAGAATTTGCATGCACTCCGGTGCACATAGGGTCATTCACTATTCATACTTTAGATTACATTCTCCTACCTTGGTGTGTGAACCTCCCGTCTCGATATTCCTTAGGGCCGACTAGGAGATCACATCAGGGACCTCCATAAGTCCCCACGAGCCGTGGATTTTCACACGGACGTCGGGCCGGTTGTACCTTTCCCACACCGTGTCTAGGATTGCATAAGTGAGGGAGTGATTACATTTAGAGTTAACCAACCCATATACCTCTTCCCTATTAAGAACCTATTGTTGAGAGCATATGTTAATCAAGCTACTAAGGTTCTAAAGGGGAAAACAATTAAAAACTTTGAGCATCATCTAAACAACTTGGTTGACTTTGATTATTTTTATCTTCTTCTCACTTACATCTTTGTTAAAACCATCTAGTTTAAGTCACTTATTGTGTGTTTGTTTTGTGTTGTTTGAATTATTTCCAAGGTGTTGAATTTGCATGTGGAGTTGCTTTCATTCACTAGAGTCATCTCCTAGGGGCAATTCCTTTTCCAAGTTCTACTCCAATCCTCTCTTCGAGTCCGCTATTTTTGAGTTATGGTTTTGATGATTGTTGTTATTGTTAAGTTATGGTTTTGATGATAACTAAACTTAATGTGTGATTGTGGACGCACTAAAATTCGCTGGGAAATCTGTTCGTTTGTTGATCGGGGTTAATTCGTTTATTTAATGCGAGAGCGTGCCAGTCACAAAGTGACGATTTATTCGGGCTCCGAAGAGCCCATGGTGCGCTCGATCTGACATCGTCAGACGATTGTGTGGTTCGTGTCGGGACCATATCCCATCATGCCATAAAGGTCACGAGGTCATTTACATCCCCCATACGAGGGAATACCCTTGATTAATTGCCGAAATTAGGGGCCCTGAGGCCAAAAATAAATAATACTAACTGCGCGAGAAGGGGACAGGAATAAATCACACTAAAGTCCACATCAGGATACGAGCCATTGGCCATGTCGGTCACTCGCGGACCTTTTCATATTCGGACTCGGGTCCGTGATAGAAACGCGACGGAAACCGAGGTGGACCCGTTCAAATGTCTGTCGAACGCACGGAAATTTAATGATGGCTCGGAAGGGATCCGAGGCGAGAAACGAATCCGGTCTGATTGGAATGTCGGCCCGAGACCAGGTCGGGGCCTGGCCATATCAGGATGATTCCCAAGACTCGGGCCCAACCTGAGAGGGCGGCATCACTGTTCCTTCTGCGTCGAGTCACGGAGTGGGGGGGCTGCAATGTAGAATTATTAATACCTTACAATGTTTTATCGTTATTGTTCTTATTACCCCGTTGCTTATTCCTCTTTTCACATCTGTTCCGGGTGATTTCCCTCGTCTTGCTCATTGCCATTATTGCCCTTTTTTATTATTATTATTATTATTGCCACTCATTTCATTCGTCATCATTCATTTTTTTTATACGGATATGTTCAGGTTTATTTATTCATCATGACTTTTATTAGTTTGTCGGTGCTGCCATTAGATGCCTATATGTACATATATATGTGTATTCATGTATTATATATATATATATATTTATCATTGTTTTTTTTTTGGGAGAGTTGACCCTTGATGGGTTGAAAGAGGGGCTAAAAAAAGGGTGTATCGCTGAAGGAAGGTGGGCAGAAGAGTGTGCCGGCGAAGGGCTGGGGATGGGTGCCGCTGAAGGGCCAAAGGTGGTGTACCGGCGAAGGAGGGCGGAGGTGTGCCGGCGAAGGGCTGGAGCTGTGAAGGGCTTAAGGAGGGTGTACCGGTGGAGGCTCAAGGCAGTGTACCGCTGGGGGGAGCCTGAAGAGTGTATCGGCGAAGAAAGGGAGGATGACATAAAGTCTGTACATTCATCAGCCCCAAAGCTTGTACATTGTCTATCAACCAGCATATCAAGTCTATACATCCTTCAGCTCAAAGTATGTACGTTGCCTATTGACTGCAGCTCACAGTCTATACATTGGCTGCTCAAAGTCTGTACATTGGCCAATTCAAAGTCTATACATTGCCCTTTGGCTGCAGTTCAAAGTCTATACACTGTCCCTTGGCTGCAGTTCAAAGCCTGCACATTGGGCAACTCAAAGTCTATACATCGTTCATCGGCTGTAGCTTAGAGTCTATACATTGCAACTCAGAGTCCGTACACCGGCCAGCCCAAAGTCTATACATCAGCCAGGCCAGAGTCTGTACATCCTTCAGCTCAAAGTCTGTACATTGCCTATTCACTGCAGCTCAAAGTCTGTACATCGGCCACAAAGTCTATACACTGCAGCACAAAGTCTCTACATTGCCCATCCCGAAGTCTGTACGCTGCAGCACAAAGTCTGTACGTCGCAGCATGAAGTTTATACATTGGCTGGCCCAAAGTCTGTACACTGCAGCACAAAGTCTGTACGTTGCAGCATAAAGTCTATACATTGGCTGGCCCAAAGTCTGTACGCTGCAGCACAAAGTCTGTACGTTGCAGCATGAAGTCTATACATTGGCTGGCCCAAAGTCTGTACGCTGCAGCACAAAGTCTGTACGTTGCAGCATGAAGTCCGTACATTGGTCAACCCAAAGTCTGTACGCTGCAGCACAAAGTCTGTACGTTGCAGCATGCAGTCCGTACAATGGTCAACCCAAAGTCTGTACACTGCAGCACAAAGTCTGTACGTTGTCCCTTGGCTGCAGCTCGAAATCTATACATTGCTTGTTGCTGTGTTTGTGCGTCAATCTGCCAAGTGTATACATTGGGTTCCACTGAGACGGTGGATGAGGGTGTACCGGCGAAGAGGGAGAGGCAATGGGAAGGAGTGTGCCGCTGAAAGGGCCAGGAGGTTGTGTCGTTGAAGGGCCGTTAGAGTGTGCTGCTGAAGATGGGCAGTGTGTACCGTTGAAGGCTCTTTGGAGTGTGCCGTTGGAGGTTGGGAAGGGCGTACCGCTGAAGGCGGTTTGGGGTTGGAAATGTTAAGGGGATGATGAGGGTGTACCGCTGGGGGGTGATGAGGGTGTACTGCTGGAGGCCAAAAAGGGGCGTACCGCTGGGGGTTGGGAGGGGTGTACCGGTGAAGGATAAAAACGGAGGGTAACGATGAAGGTTGGAACAATGGTGGAGGTGAAGGCCCGCTCTTCTGTTATTTGTTTTAAGGCTTTTCTTTTCTTCTTTCATTAATTTTCATTTAGTCTTATGAAAATTTCCTCTCTTTCCTTATTTTGTTCTGTTCGGCTTCCTCTCACAGATCGGGTGTTCGGTCTACCGTGTCGTTGATCGGTTCAGTTCTTCTCGTGCTACCGGTAGGGCCTTGATTAGTTGGAAAGTCCTATCATTAATCGTTCATGCGTTTGTTGCTTCCTTGTGCCTTTTTAACATGTTTATTATTTTCTGACAAAAATTCGGCAGCATCTCCCCTTGACCCGGGCGTAAGGGAGATAAAGGGAACGCACCCACACGGAGTGGCGGAACCCGACAACTGGAGGTGGGCACCCGGAGGCAGCAACACCTTTATAAAACCTCAGAAAACACGGGGAAAATAACGGGCCGAAGACTTCTAGGGCTGGATAAGGTGGACTGGGGCTCAGCCAAGGCGTGCCGGGCTGGGGCAGGGCCAAGCGTGCCGCAGAGGCACCCAGGGGAGGTGTACCGCTGAGGATGGTTATGAGTGTACCGGCCAAGGGCCGGAAGAGTGTGCCGCTGAGGGCCACTACAGGTGTGCCGGCCGAGGACCGGAAGGGGGTTAAGTGTGTGGACTGGGAGGGTTGTAGGTTATTCAGGAAAAGAAGAAGGGTTAAAGGCCAAGGGTAGGCTGCTGGTAGTGGGGTGTTCAGGAAGGGAGGAAGGGTCTAGCTACCCTCAAGTAGATGGGCACGACAGATGGCCATGGAAGGGAGTGGAGAGCCCGTGAGATCAAGGATCACACGGGAGAAATCACGTCGCCACGGAGACTCCAAAGCATCGGAGAAAAGAAGAAAGACGAACGACGCACCATACAGCATGAAGACTGGCGTAAACCAACAGGAATAGCGAGGAAACCCAAGAAAGGTGATTTTCATTCATGGGAAGCAAGGGGCCGTAGCCATCCATATACATTGCCAAGCACGCCCGTGCCAAGGCCACGGGTGAGAAAGAAAACCCGGGGACAAAAGAAAAGGGAAGAGAAAACAAAACAATGAAAGCCCCTAGACTACATTCAGCTCTCCCCCTCTCTTACTCTCTCTTCTGCCCGGTCGTCGTCGGAGGAGCCTCACACCGGAGCTCTTCTTCTTCCCTTCTCTCTTCTCTTCCTCTCTTGCCTGTGGCTTCAGCCTCTCTGGCCTTGCCTCTTCCTCTCTTGTTCTCCTCCTCTTCTTCCTTCTTTTTTTTTGTCTGTCGAAGCGGACCTCCTTTATACTCACAGCGGCGGGAGCCGTTGAACACGGCAGTCGGAGGCAGGAAGCAGCCGATCATGATGGGGTTTGACTTCCCCTATCCTGGCTGTCAGGGGAGTAGCCTGCGTGGCCCAATCCTTGGCTGACACCTCGGACCGACCACTGCGCGCCGAAGATGCGTAGGGCATGGGCAGCACGTCGTTTGGCCGTTGAAAAAGCCCTCGCGCTGTGCCGGTGGCGAGCTGAACAAGCGTGCCGTGGTAAAGGGCAAAAGTCGTGCCGCTGGAAGTTGCCCAAACGTGCCGTTGAAGGGGGCAAACTGCGTGCCGTTGAAGGCCCCCCCCAAGGGGGCGTGCCGCCGAAGACCCATGGGGGCGTGCCGCTGAAGACCCCCCCAAGGGGGGGTGTGCCGCTGAAGACCCCCCCAAGGGGGGTGTGCCGCTGAAGCCCCATGGGGGCGTGCCGCTGAAGACCCCCCAAGGGGGGTGTGCCGCTGAAGACCCCCCCAAAGGGGGGTGTGCCGCTGAAGCCCCATGGGGGCGTGCCGCTGAAGATTCCCCTAAGGGGGGGGTTAAGTGGGCATTTTTAAGCCCGTTGCGAGCACATGTCGTGGCCCATTTGATTTTCTTCGAGGCCCATGGATTGTGGGGCCCCGGGGGTTGGCTGCTCTTCACTGTCGTGATTCCGGGGGCGGCTTCACGGCAGTGTGCATATTTGGGGCGCCCGGACGATCAGTCTCTCCGAGGCTTCTTCACTCGGCGCCGTTGTTGATGCGAGGCTGGGCATGATATTTGGATGTGCAATTTTTTGGTGTCCACAAATGCCCCCCACCCACGGGTAGCGCAGGTGAAGGATGAGTCGGGCAGTGCCCGTGGGTGTATTGGCCTCTTTTTCTCTTTGCCGGTGCCGACAAAGTGTCGAGGAGTTGATGTGGTACGCCTATCCCCTCTGTTGGTCTCTTCTTCTCTTCATCAGTGCCGACAGGGTGCCGGGGGCTGACCTGGCTTGTTGGTATCTTTGTCTCTTCGTCAGTGCCGACAGGGTGTCGGGGGCTGACCTGGTTTGTTGATCTCTTTGTCTCTTCGTCAGTGCCGACAGGGTGTCGGGAGCTGACCTGGTTTGTTGTCTCTTGGTCTCTTCGTCAGCACCGACAGGGTGTCGGGAGCTGACCCGGTTCGTTGGTCTCTTTGTCTCTTCGCCAGTGCCGACAGGGTGCCGGGAGCTGACCTGGTTTGTTGTCTCTTGTCTCTTCGTCAGCGCCGACAGGGTGTCGGGAGCTGACCTGGTTTATTGATCTCTTGGTCTCTTCGTCAGTGCCGACAGGGTGTCGGGAGCTGACCTGGTTTGTTGTCTCTTGGTCTCTTCGTCAGCACCGACAGGGTGTCGGGAGCTGACCTGGTTTGTTGTCTCTTGGTCTCTTCGTCAGCACCGATAGGGTGTCGAGAGTTGACCAGGTTCGTTGATCTCTTAGTCCCTTCGTCAGCACCGACAGGGTGTCGGGAGCTGACCTGGTTTGTTAATCTCTTCTTTTCTTTTCTTTCTCTCTTTTTTTTTTGAACCACATTACTGATATAAGCGCCCTTTTGGGTTTTCGCCGGTACCAGCCCCCTTTTGCTTTTGCCTACGCTCCCTCTCGGATTTTCACGTGGCGGGGTACCCGATTTTGCTTGTAGCTCCCTTTCGGGTTTTCGCCACAGCCGAGTTGTTGCCATTTTTACCCTTGTCCCCGTGCAGGGACAAGTCCGGCGGGGTATCTCTATTTTTAACCCCATTTTCTTATTTTCTTTTCTTCTTTTTTTTGACGAACGAGGGATATGCGAGTGTCGGCTAGGGCACGAAGCCTTGCGCTGGAAGGTAGGGCTCATTCGTTGGCAAGAAGACAATGCCAGCGCAACGGGAGAATTCGTGCCGATTCGGACGTAGGGTCCGTAATGGCAATATTGTGCGGAGTGAGTGGCTAGGGCACGAGGCCTTGCGCCGGAAAGATACTTATTCGTTGGCAAGAAGACAATGCCAACGCAAGGATAGAATTCATGCCGATTCGGACGTAGGGTCCGTAATGGCAATATTGTGCGGAGTGAGTGGCTAGGGCACGAGGCCTTGCGCCGGAAAGGGACTTATTCATTGGCAAGAAGACAATGCCAACGCAAGGATAGAATTCGTGCCGATTCGGACGTAGGGTCCGTAATGGCGATTTTGTATGATGGGAGGTAGCTGAGGCACGAAGCTCCGTGCCGGGGAAGGACTTGCTTGTTGGTGGGGTAGTGGTGTCATGAGCGCGTTGTGGACGGGGATAAAGTTGCAGGGGCAGAGTCGTCTTCACTTCTGTGGACGCCCCTCCGCATAGGATTGCGAGGAAGGAATGTTCCCTCGGAAAGATCTTATTATTGTGCCTTATTTACACACACGTAGATACATGAGTGGATGTATGTATGTGCGCACATGCATATATATATATATATATATATATATATATATATATATATATATATATATACTCATATTGATTCGGCAATCAATTTTCTTTTCCCTCTTGTTCTCTTCCTCCTTTCCCTTTTTCTTTATATATATATATATATATATATATATATATATATTTACATATATTTTTTTCCTGTTCGTTTTCCTTTCTTCCCCCCTTTTTTTCTTCTCTTTTTTTTTCTTTTTCTTCTCCCCCTTTTTTTATCCGTCTTTTCTCTTCTCTTTTCTCCCTTTTTTTTATTTTCCCTCCCTCTTCTCTTCCGCTTGCATTCCCTATATAAAGGGACGGGGTGGCTCGAACGGGCCACCCCGTTTCAAATTCCCCCTCCTCTCCCTTTTTTCTTTCTCCTTGTTGACCGACCGGACGGAGCCCCTTCCCCCTCCTCGTTCTTCCTCTTCTTCTCCGGGCACGACCACCGCCGCTGCCGTCGTCATGGTGAGGGCGCTACCGTGGAGGCACCCCCCTTTCCCCCTCCCTTCTTACTTCTTCCTCCCCTTTCTTATCCCTTTTCCTTCTTTCTTCCGCTTCTTCCTTCTCTTTCTCCTTTCACCGTAGGGGCGACGGGGCCCTAGCCCCTTCTCTCTCCTCCTCTCTTCTTCCCCTTCCTTCCCTTCTTATCCCCCTTCCCCTCCTTCCTTGACGTTGTACGAGACCGTCGACCGGACGTGCCGCAGACGGTGGTGCCGAGCGCGCCGAGCTACGGGGCATGGGCGCGCCAGGGAAGGCTCCCCAGGGTGTACCGGGAAAGGGGGCACGAGGGCCTACCAGGGGAGGCGTCCGCAGAGTGTGCCGGGGAGGCGTTCGCAGAGTCTACCGGGGAGGCATCCGCAGAGTGTGCCGGGGAGGCGGTCTTCAGAGTGTGCCGGGCAGCACAGTGCACGAGTGTGCCGGCGAAGACACCCAAGGGGCGTGCCGGGGAAGGCCTCACCACGGGCTGTGCCGGGGGAGACATCGGGGAGTGCATCGAGGAAAGCCTCTAGGGCGTACCGGTGAGGCACCCGTGGGTGTGCCGGGGAAGGCACCACGGGGTGTGCCGGCGAAGGCCATCTTCGCGAGCGTGCCGGGGAAGGCACTTCAGGGGCTCTGCCAGGGAAGGCACTGAGGGCATACCAGGGAAGCCTTGAGGGGCTGTGCCGGCGAACGGCTCGTCTGGGTGTGCCGGGGAAGGCCGCTCGAAGCGTGCCGGCGAGGGCAACTTCAGGGCGTGCTGGGGAAGGCACTAGGCAGTGAGCCAGTAAAGAGGCCTTAAGCCCGGGGAAGAAGACTTTTTGATCGGCGGACTTCTGGTGTTGCCTCTCGGGGCCCACCATGACTTTGTTGGGGCCGTCACTCCTTGTGGGCGCGCACCCGTGTTTTCCCTTACGCCTCTGGCCTAGGGGAAACTCTGCCGAAATTTCGTCAGAAACTGGCAATGTTTTATTTATTTTACGTGTAGTAGAGTCCCCCTACAGTCTTTCATTCCCTTTTGCATGTGGCTTATTCTGATATTCTATTTGTGTATCTTTGCAGACTAATGGCTGCCCCAAGTGGTTCTTCTGCCCCTGATGCTACTGTCAGTGCCGACCTTATTCCGCGGGGTCCAGTGCCAGCGGTCACATGGCTCAACGTGGAGGACCTAGACCGAGAGCATGCGGAGATAGCCGCCTTGGCAGAGTCGTCGGGGTCTGACTGTGAGACCATGGACTTCGGCAGGCTGGCCAGGGTCGAGCGCGGCTTCACGTTCGACCGGGCCACGGGGGAGTACAGGAAGGACTTCCCGAAGGATAGACACCTGGTCCGGTTTCTGAAGCATTTTCGCTCGCGGGAAGGGCGAGACTTCCGGGCTGTGAAGAGTGCCGAGCGGGTCATCCTGCAAGCCCAAGACAACTTATTATACAGTGTCCCCCGGAGCATCCCAATGTACCTGGTGGGAGAGGCCAGGGAGTGGAAGCCCGTTCTGGGGATCGAGGGGGTGCTGCCAGCCGAAGACAAACTGGTGCGAGCACCTCAATTCACTTCGGAAAAATGGGACATGTCCGCCGGAAAGGTGCACGGCGAGTCGCCCCGATTCGGCTTATTCTTGGCTCCCCTAAAATGGGGCTACAGGGAGGAGCCATTTATCTTAGATTGCCTGGCCATCAGGTTCAAGTATGAGCTGTCACTGGGCTGGTTCGGGGAGCTGAAGCTTCAAGACGCACACAGCTTCCGTGAAGGGGCGGTGGAGTTTACGGAGTATGTGTTGTTCAACTATGCTCCATTGCTGGTCCGGGTTGGCATTTACCACAGCGTGTACGCCTCTCGGTATGGCTACCCCATCTCCAAGGGTCTCTGCTGTGGCATGATAGAAGTGTTCAGTGCGGAGACCAACACCTTCTACACGGCGGAGGGCGAGACTTCACTTGATTTGTGGAGCCTCAGTCAGCTGAGCGGCTTGCCCATCGACGGGGAGCCTTATGAAGAAGTATGCCTCCCCGATCTGATCAAGGATGAAACCAACGGGGATGGCTATTATTCTCTCGGGTATTCGTACCGGTACCTTATGAAGGCGTATCGGGAATTATACCAGCTGTCGCATGGTGGAAGGCAGCCCGCCCGTGGAGACCGGAAGAGGGTACGCATGACCCTGTGGCTGCAATACTTCTATGATGGGCTAAGCAGTATGAAGAATTTCCTTGTGTCGGCACCGCTGTTGCTCGCAAGAAGCGTGCGAAGCCCAAGCTTGATGTGAAGATCCCCTCCAAGGGGCGTCGGAGCGGGCCCAATCCGATGGGTGTCGACCCGCAGACTCACTGCGCCGCCTATCTCACGTATTGGCTGTGTTCGTTTGCCATGCCATACGGGGACGAGACGGTTATTCGGCCAGATGCCATCTATCCGGCATGTCAGATGGCGTGGGGCATCAAGCTGTCCCTGTGCCCGGCAACTCTCTGCTTGATCTACAAAGCGCTGGGAGATATCAGTACCCATCAGTTCCGAGACAGGCCCGGTACATATGTCCGCTGCATTTCTTCAATGCGTGGGTCTGCTCGCTGTTCCCGAGTTCGCCCCTCGAGCTCTTCAGGACTGGGGGCTGGTGCCGAGAATGCTGGAGTTGCCAGCGCAGAGCCGGCTTCTACTTCCATGCGGATGTATGACATTCGGGGCCGGTTGACAACGGTTCCCCGGGACGCGGCTGGCACTATTCACTTCTGGACGCTGGCCGCGCACTCAAGCCCTCTGGTGAATAACAAGAGGGAATGCAAGGACGATCAGGTGGAGAAGTACGTCCACCCCATCAGCCAGGAGAATGTAGTTCGTCCGTTGCTGGAGCCCGAGCTGAGGGACTGGGCGCTATCTATTCGCCCAAGTGTGTTGGTGTTTAGAAAGGGGGATAATGTATTGTTGGAGCCGTACTACCCCTTTCGATTTGGCCGGAACTTCGGATATGATCAGCATATCCCTAGCTATCATGCACAGTTCGGCCTGCCCTCACTGAACATCCGGGGAAGTTCAGTTGCCGAGCACGCCAGGTGCTGGTGGGACTTCTTCCACCGGGCGGACTCTGCCTCCTTCAGGGTGCCAGCCCCGGGTCGCATTCCTCGAGTGACCCAGATTACATCAAGTGGTGGAATGCCCGGACGGCCTTCTATCAGCTATACAAGATCGACTGCTGGGATGGGGCCGAGAGGAGGTTTCTTAGTCGACAGGCGGTGCCGGTGCTTGACATCGAGCCAGATCATCTTCTTCGGCTCAAGAACAAGCAGGAGAAGGAGGTGGTGGCATACATGGCCGCTCATCGGGAAGCCCGGGACGCGAGGCCGACATCGAAAGTGGAGCTGCCTCCGGTGGCGAAGGACAACTATAAGAAGACATTGAGGGATCTTTGCAAGGTGGGGAGCGACCGTCTGGAACTCATTAACTACCCGCTCCCTATAGAGGAAGAGGGGACTCCTGCTAAGATCTGGCGCCCGGAGAGAGACATGCTCTGCCCATACCGCACGTTCATGAGGCGGGAGGAGAGGAAGCCCGAAAATTATAAGGACACCATATGGCTATACGTTCTCCTCCGGGTAAACGGACTGAAGATCGAAGATCAGACGGCCGCCATCCTGGGCAAGCGCCTGCACATCCCGTATTATTATGCCGACGGGTGGGGCATGGACCACTTCAATCTCTTCTGCCACCTCTCTTAGAAGAGGCATGCAGATCTGGCTGCCCTTACAGACCGGTGCCAGAGGGTCGAGGACGTATGCTGGCTGGTCCGAGAGGCGGCGCGTCGGGCCAAGGAGCCATCCCTGAGCTACTGGCCGATAACACTTCGGTTGTACACTAGTCCTCACGGTATTTAACATTTCCATCTCCTTTATTCTCATTGCTGCGACCTTAGCGGGTTATCGGATGCTAATCATATGCGTGTGTCTATTTTGACAGACCATCCCGACAGCGTGCAAATGGTGACGCACCGGAACTTCCTTCGGCTCGTCCAGAAGCCCGCCTATTTTGAGGCGGCACTGCCAGCTCCGACTACGGCTCTCCTGCCCAAGGCTGCGAAGAGGTCCTGGGCCAAATCGCCTGTGAAGAAGGCGGTAGATGTTGCTAAAGCGGCCAAGCAGCGGGACGCGAAGCGGCGAAAAACCGAGGCGGCTAAGGCTTCGACGACCGCTCCCCCAGCACCACGAGTCCCATCTTTTGAGGAGTTTGAGGTCGCCCGAACCGAGCCGAGCCAACCTGCGGGTCAGCGTCTCCGACCACCAGCGTGCCTTTTAAGTCTCCTTTTTTTTATTTTCATTTTGAAGCAAGGCCTCGACACCTGAATGCTTCCTTTTTGTCTCAGCCCCTGTAGAGGATCCCGCGCCCATGCCCATTCCCGACGTGGAGGAGCCGGTTCCTGCGCCCGTCCCCGATATGGGTGAAGCTACAGCCGTGGCAGAGGCGACCTCGGTGCCAACTCCGACTCCCCCACCACAAGCCAAGGGGAGGTCCCGGGCAAAATCACCTGTTAAGAAAGCATTGGCCTCCGCCAAAGTGGTTGGGTGGCAAGAGGCAAAGCGAAGGAGGGCAGAGGTCTCCCCGGCCTCGGCGACAGTCTCCCCGGTGGCTTCCATTCCGTCTTTCGAGGAATTTGAAGTCACTCGGACCGAGCCGAGCCACCATGCCGGTAAGGCTTACCGACCGCTGACATCTTTCTGGATTTATTTATTTCCCGGGTGAGCCCTTTATATGCATATGACCATTGCCTCTCTTCCTTTCAGGCGGTACAGAGGAGCCGGCACTTGTGCTGATCCCAGGCGAGGGGGCGGATACGGCTCCCGAGAAAGCCTTGCCTGCCGAGGAAGCCCGTGGGTCACCCCGCGCTGTAGGAGCTGAAGAGGGTATTTGTCTTTGTCGGCCTAATTGACTCCTTTCATTCTTTGGGAGCCAACTGGGTTTGACGTGACCCGTCTTTCCCTCTCTTTTTTTTTATGCGACAGGCACCCCTGGGGCAGTTACTGGGCTATTCGGGCCTCGCCTGCATCTCCCGGCGACGCAGTGGTATATGAGGAAAAAGCTGAAGTCTGTCGTACCCGCCTCATCCAGCCCGCGGGGGGATGCGCCAGTCATTGACGTCGAAGAGGAGGTCCCTTTGCCGGCAAGGGAGGAACCCGTGGTGGCTGAATCTTCATCGGGTGAAGAGGTAGATTACAACTATTCCTCTGATGAAGTGGCTTATGACAAGGGCGCGTCTGAAGCATTGGGGCTGCCCGAGCTGGTCTTCAAGGCCCCCTTACTTGCTGGCTCCTCAAGCTTTATGGAGAGGGCTGCTGTAAGTGTGAGCTTGCTTGGGCCGGACCCCCCCCCTTTTTTTCATAGTGGGCTAATGATCTCGTTCTTGTTGTCCTCGGATTTCAGGAGCTTACCCAGCCGGAGGTTGTGGGGAAGGCCGCTTCAGTCGTGCCGGTCGACCGCCCGACGGGAGCCGCTGCTGGCATGGGCAAGCTAGCCCTCTTGCTCGACGCCCTTCAACGGGAGGCGTCTGCGGAGCCTTTAAGTGCTACCGAAACGGTGGACGAGCCTCTGGAGGAGGGGGAGATTGCGCCCGAAGGCAACATCATCCCGGTGGCTGAGGTAAGCGCGTGGGGCTGATGGTTCTTCCCTGCCTTTTGACTTTGCGTGATCTGTTCTAGGCAGCGGGTGGCTGATTCTGCTTCCCATGAGCAGGTGATGCCGACAGGAGGGAAGACGTCCGGTCGTGCCCGGAAGGCTGTCGCGAAACGGAGGCCAAGCATTGGCCCAATAGCGGTGGAGGGGCTGGCTCTTGTCTCGGGCTCAGGGGTGGAGAGCCTTGCGGCGCTCGTAGAAGCGGGGGGCATCCCCCAGCTACTGGTTCCACTTCCGCCTCTCCCGAAGCTCCCGGCCCAAATGGAGGACCCGCTCCTGAGGCAGATATTTGCGGGGCTTCGCGCACACCTGGAGGGGTCCCGGACGCAGGAGAGGGGTCGACCAGCGATGGCTTCGGGTCTGGCCTTGCTCGAAGCCCCTCCTTTGCCTGCAACAGCGGCACCTGCATTCCCGTCCAAGGAGTCGACGGCGGCAGCGGATGATGGCGGCGCCAGATGCTTCGGCGATGATCTTACCCATTCCCCCAGCGGTGGTTGGCCAGAGGTCCTCTGTCGAGCCAGGCCGGCCAGGGGACTTGACTCTTGCTCTTCCGTCCTCTTCAGCCGCCGTGGACGCCGATTTGTGGGCGGAGGTGGACAGCACCGTGGAATTCACTCCCCCAGTCGTGCCTTCGGTCAGTCACACCTTGTCGGAGGCGCCAGTCCATCAAATGCTGGTAACGCTGCGGACGATGCTCTTTGCCGACCTTTCCTTATCATATCGGGAGGTACACACCATAGTGACGCAGCTGACCGGGGCGTTACAAGTGCTGGGCTGTCCACTGGGGAATGGTCGCGACGAGTCTTACTATTACTGAAGTATGTTAAGCGTCGCGAGTTCCTCGAAACCCAGGCTCCTGACGAATGTGCCGCCCTTGATGCCCAGGCCGGCGAGTACTTACAGACTTTGGAGGCCCGACGTCACGATGAGGAGCGCCATGAGAGGGCTCTCGGGGAAGGCCAGAGCAATGTTCGCTCCCTTAAGAGCCGAATTGCGAAACTGGAGAGCTACCTTGCCGCGGCTAGGTCTGACCTTGCCGAAGCCGAAAGAGCGGTCGAGGCGGAAGGCGAGGCTCTGGCCGTTGCCCAGGTCGAGGCGGCGTCCGTGGAGGCGGAACTTGCTCGACTCGAAGAACGGAGGGGCCACTTGCGCGACATGACGAATTTTCCTTGCGTCGGAATCCTCCCTCTCGAGGACATCTTCAGGGGCACCGACTGAGCGTTGCACCCCTTAATTCCTTTCTCTTTTCTTTTGAATGTAACACAGGGGTATGCCCCGAAGCTCATGTAGGTCGATTTTTTTTATCTGAATTGAACAACAGATTTATGGTTTCACATGCTCTTCTAGCACGCATTCCCCTAGGGGGCCTCTTTTCTCCTTCCTCCTCTTTCGTGTATATCGTCCTTTCTCTCTCTCTTTTTTGTGCTGGGACGCATCGGGAGGGCGTGAGTCTTTGCGATGGTTCGCTCCAGGAGGATCGGGCAGGAACCCATGTCAGGGCACGGGAGAGTGCTCGCCTTCCCAGGGGGAGGACGAGGGGACCACTCCACCATACAGAACGGGCGACTCACTGGCCTCGCCACAACATTGGAAACATGTACTGGCCTCAGGCGGGGGGGTCTCGGTCAGAGACCGGGTTTCTCGTCGTCCAGAGGGGATGGAGAGAAGAGTTTGTCTAGTCAATGACCCGGACGGGAGATCCGAGCCAAAGGGGTACTCACCGCCCGGGGGGGGACGGGGAGAAGAGTTTGTTTAATCAATGACCCGGACGGGAGATCCGAGCCAAAGGGGTACTCACCGCCCGGGGGGGACGGAGAGAATAGTTTGTCTAGTCAATGACCCGGACGGGAGATCCGAGCCAAAGGGGTACTCACCGCCCGGGGAGGACGGAGAGAAGAGTTTATTTAATCAATGACCCGGACGGGAGGTCCGAGCCAAAGGGAGTTTGTTTAGTCAATGACCCGGACGGGAGGTCCGAGCCAAAGGGGTACTCACCACCCGGGGAGGACAGAGAGAAGAGTTTGTTTAGTCAATGACCCGGACAGGAGGTCCGAGCCAAGGGGGTACTCACCGCCCGAGGAGGATGGAGAGAAGAGTTTGTTTAGAAATTTCTTTCAGTACTTCCGTTGCTACGAGGTGACAGCTGGAAATGGGGGGGAGTTCCCCCTTTCTCGGCTTCCACTCTTCCCATGCTCTTGTATCTTTCCCTTCTTTTTTTTCTCACTTCCTTTTTTTTCTCTTTCTTTTCTTTCTTTATCTCTTCTCTTCTTTTTCCTTTTTTCCTTTTCTCCTCTTTTCTTCTTTTTTTTTGCTTTCTCTCTTCTCTTTTTTTTCTCTCTTTTCCTCTTCTTCTCTTCTTCTTTTTTTCCTTTCTCTCTTTTCTTCTTCTCTCTTTTTTTTCCTCTTTTTTTCTCTTTTTTTTACCTTCCTCTTCCTTTTTTTTCTTCTCGCTTTTTGAAAACATGGATAGTGGTCAAGTTGTTTGGACATTAATCACGTAAATCCGCCCAAAATAGGGCGGAGGGTTATATTATTTATCGAACGGGGGCGCCGGAGCGTGGTACAGTCTCAAGTGCCTTCCATTAAGAGGCGGGAACTGAACTTCCCCGCGATGGTTGACAATTACATAGGCCCCACCTTCGTAGACTTTTTGGACTACGTAGGGTCCGAGCCAGTTCTCATTCAGCTTACCCTTAGGGTTGGCAGCCATGAGATCTCTTCTCTTGACCATGACGAGGTCGCCCTTCTTGAATTCGCGTTCCTTGACAAGCTTGTCAAAGGCGCGTGCAATCCGGGCCTGGTAGACCTGAATGTTCTGTTGGGCCTGGAGCCGCCTTCCTTCTAGACTGGAGAGTTCCTCGAGCTTTCGTTCAACGTTGGTCTGCCCTTCAAGGACAAGCCCATGTTGAATGGCAACCCTGAGGGACGGTATCTCCAGTTCAACGGGGACGATTACCTCCGAGCCATATACGAGAGAAAAGGGCGAGCAGCTTGTTGGAGTCTTGTATACGGTTCGGTACGCCAAAAGCGCCTCGTACATCCTTTCTTCCCAGTCCCTTTTGTTAGAGCTGACAGTCTTGGCCAGGAGAGTGCAGAGTGTCTTATTAAAAGCTTCGGCCAGCCCATTAGCCTGTGGGTTGTAAGGATTCGATGTCCTCCAATCAATTTTATATTTTTCTGCCAGCCGGTAGACCTTCTGGTTGCGGAAGTGGCTGCCGTTGTCTGACATAACTCGGTCGGGCGCGCCAAACCAGAATATGATATTACGGTAGATGAACCTGACCATGATCTCTCCGGTGACCTCCCGTAAGGCGACAGCCTCTGCCCAGCGGGAGAAGTAGTCGGTTGCCGCCAAAATGTACTTGCAGCCTGTGGAAGATGCAGGTAAGGGACCCACGACGTCCGTTCCCCACTGGGCGAACGGCCAACTGGGCGCGGTTGGGTGTAACTGCACGGGGGGCCTTCTGGGTATGGTGGCATGCTCCTGACATTTCTGACATGACTTAGCATATTTGCAGCAGTCGTCGAACATTGCAGGCCAATAATAGCCGAGCTTCTTTATTTCAATCTTCATTTTCGACCCCACCTGGTGTGCGCCAGCTGTCCCGGCATGGACCTCCTTCATGACCCTCCAGGCTTCTTCAATGGACAAGCATTGGAGGAGTAATTTTTGCTTGGCGTCGGCCACCATTCGGAATAATATTCCGTTTCGGAGCTCATAAGAATCCTTAACTCTGATTAGCCTGATCTTCTCTTCTCTCTTCTTGGGCAGCTGTTGGTACTTGAACCACTGCATCAGGGGGTCTCTCCAGTCAGGTAGGCCAACGGCTTCTGCTGTGGTGACTTATAGCTCTTCTTCTTCTGGTTCTTCTTCTATCATACTGGGCATCTGGCGCTGATTTATTACTTGGATACTGAGAGATCCATCTGGAGGCACTGCCAGTGAGCTTGCCAGTTTTGCCAGGGCGTCGGCTTGTGCATTCTCCCCTCTGGTGACATGGCCTATCTCAAGGAGGTAGAACCGCTCCATGAGTCTCTTCGCCTTAGTGTGATAAGGGAGGAGCTCAGGTTTTCGGACATCAAACTGTCCCTGGACCTGCTTGACGACCAGCAGCGAGTCGCCGAATACTTGGAGCATTTTGATCTCCATTTGGAGGGCCACCTGAAGGCCGATGATCAGAGCTTCATACTCTGCTTCATTATTTGTACAGGGCTTGCTAATGCAGCAGAAAGTGTGCATCACTTCTCCGTCTGGCGATTTGAGGATGATGCCGGCTCCGGCCCGTACCTTGGCGTGTCCGGAAGGGGTCGCTTCTGTTCTCGAAGCCCCGTCAAAGTATAGCTGCCAGATAGCTTGTTGGACATGGTCCACCTCCAGTGTCTCATCCTCGGGTAGCTCTGTGGCCAATGGGGAGTCTTCGGGCACAGGGTGTGCTGCGAAGAAATCCGCGACGGCATGTCCCTTAACGGCCTTTTGCGGCACGTAGGTGATGTCAAACTCCATGAGCAGCACGGCCCATTTGCCAAGGCGCCCCTTCGGGACAGGCTGGGAGAGAATGTGCTTGATGGGGTCAGCCCTGGATATTAAGCTTACTTCAAGGGACAGCATGTAGTGCCTCATCTTCTTGACTGCGAAGACCAAAGCAAGGTAGACTTTCTCTATCGGAGTGTACTTGGCCTCCGCTCCCACCAATCTCCGACTGAGGTAGTAGAGCGCCTGCTCCTTTCCCTCATCATTATTCTGGGCAAGCATTGCCCCCAGTGAATATTCGGTAGCCGCTATGTAGAGAATAAGCGGTCTGCCTTTGACAGGTGCCCCCAGGACTGGCGGGGTCTTCAGGTACTCTTTTAGCTGGTCGAACGCATGCTGGCATTTGTGACCCCAGCTAAAGGGTGCATTCTTCATCATCAGTCTGTGAAAGGGTTGGCAACGCCCCGACAGGTTGGAGATGAACCTGCGGATGTAGGCTAGACGGCCCTATAGGGACCTTAGCTCTCTTAGACTCTTCGGAGGGGGCAACTCCTGAATGGCTTTTATCTTGAAGGGGTCAATCTCGATCCCTCTATGCCGGACAATAAAGCAGAGGAACTTACCACTGGACACGCCAAAGGCGCACTTCATAGGGTTCATCTTCAGCCCATACAGCCGGAGTCTTTGAAAGATGACCCTGAGGTCGCTCAGATGTTCAGCTCTCTTCTTAGTCTTGACAACTAGATCATCAATGTAGCATTCGACCTTGCTATATAGTAGCTCGTCGAAGATCTTGGTCATTGCCCGCTGATATGTAGCACCGGCATTCTTGAGACCGAAGGGCATCCTCTTGTAGTGGAATATCCCCTTGGGCGACCTGAAAGCCATGTGAATCCGGTCGTGGTCGGCTATCCAAATTTGGTTATAGCCGGATGATCCATCCATAAAGGACAAGGCCTCGTGGCCAGTGGTTGCATCAATCATCACTTAGGTGATAGGCACCGGAAAGTCATCTTTTGGGTAGGCTTTGTTCAGGTCGCGGAAACCCACGCAAATCCTGATCTGTCCATTCTTTTTCTTTACCGGTACAATGTTGGCCAACCAAGTGGTGTATTGGTTCTCTGCCACGAAGCCGACATCTATGAGCTTGTCGACCTCCTTGCAGATTTGGCTGATCAATTTCGGCCTCATACGCCGGGGAGACTGCTTCACTGGTTCCACCGTGGGATCAATGGCCAAGATGTGCTGAGTCACCTCGGGGCTGAGCCCAGGCATTTCTTTATAGTTCCAGGCAAAGCAATCCTGGAATTCTTGCAGCAACTTTGTGTATTGTTCTCTCTCCTGTAGGGGCATGAGAGCACTCAGAAAGGTCGGTCTGGGGTCACCTTCGGTGCCAAGGTTGATCTCAATCAATTCGTCGACTATGGCCTGGCAGCCATTTTCAATTTCCGACGGGGCCGGTGACAAATCGACGAAGTCTTGATCTTCATTGTCTTCGGGCTCGAGGACGCCATCCCCCTCTTCTTGTTTCTCATGAAGGGGCGCGGAGGCTGCATTTGTTGCGCATTCCTCCGGGACTATAGCTGCCGGGTCCGCGGGGTCCGCTGGTGCAGAAAGGCACAAGGTCACCTCGGGGTCTTCTGTATAATCATCATAGACAGCTCTGGCGGGAGCCGGGGCAGCCGCATCTTCAGGCGCCTGGTACTGGATGGATAGTGTATAGGCTCCTCTTCTAGGGCTGTCTGCCACGTGGGGGCGTGGCGGAGCTACCACATAGTCTCCCATTCTGAGCTCGTCCCTGTCAATGAGGTCTTGAGCAATGTCTTTGAAGACATAGTAGTCTTCGATGGCGTGGCCCAGTATCTGGTGGTAGGGACAAAACAGTGGGTCCCCACTTCTTCGGGTGTCCTGCGGCCTCTTGGACCGTGGGAGGGAGACCTTGCCGTAATGGCAGGCCCAGTCAAAAATACCCCGAGTCTTCTCTCTTGGGAAAGAGTAGGGCTTCTGCAGCTTCTCTTGGAGTGTCAGGCCTCGCCTGGTTGGCCGCCCGGTTAATGGGCTTGCCGTGTCTCTTGTCTCCCTTCTTGACCAGACGGGGACATCAGGACTGGTGTCTCAGGGTCGAGACATGTAGCCACCCCACGGGCGGAGAGAACCCTGGATGAGGTCGGCAACTAGCGAGGTCAACTCAGCCAGCCGTGCTTTTAACATCTCGATCTCCCGTTGCTGCCTATGGTATAAGGCGTACATGACGGGGTCATATCGAGGGGAATTTGGGGCATGACCCATGCTTCTGCTTCTTGCTTCGCCAGCAGGCCGAAGTGAGGGTGCCTCGGCGGTGTGCTCTTGCGAGGCTAGCCTGTCGGAGAGAGAGGAGGTTTTCCCCGTGCAGCGGCGGCGGAGAGGGTTCCAAAGGAACACTTCTTCGTCTTGTGCCTCCTCAGCCGGAGGCCTGGGATATACTTCTTGGTGGGCTTCCCGCAAATCTGCAGCTTCCGCGGGGTCGTCGCCGGACAAGGCCGAAACCGATATCACATCAGTTTCGTAATAATCTTCTAGTGAAAAGCCCAGACCGGGGTGCTTGGTGATTTGTAGCAACCGCAGATCCAGGTTTGGTGGGTTCCACATTCTTTCTAACATTTCCTTCCGGCTGGAGGGTTGATAGAGGGAATCTTTTGCTTTCTGACCATTCTGGCTGCCTGGTCGGTCATGTGGGGGAGTCCCGCAATGGGGACGTGCGGGTCATGCAACTCGTCAGGAAATCGGCAATCATCGTCTTCCCTGACTGGCTTTTCCCCGGCAACATAAAAGATAGTGGATCGCCCCTCCGGGTTAGGCACTTCAAAAGTTCTCAGCTACTCGGCCGCTTGACAGTCAATTTCTGTAATGGGCTTGATGATCCCTGGCGGGACTCTGACATCCTCCAGCAGGTCTTCGAGGCAAGGCGTCCCCGGTGCAGAGTAGATGGGGAGAGGGGCTGCCTTAAATACCCCCCCCCTCTTGTGCAATGATTGGTACATGTGGGGGAGCCACATAACCTGGGGGCGGCGGAGGAAACCAACTGCCCGACTCCACTTTGTTCTTTCTCTTGTCTTGGGCGGCTTGGGGAATTTGCTTCGCCTTTTCTAAGTACAGATTGGCGTCTGACAAATGACACTCGAACACCTCGAACGGGTGGAGGTCGGCGAAGATTCTGACTTCCTTCCCCTCGTAAGGGTATTTAATGCATTGGTGCAGGGTGGAGGGCACCACTCTATTCTGGTGTAACCAGGGCCGTCCCAGCAACGCCTTGTAGGAAGTGTTGGAGTTGATGACGTGGAACTGGACCTTGGTGGTGAAATCATCGAAAGTCAAGTTGAATTCTGCAACCCCCATGGGGACCTCACATTTCTGGTTAAAACCAGCAATCTTGACATTTTTGACCTCAACCAGGTGTACGTCAAAGTAGTGCTTTTGGTACACCCGGTAGGGGAGTATATTCACTGCTGCCCCTGGGTCAATCAGGACCCTGTTGATAGGCTGGCCGTTCAACTGCCCTTTCATGTAGAGGGGTCTGTTATGACTGCAAGTGGGTAGGAGCATGTCATCTTCTGTGAAAGCCACGGCCACCTCAGGTGATATCTCTGTTAGGCAAGCTTCAAGATGTGCTGGCGTCTGGAGCGCGGCAATGATGGCTTGCCGTGTTTCTTCGTCCAAAGACAGCATCTCCCATACGGTAAACCGGGTCGGGATCTTTTTGAGGTGTCTGACTATTCGGTCGGCAGCCCGCACCTTGAGTAATTTCATCTCTTCGGGCTTGCCGCGCCTACCCCCACCTTGGAGTTGGGGTGTCAGATCAGGGGATGCCAGCTTTGTGGGCTCTGTTGCAGCCTGCTGAGCCGGCAGGGCCTATTGGGCTTCCTCCATCCCCCGCATGAATTTGGCGAGGTTCGGGATGTCACTGTTGTCCGCTTCTGGCTGAGGAAGAGTTGCCGCCGGTAGAGCTTGAGAGCTGCTTACTTTTTCGGTCGACGGAGACCCCTGGGAGCGCGCCTTCCCGCCTGCTCGGGCTAACAGGAATTCGGTGAATGAAGGGGTGCCTCGGCTCCAAGCCCCTACAGGATAGAGACCCGCCGGAGGAGGGATCTCGGTGCCTCAGACCTCAGGGTCGGGAACTTGGTATGGTTGTTCTCCCCTGAGCATGATGTTGAGGTTATCCTGAGGAGGGCGCCCCCACTTCCTTCCCGACCTGGTGGCATGTTGGGAAGTGGAGACTTCAGCTTGATTCACCTCTGGCGGCTCATGGGGTGGCTCTTCTTCTGTTTCCTCCAGGGAAAGGGCAGTGTCGAATAACGCCGAGAGGGTGTTGCAGGCGACGACGACCTCCTTCTTCTTCTTGCCCCTGGGTCTTCTCTTCTTCTTCTTCTTCTTCTTTCCTGTTGCGGCGGATGGCTGCTCTTGGGGAAGTTCAGCCCACAGGGGAGGCTCTTTCTCTGCTTCAGCTTCTGCCCCTGGAGCCAGTTCGAGTGATTTGAACTCCTCCCATGGGACATACTCCTTCAGCTCCACGGGCTGGATTTCGGACTGCTCATAATCTTCGAGCCCATCATTAATAGAATGGAGTCTTTGGACCGTCGGACTGGTCTTCTGACGCATCCGCAGTGGGACAGAGCTCTTTTTGTTATGAGTGGGCCGCCTCATGACCAGCCGAGGGGCCGTGTCGTGGCGAACTGGGCTTGCCGGGGGCGGTGCAGGCAGGGGTGTCACATCCCTCAGACGAACTCTGGGGTTGGGTCGAGGGACGTGTGCTCTTCTATTCTTTCTAGTTACAGTCTGCCAACCTCCTTGACCCTGAGCCGGGGTCGTGATGAAGGTCTCATAAGTGGCGCGGGTGCAGGCCTCCGCCCACTCCTCAGGCAACTCCTGGTATAGCGAGACCATGTTGACAGTGGAGGTTATGTTGGGCAACTCATGCGGTTGCGGGGGGTCTACTCTATGCTCCCCCATGTCCAGCTCCCCATTCTTGATTAAGGATTCAATAACATCCTTGAAGACATAGCAGTCTTCAATGGTATGCCCGAGCACTCGGTGGTACGGGCAGAAGCGCGGGTCATCCTTTCTCTTTAGGTGGCCGGGCCTTTTCGGCTCTGGCAGTGTAATTTTGTTGTAGCTGGTTGCCCATTCGAACAGGAGCTTGGACTTGTCCCGGGCTAAGGAATACAGCTTATTTCTCATCTTCTCCCTTAATGAGGGGCCCTCCCGCCGTTCTGTGGTTCTGGGCGGAGGAAGGTTGGCAGCCCCCTTGGCTTTCTCTTTCTGCTTTTCAAAAGCCTGGAAATCTATTGTGTGCACCTCAGGGGGAGCTGGCTTCTTCTCGGCCTGCCTGGCTCTTTGGCTTGACATGGCCGGGGTGGAGGAGTATCGGGCCAAAAATGCCTCGATCTCTGCTACCACATTGTTCAGGCGGTCAAATGTCTTGACCTCGGTGCCAATCATCCTTTCCAGGATCTCCTTTTTCAAGTTTTATTTACAGATCTGCACCGCACCCTCCTAGTGTGGGGGACGCCTGCACCTCATGCTGAGGTTCCTCCATCTCTTGATATAGTCGAGGGCCGACTCGTCATTCTTCTGTCTTGTGGCATAAAGTTCTGCCACGGTGACCTCCCGTTCTGCAACATAGAATCTTTCTTTGAACTTCTTTTGCATGTCGGGCCAATCGGCGACAGACCCGGGTGGCAGGCCGGAGTACCATTCAAAGGCAAGCCCAGTGAGTGTCGAGCCGAAGAACTTCAAGAGGTAGGCCTCATCAGCAGCCAAGTCCCCCATGATGTTCACATAATAAGCAATGTGCTCCCTGGGGGACCCTTGCCCGTTGAACTTTTCGAACTTGGGTGGCTTGGTGACGCCGACCGGCAACTTCTTTGCAGCATGGTGAGCCAGGTAGGGCACCCGGTAGACGTCAAACGGCGTCTGATCCCCGTCACCTCTCTCGGCCAGTTTCATGTCTATCATCTGTTCCAGCATCAACCGGCTAACTGTTGCCGGGTCGACCTGACTCGGATAAAAATCGGCGGGCTGCGCGCTCGGGGTGGCCAACACGGTCGCCTGGGGGGCCATGAGGGAACCTTGGGAAAGTGAGGCCTGTGGCGGGGCCGATGCGGTGCAGTGTGCCTACTGCAGGGACGCGTCCCCGAGAGGGTTGAGGGCTGCTGGAAGGGCTGCTTCTGAAAATTACCCCCTGTCCCTGGGCGCTTCGGGTAAAACCTCGGTCTGCCAGGACATCGGGGGTTGTGTGTTCCGTTCATTCAATTACTTTTTAAGTGACTCAATTTCTTGCTGGAACCGTTGCATCATGAGCAGCATTGCAGGGTCAGCTGTGGGGAGACGGGGCATGCCCCCCATCTCTTCGGCCGGGGCATCCTCAGATGATGTAGAGGGTCCGCTGCTCGTGTCACCGGTGGTGACCACGTTGGCCGTGAGGGCCGCAAGGGGCTCTTTAGGTAAAGTCCCTTCGGCGCCTGTGGGTGTCGTGCTGCCTGCCGCTCTCCCTCTTCTAGTAAGGGGTCCCGGCCTGGCGGCAAGTCTGGCCATTTCTTCCGGATCGACAGGCAAGGCCCCATACCGACCGTGAACTCCTGCCATATTGCAGGTGAAGGTGTGCCATCTTTTGTTTCTCTTAGTCGCCTTCTTGGACGATTTCCCCGGGAACACCAGCCTGTCGAAGACCGATCGTTGGGGCGGCGCTTCCTCCCGAACAGGGGACTGGCGCTGCTCCTCCGAGCGGTTTCTCGATTCTGCACTGGGCGCGGGCCGGGCTCCTTCTTCCTGGAAAGCGGAGGCCATTTCCCCAGCAGTCTCTGGCGACCGGCGGGGGTGCTACCCGGGCCTCGGAGGTAATTCCTCATGGCCTGCTCGATCCCTTCCCACTCCTGGTCGGGGAGAGCAGCCCGTGGTTGCATGTCAATGACAGCGGTCGACGGAGAGTAGGCCATGGGTGCCGGGCGGGCGGCATTATGTCGGCGCCCGCGGTGACGGCGGTGAGCTTTCTCGGGTAGCACCGGGGTGACGGGTGCTGGTCGGCAAGCCGAGGTCGTGAGCTCGCCCCTTTCATTTCTTCTAGCCCTCCTCGGGCGGAAAGTGCTAGGCCCCGCCTGGGCGGGTGCAATGGGTTGGGCCTCCTTGGGGACCCAGACCTGCTTCAGTTTGGCCGGCCTGTGAACCGGCGCAGCCTTCGGCGATGCGGCCACAGCAGTGGGCGTCACCTTCTCACTCAACTTCTCCAGTCCTTGAAAGGAGTTGTGGACTGGGGCAGTCGGGACGACACGGTCCGGTGTCACCCGGGACCTCTACCCATCCAGGCGGACTCGGAGAGCCCCGACAGTCATAGTCTTTCCAGAGTTGGAGGTGCGGCGCCCAGAGCTGGCGCCGGCGTTGCTCCTCCGGAGCCTTCTTCGGTAGGATGCCGACCCTTGGTCGGATGGGCCGGGGGTTTGGTGCAGGTGGTGCACGTTGCAGCTTAGCGTCGTTGCTGGGACGCCATTGTTGTTCTTGGCCACAGCTCGGCCGGTGGCAGCTTCAGTGGCCCCCGGAGCGAGAGCGTTGATCTGGGACTCCTCAGGTGCCTTCACCCCGAGGATGTTCGCAAAAGCCACCCCCAAGAAGTTGGGGAAGCCCACAGTGGGAGGGAAGCTCCCGAAGTTGAGGGGGACCGCCAGGTAGCCGCCTCGGACATGGTTCTCGACGACTTGAGGGCCGCAAGTGACAGCCATCGTCGGCACCATGATGCGATTTTCCTGCATTTGAGAAAGTAACACAATTAGTATCACAAGAAGGGGGCCGCAGGGCCCCTAATTCCAGCAAAGAGATGAAGGGTGGATCGGTCCCACCGAGCCTGCCAGACTTGTGGACGCACTAAAATTCGCTGGGGAATCTGTTTGTTTGTTGATCGGGGTTAATTCGTTTATTTAGTGCGAGGGCGTGCCAGTCACAAAGTGATGATTTATTCGGGATCCGAAGAACCCATGGTGCGCTCGATCTGACGTCGTCAGACGATTGTGTGGTTCATGTTGGGACCATATCCCGTCATGCCATAAAGGTCACGAGGTCATTTACATCCCCCATACGAGGGAATACCCTTGATTAATTGCCGAAATTAGGGGCCCTGCGGCCAAAAATAAATAATACTAACTACGCGAGAAGGGGACAGGAATAAATCACACTAAAGTCCACATCAGGATACGAGCCATTGGCCATGTCGGTCACTCGCGGACCTTTTCATATTCGGACTCTGGTCCATGATAGAAACGCGATAGAAACCGAGGTGGACCCGTTCAAATATCTGCCGAACGCACGGCAATTTTAATGATGGCTCGGAAGGGATCCGGGGCGAGAAACGAATCCGGTCTGATTGGAATGTCGGCCCGAGACCAGGTCGGGGCCTGGCCATATCAGGATGATTCCCAAGACTCGGGCCCGGCCTGAGAGGGCGGCATCACTGTTCCTTCTGCGTCGAGTCACGGAGAGGGGGGGCTGCAATGTATAATTATTAATACCTTACAATGTTTTATCGTTATTATTCTTATTACCCCGTTGCTTATTCCTCTTTTCGCATCTGTTCCGGGCGATTTCCCTCGTCTTGCTCATTGCCATTATTGCCCTTATTATTATTATTATTATTATTATTATTGCCACTCATTTCATTCGTCATCATTCATTTTTTTTTATACGGATATGTTCAGGTTTATTTATTCATCATGACTTTTATTAGTTTGTCGGTGCTGCCATTAGATGCCTATATGTACATATATATGTGTATTCATGTATTATATATATATATATTTATTATTATTATTATTTCTTTTTGGGGAGAGTTGACCCTTGGTGGGTTGAAAGAGGGGCTAAAAAAGGGGTGTACCGCTGGAGGAAGATGGGCAGAAGAGTGTGCCGGCGAAGGGCTGGGGATGGGTGCCACTGAAGGGCCAAAGGTGGTGTACCGGCGAAGGAGGGCGGAGGTGTGGAGCTGTGTGCCGCTGAAGGGCTTAAGGAGGGTGTATCGGTGGAGGCCTCAAGGCGGTGTACCGCTGGGGGGAGAGCCTGAAGAGTGTATCGGTGAAGAAAAAAAAGGGGGATAACATAAAGTCTGTACATTCATCAGCCCCAATGTTTGTACATTGTCTATCCAACCAGCATATCAAGTCTATACATCCTTCAGCTCAAAGTATGTATGTTGCCTATTGACTGCAGCTCACAGTCTGTACATTAGCTGCTCAAAGTCTGTACATTGGCCAATTCAAAGTCTATACATTGTCCTTTGGCTGCAGTTCAAAGTCTATACACTATCCCTTGGCTACAGTTCAAAGCCTGCACATTGGGCGACTCAAAGTCTATACATCGTTCATCGGCTGTAGCTCAGAGTCTATACATTGTAGCTCAGAGTCCGTACATAGGCCAGCCCAAAGTCTGTACATCGGCCAGGCCAAAGTCTATACATCCTTCAACTCAAAGTCTGTACATTGGCCTATTGACTGCAGCTCAAAGTCTGTACATTCTAGCTCAAAGTCTGTACGTTGACGCCCAAAGTTTGTACGCTGCAGCACAAAGTCTGTACGTTGCAGCATGAAGTCTGTACGTTGCAACATGAAGTCTATGCATTGGCCACAAAGACTATACACTGCAGCACAAAGTCTGTACATTGCAGCATGAAGTCTGCACATTCTAACATGAAGTCTATACATCGCCCATCCCAAAGTCTGTATGCTGCAGCACAAAGTCTGTATGTCGCAGCATGAAGTCTATACATTGGTCAACCCAAAGTCTGTACACTGCAGCACAAAGTCTGTACGTTGCAGCATGAAGTCTATATATTGGCTGGCCCAAAGTCTGTATGCTGGTCAACCCAAAGTCTGTACACTGTAGCACAAAGTCTGTACGTTGTCCCTTGGCTACAGCTCGAAATATATACATTGCTTGTTGCTGTGTTTGTGCGTCAATCTGCCAAGTCTATACATTGGGTTCCACTGAGACGGTGGATGAGGGTGTACCGGCGAAGAGGGAGAGGTAATGGGAAGGAGTGTGCCGCTGAAAGGGCCAGAAGGTTGTGTCGTTGAAGGGCCGTTAGAGTGTGCCGCTGAAGATGGGCAGTGTGTACCGCTGAAGGCTCTCTGGAGTGTGCCGTTGGAGGTTGGGAAGGGCGTACCGCTGAAGGCGGTTTGGGGTTGGAAATGTTAAGAGGGATGATGAGGGTGTACCGCTGGGGGGGTGATGAGGGTGTACCGCTGGAGGCCAAAAAGGGGCGTACCGCTGGGGGTTAGGAGGGGTGTACCGGTGAAGGATAAAAACGGAGGGTAACGATGAAGGTTGGAACAAGGGTGGAGGTGAAGGCCCGCTCTTCTGTTATTTGTTTTAAGGCTTTTCTTTTCTTCTTTCATTAATTTTCATTTAGTCTTATGTAAATTTCCTCTCTTTCCTTGTTTTGTTCTGTTCGGCTTCCTCTCACAGATCGGGTGTTCGGTCTACCGTGTCGTTGATCGGTTCAGTTCTTCTCGTGCTACCGGCAGGGCCTTGATTAGTTGGAAAGTCCTATCATTAATCGTTCATGCGTTTGTTGCTTCCTTGTGCCTTTTTAACATGTTTATTATTTTCTGACAAAAATTCGGCAGCATCTCCCCTTGACCCGGGCGTAAGGGAGATAAAGGGAACGCGCCCACACGGAGTGGCGGAACCCGACAACTGAAGGTGGGCACCCGGAGGCAGCAACACCTTTATAAAACCTCAGAAAACACGGGGAAAACAACTGGCCGAAGACTTCTAGGGCTGGACAAGGTGGACTGGGGCTCAGCCAAGGCGTGTCGGGCTGGGGCAGGGCCAGGCGTGCCGCTGAGGCACCCAGGGGAGGTGTACCGCTGAGGATGGTTATGAGTGTGCCGGCCAAGGGCCGGAAGAGTGTGCCGCTGAGGGCCACTACAGGTGTGCCGGCCGAGGGCCGGAAGGGGGTTAAGTGTGTGGACTGGGAGGGTTGTAGGTTATTCAGGAAAAGAAGAAGGGTTAAAGGCCAAGGGTAGGCTGCTGGTAGTGGGGTGTTCAGGAAGGGAGGAAGGGTCTGGCTACCCTCAAGTAGATGGGCACGACAGATGGCCATGGAAGGGAGTGGAGATCCCGTGATATCAAGGATCACACGGGAGAAATCACGTCGCCACGGAGACTCCAAAGCATCGGAGAAAAGAAGAAAAAATGAACGACGCACCATACAGCATGAAGACTAGCGTAAACCAACAAGAATAGCGAGGAAACCCGAGAAAGGTGATTTTCATTCATGGGAAGCAAGGGGCCGTAGCCATCCATATACATTGCCAAGCACGCCCGTGCCAAGGCCACGGGTGAGAAAGAAAACCCGGGGACAAAAGAAAAGGGAAGAGAAAACAAAACAAGGAAAGCCCCCGGACTACATTCAGCTCTCCCCCTCTCTTACTCTCTCTTCTGCCCGGTCGTCGTCGGAGGAGCCTCACACTGGAGCTCTTCTTCTTCCCTTCTCTCTTCTCTTCCTCTCTTGCCTGTGGCTTCGGCCTCTCTGGCCTTGTCTCTTCCTCTCTTGTTCTCCTCCTCTTCTTCCTTCTTTTTTTTGTCTGTCGAAGCGGACCTCCTTTATACTCACAGCGGCGGGAGCCTTTGAGCACGGCAGTCGGAGGCGGGAAGCAGCTGATCATGATGGGGTTTGACTTCCCCTCTCCTGGCAGTCCGGGGAGTAGCCTGCGTGGCACAATCCTTGGCTGACACCTCGGACCGACCACTGCGTGCCGAAGATGCGTAGGTCATGGGCAGCACGTCGTTTGGCCGTTGAAAAAGCCCTCGCGCTGTGCCGGTGGTGAGCTGAACAAGCGTGCCGTGGTAAAGGGCAAAAGTCATGCCGTTGGAAGTTGCCCAAACGTGCCGTTGAAGGGGGCAAACTACGTGCCGTTGAAGGCCCCCCCAAGGGGGTGTGCCGCTGAAGCCCCACGGGGGCGTGCCGCTGAAGACCCCCCCCCCCCCCAAAGGGGGGTGTGCCGCTGAAGCCCCATGGGGGCATGCCGCTGAAGACCCCCCAAGGGGGGTGTACCGCTGAAGACCCCCCCAAGGGGGTGTGCCGCCGAAGCCCCATGGGGGCGTGCCGCTGAAGACCCCCCAAGGGGGGGTGTGCCGCTGAAGACCCCCCCAAGGGGGTGTGCCGCTGAAGCCCCATGGGGGCATGTCACTGAAGACCCCCAAGGGGGGTGTGCCGCTGAAGCCTCATGGGGGCGTGCCGCTGAAGACCCCCCCAAGGGGGGGTGTGCCGCTGAAGACCCCCCAAGGCGGATGTGCCGCTGAAGACCCCCAAAGGGGGGTGTGCCACTGAAGCCCCATGGGGGCGTGCTGCTGAAGACCCCCCCAAGGGGGGGTTAAGTGGGCAATTTTAAGCCCGTTGCGAGCACGAGTCATGGCCCGTTTGATTTTCTTCGAGGCCCATGGATCGTGGGGCCCCGGGGGTTGGCTTCTCTTCGCTGTCGTGATTCCGGGGGCGGCTTCACGGCAGTGTACATATTTGGGGCGCCCGGACGATCAGTCTCTCCGAGGCTTCTTCACTCGGCGCCGTTGTTGATGCGAGGCCGGGCATGATATTTGGATGTGCAATTTTTCGGTGTCCACAGTGATTAAGTGATGATAACTAAACTTGCGGTTGATTGCTCATGCTCTTGTTATCTATGTATGGCTGAGATGTCAAATGGCAACGGTTACATGGTCTTGATCCTTGGTTTGCATATGTTGGTTTTACAAGAGGTAAGAGGTTTCATAACCTCTTTAATGTGAACAAGCATGGTATTAACCCTGACTATCTTGCTTGCAGGATTAAACTCATGGCAGTCACCTGGTGAACCAAACGTGTGGATACTCACCCTGCTCCTCTACAATCCAAAATAGGTGGTATATGCCATGTACTGTTAAAGAACCATTGGTGAGACTCTTACCTTGTCTTAGCATCGACCTCACCATGTGTATCTCATATACCTCTCCTTAATACACCTCATTCATGCATATCAAACATGAAACCCTTCTGGCCATCGTGCACCCTCGCCCGCGGATCGACCTGTTGGATCCAATCCCAAAATGCATGGATTTGATATGGACATGAAGTTCTTGATTTATGGACATGTTTCTTTGGGCTAACACTTCATTTTTGCAGGTATAGGTCTTTCCGTTCGACCAACACACCTTGGCCGGTCGACCAGATTTTCCAGAGACGAAGAACTTCAGAATTTACAGGTTCCGGTCGACCAGTGGGTAGTGGGCGGCCGACCAGTTCTTCCAGAAACGAAAAACTCCTATTTTTACAGGTTTCGGTCGACCGCCACTATAGGGCCGGTTGACCGGTTTTTCCAGAGCCTAAAAGTTCTGGCTGCAACAGGTTCCGGTCGACTGCCCCATGCCTTCCGGTCGACCGCCAGTCCCGAGCCCCCTTTTGTTGACTTTGATTTCAAGCTCGTGGAGAGGAATCTTTCACCCATTTCTTTAATCCCACTGCCCCCAATCTAGGAGGGATTTGTGGATCTGGTCTGGGGGTTGTCCATGGACCATTCAAAGGTTATAAAACATCTCATTGGAGTCAATAACCCTAACCAACCAAGAGGGCTTCAAGGGAGATAAAAGGAGAGGCTATCCAAGTGGAGGAAGAGGAGAAGTACTATAGCCATGAACAATACTCTGTGCAGCAATTGTTCTTCATCCATCTTCAACCTATTCAAGGTAGATCTGAAGCCAACATCCTCCAAAGAAAAAGAAGCAAGCAAGGAAGCAAGGATTCAAAGGAAGATTGCCCAAGGAAGAAAGAAGAAGAAGCAAGCAAGCACGGATCTGAGAAGAAGGTTGTACAAGGGTGAAAAGAGCAAGGTTTTCACAATCCACTTCAAGTCATTTAATCAAGAGGGAAGGCAACACTCAGGATTAGTAGCATGCGTTGAAAAGGAAGCCAAATCAGGGGATTTCTAAACTGTGCCTTATTGTGATTCAAGTTCATATTCGTGTTTTGTATAATCTGTGAAAACTTGTGTGTGTGTGGATCGTTGTTGGATCCGTGGTCGTGTGTGTGTGTGTTGTATTTTATTCGTGTGTACGTAGGTCTTCTTAGATCAGCGTGTGTGTGGTTTTTATCTAGATCTTAGTGTTTGTGTGTGTGGAGTGCTACACTTGTCGCAGCGTGTGTGTGTTTTATTTATCCGCTTGTTGGATCATGTTGGAGACCTTGTCTCTGTGTGTGTGTGTGTGTGTGTGTGTGTTTGGGTGCGTCCCCTTGTGTGTGGGCAGGTGTCGTCCTACGTGTGTGGTTGGAGCGTCGTCTCCATTTGGGGATTTATCGTTGAGTTCACTGGGTTTGGTGAGGGGTGGACGTAGGATTACCGTCATTGCATCTGAACCACCTTAAAAACCACTGTGCATTGTGTTTTGAATTGTGTGGTTTGGTCCTTTTATTCTACCTCCATTCTACGTGGGTGTTAGTGTAATTGTGATTCCGGATTTATCCACGTATATCTTGCATAATCTATATCATCATCTAATTAAGTTTGATAAATCCAATTTGTGAACAAACAGTTTTGAACCTATTGATTAGCTTTATATCACATATTTCAAAAAGGCTAAAAGTTTTCGTAAGAGTTGTAAACACCCAATTCACCCCCCTCTTGGGTGTCATTGATCGCGGGACTTCAGATATGTCTTCCTTTGATCTCCCCCGTTCCCAAGAGGAGTCTCTTCCTCAAGGGCTTCTAGAGGATTCTTCTAAGGTTATCTCCTTCCATTCTGGAGAGGTGTCCATCCCTCCTCCGTCCTCCATCCCTATGGAGGGCGCCCAGTCCACTCAATCCCTTCCTCCTCCTTCTGCCAATTCTATTCTCCAAATGATGGCCAAGTTGGATCCGGCCCAACTTCAAGCTGTTTATCAGGCCATGCAGGGGCCCAACACCCCACCTCCCACGATTATGCAAGGCATATCTAATACTTCCATTGCTCATCCTAGGGTTGATGGGTCCGCCATCCAGTCCAGCCCAATTGACCTTACTCCGGTCCTCAGATTTTCCACTTTGGAAGCGGGCCAGTCTTCTGGGTCGGCCCATCAATCTGTTGATAAGGGAAAGATCATTCTCCCTTCTTCAATCCAAGCAGATTCTTATCAGGCTATTCTATCAGTGCCGCAAGTTCTGGTCAGCCCATCTGATTTCATGCGCCCTCAGCAAGGGGCGGCCCAAGTCCATGCCAATATGGGTCTCTCTTCGGCCCAATATCCTTCTTATGGGCCTCCTCCTCTCTTCCTTTAGTTTATCCTTCTGCTCCTCAGATTCAACCTCCTTCCTTCACTATCCCTACTCCAGCTAGGGAGCAGGAGTTGTTAGATAAATGGGCCGCCATGCAACAACAACTTGACTTCCTCCAGAAGCGGGTTGGCCCACAATCCTTGACAAACGTTCCAGTTCCAATCTTTCAAAATATTCGATGCCCCCCACAACCCGAGCTCCCCAATTATCGCAAGTATGACGGGAATGGAAATCCCTTCATCCATGTGAGGGACTTTTTATATGAATCGGCCCAGTTTCAGTATGCCTTATGGCATACTTATTCCGCCGATCATTAGATGGGGTTGCACTTGAATGGTTGTACTCTCTACCACTGGAAGATGCCGAGAGTTTCAAGATAGTGTAGGACAGGTTTATTCAGAGGTTTCAAGACAAGGTCGGCCCGGAATACTCTTTCACAGACTTGGTGGCCGAGAAAATGAAGCCAGATGAGGAGTTTGCTACTTATGTTGATAGATGGAGGCAGATGGCCGCCAGGGTGCCAGGCCATATTCCGGAGGAAGAAAAGGTCAAACTGTTGATTTCCAATGCTACTCCAACCTTCCGCAGCATTCTACCAATGAATGACATAGCAAATATGCACCAACTATATAGCCGGGCGCGGTTCATTCAGACACAATTGAAGGACTCCCCAATCCACTCACTCTTCGTGGCCCAAAAGCCCAAATACCATAAGAAACCTCAAGGGCCTGTCACCTAGGGGGTCCAAACCAATGAGCATGTGCAAGCAGTTGCCTTCCCCTTCCAATCTACACCATTTCGCTTTCCATAAAACCCCCGCACTCCTCAATTTCTCACACCACAAAATAGTCAACCCACCTTCTCCATTCCTCAAAACCCTCCACCTACCTTCGCCGCTCCTCAAAACACCTTCCCCGCTCCGCAACAACCTCCACAACCTCCGTAATACCACAATGTCCCTCCACCCAACGGCTATACCAACAACAACAATAAGCGCTCGGGTCCGAAGAGAGCCCAGTACCCTCCTTTGCTTGAGTCCATCACGGACATATTCTCGGCTCTCATGTCCATTAATGCCATTCAACTTCCTCCGGAACGGCCCATCTGGAATCGGGTCGTTGATCAGACTAAGTACTGTATGTTCCACAGGCAGCCGAGGCATACCATTGAAGGATGTTTTCAGTTTAGAGATTTGGTCTATGACCTGCATGAAGGACACAGGATTGATTGGGCCGAGATGTACAAGACCATTATAGAAATAAAAGAGAAGAGAAGACAAGCGCCGAGGCAGCAAGTGCAGTAACAACAGGCACTGCCGCCACCGCAGCAGCCACTACAGCAACAACTGCAGTCGGTCCAAGACTTGGGGATCCATCAGAACCCCATGTCGAATCATCCTCCCGCTCCGTAGCCTCGGCTGTAGACACGCCAAAAATGACGCTATGTTGATCAAATCTCATGTCACTATGTTAACGCACCAAAGTGAACTTCAATATGTTCATAATATGAAGTTTTTCTATATTTTTGGGTGGTTTTGATTTGTTCCTGCATTTTCTGATTCGCGACCTGAGGAGGGGCGTTATTTAAATAACGACCTTACCTAGGGCGTTTTCTCAAGAACGGATGACTAAATGTGAGGGCGTCAATTCCTGGTATTATCCGGTTCCAAAATAAATTCAAAATCAATTTAAATTGTTGGTTAACGTCCTTCCTCAGGGCGTGTTTTTAATTAACGCCTTCATATCAGGCGTGTTCTCATAATTTTCATATAAAGAAAGTTTTATTGCCAAAATTAAATCTAAGAAGTGACGCCCTTAATGGAGGTCGTGTTTTGAGTAACGTCTTTGTGTAGGTCGTCAATTCTTGATTTGACGCCCTTCGCAAGGTCGTGTTTTCCGTTTCGTGTCCTGCTTAAACTCCCCTTTCCTGGGTAGTTCCCTGCCTTGTTCAAACTCTTGCTCAATTTTAATCCTTTCCCTGGATATTCCTTACCCGTTCTTATCTTCCCTTGTTTGATCACATCCGATTGAAACTTATATAAGGAAGTCTGGATCGATCGTCATAGGGTTAACAACCATATACAGCGGATAGAAAGATTGCTGCAGCGTTTTTTTCTTCTTCCCGTGCAATCAGGTGGAGCAGCCGCTTCCTCCTCTGCATCCGTTTTCCTCGGCATCCGCTTGCGTTCGCTGCTACATCTTCTTCCCTTGGTTTCCCTTTATTGTCATCAGGGACAGCAGGGTTCTTCTTTGTTTATTTTGTTTGTGAGCGTCATCTTACTATCATTAATACGTCCCACTGTTAGTCTTTTTTTTATTGCATTAAGTTCCATCATCATATCATGTCCCCTTCCCTAGCTCTTCTCTAGGGGTTTAAAAACAAAAAACAAAAAAAGAGGTGCGCATGCTGATTTCTCTCTTCAACATCATATTCTTCATTTGGGATTGATTCTACACATCGGCTGATTCACTTCTCTTTGTTCGTTTGTTTCATTGTCTTATTTTTGCAAGGATAATCAATAAAGAGAAACCCCCCTTTGTCGTCCGGCCGATTGAAGGAGGAGGAGGAATTCCACATCCATCCCGCATCCAAATCTTCACCAGGTACTCGCGATCCCTTTTTCTTATTGAGGTAACCCCTCTGGCGATCACATCTCCTCTTAGCACCACGTGCTTTTCTTTGAGTTTATTATCATCTCCCCATCATATTTCCACTTTCATGCAATCTTGTTATCCATTTTATTCCTCTTATTTAACATGTGGATTTTAATCCGATCTACAAATTGGCGATCACGGTGGGGCCTCCACTATTTTTCTATTGATTATCCCTTTCCCTTTGGCACCCACGTGTGCCCTTTCCCCATCGGCACCCACGTGTGCCCTTTCCCCTTAGGCACCCACGTGTGCCATTTCCCCTTTGGTACCCACGGTACCCCTCCCTTGTGCCCCGCGGGCACTCTCCCTTGTGCACCCTGCACAGTCCCCGGGATCAGCCAGTTTTTGATTGCTCATATTTTCTGAATTCACGCCTCAACCAGAGGTGCCTTTTAGTTTAACGCCTTCATCCAGGGCGTCTTATTACTGTGTAACGTCTTCTGTCAAGACGTGTTCATCATTTTACTGCTTTTTATTACGCTATCTGTAAATTCACGCCCTGCCCCAGGGCGTTCTTTTATTGCGTAGCGCCTTATCTCAAGGCGCTCTTTCAGATTTGACGCCCTTACCCAGAGGCGTCCGTTTCATATTTCGCGCCTCACCCAGAGGCGTGTCTTTGTTGCTCGCTGTTGGCTCATAGCCTCTCGCAGTGATTCACAACAGTGACACTGTCATTGCTTTGGTTGATAGCGACCTGCCCCAGGTCGTCTCTTTCCTACGTTTTACAGAACCTTGCTTCCTATTGCTGTCTGTGGTAGTCTGCTTGGTTGTCATATTGCCTATACTGCTGTGATTTGATCATATTACTTTGCACATTGTGGCATTTGGTTGAGAGACCTCCTCTCTCTACACTAGGATTCCACACACCTCTCTTGGAATCGGGACGACCCTCCATTGAGCATTCCGTCTCTTTGGACCGGAAATCCCTTTTCCAAGACCTCCATAAGTCCCCGCACCCGTGGATTCCCTCACGGACGCCGGGCTGGTTGTACCCTTGAAGTACCCGAAGTATAGAGAACCTATCGTTGGTAAAGAGAGAGAAAGAATTTAGTTGACCCGGAGGTTACACTTGGATCAACTAGGTCCCACATTGCAAACAAGAGTGAACTATTCAGCGATTTAATCCACTCTAATCTCAAGCGTAACACTAATACCTTGCGTTCATCTCAACTTGGTTGCATACACTTGCTTGGGTTGATTTGACTTGTTTGGATTGAGTGGTTGTTTGTTTGATAGTACCTTTGTAAAGTTGTCTCTCCTCTTAAAAATGAAACTCCGTTCAGGTAAGATCATCAACATGGCAGGCTACGGGTATTCTTATGATGATGAGGATGAGAATGTCTTTGGTCAATATGAGACCCCCCTCCAGGATTCCATCTATTATGAGGGAAATTACCCTCCTCCTCAGTCCCATCATCCTCAAATCCATGTGGTTGATGCCACTCCTCAGGAGGTTGCGCCTTCCTCCCAAACTGTGCCTTCCAACACTTCGGGGAACCCTTCCCCATCTCTCAATGTCACAGATTTAATTAATGCCTTATCTCAGTTAGACGATTCCCAGCGGCAGGCTATTCAGGCCGCTTTGAAAGGGAAGTCGGTTCCCTCTTCATCTTCTAATCCCCCTCCGGTCGAGAGTGGCCATCACCCCGTTAATGACCAGGCGGTCTTGCATAAACCTCCTTCCCGTCCACCAATGCCCAGCGCGGCCATGCCGGCCCAACAGGCGAGTCATTCTGTGGTTAGGCACCAATTTCTCCAACCTCCCCGAATTCTACGCACACCTATACCGCATTCCTTTATTCAAAATCCGGCCCCAGTCGAGTCCGACACTAATGTTCTATTGCTTCAGAAGTTGGCCAGCATGGAGGAGCAACTAAAGAAGGTCACCACGGCTAAGAATGCCCCGGAAATCTCGCTCCCTACACTGCCAGTCTTCCACTTACCACCGTCCGAGATGCCAAACTTTCGGCGATATAATGGGACTGGTAATCCTTTTATTCATCTAAAGGACTTTATGTACGAGACCTCCTTCTGGCAAGACAACAAGGCCTCTTTGGCCTATTTATTCAGGAGATCTCTGGAGGGGCCAGCCCTTGAATGGTTTTATTCACTAGACTCCGCTGATGTCGGCGACTTCGATATTGTTCAAAGAAAGTTCTTGCAAAAATACAGAGACCGGGTCGGACCATCCCTTTCGCTCACAGATCTGGTCGCAGAAAAGATGAAGCCCGAGGAGGACTTCATAATGTTTGCTGATAGATGGCGGTCTATGGCCGAAAAGTTGAAAGATACACTGTCGGAACCGGAACAAGTCAAGATGATTATCTCCAATGCCACTCCTCAGTTCTGACACATACTGGCCATGAACCGGTTAACTACCATGGAGGAGCTCTATGAGAGGGCTCGTTATATTCAGACACAGATGAAGGATTCGCCCATTATGGGCATCTTTGAACCGAAGCCACGGCTATTCAAAAAAACCACCAATATCAACAACAGCGGGCCCACGACTGAGGGCACCATTGCAAATGAGCAGGTTGGTGTAGTTGGCCACCCACACCACCAAGCTAACCCACGACCTAACCCACCTCCACAACAAAACCCCCATTTCAACTCCACTCCACAACGCCAATTCGCACCCCAACATTCCTTTGCTTCACCGCCAAACCAAGTGCACCGCGCTAACCTTCCAGCTCCACAATAGTACCACCAGGTACCACCACCTACCAACTACGGCCAACAACAACGAAGACCACCGCTTGGCCCCAAAAGGGACCACTATCCTCCACTACCAGAAAGTCTCCCAGATATTTTCAATGCTTTAATGGCCGCCAATTTGCTCATGTTACCAAGGGAAAGGATAGCGTGGCCCGCTAATGTTGACACATCCCGTTACTGTGCTTTCCATCGTGCACCTGGTCACAACCTTGATCGTTGCTTCCACTTCAGAGATTACATTTATGATCTAAATGACCAGGGTGACATCAATTGGGATGAGATGAGACAATTCATCGCTACCATGAAAGAAAGAAGGGCTTCTCGGCAGCAACAAGCTCAGCAGCCACAGCAACCAGCAACCAGCTCCACCGGAGCACCCGCCAAACCAGCACGTAAACCCTGTCACGTCTCTCTATGAGGTGGAGAGAGGGCAGGGATGGCATGAAGAAAACGCCTCTGTCGGGGCACTTCATCACAATCAAAATCAGCCTCCGCGCCTCTTGCGCACCCATTCTTCTTCTTCTACTCCTCAATTGGGCCGATCCCTTCTGCGCACTGTTAACCCACCTACCCCCGCCTATTCTCCGACCTTGCCGGTTCGCCCCCTTCTTACACGTATACCACCTCCACAGCCTACGCCACCACAAAAACCATCTACCACCAACCCTTCACCATTGCCATCTAGGCCACTCCTCATCCGCCCATCACCAACACCCACTGCGCCCGCCATCACTACTCCTTTACCGGCAAGGATCCCCCCACCATCGGTTCCGCCACCTTTTGTACCCAGAACCCTTCTCATTCCACCCCCCACCAATTCCCTCCGCATTCGGGTATCCCTTTCTACCTCTACGCCTCCTACCAGGGCACCAGCACCCTCCACAGGGATTCCCTCTGCGGGAACTCCCACTCCACCACTTCTTAACACCAACACACCTTCTTCTTCTTCTAATCCTCCTCCCACACTTGCCCCGACAGAGGCACTACAAGGCATGGCACCGCTCCGCAGTGGATGGATTTTCCACCGTATTTTTCCACAAAGAGAGCTAGAGCCTGTGCAGGGGCCGCAAGAGCAAGAGCAAGAACAAAGGTCCGTGACGGGCACTGAATATGATTTGTTAAAGCATTTGGACCGGACTCCAGCAAGGATTTCAATCCTGGAATTGGTCAAACGGTCCACCACTCATCAGTTAGCATTGAAACAATGTCTGCAAAAGGTGATGGTCAATGAGGACATTCCAGTTGAGCAGATAGTCACGATTTTAACACCTGCTAGCAGCCAGCCGGCGATTACTTTCCATGAACATGAGTTGGCACCACTCCCAGCAAGAAAATATGCTTTGTGCATCACAGTTGATATCAACAAGGTGGCTGTCAAGCAATGTCTAGTGGACACTGGGGCATCCATCAATGTCTTGCCACCTAGTACTCTGAAGTTGTGTGGTATTCCGGAAAGCCAAATCTGGCCGTCCACTATCACAGTCACTGCATATGATAACACGAAGAAGCCTCCTCTAGGCATGATTACTTTAAAGGTGAGTTTGGGTCCTGCAGCCATCACAGTAGATTTCCACATTCTGGACATGGATCCAACATTTAATGGCATTCTGGGACGCCCCTACATTCAGCAACTCGATGCGGTGCCCTCCACGAATCACCAATGCCTTAAATTTTCATACAAGGGCCGCATTATTAAAGTCACCAGTATGCCAATTTTGCCAGAGGAGGATATTCATGTGGCTTCGTCAGTTCCTTCTATGTGGCCTGCCAATAAGCCACTATTATCTGTGCTGGACGTCCCTTGTCCACAGCCAACGCCATCTGAAACTGTCACAACAGTTGCTATGACACCCCTGCCTCCCAACGGGAAAAAGAAGAAAACAATGATGAATACCTCTGGCTGGAACATCTTAATGAAAATGGGGTATCAAAGTGGCAAAGACCTGGGTATCAAACTCCAAGGCAGGACTAGGCCTGTTAAACCTCAGAAGCTGATTGCACGAGGCGGCCTAGGTTATAAGGGGCCATGCAAAAATGAAGATGAACCATGGGCATTTATGACATCCACTCTGAAGACAGATCGCCAGCCGCTTACTTGGACATTGAAGACACATTTTATCCCAGGTGGCTTTCAAAACGAAGAGCAAACTATCATAATTACTTCCATATTAGACTGTCAAGATGTTCACGCTAGACAGTTTGCTCGTCATATTGCCCCGTTGGCCACATATAAAGCCCTGGAGTCTTTAAGGCCTGACAAGAGAAGGAAAATGGATGATCCAGAATGTGACTGGTACAGGTGGTTCGATATGCAGGATATCACTATTTCCTTGAGCCACCTTTTCATGCCGACTGATCCAGAATGGCTGCCATTAATACACCAATTGATTGAAATGCCAGCTGCAATTACAGACAAGAGGCAGCTGCTGAGTGACTACACTGATACTGGAGAGCCGGATGTTCCGTTTGAAGAAGGTTTTACTGTGGACAGGCTGTGGGCCGGCCTCTTTTCTCTCACTTCCATACATCTATCTGTGCTTGCTTCTTTATACTCTCATCGGTTTGGTCGCGTGCCAAGACCGCCTCCGATTATAATCAATTTGTCCCCAGATACAATCCAAGTTTCTCTCACAATTCCTTCTTCGCTCCTCGAGCGATTTTCTAAACTCTCCATCACACCCCCGCGCGGGCCATCACTGATTCAATCTTTCTCCAATCTTTCAATTTCCACTCCTCTTGCTATTCCCCCCACACATTGCTTTCTTCTTGAAAAAGAAAATAAAAATAAAGGAAAAGATAAAAACGAAAAAAAAATGTCAAATTTCCAACTTTCCAACCCTCCATCTCCGTTGAGGAGACTTCTTATCTCTTTCCCGAGTGTGTCCCGACCCAGGGGCCGCTCATTCCAAGTTCATTGTTAGATCTTTTCTCCCCCTCTAGTGAGGGGACTTCCTCTGTATCACCTCCTGTATCCCCTTTTTCATCTCCCCCCTCTAATCAAGCTAGTTGCTCCTCCTCCTCTTCCTCTGCTAACACTAAGATTCAAGGGGTAGATTCACATAAGAAGTCCAAGGGTAAGCAGATTCCCCGTAGGTTTCTGTTAGAATTAGCCATTAGATGCCAGGCTTGCTTAGCCATCCCCGAATTTATGGAGAATTCAATTATCCTGCCAGAGCTGGAATATGAGGATGTCATTGCTTCTTATGAGGGTTTGGGTGTCTATGAAATCATGAATGATGAAGACCCTATTGAAGAGGGGGAAGAAAGTTATGAAGAATATGAGGACGAGGCTGATGCTTTTGCTAGTGGCATAAGGCGATTTGACGAACCATCAGCCTCTGTGGAAGAGCCTACCAAAGAAATTAATTTGGGTACCGAGGAAGACCCTAGGATTGTCCTCATAAGCAAGAATTTACCGCCCTCTGAAGAAGAGGCGCTCATTTTGGTTCTTCAAGAATATAAGGACACGTTCGCATGGAGTTATGAAGATATGCCTGGTTTAGACCCTGCGCTCGTTGAACACCGCCTTACACTTAAGCCAGGGTCTGTCCCGGTCAAACAACGGTTGAGGCGTTTCCACCCTAATATGGCTTTAAAGATGAAAGAAGAGGTCGACAAGCTCCATAAGGCTAGATTTGTTAGAGTTGTCCTCTACCCCAATTGGGTGGCTAACATCGTCCCGGTTATGAAGAAAGATGGAAAAGTTCAGATTTGTATAGACTTCGGGACCTCAACCGAGCGTGTCCTAAATATGACTTCCCCCTCCCTCATATTGATGTTCTAATTGATAACACGGCGGGTTTTGAGACCCTCTCCTTCATGGATGGCTTTTCAGGTTACAATCAAATTCGTCTGGCTGAGGAAGATCAAGAGAAGACCTCGTTCACTACACCATGGGGTACTTATTGCTATGTGGTCATGCCTTTCGGACTTAAGAATGCTGGAGCCACCTATCAGAGGGCTATGATGGCGATTTTTCATGACATGATCCATATTTATATTGAGGTGTATGTGGATGACCTGGTAGTGAAATCAAGGACAAGGATTGAGCATCCTGGGGTTCTAACTAAGGTCTTGCAAAGATCACGAGAGTATCAGTTGAAGATGAACCCCAAGAAGTGCGTATTTGGCGTCTCTTCAGGGAAATTGCTTGGATTTATTGTCAGCAAGAGGGGAATTGAAGTTGATCCCAACAAGGCAAGGGCCATTAGAGATATGCCTCCTCCCAAGAATTTGAAGGAAGTTCGAGGATTAATCGGGAGGTTACAATTCATCCGCCGCTTTGTCTCCCAGCATTCGCAAAGATGTAGGCCGTTTTACGAGCTTACTAAGCCGGGAGTCAAGTTTAATTGGGATGACAAGTGTCAGGCAGCCTTTGACGGATTGAAGGATTATTTGGCCAATCCTCCTGTCCTGAGGCCGCCAATTCCAGGCAAACCACTCGTTCTCTATTTCTCTGTCCTGGATGACTCTGTGGGTGCTGTCCTAGCTCAAGTGGACGAAGAAGGTAAGGAGAGGGCAGCATACTATTTGTCTAAACTTCTTAACCCCTGTGAACAGAGGTACTCAGCCATGGAGAAGACTTGCGCTGCTTTAGTCTGGGTAGTGCAGAAGTTAAAGCACTATTTCCTAGCTCACGAGGTTCACCTCATTGCTCGCATGAATCCGATTAAATTTCTCCTTGAAAAATCTATCCTCACTGATCGATTAGCACGCTGGCAAAGCTTCCTCTCTCAATTTGACATCACTTACATTCAACAGAAAGCTATCAAAGGTTACGCCATTGTTGAACACCTTGCTCATCACCCTCTACCTCGTTTTGATCCTGTCAATTCGGAGTTTCTAGATGAAGAACTAATGTCCATTAATCAACCCCACGATCCTATGTGGACATTACATTTTGATGGAGCTCTAAATTCCCAAGGAAGAGGGATCGGCATGGTTCTTTTGACACCAGAAGGGGTCACCATCCCGTTTGCTGCTCGGCTCACTTTCCCCGTCACCAATAATATAGCTGAGTATGAAGCTCTTTTGGCCGGTCTTCAAACCGCTCATCGATATGGTGTCACCCATTTGAGGATTGTGGGCGATAGTCAGCTTATTCTGCGCCAGGTGTTGGTCAAGTGCCGCACTATCAATCCCAAGCTCAAACCCTACCAGGAACTCGCTTCAGCTTATGTCAAGCTCTTCACCAAATTGATTTTCGTCCATATTCCTCGTAGCCAGAACATCTTGGCCGACGCCCTTGCTTCTTTGGCCTCTGCTTTAGTCTTCCCTCCTGAGCGTGATTTTCATGTTCCCCTGATTCATCAGCGTGACACGCCAGCTATTAAGAATCGCGCATTCCTCGATATTAGGGATCAAGTGCTTGAAAAGGTTAAGCAGAGGGAATCTCTTAAAGGTAAAGAGGTCATGCTTTTAGACTGGGAAGAAGAATTGGCTGACGAAGAGAAGCCTTGGTATTATGAGATTGCCAGGTATTGCAATGATCAATCCTATCCCGAGGAAGCCACTGCTGAAGAAAAGAAAGCAATTAGAAGAGTGGCTCAGCGATATGTTTTGATTGGAGGTGTGCTCTATAGAAGAGGGCTCACCAGTGTTTTATTAAGATGCCTCGACGATGATGAATCATGGAAAGTTATGGAAGAGGCGCATTCTGGAGTGTGTGGTGGTCATGTGAATAGCCAGATGCTAGCTAAGAAGATCCTTAGGCTATATTTTTATTGGCCAACTCTAGAAGAGGATTGTTCCATCTATGTTCGAAGGTGTGTTAAGTGCCAACTGCACGCCGACAAGATTCATTCTCCTGCTTCTTCACTCCATCCTACGTCCTCCCCATGGCCTTTTTCCATGTGGGCCTTTGATATCATTGGACCTCTTGGTGATTCAAACCTCCTGACCAAGCAAAAATCATTCATCCTCACGGCAACGGAGTACTTCACCAAGTGGGCGGAAGCAGAAGCTTACGTGGAGATCAAAGCGTCAACCGTCTGTAAGTTTATAATGAAGAACATCATCACGAGGTTCGGCATCCCGAGCACCATCGTCACCGACAATGGACCTCAATTTATCTCTCAAGAAATCAAGGATCTCTGCAACAGGTATAACATTGCATTGCATCATTCTTCTCCCTATTATCCGCAGGGCAATGGCCAAGCAGAGGCAACTAATAAAACTTTGATAAAAATTGTCAAAAAGACTGTGAGGCTAATAAATTTTCGGATTGGCCAGACAAATTAGTTGAAGCTCTCTGGCCTATCGCACTTCCATTCGCACACCCACTGGGCAAACCCCTTTCGCCCTTACTTATGGAATGGAGGCGGTAGTCCCTTATGAGATTCTTATTCCCTCTCTGCGAGTACAATTGGATAAGGAACTTTCTATGGATGAACGTCGTGATTCACTCCTCGCCCAATTGGAGCTCCTAGACGAGAAGCGTCTGGTCACCGCTGAGCATGCGCGCGTTTATCAAAACAGGCTCTCACGTTTTTATCAAAAGAAAGTAATTGAGAGAAAATTTAAAACCGGTGAGATGGTAATCAAGAGAATTTTTGTAAAACCGGGTGGCCCCCGCTCAAAACTCCAACCCAATTGGGAAGGACCATTTATCACAAAAGAAGTTTATCTTGGTAATGCTTATAAACTGAGTAATGCTGAAGGGGAAGAGTTAACTCACCCTTGGAATGGTTTATATCTTAAGAAATACTACCCTTGATTCAACAAAAAATCCAAAAAATATATATATCTTCAAAATTCAAAAAAAAAATTGATTCAAAACCTCCAAAAATAGAAATTCTTCAAAATCAAAAAAAGAGATTCTCCAAAATTGGTGCCATGGCACACGAAGGATCAAGGTCCGAAAGGTCAAAATTCAGAATTCATTCATCAGTCTTGCTAATTTAAAAGGGGGTTGATTCACGCACACACTACACGCTTTATTCTTGATCTCAAGCAGTGCAAAATCCGATGGAAAGTCAAAAACCTGACTAAAAGTGAAAAGTAATACCTGTTCTTTTCTTCTTCGGCCCATAAGGGAGGAAGGGAGACCTCGAGGTAGACACACCAAGCCCATCCGCCGCCCTAGTAGGTGGAAGTTAGGGCCCAAAAGGGAGCAAATGCCACAAAAGCCCAAGTACAATTAGGTTTTTATTCATCAATGAAAATCGATTCCAAAGTGAAAGTCAAGTTGTGAAAAGAAAAGCATGTCAAGAGGGCAAAGTCCCCGCAAGGAAAACCTTGGGCGTATGCGTGCAATGTAACAGGGGCAAAAAGGCAATAAATTTCCCTACGCCAAAGACCGAACCCCAACAGGCATAGGGTAGGGGAGGTAACTTTGCCTTGAGCATCTCAGAATCCCTTATGGGCTTCCCTTATATTTTCTTCCATCCTTTCTATGCGGTAAAGTCACGAACTGGCAGTATGGTCAAGACGGACTTAAGAAATTGCATTGTGCGAAATCTCGAATACAAGTCAATTATGGTCACGTCAACCCCCTTTTAACCACTCAAGAAAGGTTAATGAATTTTAGATGGTGACTATGTAAGACTCATGGTCTTGATAGCCTTGAAGCCCTTTTTGCAGAATAGTTCAATTAACGCCTTCGGCTAAGGCGCCTTTTTTAGAATTAACGTCCTAGATTAGGTCGTCTATTTCAGAATAACGTCTCTCAGCAGGTCGCTACTTTCTCAAAAAAAATCAGATTTCCTTTTCAAATTCACGCCGTCTCCGCGTGCGTCTTTATGCGAATCACGACCTACTCTAAGGCGCATTTTTCAAGAAAAATAACAAAAAAAATATAAATAAGCAAAAACAAAAGAAAAAAAATGCATTTCTTCACGATGTATGCTTGCATGAGCATCTTTTATTTAGGGTTTGCATATGCGTACTGTGCATGAGGCATCTCCCCGCTATCAGCTATTTTATTGCCTTATTTGATTAAAGGCTTGGCCTCTTGACCCGTCATTAAGGTCAAAATGTTGCTACCCGTTGCTTATCGGGCAAGGGGCCAAGTCGAACAGATGAATTAACCTGTTTATTCAAGTGTGAACAGCAGCTGCAGAAACAGGGCAAAGCAAAGTAAAAACGAAGAACGTGGAAAGAGAAAAAGGCCACAACCACACAAAGTGCTCAGGTAACAAAAAAAATCTCAATCTCATGTATATATACATCATGAATGTGTAAGTACAGGTGTGAGGGTGGAGGAGTACAAGTAAATCTCTCAGCTCTCGCCTCCACCCTCCTCTCTCCTACTCTCAACCTCCTCCTCGCCGTCCCGAGCTGGCACTAGTGGAGGAGGCATGGGCCCCCGTGAAGAAGCAGGAACCCGAACGTGTCCCCCTGCCTCGCTCCTCTCTCGGAGGGAAGAGCCCGCCACGAAGGTTGAGCTAGTGAAGGAGTACCCCGCAGCCCGTGCTCGCTCGCGCCCTCGCTGGAGACGCTCCTCGGACACTCGTAGTCACTCTGAGAAAGGATCAACTGGGTCCTCGAGTCGGCCAGCTCTCGCTCGCGTGCTGCTACCTGCTCCTGGTACCGAGCACGCTCCGCCTAGTACTCCTCCCGTTCACGAGCACGCTCCTCGCGCTCCCGGGCACGCTCTCGTCGCTCCAGCTCAAGAGCCACCCGCAGCTCGGCCACGTCCTGAGGAAGCTCCTCTCGTCGCCTCAGGGACCTCTCAAACTCTGAGATCCGCTGATCGCGGATCGCCAACTCAGTACGTGCCGCCCGTAGCTGTGTACTCTGCAAACAGGTGACAAATCATCAACAATTCAACTTTTTTGAAATAAAGCAACACATGACTAAATAAAACTCACCTGGGCAGTCATCGCCTGCTGTCCCTCGCAGACGCAAGTGAGAGCGGCTCGAAGCTCCTCAGTCTGTAAATTGAATTTCATCAGTGCACAATTATATAATCAATATTTGAATTTCATCAGTGCATAACTATATAATCATGTTTGAATGGATTTGTGTTTTGGAACTTACCCGTGAAGCGAGGTCGCACTCTGCTGCCTCAGCTCGTGCCACCGCTCCCGCTAGCTGCTCCGCCAGTGCAGTCACCTCTGCACTAGGTCCTCTCGAGCTAGAGGCCTCCCCTGGGTCTCTCCTCACTGCTTCCTGCTGGGCACGCTGCATTCATTGAGATCGTCAGTGGCTAATCATCAATAATTCAACAAAAATATACATTTACATATAGAAAATAATTTAAACACTCACCAGGGTCTCTAGGTCAGCCCGTGTGGCGGCTAGCTGGTCCTCCAGGCTGTGTAGGTGGGCCTGGGCATCTATCGCCGCTATGTCCCGCGCATCCTGCATCCATTACATATTAGTCACATGATAGTCACATAAGCATTTGCATTCAATTTAGAAATAAGTGCATTCATACATACCCCTAAGACCCTCATCTGGGGTCGGCCGGCGTATACCTCCCAGTAGCGCCGGAGGTACTCGGAGCTGTCAGTCGCCCGGGAGGTGACTCTGGTCCCGCCTCGCTGCCAGTCGGCGTACTGCTCCTCGAACCGCACTCTCCAGTCGGTCGCCTTCGTACGACCGCGCGTCTTCTTCCCAATGCCCCGCGGCTCGCCTACCTCCACCCACTCCTGGTGGAGGCCCAGCGTCCTCATCACCAACCTAAGCCGTAACGGCTCGATCTCGCTCAAGCAGTGAACCCAAAGCTCACGCTCAAAGCGAGGACGGCTCGCTACGACCCACGGCTGGCCCTCGTCCGTCATCCCCTCATAGGGTCTCCACTGCACCTGCATTCATAAACATACATGTCATCATTTCATCATCATCATAATAAATTTAAAAAGAAAGATGCATAACCTTCATACATACCAACGAGGGAGGGAAGTCGCGGAACTCTCTCCGTAGCACCCACAACTCGTAGCCGAGTGGGGCACCAAACACGATCGGCACCCAGCGCCGTGCTAGAGGGAAAGCTCCCTCACCTCTAGGCCGTGGGTCAACGCGCCCCATCGGCATGTAGAGATGGCTCCAAACCTGCATCCATGCATCACACTAGGAAGGCATTCACATGCATAACAAAATAAAAGAAAAGAAAAGAAGAAAAATTGCATACCTGAAGAAAAGGTGAGAAGCCACTGACGGTCGTCTCTCGACCTGTCCCCGTGGACAAGTCGGCCATCATGTGCGCCAGCAGTGCCGCTCCCCAGGCGTAGCTGCCAACTGTCTCCAAGTCCTCGAGTATCCCCAGGAATCGGCAGTTGATGACGTCGCCCTTTGTCCCGAGCAATAGCCTCCCCAGTAGCAGCAGTAAGAACCTCCTCAGGTCTCGGTCTGCTCTCTCTCTGTCGGCTGGGTCCTGGCAGTAGACTGCCCTAGCCCCGTCTATCAACCTCTGCGAGAACTGCTCTAGGGTCTCCCCTGACCTGTGCCTAGCATTCCCAAAGCCCATCACTGTAGTGAGGTCGGTGCGGAAGATCGTCCTACACTCGCTAGGCGTCTCATAAACCATCTCCAATCCTAGCAACCTCTCGGCGAACTCGGTGTAGTCTGGGTAGGTGATCCCACTCACAGCCTCACCGTCTACCCTCAACCCGGTGATCCTAGCCACATCCTCCAGGGTAGGAATCATGTGTCCCCATGGCATCAAGAATGCCCGGCTAGTCCTGTCCCATCTCTCCCGTAGAACCTGGATAAGTGGTAGGTCTGGCCTAACTGGCTCTATGCTAAGGAACGCCCCAAACCCCATAGCATCTACCCTCGCTCTCTGAAACTCGGGGAGGCCGTAGTATGCTGCCCGGACCATAACCCAGGAGATCAGTGTCCTCTTCAAGCCACCGCCGGCCATCGTTTAGGTTGGAGAGGGGGAGGTGTGAGAGAGGGTGAGAATGAGAGATGGGGGAGGGTTACGGTTAGGATTTGCAGAAGAGAAGAGAGAAAGAGGGAAAGTGGATGAAGGAAGAAGAAGAAAGGAGGGAAAGTTAAGTCGAACGGTCGAAAGGAATTAACGACTTAGGTAAGGCCGCGTATTGTGGAATCAACGACTGACACAAAGGCGTTTCTTAATAATTGACGACATTTCTTAAGGCGTTATTTTTGTTTGCATGGAGAATGATAACCGTCGTCAAACGCATTTAATGGCAATTGATTGATTTGACGGGGATAATCATTACTGTTTTTGAGTAACGACTTGGATTGGGGCGTTGTTTATATGAAACGTGGCTGTGCTAAAGGCGTTACTTTTGGAATTTCAACGAATATATTTTAGAATATGAATCGTATTAACGCCTTACCCTAGGACGTTTTTTAGTTAACGCCCATTGATGAAGGCGTCAAATTTGTGAACTGGAATGTTGAAGACGACCTGTGGTGAAGGCGTCCTTTTATGAATTAACGGCGTTGCTTGAGGCGTTATTTGCAACAGAATCAGAACGTTGGAAGAGTTGATCAGAAACAATAAGATGGCTCAATAAAGAAAATGTCATTGAGTTATTGGAAGGAAAAGATTACAATGTTTAATGAGCTACCTTGGGCCTCAATTTCCTCAAGGCTATTACATATGCCTTCCATTGTTCTTTGTCTTCTTCTAAATTCTCTACAGGTTGATAAGTTTTGCAGATCTTCCACAAAGCTTGAACTGTTGTGCATTCTTCACCATCCTCGTTGCCGCCTAGATCCCGTGTCTTGATTGGAGGAAGATGAGATGGATCTTCGAGGATTTGTCGTGGAAGCCCGAGTTGAGGGAGGCACCGGTGTGAATTGTACAGCACGAATTCTGAAGCGCCTATGAGACGAAGGTCTGTCCCGGGAGAGAATCTTGCACGGATATCTTGAGTCTTGAGTATTCCCGACGCATAAGTGAAGAGATTCTTTGGCATTACTTTGAGGTGCTCTCTCCATTCCGCTCTCTTCTTGATTTGGGGAATTCGGTTCGTCACTCTATTGCTTATCCCAAGTGAACCGGTCATATAAGAGAGTGGGCTTTTAGAGAAGATTCTTGAGGATTGTTGGACTTCGTTACATGGATCGAACTTGAAGTGGAGATCTACCCAACTAGAAAATGCTAACATGCATCCGTAGATGGGCCTTCCCATGGCCGCCGAAGTAAGCCCGCTATAGAGATAGGCTAGGATAGCCGGTCCAACTCTATCTCCTTCCCATAAGCTCACCACGGCGCTTAATTGGGCCTCCTCTAAAAAGTCCTCCGTGGATGGAAACAAGAGTGCTCCTGCTAAGCACACCACGAAGGCCTTTGCTATCTTTTCTATCTCCTCCTCTTCCTTAGCTTGATTCGCTCTCTTGTACACCCATGAGGCGAGCTTCAAGAGGTTGATTCCTTTAGTGACCTTGATTTGGTTCACTAGATTTGGGCTAGATATCAATGAGGTGAGTAATTCATGAGAGGAGATTGGCCTTGGCATGATGGCCATCTTTTCTTCATCCCCTTGTTTCATCCGCTTTAAGCCCAAGATCAGTTCTAATTCTTCCAATAGGAGGGTGGCTTCAAAAGTTGAGAAGAGAAAGGTATGAGTAGAAGGATGCCATATCTCTACAAGAGCTCCTATAGCTGCCCAATCAAGATGGATTTGATCATAGTGTTTAGCATGGGTAACTAGGCTCAGGAGGTGCCATCTTGCTAGGTATACCCTCATATCCGAAGAAAACTTGGAAAGGATAAGTGGCAGCCACTTAATTTTTGTAAATCTCCTAGCTCCTGGGACATTTGGATAATCTTGTGGAAGAAAGAAAAGAAGGAGAATGCATGAGCAACAGAAGAGTTCAGTAAGAAGGAAAGAAAAAAAGGGATATGAGCAGAGGAAGAACAGAAGAATTCGCCAACCTGATTTTGTGCAATTTGGCTGCAGATGTGCCCCTGTATTTCAGTCAATCTGGGGGTCGAAGATCTGGGTTTCTTGATCACCCTCTCCATCTTTTGCTTTGCAGAAGAAGCTCGGACAAGTGCCTGCAGAAGAAGAACGAACAGAAGAACGAGCAGAAGAAGAAAACAGAAGCAGAACTCAGATGAGTGTTTGAAGGAATTACCTTTCCTTTTATAGGAGCCTGAAGGGTCCCAAAGGTTGTTCGGAGTTAGAAGGTTGAGGGCTATTAGGATTTGGTTTTGCTTTCGATTTGGAAACAGAAGCGTTGGATTGATTAACGCCTTTTGTTAGGGCGTCAATTCTTGAATTGACGACCTTGCATAAGTCGTGTTTTGTGTAACGCCCTTTCCAGGGTCGTTTTCTTCTTGAACTATCGATGATGTTCACGCCTTGATAAAGGGCGTGTTTCTCATTTTGACGCCCTCACGATAAGGCGCCTTTCATTGTTTTGACGCCGTTCAGTGCAGGCGTGTTTTGTGAGCTTATGAATTTGCTTTTTGCGTGCTCTGATGAACTTAAGTGCTATTATTTCGTTAGAATTCTATTTTATTTAGCACTTATGATCATGTCATACTTTGAATTAAGGATTATTGATATTGAAATTTTGAGAGAACTAATGAACTTTTGAGTACAGAAGATTGTAGGTTTCGAGATGCTTGGGTTGATCATGGAAGTAACATCGCGCTCATCATCTTGTATTTCTTTCGTGTAATCATTGTTACTATATAGTATCTACGCTATTATAGCATATCAAGGACCTTGTGGTTCTGATGAACCTGGAATTTGAGTTCCCCTTCATCAAAAAAAAAATAGTGATAATTCCAGGAGGGTCTTGATCACACGGATAGGCCGTTGAGTCGTTTAAAGGTCTGGGATGATGGTTCCACTTTCTGAGTTGATGCGTGGACAAACGGGCTTCGGCCTAGTGTCAGCTTAGAGATCTGCATTCTTGACCAAATCTAGATGGCTTAGCAATATTATCCTTGGTTATTTTCTATATTTTTAGTTTGTTTTATTCTTTTTTTTTAGCCCAGCATGCATCGTGTAGGACCTTGAGATTCATGATGAAAATCTTCATATTATGGCAATAATGAAGGTCACTCGCTTTTTATTGAGTTGGCATGAGACATTCCATTCCAAATCAAGTACTTTGTTCTATCTGAAGTCGCTCAGGCTGATTCCTTGGAAATGTCCTTTTGTTGGATCTTCATCTCAATTCTCCTTATTTTTCTGCAAATCTACCTTGGTTGTAGCACGTCCACGTTGGCTGGTAACCGCTCTCCAATGGTCTTTCCCTATCGTGCCCGCGTGCACACCCTTTTGCCTTACATTTTTACTTGCTTAGTTTAGTCTCCTTTATCCAGCAAACTGATACTTCCTTGGAATCATTCGGAGATGTTTCGTTCAGAATCTTGGAAAGATTTACAGTGCTTAGTGTCTGAGATGTGTCACATCACACCTTGGCATCTACTTATCAGTTCGTTCCACTTTATTCCATTTGTTGCACTTTCGTTTCATTTCGTCTCACTCCCTTGCAAAGCAGACGCCAAGGCGGGCCAGCTGTAGACACGCCAAAAATGACGCTATGTTGATCAAATCTCATGTCACTATGTTAACGCACCAAAGTGAACTTCAATATGTTCATAATATGAAGTTTTTCTATATTTTTGTGTGGTTTTGATTTGTTCCTGCATTTTCTAATTCGCGACCTGAGGAGGGGCGTTATTTAAATAACGACCTTACCTAGGGCGTTTTCTCAAGAACGGACGACTAAATGTGAGGGCGTCAATTCCTGGTATTATCCGGTTCCAAAATAAATTCAAAATCAATTTAAATTGTTGGTTAACGTCCTTCCTCAGGGCGTGTTTTTAATTAACGCCTTCATATCAGGCGTGTTCTCATAATTTTCATATAAAGAAAGTTTTATTGCCAAAATTAAATCCAAGAAGTGACGCCCTTAATAGAGGTCGTGTTTTGAGTAACGTCTTTGTGTAGGTCGTCAATTCTTGATTTGACGCCCTTCGCAAGGTCGTGTTTTCCGTTTCGTGTCCTGCTTAAACTCCCCTTTCCTGGGTAGTTCCCTGCCTTGTTCAAACTCTTGCTCGATTTTAATCCTTTCCCTGGATATTCCTTGCCCGTTCTTATCTTCCCTTGTTTGATCACATCCGATTGAAACTTATATAAGGAAGTCTGGATCGATAGTCATAGGGTTAACAACCATATACAGCGGATAGAAAGATTGCTGCAGCATTTTTTTCTTCTTCCCGTGCAATCAGGTGGAGCAGCCGCTTCCTCCTCTGCATCCGTTTTCCTCGGCATCCGCTTGCGTTCGCTGCTACATCTTCTTCCCTTGGTTTCCCTTTACTGTTATCAGGGACAGCAGGGTTCTTCTTTGTTTATTTTGTTTGTGAGCGTCATCTTACTATCATTAATACGTCCCACTGTTAGTTTTTTTTTATTGCATTAAGTTCCATCATCATATCATGTCCCCTTCCCTAGCTCTTCTCTAGGGGTTTAAAACAAAAAAACAAAAAAAGAGGTGCGCATGTTGATTTCTCTCTTCAACATCATATTCTTCATTTGGGATTGATTCTACACATCGGCTGATTCACTTCTCTTTGTTCGTTTGTTTCATTGTCTTATTTTTGCAAGGATAATCAATAAAGAGAAACCCCCCTTTGTCGGCCGGCTGATTGAAGGAGGAGGAGGAATTCCACATCCATCCCGCATCCAAATCTTCACCAGGTACTCGCGATCCCTTTTTCTTATTGAGGTAACCCCTCTGGCGATCACATCTCCTCTTAGCACCACGTGCTTTTCTTTGAGTTTATTATCATCTCCCCATCATATTTCCACTTTCATGCAATCTTGTTATCCATTTTATTCCTCTTATTTAACGTGTGGATTTTAATTCGATCTACATCGGCCGCAGGCACCGGCTCAGGTTAACCTTGTTCAACCCCCAGCTCCCGATGCCGGGTGGTCTTATGATGACAATGGTTCAGTACAACAAGTCTCGGCCCTCCACCACAACTACCGCGCCTCTTCCACTCCCACCGTCCTTACGCCCACATATCAAAACTCTCCTCCATCTGCTAGATCACTCGCCATTCCATCCACTACCCCTTTTCCCTCCACTCCATCACCAACCTCTCGCCCATTGCTCGTCACCCCCGCTACCATCACTACGACTAGCCCTCCGCCCACGCCTCCACTTACCTTTACACCTCCACCTCTGCCTGTGCCCATCATCACTGCGCCCAAAATTAACCCTTCGCCTATTATCCTCTCACCACAACCCGTTATCTCCACTCCTATTCCCATTATTTCCACCGCACCCTCTTCCACGCCACTCATCCATCCCATCGGGCCCATTATACCGTCATCAAGTGCCGTGCCAGCACAGAACCTCGCCCTGCGGAGTGGGCGTTTGTTTCATCGCAATTATGCTTCTCATTCCAATCCCCAGCCTTCTCAACCGACTGCCAATCAAGAAGAGACTAAGCCACTACCGGGTACCCAATATGATTTGTTACATCAGTTGGACCGGGTGCCCACCAAAATATCTATGCTGGAGCTTATAAAAAGATCTACCCTTCACCAAGATGCACTAAGGAATTTTCTTCAGAAGGTGATGGTTAGTGAAGATACGGCAGCTGACAGTTTACCTACAGCATTGGCTACTATTTCCAAGGGACCAGCAATCACATTCTCCGAGAATGAGCTAGCACCTCCGGAAGCTCGACAGATGCCACTTTGCATTACTATCATTTTGAACAAAGTCAGTGTGCATGCAGCATTAGTTGACACAGGGGCATCTATCAATGTTTGCCCGCTCAGCACTCTCAGGGCCTACAATTTATCGGAAGAGCTTCTACGGCCCACCCCGACTACCATAGCAGCTTATGACAACTCATGGAGAGCATGTCACGGGGTTGTCACCATTCAGGCTGAGCTTGGGCCTCTTACTATACCCATTGAATTTTATGTGCTGGACATCGACCCTATGTTCAAGGCTATCTTGGGTCATCCGTGGATTGATACTCTTAGCGCCGTGCCATCCACTGCTCATCAGTGCCTCAAATTCACCTTTCAAGGGAGGGTGGTTAAGGTGAAAAGCTTGTCCACGGTCTAGTCAGTAAAGGCTATATCAGAGAAAATTTTGCCTACTCTGTGGCCCAGTACTCAGCCAGTTATTTCTATGTTGGATCTAGACTCTTCATGGGCTTATGGTGCGCAAGCCCGTCACTATACCCGTCAACATTAAAGTGAAGCCCCAGATCTGAGATTCCAAGGGCTGGGATATTATATTAAAATTAGGCTATCAATCGGGGAGAGGCCTCGGTGCACAATTACAAGGGCGGACCAAACCGGTCCCCAAAGGAAGGAAAAAGAGCAGAAGGGGTCTTGGTTACCGAGAGTCCGCATTATCAATTTTGGGCGACTTAGGGCCACTTACCTAGGATTACCACCAACATTTCATAAAAGGGCCTCTCCAGCCAGGTACATTGAATCCACCATCAGCACAGTCCGAAAAGAAAACCACATCTTGCACAATTGCCAGTCCGCCTCTACTGCCGAAGGGGCCAGTTGATGATATGCTCGACTACAGCTGAGCGTCTGCCAGGATGTTCCTTGAAGAAGATTATTGCCAAAAGTATCAGGATGTACGGCTTCTGCAGCGGAAGCCGAAGAAGCCAGATGACCGTCCACGGAACTGCCAACCGAGGTGTTGATTATACCTTGTGCATGTGGGCAATGCCCACCCATTGATCTCTCCACTATGTGGACCCCCTCCTCTAATCTCTCAGAAATGTGGTTCTCCTCTTCCGATCCATTTTTCGATGTCTTGTTCCCATCTTTGTTCCCTCTCCAACTTCCTCCTCCAGCATCCTCTTCATCTTGATGCATGATCTCCACTGATCTCCAAAAAAAATGTCAAATTTGAAACGAAGATTTCGATGGAAGATTACGCTATCTTGTCTCCGTCCTCCTCCCAGGGGCACGAGTCCCCTGCTCCTTCCTTCCCATTAGATTTCCTTTCTCCTATGTTAGACGTAGGGTCCGTCGAGTCTAGGAAAGTAGAGTCCATTAGGTATAGAGAAGTAGGGTCTTGTTCTAGGTCGTCCAACCCTTCGTCGCTTGAGCCGCACCCGCTTGCACGTCATTCCAAATCCATTCCTGCTAAGTTCTTGCAGGATCTTGCTCAACGGTGTCACGCTCTTTTGAAGTGTCCAGAGTTCATAGCTACGGCGATTGTGATAGAAGACGATGAGGAATCAGAAGGGGTGTGCAGCGACGACGGACTAGGTGTATATGAAGTCCTGGATAAAAAGGACCCGGTCGATGATGAGGACAGCAACGTAGATGACACCGCCGACCTGTATGCGCAAGGAATAAAGAGATTCGACGAGCCATCATCGGCGGTGGATGAACCTACAAAGGAAATAAATCTTGGAACCAAAGAAGACCCAAGGCCCATTATCATTGCCGCTAATCTCCCTTCACAAGTAGAAGAAGATTTAATCAATGTTCTAAGGGAGTACAACGATTCTTTTGCCTACTCTTATGAGGACATGCCGGGTCTTGACCCCTCTTTAGTGGAACATCGACTCGTACTTAAACTAGGGGCAACACCCGTGAAACAAAGGTTAAGAAGATTTCACCCCCACATGGCCTTAAGGATTAGGAAAGATGTCAACAAGTTGTACAAGGCCAAGTTTATCAGAGTTGTCTTATATCTCCAGTGGGTGGCGAATATCGTCCCTATCATCAAGAAGGATGGAAAAGTGCGCATTTGTATTGATTCCAGGGATCTTAACAAAGCATGTCCCAAGGATGATTTCCCGCAGCCTCACATAGATGTCTTGGTGGACAACACTGCCGGGTATGAAGCTTTATCATTCATGGATGGTTATTTAGGATATAACCAGATCCGTCTCGCTCCCGAGGATCAAGAGAAAATCTCCTTCACCACGCCCTGGGGAACGTATTGCTATGTGGTCATGCCATTTGGTCTGAAGAACGCGGGGGCCACTTATCAAAGAGCGATGATGGCTATATTCCATGATATGATGCACATCTATATGGAAGCTTATGTGGATGACATCTTGGTGAAGTCGAGAACCAAGGAAGAACACCCCTCTATTCTGGCTAAGGTGCTCCAGAGAGCTGGGGAGTATAAGTTAAAAATGAATTCGAAGAAGTGTGTTTTCGGAGTCTCTTCAGGGAAGTTGTTAGGCTTCATAGTTAGCAAACGGGGGATTCAGATTGATCCTAATAAAGCAAAGGCCATCATGGACATGTCTCCACCTAAAAATATCACGGAACTCTGAGGATTGATTGGTAGATTGCAATTCATCAGAAGATTCATATCCCAACATTCTAAGAGGTGCCGCCCGTTTTATGAATTGCTAAAGGCGGGGGTCAAGTTTGAATGGAATCAAGATTGTCAAAAGGCCTATCAGGACTTAAAGGAATATTTGGCCAATCCCCTATTTTGAGACCTCCTGTCCCTGGGAAACCCATAATCCTATATATTTCAGTCATTGAGGACTCCCTATGGGCGGTTTTAGCACAAGTAGACGATGAAGGCAAAGAGCGGGTAGCTTATTACCTCTCTAGTTTGTTTAACCCGGCCGAGGCCAAATACACCGCTATGGAGAAGACTTGTGCCGCCTTACTGTGGGTAGCTCAGAAACTAAAACACTATTTTCTAGCCCACCCAGTTAGGTTGATCTGTAGAATGGACCCGATTCGCTATCTCTTAGAAAAGCCCGTCCTTTCTAGTAGGTTAGCTCACTAGCAGAGCTTCCTCTCTCAGTTTGATATCACATTCATCGTTCAGAAGGCAATCAAAGGATATGTCATCACTGAGCATCTTGCCCATCTTCCTATCCCCTGTACATACTCTATTCAGGATGATTTCCCCGATGAGCATCTCTCTGTCCTTACTCATCATCCCTTCTGGTCTCTGCACTTTGATGGTGCGCTCAATTCTCAAGGCCGAAGGATAGGTGCCGTCCTGCTCACTCCGGAAGGGGTGACAATTCCCTTTACTTATTAGCTCCGATTTCCTGCTACCAACAACATCGCCGAGTATGAGGCTCTCCTATTCCGATTGAAGCATGCCTACCTCTTAGGCGCGCGCTACTTAAATATCATAGGAGACTCTCAGCTCGTTCTACGGCAGAATCTGTCCACTTACCACACTCGTGACCCAAAGCTCAAGCCATATCAAGATTTGGTCACGCTCCTAGCTAGATAGTTCCGTAATTTGATCTACATCCATACTCCTCGATCTCAGAACATTCTCGCTAATACGTTGGCGTCACTTGCTTCCTCTTTATCTTTCCCTCTCAGTCGAAGTACTGAGACTATAGTCGTTCAGAGATTGGACGCACCCACTCTTCAGGATCATTGGTATCACAACCTTAGGAAGACTGTAGAGGCTAGGGCTGATAAGGATGATTTGAAGGAAGTATCTTTAACGGAATTGGAAGAGATCCTGGAAGAGGAAGAATTGCCATGGTATCATGAAATCAAGCTGTATTGCAAAGATGGATCTTTCCCTGAAGGGGCAAATGCCGAACAGCGTAAGGCTATCAGAAGAGTCGCCTCAAGGTACACTATCATTGCTGGAGAATTATACAGGTGCGCACTCAATGGAATGCTCATGAGATGTCTAGACGACGACGAATCTTGGAAGGTGGTTGAAGCAGCCCATTCTAGTGAGTGTGGAGGTCATGTTAATGGCCAGGCTGTAGCTAAGAAAATCCTTAGGCAGGGTTACTATTGGTCCACTCTAGAGGAAGATTGCTCCCTCTATGTCCAGAGGTGTCTCAAATGCCAACTCCACGCTGATAAAATCCATACTCCAGCTTCATCCTTACATCTTCTCTCTGCTCCTTGGTCGTTCTCCATGTGGGCTTTCAATGTTGTCGGCCCGCTCGGGGATCCTAACTCTGAAACTAAGCAAAAATCATTCATCCTTACCGCCACGGAGTACTTCACCAAGTGGGCCGAAGCGGAAGCATACGCGAAAATCAAAGCAACAACGGTGTGCCGCTTTATCATGAAGAATATCATCTCGCGGTTCGGAGTGCCAAGCAGCATCGTCATAGACAATGAACCCCAGTTCATCTCTCAAGAGCTCAAGGACTTATGTAAGAAGTTCAATATTGCATTACATCATTCATCTCCATATTATCCTCAAGGCAACGGCCAAGCCGAGACCACTAATAAAACCCTTCTGAAAATCATAAAGAAAACATGCGAATCTCACAAATTTTCTGATTGGCCTGAAAGGTTAGTGGAAGCTCTATGGGCTTACCGCACCTCCGTCCGTACTCCCACGGGGCAAACCCTCTATGCTCTCACCTACGGGATGGAGTCAGTGCTCCCATATGAGATCTTGATCCCTTATCTAAGGGTACAGCTCGATAAGGAACTTAATCTCGATGAACGTCGAAAGGCGTTGCTCGTTCAGTTGGAACTCTTACATTAGAAGAGGATGAATGCGGCCGATCATGTGTCTGTTTATCAAAAGAGAGTTTCACGTTATTTTCAAAAGAAGGTAATCGAACGCAAATTTCAAGTAGGAGATATTGTTAGGTTCGATGCAGTATTCAGAGGGGGGGTGAATGAATATAACTCTTTAAAAAAAAAAAAACTTTACCCAATTAAAAGGTTATGATGCTCACTAACTATCTAGAGTGCTAACTAGACAGATGTATCAAATCTGAAAGACTAATTAGCAGTAGCACCATTCTTCCACTCAAATAAACTTTCGCTCACTCAACGGATTAAACACTCAGAACAAGATCTGATCAACCACTTGGAGCGCCCCTATGCAAACATCTAGCGGAAGCAAAACATATAGAGAAATCAGACCACTGCACAGAGGATTTTTAGGTGGTTCGGTCCTCCAGACCTACATCCACCCCACACTCAAACCGAGTGTGGCTTCCACTAGCTCACGCTAGAAACAGCAGACTCAGTCTGCAACAAATGCTGCCAAACAGCTTGACCAGGGGAACAGCCTCCCCTCTTCCTCCCAACCGGAGGGAACCACTAGTGACACCAGTCACTAGCAAACCAGAGACACACGGTCTCTCTTCCTCCAGACCTGGAGGGAACCCCTGGACTTGAATCCACAAGCCCAGAACCGGAGACAAGTCTCCCTTCCTCCAAACCGGAGGGAACCCACAAGTAGCTCCCAGCTACTTGCAACCGGAGATCAGATCTCCCTTCTCCTGATCCACAGGAGGAACCCCGACCTCTCTACAGAGTATCGGAAAGCACAGCAAACCAGAAAACAAAGGAAAGAACAATAAACGAAAATAACTTCAGCAAACAGAAAGCTGAAACACGAAATGCACAATGTGGCTCTCAACGGAGCTGACTGGCCTGGATTTGATCCACGGTCCAGTAGACAGATCTTCAGGTAAGCTTTTCTTCCTCTTCTCTTCTCTTCTTCTTCTTCTCTTTCACTCTCTCGATCTCTGCTCCTCTATACTCTTCGGCTCACACTTCTATCTCTCTCTTTCTCTTTCTTCTGCTCTCCTAATCTCTCACTCTCTGCTGCACTTCTTCTTCTTCACTCTTTCTTCTCTCTTCACACGAGCACTATCTCTCCCTCTTCTTCTCCTTCTGCTCTTCTTCTTTCTCTTTTCTTTTTCTATCTGGATCGTGGCTCTCTGTATGGACTTTTCTTCTTGCCAACTCGATCACCTTCATCTATGGAAGAATGCTCATACATATAGCAGCAGCAGCAGCAGCATCAGCCACGACGTGTGACCTCCACATTTCCAGCCCTAAGAATTCGGACCACGTGGCAGTCTCTCAGCAGACTTTATTCCAGCCTCGGATCACGTGCCCTCCTTAAGCTTCACGATCAAAGCACCTGTAAAACAGGGTATCGGATAAGTCATCAGTTTAAAGAACAACTCTGTATAGACTTATCAGAAGAACAGCGTTTTAGAAGAAACCTGGACGAGGTTAGAACGAAACAACACGAGCTAACAAATAGCAACAACACGGAGACAACACGAAGACAGAATAAGGAAACGACACGAGGTACATACGAAGACAAGACAGAAACCAATCATGAAGTATGGTTTCAACAAACGAAAGACACAAGGTCTAGGAAGAACAACACGGGGTGACAGCAGAAACCGACACGAAGTGTTTGCAAACAAAGTAAGACACAAGGTCTACGTAAAGCAACACGAAGTGTGGTTAAAGCGAGAACGACACGAAGTGAAGTTATAAAACAACACGAGGTAAAAAGAAGAACGACACGAGATACATGGAGATAAAACAGAAACCAACACGAAGTGTGGTTTCAACACAAGAAAGACACAAGGTCTAGGAAGAACAAAAACGACACGAAGACACAGAAACAACAGTAACTGACACGAAGTAAGTACGACACCAAGACGAGGTTGACACGAAATGAAAACAACACGAGGTGAAGTTGACACGAAATGAAAACAACACGAAGTGAAAACAACAGTAACCGACACGAAGTACATGAGAGGAAAAACGATACGAAGTCATGAAAACAACAGTAACCGACACGAGGTGAGGTTACTAAAGCGACAACGACACGCGGTGTGGAAAACACGACACGAAGACCTGAGACGGAGAAACGACACGAAGTGTAACAGGAACGACACGAAGTAAAAACAGTGATCGACACGGGTTGAACACAACACGAAGACGAAATACAAAGAGACGACACGAAGTGAAGTTGACACGAAGTGAAAACAACACTAAGTGAAAAACAATAATCGACACGCGGTGAAAACAACACGAAGACGAAGTACAAAGAGACGACACGAAGTGAAGTTGACACGAAGTGAAAACAACACTAAGTGAAAAACAATAATCGACACGCGGTGAAAACAACACGAAGACGTAAACACTAAAACAACACGAAGATGAAGACAAGGGAAACGACACGAAGTCTAACCTCATACAAGCTTTCCTGTCACGCATGGAAATCAACACGAAGTGTTGTATGCTCATACAACACGAGATCTTTTCGTGTTAGTGAGGGGAAACAACACGAAAACTCAAGTACAGAAACAGCACGAAGATGATGTACAATCTGATGTACAGACATGAAGAACAGTCCAAGGTATAGACTTGCACGAGCAAGCTACAGTGCCAAAGTATAGACTTCACGCTGTACAGACTACATGACCAGTGCATGATTGTACTTGACAATGTAAACACTTAGCCTATGCAGACCAATGTACAGATTTTGGCGAAGCAAAAGGCTGTATAGACTTGGAGACCCAAAGCCATTGTATAGACTTTGTCTAAGACAAGGCATGAGCTGACGTTGTATATACTTAGCCAATGCAAACCAGTCCGATGTATAGACTTTAAGGAAATGCATGCTACAGTGCAATGTCTAGACTTGCGATGTGTTCGCCAAATGCACACTACAGTCCAATGTATGGACTTGGACGAATGATGCATGTGCAGTGAATAGACTTAGGGCATAAACCCCACGATGCACTGTATAGACTATGCACATAACATAAGTCTAACATACACAATATATCAGTTGTACCAGTCACAGTCATGATGCAATCATCAAGGCACAATGTCATGAAAACACTATATCATTGCTATCATCAAAATACAATATCAATCATCAAAATCACAGCAATGAATGCTTTATGCATCAGTTTAACATGTAATAAGACTGAACATCAAATATGTTAATCTAAACTGAGCAGCAAGATGACTGAACCTTTGATTAACTCACATCAACAACCAATCATCAAAGCCATCATTAAAACCATCATCAGAACCAAAACCACATGCATGGGCACAACAATCTCCCCCTTTTTGATGATGGCAACACTTTCAATACATTGAGTCATTCTGATGATGTGAGGCATTCTGAGGTAATCTGAAGACTCAAATTATTCTCCCCCTTTGACTTCATCAAAAAGAAAAATAATTTGAGAAATTATAGCATGTATAAAAGTTCAGTCAATTTCTCCCCCTAAATAAAAGCTCCCCCTTTGAGAAGGAATATGAACAGATAACACAGGTAGAAAAGGTAGGAGGATCACTTGATAACAGTTGAATCATAGGTTCAGAAAGGAAGCATGATTATAACCAACTGTTAAAGTATAAGAATCATCAACATACAATTTTTCAAAAAATTCAGCTTTAACAGTGATAAATCTAGAGTAAAACACCTGACCCCTGAAAAAAGAGTTTTAGATTCCATTTATAGCAATGAATCTAGGGCACATGGTATTAATAGATAAGTCTGAAATAATACCCTTTTGTGTTTAAACAAGGAAATTCAAGAGAGGCAACTTGAATATGTATTGATAAAAATAATTTTCACTCATTGACTTTTGATTTTTTGAAGGGTTACAGCAGTTTGATTTTCATTTTTTTTTTCAATTTCTGAAACTGAACTAAGTGAATAGACCTATGGCATTTATGCTGTTGACATTAGGTGTACACCTTGATAAGAGGCAGGTACCCCCAGTTACTAGGCATAAACTACAAGATCTACTTCAGATCAAGACCCACAAGGAATAGTCTTCACTTTTGACATTAAGGGTACACCTTGATTAGAGGCCAGTACCCTCAGTTACTTGGTGAGGACTCCCCCTATAGATTTGACCCTATGAACAGAGATAGTCTAAAGCACTTCATGACATGTGAGTTCTCCTGTCTCTTTGGAGGAGTTCACAGTTTCTCAGTGCAATCAGCCATTGCTCTGTCACTATGTTCAGTTCTTAACATTAATGATCTTATATACTGCTGCCCTTAATTCTTTTAGAGTGATTGATTGAAAAACATTACACACTCTTGTTCACCTGTTCTAGACATTTCCAGATTAACACATTTAGGCATTAAAAAAAAACTTTTTCTATTTTAGCCATGAGACAAAGATTAAGAGCTATAAAAGTTTTCTTTTATCTCAATTTCTGAAGTGCAGACACTTAACTCTCCAAATTATAAAGGTTAAACCTTTAGTTCTTTTCAATTTGTAAGAGTGATTCTTATAAGTGAACAATTGCAATAATCATCATTCAATGTACTAAACTAGATGCAAAGCTGTTGTTTAGTGAAAATGATGGGGAAAGGATAGCAATTGGCAATATGATCCATAGCATCTGATGACAGTGAATATGAATGAGTTGAAAGGGGACAAAGAGAAATACCAAGGATTCAATGAATTGAATAGAACTCTCAGCTCCCCCTGACACCATGATGCAAAAAAAAAAAAATATGCTATGCATTAGACTGTTCTACATGCAGACAAGACCCATGGTACTAGGCGGAGGACCTGGTCTCAAGGACCATCTCACACATGGTAGGAACCTCCGGGTAGATTTCCCTGCCTTTTAGTAACATACCATTTGATATACCAGGGTTAACAAGGATAATGCAACATAAATCAGTCCTTCATGCATTGAACGGCATTATTAACACATGCAATGATAGTGTACACTAAATGAACCATTCACACTTAGTCCAAGTATGCATTCAAATACAAGCATGCAATGCGTTGACACAAAGCATATGTAGTGCATCAACTGAATATGCTTAGCGAAGCATTCAATTTCAGTTCAACATATAGTAAGAGAAGAGCATCAGATATATGCAAAAATGAATTCAATAGCTGAGTCTGGAATACAGACTGATCAGCTAGACATGGAGAGATCATCAACAATCAATCAAGCAAATCAACATGAAGCACACATTTTTCATGCTCATAGTTTCAGATAATGGAATTTAAAACACATTACAGAACTGACCTGAAAAGTTCAATCATGGGGTTTTCATTCTTGAGCGCCTTGGTTAACCCCCTTTTATTTCTCCCTCCAAGGCACACCTGCAAGATATTTGATCATCTTGATCCTGCAGGGACCCAAGTAGCTTTGGGTCCTGCATTAGCCCTAACAGGTTTTCTAAACATTTTCATAGCAACATTATCATCAAATTTCATCAGTGAACAGTCATCCATAGAATGTCCAAATTTTCCACAGTATCTACATGAACTGGCTGGTTTTTGGTTCTTATGATACATGTTAACAGCAGGGTGATGTTTATAAGCATGTTCATAAGATTTTCTGTTATATGCATGAACAGTTTGATGCTTGTTCTTAACCATCCAACATTCAGCAGATTTATGACCTGGCTTCCCACAGTTATAGCATGAAATTTTCACAAAAGGTTTTGCAGGGAATTTGACAAAATGGGGTTTAACATAGTTCTTTTGAACATACCAACAGTCCTTGACTGTATGCCCATTTTTCCCACAGTGGGAGCATGCAAAAGAATTTCTTCTATGAAAACCATTTTTACCCCAAGTAGATCTAAACCAGCACTCAGCAGCCTTGTGCCCAGGCTTATTACAGTTGAAGCACACAATGTGCTGACTAGAATTGTGTTTAGATCCATATGGATCATAAAAGTGCATGGAAGACCTGGCATGTAGTTTATTGTCTTCTTTCATGATAAAACATTCATTCATGAGATGACCATGCTTCCCACAATAATAACATGAGGCATCAGGCTTCCTAGCAACATGGTTTCTATCAAAAGAATTTCTAGAATGTAAAGTTCCACTAGCATGCTCATCCTTTAACATCAATCCACAGTCCTCCATTATGTGACCTCCTTTCCCACAATAATAACATGACCCCTTTGTAATATGAGTGTATGTGAGATCATGTGCATTGTGTGTAGCCCTTTTTATAGCAACAGGAGTGCCTTTTTCCTTTTTCTGTGAGTTTTCACCCTTTTTCTGTTTTGGAGTTTGTTCCACAGTTTTGGGTTTCACAGTTGATTTTTGTGCAGTGAATTTGAAGACAGAAGGAGCAGAGGTTATGTTCTGATTGGTGGCTTTGACAAAAACCGTAGATGTTTCATTCCCATTACTCCTTTTATTTGTCGGACTATAGCCCAGTCCCTTTCTCTCAAAGTTATCACTCTTTCCAAGAAGCTTATTCAGATTGTCCTTACCTTTGACAAATTTTGATAGAGAATTTTTCACGTCTTTAATTTCAAAATTCAAATCAGCAATTTTAGCTTCATATTTGGACAGATCTGTTTCACAGGAAATGACTTGTTGATGCAAGGCATCATTCAGACTCTTGAGTTTTTCAACTTCCTGTTTTAATTCTATTTCCTTGTCAGTTTTAGATAAGGACTTGTAAAGATCATCAACTTCTTGTTGAAGGGATGTGATAGTAAGCTCATATCCAGCTATTTTCTGTTCACTGCAACTGACATTTCCATTTAACATTAAGTTGATGGTTTTTAGACTCTCAATTTCTTGTTCAGCATTCATCAACCTATCAGAATTATCCACACTCACACACTTGCCTTTTTCCATTGTCATTAGCCTATTTGTCAGCTGTATGTTTAGGTGTTTCAACTCATTGATTTCCTCTTTCAGTTTACTGTTCTGCTCTAGGATTTCATCATCAAACACCCATTTATCTGTTGAAGACTGACATTCATAAAACATTTCTCTTAGTTCTTCAGATTGAAATTTGTCAAGATTTTTCTGAATCTCTGAATTCATTGTTCTTTCAGCCTCCAATTTCTCAGAGATTAAACCATTTTCTTTTTCAAGGTTTATTGATTTATGTTCAAATTCTTTGGATTGGTTTTTGAGCTTTTCATTTTTAGATTTCAATTCTTTCAATTCAGAATTGATACATTCTAAATCTCTCACCAATCTTTCATTTTGAACAACATCAATGTTATGAGTCTGAACAACGAAGCTAAGCCTTTCCTTTAGTTCAACAATTTCACAAACAAGCTTTTGACTCTCCTCTTTGTGTAGACCAATTTGTTTCATAAAAGTTTGTTTTTCAGATTTCAAATGATCTAGATCTGTAGTAATAGAGTCAAAGTCTTGTAGTTGTCTTCTTAAGATTTCATTTTCAGTTTTCAGAGTTTCAAGTTTTTCACCTCCTAGATTTTCCAGCTTCTTTTTCAGACTTTTATATTTCTTCCCTAGTTTCTTACGGGATCTTAACAGATTTGCATAGGCATCTTCCCAATCGTCTAATGAAAAATTCTCGAAAGGGTTTACCTCCTCATCATCACGTTCTTCGGATTCATCTTGATCACTACCATGGTTGCTCTCGTCAGCCATCAGACCGTTGTCGACATTTCCCTTCTGAGCAAGCTTCAGCTCATCCATAATGTCCTTGGCAGACCTGCAATCATGAGTACAAGACCATAAGGCTCTGTCAATAGCAGCTCTCATCAGGTTAAAGGCCTTCTGATTTTCTTCATATTTTGACTTGTGACTTTTAGTCCATTTGGACTTTTCCTTTGGCAATCTGTGGGGACCTTGTGAAATTAACTTCCACAGATCCGGATTAATCATTTTCACATAATTGTGAAGACTGCTAATCCATGAGTTAAAGTTAGAGCCATTGAAAATCGGTGGAGAACCCATTGAGTAAATCCGTAAACAGATTAATGAAGCAAAGGGTAGAAACAGATAAGCACAAGGGACACCAGGATCCTCTGCAGATCGTTGGATCTGAACAATCAGAGAACCGCTCTGATACCAATTGTTAGGTTCGATGCAGTATTCAGAGGGGGGGTGAATGAATATAACTCTTTAAAAAAAAAAAACTTTACCCAATTAAAAGGTTATGATGCTCACTAACTATCTAGAGTGCTAACTAGACAGATGTATCAAATCTGAAAGACTAATTAGCAGTAGCACCATTCTTCCACTCAAATAAACTTTCGCTCACTCAACGGATTAAACACTCAGAACAAGATCTGATCAACCACTTGGAGCGCCCCTATGCAAACATCTAGCGGAAGCAAAACATATAGAGAAATCAGACCACTGCACAGAGGATTTTTAGGTGGTTCGGTCCTCCAGACCTACATCCACCCCACACTCAAACCGAGTGTGGCTTCCACTAGCTCACGTTAGAAACAGCAGACTCAGTCTGCAAAAAATGCTGCCAAACAGCTTGACCAGGGGAACAGCCTCCCCTCTTCCTCCCAACCGGAGGGAACCACTAGTGACACCAGTCACTAGCAAACCAGAGACACACGGTCTCTCTTCCTCCAGACCTGGAGGGAACCCCTGGACTTGAATCCACAAGCCCAGAACCGGAGACAAGTCTCCCTTCCTCCAAACCGGAGGGAACCCACAAGTAGCTCCCAGCTACTTGCAACCGGAGATCAGATCTCCCTTCTCCTGATCCACAGGAGGAACCCCGACCTCTCTACAGAGTATCGGAAAGCACAGCAAACCAGAAAACAAAGGAAAGAACAATAAACGAAAATAACTTCAGCAAACAGAAAGCTGAAACACGAAATGCACAATGTGGCTCTCAACGGAGCTGACTGGCCTGGATTTGATCCACGGTCCAATAGACAGATCTTCAGGTAAGCTTTTCTTCCTCTTCTCTTCTCTTCTTCTTCTTCTCTTTCACTCTCTCGATCTCTGCTCCTCTATACTCTTCGGCTCACACTTCTATCTCTCTCTTTCTCTTTCTTCTGCTCTCCTAATCTCTCACTCTCTGCTGCACTTCTTCTTCTTCACTCTTTCTTCTCTCTTCACACGAGCACTATCTCTCCCTCTTCTTCTCCTTCTGCTCTTCTTCTTTCTCTTTTCTTTTTCTATCTGGATCGTGGCTCTCTGTATGGACTTTTCTTCTTGCCAACTCGATCACCTTCATCTATGGAAGAATGCTCATATATATAGCAGCAGCAGCAGCAGCATCAGCCACGACGTGTGACCTCCACATTTCCAGCCCTAAGAATTCGGACCACGTGGCAGTCTCTCAGCAGACTTTATTCCAGCCTCGGATCACGTGCCCTCCTTAAGCTTCACGATCAAAGCACCTGTAAAACAGGGTATCGGATAAGTCATCAGTTTAAAGAACAACTCTGTATAGACTTATCAGAAGAACAGCGTTTTAGAAGAAACCTGGACGAGGTTAGAACGAAACAACACGAGCTAACAAATAGCAACAACACGGAGACAACACGAAGACAGAATAAGGAAACGACACGAGGTACATACGAAGACAAGACAGAAACCAATCATGAAGTATGGTTTCAACAAACGAAAGACACAAGGTCTAGGAAGAACAACACGGGGTGACAGCAGAAACCGACACGAAGTGTTTGCAAACAAAGTAAGACACAAGGTCTACGTAAAGCAACACGAAGTGTGGTTAAAGCGAGAACGACACGAAGTGAAGTTATAAAACAACACGAGGTAAAAAGAAGAACGACACGAGATACATGGAGACAAAACAGAAACCAACACGAAGTGTGGTTTCAACACAAGAAAGACACAAGGTCTAGGAAGAACAAAAACGACACGAAGACACAGAAACAACAGTAACTGACACGAAGTAAGTACGACACCAAGACGAGGTTGACACGAAATGAAAACAACACGAAGTGAAAACAACAGTAACCGACACGAAGTACATGAGAGGAAAAACGACACGAAGTCATGAAAACAACAGTAACCGACACGAGGTGAGGTTACTAAAGTGACAACGACACGCGGTGTGGAAAACACGACACGAAGACCTGAGACGGAGAAACGACACGAAGTGTAACAGGAACGACACGAAGTAAAAATAGTGATCGACACGGGTTGAACACAACACGAAGACGAAATACAAAGAGACGACACGAAGTGAAGTTGACACGAAGTGAAAACAACACTAAGTGAAAAACAATAATCGACACGCGGTGAAAACAACACGAAGACGAAGTACAAAGAGACGACACGAAGTGAAGTTGACACGAAGTGAAAACAACACTAAGTGAAAAACAATAATCGACACGCGGTGAAAACAACACGAAGACGTAAACACTAAAACAACACGAAGATGAAGACAAGGGAAACGACACGAAGTCTAACCTCATACAAGCTTTCCTGTCACGCATGGAAATCAACACGAAGTGTTGTATGCTCATACAACACGAGATCTTTTCGTGTTAGTGAGGGGAAACAACACGAAAACTCAAGTACAGAAACAGCACGAAGATGATGTACAATCTGATGTACAGACATGAAGAACAGTCCAAGGTATAGACTTGCACGAGCAAGCTACAGTGCCAAAGTATAGACTTCACGCTGTACAGACTACATGACCAGTGCATGATTGTACTTGACAATGTAAACACTTAGCCTATGCAGACTAATGTACAGATTTTGGCGAAGCAAAAGGCTGTATAGACTTGGAGACCCAAAGCCATTGTATAGACTTTGTCTAAGACAAGGCATGAGCTGACGTTGTATATACTTAGCCAATGCAAACCAGTCCGATGTATAGACTTTAAGGAAATGCATGCTACAGTGCAATGTCTAGACTTGCGATGTGTTCGCCAAATGCACACTACAGTCCAATGTATGGACTTGGACGAATGATGCATGTGCAGTGAATAGACTTAGGGCATAAACCCCACGATGCACTGTATAGACTATGCACATAACATAAGTCTAACATACACAATATATCAGTTGTACCAGTCACAGTCATGATGCAATCATCAAGGCACAATGTCATGAAAACACTATATCATTGCTATCATCAAAATACAATATCAATCATCAAAACCACAGCAATGAATGCTTTATGCATCAGTTTAACATGTAACAAGACTGAACATCAAATATGTTAATCTAAACTGAGCAGCAAGATGACTGAACCTTTGATTAACTCACATCAACAACCAATCATCAAAGCCATCATTAAAACCATCATCAGAACCAAAACCACATGCATGGGCACAACAGATATGGTTTTGAAATGCAAATTCATCAGGTCGGAGGTCCTAGGTCCAAATTACAACCAAACTGGGAAGGTCCGTTCGTCGTTAGAGAAGCTTATCCAGGGAACGTGTATCACTTAGTCAACGCAGAAGGTGAGGAGCTCGCTCACGCTTGGAATGGGTTGTATCTTAAGCGCTTTTATCCTTAGAGACAGGCTAATGAAACCTGGTAGCAAGGAGTCCCTTCCTCGATCACGAAGGAGGACCCCGAGGTCGGCAAATCACACACTTCATGGCATCCCTGGTCGGGTTCCCCAGTTATGTAAACACCGTTTTCTCCTTGGCCATGCCCGGGGGAAGTCAAAATCCCTGTCCGTTTCTCTCCTCGGCTAAATCTAGGGGCAAGAGGTAAATAAGGGGAGCGATGACTAATCTAGACACCTTGATGAGAGGAGGTCTCAAATAGGGGCAGTCCGTTATGACCTTAGTCCATAAAAAAGAGCATTTCGAAAAAGAAAAAGTGGAGCAACAATCGCAAAAGAAAACAAGATTTATCTCAAAAAAGTCCATATCTCAAAGACCATAAGCTCCACGAAAATATAGGACTAGGCATGGCAAGAGTGGTAGTATAGTTTCCCCACGGGACGTTATGAGCTCGGTCGTATGCGTGCCTAGGATGGATAAAGGTTCGATGACGGACACAAAGCCCCGGCTCAACAGACCAAGTTTCTGAAAGGGTCGTTGATGCGGGACGGACATGGGAGACGACACTATACAGTGCCACCCTCGGACTCTAGATGAAGACGCGACCAACAATACACACCAGGGAGACACTAAGCCCGAGACTACGAGCTCCTAGTGGCAAAACGTCGCTAACAGAAGTACAAGCTCACTCGGCGTCCCATGCGAGGGAAGCCGTGGATCGTGCGCGGTTAAGGAACCGGCAGAGTTCAAGGTAGTCAGACTCACTTCCGGACTCGGATCGAGTCGCGGGACGGGTCACTCTCACGCTCACAGCGGTGACATGGACACACGGGCTAGGAACCTACACTCTCGGCAGCGGCCTAAGACCGTATACTAGCTAAGCAATGTAACGCCAAGAAGTTAAGACCTTTACCTCCACGCACCCGGCGTGGCGAAGACACCCCGGCTGACTTACGGACCCCCGGTTAACATAATTCACAGCAGTACAAAAGGATTCGACCCACTCCACGCAGGGAGGTAAAAGGTCACATGTGGGCCCCGGGGATCACGCAAATCAGGTTGACAGGCAGCATCTTGATGTCGACTCGACGCGCCGAACTCCGCGTTTTCGTGCTTTCCGAACGGCGGGTTCTACGGGCCCGTGGGGCCCACGGATGGCGCTGTCCTCCGGATCTACGGAGGTGGGTCCCACTATGATGGAGACTCCTGGTGGCGCGCCTCCACGGACGGCGGTCGGCCGGAGACACCGATTGGTGGCCGGTCGGGTCCGATCTTCAAGTTGTGGAATGGCTGCCCACGGATTTCAGTTCTGTTTTCCCTGCGCGCGCTCTGGCGAAAACAGCCGCTGCGGTCGATCCCGACGTCGGATCGGGACGCATGAGCTATCGTTGGAAAGCTCTCTTCAAATGCTTCAATCTAAACTCAGAGAGATCTGATGGATCTAGCCGGATCTAGACTTTAATGAATTTACAAATCCCTGTTGTACAGTAACCGAGACATCAGATTTACAGGGTACTTGTCTGAGGACCACCGTTGACCGCCTACTTTCCGTAGGAATCAGACTTCGATCTCTTCTTAAACTTTTTAGATAATCAAGCCATGAAGCTGGGATAATTTTTGGAATTGGATTCCGATGGTGGTGATTTGATAGGATTTTTAGAGTGTCGGGTGGTCAGATCTGGGAACTGGCAGAAAGTACTGTAGCTTGGGAAGAACTCGATTTTTGTAAAATATAAGATGGACTCACAAAAATTCTAGAAAATTTGGGGATGGAGGGGATAGTGGACAGAATGCCCAGTAAAAATGGGCGAACCAAAAAAAATCAAAAAGTGGACCTAAGACTTAAAACTCCGGGCGGGTGGAAATGGAAACAGACAGGAGATAGATCTGGAAACTGAGATTGGACGAAAATAAAAAAATACCAAATGAGATCTTTATGACCAACCAAAATTCTGAGGACGTTATGGACACCTCTGGAACATCCAGTAAAATTCCCAGCTCGATCTGAGGCCGTGGCTGAGACTGAAATTTCGTAGAAGCTGCTGTGGTACTGCGCGGACAGAACTCCGGCGGTGGCGATGGCGGCTCGTGGCGGCGGCGGCGGCGACCGGAACTGATAGGGTGGAGTCACACCACCAAGAGGCAGCCTTCACAGCTGCAAGGGGGAGAGGGAGAGAGGAAGGGGGTGGCCTAGGCCTGCTCAAGAGATTTTTTTCCAACTTTCAAATGGCATTAATTCATCAAAATGGGAAAATACAAGCATATATAGGTCACCCATCTAATCCATCCTCCACCGTTGGATCTAGGGGTGTGAGATGGAGGGTTGGGATGGCTTGTGACCATTCCACAAAAATATAATTAAAAAAATAAGGGGGGGACAGCCTATTGACTAGGGGGAACAAGCTTGACATGGTAGGTGGGTGTTGGTTGGAAATGTTGACTATTTTGGTCCCTTGTCCCCCATGTGGACAATTGACCATTCAAACTTCTAGATGCCCCATGTGGCATGTTGACTGACCCCACGTGGGACCCTAGGCTGAGGTGGCCCAATGTGGTGGGGCCTGGGGGGCCCGTGGGGCCCACGGGGTCCGAAATACTCGTAAGTCCCTATTACACTCAAAATGGCAAACCGAATGCAACGAAATAAATACAAATTACACACACATAAAGTCTAGCTAAATATAATAAATGGGGAGGCTCAAGGCGGAGTCTCCAGGCTGTCTCCGAGCCAGATGGACGCTGAGGTGGCTTGTGTCGTGCTCCGTGTGCGGTACCGATGGCTCGGTATGTCGTGCCGATCAACTGCTCGGGTGTCCGCACCAATTCTCCCCGGGTGGGAGAAACTCGACCCTGTCGAGTAAGGGTCTGCATCGCTCCAAAAGGTCCGGATCAATCCGCTGCAACTCGCCATGTGTGATCCATGTGTCCTCGGTAGCGGGCCGTCCTCTCCATCGCACTAGGTAGCGCGGGTAAGATCCACTCCTGGTAATTGTCACTTGCTCGTCCAATATACGATCTATGTGCTCACGCTGCCGTGAAAAAGGGCTGGAGGTGGAAGTGGACACTCAGGTGTGGGATCACTCTCAAGGGGAGGAGATGGCTCAAAAGGCTCACTAGGGATCACCGCTGGGTCCCTATATGCAACAAGATCCGATACATTGAAGGTAGAGCTTATACCATATTCCTCGGGCAGGTCCACAACATACGCATTGGATCCAACGCGTTTCAACACTCTAAAGGGACCGGCTCCGCGAGCTTGCAACTTCTTAATGGTTCCAGAGGGAAACCGTTCAGGTCTTACCCTAATCATGACGTACTCGCCCTCATGGAACTCTCGGTGGTGTCGGTGGGCATTGGCTAACTCCTTGTACCGTGCATTGCTGGCCTCACTCATGCAGACTCCTAACATGCCTAACAAAAAGAAAAACACACAGATGCACACACGACCCTACACAAACCTAATGCTAGTCCGACACAATCATATGCAAGGTGGTCCAGGACATCCGAATGTGTGCCATGCATGCATTTGACATAACCGGAGGTTAATGGCATGGTGGATTCCTAGACATCCTACGATGCACCAATCATGAACATTGGGTTTGGATGTGGGAAGTCCGGGAGGTTTGGGTGGTTTAGGTGGCCCGGGGAAACCAAAGTCCTCATTACCCCCAAATGATGGTTCGGACCTATTGCCATGTAAAGGTTGCCAGGCCCGAGTAGGAGGGGTGTGATAGTGGACTTCCTTAAAGAGGTGGAATGGAGGTTGTGGGCCAAAGGGCCCATGAAGAAAGGGATCGAAGGGATCAAAGAATGTGTGACCCCTCGATATAGATTCCCTCATTTCAAGGTCCCATGTGTAGAATTCTAGAAGGTGTTGATGGTCACCTTCATCCGTGAAGGGAGATGAGACGGTGGGGGTATGATGGTGGACTCTCTCGAAAAGGTGGTGTAAATATGGTGGGTCACGGAGTCCATAAGAGAATGGGTCGAAGGGATCAAAGAAGGTATGACCCCTCGGACTAGGCTTCCACAAATCACTGTCCCACATTTGGAAATCTTGGAGGTGTAAATGATCACCTTCATTCATTGCGAGAGATGGGACGACAGTCATAGGTAGAAAGTAAGATTCCTCCATTGGGCAAAGGGGAATGAAGTTGGACTCGGCCCGCAAAGGGAGGAGTAGAAGAACCTCCGTGGTAACATGACCCACAGTGTACACGGAGGTGATGGACCCTAGGGATGGATGTGTGAAGCTACGACCTGTAGGTCGGTCGAAGCGTGGGGCTAACAAGTGCGTAAATGTCAACTGCCAGTCTAATCCTTTAAGAAGATCATCTAATGTATCCACATGGTGACTAGACCGGAAGGTGGTATGGAATGAGTTGACCGGCACTAATGGTAGGGTAGGGTCCATGGATAGGAGGAGAGATGGGGCCAAGCCGTTCTTGAGCCATCTAAGAAGTGGTTCGGCTATGAAAAGTGTACCCGTTAGAAACACGGGTGGCTCGGGCTTTGGCGGCTCCAAATGAGAGGGCTCCGAAATAAGATCGGAAGGTGAGGTTTCTCCAACCCCTTTATCCCCTAGGGCTAGAGATGTCCGAGTGGGACACTGTCTGGCAAAGTGGCCAAACCCCTGGCAGCGATAACATTGTTGTCGTGATCCTCTACGCTCCTTGATAAGTGGGTCCCTACCCTTATCCTTCTGATGGACAGGGGGTGTAGGCAATGGGGCTCTCGTGGGTGGTGGAAGAGGATCCACCAAGATGGGGAGAGGACCTCGGGATGGCACTCTAGATGACACTGGATTGGGACTACCGGTTGCTACCTCCTTAGGGTCATGCTTGGTTCTATCTCGGCTAGGAGGTAGGCAAGGGGGAAGCAGGGACTCAATATAATCACACTTCCTATCCACCTTATCCAAAATGATTTGGAAGAGTTCGGCAATGGTGGGGTTTGGAGTAGGAGTGATGTGATGGACTCCCCCATATGAAGTCGGCCTAGTCGTGGACCTAGGCTCTTCTACATGCGCGGCGCGTTGCCTCCGATTATGGCCCACTTGGGTGGAGGTGATTGGGTGGGGTTGGTTGGAGGTGACCGGGCCGGGTAGGTAGACCTTCCTAAGTTCGTCCTTCATCTCATGCCACGACTCAATGGGCCTTTGCCTCCTAACCTCTCTCATGCGCTCAATGCTATCCCATTTCCAGGCGGCTTTGTTGACAAGCCTCTCTCGGGCAAAACTAACTTGCATGGCATCGGACATGGTGTAACATTCAAGATATTTGTCCATGGCGGCCTCCCAATTGAGGTAGTCGCCCGGATCATCAGAGCCATAAAAATCAGAGGCTTCGGGCCTACGAAAGGGGAGAGGATGGTTGCCAAGCCCATGAGTAGACCAACGGCCATATGGCCCGGGTGATTGGGAATCCATGGGAAATTGGGGGGGAACTACATGTTGAACATGCCGACTCTTGGACAAGACCGACTGACACTTAGTGGACTACACATGAACTAGGAGACACAAACTGATGCAAACACTCACAAAAGGATGCACTTAGACCTAACCAATATCCGGTACGTGGCGAAGATAAGCGACCCGAAGATCACTCGCGCAAGTGTGCGACCTCCCGGTAGGCGTAGCCTAACGATCGGACAACACCTTTTAAGATACCGAATTATCGGGATGAAATGCAATTTAAAACACACTTTTTTTTGTTTTGAAAATAATGATGATCCTAGACTTGACTTAGGCCATGATGCATGCAAGACTTATGCAATGACTACCCTAGACTCGACTCGCTCTGATACCAAACTGATGCGGGACGGACATGGGAGACGACACTATACAGTGCCACCCTCGGACTCTAGATGAAGACGCGACCAACAATACACACCAGGGAGACACTAAGCCCGACACTACGAGCTCTAGTGGCAAAACGTCGCTAATAGAAGTACAAGCTCACTCGGCGTCCCATGCGAGGGAAGGCGTGGATCATGCGCGGTTAAGGAACCGGCAGAGTTCAAGGTAGTCAGACTCACTTCCGGACTCGGATCGAGTCGCGGGACGGGTCACTCTCACGCTCACAGCGGTGACATGGACACACGGGCTAGGAACCTACACTCTCGGCAGCGGCCTAAGACCGTATACTAGCTAAGCAATGTAACGCCAAGAAGTTAAGACCTTTACCTCCACGCACCCGGCGTGGCGAAGACACCCCGGCTGACTTACGGACCCCCGGTTAACATAATTCACAGCAGTACAAAAGGATTCGACCCACTCCACGCAGGGAGGTAAAAGGTCACATGTGGGCCCCGGGGATCACGCAAATCAGCTTGACAGGCAGCATCTTGATGTCGACTCGACGCGCCGAACTCCGCGTTTTCGTGCTTTCCGAACGGCGGGTTCTGCGGGCCCGTGGGGCCCACGGATGGCGCTGTCCTCCGGATCTACGGAGGTGGGTCCCACTATGATGGAGACCCCTGGTGGCGCGCCTCCACGGACGGCGGTCGGCCGGAGACACCGATTGGTGGCCGGTCGGGTCCGATCTTCAAGTTGTGGAATGGCTGCCCACGGATTTCAGTTCTGTTTTCCCTGCGCGCGCTCTGGCGAAAACAGCCGCTGCGGTCGATCCCGACGTCGGATCGGGACGCATGAGCTATCGTTGGAAAGCTCTCTTCAAATGATTCAATCTAGACTCAGAGAGATCTGATGGATCTAGCCGGATCTAGACTTTAATGAATTTACAAATCCCTGTTGTATAGTAACCGAGACATCAGATTTACAGGGTACTTGTCTGAGAACCACCGTTGACCGCCTACTTGCCGTAGGAATCAGACTTCGAGATTTTCTTCAACTTTGTAGATAAGCAAGCCATGAAGCTGGGACAATTTTTGGAATTGGATTCCGAGGTGGTGGTGATTTGATAGGATTTTTAGAGTGTCGGGTGGTCAGATCTGGGAACTGGTAGAAAGTACTGTAGCTATGGAAGAACTCAATTTTTGTAAAATATAAGATGGACTCACAAAAATTCAAGAAAATTTGGGGATGGAGGGGATAGTGGGCAGAATGCCCAGTAAAATTGGGCGAACCAAAAAAAATCAAAAAGTGGACCTAAGACTTAAAACTCCGGGCGGGTGGAAATGGAAACAGACAGGAGACAGATCTGGAAACTGAGATTGGACGAAAATTTAAAAATACCAAATGAGATCTTTATGACCAACCAAAATTCTGAGGACGTGCTGGACACCTCTGAAACATCCAGTAAAATTCCAGCTCGATCTGAGGCCGTGGCTGAGACTGAAATTTCGTAGAAGCTGCTATGGTACTGCGCGGACAGAACTCCGGCGGTGGCGATGGCGGCTCGTGGCGGCGGCGGCGGCGACCGGAACTGATAGGGTGGAGTCACACCACCAAGAGGCAGCCTTCACAGCTGCAAGGGGGAGAGGGAGAGAGGAAGGGGGTGGCCTAGGCCTGCTCAAGAGATTTTTTTTCAACTTTCAAATGGCATTAATTTATCAAAATGGGAAAATACAAGCATATATAGGTCACCCATCTAATCCATCCTCCACCGTTGGATCTAGGGGTGTGAGATGGAGGGTTGGGATGGCTTGTGACCATTCCACAAAAATATAATTAAAAAAATAAGGGGGGGACAGCCTATTGACTAGGGGGGGAACAAGCTTGACATGGTAGGTGGGTGTTGGTTGGAAATGTTGACTATTTTGGTCCCTTGTCCCCCATGTGGACAATTGACCATTCAAACTTCTAGATGCCCCATGTGGCATGTTGACTGACCCCACGTGGGACCCTAGGCTGAGGTGGCCCAATGTGGTGGGGCCTGGGGGGCCCGTGGGGCCCACGGGGTCCGAAATACTCGTAAGTCCCTATTACACTCAAAATGGCAAACCGAATGCAACGAAATAAATACAAATTACACACACATAAAGTCTAGCTAAATATAATAAATGGGGAGGCTCAAGGCGGAGTCTCCAGGCTGTCTCCGAGCCAGATGGACGCTGAGGTGGCTCGTGTCGTGCTCCGTGTGCGGTACCGGTGGCTCGGTGTGTCGTGCCGATCAACTGCTCGGGTGTCCGCACCAGTCGTCATGAGAAGGACTCAAGCTCTAAAACCCTCTATACCTGGTCTAAGCTTACCCCTTGTTTCTATTTTCTTTTTAGGACTAGACAGTACCCTGGGTATGGCCTTGGTAGAATCACCGTTATGCAAATTGGCCCCGGTCAGGGACTATCATCTCATAAGCACGCCAACCTCAGGAGATTCCGAGTGGGACACGTAGGGCCCTTATTGCCGGAGAAAATTGGTTTCAAAATCCAAAAAAAATCATATATTTCAAAATTACAAAAAATCATATATTTCAAAATCACAAAAAATCATATATTTCAAAATCCAAAAAAATCATATATTTCAAAATTACAAAAAATCATATATTTCAAAATCATAAAAAATCATATATTTTAAAATCCAAAAAAATCATATATTTCAAAATCCAAAAAAATCATATATTTCAAAACTCATAAAAAATCATATATTTCAAAATATCACAAAAATCAAATATCTTCAAAAATCCAAAATACCATCATCTTGCATTGCATGCATTGCACTTTTTCTCATTATATTTTCGCCTATTTAATAAGGCTCCACCCCTTGACCAAATATCAAGAACTGGTCACTCTCTAACTTGCTTCAGGCAAGGGGTTGAGTCTAAGAACAGATCTAACTTATTTTTTTCTAAGTGTGTGCAGAACGCAGGTTCAAGTGCTCAGGATTCAAAGCTCACAAATTTGCAGTTTCTGGTTCTCTGACGATCTAATATTAGACCACCAAATCCCTCTGGCAGTCCATGGTTTGACCGCCAATCTCTCCCGAAGGCCGAAAAACCCCAACTCTCAGTAAACTATCTCTAGCGCTCTTATCATGGACCGCTAAAAGGCTCTAGCGGCCCATGGTTCGACCGCTAATCTCTCCCGAAGAACAGTGAACTCTCAGTTTTCCCTGAGTCCCTTCTTCTGGCGGCTTATCGTGGAACCGCTAGAGTGTTCTAGCGGCCCTATAATAGACCGCCATGTCAGTCAGAAAACCCTGTGTTTAAGAGATTTAATCCCAATCAAGCAATCAATTCCACATCCATTCAAAATCAAAGCTTTTATTTCATTCAACTAAGCTTAATGAGCATTCTTGGCTCAAATTACATTCAATTTCTCGTCCGCACGAGGCCGGATCTTGCGTAATTCTTTTACATAAGCGCGGTATCCCTCTTCATCTTTTGCCACATCTGCTTGCCAAACGCGCACCCGACTGATTTCTCGCATGGTCAGAGCATTCCAGACTGCTCACTCATCCTCCTCTGTCCCTATCTTCCTAGCTTGAAGGGGAGGGAGATATGATAGTGCAGGAACCATGGTTCGAGGTAGCCCAACCAGAAGATAGCACTGGTGCGGGTTGCAGATCGCCATGGTAGTGTTCCCCACTAGCTGCAAGTCTAGGCCTGGTCACCGAGGAAAGGATGGTGCTTCAAAGAACTCTTGGCCGCATCATGAACTTGTCAATTGGCAATGTGTTGAGGAAGAGGTGCCAATCATCTCTTGTTTTCTTGTCCGCAACCCGACACTCAACCTGTGAAGAGAATCCAAAAGTGCCTCTTATATAGAAGAGTGGGTGTCTCCCGAATATCCGGCTAGCTGAAGGAAAATCTTCCTTGGGTAAAAACTTTATTCTCACTCCCATCCAACATTCAAGGATGATCATGGAACCGAAGAGAGGTCCTCCTAGGCAAGCTGAGCTAAGCCCTTCATAGAGGTATGAAAGGACCGCTTGGGAAATAGACAAATCCCGCCACAACCCACTGATGATACTGAGATTTTGGATATCTAGAAGGTGGTCAGTGGTGGTGAAAAGGAAGACCCCACACAAGTAAATCGAGGTAGCTTTGGCTATGCCTTCAAATCTCCCGCTCTTATTTTTACAATAGGCAGGTAATCCATTAAGCCATGGGTATCAAATGAATGTGGTGTGGGCTGATCATTGTCCTAACATCCTTTGGGTTGTGTATGAAATCCTCTAGAATGAGAGAAGGGTCTATAGACTCCACCGTGTGACACACTAAATCCTCATCCCCCACCTTAGTCTTAGGCAAGGCTAGGAAGGTTCTACCTCTTCTAATAGGACAATGGCTTCAAAGGATGGGAAGAGGAATGTGTGTGTTTGAGGATGCCACAATTCCACAAGGGCTAAAATACTATGCCAATCATATGTTTTTGGAATTTTTTGGCCAAGACTAACAAGGGTTGAAGGTGCCATGCCCTAAGGATGATAAGTAAAGTATGAAGTGATCTAGAAGGGGAGGGGATGAATAGATCACTATTTTTCGAAGAATTAAAAATTACTGCAGTGTATTCCGCTAAACGCAAATAATCTCGAACTCTAACTATCAAAAAGAATGCAGTGCAGACAATAGCTCGAGAGAATAGAAGGCACACCACAATATCACCACAAACGATCACACAAGAACTCAGAGGATTTTAAGGTGGTTCGGTCCTTCAGACCTACATCCACCCCACACTCAAACCGAGTGTGGCTTCACTATCGGCTGGGCAACACAGCTTGCCAAACAAAAGCTGATACACAGCTTCCCAGGAGAACAACCTCTCCTCTTCCTCCTACCCGGAGGGAACTTCTAGCAACCCACAGTTACTAGAACCCAGAGACTCACGTCTCTCTTCCTCTTTACCAAGAGGGAACCCCACTAGTAGCAACCCCACTACTAGTGAACCAGAGGTCGAAGACCTTTCTTCCTCCAAACCCGGAGGGAACCCACAAGCAGCCCACCTGCTGCTTGCAAACCGAGATCAGATCTCCCTTCTCCTGATCTCACAGGAGGACCCCGACCTCAGTTCAGAGGATCGAAAACACAAACGAGGACAGTTAAAGAAGGATAAGAACAAGAAACGAAAACCACGATCGAAGGAAATCAAATTCCAGAAAATGGAAACAATGTAGCTCAAACTGAGCAATAGACTTCGGATTTGTTCCGCAAGTTAGAACAATTCTTCTGATCACTCTTCTGCTCTCTCTTTCTCTCTGCTATTCTTTCTTCTTTCTTTTCTTTTTCTGTGGATCGAAGGACTCTCTGTTTTCTGCTCTTTCTTCTATTCCTCTCTTCTTCGATAACCTTCATCTGAGGACGAAGGGTTCTATTTATAGCAGCAACAGCAGGTGGATAGGGCACAAAACGCGTGTGCCTCCCACGCTCGATCCAGAATCTTCCTGCCACGTGCCTTTATCAGGTTGGTTCCTCTTGTCTCGGATCACGTGCAGCCCAGGTGTGTGGAATGTTCTTCCTCGGACCTGTAATGAAAGAGCCATTAACACGCTGTATGGCCACAGAAAGCAAAGCTGCATGAGGTATATAATAGCAACACGACGTGACTACTACACGAGTTAAGAAAAGAACGACACGAGATACATACTAATAACGCTTAACACTACAGAGAAAAATGACACGAAGTATAGTGGTGACCAAAACACACACTACACAGAGAACGACATGAGGTGGCACAGGAAGCAACACGAGGTGCTGCAATGTTCTGCACGCAATAGAACAAAAATGACACGAAGACACAATAAGGAAAATGACACGAGCTGACAATAGAAACTGACACGAAGTGGTTGCAAACAAGCAAGACACGAGGTCTACAGAAAGCAACACGAAGTGTGGTCAAGGCGAGAAAGACACGAAGTGAAATAACCCTTGAAAAAAAATAAGAAGAACAACTCGAGCACAAAATAGCTTGAATGAACGACTCGAAGTAATATGAGAACAGCACGAGGTGAGAAATAACGACACGAGGTACACACGATGACTACAACACGAAATAAAGAAAACGACACGAAGTTCATAAACACAACACGAAGTGAAACAGAAACCGACATGAGTTTGAAAACAACACGAAGACGAAACTCAAGAATCGACACGGAGTGAGGTCAAGGTGAGAAAGACACGAAGTCTAAAGCGAAAAACCAACACGAAGATAGAATACAAAGAAAATGACACGAAGTGCATAAACATAACACGAAGACATAACTACTGAAATAATATGAAAGACACGGACACAACACGAAGACCAACACAGAAACCGACACGAAGTGGACGACATGGAGACAGCACTGACAGACTCAACTTGAGATATTTAACGCTTGAACTTAGAGAAGAGTGCACGAAGTAAAAACAACAACACGAGGACGAAGGACAGACACGGCTATCACGACACGTGATGAAGCAGTGAACCCAGACATGAAACGACTCGAGGAACAACACTAAGTGATATGAAAACACAAGAGCAATCATACAGAATGACTCGAGATGAACAACATGAATGCTAACGACACAAGGTTCATACAGAAGCAACTCGAGCTACTTCAGAAGAAACAGCTCGAAGACCATCAGCACACAACTGAAACAACATGAAGTACAGAAACAGTACGGACACGCGAAGTATTACCTCTTAGCATCTATTTCTTGTAAAACATGGATAATTCAAGTGCAAGATATCTGATTAAGAAGAACAACAGTTAACATAGTGTTGCTCATCATCAAAACGCTTAAGGAAGACACAAAATCCAACAATCTCCCCCTTTTTGATGATGGCAACACTATATTAAGTATAAGAGATGAAATGCAAAACAGATCATTGCAAGAAATTTAATGTAGACTCTCAACGCACTTGCTTCCTCTGACGACTCCAGAACACTCCCCCTGAACACAGCAACAGCTATCCTCAGACTGGTTAACTAACTCCCCCTCAACACAATGACATGCAAGCACACCCCTTTAAAACCTTGGCAACTAAACTCTTCAACCTTAACAACACTATTCTCTCCCCCTTTGACATCATCAAAACTAGGGGCAAGTCTGAATATATAGAGAAAAGAAAGTTGCTGACTGTAGAGAGAAAACAGGACAGAGTATGGCAGATAAATGGAAGATATTGAGATGTTTAGACAATTAAGAAGGTCATTAATTTTATGTGAGGATTTTGAAGATCAGTTAGTCAGACTGTGCAAAAACATTGAATAAGGATTCGCTCCATACACAGAACCAGATTCTAAGCAAGTGAGGTACAAGATACCAGTATGGTCAGAGTAAGTCTTTACTTAGAGAGTATAGAGTAAGGAAGTCAGAACACAGAGACCTGTGGTATTGAGAACAAACAAACCAAGAGCTATACTCCAAGTGAACAGGATCTTGATACCAGGAGAGAGAAAATCTTCTTTAAAGATGGTCAAGACCAAAGGTAAGTCTGTCAAGTACACCTTTGACATTAGGGAGACACCTTGTTTAGAGGCAGGAAACCCCAGTTACTCGGTGGCAGGACCACATTACCCCTTCTGACAAGAGGACAGAGATAGTATTCTAACTGGTGTTGACATTAAGGTGACACCTTTATCAGAGGCCAGACACCCCAGTTACTAACCAGATATGTACCATAGCTCTGTATGATCAAGACAACTTAATAAAACCAGATATGTACTGCCATCTCATGACATGGGATGCTTTCACTTCATTGATGAAAGTCCCAGTTTCTCAATGAGCAGTTAACAAGGTTGATAAAATTTTTATGAAATTTTTCATTAACCAGCTCTTAGAACCTTGTTGATTAAGCTTGAGTCCGTTTGAGAACAATACACCAGATCCAAGGTGATTCAGACTAAAACACAAAATACCTCATTTCAGACTCAACATTGACTAAGTAGGTATGCTGTACAGGCTAGATCAGAAGACAGTTACAGTGTAGGAAGATAATCTTTGAATTCAGATTTTGATCTCAGTGGGACTAACAGCTGAAATTCCAACAAGAAATTAGATGAGCAGTCTTAAAGGATAAAGCATCCAACACTTTCTTTTATACACCTACTCAACCTGATTCTCTTTTAATGTCAGCAAGATGCCGTTCAAAATGTGTTTAGATTAGGCCAAAGAACAAGACACCTATTATAAATCTAGCTCCCCCTGAGACCTTGACCCCAACACAGACTTAACCCAGACAAGCCACAAAACACCTCAAAGAAAACACCATGATATCAGAACAGATTATTCAATCAAAACGGAGTGAGTCAGCAATCACTCATAATGAGGTTATTTTTCAGCAACAGACAATGAATATGATAAGCATAAGAACACATGACATGGTATTCAGAAATCAGTTGTTCAATCATGAAATTCTGTAAATACCTAGTTCTCTGCGCAAAGTGCTAAATTTTTCAGTATCCAGTGGCTTAGTGAAAATATCTGCAATTTGTGAGTTAGTGCCAACATGGATCAACTCAAAAGTCTTCCTAGCTACTTCATCTCGAATAAAATGATGCCTGATTTCAATGTGTTTAGTTCGAGAATGAAGTACAGGATTCTTTGCAATGTTTATTGCACTAGTATTGTCACAAAAGATAGAAGTACAACCTAGCTCAACCGAGTAATCCAGAAGCTGGTGTTTTATCCATATAACCTGTGTGCCACAGCTCCCTGCTGCCACATACTCAGCTTCAGCAGTAGAGAGAGCCACAGAGTGTTGCTTCTTGGATCCCCAAGAGACTAAGCACCCTCCTAGAAATTCGCAGTGACCACTAGTACTCTTCCTGTCCAATTTACATCCTGCATAATCTGCATCAGTGTATGCAATGAGATCTAAACTACATGATGCAGGATACCAGAGACCTAGATCATGGGTGGCAGATAAGTATCTAAAGATTCTCTTTACAGCTGCCAGATGCAATTCAGTAGGTCTAGCCTGGTATCTGGCACACATCCCTACACTAAATTGAATGTCAGGCCTGGATGCTGTTAAGTAGAGGAGTGAACCGATCATACCTCTATATAATTTAGCATCCACCTCTTTACCTTTTTTGTCTGAATCCAGTGAGGAGCTGATACCCATGGGTGTTGAGATTGTCTTGAGGTTGGTCATTCCGAACCTTTTCAGCATCTTCAGAGTATACTTGGTTTGATTTATGAAGCAACCATCATCCATCTGTTTGACCTGCAGCCCAAGAAAATATTTTAGTTCGCCAACTAAACTCATTTCAAATTCTTGGGACATAGACTCAGAAAAATCTTTACATAATTTTGAATTGTTAGATCCGAAGATGATATCATCAACATATACCTGGACCACTATTAAATCCTTTCCGAGATTTTTGGTGAAGAGGGTTTGGTCAACCTTACCTCGAGTGTACCCCTTGCTCAAAAGGAATTCAGAAAGTCTCTCATACCAGGCTCGGGGAGCCTGCTTCAATCCATAGAGGGCTTTATTCAACTTAAAAACCATGTTAGGCTGAACAGAGAAATTAAACCCAGGAGGTTGTTCAACATATACCTCTTCCTTCAACAACCCATTTAAAAATGCACTTTTGACATCCATTTGCTGTAGCCGAATGTTTCTAGAGCATGCAAATACAAACAGAATTCTTATAGCTTCCATCCTAGCCACTGGAGCATAGGATTCATCAAAATCCACACCAAATTCCTGACTGTAGCCTTGAGCTACAAGTCTTGCTTTGTTTCTAGAGATAGCTCCATTTTCATCAATCTTATTCTTGAAAACCCATTTAGTGCCAATGACATGAGTGTTTTCAGGTCTAGGAACTAGTTTCCATACATTATTTTTCTCAAATTGATTTAATTCCTCACCCATGGAGGATACCCAAGAATCATGTTTTAAGGCTTCTTCCACAGTCTTGGGTTCTACCTGAGATGTCAAAGCAGATAAGTCCTGTTCTTGGACAATTCTAAAATGAGACCTTGTCCTAGGGGGATCATGCAAATTACCTATGACATTATCACTAGGGTGGTCTTTGTGAAATATTAACTCACCTGAGGGTTCACCTACCTCAGTTGCTCCTTCTTGTTGTGAGTTTTCTGGTTGAGCAGCTGGCTGCATCTCTTCTTCTTCAATTTTCCCCAAGAAATCTCCCTCATCGGATGGCTCCCTGTCATCATTTATCATTTTGTTAGATAGAACGTTCTCATCAAACACTACATGAGGTGTTTCTTCAACAGTTTGATCATCTTTATTGAAAACTCTGTAAGCCCTAGAGATTTCTGAATATCTGAGAAAAATTCCAGGAGAGCTTCTTGCTTCAAACTTATCCAAATCATTCTTACCATTATTGTGGATGAAACATTTGGAACCAAAGATTTTAAAGTAAGAAATGTTTGGCTGCTTACCCTTGAGGAGTTCATAAGGGGTTTTCTTATGAGTAGGTCTTACCAAAGCTCGATTTAAAATGTAGCATGCTGTATTTGCAGCTTCTGCCCAAAATCTCCTTGGAAGTCCACTCTCAATTAGCATAGTCCTGGCCATTTCAATTATTGACCTGTTTCTTCTCTCAACAATTCCATTCTGCTCCGGTGTCCTGGGAGAAGAGAATCTGTGAGTCACTCCCTCTTTTGAGTAAAAATCAGAAAATGAAGAGTTCTCAAACTCTCCTCCATGGTCAGACTGAATTGTAATGATATTATATTCACCTTACAGTTTGATTTTATTGAAAAGTTCTTCAAAGTGAACAAAAGCATCATTTTTATTTGCTAAACAGAACAACCAAGAAAATCTAGTGAAGTCATCAACTATGACTAGACCATATCTCTTACCTGACAGACTTTGTACTCGAGTAGGACCAAAGAGGTCCATGTGCAAGTGCTGTAGCGGTTTAGATGAGAGACTCTCAGTTCTCAATTTAAAAACTGCACGAGTCTGTTTACCTTGAGCACAAGCATCACAGAGCTTGGACCCTAACTGGAATTTTATTCTGGGCAAACCTCTAACTAGGTTAAGATTAGACAGTTTATTCAAAGTAGACACACTAGCATGGCCTAGACGCCTATGCCAGTCAAAAGCAACCTGTTCAGAATTAGCAGACAAACACAAGTTTGTTTCAGAATTATCATCCAGATCAACGATGTACACATTATTTACTCTATGACCTTTGAACATGATGTTATCAGAATTCAGCTCAAAAACTGTGCAAGAATTGTGGTCAAAAAGTACCTTGTGTCCTTTGTCACAAAGTTGACTTATACTTATCAAGTTATGCTGAAGTCCTTCTACAAGGTACACATCTTCAATGGAGTTAGTAGAGGACTTACCAACCGTACCAATTCCAATAATTCTTCCTCTGTTATTTCCACCAAATTTGACCAGGCCCCCAAACTTCTTTTTCAGTTTGCTGAATTTGGACCGGTCTCCTGTCATGTGCCTGCTACAGCCGCTGTCAAGATACCACTTGTTATGCTCAGCTGCCAGGCTGACCTGCAAAAGTTCAGACAGAGTAATGTGGGACCCAATTCAAATTGGGTCCAAAACCAGTTTTCAGATTATGCAAAAGGCACTTAGGAACCCACATTTGTTTTACTGTTCTCTTCAGTGGTTTTATGTGGGTTAATTCTTCCCTTTTGGCATTTCTTGGTGGGTGTTGAATGAACCTATTCTTAGTAGAACTATGCTGTTTCTGAACAAAAACATTGTTGGTTGGCCTCTTAGAGGATATGCGTGTGTGTTGAGTATAATTCATGCAAGCATTTTTATTCCAATGAAAATTGTGCTGAAAATGGTGAATGTTGGCATGCTCTCCTTGATAACTAGCATGATGAGCTTTCTTAACAAAACTTTTCACCCTTTTAGTGACATCAATAGGACTGGTTCTGTGAGAACCTTTGTTCTACACCTGTTGCACAGGAGCAGTTCTTGTCTCAGGATTTCCTGACTTAGGTTGCTGACCAGTGGATTGAATGAATTTGCTGGTCGAAAACTTCATTGTAGAGACAGAATTGGAACTGGATGGTGTTTCCAGTTTCTCTTTGCCCTTGGTGGGGCAGAACGTGGTAGTTTTAAATTCAAAGGGTTTTTTACTAGTGGGATTGTATCCTAATCTCTCCCTATTGAAGTTTACCCTCGACCCCAGAAGGGCATTCAGGTTGTTTCTCCCCTCTGTAAACTTCTCAAGCATTTTTTCTTTGTCCTCAATCTCCTTCTGAAATTCATTACATTGGTCCTGGAGTTCCTGATTAACTTTTCTAACTGCCTCATATTTTTCAACCATCAGTCTAATCTCTCCTTTACACTCTTCAGCTTTACACTTCAGCTCATTCATCCTAGCTAGACTCTCCTCTCTTTCCATTCTCAACTTCTCAATCTCACCTTTAACCTGGTCTAGCTCAATGGCCATCTCCTTGGTTTTCATGCTATCAGTGACAATAGTAGAGTGCTCCTCAGAAAGAGAATGGAACTTACGTCTAAGCATTCTGTGCTCCTTGGTTAAAAAATTATATTTACTTAACAGGTCGCCATAGGCGTCCTCCCAATCATCCAAAGTAAAATTCTCAAATAAGTTTGTTACCTCTTTCTCATGATTGGCCATGAGGCAAGTCTTCTCTTCATCTTCACTGGACGAAGTGGCTTCTGGATCCTCCTCCTCGTCGCTCCATGTGCACAGCATGGCCTTCTTCTTCTTGTGCACCATCTTCTTCTGGTGTCCGGGAGCCTTAGCTTATAGCTCTGGACATTCACTTTTCATGTGACCGGGTTTCTGACAATGATAGTAAGTGATCTTCTTAGCAAACCGGTTCTTCTCAAATTATCGTTCAGGAGACTTCCTTGCAGCATTAAATTTCTTCCTCCTGTAGAATCTTCCTTTAGTTCTCAAGAACTTTCTGAATTGCCTGGTGAGCATAGCTTGCTCGTCCTTGTCCAGGTCTGAGAATCCATCAGAGCCTTTGCTGCTACCACCACTGCTGCTGCTGCTGCTGCTCTTCTTAGTATGTCGTGAGACCTTAAGAACAACATTCTTTCCCTTTCTGTCATGCCCATCATTTCCTTGTTTGAAATTCATTTCGTGGGTCATGAGAGATCCAATCAGCTGGGTTACTGTCATGGTGGATAAATCTCTTGATTCCTCTATGACGGTCACCTTAGTATCCCAGATGGGAGTTAGAGACCTAAGGATCTTCCTGACTATGTCTTCTTGTTGAATGTACTTTCCAAGACCTTTCAGACTGTTGATGATCACAGATAATCTGGCATACATTTCTGTGATCAACTCCTCTAGCTTCATCTTAAATAACTCATATTGAGTTGTAAGCATGTTGATCTTGGTAGCTTTCACCTGAGATGTGCCCTCATGAATTAACTGCAACTCATCCCACATTTTCTTTGCAGTCTTGCACGCTGAGATCCTCGAATACTCTTCCGGGTGGACGGCGCACTGTATGATGTTAAGAGTTGTCCAATTCAGTGCGGAGAGTTTAACCTGATCTTCTGTCCACATATCTTCGTTTGGTGGAAGAGTGTATGGACCATCTGTAATTACTTTCCATAGCTTGTGGCTTTGGGCCCTGATAAAGACTTCCATCCTGTTCTTCCAAAAGAAGTAATTATTACCATCAAAGAAGGGAGGACGGGTGATAGACTGCCCATCAGCTATGAAACTGTGAGAACCATTGGATCCGTTTCCCTGGCCGTTGGACCACATTCTGGGAAAAACCTGCTCTGATACCAACTGATAAGTAAAGTATGAAGTGATCTAGAAGGGGAGGGGATGAATAGATCACTGTTTTTTGAAGAATTAAAAATTACTGCAGTGTATTCCGCTAAACGCAAATAATCTCGAACTCTAACTATCAAAAAGAATGCAGTGCAGACAATAGCTCGAGAGAATAGAAGGCACACCACAATATCACCACAAATGATCACACAAGAACTCAGAGGATTTTAAGGTGGTTCGGTCCTTCAGACCTACATCCACCCCACACTCAAATCGAGTGTGGCTTCACTATCGGCTGGGCAACATAGCTTGCCAAACAAAAGCTGATACACAGCTTCCCAGGAGAACAACCTCTCCTCTTCCTCCTACCCGGAGGGAACTTCTAGCAACCCACAGTTACTAGAACCCAGAGACTCACGTCTCTCTTCCTCTTTACCAAGAGGGAACCCCACTAGTAGCAACCACACTACTAGTGAACCAGAGGTCGAAGACCCCTCTTCCTCCAAACTCGGAGGGAACCCACAAGCAGCCCACCTGCTGCTTGCAAATCGGAGATCAGATCTCCCTTCTCCTGATCTCACAGGAGGACCCCGACCTCAGTTCAGAGGATCGGAAACACAAACGAGGACAGTTAAAGAAGGATAAGAACAAGAAACGAAAACCATGATCGAAGGAAATCAAATTCCAGAAAATGGAAACAATGTAGCTCAAACTGAGCAATAGACTTCGGATTTGTTCCGCAAGTCAGAACAATTCTTCTGATCACTCTTCTACTCTCTCTTTCTCTCTGCTATTCTTTCTTCTTTCTTTTCTTTTTCTGTGGATCGAAGGACTCTCTGTTTTCTGCTCTTTCTTCTATTCCTCTCTTCTTCGATAACCTTCATCTGAGGATGAAGGGTTCTATTTATAGCAGCAACAGCAGGTGGATAGGGCACAAAATGCGTGTGCCTCCCACGCTCGATCCAGAATCTTCCTGCCACGTGCCTTTATCAGGTTGGTTCCTCTTGTCTCGGATCACGTGCAGCCCAGGTGTGTGGAATGTTCTTCCTCGGACCTGTAATGAAAAAGCCATTAACACACTGTATGGCCACAGAAAGCAAAGCTGCATGAGGTATATAATAGCAACACGACGTGACTACTACACGAGTTAAGAAAAGAACGACACGAGATACATACTAATAATGCTTAACACTATAGAGAAAAACGACACGAAGTATAGTGGTGACCAAAACACACACTACACAGAGAACGACATGAGGTGGCACAGGAAGCAACACGAGGTGCTGCAATGTTCTGCACGCAATAGAACAAAAATGACACGAAGACACAACAAGGAAAACGACACGAGCTGACAACAGAAACCGACACAAAGTGGTTGCAAACAAGCAAGACACGAGGTCTACAGAAAGCAACACGAAGTGTGGTCAAGGCGAGAAAGACACGAAGTGAAATAACCCTTGACAAAAAAATAAGAAGAACAACTCGAGCACAAAATAGCTCGAATGAACGACTCGAAGTAATATGAGAACAGCACGAGGTGAGAAATAACGACACGAGGTACACACGATGACTACAACACGAAATAAAGAAAACGACACGAAGTTCATAAACACAACACGAAGTGAAACAGAAATCGACACGAGTTTGAAAACAACACGAAGATGAAACTCAAGAATCGACACGAAGTGTGGTCAAGGTGAGAAAGACACGAAGTCTAAAGCGAAAAACCAACACGAAGACAGAATACAAAGAAAACGACACGAAGTGCATAAACATAACATGAAGACATAACTACTGAAATAATATGAAAGACACGGACACAACACGAAGACCAACACAGAAACCGACACGAAGTGGACGACATGGAGACAGCACTGACAGACTCGACTTGAGATATTTAACGCTTGAACTTAGAGAAGAGTGCACGAAGTAAAAACAACAACACGAGGACGAAGGACAGACACGGCTATCACGACATGTGATGAAGCAGTGAACCCAGACATGAAACGACTCGAGGAACAACACTAAGTGATATGAAAACACAAGAGCAATCATACAGAATGACTTGAGATGAACAACATGAATGCTAACGACACGAGGTTCATACAGAAGCAACTCGAGCTACTTCAGAAGAAACAGCTCGAAGACCATCAGCACACAACTGAAACAACACGAAGTACAGAAACAGTACGGACACGCGAAGTATTACCTCTTAGCAGCTATTTCTTGTAAAACATGGATAATTCAAGTGCAAGATATCTGATTAAGAAGAACAACAGTTAACATAGTGTTGCTCATCATCAAAACGCTTAAGGAAGACACAAAATCCAACAAAGGATTGAGAGGACTTCTAAAGGAAGCTCTTTTATCATGGGAGCCACCCACTTCAAGTTGGAGTACTACCTTGGGCCAGGAAGAAGCTAGAGGAAAAGGAAAAAAAGAAGAGGAAGATCATCAGAAGAATGAAAAGTGCAGAAATTAATAAATCTTTGAATCAATTGTCACTTACCTCTCTTGAAGAACTTGAGCTTAGATGCTTGGGGATGGAGGTTAGCCTCTATAGCTCCCCATGTTCTTTTCTAGCTGCTTTAGGTCCAGTGTAGACCCTCTCCTCCATGGCACTAGCTTCAAAACTCCTTTTCAAAGTGTTTTTTTGAGTGTTTTGATGGAATTTCTAAACTTGTAGCAGAGAATTGGTGAGAGATGCGAATTTAGAGCTTGTTCCTATTTATAAGTGCTTGATTTTAGTGTTGGAGTGTTAGGATTTGGGTTGGGTAGCCTTATCCTAAGTTTAGGAGAGTTCTAGTGCAGATTAAGGCTCCTTTTCCCCGAGTTCGGACTCTCACGGCAGAGTCCTTCTCAGATTGTCTCAGTTTCTACACTAACGGTCTATCGTAAGACCGCCAGAGCCTTATGGCGCCCTAATGTTGGACCGTCACTTCCCTTCATTCACCGCCTTCTCTCTAACATTCTAAAGGCCGAAGGTACAACCGCTAAATCACCCTGGTGGTTCTAACTTAGACCGTTTCATGGTTTTCTGCAGGTTTTAGATAACTCTTTTTGCTCTCCTTTTGTCAAACCTACTGCACTCTCTCTCTCCGTCTCTCACTCTGTCCTCCTGTCTGCATGCCACATACATTCAAGCATTCACATCATTCACATTCACATTTTCACAAGCAAAATAAAAACAACAAAAGGATTTTCATTCCATTATCAAAAGTCATGTACAAGTGTGCGTCAAAAGAAAAGAAGAGCAAAAACAAGTCACTCGGCCGGTCTATCTCTCGGGCCGTCGCTGTCATCGGTACCCTCGTGCCACTTCGCTAGGGGCTCTATAACGCTGCTCTCCTCCTCACATCCTCATCTCTGGTCTGCCTCCTCGTTCCTCCGACGACCGGAGGAGCTGGTAAAGTAGCCTCGGACTCCACTGCTTGGTGCGACACTGTGGCTCCTACTACTAGTCTCTGACTTCTTCCCCTGAAGTCGAAGGGCCTCCTTAATGCCCGAGATCACGCCCTTCATCACAATGGTCTGCACTCGGAACTGATCCCGCTCGCCCCTCAGTTGCGTGACATCATCTCTATGTCACTCCATCTCCGCCTCATCTGCTCGATGGCTCTCTCTCTCTGCTCGGACTCGCTCGGTCTCGGCCTGAGCACGCTCAGCCTCGGCCACCGCTACGGTCAGCTCTCTTGCCTGCATGAGCATTCATCATAGTCGGTCAAAATATTTGCATAATCATAAGCATTTAAGTCTAAGGGAACTCGGTTGATTTTGCTTACCCTCTCCTCAAGAGTGGCCTCCGCCTCCTCAGCCCGGGTGACCGCCCAAGCAAAATCAGCACCCCGCTCAGCCTTGCCTCCCACAGGCTGTGATGAAGAAGATGGAGCATCCGGTCCCGCCCTCTGTGCTCCCTCAGCTCTCTGCATTTAGAGGTCAAGGTCAGCCAAGTTGCATAAGCATAAGTATAGGCATTAAAGTCCAAGGTTTATGAAGCTTACCAGGAGCTCCAGTGCTGCCTTATACTCATCTCGATGCTGGATCGTCGCATGTAAGAGTCCCCTGGAGCTCCGTAATGCGTCCCTGTGGGTCTAGCTGCATATAGCAAGTCTATGTCAGAGCATATAGGAATAATTTAATAAATAGAACTTGAGTTTTGAAATCATACCGGTCATCGGACACTGCGGAAGACCTGGCCTCCGTATCTATGGGCATAGGCCTTCAGGTAGGCCTCATCGCTGTCAGCACAGGTCCGCACCACCCGGCCCCTCTGAGTCCAGTCTCTAACCTGCTCGGCCACTCGAGCACTCCAATCGATGTTGCCACTGAGACCCTTTGAAGATCTCCCGAGGTGCTCATCGTGTCGTCCGGGGAACTCCACCTCGGGCTGGTGTAGTCCCATCGTCCTCAAGATGAGCCGGTAGTGCAGGGGCTCGACGATGTGGATGCAGTGCAACCAGATGTCCCATCCTCTGTACGCTAGGGAAGCCTCCACTCACGACTGTCCCTCATGGCCCTCGTCCCTGTATGGTGTCCAGCGCACCTGAAAAGGTGATCGAGTTTAAGTCAGCATGTAGAAGCATTTAAAGCATTTAAGAGTTTAGGATTTAGAAATTTACCGATGCATAGGGGAGCGAGTCAATGTCATCCTGGATAGCTCGGGTCAACTGCTTGATCGACCCCATGTCCCTGGCAACGACCCACCGTCTCGCAATGGGGATCCGCTCCGGGTGTAGCTCTATGCCTCTCCCCAGGCCGGGAAGGTATAGGAAGCTCCAGATCTGCATAAGCCATGTCATTTGTCAGCATTTTAGTAAGTAGCATGATTAAAAGCATTTAGCATTTAGAAGTATTTACCTATAAGAAAGGCGAGAAGCCGCCCAGCATCGTCTGTCAGTCGGTCGTACTGAGTGACTCGAACAGGAAGGCTAGCACAGCTGCTCCCCAAGCATATCTCCCAACCCTGGCCAGATCTCCCAATAGCGGGAGGAGTCTGACGCTCACTCTGTCAGCTCTGGTGGTGAATAGCAACTTCCCGAACAGAAGGATCAGGAAGCGCCTCAGAATCTTATCTCCCTCTGGTCCTGCCTCTGCTGCCACTCTAGGGCGAATATGCTCTATCACTCTGTCAATATGCTGCTCAGGTAACTCTCCCACTGAAATGGCTGCTCCTCTCAGCCCCAGGCTCTCCAGGAGCATCCCTCGTGCTAGCTGGGACGAGTGGTGCCCCGGCCTCATCAAGTCCAGCCCAAGCAACTCCTCTGCCATCGGTCAATAATCGGTGTATGTGTAGCCTGTCACTGCTGCCCCGTGCACCCGCAGCCCCGTAATCCTCGCCACATCCTCTAATGTGGGGATCATGTGACCCCATGGGAAGATGAACGCTCGGTTGATCGGGTCCCATCTCTCGTGCAGTGCATACAGCAGGGCTGTGTCGACTCGGGTTACCTCTATGCTCAACACCTCTCTGAATCCCATGGCAGCTAGCCGGTCCCTCTGGTAGTCAAGCAGTGCCTGGTACATCGCCCTAACTTGGAGCCAGGAGATCCTCGTCCATCTTTTCCCCTGCACACATGTAGAACATCGAGTCAGTCATTGCAACATTTTTTTTATTATTGCATTTAATATAAACAAAAATAACAAAAAAATCAGATAAGGAAAAACATAAAACACAAAAATTCATATTCTGTCTCTGGTTCTTCTGGCGGCCCAAGGCTGGATCGTTAGAGTCCTCTGGCGGACCAAGGGTGGAGCGCCACATTCTGTAGCGGTCACTGGAACGACCGCCATCTGACCCAGTGAGGAGGCCTTTTCAATCCGTTCCCCCAAATTCTGAAAATGGCCCAAAAGGGCCGACAATCAATAATATTGGGTCCTGCGACCCCTCCTAATGTCATCCACACCACATGCAACCATTAAAAATCATAAAAATGAGGTTTTAGGGCAGTGGCCTACCTCAGACGACCAGCCGCCCTTCTTCTTCTCCGGCGTCTCCTCCGTCGCCGTGGCTTCCTCCTCGCCTCCAGCAGCCTCTTCAGGGTCCTCTGCAACCTCTATAGAGTGGGGAACCTCCTCCCCCTCAGTTTGGGCCACCGCCGGCCATTCTTCCTCCGGTGGGTTCACTGCCGGAGGAGCGTCCTCCTCCCGATCGATGCGGCGATGAAAGCGTTTAATGGCCTTCCTCTTCATTTTCTCGTTCGTCATCTCGACGGTAGCTGCGGTGGTCACCGGTTGGACTTCGCCGGAGTGGAATGGGGTTGCTCGGTTTGGGGCGTTTTCGTGTTTGAAGAAATGTGTGAATGGGGGGGGAACCGAACGATTGGTTTGTTTTTTTGAATGCCCAGGAAAATTGGCGGTCTATCGTAAGACCGTTACATGCTGATGGCACACCTCCCTTTGACCGTTTCTTATCTGAGCTACCCTTCTTGGGGTATGTGAACCGACATTCTCTGGCGGTCCAAGATTTGACTGTCAATTCCTTCTGGCGCTCCTCTATAAGACCATTTCTGTCTTGAACTTGATTGATGATTATTTTGCTTTGTCCATTAAACGTTCATGTAATATTTATTATATCTCATGTTGATGTTGATGTTGATGTTTCATGCCTATTCTTATGATCATGATTGATTGTTATTGATGGCTAACCCTTTTTGAGCAAAAATCATGAACGCCATCACATCATGTCACAGCTCGCCGGACAGGTAAGTCAGGTAAGTATTTCGATCCCTGGTCCCTTAATGCATTACTATATGTTACCTTATGATATATCACCTCGAGAACTGGCTGGTCATTCATGTGTTCCAGGATCTGATGTTCCCCTTTAACAAAAATGATGATGATCTAAGTTCACATGTTTAATCGTTGGATAGGCCGTTAGGTTGACCGAGTTGGGGGACGATGGTTCTATCTTGCACGCCGTGGTTGCAGATAGTTTCTTGACCCTGATTTATCTAGTCTAGCAATACTATTCTCAGGTATCTTGTTATTTTATTCTTTCTTTGCATTTATTTTGATGATTTCTTTATTTTAGCCCAGCATGCATCATACGCATTTTTAAGCATTCATGTGCCCTCATCTGTCTAGAACATCTTCGTAATGGTGGATAACTATGCATCCATGATCTCGAGTAAGGAGAATTATTCCACTCTGAGTTGGAAGGTTTCCTTGAGTCAGTTTGCTTGGTCAGGTTAGCTGAGGATTCCTGTCTGGAGTTTAGTTAATCATCTTTTTACTTTTCCCTTGCTCCGACCGCTGGCCGTGTTTTCCTTTCCTTAGTTGTTAATTCCTCCAGGCATGTGTCATTCGGTCTTACTGTTCCTTGTGATTAGTTCAAAGTTTTCTGGAAAATTCCTATCTCTCGTTGGTTAACAACGGGTGTCATTTACCTTAACGCCCGCTTTTCAGTCCACTCTGCTTCATTTCCGTTTCATCTCCATGTTCCATGTCGTTTTCACTTCACCTCCGCTCGTTCCCCTGCAAAGAGGACGTTAAGGAGGGACATCTGTTGACACCTGTTTTATGACCAATAAGTTGGCTCATTTCCTTGCTCATCTTTATGATGCTCCGAGTTGTTCACCCTTACTGGGCCTTCTTGGTCAGTTTTGAGGTCTATTTCTTGGGTCACCTCTCCTTGGTTGGGTCTCGCTCCTCATTCTTTGTCTGCTGGATGAAGCTTAGCAAGCTTTCATGTTATTTACCACCCCATTGTCTCTGGTGGCCTATCCCTGGTGCGTTTGTTGATGTGTAGTGCTCAATTCTTCGACCGCTTGATGATGCCAGAGTCCAAAATCCAACATCCTTTCTCAAGCTTTATCTTATATTATCCGTTGCACTTTAGCGGTCTATCGTGGGACCGTCATATGCTTCTGGCGTGTGAACCATCGACCGCCACCTTCATGCAGAGTCCTTATTACAAAAACTTCACCCGTTAGCCTTATCTATTGTTGGATAACATAGGGTGGCGATCTATTCTTGGGCCGTCAATTGGCTCTGGCGGTTTATCGTAAGGCCGTCAATTCAGGCAGAGAGTTCTAGCAAGACTGCTCTTTCTCTGCTACGCCGTGGCCGAATTAAGAGTTTGATCTGATGATTTCTCCCTCGATACTCATCCTTAGAAGCTCCCATTTGTTTCTGTGGACTCATGGGAGTATTATCTTCAAGGATTCTCTAGTTTTGGCCAAATTTCAAGTCATTATCCCTCCAACTCGAGCCTAGACTTTGAGGGTCTATAAATAGAACCCTTGACATCATGGGTTGAAGAGGAGATTTATGGAGTTTGCGTCGAAGTGATGCCGCATCCTGGAGCTAGAACCAATCAAGGAGAACTGCTTCCCACGTCCATCTGCCTCCTAAGTCCAGGGAATATCAAGTTTCAAGGGTTTTTAGTGTTAATTTCTTCTTTAGTCCTTCTTTTCCCCCTCATAGCATTCAAGGCATCTTCCCTCTTCCTCTCACGTTCTTCCATCTTCTGCATTCATTTTAAACCACCTCCCATCTTTTAAAACGCCCCACAAGGGTTCAAAAAAATCAACCTCCCAGGTATCCTCCCTTCCAATTGCATGTTTCTAGCTTTCTTTGTCTTATAGTTACTACACTTGTCTCCGGGATAATTTGGGTTGTTTCTCTGTGTTTTCTACACGTTTTGCAGGTTTCACAGGTCCATAGCACGAGGCCCAAATCTTCTGGCCAGCTGGAAGAAGTGGAGATCAAAAGTCCCAAAGTTCCTTTTCTGCGATTCTCTAGCGATAGTATATTGGAGCGCTAAGGTTCTCTAGCGGTTTATCGTCAGACCGCTACTTTCTCTGGAGCGCCAGTCTTCGACCGTCATTGTTCACAGAAGTGCAGTTTTCTCTCTCCCGTGGGCGGGTGTTGCATCCACCTATTTCCAAGGTATTTATCTTAGCTTTGGCTAGTTAATACTTTGGTGGCGATCACATCTTTCTAGTTTGGGTAGTATTTCTCTCTCTTTCCTCATATCTCTTCTCTACTTGCTTTTATTTGCTTGTTCCACACCCACAGTGTGTGTTTTCCTTCATTCCCTTGCTCCACGCCCCGGCGTGTGTTTCCCTTTTCCCTTGCTTATTTCTAATAGAGATGGCATGCCCATGCTTAGATTCCATGTTGATTGCCTAGGTTCATGCTGCACATGTTCATAGGTTGATTGCATATTGCATATAGCTCATTCATATTTCTATTGTTGACATCACATATTCATTTGCAAAGGAACCAATGAAAACCAATAGAATTTTTTTGGTGATCACGGTCGGACATCTAGTGCCAATCGTGTTGGATCTCTGTTTTACCTGTTGTTCTTTATTTTACCCAAGTTGCCCGTGTTTTCCCCGGATTTCCCCTTTATTTCTTGCTGTTTCTGGTTCTCTGGGTCTCTTGGCGGCCAGACGTTCGGCTGTTAAAGGCCTAAGAGTGGTCTATTATTAGACCGTCTCATCTCTCTGGCGCTCTCATATCAGACTGCCACTCTAGTGACAGGTACGCATCCCGAGGTGGAGTTTATTTTCACAGTTTCTACTGTGATTTTTATATTTGGGTGCTATCTGGTCTCCTCCTTAGTTGTTTGGTATATTCATATCATTGTGTGCATATTGGATTGCTAGTTTTTAGGCTAGAATTTGCATGCACTCCAGTGCACATAGGGTCATTCACTATTCATACTTTAGATTGCATTCTCCTACCTTGGTGTGATGAGGGCATCACTCACGATTCCCTCTGGCTTGGCACCTCTCTCCCTCCCGGAAGCAGCTAGGGAGCAGCCCTTCTTCTGGATTGGACCTTAGTGCTTACCATTGGGTCATCTTATTACTTTCTCCTTTTTACTTGAGTCATAATTATGTAATTTACCTTTTATTTGAGTCTTGTACCTAGGTTATCCAGTCATTTCCCTAAGTTCGAGTCTCATTAGGCTACGGTGCTTGCTATTGGGCCTATTTCTTTGGGCTAGGCCCATGGGCGCACCCCCCCTTCCTTGGTTATCTGTTAGTATGTTAAAAGTCAGGGTCTTATATGTAAAAGTGGGTTTCCTATAAATAGGACCCCAATCCCTCTTTTGAAGGTTAATGAAGCATTGAGTATTATTATCCACCAGCCTTGTTCTCTCTCTCTAGCTCTTTCACTCTCCCTCTACTTCTCTCTCTCACTTAAGGGGGCGAACCCCTCTCTCTCTCTTCCCCCTTCTCTCTCTCTCCCTTGGGCGAACCTGCCCCTTCTCCTTCCCCCCCCCTTGCCACATCATCAGCCACATCACCCTTCCACCCTTTCACCTCCCAAGGCCCATAACTCCCATCAATACTTCCACAACCCCAAGCAACCCTTCCCATTCCCCATACATCCTCTCAACTTCCAAGGCACCCTTCCCTCTCCCCCAAGCAACTATTCCACTCCCCCACACCCCCCATTCATATCCCTAGGGAGCTAAACCCCATAACCCCCCCACAAGTTGCGCACCCCCCTCCCATCTCACCCCCTCCTTGCCTTGGCCGACCACTCCATCTCCCCTCTCCTAGCTGCGGCCCCCTCACCCCTCCACCACCTCAGACCTCCTCATTCCCTGCTCCACCCCTCTCACCATTCCTAAGCATCCCTCCCCCATCCACCATCACCATCCCCTTCCCACCATTGCTAGCCTCCACCTCCATTAACCTAGTTCCACCTCCATCCCTTTCATTTGGCCCAAGTCTGCAGGTGGCAGAGAAAGGGGCGACTTGCAGAAGCACCCACGGATTCATACGGCATCGTCTGAAGGCGTACCATACCAATCTGGAAAGGTCGTCTAGTTAGCTTTGCAGGCGAGGTGATCTCATCCCGTTCCGAGTTCGGGGCTGTCCAGGAGAGCCGTTCTCCTCCGACTGCGCCGGGCTTCCCCTGCAGAGTACCAGAACCCGGTTCGACGCTGCACCACGCCAATCAGCAGAATATTCAGACCACGAGCCCTTCAACAAACTTCTTCCTCCCCCAGTCCTCTATAAGGATCAAGAAGCAGAACTACATTCGGCATCCGGAGGCCAAAGTTCCTATTTTTCTCCCTCGACTGGTCGGGTCTGCCTCCCACAGTCTGCAGTGACCTGTCTTCACTCTTCTGATTCTCCTCATCCTCTCCGGCATCAGACGGCTGCCCCGTCAGTTTTTCCGCACAGAGGGTTCGTCCACGGTTCCATAAACTCTGACGGTTCATGATTCGGAGTCCGGGAGGAGTCGGGGCAACCTCTGCAAGTTGCTGTCAGAAACAGTAAGCTGCTGCGCCCAGTTTCAGTCACTCTGTTCGAAGCTCGACCCGGACTAGCCGCTACAGCAGAAGAAATCAAGAAAATTCTGGGTCTTCCGCGTGCCAGATACGAGGATTCCCACGCTGGTCTTGCCTCCAGAAGAATTCGGGAACGCGAACTACAGCCCCAGGGCCGACCGGCAGTCAGTCATCACAGCCTGCAAGTGGAAACAGCCCCGGCTTCCCTCTTCCGTTCTCCGGCGATTCTCCCTTCCCCGCCTGGCCGGCTTACCGCCCCTCCCTGCGTGGAGGTAGTGTTTGCTTGTAAAACTTACTTCCCCACCCCTAGTCCAACCCTCCTGTGTGAGGAGTAGTGAATGTAATTTTGAAATAGGGTTCAAGCTACACCGGTGCAGTGTGCGGGGAACCCACACTTCCCCGCTCGCCCTCGTCTCCGACCGGGGTTGGTTTCCTCAAACCAACCAGGTGAGTCTCTACCCTTGCTCATTACTCCTGTTCATTTCATATCTGCAAAACTTATCTGCTGGTCGGTGAGAGAGTGCCCGACCCCGGAGCCACCAACTCTTGTGTGGTCACCGTGGATATTAGTGAGCGAGTGACCTAGTGCCCCCAAGGCACCCGGCCGCCCTTGTTTGTGGGCTTCATATCCTCGGGAGGGACAACCTTAGCGGTGCTGGTCCTCTAACCAGCCAGGGACTTTCTCCACAATCTCGACTCGGCATTACCGAGTCACCCCGGGAAACGTGTGCGTGCGGTGTGACGGCGACTCTCAAGTTGCTCCCAATCTTGTGGTTGTGATTGCGAATTAAGTCCAAGGGTTTATTTTTGCTTGCTGCATATTTGTGTCACATCAAGTGGTATCAGAGCAAGTTTTAGACTTGTCTCTACAAGCCTAGGTCCTAGGGCAATTGCATTACCATCCCGTGACGGTCACCTTCTCTTTGTGCATGTCCACCCGTAGGGGTACCATATACCGGACCGATCCTTCTACTTCCGATCCACCCATGGATCCCAATTTCCAAGGCAACCAAAACATCCCTAGGGAAGCTCCCCAAGCTCCTACGGATCGACTTGAGGCTGCCATTCAAACCCTCACGGAGCAAATGAATGGTTTTTCCACCCGATTAGAGAGATTAGAAGAAGCTAGGGCCCCACCTAGGAATCATGTCCACAGGGCTCCTCCTCCGCGGGTTGAACATCAGAGGGAAGACCTAGAGAATGAGTGGTATCGTGAGCAAGAGAGAGCCCCACAACCTCGGTACCAAGAGAGGCGACCACGAGAGGATCCGGATGACTTCCTCTTAAGAATGATCAAGGTAGATGCTCCGAATTTTGATGGGTCCCATAACCCAAGTGCCTATGAAGAATGGGAGCATGGCATGGACCAATACTTTGATTGGTACCCAATGTCCGAGGAGAGAAAGGTTAGGTTGGCCAAGATGCACCTTCTCAAACTAGCCAAGACATATTGGTTAAAGGTAGAGAGTCAAAGGAGGATTAGGCGGGAGGAACCCATTGACACTTGGCTTGACATGAAAACCCAACTCAGAAGCAAATACCTTCCCAATTCCTATAGCCAACTCCTCCTTGACGAGTGGCAAAGCCTTACCCAAGAGGGAAAGACCGTGGAAGAGTATATAGAAAAATTTGACTCATACCTCTTAAGGTGTGGTGTCATCGAAGAGCCAGCCGTCACTTTATCCCGGTTTAGGAATGGTCTCCTTCCCCACATCAAACGGGAACTTTTCATGAGGGAAGCCTATAGCCTTGAAGTTGCCTATCAAATAGCCCGTGATGTAGAGAGATTTTCTAGGAACCCAAGGTTTGCCCCCCCCAAGGGCCCGGGGCCCCGTCCCAACCTACCTCCTCTGTTGAGAACACCTCCTCCCAGTGGGGGAACCCCCACTCGGCCCTACTCCCAGCCAACCAACCCTACCCCCACAAAGGCCACTCCACCCAACCCTCCTCCCCGAAGGGAGGAAGCCTCCAAAGGGAAGACCCCAGGGAGTAGTACGATTAAATGTTTTCAGTGCCATGGTTATGGCCACATAGCCTCCCAATGCCCTTCCAAGGGGTTGTCAAGCCTTGTTATTGAGGGCGGACCTACCCCATCCCAGAAAACCCATGAGAATACTATTGAGGAACACAAGGCTGCTTTAGGGTGGGAAGAGAAATACGAGGAGCAATTCTTTGAGGAAGGTGTAGAAGATGACCCCCACTCCACCCACCTAGGGGTGATAAGGTGCACCCTTACCCAACCTCAAGAGGACGACTGGCGGAGGACTTCCATTTTTCACACCTTCATCAAAATCGGAAACCATGTTAGGAAGGTCATCCTAGACAACGGAAGTTGTGTCAACGCCATGTCCCCGGACACCATCAAGCTCCTAGGGCTTACCCCAACACCCCACCCCAAACCATATCGGGTATCATGGATAAACAACCATTCCCTACACGTCAACACATGTTGTCTTATCCCCATCACTTTTTCATCCTACCAAGGACAAATATGGTGTGACATCATACCTATGGCTGTAGGAAGCATCCTACTAGGGAGACCTTAGATATATGATGTTAATGCTACCATCTATGGGAAAACGAACACATGCACCTTTGAACACGAGGGGAAGACCATTCGCCTCAACCCTTCCCCACCCCGAAAGGAACCACCCTCCAAGGGAATTCTCCCTACACCACCTCAAAGCCCAGGGGCCTCATCACCCCCAACCCAACCAACAAGTCAACCGTCCACCCATGAGAACCCCACCAAGGGCCTACACCTCATCACTAGATAAGAACTCGAGGAAGAGGTAGCTCTCGGAACACCCGTATACGCTGTAGTCATATGCCTCGGGGAACCCACCCCCTCCAACCCTCATCCCGTGGAAATCCACCCCCTCTTAGAAGAATTCAAGGATGTGTTCCCCGAAGAGCTCCCCGATCAACTGCCACCCATGAGGGATGTCCAACATGCTATTGACCTTGTCCCAGGGGCCACCCTCCCAAACCTTCCCCACTATCGCCTCAACCCCACTGAGCATGCTGAATTGAGGAGGCAAGTGGAGGAACTCATTAGAAAAGGCTTCCTCCGTCTTAGCAAAAGTCCTTGTGCTGTCCCAGCCCTCCTCACACCAAAGAAAGACGGGACATGGCGAATGTGTGTCGACAGCAGGGCCATCAACAAGATCACAGTCAAATATAGGTTTCCCATACCTAGACTTGACGATATGCTTGACATGCTAGCTGGGGCCACCATTTTTTCCAAAATAGATCTCAAAAGTGGCTACTATCAGGTTAGGATAAGGCCAGGGGATGAATGGAAAACTGCCTTTAAAACCAAAGATGGGCTCTATGAGTGGCTAGTGATGCCTTTCGGGCTTTCAAATGCCCCGAGTACCTTCATGCGTCTCATGACAGAGGTCCTTAGACCTTACATAGGAGTCTTCCTAGTGGTTTATTTCGATGACATCCTTATCTACAGTCAGACTAGGGGAGGCCCACCTCAACCACCTTAGGCAAGTCTGCACTGTCCTTAGGAAAGAGAGTCTCTATGCCAACCCAGGAAAGTGCCACTTTCTGACTGAGTCCATTACTTTCCTTGGGTATGTGGTTTCCACTAAGGGAGTATCCATGGATCCCGATCGAGAAGGTCCGAGCTATCATTGACTGGCCGGAGCCCCGCCCCTCCATGAGGTCAGGAGTTTCCATGGATTGGCCACCTTTTACCGGAGATTCATCCGTGGGTTCAGCACAGTCACAGCCCCTATCACCGACTGCCTTAAAAAGGGGACCTTTGTATAGACCAAGTCGGCTTCTAGGGCCTTCCAGGAGCTCAAAGAGAGGATGACCCAAGCCCCAGTATTATGCCTCCCTGACTTCTCCAAAGTCTTTGAGGTGACTTGTGATGCCTCCTGGGTAGGAATTGGCGGGATCCTCAGCCAAGAGGGACACCCTGTAGCATACTTTAGTGAAAAGTTGTGTGATGCCAGGATGAAATACTCCACCTACGACAAGGAATTTTATGCTGTGGTGCAATCCCTCCGGCATTGGAGGCACTACCTCTTGCCCAAAGAATTTATCATATTCTCCGACCATGAGGCCCTAAAATACCTCAACTCCCAGTAGAAACTGAATGTCCGGCATGCCCGATGGGTCGAGTACATCCAGGCCTACACATTTGTGATCAAACATAAGGCCGGAAGTGAAAACCGTGCTGCTGATGCACTCAGTAGGAGGATCTCCCTGCTAGCTACCATTCGGGTAGAAGTAATAGGGTTCGATCAGGTTAAGGAAGAATACCCAAACTGTCCCGACTTTGGACATGTCCATGCCGATCTAATCACCCTTTCACCCCAAGAACACCAGGGTTTTATCCTAGAGGACGGATTCATCTTCAAAAGACATAGACTTTGCATCCCTAGAACTTCACTGCGGGATTTATTAGTCTGGGAATTACATGCAGGAGGCCTGGCTGGGCACTTTGAGGTTCACAAAACCATTGCCTTGGTTGAAGGACAGTTCTATTGGCCCAGTCTCAAAAGGGATGTGGCCAAAATTGTGGGGCAATGTCGCACATGTGCGACTGCTAAGCAAGTCAGACAGAACACGGGCCTATACACCCCTCTACCCGTCTCGGATCGGCCATGGCAGGACCTGAGCATGGATTTCATGTTAGGGCTACCTCGGACCCAGAGGAAACATGACTCCATCTTTGTTGTAGTGGACAGATTCTCAAAAATGGCCCACTTCATCCCCTGTTCTAAAACCTCTGACGCCTCCCATGTGGCCCGTCTGTTCTTTGATGAGGTGGTCCGCCTCCATGGCTTGCCCAAGACCATCATTTCAGATAGGGACGTCAAATTCACCAGCTACTTTTGGAAGACCCTCTGGCATCTAATGGGGACCCTGTTTAAATTTTCCACGGCCTATCACCCTCAAACCGATGGCCAGACCGAAGTCGTTAATTGGAGCCTAGGAAATCTCCTGCGGTGCCTTGTTGAGGACCGCCCTGGAAATTGGGATCTCATTCTACCTCAAGCCGAGTTTGCATACAATAATTCCACCAATAGGTCCATAGGCATGAGTCCTTTCGAAGCTGTGCATGGTTACAAACCCAGGAAGCCAACAGATCTCATTCCCCTACCCCCTCATGCTAGGGTATCCATCACTGCTAAGTCTTTTGCACAACACCTTAGAGAGTTGCATGAAGATATTCGTAAAAACATCCACAAGAGCAATGAGATTTACAAGAAGTCAGCTGATTCCCACCGCCGCCACCAAGAATTCCAAGTTGGTGATTTTGTGATGGTGAGAACTGAGAGGCTATTCCCTGGGAATACCTCTAAGTTGAGGTCTCGTGGAGCCGGCCCCTTCCAGGTGCTGAGACAACTTGGCACCAATGCTTATGTGTTGGACCTCCCTGAAGAATACGGAGTAAGTCCCACATTCAATGTGGCTGACCTGGTACCCTACAAGGGCCCCACGGTGACACCCAGTGAGGAGATCCAGCCTATTCCACCCCTTGAGAGCGCCCCCACACTTTAGAGAGCTCCACCCAACTTGAGAAACCAGCATGATAAAGTGGAGCAGATATTAGATGAACAGGTCACCAACACAAGGAGCAAGGCGTATGAGCGACACCTGGTCAGGTGGAAGGGACAACCACCCTCGGACGATGCCTGGGTGAGCCGGGAGGATCTCCAGCAGCTGGACCCCGATCTTCTAGAGCAGTACCGCAGCAGGGAGGGCCTTTACTCGACAGGGTCGAGCTCTTCGCAGCCCGGGAGAATTGATGAGGGCATCACTCACGATTCCCTCTGGCTTGGCACCTCTCTCCCTCCCGGAAGCAGCTAGGGAGCAGCCCTTCTTCTGGATTGGACCTTAGTGCTTACCATTGGGTCATCTTATTACTTTCTCCTTTTTACTTGAGTCATAATTATGTAATTTACCTTTTATTTGAGTCTTGTACCTAGGTTATCCAGTCATTTCCCTAAGTTCGAGTCTCATTAGGCTACGGTGCTTGCTATTGGGCCTATTTCTTTGGGCTAGGCCCATGGGCGCACCCCCCCTTCCTTGGTTATCTGTTAGTATGTTAAAAGTCAGGGTCTTATATGTAAAAGTGGGTTTCCTATAAATAGGACCCCAATCCCTCTTTTGAAGGTTAATGAAGCATTGAGTATTATTATCCACCAGCCTTGTTCTCTCTCTCTAGCTCTTTCACTCTCCCTCTACTTCTCTCTCTCACTTAAGGGGGCGAACCCCTCTCTCTCTCTTCCCCCTTCTCTCTCTCTCCCTTGGGCGAACCTGCCCCTTCTCCTCCCCCCCCCCCTTGCCACATCATCAGCCACATCACCCTTCCACCCTTTCACCTCGCCAAGGCCCATAACTCCCATCAATACTTCCACAACCCCAAGCAACCCTTCCCATTCCCCATACATCCTCTCAACTTCCAAGGCACCCTTTCCTCTCCCCCAAGCAACTATTCCACTCCCCCACACCCCCCATTCATATCCCTAGGGAGCTAAACCACAAAACCCCCCCCCCACAAGTTGCGCACCTCCCCTCCCATCTCACCCCCTCCTTGCCTTGGCCGACCACCCCATCTCCCCTCTCCTAGCTGCGGCCCCCTCACCCCTCCACCACCTCAGACCTCTTCATTCCCTGCTCCACCCCTCTCACCATTCCTAAGCATCCCTCCCCCATCCACCATCACCATCCCCTTCCCACCATTGCTAGCCTCCACCTCCATTAACCTAGTTCCACCTCCATCCCTTTCATTTGGCCCAAGTCTGCAGGTGGCAGAGAAAGGGGCGACTTTCAGAAGCACCCACGGATTCATACGGCATCTTCTGAAGACGTACCATACCAATCTGGAAAGGTCGTCCGGTTAGCTTTGCAGGCGAGGTGATCTCATCCCGTTCCGAGTTCGGGGCTGTCCAGGAGAGGCGTTCTCCTCCGACTGCGCCGGGCTTCCCCTGCAGAGTACCAGAACCCGGTTCGAAACTGCACCACGCCAAACAGCAGAAGATTCAGACCACGAGCCCTTCAACAAACTTCTTCCTCCCCCAGTCCTCTATCAGGAGCAAGAAGCAGAACTACATTCGGTGTCCGGAGGCCAAAGTTCCTATTTTTCTCCCTCGACTGGTCGGGTCTGCCTCCCACAGTCTGCAGTGACCTGTCTTCACTCTTCTGATTCTCCCCGTCCTCTCCGGCATCAGACGGCCGCCCTGTCAGTGGTGCCGCGTAGAGGGTTCGTCCACAGTTCCAGAAACTCTGACGGTTCATGATTCGGAGTCCGGGAGGGGTCGGGGCAACCTCTGCAAGTTGCTGTCAGAAACAATAAGCTGCTGCGCCCAGTTTCAGTCACTCTGTTCGAAGCTCGACCCGGACTAGCTGCTGCAGCAGAAGAAATCGAGAAAATTCTGGGTCTTCCGCGTGCCAGATACGAGGATTCCCACGCTGGTCTTGCCTCCAGAAGAATTTGGGAACGCGAACTACAGCCCCGGGGCCGACCGGCAGTCAGTCATCACAGCCTGCAAGTGGAAACAGCCCCGGCTTCCCTCTTCCGTTCTCCGGCGATTCTCCCTTCCCCGCCTGGCCGGCTTACCGCCCCTCCCTGCGTGGAGGTAGTGTTTGCTTGTAAAACTTACTTCCCCACCCCTAGTCCAACCCTCCTGTGTGAGGAGTAGTGAATGTAATTTTGAAATAGGGTTCAAGCTACACCGGCGCAGTGTGCGGGGAACCCACACTTCCCCGCTCGCCCTCGTCTCCGACCGGGGTTGGTTTCCTCAAACCAACCAGGTGAGTCTCTACCCTTGCTCATTACTCCTGTTCATTTCATATCTACAAAACTTATCTGCTGGTCGGTGAGAGAGTGCCCGACCCCGGAGCCACCAACCCTTGTGTGGTCACCGTGGATATTAGTGAGCGAGTGACCTAGTGCCCCCAAGGCACCCGGCCGCCCTTGTTTGTGGGCTTCATATCCTCGAGAGGGACAACATTAGCGGTGCTGGTCCTCTAACCAGCCAGGGACTTTCTCCACAATCTTGACTCGGCATCACCGAGTCACCCCGGGAAACGTGTGTGTGCGGTGTGACGGCGACTCTCAAGTTGCTCCCAATCTTGTGGTTGTGATTGCGAATTAAGTCCAAGGGTTCATTTTTGCTTGCTGCATATTTGTGTCACATCATGGTGTGTGAACCTCTCATCTCCATATTCCCAGGGGCCGACTAGGAGATCACATCAGGGACCTCCATAAGTTCCCGCGAGCCGTGGATTCCCACACAGACGCTGGGCCGGTTGTACCTTTCCCACACCGTGTCTAGGATTGCATAAGTGAGGGAGTGATTACATTTAGTGTTAACCAACCCATATACCTCTTCCCTATTAAGAACCTATTGTTGAGAGCACATGTTAATCAAGCTACTAAGGTTCTAAAGGGGAAAACAATTAAAAACTTTGAGCATCATCTAAACAACTTGGTTGACTTTGATTATTTTTATGTTCTTCTCACTTACATCTTTGTTAAAACCATCTAGTTTAAGTCACTCATTGTGTGTTTGTTTTGTGTTATTTGCATTATTTCCAAGGTGTTGAATTTGCATGTGGAGTTGCTTTCGTTCACTAGAGTCATCTCCTAGGGGAAATTCCTTTTCCAAGTTCTACTCCAATCCTCTCTTCGAGTCCGCTATGTCTTCCTTTGATCTCCCCCGTTCCCAAGAGGAGTCTATTCCTCAAGGGCTTCTAGAGGATTCTTCTAGTGTTATCTCCTTCCATTCTAGAGAGGGGTCCATCCTTCCTCCGTCCTCCATCCCTATGGAGGGCGCCCAGTCCACTCAATCCCTTCCTCCTCCTTCTGCCAATTCTATTCTCCAAATGATGGCCCAGTTGGATCCGGCCCAACTTCAGGCTATTTATCAGGCCATGCAGGGGCCCAACACCCCACCTCCCATGATTACGCAAGGCTTATCTAATACTTCCATTGCTCAGCCTAGGGTTGATGGGTCCGCCATCCAGTCCAGCCCAATTGACCTTACTTCGGTCCTCAGATTTTCCACTTTAGAAGCGGGCCAGTCTTCTGGTGGGCCCATCAATCTGTTGACAAGGGAAAGACCATTCTCCCTTCTTCAATCCAAGTGGATTCTTATCAGGCTATTCCATCGGTGCCACAAGTTCTGGCCGGCCCATCTGATTTCATGCGCCCTCAGCAAGGGGTGGCCCAAGTCCATGCCAATATGGGTCTCTCTTCGGCACAATATCCTTCTTATGGGCCTCCTCCTCCTCTTCCTTCTGTTTATCCTTCTGCTCCTCAGATTCAACCTCCTTCCTTCACTAACCCTACTCCATCTAGGGAGCAGGAGTTGTTAGATAAATGGGTCGCCATGCAGCAACAACTTGAGAAGCGGGTTTCCCCACAATCCTTGGCAGACGTTCCGGTTCCAAGCTTTCAAAATATTCGATTCCCCCCACAATCCGAGCTCCCCAATTATCGCAAGTATGACGGGAACGGAAATCCCTTCATCCATGTGAGGGACTTTTTATATGAATTGGCCCAATTTCAGTATAATGATCGCCCTTATGGCGTACTTATTCCGCCGATCATTAGATGGGGTTGCACTTGAATGGTTTTACTCTCTGCCACTGGAAGATGTCGAGAGTTTCAAGATAGTGAAGGACAAGTTTATTCAGTGGTTTCAAGACAGGGTCGGCCCGGAATACTCTTTCACAGACTTGGTGGCCGAGAAAATGAAGCCAGACGAGGAGTTCGCTACTTATGCCGATAGATGGAGGCAAATGGCCACCAGGGTGCCAGGCCATATTCCGGAGGAAGAAAAGGTCAAACTATTGATTTCCAATGCTACTCCGAACTTCCGCAACATTCTGGCAATGAATGACATAGCAAATATGCACCAACTGTATAGTCAGACACGGTTCATTCAGACACAATTTAAGGACTCCCCAATCCACTCACTCTTCGAGGCCCAAAATCCCAAATACCATAAGAAACCTCAAGGGGCTGTCACCGAGGGGGCCCAAACCAATGAGCAGGTGCGAGCCGCTGCCTTCCCCTTTCAATCTGCACCATTTCACTTTCCACAAAACCGCACTCAATTTCCCACATCACAAAACACTCAACCCACCTTCTCCATTCCTCAAAACCCTCCACCTACCTTCACCGCTCCTCAAAACACCTTCCCCGCTCCGCAACAACCTCCACAATACCATAATGTCTCTCCACCCAACGACTACACCAACAACAACAATAAGCGCCCAGGTCCGAAGAGAGCCCAGTACCCTCCTTTGCCTGAGTCCTTCACGGACATATTCTCGGCTCTCATGTCCATTAATGCCATTCAACTCCATCTTCCTCTCTCACATTCTTCCATCTTCTGCGTTCATTTTAAACCTCCTCCCATCTTTTAAAACGCCCCACAAGGGTTGAAAAAAACCAACCTCCCAGGTATCCACCCTTCCAATTGCATGTTTCTAGCTTTCTTTGTCTTATAGTTACTACACTTGTCTCCGGGCTAATTTGGGTTGTTTCTCTGTGTTTTCTACACGTTTTGCAGGTTTCATAGGTCCATAGCACGAGGCCCAAGACTTCTGGCCGGCTGGAAGAAGTGGAGATCAAAAGTCCCAAAGTTTCTTTTCTGCGATTCTCTGGCGGTTGTATATTGGAGCGTTAAGGTTCTCTGGCAGTTTATTGTTAGACCGCTACTTTCTCTGGCACGCTAGTCTTTGACCATCATTGTTCAGAGAAGTGCAGTTTTCTCTCTCTTGTGGGTGAGTGTTGCATCCACCTATTTCCAATGTATTTATATTAGCTTTGGCTAGTTAATACTTTGGTGGCGATCACATCTTTCTAGTTTGGGCAGTATTTCTCTTTCTTTCCTCATATCTCTTCTCTACTTGCTTTTATTTGCTTGTTCCACACCCACGGTGTGTGTTTTCCTTCATTTCCTTGCTCCACACCCCGGCGTGTGTTTCCCTTTTCCCTTGCTTATTTCTGATACATATGGCATGCCCATGCTTAGATTCCATGTTGATTGCCTAGGTTCATGCTGCACATGTTCATAGGTTGATTGCATATTGCACATAGCACATTCATATTTCTATTGTTGACATCACATATTCATTTGCAAAGGAACCAATTAAAACCAACAGTGCCCTTCGGGGCGTTGTCATTATCTGGCCACGCAGAGCGAGGTCAACCACTCACTATATGGAACAAATTACTGAGTTATCGAATGAGTCAAGAAGCAGAGGGATCCCCATGCTTACCTTGTCCACCGGCACTATGCCGCACTCCGACGTCATTTCTTCCCGAATTTCAGCTTCGGGCATTATTTCCTCTCAGGCCTCGATCTCCGGCGCTATCTCCCCCTCTTCCAGGACTTCGACTGCCAGAGTGGGAGTCTCCGCGACCCTTTGGGAGGTATGATCCTGTCCATCTCAAATAAGTCAACAGTCCCCAGAGGAAATCAGAAAAAGAAAAGAAGAAAGCATGTACTCACGGCCGCTATTGCCTCTTCTTGTGGCGGCACCTCGACGGCCAGGGCGGAGGCGTCTGAGCTTGCTGCGGCTTCTTCCTGCCGCAAGGCCTTGACTATGGATGCCAATTTCTCCAAAGCCGTAGTGGTCTTCTCCTGTCTGTCAGCTGCAGAACCTAGGGCATGGGTTTCTATGCCTTCTGGCGGAGTCTGTTCCTATTTAAATTTAAAAAAAGGAATGCGACAACAGTAAAGAGATTAGTTGGCGGCCTAGAGAAGAGCCCGAATAAACAAGTTCACACTTACAAGTGCCTGCCCCACCGGGCTTAGAGAAGCAGATAATACTGGGGCTTTCCAAGCAAAAACTTGAAATTCGGGCTCCTTAGGTATGCCCTTGGTTGAAAGCACTTCGTCGGAAGAATAGCCATAATCTACCTTTTCGCATGACGAAGACTTAGTACGAGTGGGCACCTCTTTTGCTGCCGGGGGAGCTCCTGCATCAGCATCCGTGGTGGGAGCATCGTTGCGCGGCCTCACTAACCGTGACTTCCCGGGCCTTGGCCCCCCTCTTACATATGTTTGCTCAAATGATTGCACCCAGCGGACCACCTTCAGCCGAGTGACTACTACATCGACCCTTATCGAGCAAAGTGCGATTTGAGTTAAACCAGGCCTGTGGGGGCATGGGAAAGGAAGGAAATCAACCAAGAAGGCACAAAAATATATATACCTCCTTCAACTTCTACAGCAGGGATTCCAACAGGCTCCACTGCCCCATGAACCACGGCTCCACCTATGCCGGGAATGGATACAGACGTGGGCTTCTCCACGACGGCTGAAACCAAAAACACACACATGTCACGAGAGGGCCCTTTTTGGTATATAGATAAGCCTCGAAGAGCTTCAAAGACTAGAAGGCCTAACCTACAGGCTGACTTGCCTCCGCCCGAGCAGCGGTGAACTCCTCTAAAGACGGGGGTAAGGGAACTGGAGGGATGACCACCGAGGCAGATGTGGCCTCCGCCTTCCTCCTCTTCGCCTTCTACTTCTCTGCCACCTTAGCGGCAGCCAACGCTTCCTTCACGGGCGATTTTGCCCGGGAGCGCTTCTTGGCCTTCGGCAGAGGAGTCGTGGTGGGAGCCGGTTCCGCCGCATTAAAGTGGGAAGGCTTTTGCACCAACCGAAGAAGGTTCCTGTATTGCGCCAGTTGGGTGCTGGAGGGATGATCTGTCAAAAATCAATCAATTAATCAACCATCATTATGAAGAAGCACGACAATGGAAGGCAGAGATAAAAAGGCACCATACCATGAGGGCTGGTGTATAACAGCAGAGTTAACGGCCAGTAAGTCAAGGATGATTCTTTGTCCCAACGGGCCGCCTCTCGGACCAACCAAAGAACATCCCCAATCTTCATGCAGCGGTCTGCAAGATGTGCCAGATCTGCATGCTTCTTGAAGGCAAGGTGGCAATAGAGGCTGAAGTGGTCCATGCACCACCCATCGGCATAATGGAAAGAAATATTCAGGCGCTTGTCCAGGATGATGGCTGTCTGGTCTTCCACCTTCAGCCCGTGCGCGCGGAAGAGAACGTACAGCCATGTGGTTTCTTTGTAATTTTCAGGCCTTCGCTCTTCTCTCCTCAAGAAGGTGCGATAGGGGCACGCCGTGTCCGTCTCCAGGTGCCAGGTGCGAGCTGGTGTGCCTTCTTCTTCTATCGGGAAAGGGTAGTTAATGAGATCCAGACGGTCTGCCCCGATCTTGCACAAATGCGTGAGAGTTTTCTTGAACTCGTCCTTGGCCACGGGCGGCAGTTTGAGCTGCGGGGACGGTCTGGCCTCCCGGGCCTCCTTGTGGGTGTTGTGTGGTGGACAGCGGATCTAGAGGGGAGGGGTGAATAGATCAGCCCCACTTTTCGCAATGTGGCCCTCTATATAGCTAGTTAAAATGAATTGCAGCGGAATAGAAACTAGCTTCCAAGTACGCTATGATTCACTTAGCAAGATAAGCAAGATATATAATAATTCGATCCTAAGCATGCATCTAGAACGAATCAATCACACAGGCAAACCACACTAGACAGGATTTTTAAGGTGGTTCGGACTGAATCGTCAGCCCTACGTCCACCCCTCACCAAAACCCGGTGAGGCTTCACTTGTGCAGCGCACAGAACCACAAATCGGAAACCACCGATTGCCTTCCTACTCACCATCTGGTAGGGATGTCAATCGCAAATTGGAACAACCTCCAATTGCCTTCCTACTAACCACCGGTAGGGATGAATCACACTTTCAATGTTTACACAATAATGAAAATGAAACAAATGTAAATGAACTAAAACAAGAGATTGAGTTATGAGTGAAAATGAATTGGCCCTTGTATGGAATGTTGATCAGGAACAAGGCTCCTCTTAGCTTCAACTCAATCTTCTTGATTCACCCTTGATTGGATGAATGTTCTTCACAGAGTACTGTTCACGTGAACAGTACCTCTTCCTTCAATTCTTCTCTCTTGATCTTCTCTTTGAATTTCTTTGAATGAATGAAGGAGATGATGAAGCTACCTTGAACCTTGATTGCTTCTTTAGCTTCTAGGAGTTTGAATGCTTGAAATATCACCTTGAATGAGGTGGAAAGAACTTGAATGGATGAAGATGATTTCCTTTGAAGAACTTGAATCAAACCAGCTTCCTTGGATCACTTTGATAGCCTTGCTTTGATATAATCTTCCTTGAGGTTTGCTGGCTTTGATTTGAGCTTGATTCCCCTTTGATTGGATGAAGAACACCTTCACGAACTACTGTTCACGTGAACAGTAGCTCGTCTCCAAGCTCTCTTGCAACCTCCCTTACAGCCACCCTAGATCTCACAAGAAGCCCCTTGAAGCATTAGGGTTTCTAACCCTCTTACAAGAGTTTTATAGACCTTGAATGGTCTATGGACACCCCCTAGACCAGATCCACAATTTGTGGGTATTAGGTGTCTTTAGGATTAAACAAATCAATGTTGAATGGCCCTTTTCGAAGTTGGAAACAAAGTCAACAATTGATGGCTCGGGGCTGGCGGTCGACCTAAGGTTCCTGGCGGTCGACCGCCACTGAAACACCTGCAAACGGGTGATCCCTGCGAAATCCGGTCGACCGCCACTGAAAGACGTGCAGACTTGGGAGTCCCTGGCTGGGGCGGTCGACCGCCCCTGTGCTGGCGGTCGACCGCCAGCTGGGCAGGGCCCGGGTCAGCCCGGTTCGGTCCATTGGCCGCACCAACTCCGTCGCTTGAGTCCAATAGCCGCCCGTTCATGTCTGTGGCATCAACCTTGATTGCTTCTAGACAAGGGCCAAGTCATTATATGGCAGAGATATCCAATATGGCAAAGTGGATGACATATGCAACCTATGCAGCTCAAGATCCATGATAGTAAAACATGGGAATGCGGATTTGTATGCACGGATGATCAAAGCATGTGAATGCTATATGGGAATACTATGATGATCAAAGAATGTGAATGCTATATGGGAATGCTATGCATAATGTGACGGTTGCATGATGACAGATGAAATAGATGAAGGCTCTGCTCTCCCCCTCAACAAGGACTCCTATGTCCACAACCTCAACAAGGACTCACAACATTCCTATGTCCATAACCTCAACAAGGACTCACAACAAGAATTCTCCCCCTTTGCCAACAGCAAAAAGGAGCACTAAAGTGAAATATCTGTGAGACCAGAGCGAAAAGGAGTGAAGAGCAAGCCATTATATGCAAACCTGAAGCAGATTGTGAGCAACATGTATGATAAAAAGCTAATGAAATCTGAATTCATCAACAGAGTTCGAAAAGTAGCTACATCCAAGATTTAATAGAAATGAACCAAAAAGGCATATCATGGCTGTGACGACCCGAGAATCCGATTACCGGGAAGACCCGATAACCCGAGACTCGCACCGCCGCCCACGAGCCGGGAGGACTCGGAAGGGCTAAAAGGAGTGTGGAGGCACAAAGAAATAGGAAACAAAGCAGGACAACCAACAACAACCAGCTGAAAGAAAGAACAACTACAGCTACAACAGAGTCCAGTCCAACAGAAAGTACAGTCTAAAGCAGTAAAACGTACCACCTGCCAAGTGAACACTCGGCCCGGTAAGCTGGCAACTGAGAACCTCCGCTCCGCACCCTCGAACCACAAGGAAGAACCGCTACACCTGAAAAGTAGGGAATGAGTCTCCAGAACAGAGACTCAGCAGGGATCCCGCGGAACCCCAACCGGAAACAACGGTGGTAGCGGAAAGGAAGCTACAACTACAGCAGGAATAGCAACCCGGTGGCCGGTCAAAACTCGGCACTACAGCTACTCCTACTGCCAGAAGGCACACCTCGACCACGCAGTCGAAGCTACCGAACCACGCTAGTACCACCTACCGAAGTAAAAACACACGGCAACCACGCCGTAGAGGCCTGTCCCCCGGACACAGCCGACCTGGACACGCTGTCCAAGGTGCAACCCCGACCATCCGATCGCGGGTACCGCACAACAAGACCCGACCTCGGTAAAGCCACTAGCACTAATCTCACGGCGCAAGAACCGACACACGCGCCGAGATGAAACAACAGAACTCACCGGTCAACACGACCAAAAACCCGACGGTCAAAGACACAGAGACTGACAGTCTGTCACTCCGTACTCGATAGGAGTACCACCCACTAGAAGCACAGCCGGTAGCGTCCCCTGACGTCTTACACCGCACCGCAGGTGAACCGCCTGACGTGGTAGGTCCTACCCGAGACGCGAACACCGTACAAGTAACCATAAACAAGTAACTAGCTGGGGTCACGCCCGTCGACGTGGGTCCAACCGCCCCCAACCACGTGTGCACACACAGACCTTGCGTCACTAGGTCTGGTCCTCTGACCGATTTTCCCCCGTAGCCGGACTCTGGCTACCGACGAGGGGCCTACGGTAACCGGTCCACAAACCGTCTCAAAGGGTAAGCCTCTCCACCTACTCCCAGGTGGGACCACTCGCGTGTAAGCAGGCTACGACTAGTGGAGGGTCACTGAAGGAGTAGACTCTCAAGTCAACGGAAAACAACGTCCGAATCCGACGACGTACGGGGACCACCCCACGTACCGGCCCCGTCTCACGGTGACCACAGTCGGAGAAGAAACGGGACTCACAGTCCACGGCCACGCACGCACCGTGCGCTAGAGTCGGGAAACTCAAGTGGCGCTAAGCCACTGGACTCTGGATAGTCCTCCAGACGCACTACACCCAACGGTCCTTGAGTCACAAGACTCGGGGTCAAGACCGTTGTACGCAACAGCACAAGGCCGTCAATCTAGTCCAATCTCTAGGTCCAAAACCACGATATCACGAATACTGAGACAGCTCACAAGCCACCAAGACCACTCCCTCGAAAAGGGAATACAAAGGACTAAGGCCACCCACACGGGCCACACGGAAAACATAGAAGCACGATTCCCAAGGCAGCACACAAGCTGCCACGACGATTTCCCATCTTGAAGCAAGCGGGAAACCTCCAGCCCCAGGCCGGACAACTGGACTCACAGTCCAAGGCCAAACACATGGCCCACACGGGAATCGCCTTCCAAAGGAACCCACGATATGCGGGGGAGACCCCACCGCACACACACCGACACACGGTGACTCAATCAAGCGTAACACAAGAGCCCGGAACACGTGGGGTCACTCGGACCCACCACACCTACGGGCACGCTAATCGAGGAAACACGGTCCCTCCCGACACCCCAGAAACGCGGACACAGAACCCACGGGGTACCCGGGACACTCACAAGGCCAAAGGTCGACCACTGGGTCACAACCGGGTCGACCGGAGACCAACACAACACAATTGGAACACCAGAAGGTCTCACGGACCCTTAAACCGATGGGCACGTTAATCGAGGTAAACCAACCCTCTGGACATCCAAAGACACGGTCACGGAAGTCCACGGGGTGTCCGAGACACACACGGCCCAAGGGGAGCTTGAGACAACATGGAGATCGCGCTAGGATCACCTAGCGCGACAAGCCAGAACGCGCTAGGGAACCCTAGCGCAACATGGCAGATCGCGCTAGGATCCCCTAGCGCGACAGGAACCATCGCGCTAGGGTCTCCCAGCGCGACAAGGCAGGTCGCGCTAGGGACCCCTAGCGCGACAATCCAGAACGCGCCATAACCCTATAGCGCGACAGGAACCGCCAAACTATTCATCTTCTCCGATGAACGCGCTCGGTCGGGGCAGCACGACTATCAAGAACACGCTACTGGAGTATAGCACGTTCTCAGTCCGCGCCCGAAAACGGTAGAAACCGCGGGAAAAGCCATGCCACGCCCCGTTCACCCCCAGGTGAAGGGGAAACAAAAGGGGAAACCTCCCCCAAGCTCCTAGGCATGCATCTAAACTCCTGGATCGCCCAAAAACACCATAAAACGGGAGATCCGGTTCACACCCCAAAAACATGCATTTTGCCCAAAACGCCCCGTTTAGCCCGCTCGGCTCACCACGGCCTACGAAACTCGCGGGAAAGGAAGTACACGGGCTGAGGGTCCATCACCCTACCTCCACCGAAGATTACGCGCACCGTGGACGCCGATCCACGAAGAAAACGCCGTTGAAGCCTCGCCGTTCCACGAACTCACGGCCGAGCTTCTACGCGCCTCCACCGCCTCGATCCTCATCCATCCTCGCCCGTGCCTCGCCCGCGCCGTCCCCGCCTCGCCCATGCTCCGCCCCGTCGGCCGCCGGAGAGAGAGGGAGAGAGGAGAGAGCGTGAGAAGAGAGAGGGAGAGAAATGAGAAATGAGAGGGGGAGAGAGAGAAAAAGCTATTTATAGGAAAATCCGGAAAATCGAAAAAATCCAGAAAAATAGAAAATCACACCCTCGCGATCCTCGGAGCGCACCGATCGCAACGGTACCACTCGTGCCCTGGTGAACGGCCCGCTTCACCCGCAACGAGGTTCCGAAGGGAAAGCCAAAACCCACGCCGGGAATCGGAAAACACACGCGGAAAAAGCCGCGGAACGTCTCCGGGCCTCCGAAACGACTCCGGATCGCGCCGATCCGAACACGAAAGATGTCCGAAATGAAATTTCGGACACAACAGAGCTGGACACTCCGAGAAACCAGATCCGGGACCCACGAACGAGGATCCGAAAAACCCAGGGCATTACAGCCCTCCCCCCTTAAAGGAATTTCGTCCTCGAAATTCAGGACCTAGCACAAAGTCACAGGGGAAGAACACTAAACCAACTGACACGCTGTCAGAGCCCCAGCACAGAAAACCTCGATTCTCACGAAAAAAAACGATCTTGAGGGACACCGCCAGACTTACAATCACAAGCAACACCTCGCTCCTCGCGCCGAGCACACAGGCCAACAGAGCAGGCATATAGCAAAGGACACAGTCCGACATCACCTCAGACAACGCGAGAATCCACCAAGGCGCCGCAGCCACAATCTCGCTCACCGAGGAATCACAACCCTCGACACGAGCAACAGCTACCGATCCAACCAATGGTCAGCAGACAAATCGCACATCAGTTTTACAACCAGCTGACAGGTCGCACACCCTCCTCAAGGGAGCAACCAAAACAGAGCCTCCACCAGCTCAAGCAGCCATCTCAGCAGACCGCAACCAGCACATCGGCTCAACACCAAGAGACACCCCACACATGGCAAGCCGAAAGCCGGACATAACACTGTGCCAACTCTCGTCAGAAGACAAACTCCGACAAAGTCCAGATCCCATCCGGAAAGGCACATCACAGAAACAACCACCAAAGGTCTCGCTGGCACACGGCTCTCGCCACGCTCGAGCCCCAACAACCAGCATCTTCTGTCTCTGAAAAGACCATCCACTGGTCACCAACTGCTCGCCAACTCGACCCTCTCGGGGAGCACGACGAAACCAAATGATAGAACATGGCGTCTTCAGTCATCACCTCACGGGACTCAGACTTATAGGGAACCACCCCATGCTAGTCACCAAACCAGGGATAACCTTGCGACACCAATGTCCTATCAGGGACCACCAAGCCGACGCCAACCTCACAGGAGGCCTCCGCCCTAATGCGTCACTCTTCCATCTGGTCTCATCAAATCCTTCGATCAATCCAAGTGGACACCTGCCAATCCCGATTCCGCCCTTACCACAGAGCCACGGGACACCACCTGGACAGTGCTCACGGGTCCCTAAGCAACGAACATTCCACCGTGGTCGGCTACGAGACTAGCCTTACCAGTCACTCGCAGCTACCAACAGGAACCCACAGCCTGCCAGAGATCACTTCCTCAAAAGACGATCTCATCCGAGGACACGACTGGGAACACAAGTCGGACACCAAGCAACCGACTCCGACCATCACGTCCTCGACCTCCGTCAGGTGACATTCTCAACAACCTCATCTAGGTCCAACACCGACGCCTGACACGGCTTCCAACACAGGAACGGGGTACTCATGCGGTGCACTAGCCAGCACTTTTCCCAACACTCCATCATGCCAGTGCCAAGAACCACAAAACCTCGAGCAACGGCACGACAACAACACGTTTCACACCAAGGAACCAATCCTCCGATGCTCAACGCAAACTCAGGATTCCGCCCGTAGCAACCAACGCTACAATCCTGAACCAGTGGGTTATGGGCCCACCACGCTTCCGCTGCGCGCTCAGATCCGCGCGCATAGCCGGGAAAGCAAAACACCGCCCAACCAGCACTCGTCCTTCCGGAACAGCGCCAGCACCCTCACACGACAAGGGAATGGGCACAACTTCTCATAGGCAACCACCCTGCCAAGACAAGGAGCACGTCTCGCACAGACTTCATGGCACAAAAGGCCAACCAATCCGAACACAATGCAAGACGACGAACCTTAGCCCAACACAATCTCTCCAACCAAGGAGAAACCAGCACACTTCCGACCAACGGAAGAACTCCACGCTCGACCTGACCTCAAACCTCGCGCATGCTCGAAACAGCACCATCCAGCACCAAGGAAAACCATCACTTCCATCAGGTCAGCGCCTCTGACACACTCGACGAGTGTCACGTCAGACCACAATCACAACATCTCTCGATGCACCACCGCTACAATTCCTCGAACTGCAACACGGCATACCAAGAGCCGCAACACGAGCCATAACGACAACCGCCAACGCTCATCCTCGAGTCCTGAAACTCACCGCGGAGCCTTCACATCTCAAGCCAACCCCAGGGCGAACACAACCCAATCGCACACAAGAGCGCAGGAGCAAGACTTAACGGGACATCTCTGCCAAATCCTGCCTCGAAATCAGCAGAACAATCAGGACCGACACGTCATTTCTGACGTCACAGAGCGCGACAAGATCATCAGGCTCGACGAAACAGCAGCTCACCGAGAAGATCCTCCGCTCACCCGAGCACACTTCTCGATCAGAACACCTCAGGAGCTGGACAAACCTCAAGCTGGAGTGGCCAAAAACCGACAGCAGCTCCCTCAGAGCACACTCACGGTCACTTAACCATGGAAAATCCTCTCCAGCCACCTGACCACGCCGCAAATTCCTCGAATGCAGCACCGCGAGCTCACGCCTGCCAGCAACCTCTGCCCAACGCAGCATAACCAGGGCCACCACCGATGAGGGAGAAGGCTCTCAACCTCGATCCTTAGACCCCACGCTGGCACGAAAGCCGCGGACAGCAACCACCTTCACAGCGCCGCACAGCGCACTCAAGCTCTCAAGTGAGAAACAAGGCGAAAAACAAGCACAAAACCCTAAGCCAGCTGCCGACTGTACTGGACCTTATGGACTCTGATCACTACAATATTTCGAATTCCTATGTACGTCCACAACCACCGCTCTGATACCAGCTGTGACGACCCGAGAATCTGATTACCGGGAAGACCCGATAACCCGAGACTCGCACCGCCGCCCACGAGCCGGGAGGACTCGGAAGGGCTAAAAGGAGTGTGGAGGCACAAAGAAATAGGAAATAAAGCAGGACAACCAACAACAACCAGCTGAAAGAAAGAACAACTACAGCTACAACAGAGTCCAGTCCAACAGAAAGTACAGTCTAAAGCAGTAAAACGTACCACCTGCCAAGTGAACACTCGGCCCGGTAAGCTGGCAACTGAGAACCTCCGCTCCGCACCCTCGAACCACAAGGAAGAACCGCTACACCTGAAAAGCAGGGAATGAGTCTCCAGAACAGAGACTCAGCAGGGATCCCGCGGAACCCCAACCGGAAACAACGGCGGTAGCGAAAAGGAAGCTACAACTACAGCAGGAACAGCAACCCGGTGGCCGGTCAAAACTCGGCACTACAGCTACTCCTACTGCCAGAAGGCAGACCTCGACCACGCAGTCGAAGCTACCGAACCACGCTAGTACCACCTATCGAAGTAAAAACACACGGCAACCACGTCGTAGAGGCCTGTCCCCCGGACACAGCCGACCTGGACACGCTGTCCAAGGTGCAACCCCGACCATCCGATCGCGGGTTCCGCACAACAAGACCCGACCTCGGTAAAGCCACTAGCACTAATCTCACGGCGCAAGAACCGACACACGCGCCGAGATGAAACAACAGAACTCACCGGTCAACACGACCAAAAACCCGAAGGTCAAAGACACAGAGACTGACAGTCTGTCACTCCGTACTCGACAGGAGTACCACCCACTAGAAGCACAGCCGGTAGCGTCCCCTGACGTCTTACACCGCACCGCAGGTGAACCGCCTGACGTGGTAGGTCCTACCCGAGGCGTGAACACTGTACAAGTAACCACAAACAAGTAACTAGCTGGGGTCACGCCCGTCGACGTGGGTCCAACCGCCCCCAACCACGTGTGCACACACAGACCTTGCGTCACTAGGTCTGGTCCTCTGACCGGTTTTCCCCCGTAGCCGGACTCTGGCTACCGACGAGGGGCCTACGGTAACCGGTCCACAAACCGTCTCAAAGGGTAAGCCTCTCCACCTACTCCCAGGTGGGACCACTCGCGTGTAAGCAGGCTACGACTAGTGGAGGGGCACTGAAGGAGTAGACTCTCAAGTCAACGGAAAATAATGTCCGAATCCGATGATGTACGGGGACCACCCCACGTACCAGCCCCGTCTCACGGTGACCACAGTCGGAGAAGAAACGGGACTCACAGTCCACGGCCACGCACGCACCGTGCGCTAGAGTCGGGAAACTCAAGTGGCGCTAAGCCACTGGACTCTGGATAGTCCTCCAGACGCACTACACCCAACGGTCCTTGAGTCACAAGACTCGGGGTCAAGACCGTTGTACGCAACAGCACAAGGCCGTCAATCTAGTCCAATCTCTAGGTCCAAAACCACGATATCACGAATACTGAGACAGCTCACAAGCCACCAAGACCACTCCCTCGAAAAGGGAATGCAAAGGACTAAGGCCACCCACACGGGCCACACGGAAAACATAGAAGCACGATTCCCAAGGCAGCACACAAGCCGCCACGACGATTTCCCATCTTGAAGCAAGCGGGAAACCTCCAGCCCCAGGCCGGACAACTGGACTCACAGTCCAAGGCCAAACACATGGCCCACACGGGAATCGCCTTCCAAAGGAACCCACGATATGCGGGGGAGACCCCACCGCACACACACCGACACACGGTGACTCGATCAAGCGTAACACAAGAGCCCGGAACACGTGGGGTCACTCGGACCCACCACACCTACGGGCACGCTAATCGAGGAAACACGGTCCCTCCCGACACCCCAGAAACGCGGACACAGAACCCACGGGGTACCCGGGACACTCACAAGGTCAAAGGTCGACCATTGGGTCACAACCGGGTCGATCGGAGACCAACACAACACAATCGGAACACCAGAAGGTCTCACGGACCCTTAAACCGATGGGCACGTTAATCGAGGTAAACCAACCCTCTGGACACCCAAAGACACGGTCACGGAAGTCCACGGGGTGTCCGAGACACACACGGCCCAAGGGGAGCTCGAGACAACATGGAGATCGCGCTAGGATCACCTAGCGCGACAAGCCAGAACGCGCTAGGGAACCCTAGCGCAACATGGCAGATCGTGCTAGGATCCCCTAGCGCGACAGGAACCATCACGCTAGGGCCTCCCAGCGCGACAAGGCAGGTCGCGCTAGGGACCCCTAGCGCGACAATCCAGAACGCGCCATAACCCTATAGCGCGACAGGAACCGCCAAATTGTTCATCTTCTCCGATGAACGCGCTCGGTCGGGGCAGCGCGACTATCAAGAACGCGCTACTGGAGTATAGCGCGTTCTCAGTCCGCGCCCGAAAACGGTAGAAACCGCGGGAAAAGCCATGCCACGCCCCGTTCACCCCCAGGTGAAGGGGAAACAAAAGGGGAAACCTCCCCCAAGCTCCTAGGCATGCATCTAAACTCCTGGATCGCCCAAAAACACCATAAAACGGGAGATCCGGTTCACACCCCAAAAACATGCATTTTGCCCAAAACGCCCCGTTTAGCCCGCTCGGCTCACCACGGCCTACGAAACTCGCGGGAAAGGAAGTACACGGGCTGAGGGTCCATCACCCTACCTCCACCGAAGATTACGCGCACCGTGGACGCCGATCCACGAAGAAAACGCCGTTGAAGCCTCGCCGTTCCACGAACTCACGGCCTAGCTTCTACGCGCCTCCACCGCCTCGATCCTCATCCATCCTCGCCCGTGCCTCGCCTGCGCCGTCCCTGCCTCGCCCATGCTCCGCCCCATCGGCCGCCGGAGAGAGAGGGAGAGAGGAGAGAGCGTGAGAAGAGAGAGGGAGAGAAATGAGAAGTGAGAGGGGGAGAGAGAGAAAAAGCTATTTATAGGAAAATCCAGAAAATCGGAAAAATCCAGAAAAATAGAAAATCACACCCTCGCGATCCTCGGAGCGCACCGATCGCAACGGTACCACTCGCGCCCTGGTGAACGGCCCGGTTCACCCGCAACGAGGTTCTGAAGGGAAAGCCGAAACCCACGCCGGGAATCGGAAAACACACGCGGAAAAAGCCGCGGAACGCCTCCGGGCCTCCGAAACGACTCCGGATCGCGCCGATCCAAACACGAAAGATGTCCGAAACGAAATTTCGGACACAACGGAGCTGGACACTCCGAGAAACCAGATCCGGGACCCACGAACGAGGATCCGAAAAACCCGGGGCATTACAATGGCAGTGCTTAACCGTCCCTTGTCTTATATATCCACATTCAATAACTAGAAAGGGAATAACACAAGAACTCGTATTGAGGCTAAACAATCATGACTAGAGCATGGAATTGTATGATTGAGGCAAGAGGTTTCATATTTTAATTTTCAATATATGTAGTATAGGAAGGCACATGACTCATATTTTACGAGCAGTCAAGTCTAGTACATGCCTCCTAGCCGTAAGAATACACGTTGTTTAGACGCCAATATCCCTAGGTATTTGGCAAGACTGACTGTAATGCTTCAGAATGAACAGAGATAGCAGAGTCGCGTCATGACATATCCGATCTCATTTCTATAATGAGAAGATATATTTCTCAGCAATTATGCTAGTGCTCTGCCTAGAGTCCAAATAGAAGTAAGACAGAGATATTAGAGGCATATCATGACATATCATTCGTCACTTGATGTGATGACGTGACATATTTCTCCGTGCAACAATATCATTGCTCTGCAAATAGATTTTCAAGAAGTCCAGCTCATCAAGATGTTTAAAAACAATATGAAGCTCTAGAGTATCACCAAGATTGTCATGAAGTCTGGATTTTCAGATATCAGGATAGTCATTCAAAGCATAATATGCAATCTTTAGTTAAGGTCTATTAAAACCATAGAACATAGATGATTTCAAAACGAATATTTCAGAGCTGCAAGGAAATCATTAAATCTGAACCATTTTCATTGATTGGACAATCATGAGGGCATATAATAGAAAGCTCTTACACCATATATTCGACAATCTCAGGAGCTCAAACCAGACTATAAGCCAAGAAGTAGATTGCAAGAGGTTAAAAGAATCAGCAAAACTCCCCCTAAAGATATGCAATGGATGCGCGAAGGAGTTATATTTGTAATCAAATTGAATGACAAATGAGGTTGGCCTAGTCACTCATGAAGGTGCCAGAAATGAAATGTATGACCCAACCCATGATTGTACACTTATTAAATGCAACAGAATGAAGATGAAATATATGCATGAATGCTGCACAAGGATAACTCCCCCTTACTATATGGCCTATATGCGACATTGACGCATGGTACTTGGCGGAGGTGAAACCTCACGCATATTGAGTGCTTCGTGACAAGCATAACTTGCCCTTCCATACATCAACATTTGATATACCATGGCCATTCGAGAATGATGCTACACAAACCATACAATGCATTATGAACATGAACTCAATTCATTATTATGCAACTACATGCAATGCGACACCATATGCAAAAGGACATATTGACATATAAACAATGCATGAATGCAAAACACACAACTAATTGAACATGATCATCAATTCAAATTCTTATTGGCCTGAGGTCGGCAAAGACCAAGCTCCCTTCTGAGTGTTGAAAACCTGTCATTACACAAGGGCTTGGTGAAAATATCAGCAATTTGATTTAGAGTATCAACAAAATGCAGTTCAAAATTTTTCTTACTGACCTCGTCTCTAATGAAGTGATGCCTAATCTCAATATGCTTAGTCCTAGAGTGCTGGATGGGATTTTTTACAAGGTTGATAGCGCTAGTGTTATCACACAGAATCGGGACACAACCAAGATCCACCAAGTAGTCTTGGAGTTGGTGTTTAATCCATAACACTTGGGTGCCACAGCTCCCCGCAGCAACATATTCTGCCTCCGCGGTTGAGAGGGCTACCGAGTGTTGTTTCTTGGAAGCCCAAGAAACTAGACACCCGCCTAGAAACTGGCACCTTGAAGCATTAGGGTTTCTAACCCTCTTACAAGAGTTTTATAGACCTTGAATGGTCTATGGACACCCCCTAGACCAGATCCACAATTTGTGGGGATTAGGTGTCTTTAGGATTAAACAAATCAATGTTGAATGGCCCTTTTCGTAGTTGGAAACAAAGTCAACAATTGATGGCTCGGGGCTGGCAGCCGACCTAAGGTTCCTGGCGGTCGACCGCCACTGAAACACCTACAAACGGGCGATCCCTGGGAAATTCGGTCGACCGTCACTGGCTGGCGGTCGACCGCCACTGAAAGACGTGCAGACTTGGGAGTCCCTGGCTGGGGCGGTCGACCGCCCCTGTGCTGGCGGTCGACCGCCAGCTGGGCAGGGCCCGGGTCAGCCCGGTTCGGTCCGTTGGCCGCACCAACTCCGTCGCTTGAGTCCGTTAGCCGCCCGTTCATGTCTGTGGCATCAACCTTGATTGTCTTGAAGTTTTATTACTGAGTCTTCGATCCCCGCGACCTGACCGCGCAGGTCGATCCGCGTGCGAGGGCGCAACATTCAGCGTTCACGTTCACCATTTCCACTTGATTCCTTGTCCATTCATTGGCGCACCTGTCATGAACAAAAACATCACGTATGTCAATCACATGAAGGTGAAAAACATCAATGACTAATAGTGTTTAGCCATTATCAAAACCAAGAATACATTAGAACTCATATGACTATAGAATGATGTCGAATGACCCAAGTGACCATATGAACTCAAGTGACCATAGGGGCACAACAGTGGGCAGCCAAGTATGCAATCACCTCCTTCTCTTTTCCATGCTTCAGCCGGAGCAGATGCTTCGAATCGATATCAAGGACGGGCGCTGACTGTTTACTCAAGAATTTCCGTTCGGAGCCATCCCAGCAATCGGTTCTGCACAACCGATAAAACCCCATCTTGGCATTCCACCACTTTATATAGTCCACTGTCACCCGTGGAACTCGTCCGGGCGCCGTCACTCTGAATGCGGACTCGTCGGTCCGATAGAAGTAATCCCACCCGCTCCGGACATGCTAGGCAGTCAGACTACCCTGAAGGCTCCGGACATGCTAGGCAGTCAGACTACCCTGAAGGCTCCGTACAGGCAAATTAAATTATGCACCGTACGTTGGAATATGATGGTCATATCCAAAGTTGCGCCCGGAGCGGAAAGGGTAGTAGGGTTCTAGCAACAAGGTGTCCCCCTTTCTGAAAACCAGCACGCTCGGGCGGATAGACAACGCCCAATCGCGAAGCTCTGGCTCTATCAACGGGCGAACCACAGTCTGCTGGCTAATCGGGTGTAGATACTTCTCCACCTGGTCATCCCGGCATTCTCACTTACTGTTTACCAAAGGGCTGGAATGAGCGGCCAGGGTCCAGAAGTGAATGCTGCCTGGTGAGTCCTGGGGAACCGCTGTAAGCCTGCTCGGATATTGAATAACTACAGCATTGTCGAGCCCGCCTCGGCATTTGCAAATTCCAGCATACGCAGAAATAGCCCCCAAGACTGTATGGCGCAGGGGGCATACTCCGGGAACAAGGAACAGACCCAGGCATTGTAAAAATGCAGTGGGCCGATGAAGCGAGCCTGGCGCGGGAACTAATGAACACTGACATCCCCCAGCGTCTTGAATATGAGACACAGTGCGGCCGGGCACAGTGACAACTTGATGCCCCATGCCATTTGGCAAGCGGGGTAAATGGCGTCTGGCCGAATGACGGTTTCATCCCCGTATGGCAGAGTAAAGGAGTAGAGCCAGTATGCAAGGAAGGCTGTGTAGTGGGTCATCGGGTCAACCCCTGCTGGGTTACCACCACTCCGACGCTCTTTTGAAGTTGGGAGTGTCACCTTAGCTCTGCTCTTGCTGTGCTTCTTCCGAGCCACAGCAACGCCGACGCAAGGGAATTCTTCATACTTCTACAGCCCATCGAAAAAGTACTTCAGCCACAGGTTCAGCCGGACCCTCTTGCGGTCCCCGCGGGGAGGCTGCTTCCCACCATGGGATGATTGGTATAACTCCCGGTACACCTTCATGAGGAATCGGTAAGAGTATCCCAGTGCATAGATGCCATCCCCATCTGTCTCGTTCTTGATGAGGTCGGGGAGGCACACCTCTTCATACGGCTCCCCGTCAATGGGCAGGCCGCTTAGCTGATGCAGACTCCACAAGTCCAGCTCAACATTGAAGACCTCCATCATCCCGCAGCAGAGGCCTTTGGAGATTGGGTAGCCATACCGGGAAGCGTAAACAATGTGGTAGACGCCAGCCCGGATCAGCAAGGGAGCATAGTTGAATAGTACATATTCGGTGAACTCCACCGCTCCCTCCCAATAAGAGTGTGCATCTTGAACTTTGAGCTCCCCGAACCAGCCCAAGGATAGCTCATGCTTGAACCGAATAGCCAGACATTCCAGGAGGTAGGGCTCCTCCTGGTACCCCCACTTCAGCGGTGCCAGAAATAAGCCAAAGCGGGGTTGCTCCTTATGCACCGGTCCTGCTACAATATCCTAGCGGGCGGGGGTAAACTTCGGCTCTCGTACTAGCTTGCCTTCCACTAGGGTCACCGCCTCCAGACCTAACACGGGGTTCCACTCCCTCGGCTCACCTACCAAATACATCGGCACACTCCGACGGACGCTGTATAGCAAGCTGTCCCGGGACTGCAGGATAGCGCGTTCAACACCCCGGATTGTTCTGAAATCCCTCTTGTCATGGTGGCAGAGATATTTCAAGAAATGAAGAAGGTGCTTGTCTTGTTGGTTTATGCTAGCGTCTCCTTGGATTTGGTGTGTACCACGTGGGGTATGGGACCCACGTGGGACCATCGGTGCTTGGTAGCCCAACCCGTCGCATGGATTATGAGGTCCATGTGTGAAGCCCCTCATGTCCGCCCACAGCACGATAGTGTGGGGCTCTGCGCTGCCATAAGGAAATACGGTCTAACCTTTGCTACCAGCTCGAGCTTTTAGTGCAATGGTAGGGTCTTGATCCTGTAAACTAGTATCAGAGCGAGGTCGCGAGTTCAAATCCAAGGTGCCGCTGGGGGAGAGATTGTTGGTTTATGCCAGCGTCTCCTTGGATTTGGTGTGTACCACGTGGGGTATGGGACCCATGTGGGACCATCGGTGCTTGGCAACCCAACCCGCCGCATCGATTATGGGGTCCATGTGCGAAGCCCCTCATGTCCGCCCACAGCACGATAGAGTGGAGCTCTGCGCTGCCATAAGGAAATACGGTCTAACCTTCGCTACCAGCTCGAGCTTTTAGCACAATGGTAGGGGTTTGATCCTGTAAACTATTGCTGTGTCCCCTGTGGTTCTGGAGTTTTGATGATGACAAATATTATGTCTCATTATGTTTACATGTACATCCTTGATGATATAATCATGATGTAGTATGATAAACTGTCAGAACATGTTTAAGAATGACTCACGGGTCATGAAAAGGAAGTCAAACCAAGTCAAAGTCAACTCAGTGATAGGTAAGGTCAATGCACAGTCAGATCAGGTAATGCTTGCACCTTCATACTGAAATAAGTCTTTTTATCAAACAGTTTGTATTCATGAGCCTTCTCGTTCATTTTGGTCATAGGGTTGGTGCAATGTAGGTTAGTGCAAGTCTTTGTATTTTGCATACATAGATCTGTGCACTTTTGCACTCTATTCACATGAACATATGAGGTCGGTGCTATTTTGTGTCTCATGGGCATAACATAGTCTGTGCATATTTACACATTCCTATACACTCACATGTCTTTAGAATCGGTGCATGTTTGGTTTGGTTCTGCATAGAGCCTATAGAGTCGGTGCATGTTTTTTCCTCTTTAATACAACATCTGTGCATGTTGTGCATTATGCGAGACTAGGTCTGTGCAGATTTTTATCTACAGCATATACATTCGGTGCATGTTTTGGCCAAACGAATATAAGGTCAGTGCAATATGGTAGGTCAGTGCATGTTACTGTGTATGCACGTCTCATACCAAGGTCAGTCCATTCATACACTCGGTGCATGTTTAGGTCCATGCATATTACTGTTTAGGGTCTGTGGACACTTCAAAGTCCGTGCACATTTCTGTAGCCTGCGTCTCTACTGCGTCTTAGCACACCTACGGTCAGTGCACATCTGTGTTTCATATCTACGTCTCATACTGCATCTCACATGCATTTATGTCTTAGCATAACCTCGGTGCATAGTTTGCATCTCATTCTGCATCTCATGCACAGCTGCGACCGTGCCTCATGCACTTATGGTCTAGTGTCTCTGTTAGCGTCTCATCCATTTGAGTCTCATATTGCATGAAGTCGGTGCAAGGTTTGGTTTGCACTAAGTTGGTGCAACTTTTGGTTAAACGTAGGTATAAGTCTCACCACATAGTCGATGCAAATCACTATAGCTCTGGTCTGTGCACATTTTACTACATGCATATAGAAACTCGGTGCAATACACTCTTGCTGCATCTGAAGGTCCGTGCATATAGAAAGTCGGTGCATTATCGCCCTATGAACAAACCAGGTCGGTGCAATTCTTATTTTGTGCTTAACAAGTCTGTGCACGCTACTGCTGTCACACGTTCATGTAGAGGTCTATGCATTGTTTAACTCGGTGCAAGTTTTGCCTTGATCAAAATACGGTCTGTGCACTGTATGCCTTGGTGCAAGTCTTGCGAATGCATGTCCTATTCATAGCAACCTAAGGTCTATGCATGTCGGCACGTTACAATTTAGAGCCTATACATCTTTCATGACTAATGTCTATAAGGTGTTTTACTAAAAGCTTTGTTGAGTTTAATTACAGGGAACAATTTCGCCAACTGGAGTAGGCACGTGTTCCCAGTAGGCTAGAGGCCGGCACGTGATCCCAGGAAGCTAATGAGTGGGCACGTGATCCAAGGACTATGAACAAAGGAATATTCCCGTTCCTGCCGCGTGGACCAATGGGGTTTTAGTAGGGTTCTTTTGCCTCATCCATATGGAGCCCCTACTCTTATATAAGGTTACCCAACCCTTCGAAGAAGGGTGCTCGTGCGGAGGAGAGAATAGTAGAAAGGGTGTGCCGCTAGAGAAAAGAGCAGAAGAAAGAAGAGTGAGCCTGATACTGAAAAGAAGAAGAAGAAGAAGAAGAAGAAGAAGAAGAAGAAGAAGAAGGAGTCGCCAGAGAGTGAGAGAGCTGAGAAGTGAGAAGAGAGAGCCTAGAAGAAGAGATTGTGAAAGGAAGAAGAGAGAGCGTGTAGTCATTCATTCTGAAGACCTGTTTAGTCTGTTCGTGGATCAAATCTTGAACGACTATGCTCATTGGAGATTACTATTTTTGCTTTTTTTTTTGACTTTTCAATTTTCCTTTTCGCATTTCCATCTTTGTTCTTCCGATCCTCTGGTTTTAGGTCAGGTTCCTCCTGTGGACTCAGGAGAAGGGAGACGTAGTCTCCGGTTGCAAGTAGTGGTGTGCTACTTGTGGTTTCCCTCCGATTTGGAGGAAGAGAGACTTGGGTCTCTAGTTGCTAGTGACTGGGTGTCACTAGTGGTTCCCCTCCGGGTTGGAGGAAGAGAGGAGAGTGTTCCTCTGGTCAAGTTGTTAGGCAGCGTGATGGAGGCATCATCCACAACTCCCTTTGGCTAGGGTCTTCTTCACACTCCGGCATCGTTTGAGTTCGGGCCTCTCTCTATGAAGGCCCAATTATCCCTTTTGTGCTATCTATTTGAGTCATTTTGATGTAATTTTCATTTTATTTGAGTCATGTCCCTAGGTCTTGCATTTATTTTCCTAAGTTTGAGTGTCATTAGATTGTGTAATGTGCTATTGGGCCCAATTCTTCGGGCTTGGCCCAAGACCCCCCCTACCCCTTCGGTTATTTGCCATTGAGTCTTTTGTATGGGACTTATTGTAAAATGTGGGTTTCCTATATATAGGGCCCCATTTCCTTCATTTGAAAGTAATGAATCAATCAATGAAAATGCCATTTGAGAGTTCAAAAGATTAGTTCAATAGAGTGAATCCAATTGGGTGAGAAGCCCTAGGGTGAGAGAGTCCCCCCCCTTCCTCTCTCTCTTTCTCTCTCCTCGCTAAGGGGTTCGCCCCTTTCCTCTCTCCTCCTCCTCCCAACCACCTCCAACCCCCACCTACCTCCATTAAGGCCCCTCCACTTCCCCACACCCCATTTACTTCCCCCCCTAGTTCCAAGGTAGAGCTTTCCCCATTCCAACACCATTTTCCCCATTCCAACCAAATCTTCCCCATTCCAACACAATCACTCCTCTTCCCCACACCATCTCCCAACTTCCAAAGCCACTTTGAATTTGAAATCCCCTTCCCTCCAACTGTTTTGGCCGCCCCCTTCTTCCCCCCCCATAAGGCTAGGTCGCCCCTTGTCCTCCACTCCCCTTTACCCATTTGCATCTTAACTTCATGCATCCCTGCTAAAACCTGCGCCCTCTCCCCCATTCCACCATCTTCCTAACTTCATTAGCACCCTTCCAACCCTCCCACATACTCCCACTACCATTCCCTACCTCCCCTTCACCCTATAGTCCTTGCTTCCCCTTCTTCTTATAGGACATTTGGAAGCTATACTCAAGCTGCAACTCACAGTCCAGAAGTTGCAGATGAATCTGCAGTTTGCAACGGCCACCACGACCACACCCCTACGCGTTTGAAGGTCCAAGAGGAGTCCATAGAAGCGTCTGCATGTCCTCTTCGTAACGGCAGTGATTTCGTCCCCATCGGAGCACCGAGCTGCACAGGAGGTCCATTCTCCCACGACTGCGCAGAGTTAGCTCTGCAGAGATCCTGAGCCGGAGAGAAATCTTCACCACGACAAACCCCGAAGGAATTAGGCCATGAGCTCTTCTACAAAGTTCTTCCTCTCCCTGTCTACTTTCAGAATCAAGAAGCGAAACTCCGTTCGGCATCCTGCAGCAGAAGTTACCAATTTTCTTCCTCAGGTGTTCGACTCTGCTTCCCACTGTCTGCATCGACCACTTCTCACTTTTTTGAGTCCTCTGATCTTCACTGGCATCTTTTGGCATCCTCGTTTGTTCTTCTGTAAAGAGGACTCACCCACGGTTCCAACGGCGACTGATTCGGAGTTCGGGAACGGTCGGGGCAGCCTCGTCTTCCTACTGTTGGTAGTCTGTTGCAGACAGTCCAAGATTCAGCAACCATGTTCGTACTCTCGCCCAGGCCGGCAGCGACCCCTGAAGAAATTGGCAAAATTCAGAGGCACTCCTGTTCCAGAGACGAAGAGATCCCCACTGGTCTCACCCTCAGAAAAATTCCTGAGAGAGTTCTGCGGCCTCCACACCCTCTGTCTGTCAGCTATTACAGAGAGAAGGCTGATTCGGTGTCATCACTTCTTCATCACTCTTAGCACTAGTTTCCCCTCCCCGCTTGGCCGGCTGAAGGCCCCTCCCTGTGCGGAGGTAGTTTTGGTTGTAATCTCTATTAACCCCCACCCCAAGACCCCCCCTCCTACGAGAGGTGTAGTGTTGTAACTTGTTTGGGCAGGTCAAGCTACACCGCAGCGGCGTGTGGGGATCCACTCGCCTCCCCGCTCGCCCTCGTCTCCGAGCGGGACCGGTTTCTTCAAACCGATCGAGTAAGTGCTCACACCTCACTCCATTTAGTGCTTGTCATTCAATATTCGTTCTAGTTCCACTGGTTATGCGAGTGAGAGCTCGATCCTCAAGCCCCGTTGTCTTGAGTGATCACCGTGGGAAGAGAATCACCGGTGCCTTTGGCACTTTGACGGCCCCCTTGAATTGGGCATCCACATCCATTGGGAATCAAATCTTGGCCTTGCTGGCCCTCTACCAGCAAGGGCCCAACCCCACATCCTCTACTTGGCATTGCCAAGTCACCCCGGGCTTGGGTGAGCGACGGGAGAGCGGCGGCCCAAAATTGGCCCTTTTGATTGTGAATGTGCTTGCTTGCCTAAGTCTTAGGTTGTGTCACATCAATTGGTATCAGAGCAAGTCTTTGACTTGTCTCTATCAAGTCTAAGTCTTAGGACCTTTGCATTGTGTGTCCAACCTCTTTTGTCCCTTGTCTTGCATGTCCACCCATAGTGGTGCTAGTTACCGACCCGATCCATCATCATCGGTTCCACCCATGGATCCCAATCCTCAACTCAATCAAGATGCTCCTAGGGAGGAACCCCAAGGCCAAATGAATAGGGTAGATGCTGCCCTTACAAATATTCTTGCCCAACTTGAGTCCCTTTCCACTCGAATTGGTCGGCTAGAAGAGCATGAGTTCCACCCAAGGAACAATGAGCCTAGAGTTCACCCTCCACATGTTGAACCTCATAGGGAAGACCCTCATCCAAGGAATAATGAACCAAGAGTCCATCCACCACATGGTGAGCTACATAGAAATGAGTTCCACCCAAGGAACAATGACCCAAGAGTCCACCCTCCACATGTTGAGCCTCATAGGGATGAGTTCCACCCAAGGAACAATGGACCAAGAGCCCATCACCCACATGCTGAAATTTATAGGGAGGACTTGGACCTTGACCCCTACCATGACTATGAGAGGCCTCGCCACCATCACATTCATGAAAGGCGTCCACGGGACGACCCGGATGACCCTCTCTTAAGGATGATTAAAGTAGAGGCCTCAAACTTTGATGGTTCCCATGAACCAAGTGTCTACTTAGAATGGGAGACCGCCATGGACCAATACTTTGAATGGTACCCTATAACCGACCAAAGGAGGGTAAGATTGGCCAAAATGCATCTCACTAAATTAGCCAAAACTTATTGGCTAAACCAAGAGGGTTTAAGAAGGATTAGGCGGGAAGAGCCTATTGATACTTGGGAGGGTATGAAGAATCAACTTAGGAACAAATACCTTCCCCAATCCTACCATCAAATGCTCTTAGATGAATGGTAAAGCCTCACCCAAGAAGGGAAGACCGTGGTAGAATATATTGAGAAGTTTGACTCCTATCTTTTGAAGTGCGGAGTTCATGAGGACCCGGCCGTTACCTTGTCTCACTTTAGGAATGGACTTCAAAGTCACATCAAGAGAGAGCTTTTCATGAGAGATGTTGATAACCTTGAGCTAGCCTATCAAATAGCAAGGGATGTAGAAAGATTCTCTAGTATCCCTCGATTTGCTACTCCCCGACCGGCCGATCCCAAAAACATGGGACAACGACCCATCCCGGCCACCCCCATGAAAGCCCCAAATCCAAGTGGGAGTACCCCATTAAGGCCTTACAACCCCCCTCCCACCATCACTCCAAACAAGCCCACCCCTAGTCACCCTCTCCCACGGAGGGAAGACAATCCCAAAGGCCCAAGTGTAGGAAACACTCCGGGTAGCGGGCGACAACAATGCTATAGGTGTCAAGGGTTTGGCCACTTTGCGGGGCAATGTCCATCCAAGGGATTATCTAGCTTGCTTATTGAGGAAGAAGCTCCCCCACCCCAAAAGGAACTTGAGAGTATTGTTGAGGACCATGAAGCCTCACTAGATTGGGAGGAAGAGTATGAGACCCAATACCTTAAATCGGGTCTAGATCACACCACTCCATCTACCAACTCCCATCTAGGAGTGATTAGATGCACCCTCACCAAACCCCAAGAAGAGGATTGACATCGAACTTCAATCTTTCACACTTTTGTCAAGATAGGGAGCCATGTAAGGAAAGTGATATTGGATAGTGGGAGTTGTGTCAATGCCGTATCTCCTGATACCGTCAAGCTCCTTGGGCTTACTATCACTCCCCACCTAAATCCATATCGGGTCTCATGGATCAACAACAACTCCATCCCGGTCAACACCCAATGTCTTGTACCCCTCACCTTCTCTTCATACCTTTGTCAAATATGGTGTGATGTCATACCCATGGAAGTAGGTAGCATCCTTCTAGGAAGACCTTGGCTTTATGATGTAGATGCCACCATCTTGGGTAGGAGCAACATACGCACATTTGAACATGAGGGTAAGACCATCCATCTTAACCCCTCCCCACCACTTCCCATGGCCAAGAGGGACACTCTCCCTCAAGGACAACATCCCACCACCACACAAGTCTCGGGGAACTCTACCCCTCCAACCCCATCCCTCACCCAAACTCCCAAACAAAGTGGGACCTCGGGGTTGACCAAGGGTCTTCATCTCATCACTAGGAAGGAACTTGAAAAGGAGATAGTTCAAAGAGTACCACTATGTGCAGTGATCATTTGTCTAGGAGAACCCACTTCCACCAATCCACATCCCATAGCAATCCAACAACTTCTAGAAGAATTTCATGATGTGTTCCCAACGGAGCTCCCGGACCAACTCCCTCCCATGCGGGATGTGCAACATGCGATTGATCTGGTCCCGGGGGCCACTCTCCCAAACCTTCCTCATTATCGCCTCAATCCCACGGAACATGCTGAACTTCGGAGGTAAATAGAGGAACTAATTAGGAAGGGCTTCATTCGCATTAGCAAAAGTCCATGTGCCGTCCCGGCCCTTCTAACTCCCAAGAAGGATGGGTCTTGGGGGATGTGTGTGGATAGCCGGGCTATTAATAAGATCACCATCAAGTATAGGTTCCCCATCCCTAGGCTTGATGACATGCTTGATATGTTAGCCGGAGCCACCTTTTTCTCCAAAATTGATCTTAAGAGTGGCTATCACCAAGTTAGGATAAGGCCCGGGGATGAGTGGAAAACGGCTTTCAAAATCAAAGATGGTCTCTTTGAATGGTTAGTCATGCCTTTTGGGCTTTCAAATGCCCCAAGTACTTTCATGCGTCTTATGACGGAGGTCCTTAGGCCTTTCATTGAGATCTTTCTAGTGGTCTACTTTGATGATATACTCATCTACAGTCAATCCCAAGAGGCCCACCTTGACCACCTTAGGCAAGTTTGTACCGTCCTCCGACAAGAGAGCCTATTTGCCAACTTAGGAAAGTGCCACTTCATGACCACATCCATCACCTTCCTAGGATTTGTGGTGTCCACCAAGGGTGTCTCCATGGACCCCGACAAGGTCCAAGCTATTCTTGATTGGCCGGAACCCCACACCCTTCATGAGGTCCGAAGTTTCCATGGATTGGCAACATTCTATAGGAGGTTCATTCGTGGATTTAGCACTATCACCGGCCCAATCATCGATTGTCTCAAGAAGGGAACTTTTGTGTGGACCAAATCAGCCTCCAAAGCCTTCCAAGAACTTAAGGAGAAGTTGACCCAAGCCCTGGTCCTATGCCTTCCCGATTTCTCTAAAGTCTTTGAAGTCACATGTGATGCATCCGGGATAGGGATAGGAGGGATCCTTAGTCAAGAGGGACACCCGGTAGCCTTCTTTAGTGAGAAGCTATGTGATGCTAGGATAAGATACTCCACTTATGACAAGGAGTTCTATGCCGTGGTGCAGTCCCTCCAACATTGGAGGCACTACTTATTGCCTAAAGAATTTATCATCTTTTCCGACCATGAGGCCCTCAAATACCTCAACTCCCAACAAAAGCTAAATGGCCGACATGCCCGATGGGTTGAGTGCATCCAATCCTACACTTTTGTCATCAAACACAAATTCGGGAGTGAGAATCGAGCAGCGGATGCCCTTAGTAGGAAAGTTTCCTTGTTATCCACTATCCAAGTGGAAGTGAGTGGATTTGATAGGATCAAGGATGAGTACCCTAGCTGCCCCAACTTTGGGTACATCTATACCACCTTGACCACCCATTCTAGCAAGGAACATGAGGGATTTGTCATAGAGGATGGGTTCCTCTTCAAGGGACCAAAGCTTTGCATCCCACGTACCTCACTCCGCGACTTCTTGATTTGGGAATTACATGCGGGAGGGCTAGCTGGTCATTTTGGAGTCCACAAAACCATTGCTCTAGTTGAGGGACAGTTTCATTGGCCAAGTCTCAAGAGAGATGTAGGCAAGATAGTGGGTCAATGCCGAACATGTGCTTCGACCAAACAGGTGAAACAAAACACTGGCCTATATATCCCACTCCCCATCCCCGACCGTCCATGGCAAGACTTGAGTATGGACATTGTGCTAGGATTACCCAAGACTCAAAAAAGGCATGACTCCATCTATGTGGTGGTTGATAGATTTTCCAAAATGGCCCATTTCATCCCATGCTCCAAAACCTCCGATGCCTCCCATGTGGCCCGATTGTTCTTTAATGAGGTTGTCCGTCTCCACGGGCTACCTAAGACCATAGTCTCCGATAGGGATGTCAAATTCACTAGCTACTTTTGAAAAACTCTTTGGCACATGATGGGTACCCTCCTCAAATTCTCCACTGCCTACCACCCCCAAACGGATGGCCAAACAGAAGTTGTCAATCGGAGTCTAGGGAACCTCCTTAGGTGTCTTGTTGAGGATCACCCCGGAAATTGAGATATCATCTTACCCCAGGCCGAATTTGCATATAACAACTCTATCAATAAGTCCATAGGGATGAGTCCATTTGAAGCCGTGCATGGATACAAACCAAGAAAGCCTTCTGATCTCATTCCCCTTCCCCAGCATGCTAGAGTGTCCATTTCAGCCGAGTCTTTTGCACAACATATTAGAGAATTGCATGAAGAAATTCGCAAGCATATCAGCAAAAAGAATGAGGCTTATAAAAGGCTGACCGACTCTCATCGGCGTCACCAAGAATTCCATGTGGGTGACTTTGTGATGGTAAGGACGGAGAGGCTCTCCCCGGGAGCCAACTCTAAACTGAGGCCACGTGGGGCTGGTCCCTTCCAGGTCTTGAGGCGCATTGGTGTAAATGCCTACGAGTTAGATCTCCATGAGGAGTATGGAATAAGTCCCACATTCAATGTCGCCGACCTAGTGTCATAAAAGGGACCCACGGTGGTACCTAGTGAGGAGATTGAGCCTACTTCTTCCATTGAGAGAGCACTCACCCGCGAGGAGAGACCACCAGCCAAGAGAGCCCAGCGTGAACAAATTGAACAAATATTGGATGAACAAGTCACTACCACTCGGAGCAAGGCATATGAGCGCTATCTCGTCAGGTGGAAGGATCGGCCTCCTTCGGAGGATTCTTGGGTGAGTCGGGAGGATCTCCAGCGGTTGGATCCGGACCTCCTCGAGCAGTACCACAGTCGGATGGACCCCTACTCGACGGAGTCGAGCTCTTCACAGCCCAGGGGATTTGATGGAGGCATCTTCCACAACTCCCTTTGGCTAGGGTCTTCTTCACACTCCGGCATCGTTTGAGTTCGGGCCTCTCTCTATAAAGGCCCAATTATCCCTTTTGTGCTATCTATTTGAGTCATTTTGATGTAATTTTCATTTTATTTGAGTCATGTCCCTAGGTCTTTGATGGGGACATCACCTCCCATGCCCACGTTCACAGCTCGTCTCCTCGCCCCGGTTGCATCCGGCATGGTCTAGTCATTTAATTTTGAGTCCTATGTAATTTTTATTTGAGTCATTTGATGTATTTTCCTTTTTATTTGAGTCATGTTCCTAGGTCTTGTGTTCATTTCCCTAAGTTTGAGTGTCATTAGGTTGTCTAGTTAGCTATTGGGCCCAATTCATTGGGCTTGGCCCAAGGGCTCTCCCCTACCCCCTCGGTTATTTGTCATTGAGTCAATTGTCAGGGACTTTTGTAGAAATGTGGGTTTCCTATATATAGGACCCCATTCCCCCCCCCATTTCAACTTAATGAATCAATGAATGAAAAATTTGCCATTTTGAGAGTTTACACTTCTTATCTAGTGGAGAGATTCCATTTTTTGGGTGAGAAACCCTAGGGGAGAGATTCCCCACCCTTCCCTCTCTTAATCTCTCTTTTTCACTCCACTTTCTCTATCCTCAACACCCAAATTCAAATTTTCTTCTCTCTCCTCCCTTCCCAACCACCTCCACTCCCCACCTACCCCATTTAAGCCTCTTCCCATTCCCCACAACCCTCATCAATACTCCATACCTTCCCAAGACCCCCTCCACCAATCCTCTCCTCACCATCCAACCCCCAACTACCCCTCCCACTTTCCCAAGCACCCTTCCCACTACCCCAAGCACCCATTCCCTTCCCCAACACAACACCCCCCCATTCCCAAGACAAACAAATTAACCCCACCCTTAAACCCATTTTCAAATACCCTTTCCCTCTCACCCACCTTCCCAAATTCATAGCCCCCACTACCACCATCTGTTGGACCCTCTTCCAGACCTAATTCTCCACCTCCCACAGCTTAGAACACCCCCTCCAGGACCCCCTTACAACCAGGGGTCACTCCCACACTCATCTACCCCCTTCCCCTTCTTCTTTCTTGGTCATTGGAAGCTACTTCGAAGTTACAGTTTGCTGTCCAGAGGTTGCAGATGAACCAGCAACTTACAGCGGCCACCACGACTTCCTCCGGACGAGTTTGAAGACTCAAGAGCCATCGTTGGAAGCGTCTACCAGTCTCCTTCGCAACAGAAGTAGTTTCATCTTCTTCCGATCTCCGAGCCGTCCAGGAGGTCCATTCTCCCACAACTGCGTAGTTCTGCCTCGGCTGAGAACCTGAGCCAGATGAGAAGCTCTGCCATGACGAACCCCGGAGGAACCAGCCCACGAGTTCTTCTTCAAAATTCTTCATCGCCCAGTCTACTTCCAGAATCAAGAAACAGAACTTCATTCGGCGTTCTTGATCCAGAGTTCTCATTTTTATCCCTCAACTACGCAGATCTGTTACCCACAGTCTGCATCGACCAGTCGCCATTGTTCTACATCCCCTAGTCTTCTCCGACAACGGTTGGCTTTCCCGTCCATTTTTCTGCGAAGAGGACTCGTCCACGATTCCAACGACTTTGACGGCGCTTGATTCCGAGGTCGAGAGCGGCCGGGGCATTCTCTGCAATCTACAGTTAGAAGTCTGCAGCTGCCGGTCCGAGAATCTGAGGCTCTGTTCAAACCTCCATCCCGGCCAGCAACGACTCCATAAGAAATTAAAGAAATTCTGAGGCATTTCCTTTTCAGCTACAAAGATTTTCCCACCGGTCTCGCCACCAGAAAAATTCCTACGCGGGTTCTACAGCAGCAACACCGACTATCTATCCCTGTTCGCAGACAGCAAGCAGATTCGGTGCCGTTACTTAGTCATCCCTCTTTAGTCTAATTTCCCCGCCCCGCTTGGCCGGCTGAAGGCCTCTCCCTGCGTGGAGGTAGTATTGTTTGTAATCTCATTAACCCCCACCCCAAGATCCCCCTCCTGCGAGAGGTGTAGTGGTGTAACTTGTTTGGGCAGGTCAAGCTACCCCGACGCGGCGTGTGGGGATCCACTCGCCTCCCCGCTCGCCCTCGTCTCCGACCGGGACCGGTTTCTTCAAACCGGTCGAGTAAGTGCTCAATCCTTCACTCTATTTAGTGCTTGTCTTTCAATATTCGTTCTAGTTCCGCTGGTTATGCGAGTGAGAGCTCGATCCTTAAGCCCCATTGTCTTGAGTGATCACCGTGGGAAGAGAGTGGAACCCGTGCCCTTTGGCACTTCGTCGGACCCTTGATTTGCACAGCCGTACCCTTGGGGAATCAAACCTTGGCCTTGCTGGCCCTCTGCCAGCAAGGGCCTAGCCCACACAACCTCCCCTTGGCATTGCCAAGTTACCCCGGGTCTTAGTGAGCATCGGGTGAGCGGTTGCTATTATCGATCCGTTTTTCAATGCTTAATTGTGCTTGCTTGTTGAGTCCTAGGTTATGTCACATCAAATTGGTATCAGAGCAAGTTTTAGACTTGTCTCTACTAAGTCTAGTCCTAGGGCCATTGCATTATTCACTTGTGCATCACCCTTGTCCACCATCATGACTACCTCATACTTGGCATACTCACCACTCTTAGGCCCATTAGAAGCTTTTGTGTTTGATGGATCCCGCCCTAGCATATATCAAGAATGGGAAAATTCCATAGACCGACACTTTGGGAGGTTCACCTTATCGGGGCCTATCCAAGTCAACTATGCCAAGAGTTTGCTCTGGCGCCAAGCTAGGAAAGAATGGGAGTGCATTGTAGGTTTGAGAGAAGCCAAAGGGGAAGCACCCATTGAATCTTGGGTTGAAATGAGGGATGATCTTAGAAAGATCTATGCACCCCAATCTGGACCTTCTCAACCAACCACTCTTCCACCCCCAACCCCAACTCCAACCCAAGTACTTCCCCTATCAAGCCCAACCCAAGCCCGTCCATGTTCACCACCCCGGGAGTACCATGAGCCGGCTATCTCCACTCCACCACCAAAAGACCCATTCCTCCCCTTGGAGGAGGAGCCTATGATCCAAACACCCGATCCCTTGAAAGTAAAGACCGACCGACCTACTCTGACCTACCCCCCACCCATTGAGATCCTAAATGCCTTAAACGGTCAACTCACTAGAGACCTTGGCCCAATTTTCTTGGAAGAGGCTGACTCACCACTTGGGAACCTTGAAGACATAGAGTCCCTCCCTCTAAGTAGCCCTTTCCATGACCCCTTTGATCCTTTCCTATGGGAGCCTAGATCCCCATGTGACCCACCGACATCACCCACCACCCACCCATTCCTACCCATACCCACCATGTTGAGCCAAGCCCACCTCAACCATGACCCAGGCTATACGATGAGAACCTTGACCTTAGGTAACATACACCTAGGGATTGATGAATTACCCCACCCCATGATGACCACCTTCTTAGATCCATTCGATCCTTTCCAATGGGAGTTCAAAGGTTGTCCCACACCTATACACATGGAAGTCACCCTTGGGAAAAACATGCATGTGTCTAGGCTTACCACACCACTTGGCATGAACACTATGTTGGGTCCATTCATTCATATCACCCACATGTCAAGTAAAAAGTATGAGTGGTCCATGTTCGGATGTAATGGTCCACCTTCATTCATCATGGGTCTTAAGCATGTCAAAGGCATCTACGGATGTCCGGGTCCCCCGATATTTATCACCACTTTGCATGATAGGGCCACCTACGGGTGCCCCGGCCCACCTAGGCTAACCAAAGTCTACACTGCATCATTACACGATAGGTCTACTTTTGGTTGCCCAGGTCCACCCATCACCCCTAGAATGTCTGCATTCACAACATTGCATAAAGAGATCCGCAAGCACATTAGCGAGAAGAATGTGACTTATAAAAGGCGAGCCGACTCTCATCGACGTCACCAAGAATTCCATGAGGGTGACTTTGTGATGGTAAGGACGGAGAGGCTCTCCCCGGGAGCCATCTCCAAATTGAGGCCACGTGGGGCTGGTCCCTTCCAGGTCTTGAGGCGCATTAGTGCAACTGCCTATGAGTTAGATCTCCCCGAGGAATATGGGGTAAGTCCCACATTCAGTGTCACCGACCTAGTGCCATACAAGGGACCCACGGTGGTACCTAGTGAGGATATTGAGCCTATTCCCTCCGTTGAGAGAGCACCCACCCGTGAGGAGAGTCCACCAGCCAAGAGAGCCCAGCGTGAGCGCATTGAACGAATATTGGATGAACAGGTCACTACCACCAGGAGCAACGTATACGAGCGCTATCTCGGCAGGTGGATGGATCGGTCTCGATCGGAAGACTTGAGGGCAGTACCACTTCTACACCCTCCAAGGAGGGAAGGACACTTATTCGACGGAGTCGAGTTCTCCGCACCCCGGGAGTATGATGGAGAGATCACCTCCCATGCCCACGTTCACAGCTCGTCTCCTCGCCCCGGTTGCATCCGGCATGGTCTAGTCATTTAATTTTGAGTCCTATGTAATTTTTATTTGAGTCATTTGATGTATTTTCCTTTTTATTTGAGTCATGTTCCTAGGTCTTGTGTTCATTTCCCTAAGTTTGAGTGTCATTAGGTTGTCTAGTTAGCTATTGGGCCCAATTCATTGGGCTTGGCCCAAGGGCTCTCCCCTACCCCCTCGGTTATTTGTCATTGAGTCAATTGTCAGGGACTTTTGTAGAAATGTGGGTTTCCTATATATAGGACCCCATTCCCACCCATTTCAACTTAATGAATCAATGAATGAAAAAATTTGCCATTTTGAGAGTTTACACTTCTTATCTAGTGGAGAGATTCCATTTTTTGGGTGAGAAACCCTAGGGGAGAGATTCCCCACCCTTCCCTCTCTTAATCTCTCTTTTTCACTCCACTTTCTCTCTCCTCAACACCCAAATTCGAATTTTCTTCTCTCTCCTCCCTTACCAACCACCTCCACTCCCCACCTACCCCATTTAAGCCTCTTCCCATTCCCCACAACCCTCATCAATACTCCACCCCTTCCCAAGACCCCCTCCACCAATCCTCTCCTCACCATCCAACCCCCAACTACCCCTCCCACTTTCCCAAGCACCCTTCCCACTACCCCAAGCACCCCTTCCCTTCCCCAACACAACCCCCCCATTCCCAAGACAAAAAATTAACCTCACCCTTAAACCTATTTTCGAATATCCTTTCCCTCTCTCCATTCCAACCAAATTCGCAGCCCCCACTACCACCATCTATTGGACCCTCTTCCAGACCTTATTCTCCACCTCCCACACCTTAGAACATCCCCTTTAAGACCCCCTTACAACCAGGGGTCACTCCCACACTCATCTACCCCCTTCCCCTTCTTCTTTCTTGGTCATTGGAAGCTACTTCGAAGTTGCAGTTTGCTGTCCAGAGGTTACAGATGAACCAGCAACTTGCAGCGGCCACCACGACTTCCTCCGGACGAGTTTGAAGACCCAAGAGCCATCGTCGGAAGCGTCTACCAGTCTCCTTCGCAACAGAAGTGGTTTCATCTTCTTCCGATCTCCGAGCCGTCCAGGAGGTTCATTCTCCCACAATTGCGCAGTTTTGCCTCGGCTGAGGACCTGAGCCAGATTAGAAGCTCTGCCACGATGAACCCCGAAGGAATCAGTCCACGAGTTCTTCTTCAAATTTCTTCATCGCCCAGTCTACTTCCAGAATCAAGAAACAGAACTTCCTTCGGCATTCGTGATCCAGAGTTCTCATTTTTCTCCCTCAGCTTCGCAGATCTGCTACTCATAGTCTGCACCGACCAGTCGCCATTGTTCTGCATCCCCTAGTCTTCTCCGACATCGGTTGGCTCCCCCGTCAGTTTTGCTGCGAAGAGGATTTGTCCACAATTATAACGACTCTAACGGCGCTTGATTCCAAGGTCGGGAGCTGCTGAGGCATCCTCTACAACCTGCTATTGGAAACCAGGAGCTAGCTCTGCAGAGATCCTGATCCGGAGAGAAAGCTTCACCACGACAATCACCGGAGGAATCAGGCCACGAGCTCTTCTGTAAAGTTCTTCCTCTCCCTGTCTACTTTCATAACCAAGAAGCAGAACTCCGTTCGGCATTCGGCAGCAGAAGTTACGAATTTTCTTCCTCAGGCATGCGACTCTGCTTGCCACAGTTTGTACCGACCCCCACTGACTGTTCTGGGTCCCTTGATCTTCACCGGCATCTTTCGGCTTCCCCGTCAGTTCTGTTGCAAAGAAGACTCATCCACGTTCCAGCGGCTCTGGCAGGACCTGATTCAGAGTTTGGGAGCGGCCGAGACAACCTCTTCTTCCTGCTGTTAGTAACCAGTTGCTGTCAGTCCAAGAATCAGCGTCCCTGTTCGAGCTCCTGCCCAGGCCAGCAGTGACCCCAGAAGAATTCGGAAAAATTCAGAGGCACTCCAATTCCAGTAACAAAGATTTTTTCACTGGTCTCGCCCTCGGAAAAATTCCTGATCACGTTCTGCAGCCACAGTACCGACTGTCTGTCCACAATTGCCGAGAGAAGGCAGATTCAGCATAGTCACTTCATCATCGTTTTAGCCCTAGTTTTCCCCACCCCGCTTGACCGGCTGAAGGCCCCTCCCTGCGTGGAGGTAGTTTTTTTATTGTAACTATCATCTTCCCTTCCCCACGATCCCCCCCTTGCATGGGGTGTAGTGTTGTAATAGCTTAAACAGGTCAAGCTACCCCGGCGCGGCGTGTGGGGAACCCACGCTTCCCCGCTCGCCCTCGTCTCCGAGCGGGACCAGTTTCTTCAAACCGGTCGAGTAAGTGCTCCAAACTTTACTCTAATTTGTGCTTGTTCTTTTAATATTAGTTCATAAACTCCGCTGGCCGTGAATGAGAGCCCGATCCTTAAGCTCTTGTGCTATAAGTGATCACCGTGGGAAAAGAGAGAAATCGGTGCCTTTGGCACTTGGTCGGCCCCATTGTCTTGGGCTTCCACATCCATTGGGAATCAAACCTTGGCCTTGCTGGCCCTCTACCAGCAAGGGCCTAGCCCACACAACCTCCCCTTGGCATTGCCAAGTTACCCCGGGTCTTAGTGAGCATCGGGTGAGCGGTTGCTATTATCGGTCCGTTTTTGAATGCTTAATTGTGCTTGCTTGTTGAGTCCTAGGTTGTGTCACATAAAATTGGTATCAGAGCCAGGTTGGCTTCCCCGACAATTTTTCTGAGAAGAGGACTCGTCCACGATTCCAACGACTCTGACGACCGATTGACCAAATCGACACACTTCTTGCTAATCAAGAGTCGATGGTCAGTTGATGTTCTTGCTGCATTATACCTTAAAGAGATAGTCAGGTTACATGGAGTACCTGTCTCAATCGTGTCTGACAGAGACCCCCGTTTTACTTCTCACTTTTGGAAGGGTTTACAACATTCACTGGGGACGAGACTTAACTTTAGTACAGCTTTTCATCCACAAACGGATGGTCAGACCGAGAGAACTAATCAGGTGGTTGAAGATATGCTCAGAGCTTGCATCATTGATTTTGGTGGAAGCTGGCATGATCACTCGCCTTTGGTTGAATTTGCATACAATAACAGCTACCAAGTAAGTATACAAATGGCACCTTTCAAAGCTTTATACGGCAGGAGTTACCGATCGCCTTTGTGCTGGGACGAAGTTGGCGAAAAACAACTATTAGGTCCAGACATGGTAAGGGATACCACTGAAAATATTCAGTTGATTAGAGAAAGACTTCAAGTTGCTCAGTCTAGACAGAAGGCTTATGCTGATACACGAAGAAGAGATCTCCAATTCCAAGTGGGAGATCACATATTTCTCAAGATATCACCTGGACGTGAAATAAGGAGATTTGGTGTTAAGGGCAAGCTTACACCAAGATTTATCGGACCTTTTGAGATACTAGAAAGAGTTGGCGAGGTTGCTTACCGCGTCACTTTACCTCCTCAATTATCCGAAGTTCATAATGTATTCCACATATCAATGTTGAAGAAATATGTGCATGATCCGTCACATATCATTGATCATGGAAACCTAGTGATTCAAAGGGATCTCACTTATGAACAAAGGCCCACGAAGATCCTCGATCGCGAGGTACGAACATTAAGGAACAAAATTATTCCCGTGGTTAGGGTGCAATGGAGTAAATGTTCAGAACACGAAGCCACCTGGGAGACCGAGGAGTCTATGAGGAAACGATTCCCATACTTATTCTAAAAAGGTATGTATTCTACACTCTCCACGTTTATATGTGATGAAATTTGGGGACCAAATTCTTTTAAGTGGGGGAGGGTGTAGCAACCCTGGTAAAATAAAAGGAAGATTTCAAGAAAGATTAATTAAGTAAATGATAAGAACCAAAATGAATAAATAATAAGTCAAATGTAAATAACGCCTCTCAACAAGGCACAATTTAAATAAGAAACGCCTTCACCTGAGGCGTTAATTCAAAAAGTGACGCCTATACCAAAAGGCGTCAAATTTCAAAAACGTCCAAAACGAATAAAAGGAAAGGGAACGAAACGCCCTCTTCTTGGGCGCGAATTACAAAAGAAACGGCACAGGTCAAGACGTCAATTAGAATTAACGACCTAACCTAAGGCGTTAATTGCATTGGTGTTCCGTTCGAACCAGGAGACTATCCAAGGTAAGTTTTAGGATTGCTACGTGTTCGATTGATTATGGTAAGGACTCTATCAAGGAAACTAGAGTTCTAATCAAATTCTAACCCTAAGGGATTCCTGAAACCCTATAAATACCCCTTTCAGTCGAACCTATTAGCTATTTTGGTCAAAAGGCGTTCTGTTGCTGCCTCGTGCGTGAAGAACAGGTTTGTTCTTCTTCCTCTGCCTTCGGTTATGGATATGGAGAATATTAATGTTCTTCATTTTCTTCTTCTGTAGGTTGCCTGCAGCAAGTAGTAACTCTCTTGTCTAGTTGAAGAACGTGGGCTCTTCATCAACATCCTCTTCTTCTGTTTTGAACAGAGTGTCGTAATCTCTTCAGTTTCTTCCCGTATTTTTACCCAGATCATCATCAGGTAGGTTTTCTCAAGAACTGTAGCCCAAACTAGCATAAAATGTATGATAATATCATCTGTTAATCCATGCATATAGTGCTACAGCGTTTTCGAAGTTTTCTGTGAAATTTTGGAAAGAGACGACCCTCTCTAGGGTGCTAATTCAATTTCTGACGACTGACAGAAGTGTCGTCGATTCCACATAATTAGTAAATACCCATGTTTAAAAGTTAATATCTATGAAACCTGTAGTTAAATCTAATGCATGATCATATATCTCGAATCCTGATATTTTTCTTGTCCTGACCATGTACCTTGTTTCCTAAAAATTATTATCTTGGAAATTACCACTGTTCATGATAAATCCTGGAAAAGAATGAATTAACGACCTCCAGTAGGTCGTCTTTTATGAAAGTGATGCCCCTGGCTAAGGCGCGTTTTATCAAAAATACAGAATTGGGTAAAATTCAGCAATAATAGAAATTAAAGATGGGACGACTGTTCCAGAAGTCATCAAATAGTAAAGAAACGACCCACAAAAGGTCGTGAATTTATTAAGTAGTGACTTGTCTTAAGTGGCTAATTTCCTGTGTTATTATACTGTTTTCTGTGAACCGAGGGTTTATATATATATATATATATATATATATATATATATATATATATATATATATATATATATATCGGCACTATATTCTATCCCGTGAATATAGTCCCATGTTCCACGATGTTTTACCGATTACCCCTCAATTCTCGATGATAGATGAACCCTCCATCGGACATTCCGTTCCTTTGGACCGGTAACTTTATCATAGAGACCTCTGTAAGTCTCCTCGTAGCCTTGGATTCCCTCAAGGCCGACTGAGCTGGTTGTATCATAAAAACCTATTGCACTATTTTACCATGTCACTCTATAGAAACATGGTATACCGGCCCTCATGATATGCTATGTGGATATCATGAGAATATTCTTAATGGGATGTGGAAATCATGCCATTATTATGATGTTCTTGTGGACCTCAATTCTATATCAAATGATATGACCATCTATATATGGACACTTAATTGTCATGGTACCCAATTAGGGAACCAACTCCACCCAGTTTTATCGATACTCGTGTTTATATCATTATTATCGTCCTTATACATCAAGTTAAATTTTGAACTCTACTCTATCTTGAATATCCACAAGCTTTTTCTTGAAATTCCACATTGGCTATACTATAAAGTGGATGTCTAGATCTATCTTTAATGCTGTGCATATAAGGGCCCGATCTGGTCCTGGGAGGAGCACCCAAAAGTACTAGTGCCCATGGGAGTTGTAATGATCACGGTGTCTAGCATTGCACCGAAGTACTTTTTCTCTTGATCTTTGGCATTCCACATACACACTCTCTCTTTCTTGCGTGCGTGACTCGACTTGCGTGACTTTACTAGCATGGCCCGACACGGGCAAAGTACTTGCGTGAAATAGCCAATAATCTATAAAGTCTCTCATGAATATCTCTTGTTTAATACTCGCTTGGATGTTTTACACGACGTGTTATTCTATTGATTTGTTATTTTACATGCATAGTCATATTACATTTACACGTGATAAATTATAATTACTTAAACCCATTGCTAGTTCCTGAGATATAATTTCCTACTGAGCGTTCGCTCACTCAGTGTTTCCCTACTTTTCAGGTAAGTCTGACGACGAGACTCAATCGGACAGGGAAGGTCAAGAGTGAAAGAGATTAGAGCTTCTCAAAGCGTCAACTAGTCTTGTCTTTTCTATATTTTCTTGAGTCAATTTTATACTTTTCTTTTATTAAGTTTAGCATTTTCAGGGGATTGTAATAGAAATACTTTTGTGAAGGAATAAAAGGATTGGGTTATCTTTACTCTTGCGCATCTCTGATTTGGTGTCGAATACACTAAATACTCTGATTGACATGATCGATATAAACTCGTCACGCGTCTCCGAATATCTTCCGCGCTCGGGACGTGACAACATATTTTTTTGTTGATAATTAGTCTACTTGGTATTTGTATTGGGGAAAAGTGGCATATCCATAGATGTTTGTGTTTCTTCGTTGAATGTCCTAAGACAGATGGTAAGCTGATAGCAGATAATTTTAGAGGACTATGTTCTTTGGCTAGCTCGTCAACTATGGAAGCTTATCCAAAATTAGAAATTTCTCGTTCTTCTTAGGAAGTGTTTTGGATCTTAGATTGATGAATGAAAAAAAATGGTACATGCAGTACTCAAAGAAACATATCTCATCTGCTGTTTTGGATCTTAGATTGACTTTGTAAAATAGATGGATCTACATTGCCTTGATCGAAGGAATTGGTAGCTGTACTAATATTCAGGGACTAGGTTCTGGTATAAAATTTATGGCCTGCCTCTGTCTTTTGGCGAGTTCTAGAGTCATGATAAATGAGTTTGACAGGATAAAAGATGTTATCATCTTTGTTCGGCCACTGTTTTGAATTTGATGGTGCCCCTATGAGCCTAAGAAGACCAAGCTGAATCGAAAATATATTGTAACTATGACTGCTTGGAAAACATTTATTTGGCTTGTCTCTCTGACATGCCAACATGGCATCCTGTCAAGTCATTGATGCCATTTTTTTTACACAAACATCCTGGATAATGAACTGTACTCATCGCAATAAATTAGTTACATATACTTTCTATAGGCTTTTCTGAAAAAACCCAATCATTTGTTCCCTTTTCCAGATGCTCCGTCAAGTAATATGGGTATCAGCTGCAGTAAATTCATACTGGGGTGCTTCCTCTTTATTCTCTTGAAACTGTCGAGTCCCCTCATTTCTTATACCCATAAGAAGATACTGTGTTAACATGTGCCCGAGATCCCATAATCAACCAGAGTTAATAAAAGTCATTGACAATCAAATGTTCTACATCCTCATTATCCATTCTGCAAAGAGAGATAATAGTGTCCATATCTGCAATCAACTTGTTCTTTAGTTAAACAACTATTTTTCTGTCTGCTGTCACACTCGGGCTCCGGTGTATTTTTTTAGTTAAATAAATATCTAAATTTGTTAATCTGATGAGAAGCTTATGTTAAAGGATGCCAAAGACTTGTAATCGATGTACAGTTCCTGCCCAATAACGTTGTCTAGACCATTTCTTCATGTACGTATAATTTTGTGATAATAAGCTTATAAAAGAGTAATGAAATACATACAAACATATAAATAAGAGGAGTAAATATGAAAATGAGCGAACCCAAAAAAATGAATGATGATGAGGGGCTCGGTCAACCTGTACAGAGCGCAGGTCGACCTAAGTTGACCTGCTCGGCAGGTCCGACTAAAATTACCGACGAACTTTCGACGAAAAATTCATTTGTCGAAACTTCCGACAATGAATACCCGACGGACGTATTCCGTCAGAAGTATGTCAAAAATTTTGTCGGAAAGTATTTGTCGAACTGATTTTCGACGAAATTTCGACGGATTTTGTCCGTCGAAAACTCTGCCTTTTCTTAGAAGTCGGGTTCGGGGGTCCAATATTTGAAATACCGGTCAGATCACTGTACCGATTGTTCCAACACGACTGGAGAGATGAGAGTGTGTCATGTGGGAGCTAACAGAATCCAAATTGTATTTCTTATTTGGGTTCGTCGCTCAAATCACCCATTTAAGAATTAAGTTAAGTTTAAAACCGAAGAAGTCAGGTTCAGGGTCTAATATCTGAAATACAGATTTGATAAGTGTGTCGATTGTTCTAACACGACCAGAGGGGTGAGAGTGACCCATGAGAGCTAACGGAATCTAAATCGGATTCACGATTCATGCTCAACACTCGATTCATCTATTTAAGAATTAAGTTAAGTTAAATCGAAGAATTTCAATTGAGTTTTTTAATTTAAAAATAAAAATATTTTAATTTATTTCTTATAAACTTTATTTTATATGCATATGTATATATTCTTCTATCTTTCATTTCTAATATAGGATCCTACTGCACATTCCCTACGAGACGACGCACATTCCCTACAAGACGACGGGGGAGACGAGGACGACGATGTGGAGAATCTTTCTTGATTTTTTAAGTTATTTTTAAAAAGTTGTACTCTTTAAACATTGTATTTAACAATGTTGTATTTTATTTAAATTTAATAATCTAGATATATATTTTATATTTATCATTGTGTGCCTAATATAGGTGTTGTAGATTTATTATAGAAATAGTTTTTCTAATATTTTTAAATATTTTTTAATATATATATATATATATAGGGGAGACAACTGCTCTCTCTCTCTCTCTCTCTCTCTCTCTCTCTCTCTCTCTCTCTCTCTCTCTCTCTCTCTCTCTCTCTCTCTCGTTTTGGTGTCCTATCTTTTAGTTTGATAGGGCCATGTGGAGATAATAGCTAGTATATATAGTGCAGTTGATCAAGAGTTCGGATCCACAATGCACCCAGTTGTTTTCAATCGTGCACACGACGCCGTTGGATTAAATTCAATGGCATTGTGCATGCGATTTGTTAACAGGCCGGAAATCTCCCAATTATTTGCTGAGTATTAATAGAGAGGTGTACGTGTATAAATATGTTAATACATGCTATGTGTTCCACAGGGTGGATGGAGTAAGAGACATATATAGGTATATACGCATGGTTCATATTGTAACCATATGCTGTGATTCATGATCATGCACCTTCCAAAATCCACTTTCCTGTGTATAGATAGGGAGAAGTCATATTCCAACATCACTATATTTAGATATAGAGTAATATTTTGTGCATCGAATTCGATGCACAAAATCAGTTCAAATTGTAACAAATCTTCTCGTCTGCTCAAATAAATGTGAAATGACCATTTTCGTATAGAAAAAAGCGTCTCACGTCGTATCCGTACAATTCATTTTTTTACACATTAAATATTGAGCGCACGGACGGGAATGAAATATTTTATAAGATTAAAATATTTTATTACAAGAATGAAATATTTTATTTAATTATAAGAATGAACGAATAAAATATTTTGTAGGAATGAAACATATATTAGAGGAACGAAATATTTGTTATAAAGATAAAATACTATAGAAATAAAATATTTTATCGTAAGAAGAAAATCTAACAAAATATTTAAATTCTATATTAAATATTTCATTCATATAATAAAATATTTAAGTCTTATAAAACATGTTACTTTTATATTTTTATGTCGAGAGAAAAAGTAGACTATATGTTTCTGACGCGAGACATCTTTTTCGTAAGAAAATAGTCATTTCATTTTTTTTAGATCAATAAGAAAGTTAATTATAATTTGAGTTAACTTTAAACACCGAATTTGATGCGCAAAATATTCCTCGTTCGTATACATTCAAAAGAGACATAATAATTCGACATTATTAAATGAGTCGGAAGTCTCTAAACTTAACTTTAGTTCTTACCAATTAAGTTGTAGGTAAGACGAAAAAGTTTTGGCATAATTCCTCTGGAGCCATCCCTGGGGTACACCTTAATTACAGGGACATCAGGTAGGTGAGGAGGCAGGCCATCTCACGTCACTTTCCGTCACTGATTCTTCACTGTGGCTAAAGAGTGCTCAAAATTTGTCACCCCACGTCGGCCAATCTCTGTCCATTAAACATCTCCTGTCCCACGTACGAACTTTTACGCGTGCGTGAACAAATTAAGGAGGAGTGCGTGTGTGTATATGGACCTGGAAATCCATCGCATTCTTGTGACGGGTGTTCATGAACTACAACGTCAATCCCACCTTTTCTTGCGAGAACTTTTTTTTTTCTTTTTGCTAGGCATTCTTTCATCCATAATGTGAATTAAATCACCTTATTCTTCCTGTTCACATGAGACAGAAAGGTTACTTGCTTTGGATGTAATGGACGGGTCGCAGTTAGATTAAGACATTAATTTCCTGCTTTAATGTATATATATATATATATATGGGAAAAAGAATTATTTCTAACTTCGTTTAATTTATTAGAATAGTTTTACATTGTGACAAAAAAAGATATATTCTTAAAAAATATGGTGCCTTCTCTGAACACTAATTAACTTAAGATTTTGAGATGACATCAGTGCCTATGATTATGTCCTAAACTACACACTTTATTTTTTGTCATTATCCATATGGTAGACCTTTTAATTCAATAATCATAGATATACTATATATTATATACTATAAAAACTTATCCGACTTTTTTTCTCCGGTTCAATCAATGTGTGTGTGCATTGTGAGATTTTTGGTGCCCGATTTAAAGTTTAATGGTCCAGTTCACTTTTATTTTTTCAGATTTATCTCTTATTTTTCCGGACAAGGAGATTACGATGTTTCTTCCTTCTGCTTCTTGATTCTTATTTTTTTTTATAATCACGACTCGTGAGAGAGAACGCGATGAGAGATGTCATGTTTCTTGCAATGGCCCGTTGCTCTCTCTCTTCATTTGTATCATAAGAGAGCAAGTGTTATTGATGAAAGCAGAGTCAGAGCAATGAAAATTAATTTGCCATAGATGTTTGGAGCTGGTCATTGATTTTTTTTTAGGTTGCTAATTCTAGTTCTTCAATTGAGTATGTATATTTTGTATCATGTTTAATCTCTAATGATATCTTTTTGCACATTATTTCATATCACTTTTTGTATCCTTGAGTCTAAACCTTATTGTATGTTTTTTACTGAAAGATTTTTTTTTCAAAAGAACAAGAACTTAAATCTTACTTTGTTAAAAGTTAAAATGGTTGCATTTTATATTTCAAAGCAAAAGCACAACTACTTGGATGTCATTGACCTTAAATATTAATCAAAACTAAATTTTATGTATTTCTAAAGATAGTGGTGAGAATACTTTTATGTATTCCTAAGGGCAATGATGAGAATGCAAATTTTGTCATTATGAATTAAATCATTTGGTGCTATTAGATGACAGATTGTTAAAGAATATTCAAAATAGATGAACTATGTCTAATATTTTATAGTTATATTTGCCAAGATTTTTAAGTTTCTAAATCTGTCTAAGAGTTTGATTCTTTTAAATTTATCGACTTTAAAAATCAAATTCACGTTACCTTCAGCCATCTTCAAATACTTACTTCTAAAAAGTAATTTTACTTTTGAACTTTAAAAATTAATATGACTGACATATTGACAAAATTCAATCACATGTTTTTATGGCATGGTATAATTTTATTTTTTTAATTTTTATTACGTGCGTAGTACATTCCTTCGACTAGTATATATATATATATAATGGGAAATGATCCAACGAGGCCGGCCCCATGGTAAATTGTCATGGGGTCAGGATCTGATCCCTCCATCTCATGGGGAGATGAATTGCATGGGGCTGACCCCATGAGATGGAGGGCTCAGATCCCGGTCCCATGACAAATTGTCATGAGACCGGCCTCATTGGAACATCTCCATATAGACATGTCAGTATAATCTCATATTGGATGGTCATAGACAAATAAAAACATGTTTAAAAAGGACCGTACTCTCTGGCCTCTCCACTGATCCTTGTGTTAAGGGTTTGAGTGGATGGCCCAACAACGTCAATGATATTTGGATGAAAATGCTGCTATCCTTCGACTCGCAACAAGGTCACATGCATGTGGATAATTAAAGCCATCGATCTCCCCAGTGGCGGAGCCAGAAATATTTGAAAGGGGAGAAAAATATAATTACTATAATAAAAATTATTTATTTTCATTCAAGTAGAAGATATTTTACAAGTGCGTTGTTCACGACGGATCTTCATATTCTGAAAATGTTACATTATTGTCTCACTGTCAATACTCTCGAATGTCTCCTTCTCAATATATGTCACAAAATTATCGTTCATCTATTAATCACCACAAAAATTATTTCAGCTTCAAAATTAGGTGCAGTGTTTCCGACGAGTGGGAGCTGACTTTGTATTATATACTCGAGATAATGAATCACAAATATGAACAACTGAGAGGGAGAACCAGGTTAAGCTACTGAGACATGTAAAATCCTCGTGATTGAAAATACACGAAACAAGAATTAAAAAGAAAGACAAAATCAAAGTCCTGAATGAAATATCTTCACCAGGTAAAATCCCATGGTAAAGTCCTATGATTCCAACAAAAGTCATCAAATAGATAACAAGAGAACTGAGCAAGGGAGAAAACTCACCGTATTGACATAGAAGCTCCTCAGAGTGGAGTGGGGTGTAGGGGGGGCGGACGTGCGGATCGGAGAGACCTTCTACAACCCTGCAAATTAACCCTGTGCATAGCCCGATAACTTTTTTTTTTATTTATGCTCAACCATCAAAAAATAACCCTATATAGTTACAGACAAAATTTCTCAGCCGACAGTCGCAATACCTTTTTACGGTTCTACTGTACTGCTTTTATCCTCTTTACCTCTTTTAGGTTTCTATCTTACAAAAAAAAATCTCCATCGTCGATTTACGGTTAAACAACCAACCAATAAATGTGAGTGATAAATATCCACCGTCAATAAATATTTTAACTTAAACGTAAAACCTAGATATTCACCATCGATAGACATCTAATAGGTCCAAAAAACCCAACAGGGGTGGGGGGCAAATGCAAAGAGAGAGAGAGAGAGCGACAGAGAGATTTACCCAAAATAAGGGGGGGGGCACCCCCCCCGGCTCCGCCACTGGATCTCCCCATCGATTTGCTCCCATGCATGCATCCATTTACAGCCCTATAAAAAACACTCCTTCTTCCTCACAAAAGATTGGTAGCAAAGAAACGAGAGATCCATTACACATGTAGACCTTATAAATAACAAAGAGAAACTTCTTCCTCTTCACAATTAACAAGATTGAGACCTTGTCCGCTCTTGATGCCGTACGTGTGGGTTCTTGGCCTCCAACCAAAGGAAACAATATTTAACTACCAGTCCACACCCTTCCACAGGTGCTCCCCCGTGCACCGCCTTCACATCGGGGTTCATGCATGCACCTCGCTCCCTTGCTAGTTTATATATATATATATATATATATATATATATATATATATGGCCAAGTTCACATTATAATTAGAGGTCTTTAATTAATTTATTTATGATGTAGGGGCTTGGTCTGTTGGCTCCTTTTCAAGCAAGGCCAAGGATGGTGGTAGTGCGGGCGGGCGGGCGGGCGGGCACGCGCGCATGCATGCGTGCACGGCCGGCTTGCACCCTCCTTTTGCGAGCACCACTAGGTGGCTCTTGGCCCTTTGGGTGTTTGGGCACACTGCGTGCGTACGTACCCGAAGGCATCCGATCCAAAACGGGCATAGAACAACAGCTATAGAATCCTCGGAGGTGCCGGGCTCCCCGTGTGGCCGGGAGGAACAGGATCCAGGAAGAATGGCCAATGGTGGGGGCCATGAATAGCTGAGTGTTCATGCAAATCATTGCGTGAACAACCTGCAAAAGTCACATGATGATCCACTAATTTTGGCTGCAAATAATATATTATAATGTGGATATAATGAGTTTGGATGTGCATTATATTACTGTTGATGATGTTAATGGGCGTACGATTAGATCAATCATGATCCATGCAAGTATATGTACTGACAATTACGTACATGCATGGGGTGTCATGCATGTTCAGCCCCGTTCACAATCCAAAGAATTTGAGCTCGGTATAAAATCTCCGTTCAATACTAATTAAATAGATTAACTTTGAAGAGAACAACAGTATTCGACTTGACTCGTTTGCGCCCTTTAATTTCTTTTGGGCTATGGAAAAGAAAATCGTTAGGGTCACTTTGATAACGGATTAGGTTAAGGGTGGATGACCTATCCGGGATGACTCACCTGCCCTTAACTCAACCCATTACCAAAGTCGACTTAACCCGGGTGGAGTAACTCATTCCACCTATTTAAGTGGAATGAGTTAATCCTATCCGACCCGGGTTAAAGAAAAAAGTATCAAACAGAGAATAAATCATCTGACCCCGGTTAACCCACCCTAACCTACCTTAATCCGTTACCAAAGTGACCCTTAAGGTGCGCATTCGTGATCTCGGCAAGGTGACAGGAATGCCCTCTGTCTTATTGCCCATGAAGAGTATATTAATGAAGATAACCGCTCTGCCAGTCCTCCTGGCCAGAAGGAAATTAATCTGGTCTCTGGTGGATGTGAAAACAAAAGAAAAATAAATAAGCAAATAAAAGTTGGCAAGTTCGTGTATCATTTGTCATTATCAACTTTGTAAGTTTTATTTTATGTGTAAATGCAAGTTAAATCCAATAACGGAGGATCAAGAATTTATTTAATTAGCTCTTTTCACTTTAACAAGATTTTTGATGTACTTTCAACATATTTTTCGATTCCAAATAATGGGCCGTGAAAATGTTGACCTGCAGAGATAGCCTGTCAGATATACGTCTCAAGGAGTAATTAATTAGTTGGAGTCACATGACTTTTCATCTTCATATATTTTACTCGCAACTAATTATAAGAAACAACTCCTAAATCGTCCCTACATATAAGTGTTATAATATGGAGAAAATAATATACAAAGTCGATGCAATATGACGTCCAATATCATTTAAAAATAAAAGTATGCTTTAGATAATGGAAGCTCCTTCATTCATAGGTAATTAGGCTGTAAGTCAAATGCCTATTGAACCTGAGAGGTGTCTTTGTGGTTCATCACCTCCCTCCATGATATAAGATTATGGATTCTGAAGAGGCGTGATCTCGTGTTGAAGCCTGAGCCGTACGATCTTTGATTGAACACTGATCATTACCACCAATGATGGAGATTCTGCAAGGTAGGAAACGGATCAGAGGAGTCTAGGGTTATGACCTCGGGAAAAATCCTCTGATGCCTAAATCAGCAAACTGATAGAGCGTGGGCGGAAAAGATGTAGGAGGAGTAAGGGGACGGACACAAGATTACTCTCCATCGATAAGTGTGGCTTTGAGTGCTCAGACTCACTTACCTTTTCGGAGGATTTCCTTGAGTTTATATAGTCGCTCGCCCCCCATACTGGAGTCAAGGAAGCCAGAGGGACTAGGGGGCGTTACGTCCTTATTGAGGGCTCTTCATTGCTTAAGGACTCTTGCCCTCCTTTATCCCTTTGAGCTTCCTGCTCCGGGCGGCAACGTAACATCCGCCTAGATAAGCGCCCGGTTGGTAGTCCGAGCGTGGGGCACCCATTTAGGGAGCGCTCGGACTTTTTCGGAGCGGCGGGGGCATCACCGGTCGGGTATGCTCGGATGCCGTTTGGGCTCTTTCCGAACTACAGTTACTCGGACTTCCGGGCCTGGAGGCCACCTAGGAAGTACTGGACCAAGCGATTTGGGCTTCAAAATAAGTGGGTCCGTTAATGGGGCTATCACTTGGGGGAAGTTCGGCCTTGTTGGGTCGGGTTGGACCTAGTTGGGCCGCTCCGGGCCACATATCTTTTGGGCCACTGATTTATCCCTCTCCACTTGCCCCCCATACTCCCGAGCCAAAGGTTGGGCTCAGAGAGTAGAGTATAATCGGACTGTATTTGTGGCTCAGTCGGGGATTGGCCGTTGCGAACTGTCCCAATTTTAAAGTTTAGGGGCCATTTAATATGGCTGTCATAGTGCATGGGGGCTCGGGCATGATGATGATGTACCCGAATCGGTTCGGGGGTGCCATCCTTGGAGTTCGAAACATCGCGGCGATTCTTCTTAGGGCTGTTGGGTCCTATAAGTAGCTTACATGCTTGCGCCTTATGTTTCCTTCATTTAGGGCATTTCCCTTCATTGTGTTCGCGGATTCGCAGCGAGATCTATGCGCTGGGAGAGCAGCCAAAGGGAGCGAGAGATCGCGAAAGCCTTTGCAGAGTTAGCAGAGGTAACGGCGGCGGCGATCCGTCAGCTTCCCCCCTCCCCTGCCAGCTCATCCGATTCCGACATCTCTTCTTCTCCTTCCCGTTCTTCCATGGTGGAACACGATGTAGAGGTCGAAATTCAGGAGTTCGAGCAAGGGGCGGGAGGCCCAGGACCCGCGCCTAGCCATCATCTCCGTAGTTACCTGACTGAGTCTAAGGTGAAGGAGCTCGAGGTCCGCTTCAAGTTGCCGTGGTGGTACTTCTTCTCTCCAGCCAGACCGCATGAGTCTAGTCTAGATACCCGATCGGGCCTTTTCTGTACCTTCCTTCTAGCCTGGAAGTGTGGCTTCCGTCTTCCTCTCCACCCCTTTGTTGTATTCCCCACCTTCTCTTTTCTAGTGAAGCTTCCGTCTCCTTCCTTGTTGCCGTCCTCTAGTGAAGCATGGAGGCTGACGATGAAGATGGAGGCTTTTACGGTTGCTGGGGCACTTGGGCTACTTTGGTGTGGAAGAATGGAAGACGGCTGGGCGGACAACGTGGAAGAATGGGAGACGTGTGAGGCGTTCCTCTATGACTTCCAGGCTGCCGCCCACAGACGGAGGGGGATGGCTCGAGAGAGGAAGGCATTCAACACCATTCGCCTATCTCTCTCCCTCTCCTCTCCTCCCCTCCCACTCCCTATACCCCAAAGGAGTGTTCAAATATTTTTTGTTCTTCTTTTTTCCTGCTTCTTTTTGCCCGCTCCATCAATTCTCGATGGAGCTTTTTCTTGTTTTCTACCAAGTTGGTAGTCGGGCAGGCCTCTCTTGTTTTTCTTTACTGATACCATCTTTTCTTGACTACCCGAGCAGATTAAGTTAGCCGCCTTACTACTTGAGCCATTTTCCACACTGGGTGGAGTCAATGGCTCGGTCTGAAGCTGTTAACTTTGTCCGCACCGAGCTATCAGTTTATGTTGTATCGATTTTTCTTTTTTCGTAATATTGAACTGGCTACGACCTATCTGATGTACAAAAACTTTTGATGCAATAAAAATGAGAGTTGCTATCTTCATTGATTTCTTACATGCATGTATGGATGGGCTCAGAAATAGACTTTTCGTAATGTTGGAGCATTCCAAGTCCGAGAAATTGGTGTTCCTTCCATGGTAGATAACCGGTAAGCTCCTTTTCCGAGCGTCTCGACCACTCGGTAAGGGCCTTCCAATTAGGGGCTGGCTTTCCCGCCGCCTCCAATGGTCAAGAGGCTTCGGCCTTTCTCAGAACGAAATCTCCTGGTCGAAACTGCCTATCTCAGACCCAAGCGTTGTAGTAGCGAACCATGCGACGCTGGTACTCTGTGGCTTGGATCCGCGCAATCTCTCGTATTTCATCCGCTAGGTCTAAATTTTCCATTAACTTCTACTCGTTTGACTCGGGCAAGAAGTTGATGACTTAAAAATAAGGGCTGCCGATCTCCAGTGGAATCACAGCCTCGGTACCATATACCAATTGGAACAGAGTTTCACCAGTGGCACCTGTTGGAGTGGTTCAATACGACCACAGTACGCTAGGCAATTCCTCGAGCCAATTATCCTTAGCTTTCCTGAGCATGGTTTTGATGCCTTTGAGGATAGTTTTGTTGGAATTCTCGACCAGTCCGTTAGCCTATGAAGTCCCGCGATCAACGACACCCAAGAGGGGGGGTGAATTGGGTGATTATAAAATTTAAGAAACTTTTACCTGATTTATAGGAATATGATAAAACGTCAACTGAGAAATTCAAATCTATTTAATTTCAAGTTAGATCTATCAAAATTTATCTCCAAGATAGTTCTTGGTACTAAGCGGAGGTATGAATCAGGGATTCTACTCACGCAAAGTGCTATTGACCTGACAGGAGTGATCTTGTCAATTCAAAAGCACCTTTTGATATACCCAAGATCTATTTAGTGAAAAGATCAATTATGCTAGATCTAAAAGATCAAATTCGGAAGAACAATATACACGAACAATCACACAGAATGGAGGTAGAAGAAATGAGCCAAATCACACAATTCAAACCACAAGGCACACGAAATTTTAATGTGGTTCGGATGCACCGTCAGCAACCTACGCCCACCCCTCACCAAAACCCGGTGAGGCTTCACTGTTGGAAACCAGCACAGAGATAAATCCCTAGCACGGAGACACTCTCCAACCACACACACAGGACGACACCTGCACACACACACACACGTGGACACGCCCCAACACACACACACGGCGATGAGGTCTCCAACACGATCTGACAATCGGATCAACAACACACACACACACACATGCTGCAACAGATGCAGCACTCTACACACTTGTACAACTGGATTTGGATAGATCCACACACACACATGCAGATCTAAGAAGATCCACATACACATACGGATCTGAACAAGGCAACACACACGACCACGGATCTGAATCGATCCACACACACACTGATGTTTGCAGATGACAATGAACAAGACTTGAAGCTCAAAACACAATAATAGATGAAGCACAAAAGAAAAACTCTTGATTTAGGCTCCCCTGAATGTATGATGCAGATCTTGAGCAGATCTAGCTTCTTCACTTGATTGGAGATTGGTTGGCTTCAGATAGAGCTTGAAAAGCTTGAGGATTGATGAATAAATCTTCCACGAATTACTGTTCACGGAGCTACAGTAGTTCTTCCTTCCCTTGGCAGCCTCTCCTTCAATCCTTCTTGTGATCCCCCTAGAGTTTCTTACCCTTAAGAAGTAATTTTATATGTCTTGGGTTGGTCAAGGAACCTCCCCAGACATAGATCCATGAATCCTACCGGATTAGGAGGCTAAAGGACTGAAAAGTCCACAAAGGGGGCTTGAACACGTTGGTGAAAAATAAGGTCAAAGAAGGCTGCATCGGGGAGTTCGGTCGACCGGAGGTAGGCGGTCAGTCGACCGGACTGTAAAAACTATTCATTTTTTATCTCTGGAAATTTATGTCGACCGACTCATGCCCTTAGGTCGACGGAACTGTAAAAAACTATTCATTTTTTATTGCTGGAAAAATTGGTCGACCGGCCCCTATCCGTTGGTCGACCGAACTGTTGAAAACCTGCAAAAACGAGTTGTTAGCCCAATGAAACATATCCATATGACAAGAGCTTTATGTCATCATTTAATCCATTCATTTTTGGGTTTGATTTAAGTTAGTTTATGCATTTGGAAAGCTCAAAACATTTGAGCATTCTCTCATTACATGGCCTTAAACACGTTCAATGCTCACTCTTGAAGATTATGCATGAAATGCGTTTATGAACAATACAAAAGACCTATTGAACCGTCATTTGCAAACCACATTCAAGCCATGCAACCATTTCAATGAAAAAGCATCTTCCAAATCAGTTTCTACCAAGACTTATGTGAAATTCTTAAGCACATTGTAAACTTCAAATGCCACGAATGAAGTGTATTAAGGAGAGCGATGTGAAATGCACATGGTGAGATCGATGCTATGACAAAGTAAAAATCTTACCAATGGTTTTTGATAGATTAGACATGACATATACCACCTGTTTTAGATTGTAGAAAGTAATGTGCTTATCCACACGTTTGTTTTACCTTCCAAGCGACCACCATGAGATTTGATCCTATAATTCAAAATAGTCAAAGTTAATACATCATGAGTTGCATCATGAGTTGCATAAAGACTTTGTTCATTCAGAGTAGGCTTTGAAACCTCTTGTACAACCAACAATTTCAACCAAGAATCAAGACTATATAGCCATGCATTTAACTAACTTGTTTGAGCCTCAAAAGTCATTTGCCATCTCAACCATATTTGAACATCAAGAACATGTGCACGCAAATATAAAGTTTAGTTATCATTAAAAATACATGCAAGACATATACAACAATCTCCCCCTTTTTGATGATGACAAACTTTATGACTGACACAGACAGATCAGATTCTTCTCCCCCTTTGACATGATAAAAAAGTGTGAGGAAGGCGATGATGTTCTAATTTCAGTAAGCATATTCATAAATCAATAAGGGCCCACGTCAGAATTGCAAATGAGACAATAGCAAAATAAGGATACGGTGATCAAAACATGTTGATTCTTTATGATTCCAATTGTTGATAATGGAGACAGGAAGATGTGTAGACTTAAAAGTTGCAGACCAAGATTCACAAATCAAGAAGATACCATTCAAAGTCAACAACCCATGTAGCAAGTGTAAAGAATTTGAAGTCCATTCAATTTTTTTGATTTCTATTATTTTTGTAGATTTTTAAATTTTTAGTTTCCTTGTGAAATGCATGAAAACTGAATGCATACAAATGATGACACATAAATGATTTTCTTGATTTTCAATTTTTCAAGTTTTTTTTTAATTTTCTATTGAAATGCATAGTGCTAGATGCTTACAGATGACGACATAAACATACATGCAATGCAACTAAGCAGGTATAAGAAAGATGCATGAGAGTCATAACAATCGGAATGTACATGTGTAGTACATAGGAGATTGTACAATCATATAGGAGATTCATGCAATTGCTAAAGTAGTCAATCGATTTTCTGAATACATAATAAATCAAATTTCCAGATGTGTAAGTGAGTAACATGAAAAACGATAGTTGCAATATGGATATTCAGATTTTTAAGACAACATAATGAGACATTTTACAGACTGTACTTCAATTTTGAGAACAGCATATTGGAGGCTACGCTCTACCTCAATAATTTTTCATATCAAAATTTTTAATGATTTCACAACGACAAATAAAATTTTTCTAAGAATGATCAGTTTCAAATAATTCATTTTTACGCGAGTAGACACATGGAGCTCATGCCAGAATCCCCGGTTACTCAGAATATTGAACCATTTCACTTCATTTTGAACAGAGGTACTTTAGTCAACACTTTTCAGAAATGAACCACATCACGTCTCAGGTGACGTGCATCCAATTTACTTAGTGAGACCAAGCATTACTCTGCCTTTCATCTTGTCACAATTCTTTTCACAAAGATAAGTAGGCAACTTTTTCCTCAACTGCCTCTTCAACATACATGCAGCAAGTTTAATATCTCTAGAGTGTTGAAAGAAAATTCATATATCCTTATGTTTAACACTCATTTTCACATATTGTGCAAGAAGTGTGCGAATTTGATTCAGCATGTATACCGAAAATTTTATGAACACATAACAGTGTAACTCCCCCTAAATAGATGCACTTATCAAATATTTACTTCCCCTAAGTGTATGACATGAAGCATTCTAGTAATGACTCAATTGCAACATTATTAAGCAAGAAATATGAGGTCTTAGAAATTTTAAGGATGGGGGTGAATAGCATATATAACATGCTAGCACACAATGGGATGTAATGCAAAATGTAATGTGATGCAAGATTTCAGATTTTCATTTGAATGAACTAAATGTATCTATGCATGAACTCGAATGCATGCAACCTATAACAACATGAGAATGAAATGCAAGATACAAACGTTTGTTTTTCAAACTATTTTGGCAGATTCCACAAGAAGACATTCAGTGTCAGATTATGGACCACAAGTATTTTCCATCTCATGACTTTTATGAGCAAGGGTGCAGAAATGATCAAAATTAAGTAATGTAATCCAATTGTTTTCAGCAATGTTCAAAAGTAGATTTTCGGTTGCATTTCAGAAGTTTCAAACACCATTCATAAGACATTCAAATTTGAAGTATTGATATGAGGTGGAGGGGAAGGTCCGAAGGCCAAATTCATGCATAGTGAGAGTTTTCAGGTGGACGTAATCCACCTTTCTACTACACACCATTTTAGATACCAGCTACGCAGTTAAGCTCAAGTGTGATCCAAGACATGCAGTTCCAATCAAGAATTGTTCAAATAATCATTTGGACAGGCACAGCATAGTAGAGGGACAGCAGTTCAAGATTTTTAGACTTAATTCCTGTCATAAGAACAATACCACCTAATGCCATAAGCTAATGCATGAAATTTCATTTCCATAGCAAAAGGTTGAGTTACCTTAGTTCAGCAGGCAGTACCATATCCCTTCAAGCACCAAAATCACTAACCTCATGAAGGCCAGTATTTCAGATTTTTAGTTTCTTACCTTGGCCTTGAGAATCCCTTGTTTTTATCAATTTCTTCATTGCCCTCAAGTCACTCCTGTAATCAAAGTCCTCATTTTGCAGATTTTGGATACCCAAACCTTCTTGGGTCCCAGATGGCTAGAATGAGCATTCAATTTCTTTAAAGCATTCATTTCATCAAATTTCATCCAAGAACAATCGTCAAGGCATAACCAAATTCACCACAATAATGACAGTAAATCGAAGAATTCAGATTTTTCTTGTAAAGGTGAGCATGGTGTTTTTTTTGTGGGTTCACAGAATTGTTATCATTTTTAGCATAAAACTGTGTCCTATTTTCTTTCCAACATTGTGACACATGGTGTCCTAGCTTTTTGGATGACAGTTTTAACATCCATTTTAAGATGATTTTAAGGTTCAGTGATCAGGTGTTGTGACAGGAGAGTCCGGACTACTTCTAATCAAGCAGTCGGTGCAATAGATTCATCAAAATCACTACCCGTCTTCTGGTAGCAGTTGAGGGAATTCACATCATCTTTATCCTTGCAATATACTCCTTCAGTTGACTCAAGCTTGGCCGTGACTGGCCCAACATCACCTAGATTTTTGGGAGTATGATTTGCATCCAAAGTTGAAGAGATTTGATTTGTCAATTTTGATTCGGATTTATTAACAATGACATGAAGAGTTCCCTTAACAACTAACATCCCCTTAAGAAGCTCTAGACTTAATGCATATCTCAAATGTGAACCTAAATACTAAGTTGATATGATGAATCTGGTGACTCCCCCTCAATGTGTGCATGACTGTGAGATGTTCAGTAAAATTCTAATGCCATATGCAGCCTTTAAGTACTTGACTCATAGTACTGGGCGGAGAACTTAGATCCGAAGATCACCTCACGCATGGTGATAGTTTCCAGACAAGCTTAACCTGTCTTTTCACACGTCATTATTCGATATACTATGCAGTCATGGATGTGATGAAGGGAAGAGAATTGTAATGCATTATGACATGAGTTCACAATGTTGAACTTTTGCAAGATAGGATGTGAAGGCATATGATAAACTCAATGTATGCAGTGAAGGTTAATTTGAAGGTTTCCAAACTCTTCTTCAACAATATGCTATGTGACAAGTGATATGCACAGAGATGTGCAACTGACTGTGAATGAAATGCATGTACAGACATATGCATGATCACATAACCATTCAGCACACAGATATATGCATGATCACATAACTATTCAGCACAATATGAATCAAGACATGACACAATTACTGGAGAGAGTAAGAGGGATATCACATGAGTATTCATATTTCAGTTTTTGATTTTTCTTTTAACCTGACTTATGTCGCTTGGCCCATGTGCCTTACCTTCTTAACTGAAAATATATTCCACACTTCATATTCTCATGGCGCACCTACAAAATAGATTTCTCAATTTACATTCTTAGGTACCCAAACTATCTTGAGTCCTTGTGGGTTAGAAGGAAAATTGGCACGTGACTTCCACTTTTTGATAGCGTTCAATTCATCACTTTTTCTTAGAAAATAATCATGCTTAACATGCCCAGATTTGCCAGAGAAATGGGAGGAAGCACATGGGATCATTGTTTTTCTTCTCATTGGCTCGACCAGTTTGTGTATGTGAGCATGATGTGTTGAATGAAAACTCTTTTTCTTCATTAGCAGCCACCAGTGTGAAATTGTATGACCTCTTTTACCACAGTGATTACAATGCATGGAAGATTTTATGATAAATGATTGCTTTGCATTTTTGAGATCAACTCTGTTTCTACATGCTCTCAAGTTATCATTTTTCATAATGAGACAGTCATGCATCATGTGTCCAAGTTTTTCACAGTAGAGACAAGAAGCATTTCTTTTCTTGGATGGATGGTGTTTCACATGAATATTTTTAGCATGCACATTTTGGACATTCACACTCTTTTTCAGATTTGGTTGAGTTTAACATAGTGTGTTGCTGGGAGTTAGATTTTGAGGTGCTGGGTGTACATGTGTTATGAATAAATGAAGTGTGTAACTTACTTTCAAATTTCTTTTTGTTCACAGGATTAAATCTTAGCCCTTCTCTTTGAAAGTTCACTTTCGTCCCCAACAATTTGTCCAGGTTTTCTTGATCATCCACGAATCTAGACAGTGAATTTTGTAATTCCTGGATTTCACTTTCTAAAGATGTGATGTGCAGTTGAGTGTTGGCAAGTTCTTCTTCACAAGTAGCAAGACTGGCATTCAACACATCATTGGTTTTCTAGAGACATTCAACTTCTTGTTTTATTTCATCCACATCTTCACACTCATCCAAAACCACAGATTTTCCTTTTTCTAGAACCAACAATCCTTCAGAAATGGCCATGTTCAATTCTTTCAGTTTTTCATTTTCTCTTGCAAGCTTTCTATCATGAACAAGTTCATTTTGACCATTATCCATTGAACTTATTTTCTCTCTCAGCTCTTTATTTTCATTTCTCAAGGAAGAAATTTGATCTTTGTGAAATTCAATGTCGAAGACATGAGCCTCAATCAATTCCTCTAAATGTGAGCATTTTTTACGAGAGGAATCATAGTTATTTTTTTCAACATTCTTTTTTAATTTTTTATTTTCAGATTTTAGCTTCTTATATTTATTTGTAAGCTCATCGTATGCAACCAATAGATCATCAAGAGATATATTTTCAAAATATGAATTTACCTCCAAGGGTGATCCATTCTGCAGATCATTGCCATGATCACTCGTGCCTGCCATAAGATATTTGTCTTCATGCTCTTCCTGGAAGCCGGCTAAGCCATCCAATATGTCCTTTGCGAAGCTGCAACAGGAGACAAAGGGAAAACTATTAGCATTAACTGCGACAGTGAATAAACATAGAACCAAGTAATTTTGATCATGTTTGAACTTATAATCTACAGTCCATACAGATTTGTCTTTAGGTAACTCACAAGGACCATATGAAATAAGCTTCCATAGCTTAAGATCGTATGAGTTGACTAGACTGCACATTCTTCCTAACCACAAATCAAAGTTAGAACCATCAAACACCGGTGGAGAATTCAAGGTGTACATTTTGGTAGTCATTGATCTAGATCTCTCTAGATTGTTAAATCTATGAAAAATCGAGCCTTAGCTCTGATACCAATTGAAGTCCCGCGATCAACGACACCCAAGAGGGGGGGTGAATTGGGTGATTACGAAATTTAAGAAACTTTTACCCGATTTATAGGAATATGATAAAACGTTAACTGAGAAATTCAAATCTATTTAATTTCAAGTTAGATCTATCAAAATCTATCTCCAAGATAGTTCTTGGTACTAGGCGGAGGTATGAATCAAGGATTCTACTCACGCAAAGTGCTATTGACCTGACAGGAGTGATCTTGTCAATTCAAAAGCACCTTTTGATATACCCAAGATCTATTTAGTGAAAAGATCAATTATGCTAGATCTAAAAGATCAAATTCGGAAGAACAATATGCACGAACAATCACACAGAATGGAGGTAGAAGAAATGAGCCAAACCACACAAATCAAACCACGAGGCACACGGAATTTTAATGTGGTTCGGATGCACCGTCGGCAACCTACGCCCACCCCTCACCAAAACCCAGTGAGGCTTCACTGTTGGAAACCAGCACGGGGATAAATTCCCAACACGGAGACACTCTCCAACCACACACACAGGGCGACGCCTGCACACACACACACACACGGGGACGCGCCCCAACACACACACACACGGGGATGATGTCTCCAACACGATCCGACAATCCGATCAACAACACACACACACACGCTGCAACAGATGCAGCACTCTACACACTTGTACAACTGGATCTGGATAGATCCACACACACACATGCAGATCTAAGAAGATCCACGTACACATACGGATCTGAACAAGTCAACACACACGACCACAGATCTGAATCGATCCACACACACATTGATGTTTGCAGATGACAAAGAACAAGACTTGAAGCTCAAAACACAATAATAGATGAAGCACAAAAGAAAAACTCCAGATTTAGGCTCCCCCTGAATGTATGATGCAGATCTTGAGCAGAGCTTGCTTCTTCACTTGATTGGAGATTGGTTGGCTTCAGATAGAGCTTGAAAAGCTTGAGGATTGATGAAGAAATCTTCCACGAATTATTGTTCACGGAGCTACATTAGTTCTTCCTTCCCTTGGCAGCCTCTCCTTCAATCCTTCTTGTGATCCCCCTAGGGTTTCTTACCCTTAAGAAGTGTTTTTATATGTCTTGGGTTGGTCAAGGAACCTCCCCAGACATAGATCCACGAATCTTGCAGGATTAGGAGGATAAAGGACTGAAAAGTCCACAAAGGGGGCTTGAACATGTTGGTGAAAAACAAGGTCAAGGAAGGCTGCATCGGGGAGTTCGGTCGACCGGAGGTAGGCGGTCGGTCGATCGGACTGTAAAAAACTATTCATTTTTTATCATGTGGATGTCAAAAAAATGTCGATGAGGATCATACGGCAAGCACGCCTCGACACTCGAGAGCAAGCCGAAGATGGAAACACCGAATAAACCTCATACCTTGCCCGATCAAGACGAGGACTCGCTTGGTGGACCACTAGCCGATGAGAGAGCCCCCGGGCGGAAGATACGGCCACAACTCAACAGCCGGCCGTGCCGAGAGCTGAATCAAAGAAGAGCCGGGAACTCCAACACAGTCTCGGCATGCACCGGAAGGCACGCAAAGTCTTGAACCGCAGCCCAAAGACTACGAATGAAACATCATGGATGCCATGCATCGCAACCGGAACATTCTGGGAATGTCAACATTCATATAAACGGCCGCGACTTCGAGAAGAATCCGTTCGGTGCTTAAAACGGCACGGAAGGGCCTTAAAGTGGCGCGCCTTAAAACGGCGCACCCCTTTGCTTAAATGGCGCGCCCCACCTTATGCTCTAATACAAGCCCACCTTGCTTTCGTTAAAACGGCGCCACTCCTGTTTATGCTAAAACGGCGCGCTCCCGTTGGAGGGCCGCCCCTTTGAATGCACTAAAACGGCGCCATTTTAACCCCTCATTCTCAAAGCCCACAGTAGACTATTCTCTGAAGCGTTTCCCCGGCGCGCAATCAACCCATCCCGTCATCAGTCCGATCCCCTGTTTTCGGGCGCAAACAAAGAGAACTTACCTGAAATGGCCAGGCCTTCTGCGTCCAACCAACGTGCAACCGCCTGAGCTCCTCAAGCTCCCTGAATGGCAATCTTTGAGCTCCGCACCAAATGTCGCTTCCCCGCCGGTCACCGTCGGCCAATCTCGTGGAGGCACCATGCCTACTCTATCAACCTCTCCACCTGTAGGCCACTCGAGAGCTTCAGACACGGAGGGGGACGAGAAGAATGGAACGAAAGGGAAGGGGGATTCAGAGACTTCTTCCCCCACCTCCATATATATGTAACGAACCCGTCAAAAAAAAGGAGACGGGGTGCTCTCGGCTGTGTGCAATAGAGAGAAGAAGAAAAAGAGAGGAGGAAGCTCCAGTCATCCACGCCGACAAGGTGAAGAAAGAAAGAGAGAAGACCACCCGAAGAGAAGAAGAGTCTCGTCCTCGCGCCTGTGAGTGAAAGAGCGAAAAAGTGAGAGTGAGTGGGGGGGGGGGAAGTGGCCCGTGCTCTCTCTCTTCCTCCCCTATCAATGTATTCCCCCTCTTTTCCCTTGGAATGTTCCCTTTTCTTTTTCTTCCCTTGAGAATGAAAAGAATGGGTTCTCTAATCATGCGTAGTCTTCCACTGTTGTGATCTCTTCCCCTTCCTCCTTCTCCTCATCCAGGGCTCTTCGAATCATGCTCCTCCGTAGCATGGCCTTCGAAGGAGTTCATCGACGGATGAATATTCACTGCCCTTGTGGTGAACACTTGCCCCGCTTCAAAGATTCATCGCCCGTGAGTCGTGGTCGCTCTTGAAGGCTAGCCCTCGAGCGCTCCACACTCACACATGGGTTCGGACCGCCGTGAGGCCACTCCAATTTTTGAGAGTCTACCCCGGAGCAATCCGAGTGGTGACTTTCCTTTACCTCTGGCAAGTCCCGGTCCGGGGGAGGTGCTGCCGGATTTTCGCCAGGGGTAAGAACGCCTGAGAACAAACCACCTCCGAGAACAAGAACAACATGTAGTAAGCTATGTGAGTCAAACCCCTCGAACGAACACTTAAGCATTCATGCTAATTCCTCTTGATAAGCAACTAAAATGATTAAGCCCCCTCTTCACCAACTTAATCCACCAAACAAATGAACAAACGGATCATTAACCCAACCTGCAGGTGAAAGAAAAGAAAACACACAGTCAAAGTAATAAACCCTCGGGAGAGGCTAATCCGGCGCGGCCACTGTCACACCGCGCCGTTTTAACCCCCCTCACAATAGCCCCATCACCTTCTTTGGATGATAAACGGCGCGCCCATTTCCACTGCATATCTTCTATTCCGGCGCGGCCAATTCCGGCGCGCCGCTGGCCGCGCCGGTTTAACCTCTCAAAACCATTCCCTTTATCACACACGGCACGCCCCTCTCCTCTATACATCTCAAACCCCCCCACTTGTTCATCCCATACCCGGCGCGCCCCATATCCATCTTTCATCCGGCGTGCCCTCCATTGGCATCCTAATCCGACGTGGCCTTAACCGGCGCGCCCTCCTCTTTGAGCCTCAATCTGGCGTGCCCCTCTTCTTGGCCTTAATCCATCGCGCCCCCTCTCTTGGGTCCCTTATCCGGCGCCCTCCTTTAGACCCTTAAAATGGCGCGCCTGCTTAATACAAAAGGGGAATAAACAAGCAAAAATAATAATAAAAGGGTCAATCATGTTAATAAAAGAGACTCCATCGTACGTGCCTTAATCAAATTTTTGTTCCGGGGGCGCTGCCCCCTTGACCCCTGCGACTTGACCGGGCAGGTCGAACCCCGCGACCTGACCACGTAGGTCGATCCGCGTGCGAGGCCGCACGTTGGCGAGTTTGGGCTTCACACTTAACAATTCACTCCCATGGACTTGGTGCAAAGAGAAAATCAATGATGCCTTGTGGTATCGGACGTGGACCTCGGAACCCCCGACATGGTCATGATCCGAACACGTCTCGGGCCAATAGTTCGTTAACTCGACCCACTTCTCCCGGGATCTAATCCCGCAACCCCACATTAAACTTGTCATGTCTACGGCAGACATTCTCACGATTTTATCATCATCTTCGATGCTTCAAACGTGGACTCGCGTCCGAACAATGAATGGTCCGACCGTGACCGACATGCACGTATACCTTGGAACCTTCGTTCCCCCGAACTGTGTGTGAAGAGAAAAGCAATGACGCCCCATGGCATCGGACGTGGACCTCAGGAACCCCGTTATGGCCATAGTCCTAAACCATCTCGGGCCAATAGTTCATCAGCTTGACCCACCTTTATCGGGATCCAATCCCGCATCTACATTAAACTTGACGTATCCACGGCAGACATCCGTACAGCTTTGTCATTATCTTTGATGCTTCAAATGTGGACTCTCGTCCGAACATTGTATGGTCCGTTAGTGACCGACATATATCCCGGGATCTAATCCCGCGTTTGCATTAAACTTGTCATAATCACGGTAGGTATTTGTACGGTTTGTCACCGTCTCTTACACTACAAACACGGATCTTTTTCAGAACATAGAGTGATCCATGAGTGACCGACAAAATCTGAATGGGACGAGAAGGCTCTCGTCATCCCCGGACCCTTTGCATGGGAATATCAATAAGGCCTCCGTGGGCCATGCTTAGACCTCGGGTCCACCCCGATCATGGTCATTGCCTGACCCATATCCTTGGCCTATAGCCCGCTCTCTTCGAATGCATATTGGTTTTCATATCTGGTCCCAGGACATCCTCCCGTTGCCCTCTTGGCACCGGAAATATTGATGATGCCCACGCAAGCCCGACTTCAACCGCGGGGGCCCACCGCAGTATGGTCGTAGCTTGATCTCGCCCCGGGCCAATAAACTCGCTGATTTCCGATCACTCTAATCAAGATTCAACCGAATGTCTCCTATCCCTTTGAACAATAAACTTGACGTACCCCGACATACATATGCTCCAGTTTTCCCCATGACGATCACGATTTTCTGAGGCCGGACGCTCGTCCGAATATCAAAATGGTCCCTTGAGTGACCGACATATTTCGAATGCTTGCTACCCTAGACATCGGGTTTTCCGACCGATTCGAGACCGCTATCGGCTTGTTTCTCTCGATATAGTTTCCTGGCCATGAGGTCCTGATTCCCAACTCTTAATCAATGGTGTTCCCCTCTCCGAGGGGATGTAAATGACGCCGTGGCCTTTACGGCGCGGCAGTTTCTGGTCCCGACACGAACCACACAAACGTCTGATTAGTCAGATCGAGCGCACAATAGATCGTCACTTTGTGACTGGCATGCCCACGCACTTAATAAACCCAATAAACAAATAAATAATGATTTGAAAAAAAAAGTGCGTCCACAAGTCTGGCACGCCCGGTGGGACTTGAACCACCCTTCATCTATTCGCCGGGATTCAGGGCCTCATGGCCTCCTAATAAACGATGTTTGTCTGCTTTGATGAATTGCAGGTGCTGTCTTTGTTAGCCCTATGAGGAGAAAAGCCGGACTAGGCACAATTATCTTTGTGGCCTCGGGGATGCTACTCCGAGGCATATGCAGCTTCCAGGAATCATGAAGGCCGCTAAAAGAAGAAAGAAAAGAAAAAAAAAGAAGAGAAAGAATTGGCGAGAGAGGGTTGTACGGCCATATCCATCGAGACCCGTGCTGAATAATGATTACCACTGTGGGATTGATGCGGTGGAGCAAACCACTCATCCCCTCCCTGAAGGGGTGAGCGCTCTCCTGCGCACCCACCTTGGTCTATTACACCAAAAAGGGAAGAGAAGAAAAGAAAGGACAAAAAGAAAAGAATTGGCAAACATCGCCGACCAAGAGAACAAGAAGAAGGCTGGCATCCCGCCCGACTATAGGAGGGTCCAAGTCCATGGTGCAATGCCCTGGCCCATTCCACCTTCCTGCTGCCCCTATCTGGCATAAGACGGCCCCTCAAGTGACTGCTCGAAGATCCAACAAACCGCAACTCTAGCTTGACGAACTTCTCCCAGCTATAGGGAATGCTTTATAGCAATGAGGCCGAGCATGGCCACGAATCTAGAAGAGAGCATTCATCCACCCCGCCTTGGGGGCACATGAAGCCAAGAAACACACCCCCGTCTTGGGGGTATTTGAAGAAGAAGCATACCTCGCCTCGAGGGCCTAGAAGCTATAAAGAACACGCCCTGACTTAGGGGCATATGAAGAGAAGTCCACCTCGGCTTGGGGGCATGTGAAGAAGAAACAAACCCTGCCAGTGGGGGGATAGAAGCCATGAAGAACACACCCCGACTTAGGGGCATTTGAAGAAGTTACATCCCGCTTTGGGAGCATAAGAAAGAGAAGAATACACCCTGTCCTTGGGACGATTGAAGAAGAAACATATCCCGCCTGGGGGCATAGAAGCCATTAAGAATACGCTCCGGCTTAGGGGCATTTGAAGAAGCTACATCCCGCCTTGGGAGCATAAGAAGAGAAGAATACACCCCGACTTAGGGGCATTCGAAGAAGGAATACGTCCCGACCTCGAGGTCCATGAAGCAACATATATATATCCCCCCCCGGGGGCATCTGAAGCAGAATAAACAACATTCCCCGGCTTAGGGGAGCATATGAAGAAAGGAATACACCCCGATATGGGAGCACATAAGCAAAGAAGAAGAGTTCACCCCGCCTCGGGGGCATAAGAAGCAAGAATTACACCCCGCCCTGGGGGCATATGAAGCAACATACACCCCACCTGGGGGCATAGAAGCCATAGAGGAGACTCCCCGGCTCAGGGGCATCCGAAGAAGAAGCATGCCCCACCTGGGGGCATAGAAGCCATAAAGAACATACCCCACCTGGGGCACAGAAGCAAGGAGACAGAATACACCTCCACCCGGGGGCACCGAAGCAAAGAGGCATACATCCCGACCTGGGAGCACATGAAGAAAGAATATACCCCAACTTAGGGGCGTCAGAAGAAGAAACATACATCCCGATCCAGGGACATAAGAAGCAAGAGAATGCGCCCTGTGAAAAGAGTACAAGAAACATGAAGAATGTACCCCAGCCTGGGGGCACAAAAAAAATACACTTCACCCTTGGCGCATAAGAAGCAGAAGGACCTACCCCAGCCCGGGGGCACAAAAAATACACTCCGCCCTTGGCGCATAAGAAGCAGAAGCATCTACCCCTACCCGGGGCACGGAAGCGAAGAGACATACATCCCGGTCTGGGAGCATACAAAGAAAGATATACTCCGCCCAAGCAGCATTTGAAGAAACAACATACCCTGCTTTGGGGGCACAGAAGCCGTAAAGAGATACACCCCCGCCTCAAGGGGGCATAAGAAGCGAAAGATACAGCCTCGTGCCGGGGACATATGAAGAGAAGCACTCCTCCGCCTTCAGGGGTAGAAGAAGCAGAATTCACCCCCGCCACGGGGGGTATAAGAAACAAAAGACACGCCCCGTACCAGGGGCTTATGAAGAAGAAACATACCCCGCCTGGGGGCATAGAAGCCGTGAAGATTATACCCCGGCTTGGGGGCATTTGAAGAGAGCTACACCCCACCTCAGGGGGCATTAAAAAAAACACACCCTGGTCTGGGGACATAGAAGCCATGAAAAAATACACCCCGCCTGGGGGCACAGAAGCGAAGAGGTAAAACACACCCCTCAGGGGGGGCACATACCAAATAAAGCTACACCCCAACCTGGGGGCACATTAAGAGAAATACACTCCAACGCGGAAGCAGTAATGAGAAAAGAAGAGCAGAATAAAGAGAAAGAATACACATGAGGCAGACGTGGTCTTTGAGCCCGTCTCATCACACAAAAGAAGAGAAGAAAAGGAAGAAAAGACGCATGAGGCAGACATGGTCTTCGAGCCCACCTCATCACGTAAAAGAAGAGAAGAAAAGAAAGAAGAGACAAATGAGGCAGACGTGGTCCTTGAACCTGCCTCTTCACACAAAAGAAGAAGAGCAGAACCAAAAGAAGACACATGAGGCAGACGTGGTCCTCGAGCCTGCCTCATCACACAAAAAGAAGAAAAGAAAAGAAAGACAAGATACATGAGGCAAACATGGTCTTTGCACCCGCCTCTCCACATGAAAGAGGAAGAGAAGAAGATAGGGAAGAGTCGTGAGGCAAACATGGTCTTTGCACCTGTCTCTCTACAAAAAAGAAGAGAATATAAAAAAGAGACATGAGGCAAATATGGTATTTTCACCTGCCTCTCCATAAAAGAAGAAGAGAAGAAAAGAAAGAAAGAGTCTCGAGGTAGACGCGGTCTTTGCACCCGCCTCTTCACACAAAAGAAGAAGAGAAGAAGAGAAAGAAAGAGTCCCGAGACAGACGCGGTCTTTGCACCTGCCTCCCCACACAAAAGAAGAAGAGAGGAAGAGAAAGAAGAGTCACGAGGTAAACTTTTACATCCGACCTTCAGCCATCCAACAAATAGACCCCTCTTGAAGTTGGCGTCACGGCCTCTCATCCAAACTGACAAAACCTTTCACCAGTGGGGCGTTAAACCGACTAAACCTTTCGCCAGCGGGGTGTTAAACCGATTAAACCTTTCGCCAGCGGGGCGTTAAACCGACTAAACCTTCCGCCAGCGGGACGTTAAACCGACTAAACCTTCCGTCGACGGGACGTTAAACCGACTAAACCTTCCGCCAACGGGGCGTTAAACCGACCAGATACCCAACCATCGACCTTCGGGTCGACAACTATCCAATTATCGACCTCTGGGTCGATGGCTACTCTATTATCGACCTTCGGGTCGACAGCTATCCCGTTATCGGCCTCCTGGCTGACAGCTCTCTAACCATCGGTGTTTAAGCCGACAGTAATCCATCCATTGGCACTTAAGCCAACGGCATTTCATCATTGGCATCCGAGCCAATAGCAACTCACGAGGCACTCAACCACTGGCATTCGTGCCAGCATATGCCCACAAACATTCAAACCAAAAAAGGAAAGATCACAAAACTAAAAGAAGGAAAGAATAAAAAACTGCATAATCATAATAATATTAATAAGTAATACGAATAGAGAATAAAAGAAAACATGTGAATAATAAAACAAACAAAAAAAATGATAATAAACAAACAACAAAAGAAAGAAGAAAAAAAACAACAACAAAAATGACAAACGAAACAAAAAACACAACAATAAACGCTGCATGAGTTGAACTTTGAATACGTGCCCGCCTTGCTTGCATGATTGTTTATATTATATTTAATAGACCTCCTTTGGACCTCCTAGGACCGCATCTCCTTGAATAAATAATGCCACCCCGATCATAGACTTGCGTGTGCCATGGCATATGCTAAAGAAGAAAAGCCCATCGTGGCGAGCGCATACGTCGAGAGGAAGAGTTATAGCTATGTTGTTAGCGTAACTCACAAAATACACTCGAGACGATGTTCCCACACTTTACGCACAATGCGATCAGTGGTTTCTAACTGTAGGGATCGCGGAATTTCTTCCCAACACTCTGTGGATGCTTGAATTTCTTACGCTCGCGTGAAAGGTAATCGTGAGGAAAAAGCTGCCTGCCTCCTTAAAAAAATGTGTAAAAAAAAATTTGATGAAGAAATCAAATTTGGATCCAAGTAGCTGGGAATCCCCACTGAAATAAATGAGGAGACTCGCGCGAAAATGGTGAAGCAAATTATGGCCAAGGATGAATCCTAGTAGTCGAGAATCCCCACTGAGACAAATGAGGAAACTCGCGCCGAACGGTGAAGTCTGGAAGTCCAAAATAAATAAGGGGGCTGTGTGAAGCTACCAAAAGTCGAAAGCCTGAAATGTACACGTAGGCGGTAGATCAATCCTTTAGTGTTGCTTAGAACGTCTGCACATCCCTATGTTTTGTGGCCACGGCTCACATGCCTGCACTCTCACACCACGGAACATTTGTTTTGGGTGGAAATCGTGATTTAAACTATACGCAGAGGCGATGCGATGCCTTTGCGGCGAATGCACAACTCTTTTAGTTATGACTCGTGAGCCGCGCGTGGTCTATGAATTCGGGGCTTCATCCCTACCCTACCCTCGATATAGGGGATATACTATGTATCTATTTGATGCTTGATGTTAGCAAATGCTTGCGTGCTTAAAAACATAAAGAAACAGATAAATGGACAAAAACAAACAAACAAACAAAACAAACGAACAAATAACAAAGAAAAAAGAAGAAGAACAAACAAATAACAAAAAAAAGAAGAACAAACAAACAACAAACAGAAAAGAAACAAACAAACAAAAGGAACGAACAAACAAACAAACAAACAAACAAAAGAATAAACCAACAAACAATAAACACAGACAAACAAGAAACAAACAAACAAGAGAACAAACAAACAAACAAAAATAATAAGCAAACAAAAGAAGAAACAAACAATAGAAATAAATAAACAAAGGAACAGACAAACAAACAAATAATAAACACAAACCAACAAACAAACAAAAAATAACAAACAAACAAAAAAGCACAAACAAAAGGAAACTAACAAAAAGAAACAAATAAAAAGAACAAACACACAACAAACAAGAAAGGAACAAACCAAAAACAATCTCTTTAATCATCGGCTTCCATGCCGACAGCTACCTCAATATTGGCTTCTATGCCGACAGCTATCTAATTATCGACTTCTGTGCCGACAGCTATCTAATTTTATCGGCTTCCACGCCGACAGCTATCTCGTCATCGGCTTCCATGCCGACAGTTATCTAATTATCGGCTTTTATGCCGACAACTATCTAATTATCGGCCTCCATGTCGACAGCTATTTCGTTATCGGCTTCCATGCCGACAGCTATTTCGTCATCGGCTTCCATGCCGACAGCTATCTCATTATCGGGTTCCATGCCGACAGCTATCTCGTCATCGGCTTCCATGCCGACAGCTATCTAATTATCGGCTTTTATGCCGACAGCTATCTAATTATCGGCTTCCATGCCAACAGCTATTTCGTTATCGGCTTCCATGCCGACAGCTATTTCGTCATCGGCTTCCATACCGACAGCTATCTCATTATCGGCTTCCACGCCGACAGCTACCTCATTATCGGCTTTTATGCCGAAAGCTATCTCATTATCTGCTTTTATGTCGACAGCTATCTCAATATCAGCTTGTATGACCGACAACTATCTAAATATCGGCTTCTATGTCGACAGCTATCTAGATATCGGCTTCTGTGCCGACAGCTTTCACTCATCGGCCTCCGAGCCGACAGCTATTCAATTATCGGCCCCTGAGCCGACAGCTTTTAATCATCGGCCTTCGGGTCGACAACTTTTCAATTATTGGCTCCCATGCCAATAGCTTTCAATTATCAGCCGCTGCGCCGACAGCTCTTATATCATTGGCATCCACGCCAACAGCCACCCGGAGTTCTTCAAAAAAAAAGAGGGGAAAAGGAAGGGAAGAAGAGAAGAAGAAGGAAAGAGAAAAAAAACAACAAAAAACAACAAAAAAGAGAGAAGAGAAAAAAAAAGAGATGACAAAAAGAGAAGAGAAGAAGAAGAAGAGAAGAAGAGAAAAGAGAGAAGAAAAGAAAGAAAAGAGACAAAAAAGACCAACAAACCATGTTAGCTCCCGGCACCCTGTCGGCGCTGACGAAGAGACAAAGAGACCAACAAACCATGTCAGCTCCCGGCACCGTGTCGGCACTGACGAAGAGATAAAGAGACCAACATATCATGTCAGCTCCCGGCACCCTACCGGAACTGATGAAGAGAAGAAGAGTCGAACAAACCGTGTCAGCTCCTGACACCCCATCAGCACTGATGAAGAGAAGAAGAGACAAACAAACCATGTCAGCTCCCGACACCCTGTCGGAACTGATGAAGAGAAGAAGAGACGAACAAACCATGTCAGCTCCCGACGCCCTGTCGGCACTGATGAAGAGAAGAAGAGACCAACATACCACGTCAGGTTCCCGACACCCCATCGGCACTAATGAAGAGAGAAGAAACAAACAAATCATGTCGGTCTCCGACTTCCTATCGGCATCGATGAACAAACATGTGGCCCAGACCTTCCGTCTGAAGCCATGAATAAAAGACCCTTGCTTTTGTACTCACCCCTTGTCAATGAATAGACCACCTTAATATTACAACTCCCAGTCCCACCGACGAATGAACCCTTGGCTTGGACCTTCTGTCCAAGTCGATGAACAAAAAGAACGCCTTTGCTTGGCTCGGACCTTCCGTTCAAGTCCATGAACACAAAGAAACCCCTCCTTGCTTGGCTCGGACCATCCATCCCAGTCCATGAACAAAAAGGCGCATCCCCGTCCGAGTCGGTGAATGAACAACTTTCCTAAACCCAACATGAGTCAACAACTCCCCCTTTGGGATTGGCCTCGTCGAAGTCATTTTGAGCCTTTTGTCCTGGACAACACATAATTCCTTCCTTCTTGCTTCGGTATTCCGCCATGCCGATGACCAAATCTCCACTCAGATATGTCGGTCCGTGTGCATATGCGGTGAAGCGATCCCCTCATCCCTTCGCTGAAGGAGTAAGCACTTTCCCGTAAATCCGCAACAGACTAGCATCCTACTGGCTCGGAAGAACAGACGTCCAGTCAAAGAACTCTACACTCGCAGGCCCCGCGCACTCGTCCCTTGCTTGCGCCGCCCACGAGTGGGGGGTATGTGTGGACGTCGAAAACATGTCGACGAGGATCATACGGGAAGCACGTCTCGACACTCGAGAGCAAGCCAAAGATGGAAACACCGAATAAACCTCATACCTCGCCCGATCAAGACGAGGACTTGCTTGGTGGTCCGCTAGCCGATGAGAGAGCCCCCCAGGCGGAAGATACAGCCACAACTCAACAGCCGGCCATGTCGAGAGCTGAATCAAAGAAGAGCCGAGAACTCCGACACAGTCTCGGCATGCACCGGAAGGCACGCAAAGTCTTGAACCGCAGCCCAAAGATTGCGAATGAAACATCATGGATGCCATGCATCACAACCGGAACATTCTGGGAATGTCAACATTCATATAAACGGCCGCGACTTCGAGAAGAATCCGTTCGGTGCTTAAAACGGCACGGAAGGGCCTTAAAGCGGCGCGCCCCTTTGCTTAAATGGCGCGCCCCACCTTATGCTCTAATACGAGCCCACCTTACTTTCGTTAAAACGGCGCCACTCCTCTTTATGCTAAAACGGTGCGCTCCTGTTGGAGGGCCACCCCTTTGAATGCACTAAAACGGCGTCGTTTTAACCCCTCATTATCAAAGCCCACGGTAGACTATTCTCAGAAGCGTTTACCCGGCGCGCAATCAACCCATCCCGTCATCAGTCCGATCCCCTGTTTTTGGGCGCAAACAAAGAGAACTTACCTGAAATGGCCAGGCCTTCTGCGTCCGACCAACGTGCAACCGCCTGAGCTCCTCAAGCTCCCTGGAATGGCAATCTTCGAGCTCCGCACCAAATGTCGCTTCCCCGCCGATCACCGTCGGCCAATCTCGTGGAGGCACCATGCCTACTCTATCAACCTCTCCACCTGCAGGCCACTCGAGAGCTTCAGACACGGAGGGGGACGAGAAGAATGGAATGAAAGGGAAGGGGGATTCATAGACTTCTTCCCCCACCTCCATATATATGTAACGAACCCGTCAAAAAAAAGGAGAAGGGGTGCTCTCAGCTGTGTGAAGTAAAGAGAAGAAGAAAAAGAGAGGAGGAAGCTCTAGTCATCCACGCCGGCAAGGTGAAGAAAGAAAGAGAGAAGACCACCCGAAGAGAAGAAGAGTCTCGTCCTCACGCCTCTGAGTGAAAGAGCGAAAGAGTGAGAGTAAGTGGGGGGGAAGTGGCCCGTGCTCTCTCTCTTCCTCCCCTATCAATGTATTCCCCCTCTTTTCCCTTGGAATGTTCCCCTTTCTTTTTCTTCCCTCGAGGATGAATGAAAAGAATGGGTTCTCTAAGCATGCGTAGTCTTCCACTGTTGTGATCTCTTCCCCTTCCTCCTTCTCCTCATCTAGGGCTCTTCGAATCATGCTCCTCCGTAGCATGGCCTTCGAAGGAGTTCGTCGACGGATGAATATTCACTGCCCTTGCGGCGAACACTTGCCCCGCTTCAAAGATTCATCACCCGTGAGTCGTGGTTGCTCTTGAAGGCTAGCCCTCGAGTGCTCCACACTCACACATGGGTTTGGACCACCGTGAGGCCACTCCGATTTTTGAGAGTCTACCCCGGAGCAATCCGAGTGGTGACTTTCCTTTACCTCTGGCAAGTCCCGGTCTGGGGGAGGTGCTGCCGGATTTTCGCCAGGGCTAAGAATGCCTGAGAACAAACGAACAAACCACCTCCGAGAACAAGAACAACACGCAGTAAGCTATGTGAGTCAAACCCCTCGAACGAACACTTAAGCATTCATGCTAATTCCTCTTGATAAACAACTAAAACGATTAAGCCCCCTCTTCACCAACTTAATCCACCAAACGAATGAACAAACGGATCATTAACCCAACCTTCAGGTGAAAGAAAAGAAAACCCATAGTCAAAGTAATAAACCCTCGGAAGAGGCTAATCCGGCGCGGCCACTGTCACACCGCACCGTTTTAACCCTCCTCACAATAGCCCCATCTCCTTCTTTGGATGATAAACGGCGCGCCCATTTCCACTGCATATCTTCCTATTCTGGCGCGGCCAATTCCGCCGTGCCCCTGGCCGCGCCGGTTTAACCTCTCAAAACCATTCCCTTTATCACACACGGCACACCCCTCTCCTCTATACATCTCAAACCCCCCCCCCCCACTTGTTCATCCCATACCCGGCGCGCCCCCTATCCATCCTTAATCTGGCACTCCCTCCATTGGCATCCTAATCCGGCGTGGCCTTAACCGGCGCGCCCTCCTCTTTGAGCCTCAATCCGGCGCGCCCCCTCTCTTGGGTCCCTTATCCGGCGCCCTCCTTTAGACCCTTAAAATGGTGCGCCTCCTTAATACAAAAGGGGAATAAACAAGCAAAAATAATAATAAAAGGGTCAATCATGTTAATAAAAGAGACTCCATCGTCCGTGCCTTAATCAAATTTTTGTTCCGGGGGCGCTGCTCCCTTGACCCCTGCGACCTAACCGGGCAGGTCGAACCCCGCGACCTGACCGCGTAGGTCGATCCGCGTGCGAGACCGCACATTGGCGAGTTTGGGCTTCACACTTAACAATTCACTCCCCCGGACTTGGTGCAAAGAGAAAATCAATGATGCCTTATGGTATCAGACGTGGACCTCGGAACCCCCGACATGGTCATGATCCAAACACGTCTCGGGCCAATAGTTCGTTAACTCAACCCGCTTCTCCCGGGATCAAATCCCGCAACCCCACATTAAACTTGTCGTTTCTACAGCAGACATTCGCACGGTTTTATCATCATCTTCGATGCTTCAAACGTGGACTCACGTCCGAACAATGAATGGTCCGACCGTGACCGACATGCACGCATACCTTGGAACCTTCGTTCCCCCGAACTGTGTGTCAAGAGAAAAGTAATGACGCCCCATGGCATCGGACGTGGACCTCGGGAACCCCGTTATGGCCATAGTCTGAAACCATCTCTGGCCGGTAGTTCATCAGCTTGACCCACCTTTATCGGGATCCAATCCCGCATCCACATTAAACTTGACGTATCCACGATAGACATCCGTACAGCTTTGTCGTTATCTTCGATGCTTCAAATGTGGACTCTCGTCCGAACATTGTATGGTCCGTTAGTGGCTGACATATATCCCGGGATCTAATCCCGCGTTTGCATTAAACTTGTCATACTCACGGTAGGTATTTGTACGGTTTGTCACCGTCTCTTACACTACAAACACGGATCTTTTTCCGAACATAGAGTGGTCCATGAGTGACCGACAAAATCTGAATGGGACGAGAAGGCTCTCGTCATCCCCAGACCCTTTGCATGGGAATATCAATAAGGCCTCCGTAGGCCATGATTAGACCTTGGGTCCGCCCCGATCATGGTCATTGCATGACCCATATCCTCGGCCTATAGCCTGCTCTCTTCGAACGCATATTGGTTTTCAGATCTGGTCCCAGGACATCCTCCCGTTGCCCTCTTGGCACCGAAAATATTGACGATGCCCACGCGAGCCCGACTTCGACCGTGGGGGGCCCACTGCAGTATGGTCGTAGCTTGATCTCTCCCCGGGCCAATAAACTCGTTGATTTCTGACCACTCTAATCGAGATTCAACCAAATGTCTCCTATCCCTTTGAACAACAAACTTGCCGTACCCCGGCATACATATGCTCCGGTTTTTCCCGTGACGATCACGATTTTCTGAGGTCGGACGCACGTCCGAATATCAAAATGGTCCCTTCAGTGACTGACATATTTCGAATGCTTGCTTCCCTAGACATCGGGTTTTCCGACCGATTCGAGACCGCTATCGGCTTATTTCTCTCGATATAGTTTCCTGGCCATGAGGCCCTGATTCTCGACGATTAATCAAGGGTGTTCCCCTCTCTGAGGAGATGTAAATGACGCCGTGGCCTTTACGGCGCGGCGGGTTCTGGTCTCGACACAAACCACACAAACGTCTGATTAGTCAGATCTTGCGCACAATAGATCGTCACTTTTTGACTGGCACGCCCACACACTTAATAAACCCAATAAACAAATAAACAACGATTTTACATAAAAAGTGCGTCCACATATCCCTGGAAATTTTGATCGACCGACCCATGCCCTTAGGTCGACCGAACTGTAAAAAAATATTCATTTTTATTGCTAGAAAAATTGGTCGACCAGCCCCTATCCGTTGGTCGACCGAACTGTTGAAAACTTGCAAAAACGAGTTGTTAGCGCAATGAAACATATCCATATGACAAGAGCTTTATGTCATCATTTAATCCATTCATTTTTGGGTTTGATTTAACTTAGTTTATGCATTTGGAAAGCTCAAAATATTAGAACATTCTCTCATTACAAGGCCTTAAACACGTTCAATGCTCGCTCTTGAAGATTATGCATGAAATGCTTTTATGAACAATACAAAAGACCTATTGAACCTTCATTTGCAAACCACATTCAAGCCAAGCAACCATTTCAATGAAAATGCACCTTCCAAATCAGTTTCTACCAAGACTTACGTAATGCCCCAGGTTTCTCGGATCTGGATCCGTAGGTTTTGGATCATCTTTCTGCGGATTGCGAATTGTGTACGAGTGAGCTTCGGGCTTTTATACCGGATTGTCAGACCCATTGGTGGTGTGCCTGTGTGTTTCCTTGGGTCCGCTGTGTTGTGAGGAGCACGTCAAAATTTTTTTGGATTTTTTGGAGGGCCTTTGTGGTTCCCGGGTCGCGTTTTGGGTTTTTCTATCAGACCTTCGGAACCCCGTACAGGGTGGACCATTGCGTTCTCTGACTCCGGGACGTTACCACTGCGTTGTGCGTCTTCCGAGGATCAAGGAGGTGATTTTTCCCAATTTTCCAATATTTTTGGTAATTTCCAGATTTTGCTTTATATATAACCTCATTTTTCTCTCTCTCCCTCACTCTCATTTCTCACTCTCTCCCTCTCTCTTCTCTCACGCTCTCCCTTCTCAGCCTCTCTTCTCTGGCGGACAATGGAGCGTGGCGGAGGCGCAGTGGGGCGACGTGGGCGAGGAGGATGGCGAGGATGGGTCGACGATCGGGGGACAGAGGCGCGGAGAAACTCGGTCGCGAGTTCGTGAACCAACGAGGGTTTAAACGGCATTTCTTCATGGATCGGCGTCCACGGCGCGTCGAATCTTCAGTGGAGGTAGGGAGATGAACCCCCAGCTCGTGCTCTTCCTTTCGCGTGAGTTTTGTAGGCCGTGGCGAGCCGAGCGGGTTTATTTTCGCATTTCGGGCAAAATGCATGTTTTTGGGGTGTGAGCCGGATCTCCCGTTTTACAGCATTTTTGGTCGATCCAGGGGTTTAGATGAATGCCTAAGGGCTTGGTGAATGTTTCCCCTTTTGTTTCCCTATCACCCGGGGGTGATTGGGGCGTGAAATGGTTTCCTTCGCGGTTTTCGCCGTATGCAGGCGCTGACTGAGAACGCGCTAGCCAAGGTGGGCACGTTCTTGGGGGTCACACCGCCCCGATAGAGCACGTTCATTGGTGAAGATGAATAGTAAGGTAGTTCTTATCGCGCTACAAGTGGGTAGCGCATTCCATTTTATCGCGCTATAGGGGCATAGCGCGTTCATGCTTGTCGCGCCACAGGTTGCCAGTGCATTCTGGCCTGTTGCGCTATATGTTTATGGCGCGTTCTACTTTGTTGCGCTACAGGGATATAGCGCGTTCTGACTGAACGCGCTATATGAGGGTAGCGCCACCTTGAGGGTGTCAAGTCGGGCTGCCCAGGGCGGGTAGTCTACGGCTGATCGTGCCTCCCTTGACCGTGTGTGTCTCGGACACCCTGTGGAGTTCCGTGACTGTGTCTTTGGATATCCGAGGGTTCTATTTACCTCGGTTAGTGTGCCCATAGGCGTGTGTGTTCCGGGCTTTGTGTTACGCTTAATCGAGTCACCGTATATCGGTGTGCGTGCAGTGGGGTCTCCCCCGCATGTCGTGAGTTTTCCCTGGAAGATGATTCCCAAGTGGGCCACGTGTTTGGCCTTGGACTGCGAGTCCAGTTATCCAGCCTGGAGCTGGAGGTTTCCCGCTTTCCCCTGGATGGGGAATCGGCGTGGCGACTTGTGAGCGGCCTTGGGAATCATGATTCTGTATTTTCCGCGTGGGCCGTGTGTGTAGCCTTGGACTGTGAGTCCAGTTGCCCAGCCTGGGGCTGGAAGGCTTCTCAGTTCCCTTCCCAAGGGTATGGTCTCAGTGGCTCATGAACTACCTCGATATTCGTGCTATTATGGTTTTAGACCTAGAAATTAGGCTAGAGTAATGGAATTGTGCCATTGCGTACAACGGTCTTGACCCCGAGTCTTGTGACTCAAGGACCATTGGGTTTAGTGAGTCTAGAGGACTGTGCAGAGTCCAGTGGCTCGGTGCCACTTGGTCCTTCGTCACTTTCGCGCAGGGTGCGTCCGTGATTCTCAGAGTTTCTCCTTGGAGAGTGGTCACATCAGTGACTCCCCACTAGTCGTAGCCTTCTGACACGCGTGTGGTCCCACCAGGGAGTGGTGGCGAGGCTTTACCCGAGAGAGATGGCTTTAGGCTGGTTGCCATAGGGCCTCTTACTGTGGCGGCTCGAGTCCGAGCCGGGAGGAATACCAGGTAGAGGGTCTAACGTAGCGTAGTCAGTCAGTGTGTGCACACGTGGTTGGGGACTCCGGACGCGTGCTGACGAGCACGACCCCGCCTAGACCCTTTTTCTGTGTTCTGTGGTTACTTGTACGGTGTCTATGTCTCTGCCTGGGGCACCGCAGCGAGACACCTGAGGCTATGAACTAAGTCATCAGTGGACGCATCCGGCCTTACTTTTGGTGGGCAGGTACTCCTGTCACGTGAGACGTGACTCTCCTATTTCTGAGTTCCATTTCCCGTCTGCGAGATGAGGCTTTCCAGACCGTCCGAATTTTCTGAGTTAGTGGCCAGGGTGCTTGTAGCTTCACCGAGGTTGCGTCTTGTTAGTGTTGTGTTCGCGACGAGGTGGTCGCAGCTTGACCTTGGACAGCGTGTCCAGGTTGGCCTTGTCCTGGGAGACAGGCCTCTACGACAGGGTTGCCGTGGGTTTTTACCTTGGTGAGTGGTGTTAGTGTAGTCCGGTCCCCGCTTGTGAGAGCAGGGTTTTCCTTTTCGGTACAGTAGGAGTAGCTGTAGTGCCGAGTTTTGACCGGCCACCAGTTCCCTGTTCCTACTGTAGTTGTGGCTGTTTTTCCTTTCCGCTACCGTCGTTGTTCTCAGTTGGGGTTCCACGGGATCCCTACTGAGCCAGTGACAGGAGGCTCACCCCTACTTTTCAGGTGCGACAGTTCTTCCTCGAGGTTCGAGGGTGCTGTTCAGAGGTTCTTAGTTCCAGCTCGCTGGGCCGAGTGTTCACTTGGCATGTGATACGTTTTACTACTTTATACTGTACTTTTTGTTGGACTAGACTCTGTTGTAGTTGTTATTTATTTTTGTTAATTGTTGAATTGTCCTGCTTTATTTCCTATTTCTTTGTACCTCCACACTCTTTTTAACCCTTCCAAGCCCTCCCGGCTCGTGGGCGGCGGGCCATGATTCGAATGGTATCGGGTTCTTCTCGGTATCCGGATCTTGGGTCATTATAGCTGGTATCAGAGCGGTGGTTATGGATGTATATAGGAATTCGAGATATTGCAGTGATCAGAGTCCATAAGGTCCAGTACAGTCGACAGCTGGCTTAGGGTTTTGTGTTTGTTTTCCGCTTGATTTCTCGCTTGAGAGCTTGAGTGCGCTGCGCGGCGCTGTGAAGGTGGTTGTTGTTCGTGACTTTCGTGCCGGCGTGGGATCTAAGAATCGAGGTTGAGAGCTTCTCTCTCATCGGTGGTGACCCCAGTTATCCAGCGTCGGGCAGAGGTTGCTAGCGGGCGTGAGTTTACGGTGCTACGTTCGAGGTGTTTGCAGCGAGGTCTAGTGGACGGCGAGGATTGGTTGTGGGTAAGTGGCCATGAGCGCGCTCTGAGGGAGCTGTTGTCGAGTCTGGCCACTCCGGCTTGAGGATTGTCCAGCCCCTGATGTGTTAAGGTTGTGGTTTAAGGTGGCAGAGCGGAGTGTTCTGATCGAGAGGTGCGCTCGGGGGAGCAAAGAATCTTCTCAGTGAGCTGCTATTTTATCGAGCCTGATGTTCTTGTCGTGCTATGTGGCGTCAGAAATGACGTGTCGGTCCCGGTTATTCTTGTGGATTTCGAGGCAGGATTGGGCTGTGGTGTTTCAATAAGTCTTGCTCATGCGCTCTTGTGTGTGAATGGATTGTGTTCGCCCTGGATTTGGTTTGAGATATGAAGGTTTCATGGCAAGTTCGAGACTCGAGGATGGGCGTTGACGGTTGTTGATTATGGCTCGTGTTGCGGCTCTTGGCGTGGTGTGTTGTAGTTCGAGGAATTGCAGTGGTGGTGCATCGAGAGATGCTATGATCGTGGTCCGACGTGACACTCGCCAAGTGTGTCGGAGGTGCTGACCTGACGAGGTAATGGTTTTCTTAGTGTTGTTCCCAGCATGTGCAAGGTTTAAGGTCAGGTCCAGCGTGGAGACCTTCTGTTGGTCGGAGGTGTATTGAGTTTCTCCTTTGGTTGGAGAGGGTTGTGTTTGGCTAAGGTTCATCGTCTTGCATTACGTGTCCGGATTGGTTGGCCTTCGTGTGCCATAAAGTCCGTGCGAGACGCGTCCCATGTGTGTTGGCAAGGCGGTTGCCAATGGGAAGTCGTGCCTAATTCCGTTGTTGTGTGAGGGTGCTGGCGCTGTTCCGGAAGGATGAGTGCTGGTTGGGTGGTGTTCGCATTCTTGGCTGGCATTGGAATTTTTTGACTTGTTGCAGATCGGAGTCTGCGGAGTTGCTGTAGATTACCGGATTTGAGAGAGAATATGTGCTTGGGGTTCGAGGTAATGTGATGGGAATCGACGCCGAGCATGTACTTTTCTTTTGCATTTATGTCCTTTTAGTTTGTGTTTATATCCTTGGGAAAGTATGTACGCAAATGTAAGGCTTTATAAGTCAAGGAGTCATTCCCATGGATTGTGTGGGTTTTTATGTAATTATATAGTAGGACCAGCAAGGGGGCCCTCAGCCCTTTCCCATTGGTCCATGTCACCTATGTGGGGCTGGTCAACCATCCTAGGTGGCCATCTAGAAGGGTTGAATGTCAAATGCCACATGGGTAGATAAAGAGAGTAAAAAGTCTAAGGTAGGCTACCTACCATGTCAAGCTTGTCTCCCACTTGGGTTTTTTTTTTTTTGTGTGTTGGTCACATTTAATCTAGGCCATTCATTCCCCATTCCTAGATCCAATGGTGGAGATTGGATTAGATTGGAGGCATATAAATACTTGTATTTTCCATTTGAATATTAATGAAAGTGAAAAAATCATTGTGTAAGAACCCCTCTCTTGGAGAATTTTGACCTCTCCTCTCTCTCCCCCTGGTTTCTTCATCCCCAACCCCCATTCTAGAGTGATATCTCCTTCCCCCCACCTCTGGTGATCATCGGTGCCGCCGCCGCCGCCGTTCGTGCCGCCATCACGCCGCCGCGGAGCCGCCTTCAGTGTTCTGTCCATCCTGGATAGAGGCTTCTTGTCCGAATATCTGCTCTCCACCACGTGACGATCTCAAGCTGCAATTTTTATGGTGTGTTCTTCCCTTGTATCCCAAGCTCCACCTACATTTTCACGCCCAAATTCCATCGTTTAGTATTTTCCCATTTTCGTGTATCTTTCATTCCTAGTTCTATTTTGTCTCTGTCTACAGTGACAGCAGCACTGTGTTTCCCACCTCCGGCCATCTTTTTGATTTTTCCAAACCCTCCCAATTTTACTGGGAGTTCTGTCCAGCACCCCCTACATCCAAAATTTTTTTAATTTTTTATCAGCCTTTTATCTATTTTTAGAAATTCATGTTCTTCCTCAGCTATAGTATTGTCAGTCAGATCCCAGATCCGACCACCCTCCACTTCCAAAATGAGAACAAATCACCACCACCTCCAAATGCAGATCCCAAAATAGTCCTGGTTTCGTAACTTGATTTTCCACAACTTTACTGAAGAACCCAACCCCATATTCGGACGTCTACCTCACGGTCAAAGGCAATCCACAGAAATGTTCTCTGCTGACCTGAGATTTCAAAACTGTACAACAGCAACCTTCAAAATTCGCCAATCAGAAGTACAGGCTTGATTATTTTTCTGTAATTACGCTGAGTTGAAGCCCTTCGAAGCATCTTTCCAACGGCACCAGTTTCGTCGCATTCCGACGTCGGGGCTGATCGCAGCGTCCGTTCTCGCCGGAGCGCGCGCTGGAAAATAGAACCGACAGGTCCGTGGCCGGTTATTCCGACCGGTGCCGATCGGAGCCGCCCGGCCTCCGGCCGGTGAACTAGCGTGTCGCCAGCCCGGGGAACGCTTCCCTAAGTGTCCCCACCACAGCGGTGCCATCGGGTCCCACACGGCCCCTCCGGACAGCACGTGGGCCCCACTGTCACGTGTTCAGGTGTTGCCGAAACAACGCGAGAAGCCGCCCGTCAACCCGAATTCGGTCCTCCCGGACCCCATTGTGTAGCCCTTTACCTCCCTGCGTGGAGTGGGCAGCGATTTGTATTGCTGTAATCTCCGTGTATTATTGTTCCGGGAGTACGAGTTTCGGCCGGGTCCGTCTTCCCCACGCCGAGCGCGTGGAGGTATCGCATTCACTCCCTTACTTGGCATTTTGCTTACTTCATATATATTTATTTATGCCGCTGCTAGAGAGCATGTGTAGGGATATCTAGCTCACTTTATCTATTCATTACCGCTGCTGCGAGAGAGTGCGACACCGTCCCGTGACCCGATCCCGGTACACGAGAGAGCCGATCACCCTAGCTCATTGTCGATTTCTCAACCGTGCACATCCGACGCTTCCCTCGTTAAGGGGCAATCACGAGCTTGTCGTGTCCGTGGTCTCGTCCCGCATCAATTTGGTATCAGAGCGAGTTGAGTCTAAGGTGTCCAAACCAAAAAAAAGAGTGTCATTTAAGTCTAAGTGTCTAAGTCGGTCTTAGGAGTTGCATTTGCATACCATTAATCGGTATATAAAAAGGTGTTGTCCGAACGTTAGGCTACGCCTATCGGGAAGGCCGCACACTTACGCGAGTGATCTTCGGATCGATTAACTCCGCCACGTACCGAGTCTTGGTGTCTTGTCCTTAGTGTGCATGCATCCCAACCTTTGCATTAGTCAGTCTAGTGTCTTGTCTCCGTGTGTATGCATGTCCATGTCCGCTATCCATGGCCGTTCCCCAAGGCCATGCGTCCAAGTGGTCATCTCTGGTGGCCCAAGCCAAGGCCTTCCTAGCCCGACCCTATATCGTTTCTAAAGCCACTCTACCTAATGGGTACACAACGGAACTCCATTTCACTGATAGGGAGTCGGATAATTGGGTTACTTTTGATATCGTGGAGTCTCTCTCCAAGACAGACGAGATTATCCGTGATGGTGATTTTGCTTGTGTTGAGTTCTATAGGAAGGTCGGCTCCGTTCTTTACACCGATGGTGCATGGTGCAGGATCGGCACACTTGCTGGTCCATGCATCATTTTAGGGCAAACGTGGTTAGGAGAAAGAAAGGCTAATCTTGACTGGGGCAAAAGGACTTGCACCTTATACCCACCTTACCTACCTGGCTAGGGCTCAATCGAGCACCCTCGCCTTTCCCGCCACCCAACCCCAGTGGCCCACTCCACCTTCGGATTCATGCTTACCACCTCTCCTGGAGCCCACCCCTCTAGCCACCCATCATGGGAGCCACCCTCCCTTCGAGGAGCCACATTTAGAGGATGTCCATCCCGAGCCACCCGTGTTTCTTACGGGTACGCTATACATAGCCGAGCCACTTCTTAGTTGGCTCAAGGATGACTTGGTCCCACGTCCTTACCCTTCTATGGACTCCACCTTACCTATAGTGCCCGTCAACTCCTTCCACACTACCTTTCGGTCTAGTCACCATATTGATACATTGGATGACCTTATTATGGGATTAGACACGCAATGGAAGTTGACGCACCTACTGGCCCGAGGCTTTGACCAACCCGCTAGTCTTAGCTTCACCCATCCGGCCTTCGGGTCCATTACCTCCGAGTGCACCATGGGGTGTGTCACCACGGAGATTCTTCTATTTCTCCCGATGCCGGCCGAGTCCGACTTCGTTCCCTTTTGTCCAAGGGAGGAATCCTATTTTCTACACATGTCCGTCGTCCCACCGATCATAATGTATGACGGTGACTATGAATTCCAAACTTGGGACCATGTCATGTTGGAACCCACCATAAGGGGTCATACCTTCTTTGATACCTTTGACCCCTTCCCTAGTGGATCCCTAGACCCTTCATATTCCCTTCACTTCTTCCGGGAAGTCCACCTTCATACCCCTTTCCTACGGGTCGGGTCCTCCATACCCACCAAGCCCGTCCACGATACACCTACACCCGGCTCTTCCACACCCGGCTTTCCTAGCCCACTCAAGTCTCCTAAATCTAAAGGGCCGTCCATGCATGACTGGGTCATACTTGGACATTTAGGTGTACCCCATGCCACCCACCTCCGGTTACGTCAAATGCATGCATGGCACACATTCGGGTGTCTTGGCCCGCCGTCATCCATGTACGGGTCGGACTAACCATAGATTTGTCTAGAGTCATGCATGAGTCTGTTTCTTATTTGTGTGGTTTGCATTTGTGTGTTAGTGCATGGTGAGTCTGCATGTGTCTTGTGTTAGCTCGTTGTCATTCTCTTATTAGTAAGAGGCGATTGGACTCACTCGATGAGTATGGGATCGGTTCCATATCTACACCCGGATCAGTCACCTACAGGGACTCAGCGGTGATTCCTAGTGAGTCTTCGAGCTGCTTCCTTCACTTTTGAGAGTGCCCCACCCGGAGTGTCCACCTTCGGCCCATAGCAGTCCGCGCATATCGAGTATATATGGAATGAGCAGGTGACGATCACTCTGAGTGGAGTGTACCCGCGTTACTTGGCACGGTGACGGATCCGCCGGAGTACTCGAGCATCCATACCCCTACTCGACGGGGTCGAGTTCCTCCCACCCGGGGAGAGTTGATGGGAATCGACGCCGAGCATGTACTTTTCTTTTGCATTTATGTCCTTTTAGTTTATGTTTATATCCTTGGGAAAGTATGTACGCAAATGTAAGGCTTTATAAGTCAAGGAGTCATTCCCATGGATTGTGTGGGTTTTTATGCAATTATATAGTAGGACCAGCAAGGGGGCCCTCAGCCCTTTCCCATTGGTCCATGTCACCTATGTGCGGCTGGTCAACCATCCTAGGTGGCCATCTAGAAGGGTTGAATTTCAAATGCCACATGGGTAGACAAAGAGAGTAAAAAGTCTAAGGTAGGCTACCTACCATGTCAAGCTTGTCTCCCACTTGGGTTATTTTATTTTATTTTTTGTGTGTTGGTCACATTTAATCTAGGCCATTCATTCCCCATCCCTCGATCCAATGGTGGAGATTGGATTAAATTGGAGGCATATAAATACTTGTATTTTCCATTTGAATATTAATGAAAGTGAAAAAATCATTGTGCAAGAACCCCTCTCTTGGAGAATTTTGACCTCTCCTCTCTCTCCCCCTGATTTCTTCATCCCCAACCCCCATTCTAGAGTGATATCTCCTTCCCCCCCACCTCCGGTGATCATCGGTGCCGCCGCCGCCGCCGTTCGTGCCGCCATCACGCCGCCGCGGAGCCGCCTTCGGTGTTCTGTCCATCCTGGATAGAGGCTTCTTGTCCGAATATCTGCTCTCCACCACGTGACGATCTCAAGCTGAAATTTTTATGGTATGTTCTTTCCTTGTATCCAAAGCTCCACCTACATTTTCACGCCCAAATTCCATCGTTTAGTATTTTCCCATTTTCGTGCATCTTTCATTCCTAGTTCTGTTTTGTCTCTATCTACAGTGACAGCAGCACTGCGTTTCCCACCTCCGGCCATCTTTTTGATTTTTCCAAACCCTCCCAATTTTACTGGGAGTACTGTCCAGCACCTCCTACATCCATAAATTTTCTTAATTTTTTATCAGCCTTCTATCTATTTTTAGAAATTCGTGTTCTTCCTCAGCTACAGTGTTGTCAGTCAGATCACAGATCCGACCACCCTCCACTTCCAAAATGAGAACAAATCACCACCACCTCCAAATGCAGATCCCAAAATAGTCCTAGTTTTGTAACTTGATTTTCCACAACTTTTCTGAAGAACACAACCCCATATTCGGACGTCTACCTCGCAGTCAAAGGCAATCCATAGGAAAGTTCTCTGCTGACCTGAGATTTCAGGAACTATACAACAGCAACCTTCAAAATTCGCCAATCAGAAGTACATGATTGATTATTTTTCTATAATTACCTTGAGTTGAAGCCCTTCGAAGCATCTTTCCAACGGCACCGGTTTCGTCGCATTCCGACGTCGGGGCTGATCACAGCGTCCGTTCTCGCCGGAGCGCGCGCCAGAAAACAGAATCGGTAGGTCCGTGGCCGGTTATTCCGACCGGTGCCGATCGGAGCCGCCCGGCCTCCGGCCGGCGAACCAACGTGCCGCCAGCCCGGGGAACGCTTCCCTAAGTGTCCCCACCACAGCGGTGCCACCGGGTCCCACACGGCCCCTCCGGACAGCACGTGGGCCCCACTGTCACGTGTTCAGGTGTTGCCGAAACAACGCGAGAAGCCGCCCGTCAACCCGAATTCGGTCCTCCCGGACCCCATTGTGTAGCCCTTTACCTCCCTGCGTGGAGTGGGCAGCGATTTGTATTGCTGTAATCTCCGTGTATTATTGTTCCGGGAGTACGAGTTTCTGCCGGGTCCGTCTTCCCCACGCCGAGCGCGTGGAGGTATCGCATTCGCTCCCTTACTTGACATTTTGCTTACTTCATATATATTTGTTTATGTCACTGCTAGAGAGCATGTGTAGGGATATCTAGCTCGCTTTATCTATTCATTACCGCTGCTACGAGAGAGTGCGACACCGTCCCGTGACCCGATCCGGGTACACGAGAGAGCCGATCACCCTAGCTCATTACCGGTTTCTCTACCGCGCACATCCGATGCTTCCCTCGTTAAGGGGCAATCACGAGCTTGTCATGTCCGTGGTCTCGTCCCGCATCATAATGGAGCTTTCCTCACCCTGTTTCCTGAGGTTGACTAGCCGAGTTGTGGATTGTCGGGATGGCGAGTCCCGAGTTGCCATGTTTGGCTGTACGCGTGGATCAGAGTGTGCAGCGGAAGCCTGGTGGGTCGATAACCCACAGGTTCAAGATCGTAGCGTTGGTTGCTACAGGCGGATTCCTGAGTTTGCGTTGAGCATGTGAGGATTGGTTCCTCTGTGCGAGACGTGTTGTTGCCATGTCGTTGCTCGAGGTATTGTGGTTCTTGGAACTGGCAGGATGGAATGTTGGGGGAAAATATTGGCAAGTGTGCCGCATGAGTACCCTGTTCATGTGATGGAAGCCGTGTCATGCGTCGGTGTTAGACCCAGATGGGGTTGTCGAGGATGTCGCGTGACAGAGGTCGAGGACGTGTTGGTCAGAGTCGATGGCTTGGTGCCCGACTTGTGTTCCAACTCGTGTCCTTGGATGAGATCGTGTTTTGGAAAAGTGATCTCTGACAGATTATGGGCTCCTGTTGGTAGCTGCGAGTGACTGGTAAAGCTAGTCTCGTAGTCGACCATGGTAGGTGTGTATTGTTGGGGACCCGTGTGCTTTGATCGTGGTGTTGGCGACTAGGTTGCCATAATATTGGATGGCACTTTCCTCCCCTAGAGATGTGTGCCATGAATTGTTCCGGTGGTGTCCCATGGCTCTGTGGGAAGGACGGAATCAGGATTGGCAGGTGTCCACTTGGATTAATTGAGATAAGATTTGATGAGACAAGACGGAAGAGTGACGCCTATGGGTGGAGGCCTTTTAGTGAGATTGGCGTCGGAATGGTGGTCCTTGATGGGATGTTGATGTTGGAGTGGTTATCCCTGGTTTGGCGACCAGCATGGGAGAATTTCCCTATAAGCCTGAGTCAAGTGAGGTGATGACTGAAGACTCTTGAGTCTTGTCGTTGGTTTTGCCGAGCTCCCCGGAGAGGGTCGAGTTGGCGCGATGATTGAGTTCGGATGCGGTGTCCGAAAGGAGTGCATCGCGAGATGTGGTAATTGTTTGTGTGAGTCAGCGGATGGCATGTCGTGAGTTGGATCGTGCCTGCTGGGCCAGTGGAGGTTTCCCGTTGACGAGTAGCTGGTGACCGGCAAATGGTCTTTCATAGACAGAAGATGTTGTTGGTGGTGCATCGTGAACGGTGAGAGTCATGTTTCAATCAGGCCTTTGGCGATCGTTTCTGTGATGTGCCTTTTCGGATGGGATCTGGGCTTTGTCAGAGTTTATTTTCTGACAGAGTTGGCACTGTGATATGTCTGGCTTTCAGCTTGTCAGGTGTGAGGTGGTTCTTGGTGCTGAGCCGATGATCTAGTTGCGGTCTGTTGAGATTGCTGCGTGAGCTGATGGAGGCTCTATTTTGGTTGTTCCCTTGAGTAGGGTGTGGACCTGTCAGCTGGCTGTGAAGCTGATGTGTATTTTGTCCGCCGACCATAGGATGGATCAATACTTTCGTGAGAATCGAGGTTTTCCTTGCTGGAGCTCTGACAGCATTGTCAGTTGGTTCAGTGTTCTTCCTCTGTGACTTGGTGCTAGTCCTGAATTTCGAGGATGAAATTCTTTTAAAGGGGGAGGGCTGTAATGCCCTAGGTTTCTTGGATCTGCATCCGTGGGTTTCGGATCGTCTTTCTGCGGATTACGGATTGTGTCCAGTGAGCTTACGACTTTTATACCGGATTGTCGGACCCATTGGTGGTGTGCCTGTGTGTTTCCTTGGGTCCGTGGTGTTGTGAGGAGCACGCCGGTATTTTTCTGGATTTTTCAGAGCGCCTTTGTGGGTGCCAGGTCACGTTTTGGGTTTTACGCGTGTTTTCGTCTGTCGGACCTTCGGAACCCCGTACAGGGTGGACCGTTGCGTTCTCCGACTCTAAGACGTTACCACTGCGCTATGCGTCTTCCGAGGATCAGGGAGGTGATTTTTCCCTATTTTCCCATATTTTGGGTAATTTTTGGATTTTCCTATATATATAACCTCCTTTTTCTCTCTCTCCCTCACTCTCATTTCTCACTCTCTCCCTCTCTCTTCTCTCACGCTCTTCCTTCTCACCCTCTCTTCTCCGGCGGCCGACGGAGCGGGGCGGGGGCACAGCGGGGCGACGTGGGTGAGGAGGACAACGAAGATGGGTCGAGGATCGGGGGACAGACGTGCGGTGAAGCTCGGCCGTGAGTTCTTGAACCGGCGAGGGTTTAAACGGTGTTTCTTCGTGGATCGGTGTCCACGGCCTGTCAAATCTTCGGTGGAGGTAGGGAGATGGACCCCCAGCTCGTGCTCTTCCTTTTGCGCGAGTTTTGTAGGCCGTGGCGAGCCGAGCGGGTTTATTTTCACATTTCGGGCAAAATGCATGTTTTTGGGGTGTGAGCCGGATCTCACATTTTACAGCATTTTTGGTCAATCCAGGGGTTTAGATGCATGCCTAGGGGCTTGGGGAATGTTTCCCATTTTGTTTCCCTATCACCCGGGGGTGATTGGGGCATGGAATGGTTTCCTTTTCGATTTTCACCGTTTTCGGGCGCTGACTGAGAACGCGCTAGCCAAGGTGGGCGCGTTCTTGGGGGTCGCGCCACCCCGATACAGCGTGTTCATCGGTGGATGAACAGTAAGGCAGTTCTTATCGCGCTACAGGTGGGTAGCGCATTCCGTCTTATCGCGCTATAGGGGCATAGCGCGTTCATGCTTGTCGCACCACAGGTTGCCAGCACGTTATGGTCTGTCGCGCTATATGTTTATGGCGCGTTCTGCTTTGTTGCGCTACAGGGATATAGCACGTTCTAACTGAATGCGCTATATGAGGGTAGCGCGACCTTGAGGGTGACCAACCGGGCTGCCCAGGGCGGGTAGTCTACGGCTGATCGTGCCTCCCTTGACCGTGTGTGTCTCGGACACCCCGTGGAGTTCTGTGACCGTGTCTTTGGATGTTCGGGGGTTCTATTTACCTCAGTTAGTGTGCCAGTAGGCGTGTGTGTTTCGAGCTTTGTGTTACGCTTAATCGAGTCATCATGTATCGGAGTGCGTGCGGTGGGGTCTCCCCCGCATGTCGTGAGTTTTCCCTGGAAGATGATTCTCGAGTGGGCCACGTGTTTGGCTGTGGACTGCGAGTCCAGTTATCCAGCCTGGAGCTGGAGGTTTCCCGCTTTCCCATGGATGGGGAATAGGCGTGGCGACTTGTGAGCTACCTCGATATTCATCCTACCATGGTTTTAGACCTAGGAATTAAGCTAGATTAATGGCATTGTGCCGTTGCATACAACGGTCTTGACCCTGAGTCTTGTGACTCAAGGACCGTTGGGTTTAGTGAGTCTAGAGGACTGTCCAGAGTTTAGTGGCTCGGTGACACTTGGTCATTCGTGACTTTCACGCAGGGTGCGTGCGTGATTCTCAGAGTTTCTTCTTGGAGAGTGGTCACATCAGTGACTCCCCACTAGTCGTAGCCTTCTGACACGCGTGTGGTCTAGGGCTGTCAATGGGCCGGGCCCGACGTATGTCGGGCCGGGCCGGGTCGGGCCCGACATTGTATAAAAAATTCAAAGCCCGACTAAGGCTCGGCCCGGTCCGACTACTTAAATAAAATAATAAAAATAATAAAAATTAATAGATTTAATACTATAAAACTTATAATCTCACTAAATAAATTAAAATTTTGATATTAATTACATAATTTGTGTGAAAAGAGAATTTTAAAATTTCTAATTAAGTAAAATAACATAAGTTTGATTAAATAATTTTTAAAATTTGAAGTGAGAATAAAAAAAGGGATCGGGCCGGGCCGGCCCGCGGGCCGAACTCAAAGCCCGAGCCCGGCCCGCGAGTCTAGTCGGGCCGGGCTTTTAGGCCCGACTAAAAACCCGCGGGCCTAAAAAGACCTTGCGACCCGGCCCGAAATCGGGCCAAGCCCGCGGGCCTGTCGGGCTGGCCAGGCCCATTGACAGCCCTAGTGTGGTCCCACCAGGGAGTGGTGGTGCGGCTTTACCCGAGAGAGACGACTTTAGGCTGGTTGCCGTAGGGCCTCCTACTGTGGCTGCTCGAGTCCGGGCCGGGAGGAATACCAGGTAGAGGGCCTGACGTAGCACAGTCAGTCAGTGTGCGCACACGTGGTCGGGGACTTCAGACGCATGCTGACGAGCACGACCCCGCCTAGACCCTTGTTCTGTGTTCTGTGGTTACTTGTACAGTGTCTCAGACTCCGCCTGGGGCACCGCAGCGAGACACCTAAGGCTGTGGACTAAGTTGTCAGTGGACACATCCGGCCTTACTTCTGGTGGGCAGGTACTCCTGTCACGTGAGACGTGACTCTCCAATTTCTGAGTTTCATTTCTCGTCTGCGAGATGAGGTTTTTCAGACCATCCGGTGTTTCCAAGTTAGTGGCCAGGGTGCTAGTAGCTTCACCGAGGTTACGTCTTGTTAGTGTTGTGTTCGCGATGAGGCGATCATGGCTTGACCTTGGACAGCGTGTCCAAGTTGGCCTTGTCTTGGGAGACAAGCCTCTACAGCAGGGTTACCGTGGGTTTTTACCTCGGTGAGTGGTGTTAGTGTAGTCCGGTCCCTGCTTGTGAGAGTAGGGTTTTCCTTTCCGGTACAGTAGGAGTAGCTATAGTGCCGAGTTTTGACCGGCCACCGGTTCGCTGTTCCTGCTGTAGTTGTAGCTATTTTTCCTTTCTGCTATCGTCGTTGTTCTCAGTTGGGGTTCCGCGAGATCCCTACTGAGCCAGTGACAGGAGGCTCACCCTTACTTTTCAGGTGCGACGGTTCTTCCTCGAGGTTCGAGGGTGCTGTTCAGAGGTTCTTAGTTGCCAGCTCGCCAGGCCGAGTGTTCACTTGGCATGTGGTACGTTTTACTGCTTTAGACTATACTTTCTGTTGGACTGGACTCTGTTATAGTTGTTATTTATTTCTGTTAATTTTTGAATTATCCTGCTTTATTTCCTATTTCTTTGTACCTCCACACTCCTTTTAGCCCTTCCGAGCCCTCCCAGCTCGTGGGCGGCGGGCCATGATTCGAATGGTATCGGGTTCTTCTCGGTATCCGTATCTTGGGTCATTACAACTTATGTGAAATTCTTAAGCACATTGTAAACTTCAAATGCCATGAATGAAGTGTATTAAGGAGAGCGACGTGAAATGCACATGGTGAGATCGATGCTATGACAAAGCAAAAATCTTACCAATGGTTCTTGACAGATTAGACATGACATATACCACCTATTTTAAATTGTAGAAAGCAAGGTGCTTATCCACATGTTTGTTTTACCTTCCAAGCGACCACCATGAGATTTGATCTTATAATTCAAAATAATCAAAGTTAATACATCATGAGTTGCATCATGAGTTGCACAAAGACTTTGTTCATTCAGAGTAGGCTTTGAAACCTCTTGTACAACCAACAATTTCAACCAAGAATCAAGACCATATAGCCATGCATTTAACTAACTTGTTTAAGCCTCAAAAGCCATTTGCCATTGCAACCATAGTTGAACATCAAGAACATGTGCAAGCAAACATAAAGTTTAGTTATCATAAAAAACATATGCAAGGAATATACAACAGTCTGAGGGTGGGCTACCGAGGTAAAGTGATTGCGAGTGTGTAGGTCGGCGCACTTATTCTTAAAATAAGCGTAGTTAAATTGTGGACCGTTATCGCTCACGATTACTCGGGGGATGCCAAAGCGACAAACTATCGACTTCCAAACGAAACTCTAGATAACTGTTTCAATTATCTTGGCAGTGGCTTCAGCCTCGATCCACTTGGAGAAATAGTCGATGGCGACGATGATAAACTTCTTCTTGAGCCTGGGCCACGGGAAACGGGCCTAGGATGTCGATTCCCCACCAAGTGAAGGGGTAGGGCTCGGTTAGGGTCACGAGTTCATAGGCTGGCTGGTGGACTAAATGGTCGAACCGTTGACACCGATCGCACTTCCGAACGTACGTCGAGCAGTCGCGCTGGAGAGTGGGCCACCAGTAGCCTCTTCACAATAGGATCCTTGCAATCGACCGCCCCCCTTGGTGCCGGCCACAAATGCCTTCATGCACCTCCTCGATTGCTTGGCAAGCTTTTGGAGCGTCGAGGCACTTGAGGAGGGGCCCAACATGGGATCTTTTATAAAGGGTTTCATCTAGGAGGATGAAACGGCGAGCTTGGTACTTTAATCTTCTAGCTTCCCGAGGGTCGGTGGGCTCTCGGGAGTCGCAAAGACAAGCTACATATGGAGTCCTCCAGTCGTCATATGATCCTTGCACAATGGCCACGAGCTCGGTTTCCACGCTCGGTCGTTCTAATTCCTCAGGGAGGACCGACCGGGTCCCTTCTGGGCTGATAGAGGAGGCCAGGCGAGAGAGGGCGTCCGCTCGGGAATTTTCTTCCCGTGTTATTTGGATCACCTGAAAACTCTCAAAAAGTCGGGCTATCTCTTTCACCAACTGAAGGTACTTGATCATTTGCAGCTCTCAAGCTTCGTAGTCCCCCTTGATCTGACTGGCGACTAACTGGGAATCGATGTGAATTCTGACTCGCTTGGCCTCCAGGCACCGCACCATCCTGGCCCCAGAGATTAGGTCTTAGTATTCGGAGACGTTGTTTGACGTCGGGAAGCTGAATTTCAGAGTGTATTGTAGCTCCGCTCCTTCTGGGGATCTGAGGAGAATATCGGTGCCACAGCCAGTCGAGTTTGGGGATCTATCCACGAACAGGTCCCAGGCGAGCCCGAATGCTAGTCAGGATGTTTCCTCGGGCGGGAGAGCACTCTCCGCGATGAAATCCGTGAGATCCTGCCCCTTGATGGCCATGCGGGGTCGGTACCAAATGTCGTAGTCCCGGAGCAGTATTGCCCACCTGACGAGATGACCAAAAGCTTCGGGGTGAGCCAAAATCTTCTTCAGGGGTTCACTAGTCAGCACCACGATGGTGTGTCCTTGGAAGTAAGGCCGGAGGCGTTTAGCCGAGGTCACCAATGCTAGCACGAGTTTCTCAATTGCGGGGTACCTTCTTTCGGCCTCAAGGAGCACCTTGCTGACGTAATACACGGGCTTATGCACTCCTCGATCATCTCAAACTAGGACAGAGCTTACTGTGGAGGGAGTTGCCGAGAGATAGAGGTATAATGTCCCTCCGGGCACTGGCTTTGATAATACCAGAGGTGAGGCTAGAAATTCCTTTAGCTCGGTAAATGTCTTCTGGAACTCACTGTCCCAGGCGAAGGTAGCTGAGGCCAGCCTGGGCCCTCTCAGCAATTTGAAGAAGGGCAGGCATCGTTCCGTCGCTCAGGATAGGAAATGGTTGAGTGCAGCAATTCTTCCTGTCAGGCGCTGAACATCGTTGACACAAGCGGGTGGCCGCATGTCCAGGATCGCCCGGATCTTGTTGGGGTTGGCCTCGATCCCTCGCTGGGTTACCAGAAATCCCAGGAACTTTTCGGATCTAACACCAAACGCGCACTTGGCTGGATTAAGCTTCATATTGTACTTCTGGAGGGTGTTGAAGGTCTCGGCCAGGTCGGCGAAATGGTCCTCGGCCTTGGGTGTCTTGACGAGCATGTCGTCAATATAGGCCTCGACGTTCCGCCCGATTCGGCCTTCGAAGATCTGGTTGACCAGCCTCTGATAAGTTGCTCCGACGTTCTTTAGTCCAAAGGGCATTCGGGTGTAGCAGTATATGCCAAATTCGGTGACAAAGGCAGTTTTCTCGATATCTTCGGGGTTCATCCGGATCTGATGGTACCCGGAATAGGCATTTAGAAAGCTGAGGAGTTCATTACCCGAGGTTGACTTGACCAGTTGGTCGATGTTCAGTAATGGATAACAGTCCTTCGAAGTTGCTTTATTGAGGTCGGTGAAGTCCACGCACATTTGCCACTTGCCTGAAGCTTTCGATAACAGGACGACATTGGTGAGCCAAGTCGGGTAAAGGACCAAGCGGAATAGCCTGGTTTTCTTCCCCTTATTGATCTGGTTGTTAATGACCGCCTATTTTTCTAGGGCGTGCCTCCTTCTTCGCTGTTGGACTGGTTTCACTGATGGGTCGAGGTTGAGTTTGTGCATCACCATCTCCCCAGGAATTCCAGGAAGATCCTCAACAGACCATGTGAAGACTTGAATGTACTCTGAAAGGAAGTCTTTGTATTGTTTTTGTACATCAGGCGGTAAATCTGCCCCAACTTTCACTTCGAGAGTCGGGTCATCTTTGAGGAAGATTGACAGCAGCTCCCCGCTGGGTTTGCCTGTCGTCATTTTATCCTCGACTTCCCCGAACTCTTTATTTTTTTCCTCTGGACTTACGGCTTTGACCAAGATTACATAGCACCTTCTAGCTATTGCCTGGTTACCTCGGACTTCCTCAGTACCGTATTTGGTGAGAAACTTCATTTTCTGGTGATAAGTGGAGGGCACTGCTTTTATTCGGCTGATAATACCTCGGCCGAAGATGGCATTATAGGCCTACATCCCTTTAATCACAACGAAGTTTGCCATAAACGGGACGATTTTTGGAGGGGTACCGAGAGTGACAGGTAGGCTTAGGGCTCCCTCGGGATAAGTTGCATGGCCATTGAACCCACAGAGAGGGGTTCGAATCGGGCGGAGCCTCGATGGGTTTTCACCCATCTTTATAAAACATTCATGCGCCAAAACGTCAGGGGCGCTACCATTGTCCACTAGAATCCTATCTATGTTACAATGGTTTATAGTAGCCGAGATTACAAGGGCGTCGTCGTGTGGGGCCGCTACCCCTTCCAGGTCTTGGTCGGAGAACACCAGGGCCTGCTGGTCGTTTGCCGGCGGAGCTTTAGGGGGTTCGGAAGCCCGGTTGGCTCGCTTGACATGACGCTTCCTTCCTCGACTGCTGTCTCCTCTTGAGGCTGATCCCCCTGAAATGACGTTAATGTGGATTCCGCAGGGACTATTGTCAATTTCTTCTGAGGGGACTCCGCGATCCTCCCGTTGCTCGGCCACATACTGGGAGAGGTGTCCTTAGCGGATGAGACTTTCGATCTCATCCTTGAGCTGTTGACAATCACCAGTGTGATGGTTGTGGTCGTTGTGGATGTAATACCCTAGATTCTTCGGATCAGAATCGGAGAGCTTTCGGAGCGCTTTCGTGGGTCCATGATCGTGTTTTACGATCCACTCAGATTTTTTCCTTGTATTACTTACGGAATCCCATGGAGAGTGAACCGTTGAGTTTTGAGACTCCAGGACGTTACAGGTGCATTGTGCTCGTTCCGAGGATCACGAAGACTATTTTTTCATATTTTTCTGAGTTTACAAAATTTCGTGCCAAAAATCAGATTTTAGGAAATATTGCTAATTTCTTATTTTTCTTTTCTTCTTAACCCTTCCTCTCTCCTCATCATGATCTCTCACTTCTCTCCCTTCGTTCTCTCTCCTCTCTTCTCCTCTCCCTCGGGATTGTGACCGTGGCGGAGATGGGCGAGGTGGTGACGACGTGGAGTTGACATGGAGCGTGATGGCGAGAGTATCGGAGCGTGACGTTGGCGCGATCCCATTCGTGAATTCAAAGCCAGCGTGGGTTGTTTGTGTGATTATTTTTGGCGTGGTTTGGTAGTTTCGGCCCGCGAGATCTTCGGTGGAGGTAGGGGGATGGATACTATACTCTTTTCCTGCATTCCCTCGCGGTTTGGAGCCGAACGGTGTGAGTTTGAGCAGATTTTCAAGCTTTAAGGGCGAAACCATGTTCGGGGGGTGTGATGCGAGATCACCATTCTAGGTGATGGTTTTCACATTAAATGGTAAAATATGAACCCCTGGCATGTTGGGATTCATTTCCCGCCAGTTTTACTACATTTGGATGTGATTTGGGGTCGGTGCGAGGCCGTTTCCCCGCGTGAGTCATTTTGGGTCGATTCGTGTAAATCATCCATTTTTAGCCGTTTTGAGGTTGGTTTGATCCCTTCCGACTTGTGGAAGGTCAATATTGACTCTAGGAATGTTTCCCCGTCATTTAGAAGCGATTGAGACATGAAAAATCAGGTTTTGTGAGGTTTTACGATTTTCAGATCGGAGGACGAGTCGCAGTTCGGCAGAAACCGCGTTCGACTCTCGACCTTGGTAGCGGTTGGTCTTGAACCGTGACCACTTTTCGGGCTTTGTCGATTCGATGCTTATGGCGGTGGGAGAACGCGGTCGGCGTTCAACCGTGTCTGATGGCCTCGGTTGGCTTGAAACCACATCTGCTTGTCTTCGTGTCCACCTGCCTTATCTTCTTCTAGACACGGTCTTTGGCGTCCTGTGGCTGGGATGCTCGCGGTTAACGCGTAACCGCATCTGGGTTACCGCGGTTATCTTGGACCCGCTTTTGTCTTGGAGTCGACTCGGCTTCGTGAAGCGTCGACTCTATCTTCTCCTTCGCTTTTTATGAGTTTTCCGTTCATAGGCCTGAAGCGGTTTGCCTGGAACCATGGATATGAATTGACTGGTAAACGCGGCTAGTTCTTAACCGAGTCTGGGTGAGCGCGGCTTGTTGAGAACCGCGGCTGGTGTAACCGCTGCTAGCTCGCAGCCGAGGCTGCCTTTGGGGTGTTTTCTTACCGGTTTGATTTCGGTTATGGTGGCTTCGACCCCTTGGTTAGCCCATTGTTCCGTGGATGTCTTGGACATCCTATGAGGGTGATGACCATGTTATAGGGTGTCTGGGAGTGTCATTGTATCGAGCGGTATTCCGTGTTATTTCGGGGGTCATTATGGTTCAAGGTCAACCCGGTTGTGACCTAGTGGTTGACACGTGACCTCGTGAGTGTCTCGTCTATCTTGTGAGGACCGAGACCTGGTTTGGACGCTAGAGGTATCATCGTACCTCGACTTACGTGTCCATATGGTTTGAGGGCTTCGGTGATCCCTCATGTTCCGTGTTTCGTGTTATGTGGAATTGTGAGTCTGTTGAGCGGCCTAGGGGCCGAGGACTCATTATTATTAATGATGTGGATCTAGCTATTCTGTGCCATCTTCAATGTGTTTTACCGTGATTTTGGCTTAGGGACTAGGCTGATTAACGGCGTGTTTCCGTGATGTACGATGATCTTGCCCCGAATCTTGTGACTTAAGGATTGTTGTATCAACACGTCTAGTTGGTTGTCCTGAGTCTGGCTACAGTCTGGTGTGCTACCTTGTGCTCCGTTGTACGTGCGATAAGTGCATGCTTACCATGTCTGCACTTCGGTGTTCGCTGTTTTGAGTCTCTGTGTCTAGTGAGCCTCCACTAGTCATAGCCTGACGATACTTTCCTGTGTGTCGGCCCACTTGGGAGTGGTGGCGGGGTGAGTTCTTGGTTGAGACGGTTTGTAGGATGGTTTCCGTGGGCCCCTTTGTCTTGCCGTGTGAGTCCTACGGGAGGGGGAAACTAGCTAGAGGCCTGGCTCAAGACATTGAGCTGGTGTGTGCACATGTGGTCAGGGGCGTTGGATGAGCACCGACGGGCGTGACCCTGACTAGTCATTCATTACTATAGTTCCTTGGTTCTTGTTGAGTGTCTCAGTTACTGCCATTCTAGGTGAGTAGGAGACACTTGAGGCGCAGTGTAAGATGTTAGTGGATGCATCTGGCTTTTCTTCTAGTGAGGAGGTGCTTCTATCTCACGACAAGATGACTTGTGGCTTTCGTGACTATTTTCCGTCACTGTTGACGTGACTTGCCGGGTAGTCTGTGTTTGGCTTCACCCGAGGTCAGTGTAGCGTACACGACAGTGGGATCATGTATGTCTAGTGCTTTAGACCATGTAGGTCTTTTGTAAGGCCTTTGCATGTTTCAATAGGCCTTTGCGAAAGTGGTTTCATGATTTGACAATGGATCGGTAACTCTCGACTTTGTGAGATCGGGGTTCGCCTTTCTGTTGCTGTTAGGAGTGGTTTAGAGTGCCGAGGTTCGGTCGGCTGCCGTGTTTCTGTGATACGGCTTTCCTCTTTACTTTTGTTGTTACTGCTCCTGTTTTGCTTAGCACTGTTGTTACTACGTTGTTTAGTGGTAGGGTTCTACGGGATGCCTACTGAGCCAGTGAGACGAGGCTCACCCCTAACTTTTTCGGTGTTGGTGTTCTTCCTCGTGCTTGCAGGTGCAATGTGTGGTTCTTAGTTGCTAGCGTTTGCCAGTGTCGGGCTTCCCCCGACTTGAGAGTACGTTCTCTTTTCTGTTGTACTGTACTTTAGTTGGACTGGACACTGTTAGTTTCTAATTGTTATAGAAAATGTAATTTTATTTCTGCTATTTTAGCAATCCTGGTCATTGAAATTTAATTGCTTACTACCTTTCTATCCCTTCGGAGCTTTACCGCTCTTGGGAGGCCTCTCAGATCCCAAGTGGTATCGGGTTTACCTGGTATCCAGAGACAAGGTCGTCACAGTGGAACTGGCAGTGCTTTCGATGACTGCGACGTCTTGGGTCAGCCTTCATTGGCTCGGGTCGGTGAAGGATGCCCGAGTCCTTGATTTCTTGATATATCTCTTAAACGAGGGTGGATAAAGGAGTGTACCGCTCAAACTTACGCGGAGGCTCCCTATGGTCTCCTTCTCGATTCCTCTGTTTCCCTTGGCCCGAGGCTTGCTCTGGCGACTGCTTCTTCTCTCCTTCTCACCCTGAGCTTGTCGGGTCTCAGCAAGCGTTGAGGACTTCCTCGCACTCTGTGTGGTGCAGAGCCAGGGTCACCAAGTTGGCGAGAGAGGAAGGATGGAGCACCAGTTCTCGCTGGAGGTTTTCATCCCAAGTGCCTCCGGTCAGCGCGGTAATGGCTGAGGCCACGTCTAGGCGGGGGATGTGCATGGCTTCTGACTTAAAGCGGTTGAGGTAAGCCCGCAGCTTTTCCCCCTGTACCTGCTTGAGTGCCAGCAATCCCGCAATCGACTTCGGAGGGCCACTGCCGGCGAAGCTTTCCTTGAATAATCGCCCAAACTGTCGGAAGTTGAGGATGCTTCCGCGGGCGAGTGCTCGGAACCAGGCCTGAGCGCCTTGGACCAGAGTTGTTACAACCGCTAAATTTGCACTAGCCAATCGGGTATAATTCGGACCCATAAGACTCAACGGGCCGAAAATCTGGACAGATTAATTAAGAATCATTAGAAAACTTGTAACTTAACATAGGAAGATCAGAAAAGGATGAAACTAGGCTCGTTAGAAAACTTGGGCCCTTAGCCCAAACTCCTCTGTTAGGGGAGGAAGCCCAATTCGCACGAAAACTTGGGCCAGAGCCCCTTTGACTGATAGATGTCACAAAGGTGTGTGACTATTGGGAAAATTTAAAGGTAATTAATGGGAAATTCATAACTTCTTCTGTGGTTAATGAAATGACCTGAAATCATGGCCAAAATTTCGAGTAGGATGTTAGCTACAACTTCTATGATGGGGTCGAGGCCCAATGCGGACTGGATAATTGAGTTGTGCCCAGATTACCTCGGGCCACCGAAGGGTCACGATTGAAACAGAGGAGGAATAATGTTAATATTCTGAAAATCATAACTCACGCTAGAGTTGCTGAAATTCGATGAAACCATGACTGCAAGTTAGATCTGGAGGTCCTCTTTATTTCATATGAAGACAACCCAACCTAAATCTGAACAGAAAAGCACGCCGATTCATATCTTTGACCGGGTAGATGAAGGGTCACCTCTGTTCAAACCAAAAGGGTGCTTAGCATTAACCTTCCTTAAACCATCGACCTTGGGAAGCAGGTGGGAGCCTTCTGCGTCATAGGAGAACCTTGGGAGACTTGAAAGAAACTATAAAAGGAAGGGGGTGTCATGGGTGGCCAACCTTTTAGCAACACTAATCTTCCATTTTCTACCACCTACGGTTTCCCTTGGCAAGGAAGAGAGGTGAGGGACGTGGGCATTTCGTAGAAGGGTGAACCTGCAGCGAAGTCTTGGGAGGGTCTGGGGTGTGGATCTCATCCCCGGATCAAAAGGGATAAAGTTGAGGAGGATCTGGGGTGTGGATATTATCCCCGGATCGTCGGTTAGTATCTCAAAGGTAGGCACCTAACCTTAAACTTTAGGGGTCAATACTGCATTAGAACGGTTTTAAATATATTTTATACACTTTAAAAGGGGATTAAGGGCACGTGGGGACCACCACCACGTTCATTTTGATTTTCGGTTTCATCAAGTTTTGGGCTTCCACGTGTTACCTCTGTGTCTCTACGGAATTTCACAGCCCTTGGGAAGGTTAGTCTTTGAGGCAGGGTCTGTACACATTTCATATGGTTCATAGCAGGGTCTGTGCATATTTCATGATGATCGTGGTAAGGTCTGTGTACATTTCATATGGTCCATGGCAAGGTCTGTGCATAGTTCCTAATGTCCATAGTAAGGTCAGTGCATGTTTTGTCCAAGTATAGATAACGTCGGTGCATGTCTTGTTCGAGCCTAGATAAGGTCGGTGCATATTTAGTTCAGGCCACGAGTGAGGTCAGTGCATATTTAGTTCAAGCCATAAACAAGGTCGATGCATGTTTAGTTCAGGCCAAAAGAGAGGTCGGTGCATGTTTAGTTCAGGCCAAAAGAGAGGTCGGTGCATGTTTAGTTCAGGCCAGAAGGTCGGTGCATATTTAGTTCAGGCCATAAGTGAGGTTGGTGCATGTTTAGTTCAGGTCAAAGAGAGATCGATGCATGTTCTGTTCAAGCCATACGCAAGGTCAGTGCATGCTGGCCCTGGCACTGAGCAAGGTCGGTGCATGCTGGCCCTGGCCATGAGCAAGGTCGGTGCATGTTTAGTTCAAATCCTAAGTAAGGTCGGTGCATGGTGTCCCTGGCCATGAGCATCCTAAGTAAGGTCGGTGCATGCTAGCCCTGGCCATGAGCAAGGTTGGTGCATGTTTAGTTCAAATCCTAAGTAAGGTCAAGGCATGCTGGCCCTGGCCATAAGCAAGGTCGGTGCATGTTTAGTTCAAATCCTAAGTAAGGTCGGTGCATGCTGGCCCTGGCCATGAGCAAGGTCGGTGCATGTTTAGTTCAAATCCTGAGTAAGGTCAGTGCATGTTGGCCCTGGCCATGAGCAAGGTCGGTGCATGTTTGGCCTTGGCCACAAGCAAGGTCAGTGCATGTGCTAGTGAGGTCGGTGCATGTTTGGCCTTGGCCACAAGCAGGGTTGGTGCATGATCCTGTGAGGTCGGTGCATGTCTGGCCCTGGCCACAGGCAGGGTCGGTGCATGTTCCAGTGAGGTCGGTGCATGTTTAGTTCAAGTCCTAAGTGAGGTCGGTGCAGGTTGGCCCTGGCTATGAGCGAGGTCGGTGCACATGTAGGTCAATGCACATGTAGGCAAGGTCAGTGCACATGTGAGGCAGGTCTGAGCAGATCCATGTAAGGTCGGTGCACCTGTGGGTCTGTCCATATTTCCAGAAACACGGAAAAGGAGAGTTTTGAAAGGGCATTTTCTTTAATAAAAATCGGAGAAATTAGAAAATGATAGGAGGATAAGTTAGTAACCCACTGTAAAAGTTTCAGGTACCCAAAAATTTTGTACTTTCAGATATAAGTCATTATCTATGCATGTGTAGTCTAGAAGGATGAACCTATACTTTCATATAGTAACCTGAACATGACTACGGGTGTGTTAGCCATCTTAAACTGTTAGCAACATATTTATGAGCATGAGTAACTCATTAGAAGCATGACTGTGAGTATGTTTAACCCGCTTAAAAATGATGAAAATATGTCCGATATGCATCATGCTAGTTGAAGAGGGGCGATCTCGCGCTACTCCTGAGCGGGGAGGAAGATGACCACGCATCCTTGAAGTATGAACTGCAAGAAGGGAAACAAGTCAGAGGAGCCTAGGGATGAATCCCCGGGGAAGACCCTCTGATGCTTAAGTAACCGACTGTAGTAGAGTACTGGTGCAAAGGGAGGAGTTAAGAGGAAGATGGGAGCATGAGATCCCTCTCCATCAAAAGGTGAAGTGGTTCCTGCTCAGGGTTATTGGCTTACCTTCTCACAGGAGGGTTCTTCCAGTTTAAATAATGGCTCGTTGAGTTAATGATCCCTGTAAGCTGAGGAGTTTCGAGGGGGGTTATGTCCTCCTTGCGGGCTCTTTATAGCACGCGGACTCCTGATCTCCCCTATCTCCTTGAGCTCCCAGCTTTTAAGGTACACGTAACAGCCGTACAGATAAGCTTCCATCAGTTGGCCCAAGTAGGAGGCACAGGCTCAGGAGATGTCTTCCCGAGCGATGAGTGCATGGTCTGGGTAGAGAATACGGGGCTCCGATGGAGCACTCCCGATCGAACTGATGCTCGAACATCCCAACCCGAAGGTCGCCTAGGAAGTGCTTATTCTGAGTGAGTTATTAGGCTTATCTTTAGTGGGCCCGGGGGCTACCACTTCAAGGAGCTGGGCCTTGTTGGGTCGGGTCGGACCTCGTTTGGCCTCCCCGTATGGGCGATTAGCTTTCCCCTCTCCACTTGTCCCCCTCCTACTCCCGAGCCAAAATTAGGCTTGGTTGAGTAGCATTTGGGCTGGACTTTTTATGGCTCTAGTTGGGTGGAGATCTCTCTCTTGTAGGGGCCACATGATGCGGCTTGTCCTGAGAATATGCCCATCATGATGAGTGAAAGAAGGCCCCTCCTTGGGATATCGGAACGCCGCGTCACCTCCGACTAGGGGCTATAAGCATTACGCATTATTTACGTCCCTTTATCTCCAGGGTTTAGGGTTTTGCCATCCTTTTCATTTATATAGGGGGGCTCATGCGCCGTGAGAGCAGTTCAGAGGAGCGGAGAATTGCAGCGACTTTCACGGAGCTAGAAGAGATTACCGCGGCGGCGATCCGTCAACTTCCTTCTCCTCCGGAGTCCACTTATCCAGAGCTTTCCCCTTCTTCTTCTAGTTCCTCCACCTGTTCAATGGCATACCAAAATCTTGAGGCCGAGGGGCGGCAGAAAGAATAGACCCCAAGGGTTTTCTTGGTACAGTCGGAGCCTCTTCGCAGTGAGTTGGGGGAGGCTAAAGTGAAGCGACTGAAGAACCAGTATGGGCTGCCTTAGCGATTCCAGTTCCTCGCACCTGAGTCTCATGAGTCTAGTCTGGCCACTCGTTCTAGCCTCTTTTGTTCCTTCCTCTTGGCCTGGAAGTGTGGCTTTCGCTTGCCCCTGCATTCCTTCGTCGCCGAGTTGCTTCGGTTCTACCGGCTGGCTCCTGTCCAGCTAGTCTCTAATTCTTTTACCCTCATCTTCTCCTTCATTTTCCTTTGTGGCCAGTGTGGGGTGAGCACCTCGCTGGACCTCTTCCATTATTTTTTTGAGTTGAAGGAGAATCTTCATGCGGGGAAGGGCTTCTTCTTCATCCAGGCAAAATGGAACAGGAGTTGCGTGTCCCTTTCCGTGAAGGACTCTTCTCACAAGGGGTGGAAGACCCAATATTTCTGGGTGGGTGTGTCGGCGGTCGGTGTGGTCTGGAATTTCCCGACGGCGCCAAACTTTCACCCAAACATTCCTCTAAGCAAACGGAGGTCCCCCTGGAGGTGGAGAGGGATGATGCTATCCTTCTGCAGAATCGTCAGCCAACTGCTGAGTTGGTGACCTCGTTCAACATCGAGGAGTATCTTTCTAGAGCACTGTTGCCGACAGGTGAGGATCTCAGGGACTTGTTCTCTTTCTTGTAGAGTAAGTGCCTTCCTTCTTTCAATTTGCTCTTCTTCATTCAGACCAGAGGCGAGCGGTTGAGGATGAGGCACCGCCGGCGGAGTTGGAGATCATCGACGCGGATGATACGCCGGCTCCGAGTGATCTCCAAGCTTCGGAGGGCTCCTCCCGTGCCCGAGACAAGGGCAAGCGGGTCGCCCGGGATGACGCTTCCAAACGTCGGGGGGTCAAGTGTAAGGATCCCGTGGCGAAGCTGCTGGGGGCTTCATTGTAGGCTCTGTCTACCAAGAAGAAGTGGGCGAGGAAGGCGGAGGTCGCTCGCCTGGCCGAAGAGGCTTCCCTACCGGCTCTCCCTTCTATAGAGTAGGAATGGGCCGACAATGAAGGGGTTACGGCCGATGTCGGGGCGCCGAGCAAAGTAGAGGGGGCGCCAGACGGAGGAGCCCGGTCTGAGCCGGTCGAGGCTAGATGGTCGCAGGATGAAGTGACTTAATCACAGCCGACCAAGGTTGGGGAGGTACGTGGCGGGGCCGCTCATATCGAGCCAACCAATGGGGTCCCTGAGACTGGGTTACTCAGGGGAGGTGCCCCAATCCCGGTCGCTCCGGAGAGGGTTTCTCCTCCCTCGGCCAGTGCCTTCAGCGTCTGGGCCTCTCTGTACCGGACGTGCCATTCCATAGCTTCAGGAGCCTTACGAGAAAAACTCCGGAAGGGTCCCCCCTCCAAGCTTTTCGAGCAACTTATGGAAGGTGGGTTGGTCTTGGCCCAGCTTGGAGCCGAGGCAGTGGATGCGTATGCTCGGGTGGAGTCGGAGCGGGAGACTCTTTCATGGGCCCGTGGTGCGCTCGATCGGAAGGTCGAGCGTTTGACCCTCGATCTTCAGGACCTTCGTCAGGAGGTGGCCCCGCTCCGGGCACAGGTGTAGTCGAGCCAGGCGGAGGCTCGGTCGTCGGCGGAGGCTCGGTCGTTGGCGGAGCAGCTGGCCCAGGCCCGTCGTATGGTCGATCGGAAGAATGGGCTCCTGGATGCAGAGCACAGGATTCAGGTCGAGCCCGGCGAGCAATGGAAGGCTGAGCGAGAGGGGCTCGTGGACCGAGTCTGGGGGGCCGAGGATGCACGGGACGAGGCCGAGAGGAGGCTGTCCGAGTCAGAACAGAGGATAGCCAAGCTTGAGAGGGAGGCAGAGCTGGCGGAGGTAAAAGCTCCTGAGCAACATAGATGCTCATAGGCTTACCATGCTGCTCTTCTTCAGGCTGCCTTCCCTTGCTATGAGTCAGGCAACCGTCGAGGACTTCAGAAGGGCTTCTCCCAGGGCTTCAATCGGGCCATCATAAAGGCTGAGGCCCAAGCGAATGGGCTCGTTTTTCCTTCCGGGCAACGCTATGACTCGGACTGGGGTTCCGCAAACTCTTCCCATTATACGTCGAGCGAAGAGGGGGGTCGGGAGTCATCAAGCTCGTTCGAGCGATCACCAACTCCGGCAGCCTAGGGAGAGCCCGCGACCGAGATAGTTCCCACGCAGGTGGGGTCAGTGCCTGGGTCGGTCGTCATCAAGAATTCTGGGTGCAGATCATCTGGTGCCGAGGGGGCCTTGTCTACCGAGCCTGGAGATGGGCCCGAGGCCTGATGTACAAGCTTTTCCTTTCAAAACCCTTTTGTAGCCGTGTAAGACCTTTTTATTTTTTGGAAAGTATAGTAGCGACAATATTAAGTGTTGAATTGATTATTTCTTACCGCTTTTGGTGTAATTCAACTACCGTATCCGTAGTAGTTGGGGAAGGTGCCGATTTTCTCTGCAGATATCGTGCGTGCCGATCTGTCAGATAACTGACATGGCACTGGCACCTTTCCGCTTTTCCATGTCGCCGTAAATGACTTACTGCTTCGTGCGTCCCGCTCGGGGGAATGTTGGGAAATGAGGTAACCGTCTTAGGGAAGGCTCCTTTTAGCATATTTTTAAGGGGAGAGCCATTTAAGGAAATCTGCTCCTCCTTCGGCCTATAAAAGGTCCGAGGGGTGTCTCCTCCTTCTTCCATCGTTTAAGGCCATCCTGACGGTTTCTCCTTCTTCCCTTTCCGTGAAGCGTTGTGCTGTTGATCTCAGCGGAGCATGGAGAGCGCTTCAAAAGATGATGATGCAGATGGCAGTAGGAGGGGAACTCCTGCTATTCCAGTTTGGAAGAGGGTTCGACAGTCGGGGGTCAGTTTGGGAGAGAGTTCGACATGTGGGAGCATGTCTCCTTCCTGTCCCTGTCCCACCAACGCCATCCTAATCGGGAGGGGGAGCTTTTCAAGCTCCCTTCTCGCCTCAGCCTCCCCCTCCCTCCTCTTTCACTCTTTGAGGATGCCTGCACCACTAGAGGGTGCTTGCTCTCTGTTCGGCTTCCGTCCTCCTTCCAAAGAGTTGGCAGAGGAGGCCTTCTCTTGTATTTCCTTTTTCTTCCCTCCTTTTTTTTGTTGTCCTTCCAATCCCTCTGGCACCTTTCCTCCGAGCTTTCTCGAGCCAACGGGGTCGGCTATCCCTTATCCGAGCCAGTTTTCGCACAAGGCAGAGTCAGTGGCTGGCTGTAGGAGTGCCTATCGGGTTGGCTGAGCATTTCACTCACGTCATAGTACCAGTGAGTGTAAATTTTTTTGTTGTACATGCATATTGTATTGGTTGCGGCATACTTGATGTACACCAGAGTTTAATGAAAAGAGAAGAATGTTTTTTCCACTTTCCGTCGTCCGTGGAGGCACGCCACCAGGGGCCCCCATCATAGTGGGTCCCACCCCCGCAGATCCGGAGGACCGCGCCATCCGTGGGCCCCGCGGTCCCGCAGAACCCGCCGTTCGGAAAGCACGAAAATGCGGAGTTCGGCACCACCGGGCGACATCAAGATGTTGCCCGTCAACCCAATTCGCGTGATTCCCGGGCCCCGCATGTGACCTTTTACCTCCCTGCGTGGAGTGGGTCAAATTATTGTACTGCTGTAAAATTGTGTTAACCGGGGGTCCGTGATTGGCCGGGGTTGTCTTCGCCACGCCGGGTGCGTGGAGGTAATGGTCCGAACCTCTTGGCGTTCATTTGCTTAGCTAGTATACGGTCTTTTGCCGCTGCCGAGAGCGTAGGTACTAGCCCGTGTGTCCATGTCACCACTGTGAGAGTGAGTGTGACCCGTCCCGTGACTCGATCCGAGTCCGAAAGTTGAGTCGGACTACCCTTGACCTCCGCCGGTTCCTTAACCGCGCACGGTCCGCGCTTTCCCTCGCTTGGGACGACGAGTGAGCTTCCACTTCTGTTAGCGACGTTTCGCCACTAGGAGCTCGTAGTGTCGGGCTTAGTGTCTCCCTGGTGTGTGCTGCTGGTCGCGTCTTCATCTAGAGTCTGAGGGTGGCACCTAATAGTGTCGTCTCCCGTGTCCGTCCCGCATCAGTTTGGTATCAGAGCAAGTCGAGTCTAGGGTAGTCGTTGCATAAGTCATGCATCATGGTCTAAGTCGAGTCTAGGATCATCCTTATTTTCAAAACAACAAAAAAAGTGTGTTTTAAATTACATTTGCACCCTTTATTCGGTATCTTAAAAGGTGTTGTCCGAACGTTAGGCTACGCCTATCGGGAGGTCGCACACTTGCGGGAGTGATCTTCGGATCGATTAACTCCGCCCCGTACCGGATATTGGTTTAGGTCTAAGTGCATCATTTAGTGTTTGTTTGCATTAGTCTGTGTCTTCTAGGTCGTGTGTCAGTTGCATGCCCACCCGTCGAGGTACCCAGTACTCGCCACCACCACCTATGGCGGAGTCCCGAGCCTGTAGCTCCGATGAGTCTTCCACGGCCGAGATGTTTCGGGCCATCATGGATCGTTTAGACACGTGTATGGATGGTCTTAGTACGCGTATGGATGGCATAGGGACGCGTCTAGAAGGGCGGATGAAGGTTCTCGAGGATCGGGCCGGGGTTTCGGAGCCGTCCATTCAAGGCCTTGTTGGGAGGATTACCGTCCTAGAGAGGGGCCCAGTAGCGGCGCAACCCGCGCCGACGAACGGCCAACAAGAGCCGGTGCAGCAACCCGCTGTGCCAAGGGCTCAGGTGGAGGATGTCGGGAGGCAACAGGCGCCTATAGTGGATGATTATGCCTCCGACAATGATCACGGGGGTAACGGTCGTCGTCATCAACGACGGAATCGTGATGACGAGGATGACGACCGCATTCTTAGGGGTGTGCGTGCGGACCCTCCCACTTTTAGCGGGTCCTTGGACCCTAGGGTGTATTTAGATTGGGAGGCCGGCATGGACCGGTACTTCGAGTGGTTTGAGATGACGGACCACCGAAGAGTCCGATACGCAAAGATGAAGTTGCAAGGGCAGGCCCAAACTTATTGGATCAATGTGGAGAGCCTGCTCAACCAGCGACGTCAACCCCAGATCGGTACATGGGATGATATGAAGACCAAGTTGAGGGAGAAGTACCTTCCCGCCTCATATCGCCAACGTCTCATAGACAAGTGGCAAAGCATTTCCCAAGGGAACCGATCCCTGACCGAGTACACCGCCGAGTTCGATGAGTATTTTTTGCGGTGCGCGGTCACGGAAGAGAGCACCATGACGATATCCCGCTTTTGGAGAGGTTTGCGGCCCAATTATCAATATGAACTCTTTCGCCGCAATGCCACCACTTTGGAGCAGGCATATCAGATTGCTCTCGAATTGGAGCAGTTCGAGGCCGAGTTTGAGTCATCCCATCGGTTGGGCTCCTTTCCCCTTCGTAGTGTCGAGTCCCGTGGCTCACCTGGCACGTATCCGAGGGCCCCCATGACTCGACCTCAGGAGCCCACTCGCCCCGAGCCCTTTGCTCCTAGGCCTCGTCCTCCACCCCCGAGGGACCTTCCTCGTCCCCAGCATCTTACGGCCCCACCCACAGTCCGTCCACCGGCACCCGCACCTCCTGCACGTCCTTTGTTGCCTACGCCTCCTATCCGTCGGGAGGATAAAGGTAAAGGACCTATGATTGGGGAGCCTAGTGGATCACGGCAGCAGTGTTATCGCTGCAATGGGTTTGGCCATTTCGCCAGCCAGTGTCCCACCCGCCCATCTCTTCACATTGGGGACACACAGGCCGAGGATACCACCCCTACGGGCCTCGAGTTAGTCAGCTATGAGGCAGATGAAGAGTTAGCTGACGAGTACTATGAGATGGGAGGTGAGGCCCAGGATGTCCAGCAGTCGGACGATACCCACGTGGGGGTCGTCAGATGTATCCTCACCCAGCCGCAGGTCAGTGATGACTGGCGTCGGACCACTATCCTTCATGTATTCTGTAGGCTGGGAAAGCAAATTTGCAAGGTGGTCATCGATAGCGGGAGTTGTATCAATGCAATCTCCACGAACGCTGTCACTCGTCTTGGTCTCACACCCGTAGAGCACCCTTGCCCCTACCAGGTATCATGGGTGGATACCACTTCCATTTCGGTCAGGCTGCGGTGCTTGGTCCCGCTGCAGCTCCACTCCTACCGTGACGAGATCTGGTGTGATGTTCTTCCCATGGAAGTGGGAAGTATCATTCTTGGTAGGCCGTGGTTATTCGACCGAGATGCCACACTCCATGGTCGGTCGAACACCTGTACCTTCGACCACGGTGGCCAGCGAGTCACCCTCCAACCCGTTCGGCCCAGGAGCCCATCTGTTAGGGGTCCTACTGCCCTAGTACTCCGAAGCCTTCCATTCCCGGGCCCAGTACCCCATCCCCAGCTCGGGCTATGACCGTTGCCTCTGGCCCAAGAGAGCCCTCGACGAGGAGATTGATGATGATTAGCTCCCGGGAAATGGAGCAGGAGCTTAGTCAGGGCTGTCCGGTGTTTGCCATTACGGTCCGAGAGGTGGAGCGGGACTCCGAGGGTGAGCTCCCACCCGAGGTTGTTCCCATTCTGCAGGAGTATGCTGATGTATTCCCCGATGAGCTTCCCGAGGGACTCCCACCTATGCGGGATATTTAGCATGTCATCAACCTTGTTCCGGGCTCTTCTTTGCCCAACCTTCCTCATTTTCGAATGAGCCCCACGTAGCATGCCGAGCTTAAACGGCAGGTCGATGAGCTTGTGCAGAGAGGATCTGTCCGGGACAGCATGAGTCCATGTGCTGTACCCGCATTACTCGCCCCGAAGAAGGATGGCACGTGGAGAATGTGTATTGATAGTCGTGCCATCAATAAGATCACCGTGAAGTACAGGTTCCCTATTCCCCGCCTGGATGACATGCTAGACATGATGGCAGGTGCCACTATCTTTTCGAAGATCGATCTTAAGAGTGGCTACCATCAGGTGAGGATTAGGCCAGGTGATGAGTGGAAGATCGCATTTAAGACCAAGGACGGTCTATATGAGTGGTTGGTCATGCCTTTTGGGTTGACCAATGCCCCTAGCACTTTCATGCGGCTCATGACTCAGGTCCTTCGACCTTTCATTGGAGTCTTTGTAGTGGTGTATTTTGCCGCACCACAGGGGACCACTTGGACCACCTTCGGCAGGTCTATCTATTTCTTCGGCGAGAGCAATTGTTTGCTAACCCACAGAAGTGTGCCTTCATGACACCTCAGCTTACCTTCTTGGGTTTCATTGTGTCTAGTATTGGGGTCTCCGCCGATCCGGAGAAGGTCCGGGCCATTGTTGAGTGGCCGGAACCCCGTACGGTTCATGATGTCCACAGCTTTCATGGCCTTGCGACGTTCTACCGTCGCTTCATCCGCGGATTTAGCTCCGTCACCGCCCCGATCACGGATTGCATCCGGAAGGGCACATTTGTATGGACGAAGGCCGCATCTGCTGCCTTCAGGGACATCAAGGAGCGTATGACCCAGACACCTATCCTTCGACTGCCTGATTTCTTGAAAGTGTTTGAGGTCTCTTGTGATGCGTCGGGCATGAGAATTGGAGGAGTTTTGAGTCAGGAGTCCCACCCGATCGCATATTTCAGCGAGAAGCTGAATGACGCGAAGCTACGATATTCCACTTATGATAAAGAATTCTACGCAGTTGTTCAGGCTCTTAGGCATTGGAGGCACTATCTTTTACATCAGGAGTTTGTCCTATACTCTGACCACGAGGCATTGAGGTACCTCCATTCGCAAAAGAAGCTTAACTCGCGTCATAGTCGTTGGGTCAAGTATCTCCAGCAGTTCACCTTTGTGCTGAAACATAAGGCTGGAGTGGAGAACAAGGTGGCTGATGCCTTGAGTCGGCGAGCATGCTTGCTTACCACCATGAGTGCCGAGGTCATAGGGTTAGAGAAGATGAAGGAGGCCTATGTTGATTGTCCTGACTTCGGTCAGATTTTTACCACCCTCCAGGTTGGACCCTCGAGAGACCTTGATGAGTATGTGCTTCAGGAGGGTTACCTCTTTCGAGGTAGCAGGCTATGTGTTCCCCGAACTTCGGTTCGAGATTTCTTAGTGTGGGAACTACATGCGGGAGGTCTAGCCGGCCACTTTGGTCGGAACAAGACTATTGAGGCCGTGGAGCATCGATTCTATTGGCCGAGCTTGAAGCGCGATGTTGCTAACATCGTGGCTCAGTGCCGTACATGTGCTACGGCCAAGATGAAGAAGCAAAGCTCGGGCCTTTATACGCCTCTTCCCGTGCCTGATGCCCCGTGGCAGGATGTTAGTATGGATTTTGTTTTGGGATTGCCACGTACCTCTAGGAAGCATGACTCGGTCTATGTTGTTGTTGACCGTTTCTCGAAGATGGCCCTCTTTATCCCTTGCTCAAAGACTTCAGATGCTTCTAGGGTAGCCCGCCTATTCCTTACTCACGTGGCGTGCAAGTTCGGGGTGCCTCGCACTATAGTGTCTGACCGCGATGTTAGGTTCACTTCCTATTTTTGGAAGACACTATGGCATATGATGGGTACGCACCTCAAGTTTTCCACTGCATATCATCCCCAGACAGATGGTCAGACCGAGGTGGTCAATAGGAGTCTAGGAGATCTTTTGAGGTGTCTAGTTAAGGACCGCATTGGGGATTGGGATCTCATTCTACCTATGGCTGAGTTTGCATATAATGATTCGGTGAATAGGTCTACCGGCATGAGTCCATTTGAGATTCTCACAGGTCGTAGGCCTAGGAAACCCGTTGACCTTGTCCCCATGCTTATCCATGCTAGAGTGTCGGAGTAGGCCGAGTCGTTTGCTAGGCATGTTAGGAGTTTGCATGATGACATCCGTCGTCACATTGAGGCCAGCAATGCACGGTACAAGGAGTTAGCCGATGCCCACCGACACCACCGAGAGTTCCACGAGGGCGAATACGTCATGATCAGGGTAAGACCTGAACGGTTTCCCTCTGGAACCGTTAAGAAGTTGCAAGCTCGTGGAGCCGATCCATTCAGAGTGTTGAAACGCGTTGGATCCAATGCGTACGTTGTGGACTTGCCCGAGGAATATGGTATAAGCTCTACCTTCAATGTATCGGATCTTGTTGCATATAGGGACCCATCGGTGATCCCTAGTGAGCCTTTTGAGCCATCTCCTCCCCTTGAGAGTGATCACACACCTGAGTGTCCACTTCCACCTCCAGCCCCTTTTTCACGGCAGCGTGAGCATATAGATCATATACTGGATGAGCAGGTGACAGTTACCAGGAGTGGATCTTACCCGCGCTACCTAGTGCGATGGAGAGGATGGCCCGCTACTGAGGACACTTGGATCACACATGGCGAGTTGTAGCGGATCGATCCGGACCTTTTGGAGCGATACAGGAGCGATGCAGACCCTTACTCGACAGGGTCGAGTTTCTCCCACCCGGGGAGAATTGGTGCGGACACCCGAGCAGTTGATCGGCACGATACGCCGAGCGACCGGTACCGCACACAGAGCACGACACGAGCCACCTCAGCGTCCATCTGGCTCGGAGACAGCCTGGTGACTCCGCCTTGAGCCTCCCCATTTTTCATATTTAATTAGACTTTATTTGTGTGTACGGTGTGTTTATTTCATTTTATACGGTTTGTAATTATGATTGTACGAGGGGCTTATTTGTAAAATGGGACCCCTGGGCCCCATGGGACCCCCAGGCCCCCTCCCATTGGTCCATATCAGCCTTGTGGGGTTGGTCAACATCCAAGGTGGACATCTACAAACCTTGACTAGTCAATTGTCCACATGGGGGACAAGGGACCAAAATAGTCAACAATTCCAACCAAACCCACCTACCATGTCCCCCCCTTGGTCAAGGTGCGCCCCCCTCCCCATTTGTTTATTATTTTTGTTGTGTTTTGTTCAAACTTCATCCTAGCCATCCATCCCTAACCCCTGGATCCAACGGTGGAGGATGGATTAGAAGGGTGACCTATATATGCTTGTATTTTCCTATTTTCAAGAATTAATGCATTTGAATTGGAAGAAAATCCCTTGAGCAAGGCTTAGGCCGCCCCTCCCTCTCCCCTTGAAGCTGTGAAGGCTTCCTTCTGGTGGTGAGACTCCACCCTATCAGTTCCGGTCGCCGCCGCCGCCACCGCACCGCCATCGTCTTCATCGGAGTTCTGCCCGCGCAGTACCACAGCAGATTCCACGAAATTCAGCCATCAACCACGAGCTCAGATCGACCTGGGAATTTTATTGGATGTTCCAGAGGTGTCAAGAACCATCCACAAATTTTGGTTTGTCATTCCGATCCTGTTTCATAATTTTAGATTTTCATCCACTCTTTCACTTCGGTTCTACCAAAGTTCTGTCTAGGTTCCCATCCGCCATGAGTTTCAAATCTTAGGTCCACTTTTTGATTTTCTTTGGTTCGCCCAATTTTACTGGGTGTTCCTTGCATCCACCCCTTCATTCAAAATTTTTATCAATTTTTGGTTCGTCCATTTCATATTTTCTAAAAATCGTTCTCAGTCCCAGCTACAGTTCTGTCCCCCCTGTTCCCAGATCCGACCACCAGTCACCCAAAAACTCATAGTAAATCACCACCATCTCCAAATCAAATTCCAAAAATAGTCCCAGTTCCGTGGTTTGATCCCCTACAACTCTCAAGAAGAGATCAAGATCTGAATCAGAGGTTTACTAGGCAGTCAATGGTGGTTCTCAGATAAGTACCCTGTAAATCTGAGGTTTTGGTTACTGTACAACAGGGACTTGTAAATTCATTAAAGTTCTGATCCGACCAGATCCAATAGATCTCCTTGGGTCTAGATTGAAGCATTTGAAGAGAGCTTTCCAACGATAGCTTATGCGTCCCGATCCGACGTCGGGATTGATCACAACGGCCGTTTTCGCCGGAGCGCGCGCCGAAAAATAGAAATCAAAATCCGTGGGCAGCTAGTTCAAAGCTTGGAGATCGGGACCGATCGACCCCCGATCGGTGTTCCCGGCCGACCGCCGTCCGTGGAGGCGCGCCACCAGGGGCCCCCATCATAGTGGGTCCCACCCCCGCAGATCCAGAGGACCGCGCCATCCGTGGGCCCCGCGGGCCCGCAGAACCCGCCGTTCGGAAAGCACGAAAACGCGGAGTTCGGCACCACCGGGCGACATCAAGATGCTGCCCGTCAACCCAATTCGCGTGATTCCCGGGCCCCACATGTGACCTTTTACCTCCTTGCGTGAAGTGGGTCAAATTATTGTACTGCTGTAAAATTGTGTTAACCGGGGGTCCGTGATTGGCCGGAGTTGTCTTCGCCATGCCGGGTGCGTGGAGGTAATGGTCCGAACCTCTTGGCGTTCATTTGCTTAGCTAGTATACGATCTTTTGCTGCTGCCGAGAGCGTAGGTACTAGCCCGTGTGTCCATGTCACCGCTGTGAGAGTGAGTGTGACCCGTCCCGTGACTCGATCCGAGTCCGGAAGTTGAGTCGGACTACCCTTGACCTCCGCCGGTTCCTTAACCGCGCACGGTCCGCGCTTTCCCTCGCTTGGGACGACGAGTGAGCTTCCACTTCTGTTAGCGACGTTTCGCCACTAGGAGCTCGTAGTGTCGGGCTTAGTGTCTCCTTGGTGTGTGCTGCTGGTCGCGTCTTCATCTAGAGTCTGAGGGTGGCACCTAATAGTGTCGTCTCCCGTGTCCGTCCCGCATCAACCTCGGGTTCGAAGTGGACGACTCAGAGAGAGGGATTGCCGACCTCCAATGGAATCACGGCTTCCGTGCCATACACCAGCTGAAAAGGTGCTTCACCGGTGGCCGTTCTCGGAGTAGTTCGGTGTGACCATAGTACGCTCGGTAGTTCCTCAAGCTAGCTTCCCTTGGCCTTGCCGAGCCTGGTTTTGAGATGCCTTTTAAGATAGTTTTGTTGGCATTCTCGGCCAGTCCGTTGGCCTGAGGGTGGGATACCGAAGTGAAGTGGTTGCGAATGTTTAGGTCGGCACATTTGTCTCTGAAATAATGAGAATCAAATTGCTGACCATTATCGCTCACTATCACTCGGGGGACACCGTAACGAAAAATGATCGACTTCCAAACAAAACTCCATACGACTGACTCGGTTATCCTAGTGGTGGCCACGGCTTCGATCCATTTGGTGAAGTAGTCGATGGTGACGATGATGAACTTCTTCTGAGCTTGAGTCGTGGGAAACGGCCCGAGAATATCTATTCCCCACCGAGAGAAGGGGTATGGCTCGGCAACGGTGATGAGCTCCGTGGCGGGCTGGTGGATCAGATGGTCGAAGCGCTGACATCGGTCGTACTTCTGCACATAGGTCATGCAATCGCACTGGAGTGTGGGCCACCAGTAACCCTACTGAAGCAAGAACCTGGCAAGCGATCTTCCGCATTGGTGCGCGCCGCAGATGCCTTCATGTACTTCCTGAACTGCTCAGCTGGCTTCATCGGCGCTGATGCACTTGAGGAGGGGACCGGAGAAAGATCTATGGTACAAGTCATCATCCAGCATGACGAAACGCCGAGCTTGGTACTTGAGTTTTCGAGCCTCCCGAGGGTCGGGGGGCTCTTGAGAATCCAAAATCCAGGATATATAGGGGATCCGCCAGTTGCTCGGGGGTGCCGGGTCAACGGTCATAAGCTCGGATTCGATGCTCGGCCGCTCGAGCTCTTCGAGGAAGACCGATCATGTACCTTCGGGGTCGAGGGAGGAGGCCAGGTGAGAGAGGGCGTTTGCTCAGGAGTTTTCCTCTCGGGCTATCCGGACTACCTCAAAGCTCTCGAAGAGTTGGGCCATCCTCTTGACCACCTGGAGGTACTTGATCATTTGTCCTTCCCGAGCTTCGTAATCACCGTTAACCTGGCTAGCGACCAGTTGGGACTCGGTGTGGATCCTGACTTGCTCGGTTCCCGGTCGTCTGTAGACACGCCAAAATTGATGCTATGTTGAGTAAATCTCATGTCACCATGTGACGCCCCAAAGTGGACTTCAATATTGGCTTAATATGAAGTTTTCTTTTTTTCATGTTTTAATTGTGATTTCTTTGCATTTTTCTGTGTTTAATGTAATTGACGCGTTAAGTAGGGGTGTCTTTTAATTAACGGTGTAGTCAAGGGCGCCTCTTCAGAAACGGACGGCTATGTATAGTGGCGTCATTTCCTGGAATTTTACGAATCCTAAGCAAAATGAAAAATCACAGAATTGACGTCCCCCTTAAGGGCGTCTCTTGGTTAACGCCTTTTTAAACAGGCGTCATTTCATAATTTTTAATAAGGAAAGTATTTTGTTGCCATAATTAAATCCAGAAATTGACGCCCCTGTGCACGTCGTCATTTTAATTAACGCCCTTTGTGCAGTCGTCATTTTTAATTGACACCCTTCGGCAGGTCGTCATTTTCACTTCCAACTCCGTTTTGCCTGCTTCTTTCCAGTAATGATCCTTACCCCATTTTGCACCTTGTGTTCGATTGGGAATAAGGTTTCTTATTGGAGGGTCATTGCCTAATTTTAATCCTTGTTTTGCAAGGATCTTTGGCCCTATAAATACCCCCCTTAATCTCCCTCGCGCGGGCAATGAAAAAAGAGAGAATTGGGGGTACTGCTAGAGCTTACAGAGAGAAGAGAGTTTTCTCTTTTGCAGGTATTTCTTCCAAGGGCGTTCTTCCTCCAGGCTTCCTCCTTGGGAATTTTCTTCCTTTCATGGGCGATCTTCATCCACCTGCTGCAACTATTGCATTGAAGCCCTCTCTCCCTTTACTGTTGCGTACACAACAGAAAGGAGCCCCTCACCTTAGTGTTGTTTAGTTGTTTCATTACTAGTATATTATCACCATGCATTCCTTCTTCTAGCTCCTCTGCTAGAGATACCATATCACATATATTTTGCATATCATTACCTTCATATTCTCCATACCCATTGATACTCCTCTTAAGGGGTTTAAAAACCAAAACACACAAGGTGTGTTCATGCCCAATTTGATTGATTTCATATTTCTAGAACATTGATATTACACACTTGGCTAATCCATTCTTTCACTCGTTTTGCGTGTTTTCTTGCAAGGGTAATCAAGCTACAAACCCCCTTCATCGGCCGGCCGATTGGAGGAGGAAGGAAAAGCTCACAATCTCCCACGCTCAACACAAGGTACATGCGATCACTTCTATTCTTCTTAAGGTAACCCCTCTGGCGATCACACTTCTCTTTTTAGCACCACGTGCTTCTTATATTTATCCTTCTTTTCTTAGGTGGATTTTTTCATAATCTACAAATTGGCGATCACGGTGGGACTCCTTTTGTTTTTAGTTTGATTACACCTCCATTGTGCTCCACGTAGCACCCTCCTATTGACACCCTCGCGTGTCCCTCCTTTGGTACCCTCGTGTATCCCTCCATTGTGCTCCACGTAACACCCTCCCATTGACACCCTCGCGTGTCCCTCCTTTGGTACCCTCGCATACCCTTCCATTGTGCTCCACGTAGCACCCTCCCATCGACACCCTGGTGTGTCCCTCCTTTGGTACCCTCGCGTGCCCCTCCTTTGGTACCCTCGCGTACCCCTCCTTTGTGCTCCACGTAGCACCCTTCACCTTGTGCACCACGTGCACACCTCCCACCGATTAGCCTTTTTATTTCTGTCTGATTTTTATCTGATTGCCAAGGTTGTCGGTTCTTTGAACTGAGTAGCGCCTTTCACACTGCCGTCATTTTTATAATTTGCGCCCCTCATAGAGGCGTCATTTCATCATTCGACGCCTTCCAGCAAGGCGTCATTTCGTTGATTACTGTCATTTTGCCTTTATCTCATTACTGTTTAGAGTGTTTTGACGCCCCTATTCAGAGGCGTCCGTTCATCATTTGACGCCTCATTCCAAGGCGTATTTTTACCTGCTGATGCTTACTGCACGATTTGACGCCCCCCACGGGAGCGTCTTTTACTGATTCAGCGCCTTATTGCAAGGCGTCATTTTATTGTCATTCTTATATTGTGAGTACTGTTCATTGCCATTTGACGCCCCTGCCCAGAGGCGTTTTTCATAGAATCAGCGCCTTGCATCAAGGCGTTATTTACTTCTGTGCCCACAGAAGCACTGATTATTGGTGTTCATTTGCTTGAGCTATTTTGATATCACCTGCTTGATATTGCTTGCATTAATTTGCATTCAGGGCATACGATTTGGGAGACCTCCTCTCCCCACACTTTTAGGAGCTACACCCCTCTTGGTGAAGGAAGGACCCTCCATTGAGCACTCCGTCTCATTGGACCGAAATTCCTAAGCCAAGCCTCCGTAAGTCCTCGCACCCGTGGATTCCCTCACGGACGCCAGGTAGGTTGTACCTTTGAAGTACCCGGAGTATAGTTGACCCATACGTTGGAAAGGGGAGAGAAAAACCTAGATACCCGGAGGTTATACCCAAATTTTCAACCATGATCCACCTTCACAAGAGAGAACCTAATATTAAACTCATCTTAATCTTCAAGGAAAACCTTAAAATTTTGGGCTCATCACAACTTGTGTGCTTCTCTTGCTTGAAAAGGTGATATTCATTGATTATATCTCATTGCTGGAAATTCATTTCTTTCTCCTTAAGCATGAAATTGCGTTCAGGTAAAATCATCAATATGGCCAACTACGGGTACACTTATGACGGTTATGAGGAGGGTCACTGACCCGTTCTATGAGATTCCCTCTCAGGATTCTGTTTATCACGAGGGAAACTACAATTCTTCTTCTACTCAGGTCCATATGGTGGACGCCACCACTACTGCCTTGGAGGTTGAGCCTTCTTCCCAGGCCCAACCTACTACTCAAAATACTCCATGGGACACTTCCCCTTCTCTTAATTTCAATGAATTCCTCAAGGTTATTGCTCAGCTGGATGACTCCCAGCGCCAGGTAGCTCAAGCCACCCTCCTAAAGGGAAAGTCTATCCCGTCATCTTCTAATCCTCCCCAGGCCATGGGTGGCCACTATGTTAATTCCCCCAACGACCCGGCGGTCGTCCCTAGGGTGCCCTCGCGCCCATCAACTCCTGTTATGACTATGCCGACCCAACCGGCAAGTCACCCCGTTGCTAGGCCATAACAACCTCCTGTTTCTCAAATTTTGAGAAGGCCTATGACAAACCAACACTCTTTTCATCAGGCCCCAGCCGAGTCTGATAGCCATGCTCTGCTCCTCCAAAAGATGGCTAGTATGGAGGAAGAGCTTAAGAGGGTCACTGCATCCAAGATCGCACCCGAAATCTTGCTTCCCCATATGCCGGTTTTTCATCTACCACCGTCTGAGATGCCAAATTTCCGGCGGTATAATGGCACGGGCAACCCGAACATTCACTTGAAGGATTTTATGTATGAAGCATCATTTTGGCAGGATAATAAGAACTCGTTGGCTTATCTCTTTAGGCGGTCTTTGGATGGCCCAGCACTAGAATGGTTTTATTCTCTGGAGCCGGCTGATGCCGGTGACTTTGATATAGTTCAACGGAAGTTCGTGCAGAAATATAAGGACCGTGTAGGTCCCTCCTTGTCTGTTACTGATTTGGTCGCTGAGAAGATGAAGCCCGAGGAGGACTTCGTTTTATTTGCTGATAGGTGGAGGGCTATATATGGCTGAGAAGTTAAAGGATACATTGTCGGAAACAGAACAAGTAAAAATGATAATATCAAATTCCACTCCGCAATTTCGCCATATTTTGGCCATGAACAAATTAAGCACTATGGAGGAGCTCTATGAAAGAGCTAGATATATACAAACTCAAATGAAAGATTCGCCCATTATGGGCATGTTCGAGCCACGGCCGAAGGTGATAAGGAAGAATGTTAATACTGGTAATACTGGCCCAACTACTGAAGGCACTGTCATCAATGAGCAGGTGAGCGCGTTCGGCAATTCCACTCCTTTTCGCCACCCTCCAAATCCAAGGCCACTACAACAGCCCGCCTTCCAGAATCAAGTCCACCAGCCAAATAATAACCCTCCTCAAACCTTAAGGCCTCCTCCACCTCCTCAACAACAACAACTCCCCTTTGCTCCACAAAACCAATATCACCAAGTGCCCCCCCGACCAATTATGCACCGCAACAACCGCAACAAGCGAGAAGGCCAATGGGCCCACGAAGAGCACAATACTCGCCCCTACCTGTCAGACATTTTTAATGCTCTCATGGCCGCTAACCTGCTCACATTGCCTAAAGAAAGGGCAGTATGGCCGCAAAATGTGGACACCTCCCGGTATTGCGTCTTCCATCGGCAGCCGGGGCACAACATTGATTATTGTTTTCACTTTAAGGATTACATACATGACATGAATGATCAAGGTGATATTAATTGAGATGAGATGAGGAGGGTCATCGCTACTTTGAAGGCTCGAAGACCTCCTCGGCAACCACCAGTTCAGCAACCACAACAAGGTCAGCAACATATTCCACAGCAACAGCAGGCTCCTGCACCCCAGCCAAATATGGGGATTGTTAATAACCCGCTACCGGAGCACCCGGTTCAGAATCAACAGGTAAACCTTGTCACCTCGATCCATGAAGTGGAAAGGGGGCAGGACTGGCATAATGAAAGCGCCTCTGTCGGGGCCATTAGTCAAAATTCCAATCAACCACAACCATCACAACTGATAAAAAGGCCTCAACTTGTATCTCCTTTCCAGCCACAACGTACCCTTATACGCTCCACCGCTCCTTCACAGCCTCTTCTCTTACGCCAAACCCCGAACTCCCCTCCACACCAAAATCCTCCACCAAATAGACCTCTTCTTATCCGCCGCTCGCCGGTAGCCATCACTCCTCCTGTTCCACCTCCACCTACCACTACCATGATCCCAAGGCCCCTCCTTGTCACCTGGCCTTCGCCTCCGCCTTCCGATAATCCCCAGACGGCGAGACCCCTTGCAAGAACCTCTCCCCCTGCCATTCCAGCACCCAATACCACTATTCCCTCTACCTCCTCTACCCCTTTACCCACTCCAGGCCCGACAGAGGCGCCCCGAACCATGGTGCTCCGTAGTGGACGGATGTTCCACCGAGTGTTTACCCAGTGGGAGCAGGAGCCGATACAAGAACAAGGAGAACAAGAGCAAGAGTCTACACCGGGCACGGAGTATGATTTGTTGAAACATTTGGACAGAACGCCGGCCCAAATTTCCATTCTAGAATTGATTAAAAGATCAACCAAACATCAACTAGCCTTGAAATAGTATTTGCAAAAAGTGATGGTCAATGAAGACATTCCTGCTGAACAAGTCACCACAGTTCTGAATCCGGCCAGCAATCAACTGGCTATCACGTTTTATGAACACGAATTGGCTCTGCAGCCAGCTAGAAAATATGCATTGTGTATCACTATTGACATCAATAAGACAGCTATAAAGCAATGCTTGGTTGACACCGGGGCATCCATTAATGTTCTGCCGCTAAGCACCTTGAAGATGTGCGGCATTCCAGAAAGTCAAATTCGGCCATCTACAATTACCGTCACAGCTTATGACAATACTAAGAAGCCGCCATTGGGAATGATCACTCTGAGAGTTGGTTTGGGTCCAGTTACTGTTACAGCGGACTTCCACATCTTAGACATGGATCCAACATTCAACGGCATCCTGGGCCGCCCCTATATTCAAGAACTTGATGCTGTTCCCTCTACGAACCATCAATGCATAAAGTTTCCACACAAAGGGTGCATTATCAAAGTTACTAGCATGCCCATCTTGCCGACAGAAGATATACATTCAGCAACTTCAGTGCCTTCCATGTGGCCTTCCAATAGGCCTTTACTTTCAGTCTTGGATGTTACCGACCCGCGGCAAGATTTGCTAAAGCCCCCGGTCACTAAACCAGTTTCACCCCTAATAACACCCCTGCCTCCTCAAGGAAAGAAAAAGAAGAATATGATGAATACTCTTAGATGGAATATCTTGTTAAAAATGGGATATAAGACCGGTAAAGACTTGGGGGTCAATCTCCAAGGCCGTGTTAAACCAATCAGGCACCAAAAGATGATTCCCCGGGGTGGCCTAGGGTATAAAGTGCCGAACAAAAGCAAAGATGAAGATGAGCCATGGGCCGTCATGACCTCCACTCTTAAGACAGACCGGCAGCCTCTTACATGGATCCTCCAAACACATTTTATAAAAGGGGGAACTCAGAATAATGAGCAAACTACACTTGTTACTTCCATGTTGGACTGTCAAGATGTACATGCATGGCAGTTTGCTCGCCACATAGCCCCACTGGCTACTTACAAAGCCTTGGAATCCTTGCGACCAGATAAGAGAAGAAAAATAGATGACCCTGAATGTGACTGGTATAGATGGTTTGATATGAATGACATTGCTATTGCTCTAAGCCGACTGTTTATGCCAACTGATCCGGAATGGCCGCCATTGATTAATGAGTTAATTGAAAAGCCAGCAGTGATTACAAACAAAAGGTAGTTATTAAGTGATTATACAGATACCGGAGAGCCTGATGTGCCATTCGAGCAGGGCTGCAATATAGATAGGTTGTGGGCCGGCCTCTCCCTTACCAAGTCCGTTCACCCAACGGCTGTTGTCCGTTTGATCAATCAACTATTTTTTTCAGATATCCCTAGACCGCCCGCGGTCTTAATAACTGTTTCTCCAAATTCATCCCCAATAATTCCTCCCTTGCTCCTCGAGCAATTTTCCAAACTCTCCATCACGCCCCCGTACGGGCCATCATTGATCCAATCTTTTGCCAATCTTTCAATTTCAACTCCACCTCCTGTTCCCCCCTCGCATTGCCTCCTCTTGGAAAACAAAAATGAAAATAAAAATAAAAACGAAAACGAAAAAAAATGTCAAAATTCCAATTTTCAATCCCCCATCTCCGTTGAGGAGACCCCCTATCTCCTTTCTGAGTGTGTCCCGACCCCGGGGCCGCTCTTTCAGGATTCATTGATAGATCTTTTATACCCCTCTGGTGAGGGGTCTTCATCTGTATCACCTTCTGTACCCACTTTCCCCCCTCCTTTCTCTTCTTCGTCAAGTTTTAGTGATCAAGCTAGTTGTTCTTACTCTTCTGATATTAAGACTCATGGGGTAGCTTCACTTAAGAAATCCAAGGGCAAGCAAATTCCCCGTAGGTTTCTCAAAGAATTAGCTGTCAGATGTCAGGCTTGTTTAGCCATCCCCGAATTTGTAGAGAATCCGATTATCCTTCCGGAAATAGAATATGAGGATACTTGTGCTTTTAATGAAGGTTTTGGTGTTTATGAGATAATGAACGATGAAGACCCTATTGAAGAGGGGGATGAAAGTTATGAAGAATATGAGGATGAGGCTGATGCTTTTGCTAGTGGCATGAGGAGATTTGATGAACCATCAGCCTCAGTAGAAGAGCCTACCAAAGAAATAAATCTGGATACGGAAGAAGACCCTAGGTTTGTCCTCATTTCAAAGAACTTGTCGCCCGATGAAGAAGAGGCGCTTATTTTGGTTCTTCAAGAATATAAGGACACGTTCACTTGGTGTTATGAAGATATGCCTAGACTAGACCCTGCGCTCGTTGAACATCGCCTTACACTTAAGCCGGGGTCTGTCGCGATCAAACAGCGGTTGAGACGTTTCCACCCTAATATGGCATTAAAGATGAAAGAAGAGGTCGATAAGCTTCATAAGGCTAGATTTGTTAGAGTTATCCTCTATCCTAATTGGGTGGCTAACATCGTCCCAGTCATGAAGAAGGACGGAAAGGTTCGAATTTGTATAGACTTTCGGGACCTCAACCGCGCGTGTCCTAAAGATGACTTCCCCCTCCCTCATATTGATGTTCTAATTGACAACACGGCAGGATATGAGACTCTCTCCTTTATGGATGGTTTTCAGGTTATAATCAGATTCGCCTGGCTGAGGAAGATCAAGAGAAAACATCGTTCACCACACCATGGGGGACCTATTGCTACGTGGTTATGCCTTTTGGACTTAAGAATGCTGGAGCCACCTATCAAAGGGCTATGATGGCTATTTTTCATGATATGATCCACATTTATATTGAGGTGTATGTTGATGATCTGGTAGTAAAATCAAGGACAAGAATTGAGCATACTAGGGTTCTAACCAAAGTCTTGCAAAGGGCATGGGAATATCAACTGAAGATGAACCCTAAGAAATGCGTATTTGGTGTTTCATCAGGGAAGTTACTTGGATTCATCGTGAGTAAGAGGGGTATTGAGATTGATCCCAATAAGGCAAAGGCCATAAGAGAAATGCCTCCTCCTAGGAATTTGAAAGAAGTTCGAGGTTTGATCGGGAGGTTGCAGTTTATTCGCCGCTTTATCTCCCAACATTCACAAAGATGTAGGCCGTTCTACGAGCTTACCAAGCCGGGAGTCAAGTTTATTTGGGACGACAAGTGTCAGGCAGCTTTTGACGGATTGAAGGATTATCTCTCAAATCCTCATGTCCTGAGGCCGCCAGTTCCAGGCAAACCGCTTGTTCTTTATATTTCCGTCCTGGATGACTCCGTAGACGCTGTCCTAGCCTAAGTTGATGAAGAAGGAAAAGAAGGGGCAGCCTACTACTTGTCAAAGCTTCTCAACCCCTGTGAGTAGAGGTACTCAGCTATAGAAAAGACTTGTGCTGCTTTAGTCTGGGTAGTTCAGAAACTTAAGCATTATTTCTTAGCTCATGAGGTTCACCTCATCGCTCGTATGAATCCAATTAAGTTCCTTCTTAAAAAATATGTTCTCACCGACCGATTGGCGTGATGGCAAAGCTTCCTTTCTCAATTTGACATCATTTACATTCAGCAAAAAGTAATTAAAGGCTATGCTATAGCAGAACATCTTGCTCACCATCCCCTCCCTAGATTTGACCCCGTTTACTCAGAGTTTCCAGATGAGGAACTAATGTCCGTCAATCAGACCGATTCAATGTGGACGTTGCATTTTGATGGAGCTTTGAATTCAAAAGGGAAAGGGATTGGTGTTGTTCTTCTATCACCAGAGGGTATCACTATTCCACTCGCCTCTCAGCTCGCATTTCCAGTCACAAACAATATAGCTGAGTACGAGGCTCTCCTGGTCAGGCTGGAGGCCGCTCATCAATTCGGTGTTATCCATTTACGGATTGTAGGTGATAGTCAGCTTATTCTTCGCCAAGTGCTCACCAAGTGCCGCACGGTTAATCCTAAGCTCAAACCCTACCAAGAATTGACTTCCGCTTATACCAAGCTTTTCACCAAATTAATTTTCGTCCATGTTCCTCGTGATCATAATATATTAGCTGATGCTCTCGCTTCTCTTGCTTCTTCCTTGGCTTTCCCTCCCGAAAGGGATTCCCATTCTATCATTGTTCACAAAAGGCTCACTCCAGCTATTAAGGATCCAACTTTCCTTAGTGTTAAGGAGGAGGTGCTTAGGAAGGTGAAGCAAGAAGGAATCATTGAAAATAAGGAAGTCATGCTATTGGACTTAGAGGAAGAATTGGACGATGAAGAAAAGCCATGGTATTATGAGATTTCTAAGTATTGCCAAGATCAATCCTATCCTGAAGAAGCCACGGCTGAAGATAAGAAATCCATTCGAAGAGTTGCTTAGCGATACACTTTGGTTGGAGGTGTACTTTATAGAAGAGGTCTTACCGGTGTTTTGCTAAGATGCCTTGATGATGATGAATCTTGGAAGGTCGTGGAAGAGGCGCACTCAGGAGTGTGTGGCGGTCATGTCAATAGCCAGATGTTAGCTAAGAAGATCCTTTGGCTAGGTTTCTATTGGCCCACTCTAGAAGATAATTGTTCTATCTATGTTCGAAGGTGTGTTAAGTGCCAACTACACGCCGACAAAATTCATTCTCCTGCTTCTTCACTCCATCCTATATCTTCCCCATGGCCTTTCTCCATGTGGGCTTTCAATATCATTGGACCTCTTGATGATCCGACCCTCCTCACAAAACCAAAGTCATTCATACTCACGGCGACGGAGTACTTCACCAAGTGGGCGGAAGCGGAAGCTTATGCAGAGATAAAAGCGTCAACCATTTGCAAATTCATAATTAAGAACATCATCGCAAGATTCGGCATCCCGAGTACCATCGTCACCGACAATGGATCGCAATTCATCTCTCAGGAGCTTCAGGACCTCTGCAACAGGTATAACATTGCATTGCACCATTCATCTCCTTATTATCCGCAGGGCAATGGCCAAGCAGAGGCAACTAATAAAACTTTGATTAAAATTATCAAGAAAACGTGTGAGGCTACTAAATTTGTGGATTGGCCAGAAAAATTAGTTGAAGCTCTTTGGGCCTATCGCACTTCCATTCGTACCCCTACTGGGCAAACCCCTTTCGCCCTAACCTATGGAATGGAGGCGGTACTTCCTTACGAGATTCTTATTCCTTCTCTACGAGTTCAATTGGACAAGGAGCTCCCTATTGATGAACGTCGCGAATCTCTCCTTGCTCACTTGGAACTCCTAGACGAGAAGCGTTTGGCCGCCACCGAGCATGCACTCATTTATCAAACCAGGCTTTCACGTTTTTACCAAAAGAAAGTGATTGAGAGAAAATTCAAAATTGGTGAGATGGTAATTAAAAGAATTTTTGTAAAACCTAGTGGACCGCGCTCAAAACTCCAACCTAATTGGGAAGGTCCTTTTGTTATAAAAGATGTTTATCCTGGCAATGCTTACAAATTAATTAATGCTGAAGGTGAAGAGCTAACTCATCCTTGGAATGGTCTCTATTTGAAGAAATACTACCCCTAAGTCATCACAAACAAAAAGAAGAAAAGCAAAAAAATAAAACAAAAACAAAAACAAAATTGATTGAAAATCGCAGGCATGGTACATGGGCTACAAGCCTGAGTAATCATCCTTAATTCATTCTTCAGTCTCGATGATTTAACCTTTGGGTCAACTCCACACACACCACACGCTTTACTCTTAAACTCAAGCAGCCCGGAATTCGAGGAAGGTCAGACTCAAACTAAGAATGTAAAAACCTTACCTATTCTCTTCTTTTCGGCTCACGAGAGGGAGTACGAGTAAAGGGTTACTAACCAAGCCTGCCCGCCGCCCTAGTAGGTGGAAGTCAGGGCCCAAAAGGGAACAAAATACTTAAAGCCCAAGTACAATTAGGTTTTTATCTATTCTGAAAGGAAAGAAAGAAAAAGAAAGAAAAATATGATAAAAGAAAGCATGTCAAGAGGGCAAAGTCCCCGCAGGGAAAACCCTGGTCGTAAGCATGCATGAATAAGGGCAAAAAGAGCAACAAAGTTTCCCTAAGCCAAAGACCAAATCCCAACAGGCATTAGGGCAAGGGAGGAATGTGCCCCACCCTTGAAAACCACTCGTGGGCTTCCCCAAATTATTTTTCTTTTCCCTCTCCGGGGCAGGTTCTAAACTCGAAGAATGGTGAAGACTCACTAAGAAGGATGGGCTGTAAGAGAATATGAGTAGAAGCATAAGTCATTGAGCACGTTGATCCCTTTGTTAAGTTTTTTGAGAAAGATTAATGAATTTAAGATCATGGTGACATAAGGTTTAAAACCCTGTGCTATGCTTGCTTTCAAACAAAAAAGAAAAAATTTTCAAAATTAACGTCCTTAGTCAAGCCGTCATTTTCAAAAATCAAAAAAGAGAGAAAATGAAAATTAACGCCTCTGATGACGGGCGTCTTTTTCAAAATTAATGACTTAAGCTAAGTCGTCATTTTCAATTTAAAACATTAAAAAAATGTTGTTTTGCAATAAAAGCCTACCATAAAGGCGTCAATTTCACAATGGGCGCCCGTTGGCACGGGCGTCATTTTTAAAATTGAAAATAAAAAAAAATAAAAAGAGAGAAAATGGAAAAGACAAATTGAAAATTTGAAGCCGTTGTTGTTCATGTGCCTGGTTGCATTCGTGTGTGAGCATCTTTTATTTTTAGTTAGCATTTGATTGCTTGCATGTTACATCTTCCTATATTTTATTTATCATTTACCTTCATTAATTAAAGGCTTGGCCCCTTGACCCGTTATCAAGGTCAAAGTAAAGACATCCCCTTGCTTATTGAGCAAGGGGCCAAGCCAAACAGATGGATTAACCTGTTTGTTTAAGTGTGAACTACAGCTACAAGCGCAGGGCAAAAGTAGAAGGCAGAAAGTGGAAGAAAAACACAAGTACACAACTACACAAGTGCTCAGGTAACAAAAAATTCAATCTCATATATATATATATATATATATATATATATATCATGAATATCTGAGTACAGGTGTGAAGGTGGAGGAGTACAAGTAAGTCTCTCAGCTCTCGCCTCCACCCTCCTCTCTCCTACTCTCTGCCTCACTCTCGTCCTCCCGACGAGGCACTGGTGGAGGGGGCATGGACCCCCGTGAAGTAGCTGGAGCTCGAGCCGGCCCCTCTGCCTCGCTCCTCTACCGGAGAGAGGAACCTGCTACGAAGGTGGAGCTGGTGAAGCCGTACCCCGCAGCCCGCGCTCGCTCCCGGCCTCGCTGGAGGCACTCCTATGATGCTCGTAGTCACTCCTGGGTAACGGCTAGCTGGGTCCTCAAGTCCGCAAGCTTCCGCTCGCGTGCTACCCCCTGCTCATGATCCCGGGCACGGTCCGCCTGGTGCTCCTCGCGCTCCCCAGCACGCTCTCTCCGCTCCATCTCGAGGGCAACTCGCAGCTCCGCCACGTCCTGAGGTAGCTCCTCTCGCCGCCTCAAGGCCCTCTCGAGCTCCACGATCCGTTGCTCGTAGATCGCCAACTCTGTCCCGGCCAAGGTAACCCAGGTAAGTGCCGCCTGTAACTCTGAAGACTGCAAACAGGTAAACAAATCATCAGTTCCATATATTTAATTTAATAATTCATGAAATAAGCAATTAATAACTGAAAATAAAACTCACCCGAGTGGTCATCGCCTGCTGACCCTCCTCAACGTAGGTAAGAGCGGCCCGGAGCTCCTCAGTCTGTAAACATAATTTTTCATGAGCATATCATATAAAGAATTGAATGAATTTTGAGTTTAAGGTTTAAAGCATACCCGTGTGACGAGGTCGCGCTCTGCCGCCTCGGCCCGTGCCACCGCTCTAGCTAACTGCTCCGCTAGTGCAGTCATCTCTGCACTAGGTCCTCTCGAGCTGGAGGCCTCTCCCGTACCTCTCACCGCTACTCCCTGCTGGGCACGCTGCATTCATGGAGATTGTCAGTGGCTAATCATCAATAATTTAGTAATTCATATGCATATAGATAAATTAAACACTCACCAGGGTCTCAAGGTCTGCCCGTGTGGTAGCCAGCTGGGCCTCTAGGCTGTGAAGGTGGGTCTGCATGTCCATCGCCACTATGTCCCGTGCATCCTGCATACACCACATATTAGTCGCATAATAGATACACATAAGTATTTGCATTTAATTTAAAAGAAAAGTGCATGCATACATACCCCTAAGACCCTCATCTGGGGTCGACCGACGTAAACCTCCCAGTAGCGTCGGAGGTACTCAGAGCTGTCTGTTGCCTGGGAAGTGACTCGGGTCCCGCCACGCTGCCAGTCGGCGTACTGGTCCGAGAACCGGACTCTCCAGTCGATCGCCTTCGTGCGACCGCGCGTCTTCTTGCCTATCCCCCGCGGCTCTCCTACCTCGATCCACTCCTGGTGAAGGCCAAGGGTCCTCATCACCAGCCTAAGCCGTAGCGGCTCAATCTCGTTAAGGCAATGAACCCAAAACTCATGCCCGAAGCGAGGTTGGCCCGCTAGACCCAGGGCTGGCCCTCATCAGTCATCCCCTCATAAGGTCTCCACCTCACCTGCATTCACAAGCACGCGTATCATCGTATCATCATCATATCAACATATTTCACATAAAAATAAATAAAAATTGCATACCAGTGAGGCAGGGAAGTCACGGAACTCTCATCGTAACACTCGCAGCTCGTAGGCGAGTGGGGCTCCAGTCACCACTGGTAGCTAGCGCCACGCCAGAGGGAAGGATCCCTCATCTCCAGGCCGTGGGTCAGCACGCCCCATCGGCATGTATAGGTGGCTCCATAGTTGCATCCATGCATTGCATTAGTAACGCATTCACATGCACATAAAAAAGAAAAGAATAAAAGAATAAAAATGTATACCTGAAGAAAGGGTGAAAAGCCGCTGACAGTCGTCTCTCGACCTGTCCCCGTGGACAAGTCAGCTATCAAGTGCGCCAGCAATGCCGCTCCCCAAGCATATCTGCCGACGCCCTCCAAGTCCTCAAGTATCCCTAGGAATCGGCAGTTGATAACATCGCCCTTTGTGCCTAGCAGCAACCTCCCGAGCATCAAGAATAGAAATCTCCTCAGATCTCGATCTGCTCTCTCCCTCTCAGTCGGGTCCTGGCAGTAGGCAGCCCTAGCCCCGTCTATCAGCCTCTGTGAAAACTGCTCCAGAGACTCCCTCGACCTCTGCCTAGAGTCACCTAAGCCCATAGCTATGGTAAGGTCGGTGCGGAAGATGGTCCTACACTCGCTAGGTGTCTCGTAGACTGTCTCTATCCCTAGCAGCCTCTGAGTAAGCAAACTATAATCGGGTAGGGTGATACCGCTCACCGCCTCTCCGTCTACCCTCAGCCCGGTGATCCTAGTGACATCCTCTAGGGTAGGTATCATATGACCCCACGGCATAAGGAAGGCCCTGCTAGTCCTATCCCATCTCTCTCTGAGAACCTGGATCAAGGGTAGGTCTGGTCTCACTGGCTCTATACTCAGGAAGGGTCCAAACCCCATAGCATCTACCCTAGCCCTCTGGAACTCAGGGAGCCCATAGTAAGCCGCTCGAACTTGGACCCAAGAGATCCGTCTCCTCATCAACCCCTGCATGCAACAAAAATAAAAATTCTAGCTTAAGTTTTTATGTGGATATTGATTTGCTGTCACATTTGCTCTCTGTTTTAATTAACGACCTACCCCGGGTCGTGGTTTAATCAATTGATGCCCCTAAGAGAGGCGTAGTTTTAAGATGTATGTCTGTGCAATTTGAATTGACGACCCACCTAGGGTCGTTGTTTTCTTAAATGACGCCCCTATGGGAAGCGCTGTTTTGAAATTAATTTCTTAATCTGAAGAAAATTCTGAATTGACGACCATCCCTGTGGCCGTTGATTAAAGAATTGACGCCCCGGTGGGGGGCGTTGTTTTCTAGGGTTTCAAAGTTAATTAAACATGCGAAATAAAAAAATAAAGCAGAGACATATACATTTAAAATAAATGAAATGGCATGAATATTGATAACAAAATGAATAGACATGGTGAAATTTAAAATAACGACATGCTGCAGGGCGTGTTTTTCACATTAATCAGTTTCAAAAATTAAAATAATGGAATTGACGACCCAGGACTGGGCGTCTTTTTAATTGACGGCACCCCTGGGGGCGTCATTTGTCTGGTTTTCTTTCAACCGAGACCGATAGCTATGGAAATTGATGGAAAATGAAAATAAAATGGAAAATAGAGGGTTGGGGGCCTACCTTGCGTCGCTCAGGCAGGATCAATCCTCCACGGATGATTTGCCTTGGTTCCTGTGGTCATCGGGGTTGGCCGGGGCGTGGAACGACCGCCGCCGCCACCGGCGGTTCCTCTCCTTCTCCTTCCTCTCCTCCTTGTTCTTCTTCTTCTTCATCCCCTTCGCCTTCTTCATCATCGTCTTCGTCGTCCTCGTCATCATCTTCATCTTCATCTTCTCCATCTTCCCTTTCTTCGTCTTCGTGCTCCACCGCCGGAGCGTCTTCGGCCGCCGCGGGAGGAACCTCCTCCACGGCTTGGTCTTCGTCGCCTAGGTCCACGACGTCCGGGGCAACAACCCGTTGCCGATTGTGACCACCGCCAGCCATGGGTCTGAGAAAGGAGAGAGTAGAGAGAGTAGAGTGAGAATGGGAGAGACGGAGATGGGGGGAGCTCGGTTAGGGTTTGCATAAGAAAGGGAAAGAGAAGACAAAAGAAGGATAAGAAGGAGGAAAAAAAGGGTCTTAACGGTCGAAATAAATTGACGTCGTGAGGGAAGTCATTTTTATATCAATTGACGGTTTGGGCTATGGCGTGGTTTTTCTATGTAACGTCCTTAAGCTAGGCGTCATTTTTATTTGCGTGGGAAATTGCAACCGTCGTCAGACGCATTAATGGGACAGTGACTGATTTGATTGATCGTCATAATTACTATTTGAATTTGACGCCCATGCAAACCGGCGTCCGTTTTTAATACGCGACATGATGGAAGGTGTCTTTTTCATATAATTGAGGGTTTTATTGTGAAAACATTTTAAGGAATTTGAAGGGTGCAACGCCTTGCCTTGAGGCGCGAATTAAGAGACGCCTGTTCTGGAAACGTTAATTATGATTTTGAATTAATTTAAGGAATTGATTTAATGGAATTGACGACATTATCTCAAATGTTGTTTTCAATTGACGCCATGCAAGAAGGCGCTGTTCATAACAGAGAACCCGAAGCCCTCTTTTCATCAGACAGAATTGCATGAATTGGGAGATATGATCATTAATTCATTATTTTGGCTCAAGTAAAGGAAGAATCTTTATTTCATTGAAGAAAAATCATGATTACATCTAATGAGCCATCATAGGCCTTATCTTCCTAAGTGCTAGTACATAAGCTTTGCATTTGTCTTCTTCCTCTTCTTCATGTGCCTTGGACTTATGGAGTAGTCCAACCTTCCACTGAGCCATTATTGTCTTGATTTCTTCTTGGTCTCCACTTGAGCACAATTCCCTTCTTTTGAGTGGAGGAAGGTGAGAAGGTTCTTCAAAGAGGTGCCGAGGTAGCCCGAGCTGTGGGAGGCACCGGTGTACGTTATAAAGGACGAAGTCGGTCCCGCCTAGCAACCGAAGCTCTATGCCGGAGGAGAATCTTGAGCGAAGATCTTGGGTCTTGAGAAACCCCGGTGCGCAAGTGAAACCGCTCCTTGGCATTGTTTTGAAGTAGTCCCTCCATTCGCTTGTCTTCTTGAGCTTGGGTACTCGATTGATCACTCTCTCACATAGGCCTAAAGAATTTGTCATATATCAAAGGGGGCTCTTTGAGAATATCTTTGAGGCCACTTGAGTCTCTTGGCATGGGTCAAACTTTAGGTGGAGGTCCACCCAACAAGAGAGAAGGAGCATTGACCCATAGAGGGGCCGTCCTAAGGAAGCCGAGGTGAGCCCATTGTATAGGTTGGCTAGCACCGCCGGACCTATTCTTTTTCCCTCCCATATGCTAGCTATGGCACTCAAGTGATGCTCCTCTAGGTGGTCTTCCATTGAAGGGAATAAGAGAGCTCCCACTATACATATCACAAATCCCTTCATCACTCTCTCCAACAAGTCCTCATCCTCTTGAGCCTTATCCATATTTTTGAACACCCATGAAGCTAATTTTAGAAGGTTGATCCCCTTATGAGCTTTAATTTGGTTCACTAGATTTGGGCTTTGAATGAGGCTAGTGAGTATGTCTTGAGCTTGTATTGGCCTAGCCATGTGAGCCATCCTAGATTCCTCTCCTTGTTTCATCTTTCTCAAGCCTAAGAGTGCCTCTACTTCTTCTAGGAGAATAGTAGCTTCAAAGGTTGGGAAGAGGAATGTGCGGGTGTGAGGGTGCCACAATTCTATAAGAGCTCCAATGGAGGCCCAATCTAAGTGAATGTCATTATAATGGGTAGCATGGGTTATGAGGCCAAGAAGGTGCCACCTTGAGAGGAAGGATTTCATGTCTAATGAGAGTTTGGAGAGTAATAAAGGAAGCCACTTAATTTTGAGAAATCTCCTTGGACCAGGAACAATTGGATAATCCTGAAAACATAAAAGAAAGAAAGAAGAAGAAGAGGAAATGCAATCAGAAATTTTGAAAAGGAAGGAAGAAGAACAAAATAAAAGCTTTAACGTAAGAACACTTACTTGGTTGTTGGCAATTCTCCAACTAATATGGCCTGAAACTTCAGAAATCCGTGAAAAACTCATCTTTGGCTTCTTGGAAGGCCTTTGTTTCTGCATCATCGTATTCATCTTCCTGGAAGTTGTTCTGTAAGTGTTATGCTTCTGTTAAAGAGGGCTTCAATTCTTCTGGTAGATCCTCTGCAAGTTCTCTGTCTGCTCAATTGGTTTGATATACTCATAAGACGAACGGTTACCTTTTATAATGATTTGAACACTAACGGGTATCACAGTTTGTGTCTGAATCAAACGAGTTGCTAGAAGATTAATTCTGAGTAGGAAACGAAAACTGTTAATTGACGACGCACCCTTTGGCGTCATTTGTTTAATTAACGACACAGTCAAGGTCGTCATTTAATTAAACGCCTCCCTGGAAGGCGTCATTTGCGGTTCAATTCCAAATCAAACCTCGATTGCAATTAACGCCCTATTGACAGTCGTCATTTCTTGATTTGACGCCGCTGTAAAGGGGCGTCATTTTCTGAGCTTAAGCTTTTAAATTGCTTTACAACATTTTGAACTTAAGTGCTATTATATCTTGATGGAATTAATTATTTTATGCACTTATGATCATATTATGAAATGTCCTGAGCTGATAATTCTTCTGACAAACTAATAAGCTTTGAAGTGCAGAAGTGCAGGTTGTGCAAGCCTGGAAGTATTTGCATAAGTTTAAGCATCATGGGTGCAAAGTTCTGAAGTCCATACGTTCCCCAAAGGCCAAGCATCCCAAGTCTATACATTCCCTTCACAAGTCTATACATTCTACCCACCAAAGTCCAAGCATTCCCTTCACAAGTCTGCACATTGCATTGTCTAAGTCTATACATTCCCTTCATAAGTCTGCACATTGCATTGTCTAAGTCCATACATTCCATTCTCAAAGTCCATACGTTCCCCAAAGGCCAAGTATCCCAAGTCTATACATTCCCTTCACAAGTCTATACATTCTACCCACCAAAGTCCATACATTCCATTCTCAAAGTCTGCACGTTCCAAAGTCTATACATTCATTCTGTCTATGCATTGCTAAGTCTGCACGTTCCGAAGTCTATACATTCCATTCCATAGAGTCTATACATTGCTAAGTCTGTACGTTCCAAAGTCTATACGTTCCTTCAAGGCTGTACATCATAAGTCTATCCATTCTCCAAGTCTATACACTCCAAGTCCACACATTTCACAAGTCTGTACACCCTAAGTCTACACATTGCCTTCCGAGTCCATACATTCCACCAGTCTGCACATCCATAAGTCTCTACATTTATAAGTCTATACATTACCCATGTCTATACATTTCCTAAAGTCTAAGTATTGTCAAAGTCTGTACATTCCATGTCTACACATCCATCCCACGGTTAAAATTCTCAAATAAATCCATAAAAATTCAAAAATTCTCAAAATTCCAATAAAAATTCAAAAATTCTCAAAATTTTAATAAAAATTTAAAAAATCTCAAATAAATCCATAAAAATTCAAAAAATCTCAAATAAATCCAATAAAAATTCTAAAATTCTCAAATAAATCCAATAAAAATTCAAAAATTCTCAAATAACTCAAAAAAATAAACAAAATAAACAAAAAATAAAAATATATATATATACTCCAAACAAAAAATTTTCAAATGCAAACCAATGTTGTTGAGTATTTTGATTATGCTTTCATGCTTAAATTAATGCCTTATGCATCTTTATATCTTGGACTAACATAATTTTGAGCATAGGATAAGAAGCTCTTAACCCCACCAACCCGGCAGCATCATCCAAGCCCCACGGTGACTGTGCTCCTTTCTCAGTTCCCCACGTGCTCATTGATATCACCATCTTCCTGTATGCATTTCTTGTAAGCATTGTTACTATATGATATCCTACGCTACTATAGCATATCAAGGACCTTGTGGTTCCGATGAACCTGGAATTTGAGTTCCCCTTCATCAAAAACAGTGATAATTCTAGGGGAATCTTAATCACACGGATAGGCCGTTGAATCATCCAAGGTTTAGGATGATGGTTCCACTTTCTGAGTTGATGCGTGGACAAACGGGCTTCGGCTTAGTGTCAACTTAGAGATCTGGATTCTTGACCAAATCTAGATGGCTTAACAATATTATCCTTGATTATTTTCTATTTTTAGTTTGATTTAATTTTTCTTTTAGCCTAGCATGCATCATGTAGGACCTTGAGCTTAATGATGAAAATCTTCATATTACGCCAATAATGAAGGTCGCTCGCTCTTAATTGAGTTGACATGAGATATTCCATTCTAGATCAAGTACTTTATTCTCCTTGAAGTCGTTCAGGCTGGTTCCTTGAAAAGCGTTCATTTGCTGGGTCTTCATCTCAATTCATTTTTATTTTCCTGCAAATCACCTTGGTTGTAGCACGTCCACATTGGCTGGTAACCGCTCTCCAATGGTGTCTTCCCTTTCGTGCCCTTGTGCACATTTTTTTTCATTTAGTTTAATCCCTTCGGTCCAGCTTATCAATGCTTTCTTGTAATCATCCAGAGTTGTTTCATTCAGAGTCTTGGAAAGATTTCCAACGCTTAGTGTCGAAGGCGTGTCACATCACACCTTGGCATCTACTTATCAGTTCGTTCCACTTCATCCTGCTTGATTCACTTTCGCTTCATTCCGTCTCACTCCCTTGCAAAGCAGACGCCAAGGCGGGACAGCTGTAGACACGCCAAAATCGATGCTACGTTGAGTAAATCTCATGTCACCATGTGACGCCCCAAAGTGGACTTCAATATTAGCTTAATATGAAGTTTTTCTTTTTTTTCATGTTTTAATTGTGATTTCTTTGCATTTTTCTGTGTTTAATGTAATTGACGCCTTAAGTAGGGGCGTCTTTTAATTAACGGCGTAGTCAAGGGCGCCTCTTCAGAAACGGACGGCTATGTATAGTGGCGTCATTTCCTGGAATTTTACGAATCCTAAGCAATATGAAAAATCACAGAATTGACGTCCCCCTTAAGGGCGTCTCTTGTTTAATGCCTTTTTAAACATGCGTCATTTCAGAATTTTTAATAAGGAAAGTGTTTTGTTGCCATAATTAAATCCAGGAATTGACGCCCCTGTGCACGTCGTCATTTTAATTAACGCCCTTTGTGCAGTCATCATTTTTAATTGACGCCCTTCGGCAGGTCATCATTTTCACTTCCAACTCCGTTTTGCCTGCTTCTTTCCAATAATGATCCTTACCCCATTTTGCACCTTGTGTTCGATTGGGAAGAAGGTTTCTTATTGGAGGGTCATTGCCTAATTTTAATCCTTGTTTTGCAAGGATCTTTGGCCCTATAAATACTCCCCTTAATCTCCCTCGCGCGGGCAATGAAAAAAGAGAGAATTGGGGGTACTGCTAGAGTTTACAAAGAGAAGAGAGTTTTCTCTTTTGCAGGTATTTCTTCCAAGGGCGTTCTTCCTCCAGGCTTCCTCCTTGGGAATTTTCCTCCTTTCACGGGCGATCTTCATCCACTTGCTGCAACTATTGCATTGAAGCCCTCTCTCCCTTTACTGTTGCGTACACAACAGAAAGGATCCCCTCACCTTAGTGTTGTTTAGTTGTTTCATTACTAGTATATTATCACCATGCATTCCTTCTTCTAGCTCCTCTGCTAGAGATACCATATCACATATATTTTGCATATCATTACCTTCATATTCTCCATACCCATTTATACTCCTCTTAAGGGGTTTAAAAACCAAAACACACAAGGTGTGTTCATGCCCAATTTGATTGATTTCATATTTCTAGAACATTGATATTACACACTTGGCTAATCCATTCTTTCACTTGTTTTACGTGTTTTCTTGCAAGGGTAATCAAGCTACAAACCCCCTTCATCGGCCGGCCGATCGGAGGAGGAAGGAAAAGCTCACAATCTCCCACACTCAACACAAGGTACATGCGATCACTTCTATTCTTCTTGAGGTAACCCCTCTGGCGATCACACTTCCCTTTTTAGCACCACATGCTTCTTATATTTATCCTTCTTTTCTTAAGTGGATTTTTCCATAATCTACATCGTCGAGCCATCCTGGCCCCTGCGATAAGGGCTTGTGGACATCAAAAAAAATGATGATGATCATACAACATGCACGTCTCAACACTCGAGAGCGAGTCGAAGACGGAAAGGCCGAATAAACCCTATGCCTCCTCCAAGCAGGATGAATACTTACCCGGTGCTCCGCCACCTATCAAAGAAGCCCCTCGGGTTGAAGAGATAGCCCCGGCTCTCCAGTCGGCGGTGCCGAAGGCCGAATCAAAAGAAACGCCTGAATTCAAACACACATTCGGCATGCGCCGGAAGTCACTCAAAGTCCTGAACCGGGACTCGGAGGCTCACAACTAAAGTAACATGGAGGGCAAGCATCTGTCCGAATCGCCACTAAGCTGGGAGGGAGCCCTTTGGCGCTTAAACCAGCACGGCATAGCCTTAAACCGGCGCACCCCTTCAAGGGGCCTTAAACCGGTGCGCCCCACCCAATGGGCTTTAATCCGGGCCCCCCCCCCCCTTGCATATGCTTAATCCGGCGCGCCCCATTCATGTTGTTAACCCGGCGTGCACAACCCCGCCGGTTAAACCCCAAGGCATCCCATCCTACCTACGATACCCTGTTTTCGCATCAGCCTGGTGCCTAGAGGGCATTCAATGCTCTGAAGCCCTGTCTCCATGGGCATTCAATGCTCTGGAGCCCCATCTACACCTCCGTTCGACAGTGTAGCTGCATCGACGGTGAAGACAAGCATCCACGGTGGAGAAGCGGCAGCAGGTCCTCCCGACAAATCTATGAATATCCCATCCTCGGATGAACGACAGCGTACGGCGTGAACCAGCATCGTCCAGCGCATCGAGTCAACTCCCGACTTTGTTGCGGATGAGCTGGAAGTGGTAGGAGTGCTCCCAGGCAAGCCATTCTATAAAAGGGAGCTCGAAGGCAGAGAGAAGAAGGGTTGAAAAAAGAGAAGAGAGAGGCCTGAACCACCCCCCCCCAGATGGGCTATTGAAGTGAGAAGAAAAGGCCACCCGAAGAGAAGAAGCCCCCGTCCCTGTGCTTGCTAGGTGAAGAAGAAGAGAGATTGAGCGTGAGAGAAGAGAGGTGAGCTCGGAGGGGGAGGAGCTTATGCTCCGTCCCCCCCCCCCCCATCGATGTATTTCTTCTTTTCTCTCTGATGTATCCCCCCCTTTGCTTTGTTGTCTTTCCCCTTGCGGATGAATAAAAGAAAAGCTTTTTTGCAACATATGGTGTTCTTCTGCTTTCCTCTCTTTCTCTCTGTCTTCTCCTCATCCAAGGCCCTTCGAAGCTTGCTCCTCCATAGCATCGCCTTCGGAGGAGTCCGTCAAGGGATGAACATTCATGGCCCCGTGGCATACATTTGTCCCACTGCATGAAACCATCACCCGTGAGCTGTGGGAGTTCTTGAAGGCTAGTCCTCGAGCTTCATACACTCACTCATGGGTTATTGGACCGCCGTAAGGTCTGTATTTTGAGGTTCACCCCGGAGCAATCCGTTTGGTGTTCCTCTATTTTCTCTGGCAAGCCGCTGTCCGGGGGGGATGCTGCCCAAATGTTGCCAGAGGAAGAACGCGTAAGAATAGAGAATACGTAAGAACAGACAACAAACTAAGCCCCTGAACAGACTGAACCTTCTAAGTTCCTGCATAACAAACTCACCCCTGAACAAAACACTTGAATCCTCGTGTTCATCCACCCTAATAAACAATTAAAACACTTAATCTTCCTCTCTATCAACTTAATCTACCAATTGGGTGAACAAACCGACCAACAAATTAACTTACGGTTGAAAGAAAGAAGAAACAGAGCAAAAGAATGAAAGAAAACCTCCTAGAAGCTTAACCCGACGCGCCCTAATCCGGCGCGGGCTAATCCGGCGTGGTACCCCCCCGCGCAGATTTAGACCCACACTCAAAACTCCCTCTTTTTTCCTGATACCCATCCCGGCGTGCATCACTATTCATCACCCTATTCCGGCGCGCCCATGGCCCCTCCTTCTCTTGGACATACTAAACCGGCGCGCCCCCCATTTCAACCCCTATTCCGACGTGCCCTTATGGGATCCCCATTACCCGGCGCGCTCCTTTTCTCCCCTTGTATGATCCCTATTCCGGCGCGCCTCCCTTCTTGGCCTTATCCGGCGCACCCCTCCTCTCCTTTGGCATCTCCTTAATCCAGCATGCTTCATATGAAATCCATTAACCAAATGAAAGAAATAATAGAAAACTTAAGGCCAATAAAAAGAAAGGGAAGTATATAAACCATTCATAAGAAGTCAATTTTGTTTCGGGGGCGCTGCCCCCGGAAACCCCCGCAAGGGGCGTATACCCCCTTGACCCCGCGACCTGACCGCGCAGGTCGATCTGCGTGCGAGGGCGCACGATGGCGAGTTCGGACTCCATACTTAACAATTCACTCCCCCGGACTTGGCGCAAAGGAAAAATCAATGATGCCTTGTGGTATCGGACGTGGACCTCGGAGCCTCCGACATGGTCATGATCCGAACACATCTCGGGCCAATAGTTCGTTAACTCGACCCGCTTCTCTCGGGATCTAATCCCGCAACCCCACATTAAACTTGTCGTGTCTACGGCAGACATTTGCACGGTTTTATCATCGTCTTTGATGCTTCAAACGTGGACTCGCGTCCGAACAATGAATGGTCCGACCGTGACCGACACGCACGTATACCTTGGAACCTTCGTTTCCCAAGACTATGCGTGAAGAGGAAAGTAATGGCGCCCCGTGGCATCAGACGTGGTCCTCGGAAACCCCGATATGGCCATAGTCCGCAACCACCTCGGGCCAATAGATCATCAGCTTGACCCATCTTCATCGGGATCCGATCCCGCAATCCCATGAAACTTGCCGTACCTACAGCAGACATCCGTGTGTCTTTGTCGTTGTCTTCGATGCTTCGAATACAGACTCTCATCCGAATACTAGATGGTCCGTTAGTGACTGATATATATATCGGGATCTAGCCCCGCACTTGCATTAAACTTGCCGTACTCACGGCAGACATTTGCACGGATTCGCTCCTGTCACCGTCTTGTTTTCTATACGGACCTTTGTCCGAACATAAAATGGTCCGTGTATGACCGACGAAATCGAATGGAACGAGACGGCTCTCGTCTTCCCCGAACCCTATGTGTGGGAATATCAATAAGACCTTCGTGAGTCACATTTGGACCTCGGGTTCGCCCCAACCATGGTCATCACCTGACCCACATCCTAGGCCTATAGTCGTCTATCTCTGTACAAATCTTTGTTTTGGAATATAGTCCCTGGACACTTTCCCGCTGCCCTTCGGCACCGGAAATATTAATGATGCCCACGCAAGCCTCGTTTGGACCGCGGGAGGCGCCCCCGGAATGGTCCTGACTCGATCTCGCACCGGGCCAATAAAGTCGCTGATTTCTGACCACTCTAACCGAGATTCAACCGAATGCCTCCTATCCCTTTGAACAGTAAACTTGCCGTACCCCGGCATACATATGCTCTAGTTTTCCCCGTGATGATCATGATTCTCTGAAGCCGGACGCTCATCCGTATATCAAAATGGTCCCTTGAGTGACCGACATATTTCGAATGCTTGTTTCCCTAGACATAGGGCTTTCCGACTGATTCGAGACCGCTATCGGCTTGTTTCTCTCGATATAGTTTCCTGGCCATGAGGCCCCTTTTCCCAGCGATTAATCAAGGGTGTTCCCCTCTCCGAGGGGATATAAATGACGCCGTGACCTTTATGGCGCGGCGGGTCTCAGTCCCGACATGAACCACACAATCGTCTGATTAGTCAGATCGAGCGCACAATAAATCGTCACATTTGTGACTGGCACGCCCACGCACTTAATAAACGCCAATAAACAAATAAACAACGATTATTAAATAAAAAGTGCGTCCACAAGTCTGGCACGCCCGGTGGGACTTGAACCACCCTTCATCTCTTCGCCGGGATTCGGGGCCTCACGGCCTCCTAATAAATAATGTTTGTCTGCTTTGATGAATTGCAGGTGTTGTCTTCGCCAGCCCTGTGGGGGAAAAAGCCGGACCAGGCGTAATCATCTTTAGGGCCTCTAGGACGCTACTCCGAGGCATATGCAGCTTTCAGGAATCATGAAGGCCGCTAAAAAAAAGAGAGAAGAGGAAAAGAAGAGAGGGAGGGGAAATCAAATCCCCCTTTCCAAAAAAAAAGAAGAAAAGAAGAATAGAAGACTAGAAGAATAGAAGAAAAAAAATGAAATGATAAGAAGAAAGAAGAAAGGAACGAAAGGGGAAGAGAAAGAATCGACGAGAGAAGGTTGTGCGGTCATATCCGTCGGGACCCGTGCTGAACAAAGATTACCACTGCGGGATTGATGCGGTGGAGAGAACCACTCATCCCCTCCCTGAGGGGGTGAGCGCTCTCCTACACACCCACCTTGGTCTATTACATAAAAAAGAGAAGAAGAAGAGAAGAAAAGAAAGGACAAAATTTTGGCAAGCGTGGCCGACCAAGAGAACGAGAAGAAGGCCGACATCCCGCCCGACTCTAGGAGGGTCGAAGTCTGTGGTACAATGCCCTGGCCCGTTCCACCTTCCTGCTGCCCCTATCCGGTATAAAACGGCTCCTCCAGTGGCTGCTAGAAGATCCAATAAGCCGCAACTGTGGCTTAATGAATTCTTGCCCCCTGTGGGGAATGCTTTAACCCGCCATGGGGTATAAGAAGCAAAGACTCTACCCCGCTCTAGGGGCACAAGAAGCAAAGACTCTACCCCGCTCTAGGGGCACAAGAAGCAAATACTATACCCCGCCATGGCGGCATAAGAAGCAAGAAATACACCCCGGCATGGGGACATACAAAGAAAGAGACAAACTCCGCCTGGGGCACAAGAAGCAGAATACACCCCGGCCCAGGGGCACATGAAGAGAATCCACCCCGACTCGGGGGCACATAAAGCAAAAGTTACACCCCGGCCTTGGGGCATTCGAAGAATAAACTACACCCGCTCTGGGGATATATGAAAAGACACACACCCCATCTTGGGGGCACCAGAAGCGGAATACACCCCACTTTGGGTGCACAAGAAACAAAACATACCCCCGCTCTGGGGGCATATGAAGAGAAATACGCCCCGCCTTGAGGGGTAGAAGAAGAATTGCACCCCCGACTCGGGGGCACACAAGGCAAAAGTTACACCCCGGCTTCGAGGGCACGTGAAAGGGATCTACCCCAACCTGGGGGCATAAAAAGAAACAACATTCCCCGACTTAGGGGCCTTTGAAGAAGAAAGGTACCCCGTCCCGGGGGCATAAGAAGAAAGGAATTCACCCCAGCCTGGGGGCACACAAAGAGAGGTGCACAAGCAGCAAATACACCCCCCCCCCCCCCCGCTTGGGGGCATAGAAGCAGAGAAACAGAATCCACCCCGCCCCGGGGGCATAAGAAGCAGAATTACACCTCCCTTTGGGGGCATAAGAAGCAAAAGATGCACCTCGTGCCGGGGGCATATGAAGAGAGTACACTCCATCCCGGGGGCATAAGGAGCAGAAGACGCACCCCATCTTGGGGGCATATGAAGCGAAAAGAATGCACCCCGGTCGAAAGCATACGAAGGGAAATATACCCCACTCTGGGGGAAGAAGAAGCAGAAGAATCTACCCCAACCTGGGGCACAACAAGCAACAAAGATACACCCCGCTCTGGGGACATATGAAGAGAAGCACTCCTCCGCCTTCAGGGGTAGACAAAGCAGAATTCACCCCCGCCATGGGGGGGTATAAGAAACAAAAGACACACCCCGTGCCAGGGGCATATATAGAGAAACTCACCCTGCCATGGGGGCATAAAAAGCAAGAGAACTCACCCTGGCTTGGGGGTATTTGAAGAAGAAACATACCCCACCTGGGGGCATAGAAGTCGTGAAGAGTATACCCCGGCTTGGGGGCATTTAAAGAGAGGTACATCCCACCTTAGGAGCATAAGAAGAAAAGAGTCCACACCTCGGGGGCATTAAAAAAAAACACACCCCGGTCTGGGGACATAGAAGCCAAAAAAATACACCCCGCCTGGGGGCACAGAAGCAAAGAGGCAAAACACACCCCTCAGGGGGGGGTGCATACCAAATGAAGCTACACCCCAACATGGGGGCGCATTAAGAGAAATACACTCCAGCGCGGAAGCATTAATGAGAAAAGAAGAGCAGAATGAAGACAAAGACACACATGAGGCAGACGTGGTCTTCGAGCCCGCCTCATCACACAAAAGAAGAGAAGAAAAGGAAAAGAAGACATATGAGGCAGACGTGGTCTTCGAGCCCGCCTCATCACATAAAAAATAGAAGAGAAAAAAAAAGAGACATGAGGCGAACATGGTCCCTGCACCTGCCTCTCCATAAAAGAAAAATAGAAGAAGAGTCACGAGGCAGACGCGGTCTTCGCATCCGCCTCTTTACACAAAAGAAGAAGAGAAGAAAAGAAAGAAAAGACACACGAGGCGAACATGATCTTTGCACCCGCCTCTCCTCACAAAAAAAGAAGAAAAGAAGAGAAAGAAGAGTCACAAGATAGATTTTTACCTCCGACCTTCGGTCATCCAACAAATAGAAACCGACAAAACTTTTTGCCGACGGGGCGTTAAACCGACTAAACCTTTCACCGACGGGGCGTTAAACCGACTAAACCTTTCGCCGATGGGGCGTTAAACCGACTAAACCTTTCACCGATGGGGCGTTAAACTGACTAAACCTTTCACCGATAGGGCGTTAAACCGACTAAACCTTTCGCCGACGGGGCGTTAAACCGACTAAACCTTTCGCCGACGGGGCGTTAAACTGACTAAACCTTTCACCGACGGGGCGTTAAACTGACTAAACCTTCTGCCAACGGGGCGTTAAACCGACTAAACCTTTCGCCGACGGGGCGTTAAACCGACTAAACCTTCTGCCAACGGGGTGTTAAATCGACTAAACCTTCTGCCAACGGGGCGTTAAACCGACTAAACCTTTCACCGACGAGGCGTTAAACCGACTAAACCTTTCACCGACGGGGCGTTAAACTGACTAAACCTTTCACCGACGGGGCGTTAAACTGACTAAACCTTTCGCCGACGGGGCGTTAAACCGACAAAACCCTTTCGCTGACGGGGGTGTTAAACCGACTAAACCATCCACCGACGGGGCGTTAAACCGACTAAACCTTCCGCCGACGGGGCATTACATCGACAGATATCCCACCATCGGCCTCCGAGCCGACAACTATCCAATCATCGGCCCTTGAGCAGACAACTACTTCACTCATCATTGGCTCCTAGCCGACAGCTACCCCATTATCGGCTCCTAGCCGACTGCTTCCCAATAAAAAAGAATAAACCTTTCACTTTGGTCTGGATCCTTCCCCCGGCCAGAGAATTAAAGAATCAACCCATCCACTTTGGTTCGGGTCCTTCCCGGCCAGAGGATCAAAGAATCAACCTTTCGCTTTGGTTCGGATCCTTCCCCCGACCAGAGAATCAAAGAATCAACCTCCCACTCTGGTTCGGATCCTTCCCCGACCAGAGAATCAAAGAATAAACCTTCCACTTTGGTTCGGATCCTTTCCCAGCTAGAGAATTAAAGAATCAACCTTTCACTTTGGTTCGGGTCCTTCCCCGGCCAGAGAATCAAAGAATAAACCTTCCACTTTGGTTCGGATCCTTTACCGGCCAGAGAATTAAAGAATCAACCTTTCACTTTGGTTCGGCTCCTTCCCCGACCAGAGAATCAAAGAATCAACCTTTCACTTTGGTTCGGATCCTTCTCCGACCAGAGAATCAAAGAATCGACCTTTCACTTTGGTCCGGATCCTTCCCCCGGCCAGAGAATCAAAGAATCAGCCCACCCACTTTGGTTCGGATCCTTCCCCGACTAGAGAACAAAAAAGAGACCTTTATCTTCAGCTCTCATAGCCTGCTTCCCAATATCTAAAAGGGAGAAAATGATTAATCAAATGAGTGAAAAGACTTAAGGCTAATGAATAAAACTAATAAAAAAGTTTCCCCCTTCCACAATCAGATTGTGTGAACCTCGCGACCTGACCGCACAGGTCGATCCGCGTGCGAGGGTGCACGATGGTGAGTTCGGGCTCCATACTTAACAATTCACTCCCCCGGACTTGGCGCAAAGAGAAAATCAATGATGCCTTATGGTATCGTACGTGGACCTCGGAGCCTCCGACATGGTCATGATCCGAACACATCTCGGGCCAATAGTTCGTTAACTCGACCCGCTTCTCTCGGGATCTAATCCCGCAACCTCACATTAAACTTGTCGTGTCTACGGCAGACATTTGCACGGTTTTATCATCGTCTTTGATGCTTCAAACGTGGACTCGCGTCCGAACAATGAATGGTCCGACCATGACCGACACGCACGTATACCTTGGAACCTTCGTTTCCCAAGACTATGCGTGAAGAGGAAAGTAATGGCGCCCCGTGGCATCAGACGTGGTCCTCGGAAACCCCGATATGGCCATAGTCTGCAACCACCTCGGGCCAATAGATCATCAGCTTGACCCATCTTCATCGGGATCTGATCCCGCAATCCCATGAAACTTGCCGTACCTACGGCAGACATCCGTGTGTCTTTGTCATTGTCTTCGATGCTTCGAATACAGACTCTCGTCCGAATACTGGATGGTCCGTTAGTGACCGACATATATATCGGGATCTAGCCCCGCACTTGCATTAAACTTGCCGTACTCACGGTAGACATTTGCACGGATTCGCTCCCGTCACCGTCTTGTTTTCTATACGGACCTTTGTCCGAACATAAAATGGTCCGTGTATGATCGACGAAATCCGAATGGAACGAGACAGCTCTCGTCTTCCCCGAACCCTATGTGTGGGAATATCAATAAGACCTTCGTGAGTCACATTTGGACCTCGGGTTCGCCCCAACCATGGTCATCGCCTGACCCACATCCTAGGCCTATAGTCGGCTATCTCTGTACAAATCTTTGTTTTGGAATATAGTCCCGGGACACTTTCCCGCTGCCCTTCGGCACCGAAAATATTAATGATGCCCACGCAAGCCTCGTTTGGACCGTGGGAGGCGCCCCCGGAATGGTCCTGACTCGATCTCGCACCGGGCCAATAAACTCGCTGATTTCTGACCACTCTAACCGAGATTCAACCGAATGCCTCCTATCCCTTTGAACAGTAAACTTGCTGTACCCCGGCATACATATGCTCTAGTTTTCCCCGTGATGATCATGATTCTCTGAAGCCGGACGCTCGTCCGTATATCAAAATGGTCCCTTGAGTGACCGACATATTTCGAATGCTTGTTTCCCTAGACATAGGGCTTTCCGACTGATTCGAGACCGCTATCGGCTTGTTTCTCTCGATATAGTTTCCTGGCCATGAGGCCCCTTTTCCCGGCGATTAATCAAGGGTGTTCCCCTCTCCGAGGGGATATAAATGACGCCGTGACCTTTATGGCGCGGCGGGTCTCAGTCCCGACATGAACCACACAATCGTCTGATTAGTCAGATCGAGCGCATAATAAATCGTCACATTTATGACTGGCACACCCACGCACTTAATAAACGCCATTAAACAAATAAACAACGATTATTAAATAAAAAGTGCGTCCACAGGGCTTCGTACTCGGAGGCGTTGTTGGACGCCTGGAAGTTGAATTTCAAGGCGTACCGTAGCTCCGCTCCTTCGGAGTACTTGAGAAGGATATCAGCACCACTTCCAGCTGAGTTGGAGGACCCTTTGACGAAGAGGTCCCAGGTGGGACCGTGCGCAGGTGGAAGTGCTTCCTCAATCGGGACGGTGCTTTCGACGATGAAGTCAGCGAGGGCTTGTCCCTTCATGGCCGAGCGAGGGAGATATGAGATGTCATAGGCCCCGAGCATGATGGCCCATTTGACGAGGCGTTCTGAGGCTTCAAGGTGAAAGAGAATATTCTTCAGGGGTTCGCCGGTCAATACGACGATGGACTGCCCTTGAAAGTAGGGTCGGAGGCGCTTGGCTGAGGTAACCAACGCTAGCACGAGTTTCTCAGTTGCGGGGTACCTTCTTTCAACCTCATTAAGCACCTTGCTGGTATAATAAATCGGTCTCTCGATCCCTGCGTCGTTCCTAACTAGGACCGAGCTCACTGTGGAAGGGGTCACCGAGAGATAAAGGTGTAGAGCTTCGCCCGGGGTTGGCTTGGACAGCACCGGGGGCAAGGCCAAGAATTCCTTGAGTTACAAATGCCTTCTGACATTCCTCATCCCAGGCAAACGTAGCAGATGCCATTTTGGGTCCCCTCAATAATTTGAAGAAGGGTAGGCATCGTTCGGCCTGCCCGGGATAGGAAGCGGTTGAGCGCAGCAATGCGCCCCGTAAGGCGTTGAACGTCCTTGATGCAAGTGGGCGGCCGCATGTCCAGGATGGCCTGAACCTTGTCGGGGTTGGCCTCGATCCCACGTTGAGTTACCAGGAAGCCTAGGAACTTCCCGGATCTGACTCCGAAGGCGCATTTAGCAGGGTGTTGAAGGTCTCGGCTAAGTCGGCAAGATGGTCTTCGGCCTTCGGCGTTTTAACGAGCATGTCATCAATGTAGCCCTCGATGTTCCGACCGAGCTGTTCGTCGAAGATGTGGTTGATCAGTTTCTGATATGTTGCTCCAGCGTTCTTCAACCCGAACGGCATTCGGGTGTAGCAGTGTACGCCGAAGTCTGTGACGAAGGCAGTCTTCTTGATGTCCTTCGGGTCCATTCTGGTCTGATGGTAACCGGAGTAGGCGTCCAGGAAGCTGAGCAACCCGTTCCCATAAGTTGAATCGACCAGTTGATCGATGCTCGGAAGCGAGTAGCAATCTTTCGGGGTAGCCTAGTTGAGGTCGGTGAAGTCCACGCACATTCGCCATTTTCTCGAAGCCTTCGGTACCAGGACGACGTTGGCGAGCCATGTAGGGTACAGGACCGGACGAAAGAGGCCAGTCTTCTGTCCCTTGATGACTTGCTCTTTGATCACCACTTGCTTCTCCGGGGCATGCTTTCTCCTGCGTTGTTGCACAGACTTCACCGTTGGGTCGAGGTTGAGCTTGTGTGTCACCACATCTCCAGGGATCCTGGGAAGGTGCTCGTCAGACCATGCAAGGACTTGGATGTACTGGGCAAGGAAATCTTTATATTTTTCTTATTCCTCAGGTGGTAGATCAACTCCTATCTTGACTCCTAGAGTCGGGTCACCGTTGAGGAAGACTGTTAGCAACTCGCCACCAGGCTCAAATGTTGCTGGTCCCTCCTCGGCTCCCTTTACTCCTTTATTTTTCCCTTCCTTACGACCCCAGAATTTTTATAAATTATTTTTGGAATATTTAATTATTTTTTAGAATTTATAAAGGCCTAAATAAATTAATAAAAAGAATAATATATCAATAAGTCATTATAAGGCCCAATTAGGTTAAATAATTAACCTAGCCTATTTAAAGATAATCCAAAAGGTTAATGGACCAAGCCCATTAAGTTTGGCCCATATTCTAGAAGGTTAATTGACTTATTCACGTATTTTAAAGATAAATACTATTTTTATAGATAATTATAAAGGATAAACGAACAAGAGAGTTTTATTTAATTGAAACTCTATATATGTTTGGTGTAACGGTCTATCGGGCGACCGCTACAAGCATGTAATGCACCTACGCTAATGCGTTACACTCTGACAGTTCCGTGAAAGAAAGAACGAGTAAAAAGATTAGAACTTTGGGATCTTATCTACAAGTGATCGACTTGGGAGAGCTTATAATATTACTAAGGACTCTTAGGGATTAGGTTCTGGCAAATTAAGGACTCTAGAATCGATCTAATCTTCAAAACCCTATAAATAGGACCTAGTTCTGAACTGAGCGACCCTTACTTTTGGCTCGTGAAGAATAAAGGTAAGGAGATATAATTTCAGGTAAGTTCTTTATAAGATTTTGCTTAGTATACTTTAGACTAATAGTTCTCCAAATTTCGTGCTAGGAGATCAAGCAACCAAGGAGATTGAAGCTTCCAAAGTTGTTGGTTCGACCATAGTAACCTAGGAATCAGAGCTAAAGGCCACTGAAGATTAGAGAATTAGGACGTCTAAACAAGGTAATTAGAGTTTGATTATTTAGAACTTTTTGATCACCTTAGTTTCATCTTCTTACCCTCAAAAATTTCACGTCCTTAGGTCAAGACGCTGAGGAGCTAGGGCAGCGTGAAGTTGCTGAAAAGTCACAAAAAGAGAGGAACTAGGGCGGTCCTTGAAAGCTCAAATTACAAGTTTAAAGCCTAGTTAAGCGGTAGGTTATCTCATGATTGGCAAAAACATCTTTTTAGAGATAAAAACCCTCTGATTGTGATTGATTTCATGCATTATAGACTATGAATTTCATGTTTTAGTGGGTTCATGCATACATACATATCCTTAGCCCTAATCTAAGATCAAAGATATAATCTTGATTAATTCACTGCAACCTATGCATCTAGATGACCTTTACTTCGTTTTGTCATGATTGGGGTAGTTAAATCTTTTCAAAACATAACATGGTTTCAAATCATAGTCTTTCTATTTTATTATACTATTAGCAGGGACTCTGACGCATCATACTAGGACAGTCAGACGACTGTAACGGTCTTACGATAAGCCGTCACAACCCCTGTTGTAATTAAAATTTCTCAGTTGTCTCTGACGCACCATAACAGGAGCATTACAATACTATAACGGTCCTAAGATAAACCGTCACAGCCCTGTGACACGCCCATACTAGACCATTAGAGTGCGGTTTACTGTCAAATCGAGATAGGACTGAGGACAGCCAAACTTACTTATGAATAAGTCTAGTTATCTAAGTTTTAACCTTATTTTCATGACTTTGAGTTTCTTAATTGATTCATGATAGGAAATTGTATGATTAAAATATTTTGAGTTATTTTAGGTTATGCTAATTTCATTGGCTAAACTCTATAATTTTGTATCTAAATCATGATTTTCTAAAGATGTATTGACGGGATTTTATCTTGGTTTCACATTGATACACATTCTTTTCTATCTATAGAGTCATTTCTCTAAGTACATGGCGTATATTCAGGTATATGTCCATTAGTTACACTTTGCACTATAGGAACACTATTCTTGGACATGAGGACCTCTCTATTGGATATTCCTTCCAATGGACTAGAAAATCTTGTTTCAAGGCCTCCGTAATTCTCCGCGAGCCTGGGATTCCCACTAGGACGCCGAGTTGGTTGTACCATTAAAACCCAAGTGATTAGATGACACTATCGATATTTCTGGTTATCAGTAGTGTAACGGACCTATATTGGACCATCAGGCATATGTAACGGCCCAATATACAACTGTCACAGTTAACTGAGTCCAATTACTGTTTCTGGATTTAGTCGTTCTAACGCATCAACTCTAGACCATCACATCATGTAATGGCCCAATACACGACCGTCACACTGCTTGAATATTTTAACCAAGGTTTGACCAAGGGTTGATATTCCAAGATTTCTAGATTGACTCTTGATGATCTAGAACTTATCATATTGATCAAGAAATCTAATATAATAAATGGAAGATAAAGAATGTACCGTTATACTGCCGATTTATTTCCATAAGCATAACATAGTATAAGTCATTCTTGATTTCTCATAATTATCATTAAAGCATTCATTTATTGAATTGTTGTTATCAAGAGTTTGTTGGAATTCTTGGCCATACTTTATTGTTACATGCGTGGAAAAAGTTTGATTTATACTTGAAGATGCAATCGAGCACTGGTTGTGTTAAAGGGCTCTATGCTAGTCCCCTCGGCTGATTGTCAGAAACATACTATTATAAACCATGGGATATGATGCTACTGGCGTCGATTTGCGCTGGGAGTACTTTCTTTATAAATAAGTGAAAATCCACAACACAACACAACACAATACAGCATGATTGGTACTTGACTTTCTTGATATTCCACAGAAATTCACGAAGTACTTGCTCATAAGCAAAAGATACTGGAGTGATGATTACGTGGCTTGCTAGTACATTCTCGTTACATTCTTGTTCATGAAAGGCCATATCATGTTCTTATAACATTCTTGCTAGTTCATACTTGATCTCATTCTATCTTCATGATCATCGTGTTACTTTGATTTAATCGCGTGTTTGATCGCATTCGCATGATTTTACCTTATTCCTCTAGAGCAAAAATGTTAATTACTTTAATGATGCCTTCATGTTAATGCGAAGATACCTACTGGGTAAGTGTGCTCATTACCTATTTCCATTTTTTTCAGGAAATGAAAGTGATTCGAATTCGGATTCGGGTTATACAAGTAGCGAGTCCGAGAGTGAATGAAAGTATTGTCAAAGATGAGAGTGAAGACTTAGGAAAGTCTATATTGTTTAGATTGAGTCTATGTAATTTTCCTATTTCTTGAGTCTGATAGATTGGAATAAGTTGAATTAGTGGTTGTATTTGAATATTTGATTATTATGAAATAAAGCTGGAGTTTGAGTAAATATTGTGCAATTATATTTATGTGTGTGATTGTCTTGCGCTCTGATCATTCTTGCTTGCAAGAGGCTTACCATGCCGGCTGTTCACATTTCTCGAGTGAGTCTTCCGCTGTCATAAAGGCTCGGGGCGTGACAGTTAAGTTGGTATCATAGCTTAAGTCTCAGGACTTAGGAAGAAGAGTCATGTCATAGGATAAGTCCAAAGTTTAAGGACCCATACCTATGAACTAAGGAAGAAATTTCCACACCCATGTTAGAATTGGGTAGAGCCCGGGATAAGATAGTTAATTAGTTTTAAGATTGATTTTTTCTTTCAATTCCACGAAAAATAACAAGTTGTTATTTTCTCTCAGGTACCCTATTATTATCATGGCTCATCGCGTAAATTGGCATGGTATGCAACAAACTGTTGCTGGCCTCACTCAGGCATTACAAACCATGGCGCAAGCTGGCGCAGGAGCAAGGGCTGGTGATTTGCATCGTAACTTTCGGAGCTTAAACCCTCCGCGTTTCTATGGTTCTTCTAATCCTGATGAAGCAGAGAATTGGATAGACGAAATGAACCATATCTTTGATGTTATCCAATGCACCGATCAGGAGAAGGTGCGTCTCGCAACCTTTCAACTTAACAAAGATGCTCGCACATGGTGGAAGTCGGTTCCGGCACCTCCGGTCGATGCACCTCATACATGGGATGGTTTTCTTACCCTATTTCGTGCCAAGTACTTTTCTGAGCACGTAAATGAATGAAAGGCTATGGAGTTCGCCGCTCTTCGGCAAGGAATGATGACGGTTGTCGAATATGAACTGCAATTCCCAAGGCTTGCACCTTACGCACCGCATCTTATCAGCACTGATTTATTGAAGGCTAATCGGTTCATGGACGGGTTACGACCCGATTTCATTCAACAGCTTGGGACCCAAAACATCCGTACTTATGCGGAAATGGTTCAACGAGCGTATTTGTGTGAAAGGACCTTGGAAAATGTCAAAAAATTGAAAGGGAAAGGAGAGGAGTCTAGCCGACGCTCAGATCGGCGTTATAAGAAAGAAAAGTTCAGCATCACGGAGCCTTACAGGAGCCGTGATAGTAAGAAAAGATCCAGGAATGGGAATGGTGGAAGTTCCCATAAGCAAAAGAAAGTCAAGGAAGAGAAGGAGCAGGTCACCACGGCTTGCACATTTTGTGGAAAATTCGGCCATTCGACTGAGGAGTGTTGGAAGCGCCTTGGCGCTTGTTTACGTTGTGGAAGCAGGGAGCATCGCATGCCAGATTGTCCCCTTATGAAAGACCAATCGTCTGGTGGAGGACGTAGGAGGCAGGCTCGCCTTAATGCCGTTCTAGAAGAAGAGGAAGCGCCTAGGGATGGTGGGCTTATGGAAGGTACTCTTCAAATTTGTTCTCGTCCTGCATTTGTGCTATTTGACACTGGTGCCTCTCATTCTTTTATCTCCACTACTTTTACAAAAATATTATCAATTGCATCAGTCCCCTTACCTTCAGATCTCGCTATTTTCACACCCTTACGTTCTGGAACAAAGCTTACCGACTATTATCCTGATAGCGAAGTGATAGTAGAAGGTTACAATCTCTCCGTAAACTTAGTATGCCTTGACATGAAAGGTTATGATGCCATTTTAGGGGTAGATTGGCTTGTAGATCATGACACTTATATCAATATCCGAAATAGGATTATATCCTTTCGAAAGCCCGGTCTTCCGAGATTCTCTTTTCTTGGCATCAAGTACAAGAAGCATCCTACTATCATATCTACTCTTCACGCTTGCAAACTTATCTCATAAGGAAGTGAATCTTTTCTTGCTTCTGTCATTGTTACCGAATCCAAGGAGATTATCTTAGCGGACATTCCTATTGTAAATGAGTTCCTATACGTGTTTCCATCCGAATTATCCAGTTTACCGCCCGAGAGGGAAGTGAACTTCACTATTGAACTCATCCTAGGAGCAGCACCTGTTTCTATAGCCCCTTACAGGATGCCCCCCACAGAACTCAAAGAATTAAAAAGGCAGTTGCATGAATTACTAGACAAAGGCTTCATCAGACCTAGCACATTCCCTTGGGGTGCGCCGGTTCTATTTGTCAAGAAAAGGATGGTTCTCTCAGGCTATGCATCGATTACCGGCGACTGAATCAACTCACCATTAAAAACAAGTATCCATTGCCGCGTATTGATGAGCTCTTCGATCAGCTTTCCGGAGCAGAATATTTTTCTAAGATAGACCTCAGATCAGGTTATCATCAGCTTAGAATTAAAGAAGAGGACATTTATAAATCTACTTTTCGAAGTCGTTATGGCCACTATGAATTTATGGTAATGCCATTCGGATTAACTAATGCCCCGGCAGCATTCATGCAACTTATGAATAGTGTTTTACAGCCATATCTGGACCAATTTATCGTCGTCTTCATTGATGATATCTTGATATACTCTAAGACAAAGGAGGAACATGAAGAACATTTGAAAATAACTTTGCAAACACTTAGAGAACATAAACTCTATGTCAAGCTAAATAAATGCGAATTTTGGCTCAAGGAAGTTTCATTCCTAGGCCACATTATTTCAAAAGAAGGTATCGATGTGGATCCTTCTAAGGTAGAAGCAGTCAGAAATTGGAGCCGGCTAACGACTGTATCAGAAGTAAGAAGCTTTCTGGGTCTAGCTGGTTATTATAGAAGATTCATTAAGGACTTCTCAAAGATAGCAGTTCCTTTAACTAGACTCACGAGAAAAGAAAATCCTTTTGTCTGGTCAGAGGAATGTGAGAAGAGTTTCCAAACTCTTAAGAATCATCTTACCACAGCTCCTATTCTATCACTACCGATGGAAGGTGGTGGATTTGAAGTATATACAGATGCATCAGGTATTGGCTTAGGGTGTGTCCTCATGCAAAATGGAAAAGTAATCAGTTATTCTTCAAGACAATTGAAACGTCACGAGGAAAATTATCATGTACATGATTTAGAATTTGCAGCTGTCATATTTGCCTTGAAAATTTGGCGTCATTATCTCTATGGATAAAGGTTTATGGTCTACTCGGACCACAAAAGCTTGAAATACTTATTTTCTCAAAAAGAGCTAAATATGAGGCAGAGAAGATGGATGGAATATCTCAAGGATTTTGATTTTTCTATTCAATGACATCCTGGCAAGGCTAATGCTGTTGCGGATGCACTCAACAGAAAACCAATGGGTATGCTATCAAGTCTTATGATTAGTATGACTAATCTTATTTCTCAATTTGCTCAGTTGAACTTAGATATTGACAGGAAGGAAGAAGATTGCTTCCGAGCTCAACCTACCTTAATAGAGGATTTAGTCAAGTTGTAAAATGATGATCCTATATTTCTAGAAATTAAGGCTAATATTGAACAACGGCCGGATTTCTCTATTACGGAGGATGGAAGATTGCTATTCAAGAGCCGAGTGTGTATACCGGATCATGAGGATACGAAGAAATTGATCCTAGAAGAAGCACATAATTCCAAATACACCATTCATCTAGGTGGTACAAAAATGTATCAAGATCTTAAAAGAAATTTCTGGTGGCCCAACATGAAGAGAGAAATAGCTGATTTCGTGTCGCGTTGTCTCACCTGTCAACAAGTAAAGGCAGAATATTTTAGACCCGCAGGTAAACTGCATCCCTTGAATATTCCCGAATGGAAATGGGAGAGTATAGGGATGGATTTCATTATGGGGTTACCTAAGACAAGAGGTGGACACGATGGTATATGGGTAATCATAGACCGATTAACTAAACCTGCACATTTCATACCAATCAAAAGTCGATGGTCTGTGGATATCCTGGCAGCATTATACATAAGGGAAATTGTTAAATTACATGGTGTCCCAGTCACTATTATATCTGATAGAGATCCTCGATTCACATCATAATTTTGGAAGGGACTACAACAGTCACTAGGAACTAGATTGAATTTCAGCACAGCCTTTCATCCACAAACTGATAGTCAGACAGAAAGAACAAATCAAATGGTAGAAGATATGCTCAGGACTTGCGTAATTGATTTTGGAGGTAGTTGGCATGATCACTTGCCTCTAGTAGAATTTGCTTATAACAACAGTTATCAGGCCAGCATACAAATGGCACATTTTGAAGCTCTATATGGAAAAAGTTGTCGATCAAAATTTGATGTGGCCAAAATATTCGTCGTTAAAACCTGCGGCAATCAATCAAGAATAAATACCGAACTCACAATATAATCCAAATTCACGGTAATACACTGGTGAGCACGGGTCGAATCCACAGAGATGAATATTGAGTTTGAAAACTTTGATTTTTCTTTTAAAGTAAAAATAGATGAATGTTTGTATTTGATTTTTCATAATTTAAAGGATATGAAATAAATATATTTGAAAATAAAGGCAAAGAAATTAAATGCGAAATAAATTAGACGAATTGGGATAGAAGTGCGAGGAATCGGAAGAGTGACACCGTCCACGCCGTGTCGAGCCTTTGATTGTCGTCCCGCTTAGGTGTAACGTCCTCATGAGAGGACCGAAGAAATTGGGATGCTTTAGATGAAAATAGAAGGGTGGATGGAAGAACTACGGAAGGAAAATTATAATGAAACTAGGGTGATATTAGAATTAAAATGACTTTGAGACCGACAAGAATTAGAAGAAGTGACAGAAGATAAAATTGAAGATCAGAGGGTTAGAAATAACATTCATGAAGAGTGTAGAGAGATAAAATGAGAGGAAGAAGATGAAAAATGTGAAAAATCAACATCTATGGGCGCAGATGAATAGTGAACTACGAAAAGATTGAACTTTGAAAAGTTAAATATAAATTATAAACGAGAAGGAATTAGAAGATGTGATAGAAGAAGAAAATATAGATCAAGAAGAGAGGAAAAACTTTTGTGAAGAACTCATATTAAAAAAAGGATTGGAAGAATTTTAAAATGGAGAAATGACCGAGACTATCATCTCGGCTGAACAGTAACGTGCCAGAATAGTATGTTGAAAAATATGTAATAGCTTAAAAACGGAGAAGATTTAGAGAAACTGGTAGAAAGAGAAAATGTAGAGCATCAAAAGATGAATAACTTTGTAGAAGATAAGAAATTAAAATGAGGATCATAAAAGTATGTAAAGGGCTAAAAACGGGCTAAACTCTCAAGAACTTATATTAAACCAACATAAACACAACCCAAAACACTAAAAACACAACCTACGTAACCTATTCTCCCCACCTCTCTCCAAGAGAACCTCCTTTTATAGCCTCCAAAAGTAACCCCTGTTATATGTGAACACCTAATTTGGCTCTGTTATCTGCATCTGTGAACTTCACTCTCTTTTGGCCTTGTCGACAATGTGAAGGGCTTGCTTTTTGTGCCTTGTGCATTTGAAAGCTTTGAAGCTTGCGTGAAAGTGGAAGGCTGCCGACCCCGCATATGAAGACATGCAGCCGCTTCTGTCACTGCGTCTACATGCACAAAGTCCACTCAACGCGTCAAAGACTTCTGCGTGTGAAGAAGGCCGGCGCCCATCTTGGCCGATAAACCCGTTGCATTTTCTTCTTTTGCTATGCAGCACTTGTTGACTTGCAGCCTTGAAGCCCACCATCGTGCCACGTGAAGGAGCCACCAGCCTACGTGAAGATGTGAACCCGCCTGTTGCGCGTTGGCCAATTGCCAAGGAGCCATCGTGAAGGCCACCCAAAGCCTTTGAAGACAAGTGTGCATGCAGTGGCTGCTTTGGACCCATTTGCCAAAGTGAAGGAGTCTTGTTCGGCATACATGGCCATGTGTTCTCACGTGAATGAGTGCCCACGTGAATGCTTTTGTCGTTGTTTGGCCTTTGTGAAGAGCCCACCATCTGACCACCTGTGTATAGATATAGTGCATAGCTATTATGTTTAGAAGCTTTACATAAAGACCAATAGAAGCCTTACGTGAATACTATATGTTGCACTTTCAAACCTCACATGTTTCATTAACATGTATATACATATATTACATATATATATATCGTATGGAAGATATAATATATATTATGCATGCCTTAGTGATATATATATATATATATATTACAAGTAGATATATTCTGTATATATTTATGTTATGTATATAGATATTAGGAAGAATATAGATATATATCTATATAATGCTCTTATATCTGAAGAGATATATTATGTATCTTTATTATATATAAATAAAGAATGTATTTCTTTTTCTTTCCCCTTTTTTTTCTTTTGAATTAAGATTAGGCTTAGGCGATAATGCGCTTTGGCTCATTTTTCCGCAGACTTGTGGAGTTCTTGTCGAGTGCATGCAAAATACCATATTTATCGATCAAATTATAATAGTTTCATCAAACTAAGTATTGTGACCGAAAATTGATATTAAGTGTGATAAGGGCATAATTACTAACATGAAAGCTCATAAAAAGTGTGAATATCATAAATTAATTTATACAAATGCACACTTATCACACCCCCCAACTTACTCATTGCTAGTCCCTTAGCAATGCAAACAATTTGAAATTAAGGACCAACAAGAGTTTAAAATATCCATGTCTCATTTTCAGAGCATCTTTCATAGAGTTAACTAAAGTTTAGGAATCTGGAAGCATTAACACACACAAGCCATAGATTTGAAAATCAAGATACATAATCAAGAAGTCAATTTAAAGTTCAATAACACTTGTGCATGTGAAATGCTAAGTCCATAGTAAAGATAATTGCATCCTCTAGTTGCTATTCCGAACAAATGCCTTTCAATTCTACACTTCTTAATCAGAGCATTCAGCATACTAGCTTTTGTCTGCCTTATTGCTTTGTCCCTTTTGGGATCTCTCTCTTTTTTTTTCTTTTTTTTCTTCTTCTTTTCTATACACACATGATGCTGCACTACCCTTCACTGTTTTACGCGAACCTTAACACGTCTTAGGTGAAGCAGGCCCGATTACACAGATTAAAGTTCCCTTTTCCTTTTGACGCGAACCTCAACACGTCTTAAGTGAAGTAGGCCCGGTTACTCAGAATCAGAGCATTTTTCATGATGTTTATCTCAAAAAAAAAGTTTCAATAGATAACATGGCAGAAAGCTTATAAAAGATCTCTTTCTCAAAAAGTGCAGAATATCAGGCAATATACTCAAAATAGCAGAAGGCTTGTCCGGTCATGTTTCATTAGCGTGCAAGTGATTTTCATTTTTCTAAAGTGCACATGAACTTGAAAGATATTCTTGTATCAGTTTTCTATGGCTAGATTAGATCAATTTTCCATCATCCTTCTCCCTAGTCTTTTCCATTCCAGATTCCCTTTCATGAGAGCATGAATCATGAAAACTCAGTTGAGAATGTTATATTTCTTTCTTTTTTTTAGTATTTTTTTTAAAAAATGAGGTTGTATATAAATGCAACATGTGCAACATATATGAATGCAACATATGCAACATGATTTTCATCCCCCCAACTTAAATGACATTGTCCTCAATGGCATGAACAATATAGACTAATATAACAATGTAAACATAAAATTTATGAAGGAACGGGACAACCTGACAGAAGTGAACGTTGACGGGTTTGACTTGTGACGGCTTGGCAGAGGTGTAGACTTTGAAAATCTGAGCAACAGAGTAAGCAATTATTTCTTCTCCCCCCAACTTATCTTTTATTCAAACCTACAAAATAAAAACACGAACATAAGAAAAACTTGGGTTGCCTCCCAAGAAGCCATTTATTTGCACACAGAAATCACTTAAAACTTTGGGTTGCCTCCCAAGAAGCGCTAAATATAAGGTCTTCAGCCAGACGCAATGTAGCTCATTAACCATCGGGTGACATTCAGAATGAGTCACCATGTGATCTTGTCCTCCTTCAAATTTCAACCCTCATATCATTGGAAGACAAGAGTAAGTATGTACAGATTGGGGCCAGAAATATGTGGGTCTCGCACATTATTGATTTTAACGTTAACCATGTGTGTGAGCCAGTTTTCATCTTTAGGGATCCAAAAATGATCAATGGCCAATAATTTGTCAAGATCAAGGTAGAACCCTTGCACCATATCAATCCATTGGTCTCCTTCACCGATATCGTACCTCCTGACTAACCCTTTAGTGACTACTTCCTCTATTGGAACTTGGTTGGGCACTTGTGGCTTATCAATAAGATTGTCATTTTTAGCCACATTCCTCTCAGTAATAGCCTCATGAGCATTAAGGGCATTGATCAACTTGTCTTCTTGAGAGGAAGTCAAATCAAAGGTGAATATGGTTGGCACAACCCCATCGCGTCCTAGCATGTCAAATTGGAGAGGCTGTACTGCCAGGGGAATCAATTTAGAAGGAAGAGTGAGCCCAGAATCTAATTGATCCAATGACTCAAACATTGTGGGATAGCGCTCAGGGGTAAGATCAAATGTGAAATGTTTGAATATGACCCCGTCATAAAACTCATCACCCAATTGAAGATTATCAATCAAATGTTCCAATAATAAAGTGGGAAGATCAAATGTAAATTTTTCCAACTCGGTCCCTTCATCATTGGTAAGATCAAAAATAAATTTCTCCATTATGATCCCTTCATCACACTCATCAAGAGTAGGAGGGTATTCAGAATTCATTTTCATTAAATCAATAAGATTATTTACCACATAACAATCCTCCTTGTTATGTATATCCTCGATTGAGTTGTTTGGGTCACTATTCTGCACAGTGATATTCTCAATCTCAAAATATGCATAGAATGGGGTGATGATATCAATATGATCATCATTAGCATTGAAGCTGTAACACCCGTTAAAGAAATAAAATTCAAAAAAAAATAAATAAAAGAAAATTACCACTATTTTAAAATTTCAAATAACCAAAAATAAGACAAACAAAACAAAAAAAAATAGATAGAAAACCTTTTTATGACTATTAAATATTTAGATAAGTTAATTTCTAATAGTTAAAACTATTATAAGATACCAAATTATATTCTCACAAATTATAAAGTCAAAGAAATCAATTTTTCATAATTTAATAAGTCTATTTTCTAATTATTTAGAGTTTAGTAAGTTATAAGCCAATTTCCCCAAGAAATTAAATTTTTAGATTTATAAAATTGAATATCATAAATAATTTAATCTTTCAATTATATAAAAATAAAACTAAATAATTTTCACCCTAAACCTTATCATACATAAAGATCACTTCTTGTAATAAGAGGACTTACTAGGATAGTTGGTTAAGTAGTGTGTCACTAACCTTGAGGATTAGGGTTCAATTCCTACAGCACACGAACTAAGGTAGAAATGCTTATTGATCTTTTTTTCTTCTTTGGAATTTTAATACTAAGATTAAAGGTAGGTTTAATTAATTACCATGTGATTAATCTTAACGATATATGTAAGAAACGCCCGTGACTGTGGGTAACGACATATGCCATGTCGTTAATTCATGAAATGAATAGTAACGGATGAATAGTGATACTTTTTATGTAAAAAGAATTTTTTTATAAAAAATATATGTAAAAATAGGAAAAATTATAATTAACTTACCCATAAAATTTGGTAGACATACTCCACCAAACATTAAATATAAAATTCAATTAAGAATGTCATAAGTTTAATATAAACAAATATAACTAGAAGTAATGCCCCAGATAGAGGCGTCATTTTAAAAAAAAAACGTCATTTTCATGCCAACCCATCTGTGCACACGTTGGCGCCTACCCAGATCCGTTTTTCACGGATCTGGCCTCCCCATCTTGTCTAGTAAACCACTCAGAAACCACCTTAAATCCTCCCTCGTAGCTGCTAGGTGGCTTTGGTTAAGGGTTGCAGAAGGTGCAGTTGCTGCAGAGGTTGCTGCAGAAGCTGTCTCTTGCAGAAGAAACTTTGTTCTGCCATTTCTTTATTCTGCCATCTTCTTGAGGTAGGTGTTCTAAACTTCTAGCTAAACTAATAGTTAACAATTGGTTCATCTCCATGTGATGCTTTTCCGCATAGTTATCAACATGTGTTAAACTTAATTTAGTGAAATACAGCAATAGCCTAATTAGTCTGCATAGTAATAATACCAGTAGGGTGAACAACTTATTAATGTTACCCATTCTATGATACACTTAAATTAATGAGGTACCAGGATTATGGGTTATTAGGTACATTATTAATGGGTTATTAGCTTTAACATGAATATATAACCCTTGTTAACCACTTAAGTATGGTTATTAAGTTCTAAGATCGGTTTACTGCTGGAATTCTTAAATTAGTATCTTAACCTCGTTAATAGTGTTATGATAGTTTCATTAGGTGTATTAATATGGTTATTACCGTGTTATACTATTTTCATTAAGGGTGTATGGCTAATACCGTGTTATAATATTTTCATTAAGGGTGTATGGCTAATACCGTGTTATAATATTTTTATTAAGGGTGTATGGCTACTACTGTGTTATAATGTTTTCATTAAGGGTATTAACATTGTTAACATTGATCTATATAAGTGTATTACCATTGTTAACAGTATTATAATTTTGCAACCTAAATCTCTAATTAAATCTTACCACGTATTTTTCCAAGGTTAATGATAGAAGACAACTTTGTTAAGTAAGCTTCCAGAAACCTATTTATTATTTTTCTAGATTTTTTTTATCTAGTGAAAACATTTTCATGGTACTATTCATCTAATTAAAATATTAATTTATTAAACTCACCTTAAATGGTGAATAGATCTAAATGCAGATTTTTACTAAAAACACTCAAGAAGACAAAATTGTTCTATAAATCCTGATATACCATTTTCTTATTTTTATATATTTTTACAAGGTAGTCGAATTATTGCGTGAATAGTGATTTCCGAGTTTTAAGTCATGCTTAAATCGCTGATTAGGCCTTGTCAACGATTTTATTAGTATTAGTCATAGAAGACAAAAGTGATCACCAATGTGTTAGCGATTTAATTACTATTTTTATAAATTTTTATATGGTATTCAAAATTATTATTAATATAGTGTTACAATATTTTTATAAGTGTATTAACATTGTTAGTGTTATAATACTTTCATTAAGTATATCTTGTTAATACAGTGTTATGATATTTTCATTAAGTATATTGACATGGTTAAATTGTTAATATAAATCTTTTAAATCTTTTCATAACAATATTTTCAATAGTATATTAACCTTGTTAACAGTATTATAATAGTTTCATCAATAGTATATTAATCTTGTTAACAGTATTATAATAGTTTCATTATGTGTTACACAGTGTTATAATATTTTCATGGAATGGTAAAAGATTATAAATCTTTTAAACCTTTCATAACAATGATTAATAATTAACAAGCGTTCAGCTTAAAATATAGTTAAAACCCACCTAAACTTCCCAAACCTTGTTCACCCAAATTCCCCTGTGATGCAACCAGAACCAAAAACTCCCACATGCTCGCATGCAAGGGCCGACCCATGGCTTGAAATGACTTCTTTTCTGACTGTTCTTTATGTTGTCTTCCATTCTAAGCCTATTTACACATACATATGGTCTTAATTTAAAATTAATTTCTTCATGAAAGCAACGGTCAGCTGCAACAACAAGCTTTAACACCGGTTAGAAGTCAAGTATTTGATACATATAGAATTCAAGTATTTTTGTCCTTGGTATGCAGTTAGAATTCTAGCATATTTTACATACTATACATAGTTAGAATTCAAGTATTTTATACATATTGTATTCAAGTATATTATACATAATATTGTACCCGTTTAACCATGTACAGAATACATAATTCAAACTGATGAATGTATATTAATTATGTACAGCACACTCTGACGAATGTATATTCATGCTTAATATATATATAACCCAATATAATATTGTACACCAATACATATTCAAGTATATGCATGATTAATATATATAAAACCCGTCTTAACAGTGTTTAATTTACCGATGTTGTAACCGCGTTTAACAGTGTTGAAATTAATCTGGTTTAGCAGTATTGAATTTAACTATTCATAGTATAAATTAACACTGTTACCGTCGAGCTACAGGCACCCCTAACCAAGGTGCCACTTTCTCTCAAACCCTATATAATAGTAACTTGAATTTAATAAAAGGTGCCTTAGTAGAAGTCATTAATTTACTAAGTCTGTACTAATTAGAAATCCACCCCGAGACATTAATTGGATAACCAGTTATACAATGCATCAACTTTTCATCACTGGTTTTACTTTATCTGTACCCTTGGATTCCAAATCTACCTTATATTCCTACCGGTCACACCTTGAATTCTATATTGGCTATAAATGATAAATGAGAATGGATGTCGAAAAAACATGACTAATAATGCTGGCAATAGGGCCCGGTCTGGTCCTGGGAGGAGCGCCCGAAACCCATGGGAAAGATCTCTTGCTTGTCGGTGTCTTGCATTGCACCGAACTACATGCTAGATTGGAGACATTCCATCACTCTCTCTCTCTCTCTCTTTACTTGACTTACGTGGTCCGGATGGGCAGTACTTGACTTGCGTGGCCCGAATGGGCAATTACTTGAATGAATTGATTTATATATATATAGCCAATTCTAATTGCTTGAACTTACTTGTTTACTGTGCTATCATGATTGTTATTCCAGTTATTCACTGCTTGACATCAATTACCATTTCTATGTGAAATTGATTTATACTCTCACTTTCTACTCCAGTCAGTTCCTTGATGTTTACTTGTCTGCATGCATATACTCTTTACATTAAATGAATGTGTAATTAACTTATAGCATGCTAGAAATTGAGATGTAAATCCTACTGGGCGATTCGCTCATACTGTTGTTTTCTAACATTTTCAAGAAATGTGGAAATTGATCAGGACTCGGAAGGGGATGAGATGGAGTGATGTAGCATTTATGTCATAGATGTAAACCATTTAGTTTAATTGTCATTGTCTAGTAGTGTAATAAAGGCTTGTGGCCTAACGGTAAAAGATGTCTTTGGAACTGTTGTAATCACCAGTACTTATCATTTTATGAAGTTCTAGTTAAAATTTGAGTTGTTTGCGCATTCTGTTAATGGTTCGAAGGTAGAGTCTCGAATGGATAGCTAGCTCGCTTTGGTTCTATATAAAGGACTGTCGCGCCTCGGGTAATCTTCCGCGCTCGGGACGTGACAAAACTTTCTTGGTATCAGAGCCTTAGGTTTCAAACCTAGGGAACTAGTAGAAATAGAAACCCGTGTCCAAAGATAGAAAAGGTCTAAGGATTGGTTGGATTAGTGTTTAAAATCCTACCTGGAAAGTGGGGTAGAGCCAAGGGTTTAGATGAATAATGATAATTGACCCTTAACCTTAACTGAAACCTTAACTGAAAACTCCATATTCAGTACACTTTAATTCTTTTGTAGGAAATGGCCGCTGAAAGAGCACAATGGCGCGAGATGCAGCGCACCGTGCAAGGACTCACCCGGCGCTACAACAAGTGGCGCAAGGTGGTGTTGGCGGTGCTCACCGCGGAGCTGGTGACCTTCATCGGGATTTCCGCAACATGAATCCACCAAGGTTCGCGGGATCAGTGGACCCCGATGACGCAGAGCATTGGTTGAAGGAGATCGAAAGGATTTTTCGCGTGATGCAGTGCGCGGATGATGAAAAAGTTTTACTAGCAACATTCCAACTGGAGCGGGACGCTCGATGCTGGTGGGAGTCCGTGGAAGCAACATTACCCGACAACCATATCACTTGGGCGGAATTTGTTGAGCACTTCAACAATAAATATTTCTCGGATCGGGTACAAGAGAGGAAAGCTGCGGAATTTGCCGCGTTAAAACAATGGACCCGAAAAGTGGCCGAATATGAGGCCCAGTTTTCAAGACGTTCCCGTTATGCACCACATTTGGTGTGTACGGAAAAGATGAAGGCGAGGAGATTTCTCAATGGGTTACGACCCCAATATATCACCCAGCTAGCACCGATGGACATCCAGGTCTACTCAGAGATGGTGCGGCGCGCTCAATTGCTAGAAGATGCCACGGAATTCTCAGATAAGATCCGAGGGAAAGACAAGAAGGCACATGTTACAAGTCCGGGAAGCTTCAAACCGTCATTCGGTAAGAAGCGATCTTTTAACGGAGGGGAATCTTCCAAGGAGAAGAAATTTCAGAAAAATAACAAGCCCTTTTTCTCTAACAACAACAAGGCTTTAGCAATCACTGGACCTTCCAAGGACATTTGCAAATATTGTGATAAGGCTGGTCATAAGACCGAGGATTGTTGGAGGAAGCTGGGAGCGTGTCTCCGATGCGGGAGTCGAGAGCATCGAATTCCCGATTGCCCTTTGATGAAGGAACACTCCAACCTGGACGAGAAGCGTCCGGTCAAGAAGCAAGGCCGACTGCAAGCACTGCAAGGGACAGAACCTATGGAAGGAGGAATCGTGGAAGGTACATTGTCTATTTGCTCTAAACCTGCTAAAGTTCTATTTGACACTGGAGCAACTCATTCATTTGTTTCCAAGAAGTTTACTGCATCATTTACTAAGGAACCTGAACGGTTAGACTTAGTCATTTCTACACCTCTTGGAAAGAAATCAGACATCATGCATCACTACTGTAGCAACCCTAATAAATGAATAATTGAAATGAATTAAAACATATATATTACAGAAGTAATATATATATAAAAGGAATAGGGTTAATTGGACGAAATAAAACAAATTAAAAATAACGCCTCTTATTAAGGCGTTAATTTATAAAGAAACGCCCCTATCCATGGCGTGAATAAAGAAAGGACGCCCACACCTACGGTCGTCAGTTCTCACGCGACCAAATGGGTAAGTAAAAGAAACGCCTCTATCTTGGGCGTGTTTTAAAACACGAAACGCCCTTTTTCAAGGCGCTTTTTAAGAAACGCCCTTATGCAAGGCGTTAATTAAAGAATACACGCCCTGACCAAAGGCGTTAATTCAGTTCGTGACTCGTTCGAACCCAGAGCTTATCCAGGGAAAGATTAACCTAATCTAGTAAGTGTCTATTAGAGTAAGGACTCTATTGGGGATATGTTACCCTCAATCAAACACTACTTTTAATAGGACTTCCATAACCCTATAAATAATCTACTGCTCGAACCCGTGAACGCTATTTGGCGTTCGAGTTCTCTGAAGGTAATTACAGAGCAATAGCTCTTCCTTCTCTCTGTCCCTTTTTGATTTGGTGGACGATCATTAATTCGACTTCTTCCTTCTTCCAGGTTGAAGAAGCATTGGGGTTGTGAAGAACAAAGGTAATAATCTTTCCTTTACCTTCGGTCAGGTATTATGAAGAAAATATTAATGTTTCTTCGTATTTCTCTGTAGGAAGTTCAGTCGAAAGGGGTTCATCAGTTGAACATAAAGACTTCTTCCTGCTGATACGGCTGAAGTTATTGGTTGCTGTTTAAGCAACAGAGTTTTCTCCCTTCTTCATATCAATCTGCAAATCGTCATCTCCAAATCAACTCTTAAAGGTAGGATTTTCTCAAGTTATTGTAGCCCAAATAAGAATTAATGCAAGATATCTATACATACGTATATGAGCATGGCATGCATACTGTTTATAAGGTTTTATTACGTTTTCTGCAAAATTTTGAAAGAAACGCCCTTGATTAGGGCGCTAATTTAAAAGAAACGACCATTCTAGTGGTCGTCAATTTAATATTTGACGCCCTCTACGCAGGCGTTAATTTCATAAGAATCGCATGTGATTAATGATTGATCCTGTTTAAAAATTACAATACATATGAAATATTGATTTTTAATATCTTGCATGACTCTGTGAATTCCTGTTAAATTTTACTGCCATGACATGTCTCCTGTCTCTCGAAATATTATTTATTAAAATATCGTAAATCCCTTGAAATTCACGACTTGGACAAAGTCGTTTTCCATATTCTAACGCCCCAGTACAAGGCGTGAATCTGAAAAGTAACGCCCCTGCCTAGGGCGTGTATCTGTTAAAATCCTGAAATTCACATATTCTGTAAAATGGAATTAGAAAGTAACGCCCCTTCCAAGGGCGCGTTTTTGATAAATTTCTGAGAATAATTATATCCTGTCGAATATGTAAATGATGAGACGCCTGCCTCTGCAGTCGTCAACTTTGAAGAAACGCCCCCAGGGAAGGCGTGTTTTTGATAAATTAATGAAATAATGGAAATTCTGCAAATTGGCAATATATGTAAACGCCCTTCTGTTAGGCGTTAATTATTCAATACACGACTTTACTTAAGTCGTTATTTTACTGTAAACTGATTTTATCCTGATTCTATTACCGATGGTTTCATATTATACATATATATATATATATCGGCACTATTCTCCATTCCGTGAGTATAGTCCCACTTTTTACGTTGATTTATCGATCACACTCAACTCTCATTGACATACAAGCTCTCCATTGGACATTCCGTTCCTTTGGACTAGCGAGTTAGTCATAGAGACCTCCGTAAGACTCCTCGTAGCCTTGGATTCCCTCAAGGCCGACTGAGCTGGTTGTACCCTAAAAACCCATTACACAGTTTTTGCCATGTCAATCTAAAGAAACATGGTATACCGGCCCTTATGATTATACAAAGAGTATATCATAAGAAATTCTTGATGGGATGATGATATCATGCCATATCGTGTCATTCTTGTAAACCTCAATTCTATGATAAGAATGAGGGTATCTTGCTTGATCTACTGTTCATGTGGACCTAAATTCTATATAAAGAATGTCCATATTGATTTGTCATGGTACCTAAGTTAAGGGAACCATATTCTACCTAGTTTTATCGACATCGTGATTATACCGTTATTATCGCCATTCTATGTCCTTTGTCATATTTTGGACTCTATTCTATCAAAGTTGTCATACGTGTCTACAAGCTTGATTATTGAAATTCTATATTGGCTATATAAACAAGAGTGGATGTCAAAACACATGATAAATGCCTGCGCATATAGGGCCCGATCTGGTCCTGGGAGGAGCACCCGAAAGTACTTGTGCCCATGGGAGTTAAAATGATAAGGTATCTGGCATTATACCGAGTACTTGACTTGCTTGATTGGACATTCCACACACATCTTGTACTTGACTCGTACTTGACATTACATGAAATGCGTGGCCCGAAAAGGGGTAATTTACTTGCTTGATACATGATAGCCAAAGTTCTTGACATGACTTGTTAAACGTGCTTGCTTGAATATCTCGAATAAACTTGTTATCTTGTTGGAAGTTCATGACTAAGTTCGTCTTATTTTCTGATATTACATTCTCTCTATCTTGTCGTTTTCACGCGAGCATGCATAGCTTTATTGCATTCATGAAAATGTAATTACTTAAACCCCTCGCTAGTACTTGAGATATAATTTCCTACTGAGCGTTCGCTCATTCTGTTTGTCCCTTTCTACTTTTCAGGTAAGTCCGACGACGATGGAAGTCAATCGCATGGGAATGGTCAAGAGTGAAAGTGATAGAGCTTCTACAAGTGTCGTCTAGTCTTTTCTATAGTTTTCTCGAGTCAACTATGTACTTTTCTTTTTATTAAACAGAGTATTGGATTTGTAATAGTCTATCCATTATGAAATAAAGGATTGGGTTATCTTGCTATTTTGCGCATCTCTGTCTTTGTGTCGAATACACGACCACTCTGATTGACATGATTGATATAGACACGTCGCGCATCTCCGGGTATCTTCCGCGCTCGGGGCGTGACAGTCTTTGTGGTATCAGAGCCTAAGGTATTCAATTCCTAGGAAACCCAAGTCCAAGGATAGGTTTCAAAACCTTTAACCAAGTGAGAGTGGGTAGAACCAAGGGTTAAATGATCAATGAGTCCTTTATAAGATCATAGTGATATAATACTAACGTAGCTATCGTAATTGTAGGATAATGGCTGCCGAACGTGCTCAATGGCGCAACATGCAGCGTACCCTTCAAGGGATGACCCAAGTGCTACAACAGGTAGCACAAGGTGGTGCTCCACGAGCTGGAAGCTTACACCAAGCATTCAAGAATATGAATCCCCCGAAGTTCATGGGATCGACCGATCCAGACGATGCCGAGCATTGGGTTCGGGAGATTGAACGTATATTCCGTGTTATGCAATGCACGGATCAGGACAAAGTCTTATTAGCTACTTTCCAGTTAGAAAAGGATGCTAGATGCTGGTGGGAGTCGATTGAAGCTACTATTGACCCAACTCAAGTTACATGGGGTGAATTCGTTGAATATTTCAACGCCAAATATTTCTCTGATAGGGTCCAGGAAAAGAAGGCCGCCGAATTTGCCGCATTAAAGCAAAGATCTTTATCGGTGGCTGATTATGAAGCACAGTTCTCTAGACTGTCTAGATATGCTAAGCATTTGATTAGCACGGAAAAGATGAAAGCTCGTAGATTTCTTAATGGGCTTAGGCCTCACTACATTACTCAATTGGCGCCTATGGATGTTCAAGTTTATACTGAAATGGTGCGCCGAGCTCAGTTGCTTGAAGATGCCACGGAATTATCTGATAGGATCCGTGGGAAAGACAAAAAGGAGCAAGTCACAAGTTCGGGTTCTTTTAAACCCAACTTTAAGAAGAGGCCCAATAATGGAGGTTCTTCCTCTCAAGATCAGAAGTACAAGAAATCCAAGCCTTTCTCTATCACCACTACCCCTTCAAACGTAGTATGCAAGCATTGTGACAAGGCTGGTCACAAAACAGAAGAATGCTGGAGGAAACTAGGAGCATGTCTCCGTTGTGGGAGTCGTGAACATCGGATTCCCGATTGTCCATTAATGAATGACCAAGCCGGTGAGGGTAAACGTCCAGTGACAAAGAATGCTCGTCTTCATGCAATCCAAGGGACCGAACCAGAGAAGAAGGCGGATTGGTGGAAGGTACATTAAAAATTTGTTCTAAATATGCACATGTTTTATTTGATACGGGTGCATCGCATTCCCTTATTTCCAAGAAGTTTGCTGACCCATTACCTCTAGAACCAGAATGGATGAAGATAATATTGTCTACTCCTCTCGGAAACGAGACGGATATCACACATCATTACCAAAATTGTGAGGTATTGGTTCGAGGAAAGAATTTTCCTATTGATCTTATCTGCTTAGATCTAAAAGAATATGATGTTATACTAGGGGCAGATTGGTTATCCAAATACCAGGCAACGGTTGATTGCCGTGATAGCAAGATTGTTTTCAAGGAATTTCCGGAACTGACTTATACTAGTCCTAAGAGTCGAAGCAAATCCCCTCTTATCTCGGCTCTTCGAGCAAGCAAGCCCGTCAAGAAAGGATGTGTATCCTTCCTTGCTTTTGTCACTATTAAAGAAGCTAAGGAAACCAAGATAGAAGACGTTCAAGTAGTACGAGAATTACCCCGTCCATGACTTGGAACTGGCCGCGGTAGTATTTGCCCTAAAGATATGGAGACACTATCTCTATGGGGTACAGTTTACTGTATACTCCGATCACAAAAGTCTCAAATATCTATTTTCACAAAAGGAGCTGAACATGAGACAAAGACGTTGGCTAGAATATCTCAAGGACTTCGACTTCAGTATACAATACCATCCCGGAAAGGGTAATTATGTGGCTGATGCCCTTAGTCGAAAGCCGAGAGCAAGGATAGCAAATTGTATGATACAAGAATGGAGGTTACTTGAACAATTCTCCGAGCTCAATATAAGCTTAGACACGGAATCCAAATTTGTCACACTATCCCATGTAAGCATACAGTCAGATTTGTTATCTGAGATACAAACACTTCAGGATGATGATCCTATGTTAGTAGAAATCAAAGGCAGATTAGAAGGACAATCTGATTTTCAACTAACTTCTGATGGAAGATTATCGTTCAAAGATAGAACTTGTGTACCCGATTGTCCGGAATTAAAGAAGAAGATCTTAGATGAAGCTCACCGATCAAGGTACACTATTCATCCAGGATCAACTAAAATGTACCAAGATGTAAAGAGGAACTTTTGGTGGCCCAATATGAAAAGAGAAATAGCGGACTATGTATCACGCTGTCTCACATGCCAACAGGTCAAGGCGGAACACCAAAAGCCTGCGGGAAAACTACATCCTCTAGATATTCCTAAGTGGAAATGGGAGGATATTGGTATGGACTTCATCATGGGTTTGTCTAAATCTAAAGGAGGACATGATGGAATCTGGGTTATCATTGACCGATTGACTAAATCGGCACATTTCTTGCCAATCAAAAGCCGATGGTCAATTGATGTGCTAGCTGCACTATACATCAAGAAATAGTCAGGATACATGGAATTCCTGTCTCAATCGTGTCTGATAGAGATCCCCGTTTTACTTCTCATTTTTGGAAGGGATTACAACATTCGTTGGGACAAGGCTCAACTTTAGTACTGCTTTTCACCCACAAACGGATGGTCAGACCGAGCGAACTAATCAAGTTGTTGAAGATATGCTGAGAGCATGCATTATTGACTTTGGAGGAAGCTGGCATGACCACTTACCTTTAGTTGAATTTGCATATAATAATAGCTACCAAGCTAGTATCCAAATGGCACCTTTCGAAGCCTTATACGGAAGGAGTTGCCGATCTCCCATATGTTGGAACGAAGTTGGAGAAAAACAACTATTAGGTCCAGACATGGTAAGGGATACAACCGAGAAGATACAAGTAATCAGAGAAAGATTACAAGTTGCTCAGACAAGGCAAAAGGCTTATGCTGATACCAGGAGAAGAGATCTTGAATTCCAGGTTGGAGATCATGTATTTCTTAAAATATCCCCTGGACGTGGCATACGAAGATTTGGTGTTAAGGGCAAGCTTACGCCAAGATTCATCGGACCATTTGAGGTACTCGAAAGAGTTGGCGAGGTTGCTTATCGCATCGCGTTGCCTCCTCAGTTGTCCGAGGTACACAATGTATTTCACATATCTATGTTGAAGAAGTATGTGCACGATCCGTCACATATTATTGAGCATGGAGATCTGGTGATCCAGAAAGATCTCACATATGAACAGAGGCCTTTAAAGATATTAGATCGAGAAATACGAGCTCTAAGGAATAAGGTTATTCCCATGCTTAAGGTGCAATGGAATAAGAATCCTGAACGCGAAGCGACATGGGAGACCGAGGAATCTATGAAGAAACGATTTCCCGAGTTATTCTAAGAGGTATATGTCCTACACTCTCCACGTATAATTATATATATATATTGAATTTGGGGACCAAATTCTTTTTAAGTGGGGGAGGGTGTAGCAACCCTAATAAATGAATAATTGAAATGAATTAAAACATATATATTACAGAAGTAATATATATATAAAAGGAATAGGGTTAATTGGACGAAATAAAACAAATTAAAAATAACGCCTCTTATTAAGGCGTTAATTTATAAAGAAACGCCTCTATCCATGGCGTGAATAAAGAAAGGACGCCCACACCTACGGTCGTCAGTTCTCACGCGACCAAATGGGTAAGTAAAAGAAACGCCTCTATCTTGGGCGTGTTTTAAAACACGAAACGCCCTTTTTCAAGGCGCTTTTTAAGAAACGCCCTTATGCAAGGCGTTAATTAAAGAATACACGCCCTGACCAAAGGCGTTAATTCAGTTCGTGACTCGTTCGAACCCAGAGCTTATCCAGGGAAAGATTAACCTAATCTAGTAAGTGTCTATTAGAGTAAGGACTCTATTGGGGATATGTTACCCTCAATCAAACACTACTTTTAATAGGACTTCCATAACCCTATAAATAATCTACTGCTCGAACCCGTGAACGCTATTTGACGTTCGAGTTCTCTGAAGGTAATTACAGAGCAATAGCTCTTCCTTCTCTCTGTCCCTTTTTGATTTGGTGGACGATCATTAATTCGACTTCTTCCTTCTTCCAGGTTGAAGAAGCATTGGGGTTGTGAAGAACAAAGGTAATAATCTTTCCTTTACCTTCGGTCAGGTATTATGAAGAAAATATTAATGTTTCTTCGTATTTCTCTGTAGGAAGTTCAGTCGAAAGGGGTTCATCAGTTGAACATAAAGACTTCTTCCTGCTGATACGGCTGAAGTTATTGGTTGCTGTTTAAGCAACAGAGTTTTCTCCCTTCTTCATATCAATCTGCAAATCGTCATCTCCAAATCAACTCTTAAAGGTAGGATTTTCTCAAGTTATTGTAGCCCAAATAAGAATTAATGCAAGATATCTATACATACGTATATGAGCATGGCATGCATACTGTTTATAAGGTTTTATTACGTTTTCTGCAAAATTTTGAAAGAAACGCCCTTGATTAGGGCGCTAATTTAAAAGAAACGACCATTCTAGTGGTCGTCAATTTAATATTTGACGCCCTCTACGCAGGCGTTAATTTCATAAGAATCGCATGTGATTAATGATTGATCCTGTTTAAAAATTACAATACATATGAAATATTGATTTTTAATATCTTGCATGACTCTGTGAATTCCTGTTAAATTTTACTGCCATGACATGTCTCCTGTCTCTCGAAATATTATTTATTAAAATATCGTAAATCCCTTGAAATTCACGACTTGGACAAAGTCGTTTTCCATATTCTAACGCCCCAGTACAAGGCGTGAATCTGAAAAGTAACGCCCCTGCCTAGGGCGTGTATCTGTTAAAATCCTGAAATTCACATATTCTGTAAAATGGAATTAGAAAGTAACGCCCCTTCCAAGGGCGCGTTTTTGATAAATTTCTGAGAATAATTATATCCTGTCGAATATGTAAATGATGAGACGCCTGCCTCTGCAGTCGTCAACTTTGAAGAAACGCCCCCAGGGAAGGCGTGTTTTTGATAAATTAATGAAATAATGGAAATTCTGCAAATTGGCAATATATGTAAACGCCCTTCTGTTAGGCGTTAATTATTCAATACACGACTTTACTTAAGTCGTTATTTTACTGTAAACTGATTTTATCCTGATTCTATTACCGATGGTTTCATATTATACATATATATATATATATCGGCACTATTCTCCATTCCGTGAGTATAGTCCCACTTTTTACGTTGATTTATCGATCACACTCAACTCTCATTGACATACAAGCTCTCCATTGGACATTCCGTTCCTTTGGACTAGCGAGTTAGTCATAGAGACCTCCGTAAGACTCCTCGTAGCCTTGGATTCCCTCAAGGCCGACTGAGCTGGTTGTACCCTAAAAACCCATTACACAGTTTTTGCCATGTCAATCTAAAGAAACATGGTATACCGGCCCTTATGATTATACAAAGAGTATATCATAAGAAATTCTTGATGGGATGATGATATCATGCCATATCGTGTCATTCTTGTAAACCCCAATTCTATGATAAGAATGAGGGTATCTTGCTTGATCTAATGTTCATGTGGACCTCAATTCTATATAAAGAATGTCCATATTGATTTGTCATGGTACCTAAGTTAAGGGAACCATATTCTACCTAGTTTTATCGACATCGTGATTATACCGTTATTATCGCCATTCTATGTCTTTGTCATATTTTGGACTCTATTCTATCAAAGTTGTCATACGTGTCTACAAGCTTGATTATTGAAATTCTATATTGGCTATATAAACAAGAGTGGATGTCAAAACACATGATAAATGCCTGCGCATATAGGGCCCGATCTGGTCCTGGGAGGAGCACCCGAAAGTACTTGTGCCCATGGGAGTTAAAATGATAAGGTATCTGGCATTATACCGAGTACTTGACTTGCTTGATTGGACATTCCACACACATCTTGTACTTGAATCGTACTTGACTTTACATGAAATGCGTGGCCCGAAAAAGGGTAATTTACTTACTTGATACATGATAGCCAAAGTTCTTGACATGACTTGTTAAACGTGCTTGCTTGAATACCTTGAATATACTTGTCATCTTGTTGGAAGTTCATGACTAAGTTCATCTTATTTCTTGATATTACATTCTCTCTATCTTGTCGTTTTCACGCGAGCATGCATAGCTTTATTGCATTCATGAAAATGTAATTACTTAAACCCCTTGCTAGTACTTGAGATATAATTTCCTACTGAGCGTTCGCTCATTCCGTTTGTCCCTTTCTACTTTTCAGGTAAGTCCGACGACGATGGAAGTCAATCGGATGGGAATGGTCAAGAGTGAAAGTGATAGAGCTTCTACAAGTGTCGTCTAGTCTTTTCTATAGTTTCTTGAGTCAAATATGTATTCTTTTCCTTTTTGTTAAACAGAGTATTGGATTTGTAATAGTCTATCCATTATGAAATAAAGGATTGGGTTATCTTGCTATTTTGTGCATCTCTGTATTCGTGTCGAATACACGACCACTCTGATTGACATGATTGATATAGACACGTCGCGCATCTCCGGGTATCTTCCGCGCTCGGGGCGTGACAACTACCCAGATTGTGAAGTTAAGGTACATGATAATAATCTACCAGCCGACTTGATATGCCTTGACATGGAATATTATGATGTCATATTGGGAGCTGACTGGTTATCAATCCACCAAGCAACAGTAGATTGCCGACATGGCAAGGTAATTTTTGTAGATTATCCCGAGTTAGTTTATAACAGACCTCGGAATAAATCCCCACTCATCTCAGCTCTCCGAGCTAGTAAGCTGGTGAATAGGGGATGTATGGCTTTCTTGGCTTTCATGACTACCACGGAAGTCGATAAAACAAAAGTCGAAGACATTCGGGTGGTTCGGGACTACCCCGACGTATTTCTAGAAGAATTGCCTGGTTTACCCCAGGAAAGGGAAGTGTCGTTTTCCATCGACATTATTCCTAGCGCTGGTCCTGTTTCTAAAGCACCCTACAGGATGTCTCCTGCTGAATTAAAGGAGCTGAAGGAACAGTTGATGGATTTACTAAAGAAGGGTTTCATCAGGCCGAGTACTTCCCCTTGGGGAGCACCCGTGTTGTTTGTCAAAAAGAAGGATGGAACGATGAGGCTATGTATCGACTATCGGCAGCTAAATCACCTCACAATCAAGAACAAGTACCCGCTGCCGAGGATCGACGATCTATTTGATCAATTGTCTAGAGCTGCTTATTTTTCCAAGATTGATCTTCGTTCTGGTTACCACCAATTGAGGATCAAAGAAGAAGACATTCATAAAACTGCATTCCGGAGCAGGTATGGGCACTACGAATTTACTGTTATGCCTTTCGGACTAACAAATGCCCCTGCAGCCTTTATGCAGTTAATGAACAACATTTTCAGACCCTATTTAGACCAATTTATTGTGGTCTTTATTGATGATATTCTGATCTACTCTAAGACTGAAGAAGATCATGAAGAACATCTCAGGAAGGCCCTACAAATATTAAGAGACAACAATCTATATGCCAAAATTAGCAAATGTGAGTTCTGGCTCGAGGAAGTGTCCTTCCTAGGTCATATTATTTCGAAGGATGGAATTGCAGTTGATCCGTCAAAAGTTGAAGCTGTGAAAAACTGGGATCGACCCACTAATGCAACAGAGGAGCGAAGCTTCATGGGTCTAGCTGGTTATTACCGGCGTTTCATCAAGGACTTCTCTAAGATTGCAGTACCTCTAACCAGGCTAACCCGTAAAGAAGTGCCATATGAGTGGAATGGTGATTGTGAAAAGAGTTTCCAAACCCTTAAGGATCTCTTAACCACTGCTCCAATCTTGTCACTACCAATTGAAGGAGAAAAATACGAGGTATATACCGATGCTTCTGGTATTGGCCTTGATTGTGTATTGATGCAGAATGGGAAAGTCATTGCATATTCTTCCCGTCAATTGAAGAAACATGAGAAGAATTACCCGGTTCATGACTTGGAACTCGCCGCGGTAGTTTTTGCTCTAAAGATCTGGAGACACTATCTCTACGGAGAATAATTTACTGTGTACTCTGATCATAAGAGCCTCAAATATCTATTTTCCCAAAAGGAGTTGAACATGAGGCAAAGGCGTTGGCTTGAATATCTCAAGGATTTCGACTTCATCATACAATACCATCCTAGTAAGGGTAACTCTGTAGCAGATGCCCTCAGTCGGAAGCCAAAGGTAATTTTGGCCAACTGTATGATATAAGAATGGAAGCTGTTAGAGAAACTTGCAGAGCTGGACATCAACACAGATGAGAAGAATGCATGTATTATTCTCTCTCATGTAAGTCTACATCTCGACTTACTTCCTGAAATCACAAAGTTACAAGAGGAAGATCCCATGCTAGTAGAAATAAAGAGTAAACTAAATGAGAAGACTAATTTCAAGATGGCATCAGATGGCATATTGCTATTTCATAAACGGACATGCGTACCTGACTGTCCGGAGTTGAAAAGGAAAATCCTGGAAGAAGCTCACCGATCGAGATACACGATCCATCCTGGAGCTACTAAAATGTACCAAGATGTGAAAAGAACTTTTTGGTGGCCGAACATGAAACGAGAGGTAGCAGACTTTGTATCTCGTTGTCTCACATGCCAACAAGTGAAGGCGGAACATCAGAAACCTGCCGGAAAGCTACATCCATTGGATATCCCAAAATGGAAGTGGGAAGACATTGGCATGGACTTCATTATGGGATTACCCAAGTCTAGGAGCGGATATGATAGAATATGGGTAATCATCGATCGCCTTACTAAATCGGCTCATTTCTTGCCTATCAAGAGTCGATGGTCGATTGATATTCTTGCCGTTTTGTATATTAAGGAAGTTACTAGATTACATGGAATTCCTGTGTCCATAATATCTGACCGAGATCCTCGCTTCACATCTCATTTCTGGAAGGGTCTACAACACTCTCTGGGAACGAAGTTTAATTTCAGTACTGCCTTTCATCCCCAGACAGATGGTCAGACGGAAAGGACCAATCAGATTGTTGAAGACATGTTGCGAGCATGCATTATAGATTTCGGCGGAAGTTGGCCTGACCACTTACCACTAGCCGAATTTGCCTACAACAACAGCTACCAAGCCAGTATTCAAATGGCACCTTTCGAGGCACTCTATGGTAGAAGCTGTAGATCTCCGGTATGCTGGGAGGAAGTCGGTGAGAGACAACTCCTAGGTCCTGAGATGGTGAGAGATTCAACTGAGAAGATTCTCCTTATCAGAGAAAGACTCAAGGTAGCTCAGTGCAGGCAAAAATCTTATGCTGATAACAGAAGGAGAGACTTGGAATTTCAAGTCGGTGACCATGTATTTCTCAAGGTATCTCCCAGCCGAGGTATTCGAAGATTTGGTGTTAAAGGTAAGCTTACACCAAGATTCATCGGTCCATTTGAGGTATTGGAAAGAGTGGGTGAGGTAGCCTACCGTGTTGCTCTACCTCCTCAGCTCTCGGAAGTGCACGACGTATTTCATGTTTCTATGTTAAAGAAATATGTGCACGATCCCTCTCATGTCATCGACCACACCAATTTGGTGATTCAAAGGGATCTTACCTACGAGCAAAGGCCGATGCGCATCCTCGATCGAGAAGTCCGAGTTCTAAGGAGCAAGACGATCCCTATGGTGAAAATTCAATGGAATCGATGTTCCGAGCAGGAAGCAACTTGGGAGACCGAGGAATCTATGAAGAGAAGATACCTAGAGCTATTTTAGACTGTGAGTATCTTACACCACCCGCACCGTATCCTTATAAAAATGAAATTTCCTTATACAGGTAAATTGAAATTTCCTGATACAGTTGAATTTGGGGACCAAATTCTTCTAAGTAGGGGAGGGTGTAACACCCGTTAAAAAAATAAAATTTTTAAAAAAATAAATAAAAGAAAATTACCACTATTTTAAAATTTCAAATAACCAAAAATAAGACAAACAAAACAAAAAAAATAGATAGAAAACCTTTTTATGACTATTAAATATTTAGATAAGTTAATTTCTAATAGTTAAAACTATTATAAGATACCAAATTATATTCTCACAAATTATAAAGTCAAAGAAATCAATTTTTCATAATTTAATAAGTCTATTTTCTAATTATTTAGAGTTTAGTAAGTTATAAGCCAATTTCCCCAAGAAATTAAATTTTTAGATTTATAAAATTGAATATCATAAATAATTTAATCTTTCAATTATATAAAAATAAAACTAAATAATTTTCACCCTAAACCTTATCATACATAAAGATCACTTCTTGTAATAAGAGGACTTACTAGGATAGTTGGTTAAGTAGTGTGTCACTAATCTTGAGGACTAGGGTTCAATTCCTACAACACACGAACTAAGGTAGAAATGCTTATTGATCTTTTTTTCTTCTTTGGAATTTTAATACTAAGATTAAAGGTAGGTTTAATTAATTACCATGTGATTAATCTTAACGATATATGTAAGAAACGCCCGTGACTGTGGGTAACGACATATGCCATGTCGTTAATTCATGAAATGAATAGGAACGGATGAATAGTGCTACTTTTTATGTAAAAAGAATTTTTTTATAAAAAATATATGTAAAAATAGGAAAAATTATAATTAACTTACCCATAAAATTTGGTAGACATACTCCACCAAACATTAAATATAAAATTCAATTAAGAATGTCATAAGTTTAATATAAACAAATATAACCAGAAGTAATGCCCCAGATAGAGGCGTCATTTTAAAAAAAACACGTCATTTTCATGCCAACCCATCTGTGCACACGTTGGCGCCTACCCATATCCGTTTTTCACGGATCTGGCCTCCCTATCTTGTCTAGTAAACCACTCAGAAACCACCTTAAATCCTCCCTCGTAGCTGCTAGGTGGCTTTGGTTAAGGGTTACAGAAGGTGCAGTTGCTACAGAGGTTGCTGCAGAAGCTGTCTCTTGCAGAAGAAACTTTGGTTGCTGCAGAAGCTGTCTCTTGCAGAAGAAACTTTGTTCTGCCATTTCTTTATTCTGCCATCTTCTTGAGGTAGGTGTTCTAAACTTCTAGCTAAACTAATAGTTAACAATTGGTTCATCTCCATGTGATGCTTTTCCGCATAGTTATCAACATGTGTTAAACTTAATTTAGTGAAATACAGCAATAGCCTAATTAGTCTGCATAGTAATAATACCAGTAGGGTGAACAACTTATTAATGTTACCCATTCTATGATACACTTAAATTAATGAGGTACCAGGATTATGGGTTATTAGGTACATTATTAATGGGTTATTAGCTTTAACATGAATATATAACCCTTGTTAACCACTTAAGTATGGTTATTAAGTTCTAAGATCGGTTTACTGCTGGAATTCTTAAATTAGTATCTTAACCTCGTTAACAGTGTTATGATAGTTTCATTAGGTGTATTAATATGGTTATTACCGTGTTATAATATTTTCATTAAGGGTGTATGGCTAATACCGTGTTATAATATTTTCATTAAGGGTGTATGGCTAATACCGTGTTATAATATTTTTATTAAGGGTGTATGGCTACTACCGTGTTATAATGTTTTCATTAAGGGTATTAACATTGTTAACATTGATCTATATAAGTGTATTACCATTGTTAACAGTATTATAATTTTGCAACCTAAATCTCTAATTAAATCTTACCACGTATTTTTCCAAGGTTAATGATAGAAGACAACTTTGTTAAGTAAGCTTCCAGAAACCTATTTATTATTTTTCTAGATTTTTTTTATCTAGTGAAAATATTTTCATGGTACTATTCATCTAATTAAAATATTAATTTATTAAACTCACCTTAAATGGTGAATAGATCTAAATGCAGATTTTTACTAAAAACACTCAAGAAGATAAAATTGTTCTATAAATCCTGATATACCATTTTCTTATTTTTCTATATTTTTACAAGGTAGTCGAATTATTACGTGAATAGTGATTTCCGAGTTTTAAGTCATGCTTAAATCGCTGATTAGGCCTTGTCAACGATTTTATTAGTATTAGTCATAGAAGACAAAAGTGATCACCAATGTGTTAGCGATTTAATTACTATTTTTATAAATTTTTATATTGTATTCAAAATTATTATTAATATAGTGTTACAATATTTTTATAAGTGTATTAACATTGTTAGTGTTATAATACTTTCATTAAGTATATCTTGTTAATACAGTGTTATGATATTTTCATTAAGTATATTGACATGGTTAAATTGTTAATATAAATCTTTTCATAACAATATTTTCAATAGTATATTAACCTTGTTAACAGTATTATAATAGTTTCATTATGTGTTACACAGTGTTATAATATTTTCATGGAATGGTAAAAGATTATAAATCTTTTAAACCTTTCATAACAATGATTAATAATTAACAAGCGTTCAGCTTAAAATATAGTTAAAACCCACCTAAACTTCCCAAACCTTGTTCACCCAAATTCCCCTGTGATGCAACCAGAACCAAAAACTCCCACATGCTCGCATGCAAGGGCCGACCCATGGCTTGAAATGACTTCTTTTCTGACTGTTCTTTATGTTGTCTTCCATTCTAAGCCTATTTACACATACGTATGGTCTTAATTTGAAATTAATTTCTTCATGAAAGCAACGGTCAGCTGCAGCAACAAGCTTTAACACCAGTTAGAAGTCAAGTATTTGATACATATAGAATTCAAGTATTTTTGTCCTTGGTATGCGGTTAGAATTCAAGCATATTTTACATACTATACATAGTTAGAATTCAAGTATTTTATACATATTGTATTCAAGTATATTATACATAATATTGTACCCGTTTAACCATGTACAGAATACATAATTCAAACCGATGAATGTATATTAATTATGTACAGCACACTCTGACGAATGTATATTCATGCTTAATATATATATAACCCAATATAATATTGTACACCAATACATATTCAAGTATATGCATGATTAATATATATAAAACACGTCTTAACAGTGTTTAATTTACCGATGTTGTAACCGCGTTTAACAGTGTTGAAATTAATCTGGTTTAGCAGTATTGAATTTAACTATTCATAGTATAAATTAACACTGTTACCGTCGAGCTACAGGCACCCCTGACCAAGGTGCCACTTTCTCTCAAACCCTATATAATAGTAACTTGAATTTAATAAAAGGTGCCTTAGTAGAAGTCATTAATTTACTAAGTCTGTACTAATTAGAAATCCACCCCGAGACATTAATTGGATAACCAGTTATACAATGCATCAACTTTTCATCACTGGTTTTACTTTATCTGTACCCTTGGATTCCAAATCTACCTTATATTCCTACCGGTCACACCTTGAATTCTATATTGGCTATAAATGATAAATGAGAATGGATGTCGAAAAAACATGACTAATAATGCTGGCAATAGGGCCCGGTCTGGTCCTGGGAGGAGCGCCCGAAACCCATGGGAAAGATCTCTTGCTTGTCGGTGTCTTGCATTGCACCGAACTACATGCTAGATTGGAGACATTCCATCACTCTCTCTCTCTCTCTCTCTTTACTTGACTTACGTGGTCCGGATGGGCAGTACTTGACTTGCGTGGCCCGAATGGGCAATTACTTGAATGAATTGATTTATATATATATAGCCAATTCTAATTGCTTGAACTTACTTGTTTACTGTGCTATCATGATTGTTATTCCAGTTATTCACTGCTTGACATCAATTACCATTTCTATGTGAAATTGATTTATACTCTCACTTTCTACTCCAGTCAGTTCCTTGATGTTTACTTGTCTGCATGCATATACTCTTTACATTAAATGAATGTGTAATTAACTTATAGCATGCTAGAAATTGAGATGTAAATCCTACTGGGCGATTCGCTCATACTGTTGTTTTCTAACATTTTCAGGAAATGTGGAAATTGATCAGGACTCGGAAGGGGATGAGATGGAGTGATGTAGCATTTATGTCATAGATGTAAACCATTTAGTTTAATTGTCATTGTCTAGTAGTGTAATAAAGGCTTGTGGCCTAACGGTAAAAGATGTCTTTGGAACTGTTGTAATCACCAGTACTTATCATTTTATGAAGTTCTAGTTAAAATTTGAGTTGTTTGCGCATTCTGTTAATGGTTCGAAGGTAGAGTCTCGAATGGATAGCTAGCTCGCTTTGGTTCTATATAAAGGACTGTCGCGCCTCGGGTAATCTTCCGCGCTCGGGACGTGACAGAAGCCATCCCCTACTGCTATCCCATCCTCCAGTATGGTATTTCTTGTGCAACCCCCCTCATTCCCAGTAGTGACATCTTGAGCCAAAATGATAGGCAGAAGATCATCATTCACGTATTGAGGGGGTTGGTTGAATATCGAAGGAGGGCCCTGGTAAGTAGATCGAGAATACACTATTTGAGGTTCAAAGCAGTGGCCCGGTGAATCACCCCTAGTATTGATATTACTTTGAAAGTTTGGGTGAGATGAATTGGGCTGAAGTTGATTGTACATGGGCTGCTCGTGAACTGCTTGGGATAAAGGTTTAGACAAATGAATTGGGATTGTTTGATCTATCCAAGTCAAATTTGAGTGATTGCTCCAGCCAAGGTTATGATAATATGAAAAGGTATCACACTGGAGCTGAGAGAACCCGAGGGCATTTTGGACTTGAGTTTGAATGATTGGTGGGAGTCGGGCTACAGTAGGACATTCACTCACATGGTGAGTGAGACTGGCACAGAACTCACAGGTTTCCGTGAAAGTTGGGATTGAAATTTTATCCTATTTGAAAGATCCTACAGATTGTTGAAGAGATGAGAGTGAGGCATGATTCATCAAATTTTCACTCAAAATTTTAAACATATCATACGTCTCATCTTCATTCTTGTTCATGAATGCCCCTCCGCAGCATGTATCCACCATTTGTCTATCATAATCAGATAATCCCTCATAAAATATAAACATAATTTACCATTTGGGTAACCCATGATGTGGATATTGACGTAACAAATCCTTCAGCCTTTCCCAAGATTCATAAATTTTCTCGCCTGAAAACTGAGTAAATCCCAAAATCGCCCTTCTCATAATGTTGGTTCGGACTATGGGGTAAAATTGTTTTAGAAATTCTAACTGCATATCCTCCCAAGTCCTGATGGTCTTTCCAAAATTCCTTAACCAACATTTGACTTTTTCTTTCAGTGAGAATGAAAATAAGATCAACTTAAGGGCATCATCACTAAAATTTTAATTTTGATCAGGGAGCAAACTTCTAAAAAATCATCTAGATGCCTATAAGGATTTTCATTGGGATTTCCATAAAAAGATGGGAGCATCTGGATGAGATTAGGGCGAATCTCATACTGATCAACGAGAATGTCAGGGAGTTGAATACAGGTTGAGGGTTTATAAGTAGAAGGAAAAAAATGTTCCTTCATAGGCGTGGGTTTCCCTCCAAGATTGATGGCCATGAAAAATAGGTTAGATCCCAAAATAATTTTTTTTCAATTTTTCAATTTTATTTTCCCTTTATTGATCTCTTTTTTTATTTTATTCTTTTTTTAGTTTTTATTTATTTATTTATTTATTTTAGATTTTTTTGAGTTTTTTTTTAAAATTAGAAACCTTCCATGTATTTTTTAATTTCTATTTTTTTTAGATTAGAAAATCACAATTATTTTTTTTGGTTTGATTTTTTTTTATTTTAAAATACCACTAAGACGAAGAGAGAGAAGATGAGATTTTTTTATTTTTTTTAATTTTTTTATGCAAATACAAACAAGTTAACACAAATTATCTAATGACCTAGATGCGACTCAGACCTACAAATGGGGTTTCACAAAACGACCAAAGTACAACTTAAGTTCACCCTCAATATTTCCACCGGCCAGGTAAGGGGTGGGGTAGTGGGAGGCTCCCCCTACTTTCGTAGTATGTCAAACCACAGTCCCGCTTAAGGCGTTTGTCGTCCGACCGTCTTGCCTTAGGCACCGGTTTTCACAAGAGGGTAAACTCCAATCGTACTAAAATCACAATGTGATCATAGGACCAATGTCTAATGACTTTTATTTATGACGTAGGTCATGCAAAGATGCAAGGGAAATGTGGTTTGTGGGCTAAGGAAGGGTGGTGAAATCACCACCTTATGTTATTTAGGGGTATCGCCCTTAAAGTTTTTTTGAAATGAAATACACACCACAATTTCAATCAAGGGGTTCTTATGCAATATGCATGCCAGAATAGGATAAGTAGAACGTACCTTGCCCCTTGCAATCTCCAAAATGTAATGCAGAAATTAAACAACAGGAAAAAAAATCCAATGATGCATGACCTAAAATATGATGTGTGGTTTCTAATCTTGGAATGAAGATTTTATTTTTGTGATCAAGTGTTTTTTTTAATTAATGAAACTAATTAGGCAATTTTTTTTAAGATTTTCTAAATATAAAAGCTAACAAAATATAGAAAATAAATTAAATCAAAGAGGGAAGATTAAGATACTTACTTGGAGCGCGATCCCTCGTCCTTTATTTTTTTTGATTTATGTTAATTTTTTTTTCTTTTTTTTGATTTTTTTAAGGAGATGTAAAAAAAGGAAGATAATTTTTTTATATAAATATATACAAAAGAAAAATAAAATTTTTCAACTCATACTAACCTCCCCGGCAACGGCGCCAAAATTTGATGTGGCCGAAATGTTCGTCGTTAAAACCTGCGGCAATTAATCAAGAATAAATACCGAACTCACAATATCATCCAAATTAACAGTAATACACTGGTGAGCACGGGTCGAATCCACAGAGAGGAATATTGAGTTTGAAAACTTTGATTTTTCTTTTAAAGCAAAAATAGATGAATGTTTGTATTTGATTTTTCATAATTTAAAGGATATGAAATAAATATATTTGAAAATAAATGTAAAGAAATTAAATGCGAAATAAATTAGACGAATTGGGATAGAAGTGCGAGGAATCAGAAGAGTGACGCCGTTCACTCCGTGCCGGGCCTTTGATCGTCGCCCCGCTTAGGTGTAACGCCGTCATGAGAGGACCGGAGAAATTGGGATGCTTTAGATGAAAATAGAAGGGTGGATGGAAGAACTACGGAAGGAAAATTATAATGAAACTAGGGTGAGATTAGAATTAAAATGACTTTGAAACCGGCGAGAATTAGAAGAAGTGACAGAAGATAAAATTGAAGATCAGAGGGTTAGAAATAACGTTCATGAAGAGTGTAGAGAGAGAAAATGAGAGGAAGAAGGTGAAAATTGTAAAAAATCAACATCTATGGGCGCGGATGAACAGTGAACTGTCAAAAGACTGAACTTTGAAAAATTAAGTATAACTTATAAATGAGAAAGAATTAGATGATGTGATAGAAGAAGAAAATATAGATCAAGAAGAGAGGAAAATTTTTTGTGAAGAACGCAGATTAAAAAGACGATTGGAAGAACTTCAAAATGGAGAAATGACCGAGACTATCATCTCAGATGAACAGTAATGTGCCAGAATAGTATGTTGAAAAACATGTAATAGCTTAAAAATGGAAAATATTTAGAGAAACTGGTAGAAAGAGAAAATGTAGAGCATCAAAAGATGAATAACTTTGTAGAAGATAAGAAATTAAAATGAGGATCATAAAAGTATGTAAAGGGCTAAAAACGGGCTAAACTCTCAAGAACTTATATTAAACCAACATAAACACAACCCAAAACACTAAAAACACAACCTACGTAACCTATTCTCCCCACCTCTCTCCAAGAGAGCCTCCTTTTATAGCCTCCAAAATTAACCCCTGTTATATGTGAACACCTAATTTGGCTCTGTTCTCTGCGTGTGTGAACTTCACTCTCTTTTGGCCTTGTCGACAATGTGAAGGGCTTGCTTTTTGTGCCTTGTGCATTTGAAAGCTTTGAAGCTTGCGTGAAAGTGGAAGGCTGCCGACCCCGCATATGAAGACATGCAGCCGCTTCTGTCACTGCGTCTACATGCACAAAGTCCACTCAACGCGTCAAAGACTTCTGCGTATGAAGAAGGCCGGCGCCCATCTTGGCCGACAAAGCCGCTGCCTTTTCTCCTTTTGCTATGCAGCACTTGTTGACTTGCAGCCTTGAAGCCCACCATCGTGCCACGTGAAGGAGCCACCAGCCTACGTGAAGATGTGAACCCGCCTATTACTCGTTGGCCAGCTGCCAAGGAGCCATCGCGAAGGCCACCCAAAGCCTTTGAAGACAAGTGTGCATGCAGTGGCTGCTTTGGACCCATTTGCCAAAGTGAAGGAGTCCTGTTCGGCATTCATGGCCATGTGTTCTCACGTGAATGAGTGCCCACGTGAATGCTTTTGTTGTTGTTTGGCCTTTGTGAAGAGCCCACCATCTGACCACCTGCGTATAGATATAGTGCATAGCTATTATGTTTAGAAGCTTTACATAAAGACCAATAGAAGCCTTACGTGAATACTATATGTTGCACTTTCAAACCTCACATGTTTCATTAACATGTATATACATATATTACATATATATATATATCGTATGGAAGATATAATATATATTATGAATGCCTTAGTGATATATATATATATATATATATTACAAGTATATGTATTCTGTATATATTTATGTTATGTGTATAGATATTAGGAAGAATATAGATATATATCAATATAATGCTCTTATATCTGAAGAGATATATTATGTACCTTTATTATATATAAATAAAGAATGTATTTCTTTTTCTTTCCCCTTTTTTTTTCTTTTGAATTAAGATTAGGCTTAGGCGACAATGTGCTTTGGCTCATTTTTCCGCAGACTTGTGGAGTTCTTGTCGAGTGCATGCAAAATATCATATTTATCGATCAAATTATTATAGTTGCATCAAACTAAGTATTGTGACCGAAAATTGATATTAAGTGTGATAAGGGCATAATTACTAACATGAAAGCTCATAAAAAGTGTGAATATCATAAATTAACTTATACAAATGCACACTTATCAATCACCAATATGTTGGAGTGAAATAAGGGAAAGACAATTCCTAGGCCCCGATATTATCAGAGATTTTACAGAGAAAATCAAGTTCATTCAAGAGAGAATGAAGATGGCCCAAGATAGGCAAAAATCTTGTGCTGATAATCGAAGGCGCGACTTGAAATTTCAAGTAGGAGACCATGTGTATCTCAAGGTTTCTCCAGGTCGTGGTATTCGGAGATTTGGCATAAAGGGCAAACTAACTCCAAGATTCATTGGTCCGTTTAAAATTCTCGAAAGGGTCGGTGAATTAGTTTATAGACTGGCTTTACCTCCATAATTAGCAGGAGTTCATGACGTATTTCACGTCTCTATGCTGAAGAAGTATGTATATGATCCTGACCATATTATCACTTATGACAACCTGGAGATTCAGAAGGATATGACGTACGAGCAAACGCCAATAAAGATTCTGGAACGGGAAGTGCGTCAACTAAGAATTAAAATTATTCCTATGGTCAAGATTCAATGGAAGAAAACATGGCCATATGAAGCAACATGGGAAACCGAAGCAGCCATGCGGAAAAGATTTCCAGAATTATTCAATTGTAAGTACACCCTCCATAATCCATGTATTAAATTTGGGGACCAAATTCTCTTAAGTGGGGGAGGGTGTAAGACACCAGAATTTTTATAAATTATTTTTGGAATATTTAATTATTTTCTGAAATTTATAAAGGCCTAAATAAATAAATAAAAAGAATAATAGATCAATAAGTCATTATAAAGCCCAATTAGGTTAAATAATTAACCTAGCCTATTTAAAGATAATCCAAAAGGTTAATGGACCAAGCCCATTAAGTTTGGCCCATATTCTTGAAGGTTAATTGACTTATTCACATATTTTAAAGATAAATACTATTTTTATAGATAATTATAAAGGATAAACGAACAAGAGAGTTTTATTTAATTGAAACTATGTATACGTTTGGTGTAACGGTCTATCGGGCGACCGCTACAAGCATGTAACGCACCTAGGCTGATGCGCTACACTCTAACAGTTCCGTGAAAGAAAGAACGAGCAAAAAGATTAGAACTTTGAGATCTTATCTACAAGAGATTGACTTGGGAGAGCTTATAACATTACTAAGGACTCTTAGAGATTAGGTTCTGACAAATTAAGGACTCTAGAATCGATCTAATCTTCAAAACCCTATAAATAGGACCTAGTTCTGAACTGAGCTACCCTTACTTTTGGCTCGTGAAGAATCAAGGTAAGGAGATATAATTTTAGGTAAGTTCTTTAGAAGATTTTGCTTAGTATACTTTAGACTAATAGTTCTCTAAATTTCGTGCTAGGAGATCAAACAACCAAGGAGATTGAAGCTTCCAAAGTTGCTGGTTTGACCATAGTAACCTAGGAATCAGAGCTAAAGGCCACTGAAGAAGGGAATTAGGACGTCTAAATAAGGTAATTAGAGTTCGATTATTTAGAACTTTTTATCACCTTAGTTTCATCTGCTTACCCTCAAAAATTTCACGTCCTTAGGTCAAGAGGCTGAGGAGCTAGGGCAGCATGAAGTTGCTGAAAAGTCACAAAAAGAGAGGAACTAGGGCGGTCCTTGAAAGCTCAAATTAGAAGTTTAAAGCCTAGTTAAGCGGTAGGTTATCTCATGATTGGCAAAAATATCTTTTTAGAGATAAAAGCCCTCTGATTGTGTTTGATTTCATGTATTATAGACTATGAATTTCATGTTTTAGTGGGTTCATGCATACATACATATCCTTAGCCCTAATCTAAGATCAAAGATATAATCTTGATTAATTCACTGCAACCTATGCATCTAGATGACCTTTACTTCGTTTTGTCATTATTGGGGTAGTTAAATCTTTTCAAAACATAACATGGTTTCAAATCATAGTCTTTCTATTTTATTATACTGTTAGCAGGGACTCTGACGCATCATACTAGGACCGTCAGACGACTGTAATGGTCTTACGATAAGCCGTCACAACCTCTGTTGTATTTAAAGTTTCTCAGTTGTCTCTGACGCACTATAACAGGAGCGTTACAATACTGTAACGGTCCTAAGATAAACCGTCACAGCCCTGTGGCGCGCCCATACTAGACCGTCAGAGTGTGGTTTACTGTCAAACCGAGATAGGACTGAGGACAGCCAAACTTACTTATGAATAAGCCTAGTTATCTAAGTTTTAACCTTATTTTCATGACTTTGAGTTTCTTAATTGATTCATGATAGGAAATTGTATGATTAAATCATTTTGAGTTATTTTAGGTTATGTTAATTTCATTGGCTAAACTCTATAGTTTTGTATCTAAATCATGATTTTCCAAAGATGTATTGACGGGATTTTATCTTGGTTTCACATTGATACACATTCTTTTCTATCTATAGAGTCATTTCTCTAAGTACATGGCGTATATTCAGGTATATGTCCATTAGTTACACTTGGGATTCTCGCGAGCTTGGGATTCCCACTAGGACGCCGAGTTGGTTGTACCATTAAAACCCAAGTGATTAGATGACACTATCGATGTTTCTGGTTATCAGTAGTGTAACGGACCTATATTGGACCGTCAGGCATATGTAACGACCCAATATACAACCGTCACAGTTAACTGCGTCTAATTACTGTTTCTGGATTTAGTCGTTCTAACGCATCAACTCTAGACCATCACATCATGTAACGGTCCAGTACATGACCGTCACACTGCTTGAATATTTTAACCAAGGTTTGACCAAGGGTTGATATTCCAATGTTTCTAGATGGACTCTTGATGATCTAGAACTTATCATATTGATCAAGAAACCTAATATAATAAATGGAAGATAAAGAATGTACCGTTATGCTATCGATTTATTGCCATAAGCATAACATAGTATAAGTCATTCTTGATTTCTCATAATTCTCATTAAAGCATTCATTTATTGAATTGTTGTTATCAAGAGCTTGTTGGAATTCTTGGCCATACTTTATTGTTACATGCTTGGAAAAAACTTGATTTATACTGGAAGATGCGATCGAGCACTGATTGTGTTCAAGGGCTCTATGCTAGTCCCCTCGGCTGATTGTCGGAAACATACTATTATAAACCATGGGGTATGATGCTACTGGCGTCGCATTACGCTGGGAGTACTTTCTTTATAAATAAGTGAAAATCCACAACACAACAAAACACAATACAACATGATTGATACTTGACTTTCTTGATATTCCACAGAAATTCACGAAGTACTTGCTCATAAGCAAAAGATACTGGAGTGATGATTATGTGGCTTGCTAGTACATTCTCGTTACATTCTTGTTCATGAAAGGCCATATCATGTTCTTATAACATTCTTGCTAGTTCATACTTGATCTCATTCTATCTTCATGATCACCGTGTTACTTTGATTTAATCGTGTGTTTGATCGCATTCGTATGATTTTACCTTATTCCTCTAGAGCAAAAACGTTAATTACTTTAATGATGCCTTCATGTTGATGCGAAGATACCTACTGGGCAAGTGTGCTCATTACCTCTTTCCATTCTTTTTCAGGAAATGAAAGTGATTCGAATTCGGATTCGGGTTATACAAGTAGCGGGTTCGAGAGCGAATGAAAGTATTGTCAAAGATGAGAGTGAAGACTTAGGAAAGTCTATATTGTTTAGATTGAGTCTATGTAATTTTCCTATTTCTTGAGTCTGATAGATTAGAATAAGTTGAATTAGTGGTTGTATTTGAATATTTGATTATTATGAAATAAAGTTAGAGTTTGAGTAAATATTGTGCAATTACATTTATGTGTGTGATTATCTTGCGCTCTGATCATTCTTGTTTGCAATAGGCTTACCATGTCGGCTGTTCACGTTTCTCGAGCGAGCCTTCCGCTGTCATAAAGGCTCAGGACGTGACACTTCTGGCCTCGTGGCTTCAACCGAGATTATATAGCACCATCTAGCCAATGCCTGGTTACCCCGGACCTCCCCCACGCCATACTTGGTAGGGAACTTCATTTTTTGGTGAAAGGTAGAGGGCACCACTTTCATTCGGCTGAGGATACCTCGGCCGAAGATGGCGTTATATGCCGTCATCCCCTTAATCACGATGAAGTCCACTATAACCGTAACAGTTTTGGGCGGGGTGTCGATAGTAACTGGTAGGCTCAGGGCTCCCTCGGGATAAGTTGCCTGGCCATTGAACCCACATAGGGGGGTTCGGATCGGGCGGAGTTTAGATAGATTCTTTCCCATCTTGAGGAAACATTCATAGGATAATACATCAGGGGCACTACCATTGTCAACTAAGATCCTATCAACATTACAATTGTTTATTGTAGCCGATACAACGAGAGCGTCATCATGCGGGGTGGTTATCCCTTCAAGGTCCTAGTCGGAGAATACCAGGGCCTGCAATTCACTCGCCTGCGGGGCCGTAGGGTGCTCTACATAGGCTCGGCTCGCCCGCTCGGCGTGACACTTTCTTCCTCGACTGCTATCTCCGCCTGATGCCGTGCCGCCCGCGATGACGTTGATGTGGATTCCGCGGGGGGCATTGTTGATTTCTTCGGGGGCGCCTCCGTCTTCTTTCTGCCCAGCCACGTATCGGGATAGGTGTCCCTGGCAGACGAGGCACTCGATCTCATCTTGAAGTTGATGGCAATCGCTGGTGTGATGCCCGTGATCGATGTGGAACAGGCAATGCTTGTGGCGATTGCGGTGCTTGGTGTTCATAGGCTCGGGCTGGTGGAGGAGACCTGAGCCTTTGATGTCTTCGCATATTTCATAGACGGGAGCGGTAAGGGGGGGTATACCGCTCATACCTTCGGGACGGCTCTTTGTGGTCTCCGTCCTGGTTTTGCCTTTTTCCTTGGCCTGTCCCTTGCTCGGACGGTTGCTTCTTGTCCCCCTCCCGACCCGAGCCTTTCGTGCCTCGACAAGCGCTGAGGACTTCCTCGCACTCTGCCTGGCGCAGTGCCAGGGTCACTAGCTCGGCGAGGGTGGTGGGAGGATGAAGCACTAGCTCGCGCCGTAGGTTTTCGCCACGAGTACCCCCGATTAATTCGGTGATGGCCAAGGCAACATCCAGGCGGGGGATGCGCAGGGCTTTCGATTTGAATCGGTTGATATAAGCCCGCAACTTCTCCCCCTGTTCCTGCTTGATGGCCAGTAATCCCGCTACTAACTGGGGTGGACCGCTGCCGGCGAAGCTTTCCTTGAACACTCGCCCGAACTGCTTGAAGTTGTGAATGCTGCTGGGGGCGAGGGCCCTGAACCATGCCTGAGCACCCTGGACCACAGTGGTCACGAATGCTCGGCACTTGATCACATATGACGCCCCATGCAAGGTCATCAGGGCGTCGAAGATGTCGTAATGATCGGCCGGGTCTCCCTGGCCGTCATACGACTTGAAGGTCGGAAGTGAAATCCTGGGGGAGATCTCGGCCTTCAAGATGTAGTCGGAGAACGGGGATCGCTCCTCGTCCTCCATAGGATAGGTCTTCTGCAAGGCGCGGAGGGCGCGCTCTTGCTCTGCAAAATGCCTCTCAAAGTCTCGCAGCCGGAGGGACAGTTCCGGTTGTCACTGGCCAGAAGAGCTGGGGGGGCGCACTTGCATGCTGTCCCCGCGCTCCTCAGGGACCTCGGTCTCCAGGAACTATCAGTGTGCTCCGGACTTCTCCCTCCTCGGGGTAGAGGAGGCTTCCTGCTCCGGGGGAGGGGCATGCGATGGTCCTCCTGACAGGTTGCGGATGAGCTGCCGCCCCCGGAGGGTAAAACGGTCTCCAGCGGTTTGCTGGGAGGCATCTCCGTGGGAGGGCTCTTTCGGGGGAGATGCGACTTCTCCTCCCTGGCCGCCTGGGCCCTCATGAGATGCACGAGGACATCCAGTTTTACGTTGAGGGTTTGGAGGGCGTCGGTACTCCTGCCGGGAAGCTGTTCCCCCGCCACCAACGGAGGTATTTCATGGGCGTGCTTGCCTGACGGGTAATTCTCCGTGGGGAGGGAAGGTGCGCCTTCTTCCATCGCCAGGGCTTTTCCCTTGTCACCGGTAGTCCTCCTGCCATAACTCCTTTGCACCATGATGGCTCTTTGTTCGTTTCCCACAGACGGTGCCAGATGAAGAGGGGCAATCTTACGCTACTCCTGAGCGGGGAGGAAGATGGCCACGTATCCTTGAAGTATGAACTGCAAGAAGGGAAACAAGTCAGAGGAGCCCAGGGATGAATCCCCGGGGAAGACCCTCCGATGCTTAAGTCAGCGATTGTAGTAGAGCACTGGTGCAAAGGGAGGAGTTAGGAGAAAGATGGGAGTGCGAGATCCCTCTCCACCAAAAGGTGAAGTGGTTCCTGCTCAGAGTTATTGGCTTACCTTCTCACAGGAGGGTTCTTCCAGTTTAAATAATGGCTCGTTGAGTGAATGATCCCTTTAAGCTGAGGAGTTTCGGGGGGGTTATGTCCTCCTTGCGGACTCTTTATAGCACGCGGACTCCTGATCTCCCTATCCCCTTGAGCTCCCAGCTTTTAAGGGACACGTAACGGCCATACATATAAGCTTCCATCAGTTGGCCCGCGCATGAGGCACTGGCTCAGGAGATGTCTTCCCGAGCGATGAGTGTGTGGTCTGGGCAGAGAATACGGGGCTCCGATGGAGCTCTCCCGATCAAACTGATGCTCGGACTTCCCAACCCGAAGGCCACCTAGGAAGTGCTTGTTTCGAGTGAGTTATTAGGCTTATCTTTAGTGGGCCCGGGGGCTACCACTTCAAGGAGTTGGGCCTCGTTGGGTCGGGTCGGATCTCGTTTGGCCTCCTCGTATGGGCAGTTAGATTTCCCCTCTCCACTAGTAATATCAAGCAAGAATATATATGCCATGAAGGGAAAATAGCAGCATTCTGTGAGGTTGGACTTCGGTCCCTTCTGCGGGACGGCGATACGTAACGCCACGGAAGTAAAAGATCCCAGGGGATGGCGATACATAACGCCCTAGTTTAAAATCCTATTGATTTAGTCTTCGGTCCCATTGTGGGGCGGCCTGTGTGGGACGGCGATACGTAATGCCACTGGACCACAAGAATCGAGGTGGGAGTTCGCTCTCTGGTCTGTGCAGTACTCTTTCATTCGTTGTGTGTGTAGGCCTCCTGTGTTTGCGACAGCTGTCAGGTTCCGTGAATGGCAATAATATGAACTCTCATAAAATGTGATAATAGGATATTGTTCTTGTACTAAGGTCTTGCTGCATGCATGGGTGTTTATACTAGTTAAAGAATATGTACTTTCCTTGTTGAGATGATATAAAATGAACTATGCTATTGAAAATGCATATAAATGATTATATAGATGGAACGTTGATCCCAGTTTGTTAGGATGCCTACTGAGCGTCAGACTCACCCATGTGACACACGTTTTTCAAGAAATATAGAGGATGAGGTTGAGGTGGAGGTGGCGGCAGAGGAATAGTGTTAGTACCGTCCGTCTGGGTATGCTGTGGTCAAATGTTTTGCTATGTGTAGGGCGTGGGGTGAAAAGCCCATGTGGGCTCATGTGTAATCTGGAACATGAACCTGTACTCTTTTTGGAGATTATGAAGGGTTGAGATGCTTATCTACATTTCTTGTAACCTGTGATTTCTCTCTCATGTGAATGTATGTATGTTACATAATATTGTGCTTCCGCGATATGTACAAAGTGATTGCTTCGGGGTCCGATAAAAAGAAAAAAATATCCCCAAAATTTGGGGATCGGATCTCAGGGTGTTACAACGTGGTATCAGAGCACGAGAGACAAACTATGGTTACAACCATTTTAGATGTTCCATAGTGGGGAAGTGATAGGTTAGAGTGGGGAAAGGGTAGAGAATGTTTGGAACCATTTAAACCCTCTCGCTCAAATTATTGTATGTTTTTTTTCAGAACCATGTCGCCAAGAAGGCAAAGAGATCTTCCCCAGGCAGATGAGAGGGGATCGGGGGTAGATGACCCAAATGGGGCACATGACGGGGCTGTCCATGCCCCTGCAGTTGGCGGTGGGCAGGTGCCCAATGCGGGAGTCAACCTGGAAGGGTTCGTGCAAAGCTTCCAAGGGTTGATGCAGGCCATGCAGCAACAAATGCTACAGCAGCCCGTAGCCGCACCACGTCACGACCTACCGGCACTTGATCGGTTCCTAAGGTTGGTGCCTCCTATCTTTAAGGGGGAGAGCCGTCCAGAGGTGGTTGAGTCATGGCTCAGCGAAATGGAAAAGAAGTTCTGCGTAATGCGGTGTCCCGAAGAGGAGAAGGTGAACCTGGCGGCTTATGTTCTACAAGACCAGGCCGACTTGTGGTGGAAGGCAAAGATGCGGACCACCTTCGCGGACTACCACGACGGTGACATATTATGGGAGGAATTATTGGTTGTCTTACGAGAGAAGTATTTTCTCGAGCATGTGCGAGATGCGAAGGAGCAAGAATTTCTAAGCCTCGAGCAAGGAAGCATGTCGGTGGCCGACTATGAGGCCAAGTTTTCAGCTCTGGGCCAATATGCTCCACACATCTTCGATGATGCGCATTGGAAGGTGAAGAAATTCGTCAATGGACTGCGTAGCAATGTCCGACGCTATGTCGCAACCCAAGACCCGGGCTCCTACCCAACGGCGTTGAGGCTTGCTCATCTAGCCGAGCAAGAAAATACAAGGTAATGGCTGAAGCCATGAAAGTCTAGGAGACATATAAGGTTAAATTCTAACAAATGTCCACTATAGGTTCGCCGAGGAGCAGAAGTCATCAGGCAAAAGGCCTATGCAGGCTGGAGGGAGGCAAGACAAGAAAAAGGTGGCGCGCCATGGACCAGTTCCGAAGGGCGGGCCGGGGATTCCGTTTTATATCCAGTGTGGGCGCAACCATCGGGGACAGGAATGCTGGAGGACTGAAGGCAAGTGTTTTGAATGCGGCGAGGGCGGACACATTGCGAAGAAGTGCCCCAAGAAGGCTTAGCAAAAACCATTTTTTCCACAAGAGAAGATTCAATACAAGGGGCGAGTCTATGCGCTAATGCAAGAAGAAGCAGACAATACCCCGGCCGTGGCTGAAGGTACGCTCCTTGTGGATAATGTTTATGCAAAGGTCTTGTTTGACCCGGGTGCTACACACACATTCATATCCACTAGTTTTGCCAACCAACTAAAGAACTGACCCCAAGCCACATTCTTTGGTGAAATGATAGTTAGCACACCAACCGGGAAACAAGTCCACACCAAGCTCGTGATCCCTACTATAGAAGTCAACATCAATGGGAGGATATTGCTGGGGGAAGCATACATCCTAGATATCAATGACTTTGACCTCATTCTGGGGATGGACTGGTTAGACAAACACTGTGCTCTCTTGGACTACCATCGGAAGAGAGTGATTTTTCAGAAACCAGGGAAGGAGACATTCTTCTTTCAATGCCCTAAAGACAAGTCGGGAAGAATGATGGTATCAGCCATCCGGGCCTCCAAGCTGATCAGTAGAGGATGCGACTATTTCTTAGCCAGTGTGGTGCTTGAAGAAGGCTCTGTCAAGATTTTGGAAGACTTGGACATAGTCTGAGAATTTCCTAATGTGTTTCTCGAGGATCTACCGGGACTGTCGCCAGCTCGAGAGACAGAGTTCTCTATTGAGCTAGTACTAGGCACCACACCCATCTCTGTTCCACCATACCTAATGGCCCCGACAGAACTTGCTGAACTCAGAAAGCAATTGTAAGAGTTGCTAGACAATGGTTTCATCCAGCCCAGCGTGTCCCCGTGGGGAGCACCAGTTTTGTGCGTGCGAAGAAGGATGGGACCATGCGGCTGTGCATTGATTACCGCAAGCTCAACCAGGTCACCATAAAGAACAAGTACCCTCTGCCAAGGATTGAGGAGTTGTTTGACTAATTATCATCTGCCAAAGTCTTCTCCAAGATTGATCTGAGGACAGTTTATCACCAGATCAGAATCAAGCCCGAGGATGTGCCGAAGTCGGCCTTTAGGACTCGGTATGGTCACTACGAGTTCTTAGTAGTACCATTCGGGTTGACTAATGCACCGGCTGTATTCATGGAACAGATGAATCAGATTTTCGCCCCTATCTAGATCAGTTTGTCGTGGTCTTTATAGATGACATCCTGATATATTCTGCTAGTCAAGAGGAGCATCGACATCACTTGAGAGTGGTACTGCAAACCCTCAGGGAGAATAAATTCTTCGCCAAGTTCAGCAAATGTGAATTCTGGCTAGATCGGGTTATGTTTCTCGGGCATGTTATATCAGGAATGGCATATCGGTGGACCCTAGCAAGGTGGAAGCAGTGACAAAATGGGAAGCACCGAAGACAGTCATGGAGATTAGGAGCTTCCTTGGACTGGCTGGGTATTATCGCCGGTTCATCGAAGGTTTCTCCACCATTGCAGCCCCAATGACTAAGCTGAGCAAGAAAGAGCAAAGTTTATCTGGTCAAGGGAGTGTGAAGATAGCTTTCAGATGCTCAAGGAAAAATTGACTACGGCCCCGGTGTTGGCACTCCCTCGGGGGGGCGACGGCTTCACTGTTTACACAGATGCCTCTAGAATCGGCCTCGGTTGCGTACTGATGCAAAATGGCTGGGTGATCGCCTATGCCTCAAGATAGCTGAAGGACCATGAAAGGAACTACTCCACCCATGTCCTGGAAATGGCAGCAGTGGCCCACGCCTTGCGTATCTGGAGGCACTATTTATATGGGATTCGATTTGAGGTCTTCACCGACCATCAGAGTCTCAAGTACATATTCACCCAGAAGGAACTCCATTTGAGGCAAAGGAGATGGGTCAAGCTATTGAAGGACTATGACTTCACCTTACAATACCATCCGGGCAAGGCGAATGTGGTGGCAGATGCTCTCAGTCGAAAGTTGATGGCGCTGAGTTTGCATCGAGAGTGGGATATGATGGAGGGAGTGATCGAATCACGACCCGAGAAAGGGAAGCAGCTCGGTCTCCTAGCTGGGTTATCGGCAAGACCTGCATACTTAGATAAAATTGCTGAGGCACAAAGGTAGGACATGGCATTGTAGAGACAACTGAACAATGAGAACTTCCAAATGGGAATTGATGGATTGATTGCATTCCAAGGAAGGATTTGTGTACCAGACGATGTGGAGATGAAGAAGGACTTGATGCGAGAGGCTCATGGGTCAAAATTTTCATCCATCCTGGAGCACCAAAATGTTCCAAGATATGAAAAGGATGTATTGATGGTCGAGAATGAAGCGAGACATTGCGGAGTTCGTATCCAAATGCCTCACTTGTCAGCAAGTAAAAATTGAGCACCAAAGACCTGGCGGTCCTCTCCAAACCATTGAAATAGCCCAATGGAAATGGGAACAAATCACCATAGACTTTGTGTCTGGACTGCCCATGACCAGAAGAAGGCATGACACAATCTGGGTAATTATGGACAGGTTCACAAAAACCACACACTTCTTGCCTGTCAACAAGCAAACTCCAATCGAATCCTTGGTGAAATTATTCATCGCCGAGATTATTCGGTTGCATGTTGCACCTTTGTCCATCATTTCTAATCGGGACCCTCGATTTACTGCGAGGTTCTGGAAGAGTTTGCAGTAGCCTATGGGGACGGAGTTGTGGCTCAGCTCAGCATTTCACCCCCAGACTGATGGGCAATCCGAGCGTACCATCCAAACTCTAGAAGATATGCTGAGGGCATGCAGTATTGAATGGAGAGGAAACTGGGATGATCACTTACCCCTGATAGAGTTTGCATACAATAATTGTTACCACTCTGCCATCGGGATGGCACCCTATGAGGCACTCTATGGGCGGCCATGTAGGTCACCGGTATGCTGGTATGAAGCTAGCGAGAAGCAGATATTCGGGCCACAATTGGTGCAAGACTGCTCAGAGAAGATATCCATGATCCGACAACGACTCCTCACAGCCCAAAGCCATCAAAAAAGTTATGCAGACTAGCGGCGGGGAGAGTTGACATTTATGGAAGGAGACCATGTATTCCTAAAGGTGTCTCCTACCAAGGGAGTCATGCGATTTGGGAAGAAGGGCAAGCTCAGTTCCAGGTATATCGAGCCTTTTGAGATTTTGCAAAGGGTCGACGAGGTGGCTTATCAACTTTCACTCCCGCCTGCTCTGGCACATGTGCATCCGGTCTTCCACGTCTCCATGCTCAGGGGATATGTCCGAGATGCCTCGCATGTAATAGAATACGAGCCCCTGGAAGTTCGAGCAGATCTCTCTTATGTGGAGCAGCCCATCAAGATCATCAACCGGAAGGAACAGGTATTGAGGAATAAGACCATCCGGCTGGTGAAAGTCTTATGAAGGAATTCTCATTCCGAGGAAGCAACTTGGGAGCCGGAGGACAAGATGCGCCAAGAATACCTCCAACTATTCGATGAGCAATTTTTCTTAAAGAGAAGTTTTCTTCTTCCTTTCAATTCAATTTCGAGGATGAAATTATTTTAAGGGGGAGAGGATGTTACGACCGCTAAATGGGCACTAGCCAATCGGGTATAATTCGGACCCATAAGACTCAACGGGTCAGAAATCTGGACGGATTAATTAAGAATCCTTAGAAAACTCGTAACTTAACATAGGAAGATCAGAAAAGGATGAGACTAGGCTCGTTAGAAAACATGGGCCCTTAGCCCAAACTCCTCTGTTGGGGAGGAAGCCCAATTCGCACCAGAACTTAGGCTTGAAGCCCCTTTGACTGACAACTATCACAAAGGGGTATGACTGTTGGGGAAATTCAAAGGTAATTAATGGGAAATTCATAACTTCGCCCGTGGTTAATGAAATGACCTGAAACCAAGGCCAAAATTTCAAGTAGGATGTTAGCTACAACTTCTATGATGGGGTCGAGGCCCAATGAGGACTGGATAATTGAGTTGTGTCAGGATTACCTCGGGCCACCGAAGGGTCACGATTGAAACAGAGGAGGAATAACGTTAATATTGCAAAAATCATAACTCATGCTAGGGTTGTTGAAATTCGATGAAACCATGACTGAAAGTTAGATCTGGAGGTCCTCTTTATTTCATATGAAGGTAGCTCAACCTAAATCCGAACATAAAAGCACGCCGATTCATATCTTTGACCGGGTAGACGAAGGGTCACCTCTGTTCAAACCAAAAGGGTGCTTAGCATTAACCTTCCTTAAACCATCGACCTTGGGAAGTAGGTGGGAGCCTTCTGGGTCGTAGGAGAGCCTTGGGAGACTTGAAAGAAACTATAAAAGGAAGGGGGTGTCATGGGTGGTAAGCCTTTTAGCAACACTAATCTTCCATTTTCTGCCACCTACGATTTCTCTTGGTAAGGAAGAGAGGTGAGGGAGCTGGGCATTTCGTAAAAGGGTGAACCTACAGCGAAGTCTTGGGAGGGTCTGGGGTGTGGATCTCATCCCCGGATCGAAAGGGGTAAAGCTGAGGAGGATCTAGGGTGTGGATATTATTCCCAGATCGTCGGTTAGCATCTGAAAGGTTGGCACCTAATCTCAAACTTCAGGGGTCAATATTGCATTAGAATGGTTTTAAATATATTTTATACACTTTAAAAGGGGATTAAGGGCACGTGGGGACCACCACCACGTTCATTTTTATTTTCGATTTCATCAAGTTTTGGGCTTCCACGTGTTACCTCTATGTCTCTAAGGAATTTCACAGCCCCTGGGAAGGTCAGTCTTTGAGGCAGGGTCTGTACACATTTCATATGGTTCATAGCAGGGTCTGTGCATATTTCATGATGATTGTGGTAAGGTCTGTGTACATTTCATATGGTCCATGGCAAGGTCTGTGCATAGTTCCTAATGTCCATAGTAAGGTCAGTGTATGTTTTGTCCAAGTATAGATAAGGTCGGTGCATGTCTTGTTTGAGCCTACATAAGGTCGGTGCATATTTAGTTCAGGCCACGAGTGCGGTCGGTGCTTATTTAGTTCAAGCCATAAACATGGTCGGTGCATGTTTAGTTCAGGCCAAAAGAGAGGTCGGTGCATGTTTAGTTCAGGCCATAAGGTCGGTGCATGTTTAGTTCAGGCCAAAAGGGAGGTCGGTGCATGTTTAGTTCAGGCCATAAGGTCGGTGCATATTTAGTTCAGGCCATAAGTGAGGCCGGTGCATGTTTAGTTCAGGTCAAAGAGAGATCGGTGCATGTTCAGTTCAAGCCATACGCAAGGTCGGTGCATGCTGGCCCTGGCCATGAGCAAGGTCGGTGCATGTTTAGTTCAAATCCTAAGTAATGTCGGTGCATGCTGGCCCTGTCGGTGCATGTTTAGTTCAAATCCTAAGTAAGGTCGGTGCATGCTGGCCCTGTCCATGAGCAAGGTCGGTGCATGTTTTGTTCAAATCCTAAGTAAGGTCGGTGCATGATGGCCCTGGCCATGAGCAAGGTCGGTGTATGTTTAGTTCAAATCCTAAGTAAGGTCGGTGCATGTTGGCCCTGGCCATGAGCAAGGTCGGTGCATGTTTGGCCCTGGCCACAAGCAAGGTCGGTGCATGTGCTAGTGAGGTCGGTGCATGTTTGGCCCTGGCCACAAGCAGGGTCGGTGCATGTTCCTGTGAGGTCGGTGCATGCTTGGCCCTAGCCACAGGCGGGGTCGGTGCATGTTCTTGTGAGGTTGGTGCATGTTTAGTTCAAGTCCTAAGTGAGGTCAGTGCAGGTTGGCCCTAGCTATGAGCGAGGTCGGTGCACATGTAGGTAAGGTCAGTGCACATGTGAGGCAGGTCTGAGCAGGTCCTTGTAAGGTCCGTGCACCTGTGGGTCTGTCCAGATTTCCAGAAACACGGAAAAGGAGAGTTTTGAAAGGGCATTTTATTTCATAAAAATCAGAGAAATTAGAAAATGATAGGAAGATAAGTTAATAATCCACTGTAAAAGTTTCAGGTACCCAGAAATTTTGTACTTTCAGATATAAGTCATTATCTATGCATGTGTAGCCTAGAAGGATGAACATGTACTTTCATATAGTAACCTAAACATGACTACGGGTGTGTTAGCCATCTTAAACTGTTAGCAACATATTTATAAGCATGAGTAACTCATTAGAAGCATGACTGTGAGTATGTTTAGCCCCCTTAAAAATGATGAAAATATGTCTGATATGCATCATGCTAGTAATATCAAGCAAGAATATGTATGCCATGAAGGGAAAACAGTAGCATTCTGTGAGGTTGGACTTTGGTCCCTTCTGTGGGACTGCGATACGTAACGCCGCAAAAGTAAAAGATCCCAGGGGAAGGCAATACGTAACGCCCTGGTTTAAAATCCTATTGATTCAGTCTTCGGTCCCATTGTGGGGTGGCCTGTGTGGGACGGCGATACGTAACGCCACTGGGCCACAAGAATCTATGTGGGAGTTCGCACTCGGGTCTACGCAGTACTCTTTCGTTCGTTGTGTGTGTAGGCCTCCTGTGTTTGCGGCAGCTGTCTGGTTCCGTGAATGGCAATAATATGAACTCTCATAAAATGTGATAATAGGAAATTATTCTTGTACTGAGGTCTTGCTGCATGCATGGGCGTTTATACTAGTTAAAGAACCTGTACTTTCCTTGTTGAGATGATATAAAATGAACTATACTACTGAAAATGCATATAAATGATTATATAGATGCAACGTTGATCCCAGTTTGTTAGGATGCCTACTGAGCTTCACACTCACCCATGTGACACACGTTTTTCAGGAAATATAGAGGAAGAGGTTGAGGTGGAGGCGGCAGCAGAGGAATAGTGTTGGTACCGTCTGTCTGGGTATGCTGCAGTCAAATGTTTTGCTATGTATAGGGCGTGGGGTGAAAAGCCCATGTGGGCTCATGTGTAATCTGGAACATGAACCTGTACTCTTTTTGGAGATTATGAAGGGTTAAGATGCTTATCTACATTTCTTGTAACCTATGATTTCTCTCTCATGTGAATGTCTGTATGTTACATAATATTGTGCTTCCGCGATACGTAGGAAGTGATTGTTTCGGGGTCCGATAAAAAGAAAAAATATCCCCAAAATTTGGGGATCGGATCCCGGGGTGTTACAAGAGTGGTCATGAATGCTTGGCTTTTGACGGCGTCGAATGCCCCATGCAGGGTCATTAGGGCGTCGAAGCAGTCATAGTGGTCGGTCGAGTCACCCTGGTCGTCGTAAGATTTGAAAGTTGGCAGTGAAACTCTCGGTGAGATCTTTGCCTCCAAAATGTGATCGGAGAACGGGAATCGTTCCTCGTCCTCTTTCGTGGAGCCCTTTTGTTGGGCGCGAAGGGCACGCTCCTGTTCGGCAAAATGCCACTCGAAGTCTCGCAGACTGAGGAACAGCTCTGGCTGACGTCGAGACGGCGCTGGGGGGCTGTGGGCATTTCCCTGGCTGTCGCCCCGCCGCTCCCTGGCGGGGGCGTCTGCTCCTGTATGCTGTTGACATGGGCCAGATTTTCTCCCTCGCGGATTGGAGGAAGCTTCTTGTTCCGGGGGCGGGGGTTGTGAGGGCCCGACAGGCCCGTTCCAGATGAGACGTCCACCCTGGAGAGTAAAGCAGCCTCTAGATGTTAGCCGGGAGGCTTCTACATGGGGGGGGGGGGGGGGGGGACTCGTCTAGGGAAGTTGTGACCTCTCCTCCCTGGCTACCTGGGTCCTCATCAAATCGACAATGATATCCAGTTTAGTGTTGAGGGTCAGGAGGGAGTCTGGGTTCTCGGGATTGGGATGTCCTCCCGTGGTCGGCAGAGGTAGGGCGTTAGCTTGATTGTTGGCGTTGGAGAGGGGGCCCGTAGAAGAGTGTGAGGGCACAGGTTCCCCCTCCATGGTTGCTGGTGCCTTCCCTTTGTCACCGGTGTTTCTCCTACTGGAACTTCTCCGCACCATATTGGCTCTTTGCTCATTTCCCAAAGATGACGCTAGACGAAGAGGCGTGATCTCATGTTGAAGCCAGAGCCGTACAATCCTTGATTGAACAGTGATCACTGCCACTAAAGATGGGGATTCTGCAAGGTAGGAAATAGATCAGAGGAGCCCAGGGTTATGACCCCGTGGAAAACCCTCCGATGCCTAAGTCAGCAAACTGATAGAGCGTGGGCGGAAAAGATGTAGGAGGAGTAAGGGGACGGGCACGAGATTGCTCTCCACCGATAAGTGTGGCTTTGAGTGCTCTGACTCACTTACATTTTTGGAGGGTTTCCTTGAGTTTATATAGTCGCTCGCTCCCCATATTGGAGTCAAGGAAGCCTGAGGGACTAGGGCACGTTACGTCCTTGTTGAGGGCTCTTCATTGTTTGAGGACTCTTGCCCTCCCTTATCCCTTTGAGCTTCCTTCTCTGGGCGGTAATGTAACATCCGCCTGGATAAGCGCCCGATTGGCAGTCCGAGCGTGGGGCGCCCATTTAGGGAGTGCTCGGACTTTTCCTGAGCGACGACGGAGTCATTGGTCGGGTATGCTCAGATGTTGTTTGGGCTCTTTCCGAGCGACCGTTACTCGGACTTTCGGGCCTGGAGGCCGCCTAGGAAGTACTGGACCGACCGATTTGGGCTTCAAAATAAGTGGGCCCGTTAATGGGGCTATCACTTGGGAAGTTTGGCCTTGTTGGGTCGGGTTGGACCTAGTTAGGCCACTCCGGGCCACATATCTTTTTGGCCGCTGATTTACCCCTCTCCAGATTCAATTTCGCTCTCCAGTCTACGGAGTAGGATCACACGTCACTAGATTATTTCGTGGATATCAAGTTGTTAGTTAACGGGATCACCTACCCCCGATTTGTTAAAAATTATGGAGCGCCAGTTTTGAACCCCGGTTCTCCCATTCGGATCCTTGTATCCCCCTTGGTCCTAGATCACTAGGCCATGCAACCAAAAAGAGAAAAAAAATCAAATGCCTAATAATTTAATATGAGATTAGTGACTACGGTTATATTTTAGTTCTCACATTCCTGGCTATACATCTCTAATTATTTTGTCAAGATGATGGGGTCTTAAATCAAGTTGCACGCAAGGAGTTAAGGTAGAATTGTCTTGTATATGTTAAATGACAACATAAAAATGTGCTTAAATAATGCAAACTTAACTCACTCATTGTCAATTAGTTCGAGCTGCGAGGCTCTATAATTTAATTTGATATGCGATGATATCTAAGATGAATATCAGATGAGGAAGAAAACATCCAAGAATGAGGCCACATCGGTGGATCATATAGCCCAACATGGTCCAAGGATGATTGGGACAATGGAACATGCAATTGGTTCAACATAATTCGTGCTCCTTTAACATTTTGTAAAAAATTATCTGTATACCTCTAAAAATCCAAATTACTGCTATCCCAACTATTTTATAGAATTAACTTGTAAATCCCCAAAAACTCTTAACCAATGTAGTGTAGTTATGGCCTGAGGTTACTTTCCATCGTGACGGAGGTAGTGGTAAGAATAATTGGACTGTTTTATCTCCACTAACATAAGAGAGAGGGCAGGAGAAAGGGAGAAGGGCACCAAAGAGGGTCTCCCCCTCCGGCATCGACAGCCTTGGTGGGTGCAGATAGTAAGAGAGAAAGAGAGAGAGGGGGAGAGAGGGCACCGGAGGGGGTCTTCTCCTCGGACGCCGACACCCCCGACAGGTGCAGAGAGAGAGAGAGAGAGAGAGAGAGAGAGAGAGAAAGAGAGATGATGGAGTGAGAGAGAGGGGGGTAGAAGAGTGGCAACGGCACCAGAGGAGGTCCTCCCCTCCGACACCAAAACCCCCAACAGGTGTAGATGAAAAAAGATAGAGACAGAGAGAATGGTGTGTGGGGGGAGGGAGAGAGAGAGGGCGGAAGAGCGGGGGAGGGTGGAAGATGGCGATGATGAGAGCGTGATGCCCTCGCACCATTAGAGAGAGAGAGAGAGAGATTGCTAGAGGACCGGCACCTACACCGTGTCACCCCTCCTGTGCCACCGAGTTGAGAGAGAGATAGCCGGTGCCACAGCCCTACAGCCCACTGAGTTGAGAGAGAGGTTGTTGGTGCCACACCCCTCCAACTTGCCATTCGGATCACTGCCATTGCTGACTGGATGTTCCCATTCAATCCATAGGATAGTAGCAGCAGGGGTGGGGGTGTCAACAGCAATAGCCTTTTGAAGATGGCCTATGAGCGACTCAAGAAGTAGGCAGAGCACGCCGACGTGGGGCTACGCTTCAATGTCCTGTGCCAGAGGGCATCCGATCTGGAAGATACTTCCTTATACTGTGAGCCCAATGAGTCCCTCATCATGAACATCACCTTCTTGTTGCATCACCTACCGAACGATAGTGTGACACTAGAGAACCCCCGCGACTAGCTATCGCATTTTTTTCACTCGCTGTGGCCGTGGGTGGTGATGCTGGTGCAAAAGAAGATGAACTGGAAATTCGCAGGGCACCCACGGTGACGGTGGTGGCATCCTTCCTCAACTTGTTCAGCTGCTTACCCTAGATGCCCCAATCAACTTCCCATCTGAGGAGCCTAAGTCAGCCAAGGCCACAGCCGCAGCCGCCACCACTGTTGCTAAGTTTGCCATGCCGAGGCAGGATGGGTAACCGTCGCCCCGCGATCGTTGAAGCTCTGGCTATGCTTGGTGAAAGCAGACGCTGATGAAGCTCTGGCTATGTTGGCAAAAGCAGATGCCTTTGAGTTCATGAGAGCAGTCTCCAATGAGTGGTCCAGTCTAAACAATGCAGAAAGCAGATGTCGCGGCCAAAGTGCTCTTCTAGCTCCACGAAGATGACAGGTTTGCTATATCTTTGACAAGCTGCAACTGGTAACCTTCCAGGCCCATCAAATCCATGTCCATGTTGATCTTCTTGATGCTCAAGCCCACCTTTAGTTGGCTCGTCGGGAGTTGCAGTGTCACAACCCCACTGGCCTGGTTCAGCTAGATCGTGGTAGACACCATGGGCAACGAGGAAGAAGATGGTGTCACGGGCTGGTTTAACAGTAGGGGGCGGTAGCCACTTCCAGAAGAGGTAGTGTCGGGTACCTAGGCTACGACATCACCAACCCGGCGGGTGTTGTGCCCCTTAGGCACAAGCATATGCTATGTTGTTTTGATGATAGCAACACAGTGAGAATTTCACAGGTGCATTCATTACAGTGAGTCAGTCATTGTGTTTAGCATACATTGCATTTGTTCTCTATATAGATGCACTGCATTCTGTCAGATAGCTTCAGTTCAATATCTGCTATGTGCATACATTGCATCAGTGCACTTAGATGGGTCGACCCCCCTCTTAGATGGGTCGACCCCCCCCCAGACTCGCATGTCTATACATTCATGGCATTTGTGCAACGTTTGTTCTGAAGTCTATACATTGCATTGCTGCCTTGCTGTGTTGCATGCCATATAGTCTATACATCCATTGCTTCAGTTCAATATCTGCCTTGTGCATACATTGCATCGGTGCATTGCTTCTTCTGTGTATATACTACATCAGTGCAAACAGTTGCTGCATGTGTCTGTTAATAAGTCTGTACATTCTTCAGGTGCATCAGTGCATTGCTTCTTCTGTGCATATACTGCATCAGTGCATCTGTCTGGAAAAGTCTATACATCGGTTGCCTTGTACATTGGCCTAGCGCTCATAAAGTCTATACAATGCCATTTGTTCATGCATGTTAGCAAGTCTGTATAGACTTTGTTCACAACACAAAGTCTGTACATCGCATGCTCACACAAATGCCAAGTCTATACATTGGCTTTGCTTGCATGAGCTTGAAGTCTATACATTGGCTTGTTCATTCATCTAAGTCTGTACAGCGCCATATTCAAATGCTTCCAAGTCTATACATTGCACTGTAGCTTGCTCGAGGTGAAGTCTGTACATTCACCAGTTGAACTTCGAAGTCTATACATTGGGATATTTACCTACGTTCAGTTCTGCAAGTCTGTACATTGGGCTTTCACATAAAGTCTATACATCCTAGAACTGTGCAAGTCTGTACATCATTATTTTGCCAAGGTCTATACATTGTGAACTTTCAAGTCTGTACAGACTTTGCCTTGCTCAAGTCTGTACATCGTCCAGTTGTCTTTGGCAAGTCTCTACATCGTTCATGAAGTATGTACAACGAGCAAGTCTGTACATCGAGCTGAAGGTTGGCTAAGTCTATACATCGTCCATCTTCCTTAGAGTCTCATGCATAACATGAAGTTTGTATAACCGCCTGCATGCATTACCCTTCAAGTCTGTACATCGTCCTCCGTCTCACTTGGCGTCACATGCTAAGTCTGTACATTGGACAAGTCTATACATCATGCATGCATCGTCTCTCAAGTATGTACAAGGTCTGCCTAGAATGCATTGTTCATCAAGTCTATACACTCTCTGTGTCTGCATCGCATTCATTAAGTCTATACACTCTTGTGTCTGCATTGCATTCACGCTAAGTCCATACACAGCATTTCGGCATTGTTCTTTAAAGCAAGTGTGTACACTACTTTCTCATGCATGCAATCAAAGTATGTACAGCATGTGTTCGCAGCGGTCAAGTCTATACATTGCTTTGTCATGCACATAAACGTGAAGTCTATACATTGCTTCAGCGTTGCTTTCACAGAGTCTGTACAATGCCTTAGTCTTCTACACACTGCAAAGTCTATACATTATCTTCGCATTACAAAGTTTATACACTGCTTGATGCATCGAACGAAGTCTATACAAGGTGTCGACATTAAACTGATAATTCTCTTTCTGACAGGTGCTGTTCGTGAAGCTAATGAAGGGCACGTGATCCGAGGTTGGAAGGGCTGACAGTATGACACGTGGTCAAAACACTTGGGCGGGAACTGTGGAAGACACGCGCCCAGTGATGCTCCTGCTGTGACTGCTTATAAAAGGAAGCCTTCGTCCACAGTTGAAGACTGATCGAATGCAGAAGCCGTGAAGGAAAAGCAGAGAGCAGAGAGCCCTTCAATCCAGCAGAAGAGAAAAAGAAAGAGAGAAAAGAAAGGGAGTTGAGAGAGTGAAGAGTTGAGAGATTTCTTCCTCAGATCGTTGGTTCAAAACCTGATCTGAGTTTGCTCACTTGTTTGAGCTACATTCTCTGCCGTGATACATTTCCTTTTCGTTTGTTTGCCTTTTATTTTGTTTTTGAAACTCTTGTGTTCAAGCTGTTGGTCAGCGTTTGCAGAGGTGCTGCCTCTGGACGGGTCAAGCTGTAATCCCCAGCGGTTGCAGTGGAGGATTCCACTGGACAGCAAGCTGTGAGGCTCAGCAGATTGTAGGCAAGCTGTGAGGCCCAGCGGTTCAAGCTGTGAGTCAGCAGTAATCCACACTCGGGTTGAGTGTGGGGTGGCTGTAGGTCTAGAGGACCGAACCACCTAAAAACCTTTGTCTACTGTGTGATTGTTTTGTGGTTTGCATAGCGTCTATATTTCTATCCTTGCGCAGTAGATGTTTGCTTAGGACTGTTCTTTATCTGTTCTAGCTGGTATTCGCATTGTGCCCACTATCTGTTCAGTAGAAGTTTTCATTCTGCATTTGTTTCTGCTGCAGTAATTTTTTATCAGGTGTTTGATCTATTCACCCCCCTCTAGATCACCCTTTAGCGTCCCAACAGTTGGTATCAGAGCATAACTCTTTGTGCAGGACTAACATCCTAAAGAGGAACGGCCATGGAAGTTAGAGGGTTAACAGCAGAGGGACAGTCTACTACGAAGCAACCATTCTTCGACGGATCCAACTTCCCATATTGGAAGAACCGGATGCATGTCTTCCTCAGAGCCAAAGACTGCGAGATCTGGAAGATTATAAGCAAAGGTCCCTACGAGCTACATGAGAATGAGGAATTGTGGACCAGAGAAGAAATCAGGAAATCTACTCTGAATTGGAGCACCATCAACGCCATTCAATGTGCACTCCATCCCACTGAATTTGATAGAGTGTCAGCCTACAAGACGGCAAAGGAGATGTGGGATACTCTTGAGGTCATTTATGAGGGAACGTCTCAAGTGAGAGAGACACGGGCTAATATGCTAGGGACAAAGTATGAAACATTTCGGATGATGCCCGGTGAGACAGTGACCGATATGTATGCTCGTCTTACCATCATAACAAATGTCTAAGAAATCTAGGAAAAGGCTATACCGATCATGATGTTGTGAGGAAGATTCTTCGATCGCTGACTCCGATATGGCATACCAAAGCAACTGTGATTGAGGAGTCAAAAGATCTACAGAAGATGAAACCAAATGAGCTGATAGGCTCTTTGATGGCGTACGAGATGAATCTTCTTCAAGTTGAAGAGCTCGAATACAAGAACCCTATTGCTCTGAAGGCTAAACATAACTGTTCAAAACAGTCCAGATGCAATGGATCATCCAGTGATCAGAGCCAATCTGGATCAGATTTTGAAAAGGATGAACTAGCTATGATTACAAGAGAGTTCAGAATATTTCTTAGAACTGAAGGGAAAAAAATCTACAGAAAATACCACAGCAGGAAGCAAAATAGGTATAAATTTAACCCTGCTGAAAAATCTAACGATAATACTTGTTATCATTGCAGGAAGACTGGCCACATGAAGGTTGATTGTCCAGAGTTACAGAAAATCAAAGGAAGACCATGGAAGAAAGCGCCAAAGGGAAAGGCCATGGTCAGTACATGGAGTGATGAGAAAGAAGGCACGCTGAGCACTTCCTCAGATAGTGGAAAATTAGAAAAGGACATCTGCTTGATGGCCAGAAATGGAGAAGAAGAAGAAGAGTCTGATCAGGTATCATCCCTTTTCGAACAATACACTATTTCTGATTGGGAAGATGCTTATGGAGATCTGTTAGATAAAGCTAATGATATTAAGAAGGAAAACAGACACTTGAAGAAGAAAATGAATTCTCTGGTTAATGATAAAACACTTACTGATAAAGTTGCATGTTACAATCAGAGAATGAAAAATTGAAAAATGCATGTTCTGATTTTGATGAATTAAAGCATGTTGTGATTGATTGTAGGAAAGAAAATAATTTGCTGAAAAATGTTGTTGATGAATTGAAATTGAAAATTTAGAAGTCTGAAAATGAAATAAAGATTTCAAATGAAAAATATGAAGATGTTTTATCAGTGAATGCTGAATTAAAGAAAACTATTGAAAATCTGGAAAATAAAAATTCTGACAAAATGAAAATCATTGAAAGCATGACCCAAGAACAGAAAATCTAAATGCCTTGCTAGGGTCAAAAGTTAATTTCAGAAAGGAGGGTCTCGGTTTTAATTCCTCAGCTAAAAAGAGCTTTGAATTGAAAACTATTTCATTAATGGGAAAAGAGAATAGAGGACCACTCATAAAAATGGTCAATGAAAAATCTGCTTTCAAAAATGTAAAATCAAAAGTGTCCAGTGCTAAGGACAAGGGAAAGCAGAAAGTTGTTGAGCCTAGAGCTGCATGCTCTTCACCCAAGGATAAGTCCAAGGCTAGGGGTCAGCCAGCTAGCACATCAAAACCCCAGCCCAAGGCTGCTGAGTCTCCATCACCATCAACTGCTCAAAAAAAGACCCAGTATAAGTCAGTAAAGAAACCTAGTGGGTCAAAGGTGGGAGGGAGACCTAGTGTAGCTAGGAACCAGTTTGCTCATCCCTATTTCCCTAGAGCCCAAGTCTATCATTCACAACCATTTCATAGGTTTGAGTGGAACCCTGCATACATGAGGTCTAGGTATCAGAATTTCTCCACTTGGTATCAGCCCTATAGACCTCAGCCAGCTAAGAGATGGGATAGTCACTTTAGGACATGGAGTCCTAGTCACCAGGGGTTCTATGGTCAGCCTAGGACCAATTTGGGCCACAACTTCCAATACACTCATTGGCCAAGGCACTGGCAGAAAAACAACTATGTTTTAAATAAAGTGAATGCCGGGACTACACAAAAACCATCACAGCACCAGAAGAAGAAAGCTAAACCTGTTGGTGCTGAGAAAAAGAAAAACAACAAAAAGAACTCCCAAGCTGTAGAATCCACCAAACCATCCATTTTCACACAATTGTGGATCCCTAAACAGCTGTTGTCATGTTTTCACTCTCAAATGTCTGGATCTGTCTTGGGGCCTAAACTATCTTGGGTTCCAAATTCTGCTCCCTAAGTGTGCTTGCAGGTATGCCTAGTAGCCGAGAACAAAAGGGTGAAACAGGATAGCTACTTCAGGCATATGACTAGAGGCGGGGCCAAAAATTCTAAAAGCTAAAAGAGATTGGAGGCCTTGTCAACAATCTGATGCAACACTAAGGGTAAAAATAAATCTGTCAGGTAAAGCAGGTAAGTGATTTACATTCAGAATTGAATTGAGAAAGTCATGTTGATTTGATTTCTTAATCTCTGATTTTCTCTTCTTGTCTAGCTGATCAGTCTGCATTCCAGACTCAGCTACTGAATTTAATTCTGCATAAATTTGATGCCCTTCTTCTGCCATCTATTGCACTGAGCTTTTATGGTTCATTTAGTGCATATAGTTGATGCATGTGTCTAATGTCTGCATTTATCATTTGCATCAAGAAAATTGTTTAATGCATTTTGGACTACTTAGTACTGCATTTCTTTGCATGACCACTTTGGTATAATTAATGATAAGCTACTAAAAGGCAGGGAAATCTGCATGGAGGTTCTTACTATGTGTGAGATGGTCCTTGAGACCGGGTTCTCCGCCAAGTACCAAGGGTCAAGTCTGCATGTAGAACAGTGTGTTGCATAGCACATTTTTTTTTTGCATCTTGGTGTCAGGGGGAGCTGAGAGTTCTGTTCAATTCTTTGAATCCTCTTCACTTCCCATTGTCCCCTTTCAATTCACTCATAATCTTTGACATCAGATGCTCTTGGACCTTATTGCCTATTGCTATCACTGTTTAACAATTGCCATCTTTTCCCTAACCTTCACTGAACAATAGCATTGCTTCTGGTTTAGTGCATTAAGCTGTGGTTATTGCAATTGTTCATTTATAAGAATTACACTTACAAATTGAAAGGAACTAAATGTTTAACCTTTATAAACTGAAGAGTTAAGTGTCTGCACTTCAGAATTTGAGATAAAAGAAAACTTTTATAGCTCTTAATCTTTGTCTCATGGTTAGAATAGAAAAAGTTTTTTTTTACCTGAATGTGTTAATCTGGAAATGCCTAGAAAAGGTAAATAGAGTGTGTACTATTTTTTTAAAACAATCACTCTAAAACAAATAAGGGCAGCAGTAAATAAGATCAACAATGCAAAGAGCTGAACACAGTGACAGAGCAATGGCTGAATTACATTGAGAAACTGTGATCTCATCCAAAGAAGTAGGAGAATTCATATGTCATGAAGTGCTTCAGACTACCTCTGTTCATAGGGTCAAATCTATAGGGGGAGTCCTCATTTTCTGAACCACTGCTTCTGCTGTTGTGTCGTCACCCCTTACTCTATTCATGTTCCTTCCCTACCTTTGATCATCTATCCCTATTCCTTCTCAAAGGGGGAGCAATAATTCAGGGGGAGTTATTCATTCAGGGGCAGTTTAAGCTGTTATGCAATGTATTCTGCATGTTGCACTCATTTGTTTTCTTTCTTTTTGATCATGTCAAAGGGGGAGAATATTTGGTTGGTGACTCACTGTCACTTTGTTGCCATCATCAAAAAGGGGGAGAATGTTGTGCCTCTTAGGCACAAGCATATGCTATGTTGTTTTGATAATAGCAACACAGTGAGAATTTTGGCAGGTGCATTCATTACAGTGAGTCAGTCATTGTGTTTAGCATACATTGCATTTGTTCTCTGTATAGATGCACTGCATTCTGTCAGATAGCTTCAGTTCAATATCTACTATGTGCATACATTGCATCAGTGCACTTAGATGGGTCGACCCCCCTCTTAGATGGGTCGACCCCCCCCCCCAGACTCGCATGTCTATACATTCATGGCATTTGTGCAATGTTTGTTCTAAAGTCTATATATTGCATTACTGCCTTGCTGCGTTGCATGCCATATAGTCTATACATCCATTGCTTCATTTCAATATCTGCCTTGTGCATACATTGCATCGGTGCATTACTTCTTCTGTGCATATACTGCATCAGTGCAAACAGTTGTTGCATGCGTCTGTTAAGAAGTCTGTACATTCTTCAGGTGCATCGGTGCATTGCTTCTTCTATGCATATACTGCATCAGTGCAGCCGTCTGGCAAAGTCTATACATCAGTTGCCTTGTACATTGGCCTAGCGCTCATAAAGTCTATACAATGCCATTTGTTCATGTATGTTAGCAAGTCTGTACAGCCTGTGTTCACAACACAAAGTCTGTACATTGCATGCTCACACAAACGCCAAGTCTATACATTAGCTTTGCTTGCATGAGCTTGAAGTCTATACATTGGCTTGTTCATTCATCTAAGTCTGTTCAGCGCCATGTTCATATGCTTCCAAGTCCATACATTGCACTGTAGCTTGCTCGAGGTGAAGTCTGTATATTCACCAGTTGAACATCGAAATCTATACATTGGGATATTTACCTACGTTCAGTTCTGCAAGTCTGTACATTGGGCTTTCACATAAAGTCTATACATCCTAGAATTATGCAAGTCTATACATCATTGTTTTGCCAAGGTCTATACATTGTGAACTTTCAAGTATGTACAGACTTTGCCTTACTCAAGTATGTACATCGTCCAGTTGTCTTTGGCAAGTCTCTACATCGTTCATGAAGTATGAACAACGAGCAAGTCTGTACATCGAGCTGAAGGTTGGCTAAGTCTATACATCGTCCGTCTTCCTTAGAGTCTCATGCATAACATGAAGTATGTACAACCGTCTGCATGCATTACCCTTCAAGTCTGTACATCGTCCTCCGTCTCACTTAGCGTCTCATGCTAAGTCTGTACATTGGACAAGTCTATACATCATGCATGCATCGTCTCTCAAGCCTGTATAGGGTCTGCCTAGAATGCATTGTTCATCAAGTCTATACACTCTCTGTGTCTGCATCGCATTCATTAAGTCTATACACTCTTGTGTCTGCATTGCATTCACGCTAAGTCCATACACTGCATTTCGGCATTGTTCTTCAAAGCAAGTGTGTACACTACTTTCTCATGCATGCAATTAAAGTATGCACAGCATGTGTTCACAGCGGTCAAGTCTGTACATTGCTTTGTCATGCACATAAACGTAAAGTCTATACATTGCTTCAGCGTTGCTTTCACAAAGTCTGTACAATGCCTTAGTCTTCTACACACTGCAAAGTCTATACATTGTCTTCGCATTACAAAGTCTATACACTGCTTGATGCATCGAACGAAGTCTATACAAGGTGTCGACATTAAACTGATAATTCTCTGTCTGACAGGTGCTGTTCGTGAAGCTAATGAAGGGCAAGTGATCCGAGGCTGGAAGGGCTGACAGGATGACACGTGGCCAAAACACTTGGGCGGGAACTGTGGAAGACACGCGCCTAGTTCTGCTCCTGCTGTGACTGCTTATAAAAGGAAGCCTTCGTCCACAGATGAAGACTGATCGAATGCAGAAGCCTTGAAGGAAAAGCAGAGAGCAGAGAGCCCTTCGATCCAGCAGAAGAGATAAATAAAGAGAGAAAAGAAAGAGAGTTGAGAGAGTGAAGAGTTGAGAGATTTGTTCCTCAGATCGTTGGTTCAAACCTGATCTGAGTTTGCTCACTTGTTTGAGCTACATTCCCTGCAGGGATACATTTCCTTTTCGTTTGTTTGCCTTTTTGTTTTGTTTTCGAAACTCTTGTGTTCAAGCTGTTGGTCAGCATTTGCAGAGGTGCTACCTCTGGACGGGTCAGACTATAATCCCCAGCGGTTGCAGTGGAGGATTCCACTGGACAGCAAGCTGTGAGGCTCAGCGGATTGTAGGCAAGCTGTGAGGCCCAGCGGTTCAAGCTGTGAGTCAGCAGTAATCCACACTCGGGTTGAGTGTGGGGTGGATGTTGGTCTGGAGGACCGAACCACATAAAACCCTTTGTCTACTGTGTGATTGCTTTGTGATTTGCATAGCTTCTATATTTCTATCCTTGCGCAGTAGATGTTTGCTTAGGACTGTTCTTTATCTGTTCTAGCTGGTATTCCCATTGTGTCCACTATCTGTTCAGTAGAAGTTTTCATTCCGCATTTGTTTCTGCTACAGTAATTTTTTTATCGGGTGTTTGATCTATTCACCCCCCTCTAGATCACCCTTTAGCGTCCCAACAATTGGTATCAGAGCATAACTCTTTGTGCAGGACTAACATCCTAAAGAGGAACGGTCATGGAAGCTAGAGGGTTAACAGCAGAGGGACAGTCTACTACGAAGCCACCATTCTTCGACGGATCCAACTTCCCATATTGGAAGAACCGGATGCAGGTCTTCCTCAGAGCCAAAGACTACGAGATCTGGAAGATTATAAGCAAAGGTCCCTACGAGCTACATGAGAATGAGGAATTGTGGACCATAGAAGAAATCAGGAAATCTACTCTGAATTGGAGCGCCATCAACGCCATTCAATGTGCACTCCATCCCACTAAATTTGATAGAGTGTCAACCTGCAAGACGGCAAAGGAGATGTGGGGTACTCTTGAGGTCATTTATGAGGGAACGTCTCAAGTGAGAAAGACATGGGCTAATATGCTAGTGACAAAGTATGAAGCATTTCGGATGAAGCCCGGTGAGATAGTGATTGATATGTATGCTCGTCTGACCATCATAACAAATGGTCTAAGAAATCTGGGAAAAGGCTATACCGATCATGATGTTGTGAGGAAGATTCTTCGATTGCTGACTCCGATATGGCATACCAAAGCAACTGTGATTGAGGAGTCAAAAGATCTACAGAAGATGAAACCAAATGAGCCGATAGGCTCTTTGATGGCGTACGAGATGAATCTTCTTCAAGCTGAAGAGCTCGAATACAAGAAGCCTATTACTCTGAAGGCTAAACATAGCTGCTCAAAATAGTCCAAATACAATGGATCATCCAGTGATCAGAGCCAATCTGGATCAGATTTTGAAAAGGATGAACTAGCTACGATTACAAGAGAGTTCAGAAGATTTCTTAGAACTGAAGGGAAAAATGTCTACAGAAAATACCACAGCAGGAAGTAAAATAGGTATAAATTTAACCCTGCTGAAAAATCTGACGATAATACTTGTTATCATTGCAGGAAGACTGGCCACATGAAGGTTGATTGTCCAGAGTTACAGAAAATCAAAGGAAGACCATGGAAGAAAGCGCCAAAGGGAAAGGACATGGTCAATACATGGAGTGATGAGGAAGAAGGCACGCTGAGCACTTCCTCAGATAGTGGAAAATCAGAAAAGGACATCTGCTTGATGGCCAGAAATGGAGAAGAAGAAGAAGAGTCTGATCAGGTATCATCCCTTTTCGAACAATACACTATTTCTGATTGGGAAGATGCTTATGGAGATCTGTTAGATAAAGCTAATGATATTAAGAAGGAAAACAGACACTTGAAGAAGAAAATGAATTCTCTGGTTAATAATAAAACACTTACTGATAAAGTTGCATGTTTACAATCAGAGAATGAAAAATTGAAAAATGCATGTTCTGATTTTGATGAATTAAAGCATGTTGTGATTGATTGTAGGAAAGAAAATAATTTGCTGAAAAATGTTGTTGATGAATTGAAATTGAAAATTCAGAAGTCTGAAAATGAAATAAAGATTTCAAATGAAAAATATGAAGCTGTTTTGTCAGTGAATGCTGAATTAAAGAAAACTATTGAAAATCTGGAAAATGAAAATTCTGACAAAATGAAAATCATTGAAAGCATGACCCAAGGAACAGAAAATCTAAATGCCTTGCTAGGGTCAAAAGTTAATTTCAGAAAGGAGGGTCTCGGTTTTAATCCCTCAGCTAAAAAGAGCTTTGAATTGAAAACTATTTCATTAATGGGAAAAGAGAATAGAGGATCACTCATAAAAATGGTCAATGAAAAATCTGCTTTCAAAAATGTAAAATCAAAAGTGTCCAGTGCTAAGGACACGGGAAAGCAGAAAGTTGTTGAGCCTAGAGCTGCATGCTCTTTACCCAAGGATAAGTCCAAGGCTAGGGGTCAGCCAGCTAGCACATCAAAACCCCAGCCCAAGGCTGCTGAGTCTCCATCACCATCAACTGCTCAGAAAAAGACCCAGTATAAGTTAGTAAAGAAACCTAGTGGGTGTGGACGCACTTTTTATTTAATAAAATCGTTGTTTATTTGTTTATTGGCGTTTATTAAGTGCGTGGGCGTGCTAGTCACAAAGTGACGATTTATTGTGTGCTCGATCTGACTAATCAGACGACTGTGTGGTTCGTGTCGGGACTGAGACCCGCCGCGCCGTAAAGGTCACGGCGTCATTTACATCCCCTCGGAGAGGGGAACACCCTTGATTAATCGCCGGGAAAAGGGGCCTCATGGCCAGGAAAATATATCGAGAGAAACAAGCCGATAGCGGTCTCGAATCAGTCGGAAAGCCCTATATCTAGGGAAACAAGCATTCGAAATATGTCGATCACTCAAGGGACCATTTTGATATTCGGACGAGCGTCCGGCTTTAGAGAATCGTGATCATCACGGGGAAAACTGGAGCATATGTATGCCGGGGTATGGCAAGTTTATATTTCAAAGGGATAGGAGGCATTGGGTTGAATCCCGGATAGAGCGGTTGGAAACCGATAAGTTTGTTCGCCCGGTGCAAGACCAAGCTACGACCATACTGCGGTGGGCCCCCCGCGGTCGAAGTCGGGCTCGCGTGGGCATCATTAATATTTCCGGTGCCGAAGGGCAGCGGGAAAGTGTCCCGGGACTAGATTTCGAAACAAAGATTTGTACAGAGATAGCCGACTATAGGCCTAGGATGTGGGTCAGCCGATGACCATGGTTGGGGCGAACCCGAGGTTCAAATGTGACTCACGAAGGTCTTATTGATATTCCCGCACGTAGGGTTCGGGGAAGACGAGAGCCGTCTCGTTCCATTCAGATTTTGTAGGTCATTTATGGACCATTTTATGTTCGGACAAGATCCGTATTGAAGACGTAAATGGAAATAAACCCGTACAAATGTCTGCCGTGAGTACGGCAAGTTTAATGTGGCGTTGCGGGATTAGATCCCGGGATATACGTCGGTCACTAACGGACCATTCAGTATTCGGACGAAAGTCCCTATTCGAAGCATCGGAGACAGCGACAAAGACATACGGATGTATGCCGTAGGTATGGCACGTTTCCTGTGGGTGCGGGATCGGATCCCGACGAAGATGGGTCAAGCTGATGATCTATTGGCCCGAGGTGGTTGCGGACTATGGCCATATCGGGGTCTCCAAGGACCACGTCTGATGCCCCGGGACATCATTACTTTTCTCTTCACGCATAGTCTTGGGAAACGAAGGTTCCAAGGTATACGTGCGTGTCGGTCACGGTCAGACCATTCATTGTTCGGACGCGAGTCCACGTTTGAAGCATCGAAGACGATGATAAAACCGTGCAAATGTCTACCGTAGACACGACAAGTTTAATGTGGGGTTGCGGGATTAGATCCCGAGAGAAGCGGGTCGAGTTAACGAACTATTGGCCCGAGATGTGTTCGGATCATGACCATGTCGGGGGTTCGGAGGTCCACGCCCGATACCACAAGGCATCATTGATTTTCTCTTTGCACCCAGTCCGGGGGGAGTGAATTGTTAGGTGTAGAGCCCGAACTCACCAACGTGCGCCCTCACACGCGGATCGACCTGCGCGGGTGATGGAGTTCCTTTCATTCTTTTATTAGCATGATTGACCTTTTATCATTATTTTTTTGCTTGTTTATTCCCTTTTTGTATTAAGGAGGCGCGCCGGTTAGCGAAGGAAGAGGATGGCGCCGTTTTAGAGCTCAAGGGAGAAAACGGGGCGCCATTTTAAGGTGAATAGTGGAGCACAGATGGGCGCCGGTTTAGGACGTTAAAAAGGGGGGGTGCCGGTTATAGGGGCGCCGTTTTAAGGGTTGCAAGGGAGGAAATGCGGCGCCGTTTTAAGGTGAATAGTGGAGCACAGATGGGCGCGCCGGTTAAGGGGGGTCCAAGCCCAGGAGAGAAGGGCGTGCCGGTTAACGGGGGTCCAAGCCCAGGAGAGAAGGGCGCGCCGGTTAAGGGGTAGAGAATAAAAGGGCGCGCCGTTTTAGCATTCAAAGAAGGAGACGAGGGATTATGAGAATGGCGTTAAACCGGCGCGGTGAAATAGTGACCGCGCCGGATTAGGCCACGCCGGGACATCATCTCCTGAGTTTTTTTATTCGTTCTGTGGACTTGTTTTACTTTCTGTTCTTGATTCTCCAGCCTGCAGAGGGGGTCAATAGTTAGATTGATTGTTCAATTGACACCATAGATCAATAGGACGAAGGTTTAAGCATCGTTGATGGTTCGTTAAGGTGAGTGAGCAGGAGGTTTAAGTGTTTTATTCGGGGGGTTTGTTCACAAAGGTTCAGTGGTTGTTCACAGAAGTTGCTATATGTGAAATTAAACGTTCAGCTTGTTCTTGAGTGTTCTTAATCCCCTGGCGAAAATTGGGCAGCATCTCCCCCGGATCGGGACTTGCCGGAGATCAAGGAGAGTCACCAATCGGATTGCTCCGGGGTAAACTCTCAGAATGCGGAGTGGCCTCACGGCAGTCCGTTAGCCCAAGTGCGAGTGCGGAACGCTCGAGGGCCAGCCTACAAGAGCGCCCACGACTCACGGGCGATGTTTTCATAAGCGGGACGAATGTGTGCCACGAGAGGCCATGAATGTTCATCCCCTGACGGGCTCCTTCGAAGGCCATGCTATGGAGAAGCAAGCTTCGAAGGGCCTGGATGAGGAGAGGGCAGAGAGAAAGAGAGGGAAGCAGAAGAACACCGTATGTTGCAAAAAGGGCTTTTCTTTTTATTCATTTGCAAAGAGAAATACAGCTGGGAATCTACCCTAAAGCGAGAAAAGGGGAGAATACAGTAGAGGGAAAGGAGGGAATACATCGATGGGGGAGGGGAACGGAGCACAAGCTCCTCCCCCTCCGAGCTCACCTCTCACTCTCACTCTCCTCTCTCTTTCTTTCTTCACCTCTCTGGCGTGGATGGGTGGAGCTTCCTTCTCTTCGGGTGGCCTTCTCCTCTTCTTTTTCTTCTTCTCTTCACTGCATACAGCCGAGGGGGTTCGAGCAGCTCTCTTCCATCTTTTTCTTCTCCAGTGGAGCATGCCTCTTATAGAACGGACAGTGGGGGAGAGGATTCCCGCCACCCCTGCCTTGTTCGCAACAACGTTGTTGTTGTGTTGGATGCTGCTGATTCGTGCCGTACACTGGCGCTCATCCTAGGACGGGATGTTCGCATGTTTGCCGGGAGGATCTACTGTCGCTTCTCCACCATGGATGCTTGTCTTCACCGTCGATGCAGCTACGTTGTCGAACGGAGGTGGAGATAGGGCTCCAGAGCATTGAATGCCCATGGAGACAGGGCTTTAGAGCATTGAATGCCCTCTAGGCACCAGGCTGATGCAAAAATAGGGTATCGGCTGGCGGATGGGATGGGTTGATTGCGCGCCAGGGAAACGCTTCAGAGACTAGAATGAGGGGTTAAAACGGCGCCATATTCAAAGGGGCACCGTTTTAAGCATCAAAGGGGATACCCCTTCGCGTGCTGTGTAGCCAAAAGGAAAAGGGGCGCGCCGTTTTAAGAGGGGGGCACGCCGTTTTAAGGCGCGCCATTTTAAGGTCCCCTTCGTGCCGTTTTAAGCCTCGAATGGATTCTTTTCGAAGTCGCAGCCATTTATTCGAGCGTTGGCGCTCCTGGAATGTTCTAGTTGCAACGTATGGCCTTCATAATATTATGTTTACAGCCTTTGGGGCTTGGTCTCAGACTTTGCATGACTTTCAGTGCATCCCGAGACTATACTGGAGTTCCCGACTTTTCTTTGATTCAGCTCTCGACATGGCCGGTTGGAGCGTTGTAGCTATATCTTCTGCTTAGGGGGCTTCCTTAGCGGGTAGCGGACCACCAAGCGAGTTCTCGTCCTGATCGGGCGAGGCATGAGGTTTATTCGGCATTTCTGTCTTCGGCTTGCTCTCGAATGTCGAGACGTGCATGCCGTATGATCCTCATCGATATTTTTTTGGTGTCCACAGTGGGTCAAAGGTGGGAGGGAGACCTAGTGTAGCTAGGAACCAGTTTGCTCATCCCTATTTCCCTAGAGCCCAAGTCTATCATCACAATCATTCACAACCATTTCATAGGTTTGAGTGGAACCCTGCATACATGATGTCTAGGTATCAGAATTTCTCCACTTGGTATAAGCCCTATAGACCTCAGCCAGCTAAGAGATGGGATAGTCACTTTAGGACATGGAGTCCTAGTCACCAGGGGTTCTATGGTCAGCCTAGGACCAATTTGGGCCACAACTTCCAGTACACTCATTGGCCAAGGCACTGGTAGAAAAACAACAATGTTTTAAATAAAGTGAATGCCAGGACTACACAAAAACCATCACAGCACCAGAAGAAGAAAGCTAAACCTATTGGTGCTGAGAAAAAGAAAAACAACAAAAAGAACTCCCAAGCTGTAGAATCCACCAAACCATCCATTTTCACACAAATGTGGATCCCTAAACAGCTGTTGTCATGTTTTCACTCTCAAATGTCTGGATCTGTCTTGGGGCCCAAACTATCTTGGGTTCCAAATTCTGCTCCCTAAGTGTGCTTGCAGGTATGCCTAGTAGCCGGGAACAAAAGGGTGAAACAGGATAGCTACTTCAGGCATATGACTAGAGGCAGGGCCAAAAATTCTAAAAGCTGAAAGAGATTGAAGGCCTTGTCAACAATCTGATGCAACACTAAGGGTAAAAATAAATCAGTCAGGTAAAGCAGGTAAGTGATTTACATTCAGAATTGAATTGAGAAAGTCATGTTGATTTGATTTCTTAATCTCTCATTTTCTCTTCTTATCTAGCTGATCAGTCTGCATTCCAGACTCAGCTACTGAATTTAATTCTGCATAAATTTGATGCTCTTCTTCTGCCATCTATTGCACTGAGCTTTTATGGTTCATTTAGTGCATATAGTTGATGCATGTGTCTAATGTCTGCATTTATCATTTGCATCAAGAAAATTGTTTAATGCATTTTGGACTACTTAGTACTGCATTTCTTTGCATGACCACTTTGGTATAATTAATGATAAGCTACTAAAAGGCAGGGAAATCTGCGTGGAGGTTCTTACTATGTGTGAGATGATCCTTGAGACTGGGTTCTCCGCCAAGTACCAAGGGTCAAGTCTGCATGTAGAACAATGTGTTGCATAGCACATTTTTTTTTTGCATCTTGGTGTCAGGGGGAGCTGAGAGTTCTGTTCAATTCTTTGAATCCTCTTCACTTCCCATTGTCCCCTTTCAATTCACTCATAATCTTTGACATCATATGCTCTTGGACCTTATTGCCTATTGCTATCACTGTTTAACAATTGCCATCTTTTCCCTAACCTTCACTGAACAACAGCATTGCTTCTGGTTTAGTGCATTAAGCTGTGGTTATTGCAATTGTTCATTTATAAGAATTACACTTACAAATTGAAAGGAACTAAAGGTTTAACCTTTATAAACTGAAGAGTTAAGTGTCTGCACTTCAGAATTTGAGATAAAAGAAAACTTTTATAGCTCTTAATCTTTGTCTCATGGTTAGAATAGAAAAAGTTTTTTTTCCCTAGTGTGTTAATCTAGAAATGCCTAGAAAAGGTAAATAGAGTGTGTAGTGTTTTTTTAAAACAATCACTCTAAAACAAATAAGGGCAGCAGTAAATAAGATCAACAATGCAAAGAGCTGAACACAGTGACAGAGCAATGACTGAATTACACTGAGAAACTGTGATCTCATCCAAAGAAGTAGGAGAATTCATATGTCATGAAGTGCTTCAGACTACCTCTGTTCATAGGGTCAAATCTATAGGGGGCGTCCTCACCAAGTAACTGGGGGTACTGGCCTCTGATCAAGGTGTACCCTTAATGTCAAAAGTGAAGATTGTTCTTCGTAGGCCTTGATCTGAAATAGATCTAGTAGTTTATGCCTGATAACTGGGAGTACCTACCTCTGATCAAGGTGTACACCTAATGTCAACAGCATAAATGCCACTAGTCTATTCACTTAGCTCAGTTTCTGAAAAATCAAAAGTGAAAAACAAACTGTTGTAACCCTTTGAAAAATAAAAGTCTATACATTGCATTGCTGCCTTGCTGCGTTGCATGCCATATAGTCTATACATCTATTGCTTCAGTTCAATATCTGCCTTGTGCATACATTGCATCAGTGCATTGCTTCTTCTGTGCATATACTGCATCAGTGCAAACAGTTGATGCATGCGTCTGTTAAGAAGTCTGTACATTCTTCAGGTGCATCGGTGCATTACTTCTTCTGTGCATATACTGCATCAGTGCATCCGTCTGGCAAAGTCTATACATCGGTTGCCTTGTACATTGGCCTAGCTCTCATAAAGTCTATACAATGCCATTTGTTCATACATGTTAGCAAGTCTGTACAGCCTGTGTTCACAACACAAAGTCTGTACATCGCATGCTCACACAAACGCCAAGTCTATACATTGGCATTGCTTGCATGAGCTTGAAGTCTATACATTGGCTTGTTCATTCATCTAAGTCTGTACAGCGCCATGTTCATATGCTTCCAAGTCCATACATTGCACTGTAGCTTGCTCAAGGTGAAGTCTGTACATTCACCAGTTGAACTTCGAAGTCTATATATTGGGATATTTACCTACGTTCAGTTCTGCAAGTCTATACATTGGGCTTTCACATAAAGTCTATACATCCTAGAACTGTGCAAGTCTGTACATCATTGTTTTGCCAAGGTCTATACATTGTGAACTTTCAAGTTTGTACAGACTTTGCCTTGCTCAAGTCTGTACATCATCTAGTTGTCTTTGGCAAGTCTCTACATCGTTAATGAAGTATGTACAACGAGCAAGTCTGTACATCGAGCTGAACGCTGGCTAAGTCTATACATCGTCCGTCTTCATTAGAGTCTCATGCATAACATGAAGTCTGTACAACCGTCTACATGCATTACCCTTCAAGTCTGTTCATCGTCCTCCGTCTCACTTAGCGTCTCATGCTAAGTCTGTACATTGGACAAGTCTATACATTATGTATGCATCGTCTCTCAAGTCTGTACAGGGTCTGCCTAGAATGTATTGTTCATCAAGTCTATACACTCTCTGTGTCTGCATCGCATTCATTAAGTCTATACACTCTTGTGTCTGCATTGCATTCACGCTAAGTCCATACACTGCATTTCGGCATTGTTCTTCAAAGCAAGTGTGTACACTGCTTTCTCATGCATGCAATCAAAGTATGTACAGCATGTGTTCGCAGCGGTCAAGTCTGTACATTGCTTTGTCATGCACATAAACGTGAAGTCTATACATTGCTTCAGCGTTGCTTTCACAAAGTCTGTACAATGCCTTAGTCTTCTACACACTGCAAAGTCTATACATTGTCTTCGCATTACAAAGTCTATACACTGCTTGATGCATCGAACGAAGTCTATACAAGGTGTCGACATTAAACTGATAATTCTCTATCTGACAGGTGCTGTTCGTGAAGCTAATGAAGGGCACGTGATCCGAGACTGGAAGGGCTGACAGGATGACACGTGGCCAAAACACTTGGGCGGGAACTGTGGAAGACACGCACCCAGTGCTGCTCCTGCTGTGACTGCTTAAAAAAGGAAGCCTTCATCCACAGATGAAGATTGATCGAATGCAGAAGCCTTAAAGGAAAAGCAGAGAGCAGAGAGCCCTTCGATCCAGCAGAAGAGAAAAAGAAAGAGAGTTGAGAGATTTGTTCCTCAGATCGTTGGTTCAAAACCTGATCTGAGTTTGCTCACTTGTTTGAGCTACATTCCCTGCAGGGATACATTTCCTTTTCGTTTGTTTGCCTTTTTGTTTTGTTTTTGAAACTCTTGTGTTCAAGCTGCTGGTCAGCGTTTGCAAAGGTGCTGCCTCTGGACGGGTCAAGCTGTAATCCCCAGCGGTTGCAGTGGAGGATTCCACTGGACAGCAAGCTGTGAGACTCAGCGGATTGTAGGCAAGCTGTGAGGCCCAGCGGTTCAAACTGTGAGTCAGCAGTAATCCACACTTGGGTTGAGTGTGGGGTGGATGTAGGTCTGGAGGACCGAACCACCTAAAAATCTTTGTCTACTGTGTGATTGTTTTGTGGTTTGCATAGCTTCTATATTTCTGTCCTTGCGTAGTAGATGTTTGCTTAGGACTGTTCTTTATCTATTCTAGCTGGTATTCGCATTGTGCCCACTATCTGTTCAGTAGAAGTTTTCATTCCGCATTTGTTTCTGCTGCAGTAATTTTTTATCAGGTGTTTGATCTATTCACCCCCCTCTAGATCACCCTTTAGCTTCCCAACACGGGGAAGGTGGGCACTGCAGATGGCTACAGGGGGCGGAGCTCCTCTGGCTTGTGGGCGAAGAAGCACACCGGAAGGGGGAGCTAGGTCTGGTGATAAAGGGGATGGAGAAGCACCAGCTTCGTCGTCGGGAGCACCAGCTTTGTCGTGATCGGGGATGATGAGCAGAGAAGTAGAGAGATGAGGAGAGAAAGGGTAGAGAGAGATCAATAACTAGGGGTAGGTTAGTCATTGGACCCTTATTAACCTACTTGGGGTTAACCACTGTAAGCAGCCACTCACGGTACGGGCACAATGAGGAGTTGTTTGACATTTTGGAGGTTTACAAGTAAATTCTATAAAGGTGACGCTACAGAGAGGAATAATTCAAGTACTTTTTAGCAGTATACATATACTTTTCCCAACATTTCTTGTTGCATAGAAAAATGATAAAACATGCATTCTCATATATTGAACAATATTATACCAAAACACCATAGGATTATGACTCATTAAAAGAAAAGTCTCGTGTGGCATGATTAGGGTAAGTTCAAAATATTTTCTCCTCTTTTACTGCCCATTCTCTCATTTATTTGAAGAGATTGTTGAATCCTTCAACAGAGATTTCAAACAGCACGAAGCTCTCATGAACTCCATCCGACAACTATTTACTTGACATGCTTTGTGTGGATTTTTATCCTAGCTTATTGAGAAATCTTTTGTGCATTCATTTTATGGATTTTTTATAAATATATCCTTATAAACTTATGTATTTACAAATAAATTTCACATTTAGACTTATTGTCACAAATATCTCTAGTATACCTTGAATGTTTGCAGTTATACACCCACCGTGACTTCTATTTGTTTAACTGAATAAAATGCGAGTTAAGGGATACAATTGTAGGCGCCAGAATTGGGCTCAATGAGGTGGTAGGTTATTGATTGGCAGAGATGGTTGCAATGCCGGTCCTTAGATGCAGAGTTCTATCGAGCCAAATTCTAACACTACAATGCAAGATGAAATGGTGATCACCAAGGAAGTTTACCTGATTTTCGTAAGAAGGGCGATCACGCGATTGCCTTTAGGGAGGGAGATGGTGGTATTCTGCATTCTCTATTCTCGGCCGGCCAAGAACGAAAAGCCCTATGATTCGTTGCACCGAAATCCTAAAACACAATTACACAAAAAGAAGAGAAAAAGCCTATTAGAATTGATGAAGTGCAGTAAATGTTCAGTAAATAAGAGTAATGTGAGAATCGGGGGCAGTGTTTACCTGGAGGGGGTGTTGGGAAGGGGGATAGTCGACACTTTCGACCACCCACCTCCCCTTTTATTTTAGATTGAAACCTCTAGATTTAGGGTGCTAAAGGAGTTCTAATATGCAAATATAATGACAAGCTATACCACTAGACGAATTACATATGCAAAAGAAGAAAATGAGTGAGGAAGTAAAGGGGATTGCTCGTCAAACCAGGGAGGCGGCCATGTGCTTGGCCGTTCAGAAGATCTGGGCGGCCAAGGGTGTGGTCATCCTCTATTGGAGAAAAACGCTCCGACTGTACGCGACGAACACCGCTCGTAGAGAGTCTTCATGCACAGTTAGCCCTTCATCGCACTGGAGAAGGATGGCAGACTGGAATGGGAATCCCCTCCTCTCCAAGTCCTCTCCTCCTCTTCATTCCCATTCATCTCTCTTTCCTCCTCCCCCCCTTTCCGCCTCTAGGGCGTCAAGGGTTTTTTTTTCTCAAGGAACTGGAAGTTTTCCTCCTCATTTTGAACTTCAAAAACCCATCTAGATCTGTGCAGGCACCCCTAGGCCAATCCCTGGGTAGGGATGTGCATGCTTGCGCATGCAGCATCTCCCTAGAGTGGGAGATACCACGGGGTGCGTCCTCGAAGTGGAGGAAAACGTGGGACGTGACTTTGACGGGCGGTTATCAGAAAGTGGCCAAATCACTGGCCGTTTACACAAGGTAGGTGGCCAGATCACTGGCCTTCTTCCAATCTGGGCGGCCAATGACCTAGTCGTCCAGATCTAGTGGGCGGCCATCGGTTTGGCCGCCCAACCCATGGATTCTGCCCATATGTTTAGGCCCCCTAGGATAATCAAGCTAGACTTAAAAGCATGGGGATCTATATATCCCGAAAATAATTGTGTCAACTTATATGGTAGCTAAATTAAAGTCTGTGGGATGTCTAAAATTAGGCGTCTACAACAATGACTAACTTACCCTCAAGAAAACCCACGACATCACCCCATCCCTTCCAATCAAGTGTTCGGGATCCTCTCCTCTGACAACCTCAACAACCACCTCCTTCGTCAACATCTCGTGTCAGGCCTCTTATGTCTCCTCTATCCCACCACAGCTACATCATCAAGCTCGACCTCTCTCAAACGCAATATGTAGCTCCGTCATTGAGATCCTGGTGCTCAGCTCCGCTTAAACAGTGATTTCTCGTTTGAATAGTAAAATGAGGAATGAACAATGCCAACACTAATTTATCAAATGAATAGTAAAAATGAGGAACAAAAGGTGATTTATCATATGAATAATGCTATAGCCTCCCCAACCTCCCTCCCTATCCTTCTCCTCCACCTCCACTACAGCCTCCCCCTCTTCCCTCCACCATCGTCATCCATCACACTAGATCTGATAGGCTATATGCAAATATGCATAATCGAAAACTCTTCACCAACTCTACCCCTGCCACTGACTATTTCTCGATGCCATTGCCAACTTCATGGATGCTACTCCAAGCCCCCCTTCCTGATCATCTCCGATTCCCCAGTGGATGAACTACGTTCCCCTTCCTTCCCTAAGTACTCAGCTTCCACCGACCCACAACACTTCTTTCAATTCTTCCCCTCCCCTCCCCCTCTGCCATCCTCCACCACTAGATCCGATAGACACTAGTTGTTCCCTGGCACTGACACCACAACGTACGATGGCCATAAGATCTCCGCTAACTTTGCCCCCACCAACTTAGATTTCCTCTACTTGGGTACTCTAGCTAACTTCAAAGGGAGGCGTTCCCGCCTCCGAGTCCACCCTGCCCCCCCCCCCCCTTGTTGCCTTGTGGTGTTGAGGGTGGGATCCCCAAAGCTCCGCCCACTCCCTCCTCTGGCTTGTCAATTTCGGCACGAGTACGCTCATGCCAAACTAGGTTGCTCCTCAGAGGATGATGGAGAAGTCATGCCATCATCGCGGAGCTAGCGAAGCTCAATGCAGAGTATGCCATGGGTGATGGAGAAATGAGCTCAATGATGAGTATGCAGTCGAGGATGATTAGACCTGTGCCTTTAAGTTCTCAACGTGACTAACAAGGGCATTTTCAATATTTCGCAAGCTTAAGAATTTATGTAGTATAATCTCATAATGTTCACTAGCCCTTGACGGCCTGAGAACCACAAGTGTATAACTGTAAACATTCGGGATATATTAGGGGTATCTATGACAATAGATCTAAACGTGGAGTTTATTTGTAATTACATAAATTTATAGTGGAGTATATGTAAAAAACCTTTTATTTTATTTATCATGTACAACAAGTCCTCATTACATTTAACGGCAAATGTATTTAGTAGAAAAATAAGGAAAATTCCTAAGTTTAAATCGTGTTTGGTGTAGCTTTAGTTTGAAAGCACTTTTGTTCCCTTACAAGTTCAGTCCATTTATTTTGGGAGAAGTAGAGTAGATCTTCCAAGTCATTTGTGCACTTTTTAATTTTTTTTAGCTTCCCATAAAATGTTACAAACTATTATTAAGAAAGATCCAATTCAAACAACCATCTCAAATTAATTCTAACTACTCTGAACTCACCATTCTGCACATTGGAAGGAGTATATTCATAAATGCCTTCCAATTTAAGATTGAGTTAATTTCTTATATACTGTCATTACATATAAAATATCAAAATTACCATAGTTATTTGTCAAATATCACGTATACCTTCGTTATTAACAAAAATTTTAAAAATGACACCAAGTTATAGAAGTGCCCCCAAGATTCATGTCAATTGCAAATTGTTCCTCACACACGGTAGAGATTGTCATTTAATGACATTTTTGGTTAATTACAACGGTATAAATCATATTTGACAATTGAAAATAGTCATTTTCATATTTTTCATATAAAAGGGTATATGTGAAATTAGTCCTTAAAATTTCTGTCAAACACACCCTTAACAACTTTTGAATCGACTTCAAATGACAATAGGGATGTCAAAGGATTGGGCCTGGCCGCCAGCCTCTTTTCATCCCATGAAAGTCCATGCTAGATTATAAAGTGAGCTGAGCTTGGGCTTTTAAATCATCCTGTCAAGTCGACCTAGCCCCACCTTACCTATGTTAATGATGCTTACATTCCCTTGCTTCTTTAAAGTTTATCGGAGAGTAGGAAATTATTTTGTGATGAAAAGTTATTCCATGTATGTTTGTGCATCTCATGTCTTTAATTTAATTATTCATGACAATGCGAAGTGTTCGAATGAGTGTAAAGAATGTAAGAGGATCACCTTCTCGTCGACAAAAATTTGAAGAGTGCATTGAACAAGTTGATTTGGAAAGTAAGAAATAGGTGAGTTTAGATGTTCCTACTCTTTGAAATATCATTGGAATATTATATATTTGATGTTGAAATTTACTTTAGAATTAAAAGATATTTTCTCTATTGATGATGTTAGATTCTAGTTTCACTTGTGCACCCACACCCGAGAAATGGGATAAATTTGAAGTGGTATGTAAGTTTTTACAACATTTCTACAATGCGACTAACATTTTCTCATGCACAAAGTATCACATCTCTAATTTGCATTTTCATGAAATGAGGAAGATAAAAATGTTACTAGATGAAGAGGCTAATAGTGCACATGATTTTATTAGTTCAATGGCTCTCCGAATGCAAGAGAAGTTCAAAAAATATTAAAAAAATATAATTTAATTTTAACAATTCCTATAATTTTGGATCCACATTATGAGTTAATATATTTTAGATTTTATTTTTCAAAATATATATGGTGATGCAGTAGACTTCCATGTTACTATCATTGAGAATGCATTTTGCCATTCTTTTGAGGATTATCTTACTAAAACACAATTGAAATCAAAACCCTCGGCAAGTGATAATGTCCATACAAATTCTAATAGTACAAATCATGATGTTGAAATAGTAAGGGGTTGGGATCAATTCCTTTCTCAACAAAATAAGCAAAGATCAACGTCAGAAATTGACCAATATTTGGAAGGAGATATATGTCACATTGCTAATTTCGATATCTTGGATTGGTGGTCAAACAACGAATCATTATATCAAACTCTTACTTATATAGCATGTAATATCTTAGTAATTCCTACTTCCACGGTTGCATCTAAGTTAACTTTTAGCACTGGAGGATGAGTTATTACTAATTTTTATAGTTCTTTAGCTCGAGACACCGTGGAGATTTTAATTTGCTCACAGGATTGGATCAGGAATGTTTAAGAAGGTACGTGGTATGAAAGTTATGTATTTTTATTTTAAATTGTATAATATATATTCTGTCGTGATAATCACTGTGTTTTCCATTTTAGTAATGATCGGAGGAGATAGAACAATCAATGATCTAAATTAAATGTGGCCATGCTTTGAAGCTCAACAAGAGTACTATGTACTTTAAGTTTTTACAACATAGTTCTTTAATAGCTAGCGAAGAAGGTTAGAGATCATGATATTTTTAAGCATACCATAAGTAGCCACTTTCCCATGTTTACGGTTGTGGCTTTATTTTTAGTGTTTTTTTCCATCCAATTCAGTTAGAGGTCAAAAAAGAATCATACGTGCAGATTGAAGGACAAAATACTTATCAGTTCTGTATTCAGTCAACTGGGGGCTCCGGATTCACTGGGAATATTATAAATTGACCAGCAAAGTTGACTTTCCTTTTAATTTCTTTCCCTAGGTCCTCTTACACTTTTGTGAAATTTGTCTGCTACCTCTTGGCACCTGTTAATTTGGCAGGTTAATTAGTAATTTGGTAGGTTAAGTGGAATGGCATTAAATTATTATCGACAAAGTCTTAGCCATCATCATCTGTGCTAAAATTAAATTTAATCTCTTTACGGTTTACCCTAGTTAGATTCCATCTCTTTGCAAGTGTCCGGAGATAACATACATCATGTCAATATGAAATTAATTTTTAGTATCTCATTTCATGATGTAGACTATTGTGTCTGTCTGTCTTCTGCTACATTTAAAATCCTCTGAATAACAAAAATTTTGGACTCGTCTCGCTAGAACTGGATTATCACGAGCATTCCTATCCGGTCTACGTGGTTTACTTCCGGATGGTTCTTTCCTTACTATTCTTCTCTTTCCACATATTAATTTGGTTTGGGGTCCAAGAGTTGTCTTCTTGCTCTTTGAATCTTACAACCCCATGAACGGCTTTAGCTACCGGCATTTTTGGTGTTGGCACTGATGAACTAAGCGAGTCTATATCTCTGTTGGAAGCTCTTAATTATATCACGGATGCTTGGATATATATATATATATATATGCACGTGAAGACGAGGAAGAGTTTCAGGCTGTCAGCAGGCCGCCTCGGCTTCTCCAACGAAAGAACGCCAATATTAGGTGCATGTGCAGGTCTGTTAATTGTGCCGCTCGTGTGATTTGTGACGAAGGCAATCAGATCTTGCACTAAAACATTGTCTCTGCAAATTTATCGTCGATTGTATGTAAGCACTTAAATTGACAGTGTCAATCAATCTTTTCACAAACAATGTGCAATTGTATATTTTAAATTTTTATTTTTTATTAAATTTTTTATTTAATTAATCTAGTCGGGCTAGGTCGAAGTTAGACCTTACGTTTTAAGAAAAAAAAGTCGTGCCGAGTCTGACCCGAACACGACTAAATGTCAGAGTAAGATATATAAAATTTTAAATTAATAAGTCGAAGTCCAAATCGGGTAGACAACACTAAATGGCCGGCAATCTTTTTAACACTTTGCATGATGGATCCACGTCGTCGCGGGGATAGCCAACCCAATACCCGGAAGGAAGAAAGGTAGAGGAACTTCTTAGCTTTGATTTGACTCTCATTTGTCTTGCGAAGTTGCGTTCTGTATATCATCGTGCGCCCACCTTTTGTTTTATGGACGACCACGATATGGACGGCCAAGAGTGGTCATCTTGGGTCAATAGAAGGCCGACGCAGCGACAGTAGCCATAAAAAGCACCAAACCAAGCCCTTACACGACCACAGGCCATGATGGGGACCTGATCGCTGGTTGCAATCATGAACCCCCTGGGAATTTCATCAAAGGGGGGTCAAGGTTATGGATCCAATTTCTTGGCTACATTATATATATATATCATAAAAAAAACTATACACCTGAGAGAAAGGGGGAAGAAAAGATCAGGGAAAGCTTCCCACATATGTCTCATTGGCCCAAGTGATTAGGCCTTGTGTGGTGGTGAGTCCACGTTTCGTGATTGGAACGGCAAATTGGCCAGATCCAAATCCCATCATACTACAGATGTATACGATGGTGTGGGGGGATGTAAATGGATAGACTTGGGTGAGGATACGTACAAGGTGAATCCAAACCTAGATTGGACCCAAAAAAAATTGAAAGAAATAACTCTATGTCACCTGTCAGCTATATATATATATATATATATATATTGTAGCCATTATTAGTATTAGATAAAATATTGGATAATTTAATTATCTGGATCCATATATTCTAATGTTGACCACAAAAATTTAATATAATAATTGAGTCATACACGACATAATTTTAAATACCGATCAAAGGATTCTCAATATGTTCTCTTACCTAAAAGCACGCGTGTCACTTAAGAATGGTGTGCATCATGCGAATCCACCCAAAGGGATATCAAAGTGGGCCCACGTAGATACCAAGTTGGGCCAAATTAGTGGTTGTTGTAGGTCCAGAGTGGGCCGAAGTGACGATCCTCTATAGTTAGATGCAGAGCCTTCCAACGTTGGGTTAGAAACTGGGGGTCAGCTTGAGATGAGTTTGTCTTCCCGCAAACACTGGTTTTTTTTTTTAAAAAAAAAAAAGATTTACGAAGTGGGGGTCCACCTCACCTAATTGCCATACCATCTACACCTCCATCTAATAATTTAAAAAAAATTAAAAAAATAAATGATCAAAAATTTTAAAAATATTATTTATATAATCTATTCACTTTTTTGGGGGGAGCTGTTAGATTAGAGTGTGACTTAGTACCACAATTTATTTTGTTTTAAAAACAATAGTTTACTTACTACCCACCTTGAGTGTGCAATAAAATCATAGACAAGCTCTAATGAGATATAACTGATCATCTACATCACCTGACCTCTTTATGGTTTCTGATTTGGATTCAGATTGAAGCGACGTTGCCAGCATTGAAATATTCATCTTTTTCAATAACCACACTAAAAGCAAGAGGAGGACTTCACAGTTCAGACAATCAACATATATATATTTCAGGTTTCAAGGACAATGACCCACCCGAATTTTTTGGACGTCATTCTACTTACACTTTCGACCTTGGCCCAGCTATGACACTAAACAAGCAGTGTTCATTTGATGCGGCTCTTAGACCGGATGCCTAGCTAGGTGTTGCAACAAAAAATGGCCATGATTGCTGCCCATGCAGTACTGAACTTGCAGTCCCAGGAGGACTTGCCCGGATCTACGACAAAGAGGGTGTGCACAAAACCTGATGGGTAACGCTGTAAAAGGGGGAAGCCTCGCATTCTAGACAGCTAGAAGGAGTTTTGAGTCACTTGACCGTGGAGGGGGGTTTCCCTATAATCTCGGGCTAGATGTGGTTTCATGGCTTGTCCGCAGCAGCTGGGAAGGTCCCTGAGCGCATGCATGCACGTCGTCGCACCCACACAGCAGCCTTCCGTTGAGTGTGTCCGTTGCTTGAAAGGGGCCTCCCCCTTCGCTCCTCTGCAGCCAAATTGAACGTTTATCAGAGACGTATGTACGTAATAGCTTAATAACGGAATTGTCGTGTTATATATGTAATACCACTAAACTATGCATCGCTTAATTGACTCGACTTGCGAGTCAAATCTCGTATAAAGATCTTGTCTCACGGTACGGAGGTCTCGTGTTCGACTCGCGGGTGAAGAATTTGTTTGACTTTTATTTAATCCTCAAAGATGTGAGCTCGGAATTTGTTAATATTAGGAAAAAAGAATAAGCTTGAGTTGGACATCTGCTATACCTGAACTCAACTCCTTCACACTCTAGGTAGATATATAATGGACTTGCGACTCAAACAAGTGAAACTCGATTGTGGTTCGAAATCAAATCACTAAACAAAATGGGCCTGAGTGGTGGTTCGAACTTAAATCATTTAGCTCAACTGACTGAGCTGGGTAAAACTTAGTGGGGTCACTCGCGAGTGACCCGACTCATTGCTAGCCCAAGCCAATGGAAAAATCAAGCGTCCAAGAGAAGCCTCTACAAGGATTCCCAATACTTTCTTTGGCTAAGCACACGTGTTACTTAAGAACTGTGCGCTTCATGTGGAACCACAGGAGGGATATGAAAGTGGGCCCATAAAGATACGAACGAAATTGGGCCGAATTAGTGGGTGGTGGGTTCTAAGTCCAGAGTGGGCCAAGCCTACCTCTACCCCCTGGAAGGTTCTTCACTGGGAGAAGGAAGAAGCTTCCCAGCACTTAGCCAAGATCCGCGAGTTCCATGAGGCCAGTGCAGTTACATGTAGGACCATCAGCATATATAAAATAAGTATCACTTTACTTGACTTTGCTCTGTTCAATTTTATTGTAATATCGATCCTTAAATATTATCTGATGGACAAAAGGATTTAATTACTTTCTGTTGGGGAATAATTTAATTGAATTTGGACATAACATCTTATTCTAATTTTTAACCGTGCAAAATATAGTGCACAAGTACCGTATACGTATCTTTAATCAATATATATATGTGTGTGGGTGTGTGTGTAATTATATTAAACAACTAAAGTGATGTGTTAATAATCATTAAAACACGAGTTAAACAATTTATATAAATAAATAAGTACCACCAAAATCATAAGAAACTCACAATTGTATATCTTCATCGTTATCCCTCGGCATTTTTCAAACATATTCTCTTTTTTACACTCTTTCCTCACCTGAGTTGTGGATCATTTTCATGGCGATCATCTGATCACAAAACTTATCGGTAGAGATGAGATAGAGAATGACAAATCTGATCATAGAAAGAAAAGGCATTATAATATCAACATAGTTCAAATCATTTAACTCCAAAGATAGTTTGAGAGTGGCATTACCTACCTTGTAGTAGTCGACAGCCACGAAGTTGGCCCAGCGCTTGCCGGCGGCGGCGTAGCAGGTGTGCAGCATCCCGATGAGCTCCGCCGAGTTGTGCACGCACGCCACCTGCTTCAGTGGGATCGAGCTGAAGTAGTTCACCAGCACCAGCGACTTTCTCGTGTCGTCCATGGCAGCTGACTCCGCCCGGTTCCGGCACCTCCCATCCCTCATCCCCCCGTCTCCATCTGCACACCCGCACCAACCCCCCACCCCATATCCACAAAGACAACACATCAACACGCCCCTCCCATGGCGAGGTTTGCAGTGTGCGTGGGTGCGAGTGCGAGTGATCAGAGCTCTAAACGAGAGTGCTGGGGTTTCGCAACTCACACTGGTTCTCCACCATGTGGTTCCACTGGTAGGCGATCCCCTCGGTCCTCTCCTTGGAGGGGACGGAGGTGAACACCACGAGGCGCTGGTTGGCGGCGATCATGTCGCTGACGAGGGGCCAGTCCCGGCCGTCCCGGGGCATGCTCGACACCGGGAACCAGAACCTGAGCAGGCCCGACGCCTTGAGGACCCTGGTCAGCCCGTTGGGGGCGCGCACGTAGTCCTCCAGGATCAGGGTGATGATCTCCGATGGGTTCGCCGACAGAAACGCCTCTATCTCCCGGAATGTGTCGATGGCGGGTTCCTGCCATTAGAATTACCTTAAGACGACCAGTGTGAATATAGGGTACTGTTTCAATGTTTCGTTTCATGTCATATTTCTGTTAATTAGTAGATGGTCCCGAAGAACCGTGCAGAATATTAGTACTTGTCCTCCCCTTATCAGTTTATCATTATATTGCCCGGGCAAGTAGCAGTGTGCATGAAGCTTCTCTTTGTGAATATGCCCTATTGGAGTGGACGGATGCATGAAAAGGATTTCTTGGCATGTAAACGTGGATTCCCTGTTATTGGTGTCTAGTACTGTTGGTTTCTCATGTGTGTATGTGTGTGTGTTAGAGAGAAAGAGAGAGACTCACAAACGCGGTAATATCGTAGCATCTCCCGCCCCTGGAGTGGCACAACCACACATCACCTTCGAAGTCATAGGTGTCGAGCATCAGCGCCCGGACCCCGTTCTGAGGAGCAGAAGATTTTACAAAGATATGATATGATATAAATCAAGGTTAACGCATGTAACAAAAAATATGCATATATATGTATATATAGATGAAGTTGCGTTGTTGCATTCTGCAAATTTATGCTCCACACGTGCGTACGTTTAGTTGCTGGGTAACAGTGTCCTCCTGGTTTGTGAAGGTGACCCGAGGAACCCCGGTCCGGGACGGCTCGCCCTCGATCGCATAGGCGTTGTGGGTGGTCAGGTAGGCGTACTTGTTGAAAGGAAGCGAGTTGTTCTGCACCAATTTGGAAGGAATGCGGAAACAAGATCAAACTGATACGTGCGACAGGAACTCCAGTTTCGCTCTCTAATTAACAAATTAATGGGAAAAAGGGAAAAAAAAAGACATAGGGACAGCAATGTGTTGGAAAGAACACACCAGAATCCCATGCCTGTTTAGCTACTTATCCATCAGTCCATACAAGTTAATATGAGCAAAAGGGGAAGAAATAATTAAATTAAAGCAGCAGGATTAGAAGATCATAAGCCTTGATGCATGGAGGATAAAAAGGGGAAGAAATGGTTTCATATATATGCGGACATTGAGAGTGATGTCATTTGAAGGCGAGAGATTACCACCAACTTGAACTGGTTAGTGACGGTGGAACGGACGCAGCGCGAACCACAGAGGCCCTCGAAGCAGGAGAAGCAATAGAACCCGGTCTCGCAGTCATCGTCAGATGAGCACTCCTCTAGCAGCTGCTGCATTGATCACAACAGGTCGGTTTGTGAATGCTCTAATCAAAAACAGAAGAAAGCATGGGTGGCGATGGCTGGAGGGAGCTCACCTTGCACCCTCTCCTGCCGGAACAGGCAGACACACAGCTTCCAAGTACCCAACAGATGATGAAGATGATTGCCCTAGAGAGACCCATCCGGGGGGGGGGGGGGGGGCGCAGATGGAGGGTATGGGATGGGGAGCTCTCAGAAGGGCTTTAGATGGAAGAGCTCCCCTCACCTCATAGGGAGACTCCCAGGGCTCTCTTAAATAGAAGAATTATTGGTGAAGTGCTACAAGAGGCAGATCTTTGAAGGAGAAGCAAGACTAATTAAGAAGAAACAAATGCATGGGTAGATCCCCGCCGGGCGAGCCAAGATCACAAATTACCATGAGGCTCCAATACAGGAGATGGGCACACCCAGGAACTGTCGTGTCCTCTTCCTCTATCCCTTTATTCTCCCTCTGATCGCTCCCTCTCTCTCTCTCTCTCTCTCTCCTTTTTCCTCTATCAGTACTCTTCCGTGTTCTGGCATGCTTTCTCGTCCAATCTCGTCATGTGCTGGTGCTGCCTGTGGTCGTTTGGCCTTACGCGCAGGTACTCGAACCAATCATGGACTAATTGCTTACAGTGGAAGGAGGGAGGAGACAGCTAAGATTCTGCATGCATCCTTTGGCCATGTAAGCGTACTCAAATATATATCTCTGTGGTGGGGGAACCCGGCCATCGAGCTCCAGCGACAGGAACACTTTCAGACCGCGGGGACCGGGCGTACAGCGGGTGGCGTCGCTGGAAGCTGATGGTGGTGGCCGTGGGAGCTCCACGGAGACGTGCGGGCCATGTACAGATGCTGGTCGGGACGAAGCGCACGGACCCACGGCCGCTTCTTCACGCTCCCACCTCCACAGACGTTGCTTGATCGTATTTTTATTACACATATTCACCTATAATCTTATATTTTTAAGTGCATACTCCTACGTAACATGAAGTGTCAAAATACCCCTGACTAGATCCAGATGATTGCATCTACACACTTCGGTGCATCCTGCTGTCAACTTTGAAAGAATAATCTTAAGTACTACAGATGCTATGGAAACTGTCAATATATAGATGTAAAAATCTATAAGTACCTTTATGACTATACGATATCATTAAGACTGTACAGAACTTAAAGAGCATATTCGTCATTTCAACACTTAAACTACACTCAAATTATGTACAGCAATGGTATAAACAAATTATTTGAATACATTCACGGGTATTTTTGACAATTCATGTAAAACAGGGATATATATATATATATATTATAGGGATGTATATGTAAAAAGCCTCTTGCTAAATCCTTAAAAGGAGACCTAGGTAGCTCCCAGTTGCTAACCAATAACCATTGATTAATAGTATAATTAACAAGATATAAAGAGCGTTATATATATATATATATATATATATGTATATATATTATTGTTCTCCACTTAATTGATGGATGGTGAATGGTTTCTCTTGAGCGCATATATATTTGATGGGGAAGATATATCCCGAGGCTTAGCCCACACATTTGATTCGAGGTTAACTTGGAGACAGAGTCACTTTCCTCTCTATTTAATTAAGAAAGAGTTATAACTTGGAGCTTATATCATGAAATGAGAGGCAGAATTCGATATCTACATCGATCATCTTAATTATTGACCATCAAGTTAAGAGCATTAATTATATTCAATTTAATTAGTATATATATATATGACTCATTTTACAAATACATATTAATCCTATATATCTAGCTCCCGAACGAAGAACACGTGTACATGAAACCCTACATATGCCATGCATCCTTAACGACTACACATTGTCTAACAGAAGCTACATATATGCATTTGGAAGATGTGTGGAAGAGAGATTGCCTACGCCATGCATCCACGTGCATTTTTGTTTTTTTTTTTGTTTACTCAGATAAAGAACCAATTACAACAAAAGTTTATAGCGACACATATATATACATATACATATATGCCTCATCATGACCCGGAGGCAATGGAAGAACAGATGGATAGATGGACTGAAGGAGAAATCGTAGCTATCCGAAAGCCATCTGATTAATCGAAAGCTCAATCTCCAACCCATCCTTCAACTTCATCAACAATCATGTGATCATGCATATAATTAGGTTCATCTGATGGATTAAGTTTGAAGTATTTTTCGACCGACAATTGAGAAGGTAAAATCTCCAAACTAATTAATTAACTCTCTTCATCGGCGCTGTCTAACTTAGGGGTGGACACGGTTTGGTTTGGTTTGGTTTGAAGAGAATTTTTCTCAAACCAAACCGAACCGAATTAAGACGTCAACCCGAACCAAACCAAACTAAACTAGTTTGAAACCAAACCGAACCAAACCTTAATTCGGTTTGGTTCGGTTTGAACCATATTCATCTCCCATTTTATAAATTAGATTGGATTCAAACAACATTAGAGAAAGGTAGGGTAAAAGAATTTCTACCAAATAAAGTAAATATTAAAAAAATAACATATAAAGTTGTAACTTGTAAGAACAAGCTCCATAATATTTTCACATAAGAAATTAAGAAGTTCGGTTACAGTAAAATAAAAGGTGATTTGAAACCTATTTCATAAAGTCGGAAACCCCATTAGAATGGTGAGAATTAGACTTTTTATATTCGGATTTATAGTTACATATACATTTATATTAATTTGATAAAAATATTCTTAAATTCGGGTTATTCGGTTCGGTTTGATTTTGTTCGATTTCTTGAACTTCAAAACCAAACCAAACCAAATTTTTTAATACGGTTCGGTTTGAACCCAAACCAAAAATTTTTAAATTTCAACCCAAACCAAACCGAACCAAATCGTTCGGTTCGGTTTGGTTTTCGGGTTGAACCCGAATAATGCTCACCCCTAGTCTAGCTAGTTGGCCCATCGGTACATATATACGGTAATCCAAATCTGTTCACTTGTTAAGGGTGTCAATGCCCACGTTAATGTCCTTCCTACAATTTCTGTCAGGGAAACCATCACAAGTTTCTCCATCATGAAAGAGGAAACACTTCTCAAAGTGAAGAGAGAGAGAGAGAGATATGGGAGATTCGAAAAAAGAGAGAACCAAAATTGTAAGATCATAATCATACTACCTTGCCACAATTAGGATAAAAAATTAATAAGATCATATATTCATACTAATTATCTGTCATCCCTACATTAATTACAGTCAGATCGCTCTGGGCATCTAGACAACCCTTCACAAGAAGAGAGAGAGAGAGAGTGATGCGGGACGAGACCACGGACACGACAAGCTCGTGATTGCCCCTTAACGAGGGAAGCGTCGGATGTGCGCGGTTGAGAAACCGGTAATGAGTTAGGGTGATCGGCTCTCTTTTGTGCCCGAATCGGGTCACGGGACGGTCACGTACTCTCTCGTAGCAGCGGTAATGAACATATAAAGCGAGTTAGATATCCCTATACATGCTCTCTAGTAGCGGCATAAACAAATATATATGAAATAAGCAAATACCGAGAAGGGAGCGAAAACGATACCTCCACGCGCTCGGCGTGGGGACGACGGACCCGGCCGAAACTCGTACTCCCGGGATAATTAATACACCATATTACAGCAAATGAATTACTGCCCACTCCACGCAGGGAGGTAAAGGGCTACACAAACGGGCCCGGGAGGACCAAATTCGGGTTGACGGGCGGCTTCTCGCGTCTCTTCGGCAGCACCCGAACTAGTGACGGTGGGACCCACGTGCTGTCCGGAGGGACCGTGTGGGACCCGGTGTCACCACTGTGGTGGGGACACTTGTGGAAGTGTTCCCTGGGATGGCAGCATGCTGGTTCACCGGCCGGAGGCCGGGCGGCTCCGTTCGGCACCAGTCGGAATGACCAGCCACGGACCTGCCGGTTCTGTTTTTCGGCGCGCGCTCCGGCGAGAACGGACGCTGCGATCAGCCCCAACGTCGGAATGCGACGAAACTGGCGCCGTTGGAAAGATGCTTCGAAGGGCTTCAACCCAAGGTGATTAAAGAAAAATAATCAAGCATGTACTTCTGATTGGCGAATTTTGAAAGTTGCTGTTGTATAGTTCCTGAAATCTCAGGTCAGCAGAGAACTTTCCTGTGGATTGCCTTTGACCGTAAGGTACACGTCCGAATCAGGGGTTGTGTTCTTCAGAAAAATTGTGGGAAATCAAGTTACGAAATCAGGACTATTTTTGGATCTGGATTTGGAGGTGGTGGTGATTTGTTCTGATTTTGGAAGTGGAGGGTGATCGGATCTGGGATCTGACTGACAACACTGTAGCTGAGGAAGAACACGAATTTCTAAAAATAGATAAAAGGCCGATAAAAAATTAAGAAACTTTGTGGATGTAGGGGGTGATGGACAGAACTCCCAGTAAAATTGAGAGGATTTGAACAAATAAAAAAGATGGCCGGAGGTGGGAAACACAAGGCTACTGTCACTGTAGATAGAGACAAAATAGAACTAGGAATGAAAGATGCACGAAAATGGGAAAATACTAAACGATGGAATTTGGGCGTGAAAATTTAGGTGGAGCTTGGGATACAAGGGAAGAACACATCATAAAAATTACAGCTTGAGATCGTCACGTGGTGGAGAGCAGATATTCGGACAGGAAGCCTCTATCCAGGATGGACAGAACACTGAAGGCGGCTCTGTGGCGGCGTGATGGCCGACGGCGGCGGCGGTGGCACCGATGATCACGGGAGGTGGGGGGAAGGAGATATCACTCTAGAATGGGGGTTGGGGATTAAGAAACCAGGGGGAGAGAGAGGAGAGGTCGAAATTCTCCAAGAGAGGGATTCTTGCACAATGATTTTTTCACTTTCATTAATATTCAAATGGAAAATACAAGTATTTATATGCCTCCAATCTAATCCAATCTCCACCATTGGATCTAGGGATGGGGAATGAATGGCCTAGATTAAATGTGACCAACACACACAAAAAAAAATAAAATAACCCAAGTGGGAGACAAGTTTGACATGGTAGGTAGCCTACCTTAGACTTTTTACTCCCTTTGTCTACCCATGTGGCATTTGATATTCAACCCTTCTAGATGACCACCTAGGATGGTTGACCAGCCCCACATAGGTGACATGGACCAATGGGAAAGGGCTGAGGGCCCCCTTGCTGGTCCTACTGTATAATTGCATAAAAACTCACACAATCCATGGGAATGACTCCTTGGCTTATAAAACCTTACATTTGCATACATACTTTCTCAAGGATATAAACACAAACTAAAAGGACATAAATGTAATAAAAAAGGTACAGGCTCGGTGTCGATTCCCATCAACTCTCCCCGGGTGGGAGGAACTCGACCCCGTCGAGTAGGGGTATGGATGCTCGAGTACTCCGGCGGATCTATCACCGTGCCAAGTAGCGCGGGTATACTCCACTCCAAGTGACCGTCACCTGCTCATTCCATATATACTCGATATGCACAAGCTGCTATGGGCTAGAGGTGGACACTCCGGGTGGGGCACTCTCAAAAGGGAAGGGAGCAGCTCAAAGACTCACTAGGAATCACCGCTGAGTCCCTATAGGTAACTGATCCGGGTATGGATGTGGAACCGATCCCATACTCATTAAGTGAGTCCACTCGCCTCTTACTCATAAGAGAACGACAACGAGCTTGCACAAGACGAATGCAGACAAACAAATGACACACCAACCAAACAAACCACACAAATAAGAAACTGACTCATGCATGACTCTAGACACACCTATTGTTAGTCCGACCCGTACATAGGTGACGGCGGACCAGGACACCCGAATGTGTGCCATGCATGCATGTTATGTAACCGGAGATTGGTGGTATGGGGAACACCTAAACATCCAAGTATGACCCAGTCATGCATGGACGGCCCTTTAGATTTAGGAGACTTGAGTGGGCTAAGAAAGTGGGGTGTGGAAGAGCCGGGTGTAGGTGTATCGTGGACGGGCTTGGTGGGTATGGAGGACCCGACCCGTAGGAAAGGGGTATGAAGGTGGACTTCCCCGAAGAAGTGAAGGGAATATGAAGGGTCTAGGGATCCACTAGGGAAGGGGTCAAAGGGATCAAAGAAGGTATGACCCCTTATGGTGGGTTCCAACATGACATGGTCCCAATCGTGAAATTTTTGAAGGTGCGGGTGGTCACCTTCCTCCGTCATGGTAGATGGGACCGTGTATAGGAAGTATGACTCCTCCCTCGGAAGCAAAGTCATGAAGTCGGGCTCATCCGGTAGCGGGAGAAGTAGAAGAACCTCCGTGGTGACACAACCCACGGTGCACTCGGAGGTAATGGACCCGAAGGCCGGATGGGTGAAGCTACGACTCGTGGGTTGGTCGAAACCTCAGGCCAACATATGTGTCAACTGCCATTGCCAACCTAAACCAAGGATAAGGTCACCCAATGTGTCAACATGGTGACGAGATCGGAACGTAGTATGGTAGGAGTTGGCGGGCACTAAAGGAAGGGTAGGGTCCATAGACGGGTAAGGGAGTGGGACCAAGTCATCCTTGAGCCAACTAAGAAGCGGCTAGGCTATGTATAATGTACCCGTTAGAAATACGGGTGGCTCGGGATGAGGTGACTCCAAGCGCGAATCCGAAGGTGGAGTGGGCCGCTGGGGCTGGGTGGCTGGACATACGGGGTCCCTAAGGGTGATCTTACCGGGTAGGTAAGGTGGGCATAAGGTGCAAGTCCTCTTGTCCCAGTCAAGATTGGCCCTTCTCTCTCCTAACCACTTTTGCCCTAAAATGATGCATGAACTGTTGTGCCCCTGTGATTTTGATGATGGTTTTGATGATTGGTTGTTGATGTGAGTTAATCAAATGTTCAGTCATCTTGCTGCTCAGTTTAGATGAACATATTTGATGTTCATTCTTACTACATGTTAAACTGATGCATAAAGCATTCATTGCTGTGGTTTTGATGATTGATTTGGTTTTGATGATTGGTGTTTGTTGTTAATCACTGTGAGTCATTTTGTTGTGTAAGTCATTGCATTTGAAGTTTAGACTGTTATCTGCTGCATAAAGTATTCATATGCATTTACAGAGTCTATACACTGATTGGCAGTATGTCTGTACATTGAGCGTCTCTTAGAAGTCCATACAGTGCATTGCATTGGCTAAGTGTATACACTGTCAGTCTCATTTAGCGTCTGAAGATAAAGTCTGTACAGCGCATCACTCAAGTTGGAAGTCTATACATTGGCGTTGGTCATCCAAGTCTGTACATCACTTGGCGCTCACAAAGTCTGCACATCCTGTTCAGTGAAGTGTGTACATTGCATAGCATGTTGCGTCAATGCACTTCATTGGAAGTATGTACAGCGTCAACGCGTGAAGTCTGTACAGCCGTGTCATATGCTCCTAAGTCTATGCATTACTGTTCATGTATCAGTCTTCATCAAGTCTGTACATTGACACGCCAACATCTTTGAAGTCTGTACATTGCTTCAGGAGCTTCAAGTCTACACATCGCTTCGCTTCATGAAGTCTGTACATCCACAGTTAAACTTGAAGTCTGCACACTAGTCTTCACTATCAAGTCTGCACATTGGTCTTCGTTTTCAATGTCCATACATTGGACTGTTCATCAAAGTCTGTACATCAGACTGCTATAGTAAGTCTGTACAGTGAGTGAATCATTGGTGAAGTCTGTACACTCAACTTAACTTCAAGTCTAGACATTGCACTGTAGCATCCATTGTCTTCGTGTTGTTTTTGTTTGATTATCTTCGTGTTGTTTACTGTAGCAGCTCGATTTGTTCTGATGAACTTTGAGTCGTTTCCCAGTGAACCCCGTGTCGCTTCACCTCGTGCTGTTCTCATCGTCTTAGTGTTGTTTTCACTTCGTGTCATTTAATCTTCGTGTCAACTTCTGTTTTCGTCTTCGTATTGTTTTCAACTCGTGACGGTCTCTGTCATCTGTCTCCATGTCATACTTACTTCGTGTCGGTTACTGTTGTTTCTGTGTCTTCGTGTCATTTTTGTTCCACTGCGTGCAGAACATTGCAGCACCTCGTGTTACTTTCTGTGCCACCTCGTGTCGTTTCTGTGTGAACCTCGTGTCGCTTCTCTCTGTTTTCTAGTTGCATCTCGTGTCATCTTTTATGTCTGCTTGTTTAACTTCGTGTCACTTACTGTTGTTCCTCGAGTCTTTTTGTTTTAGTGACACTGCTTCATCACGTGTCGTGATAGCCGTGTCACTCTTCTGACTTCGTGTTGGTTTTCCGCTTTAGACTTCGTGCCTTTCTCGCCTTGACCACACTTCGTGTTGCTTTACGTAGACGTCGTGTCTTGCTTGTTTGCAACCACTTCGTGTCGGTTTCTGTTGCCAGTCCATGTTGTTCTCATGCCGTTCTCTTTGCTGTTTATTACGTCGTGTCGTTTTCTTTACTTCGTGCTGTAGTCATCGTATGTATCTCGTGTCGTTCTTCTTATTACCTCGTGTTGTTTTCATCTTCTTCGTATCGTTCTATTTGTAGTGTTATCTCTGTTACAGTGTGTATCTCGTGTCGTTCTCAGTGCATCTAGAATTGCTACTACATACTTCGTGCAGATTTAGTTATTGTGGCCCTCAGTTTTAATGGCTTTCATCTCCTTACAGGTCCGAGGAAGAAATATTCCCCAGTGACTGGTAGCACGTGATCCGAGGCTGGAATGAAGCCTGCTGAGAGACTGCCACGTGGTCCGAATACTTAGGGCTGGAAATGTGGAGGTCACACGTCGGGGCTGATGCTGCTGTTGCTGCTATATATATGAGCCTTCTTCCACAGAAGAAGGGTGATCGAGTTGGCAAGAAGAAAAGCTCATACAGAGAGCCCCGATCCAGAAAAAGGAAGAGAAGAAAGAGAAGAAGAGAGCAGAGAAGAGAGTGAGAGCAGAAGAAGAAAAAGAGAGAGAGATATTGCTCGTGTGAAAAGAGAAGAAAGAGTGAAGAAGAAGAAGAGCAGAAGGAGAAGAAGAGAAAGAGAGAGATAGAAGTGTGAGCCGAAGAGAATAGGGGAGCAGAGATCGAGAGAGTGAAAGAGAAGAAGAAGGAGAGAAGTGAAGAGGAAGAAAAACTTACCTGAAGATCTGTCTACTGGACCGTGGATCAAATCTAGGCCAGCCAGCTCCTGCGAGAGCCACATTTGGTTTTATCTTTTCAGCTTTCTGTTGCTGGTTTCATTTTTCTTTTGATCTATTTACTTGCTGTTTTTCCGATACTCTGTAGAGAGGTCGGGTTTCCTCCTGTTTGTTCAGGAGAAGGGAGATTGATATCTCCGGTTGCAAATAGCTGGGTGCTACTTGTGGGTTCCCTCCGGTTTGGAGGAAGGGAGATCTGATCTCCGGTTCTGGGCTTGTGGATTGCAAGTCCAGGGGTCCCTCCTGGTCTGGAGGAAGAGAGGTCTTCGACCTCTGGTTTGCTGGTGACTGGAAGTCACCGGTTGGTTCCCTCCAGTTTTGAAGGAAGGGAGGATTGGTCCTCCGGTTCTAGTCTTGTGGGTTGCAAGACTAGGTGTACCCTCCGGTCTGGAGGAAGAGAGACTTGCGTCTCTGGTTTGCTAGTGACTGGTGCCACTAGTGGTTCCCTCCGGTTGGGAGGAAGAGGGGAGGTTGTTCCCCTGGTCAAACTGTGTGGCAGCACCTGTTGCAGACTGAGTCTGCGGTTTCTAGCGTGAGCTAGTGGAAGCCACACTCGGGTTGAGTGTGGGATGGATGTAGGTCTGCTGGACCGAACCACCTAAAAATCTATTGTGCAGTGGTGTGATTGTCTTTTTGTGCTTCCGCTAGGTGATTGTATAGGGGCGCTCCTTGTGTTTGCCTTCTGGTTGAGCAGAAGAGTTAATTAGCTTTCAGATTGACTAAATCTGTCTGGTTAGCCCCCTAGTGACCTCACTCTATGTTTGGTTGTTTCACTACTGCCATTCTGCCTTCAAGTATATTTGGTTTGCGAACGAGTATTTTTAGTAAGCGAAATTCTAACTGGGCGAAAAGGTTTTTAAGAGGAAATACTCATTCACCCCCCCTCTGAATACTTGCACCGATCCTAACAGTTGGTATCAGAGCAGGTTCTGCATACAAGGTCCAGCGACCTGCAGATTCGATCTTGCAGTTTTCGGTGCTAATTCATTTTTAGTGCATCAATATTCTTGTTGCGTTAATCTGTGTGTTCTCATGGCCCATCCACCGATCTTCAATGGTACGCATTTTGATGCATGGTTCGCTGGTTTGAAGAATTATGTTAAATCTGTGAATCCAGACCTGTGGAAAGTAATTTCACATGGTCCTCATGAACTACCCAGAAAAAAGTCCAAATGGACTGACAGTCACAAATCCATGCATGAAGAAAATCAGATAGCAATAAATCTAATGAAGGCAGCTACTGATAGAACTTTTCATTCATGTTTCTTTGACTGCAGTTCTGTTAAAGATATTCTGGATACACTGAAGCGAACTCAGGAGATAGATGTGGACAGCTGCATGATGGCCAACAGAAGAAATCAAAGTGACAGCGATCAAGGCAGCAATCAAACTGAAGAAGATGATGATGATGAGGTAAATCTCTTCGAGAATTTCTCTCTAGAAGATTGGGAGAATGCATATGCTGAATTATTTGAATCTCATGAACTGTTAAGAAAACAGTATAAAAAGTTGAAGAAGAGTACTCGGGTAGATAGTTCTAGCTCTCCATGTAAAAATTGTTCAAGTACGAAGCAATCTCACGATGCATGTCTGTCTGATAATCATATGTATAAAAACCAGAATGCAGAACTGAAGAAGGAACTTGAATGTGTTTACTCTGAACTGAATAATCTAAAATCTGAAGATGACTCTCTCAGAAAGTTCTCTAAAGAAAATGAAGAACAATTAGAGAAACTTAAACGAGAGAATGATTTGCTGATTGAAAATTTTAATGCCATAAAATCTGTAAACATAGATTTACAGAGAGATTTTGAAAAACAACATAAGGAAATGAGGGAGTTTGAAGCTAGGAGAGAAAGCATGGTTAACTCAAAAGATCAGCTTCTAATAAATGAGTTAATTCAAAATGATAAGCTTAAAGAAGAAGTTGAAAAATTAAAACTGTTAAACAGTGCCATGTCTGAAAGACTTCTCACATTAGAAAAAGGAAAAGCTATCTGTACAAACGAGACTGAAGAGGTAGATGAGCTGAGAAAGGAAATTGAAGAATACAAAACAGCTAACAAGGTTTTGAATGAAGCTGTCAATTGTAGTGAACAAGAGATAGCTAGTTATGAAATACACATTGCATCTCTTGAAAATGAAATTCAGGATTTGAAAGTTTCCTTGTCTAAATTTGTTGATGGGCAGAAAAACCTAGACAAGCTGCTAGGTGTAAAAGTCAATGTCAAATAGGAAGGTTTGGGCTACAATAATCTAAATAAGAAGGATTTGCAGAACAAAGTAATGACATCCTTTGTAAATACTTCAAATGTAGCCACTACATCAAAAGACAAACAGCTCATTGTTCAGAAAATACTGGGAACAAAGATTAACTTTAACAAGGAAGGACTGGGTTACAGTCCAGTCATGAGGAAGGTTGATGGAGCCAACCTGAAAACTGTCTTTGTCAAATCTTCTGAACAGGAAAAGCCTTCTATCTCATCTCCACCTCAGTACAAGGCTAAGAAAACAGAAAAACAAAATAAAAATCATAAAACATCAAAAATTCAAAGGAACAATCTGCATGCTAAAAACTCATCAGATAAATGCCATGTTTTAAAGAAATCAAATGGCTCATGTCATTATTGTGGTAAGTATGGACATCTTATGAGTAACTGTTTTGTGATGGAAAAAGATGACAACAAGCATGCTAGAAAATCTGTGTCTGGTCAGAAAAAGAATGTCACATGTTCTAATTATGATAAAGTAGGACACACTACTGCTCATTGTTGGTTTGCAAGTAGTAAGGAAAAATCATGTTCATATCATACAGAACACCTTGCAAATCAGCATGTCTTTAACAAGAACCAGCACATTATATGTTTTAATTGCAACAAAATTGGTCACAAGGCCTCTGAATGCTGGTCAGGTTCTTTTAAAAGAAATTCTACTTCATGCTTTGAATGTGGAAAGCATGGCCACAGGGCCATTGATTGTTGGCATGCTCAGGGTAGAAAATTCAATTCTAAAATTGTTAAATTTCCTGCCATTAATAGAAAGTCTTCTGCATGCTATCACTGTGGGAAGTATGGCCACACAGTCAAGGACTGTTGGCATGCCCAAGGGGGATATGGCAATAATGAACTCAATTTTAAAAAGAATGCCTTTTATTGCTCTCACTGTAGAAAGCATGGCCATACAGTCAAGGACTGTTGGCATATTCAGGGTAGAAGTGTGAATCTCAAACATGCTAAATTCCCTGTAAGACAATTTGCAAAACCTTCATGTTATACTTGTGGGAAGACAGGTCACAGGGCTGAAACCTGTTGGCTGGTAGGATATCAAAACCAAACCGGTTTTGGTAAACAGAATTTTTATTCTGTTAACAGAAAATCTCATGTGTATGCACATAAAAGTCATGCTAACAAGAATGTGCATACATTAGATCTGAAAACTGCTGCTCCTTGCTATCAAGTTAAAAATCTGTTGAGAAAACCTGCTAGAAGTAATAATGTTTTGTCAGGACCCAAGACTTCTTGGGTACCTGTTTGTGCAAAATAACATTGCTATGTAGGTGTGCCTTGGGACTGAAAAAAAAAGGGGGGGGGTAATGATCCAAGGCACCCAAGAAGAAAATCCCATACTGAACTTTTCAGGTAAATTTCCTGCTCTTCTTGTTTTTAGTCTTAATGCATAGCAAGTTAAATCTGTTTTCGCATTTGCATTCATCATTCGCCATGTGCATTATTTTCTGATCATGCACTCTGAAATTTCTAAAAAATCTGAACTGAATATGAATGCTGTTTGAAAACTGTCTGTTGCATAATTCATTGAAAATCTGAATGTGCATGAATCATTTGATCTCATATGTTCAGTTTTCAGTGCAAACATTGCATGTTTTCAGGGGGAGTAAGTTGCATATCCTAGCATAGCATTCAATGTTGAGTGCTTGCATGTCCCTACATACATATAGTGCATTCCATCTCCCTATATTGGAAATGCCAAAAAGAGAGTTTGAATGCATATTGTGAGGGGGAGTCATTGCAATTGCATAAAGGTTGTCAAATGCATACATGGGTCAGAACTCATTGTATATCCTCTCTTACTGATTTTGTTGACAAGCCTTGATCATAATTTGAAAACACTAAGCTTCAAAATCTCTCCTATCAATTGGTAACAATTGGTATCGCTTGGCTTCAGAATTCTATCAGTCTTTCATGAAGATTTCAATGGGCTATCTCGATCATAAATCTGAAAATTTTGAACTAGAAATCTGCTATTATACATTTTTATGAATGACTAAAATAACTCATGTGGTTTAAGTTTAATGTATTCAATGAGTTTGACTTTAAAATCTCTTAAAAAATATCTGAAGCATGTTTAATAAATCTTAACCATCTGTTTCATGCTGTATCTTGAAAACTTCTGAAATCTGCATTATTGAATTCATGGCTTCAATTGGTTAAGTACATGAAATTATTATTGACTTGAAGCAAAGGAATTTGTCTGTTTTGTCTAAAGGGTAATTGTTGTCAGAGCAATGACTTTGATCACTGAGAAACCATGTCCAAAGGACTATGTCATGAGGTGTCTTAGTCAACTCTGCAGAATAAATTTTATTGAAAATTCAGGCAGAGCAATGACATGCACACTGAGAAATACAACTCACTCATCAAGAAATGATTTGGAGTGCATCATGATGTGTAAATATTATCTCTGTTCATATATAGCATGATAGTTAGTCACACTAAGTGCTTAGGGATATTGGCCTCTAATCAAGGTATATCCTCTAGCTACAAGGTGTGAACTGAACTAGAGTGCTCGTAAAATTGTAGCAAGAAAATTATTCAAAAGGTTGAAATATCTGAATATTGATGCTAAAATCAAATTGCTACAACCCTAGACAAAATAATATGACTTCATAATTGCTTGATTTCAATACTAGTGCATGTAATTCTGAAAGAAGTCAATAGATTTGATTGTGTAAGACAAAGGGAGGATAATCAAGATAAATATGAGGGCTTGGTTCATGTTTATTAAAACATGGCTTTAGATATCAATACAGAATTTTATTGATAAACTCTGCATACATCATGTTTAAACCATGCTGTTCAAATAAATGTCATTCATAAGCCCTTATGATAGAAGACTTTGAAAACTTATGCTTTAGATTTATGAGATTGATATCTCTTTGAAAATCTGACTAAATTTCTTGTGTTTGGAGCATCCTTGAAAAATCTGTCTGGCTGATTTTCTTCTGCTCATGTTATTGATTCACTGAACTGAACTTCTCCTTGTTTGCCCCTGTGGTCTCCTTCTCATTCATCTCATAAGATTCCACTTATTGAGGGGGAGATTCTATGTCTTACATCAATTTTATATCAATTTGCATCAATTTCATATCAGGGGGAGCATTCCTTGTCACACTGAATCATGTTCATATCATTTGTGACCTTGCACTCATATACTCAGGGGAAAGTATTGCATTTCTTGCTGCATCTGCATCTACCATGGTTTATCTAGATTATACCAAAGGGGGAGATTGTTTGCCAAAAAGGCAGTATCATGTTCTTGCAAGGGGGAGGAATTGACTGAACTGTTACACCTACTTTAATTTCTCAAATTATTTTCTTTTTGATGAAGTCAAAGGGGGAGAATAATTTGAGTTTTCAGCAGATTGCCTCACATCATCAGAATGACTCAATATATTGAAAGTGTTGCCATCATCAAAAAGGGGGAGATTGTTGTGCCCCTGTGGTTTTGATGATGCTTTTGATGATTGGTTGTTGATGTGAGTTAATCAAATGTTCAGTCATCTTGCTGCTCAGTTTAGATGAACATATTTGATGTTCATTCTTACTACATGTTAAACTGATGCATAAAGCATTCATTGCTGTGGTTTTGATGATTAATTTGGTTTTGATGATTGGTGTTTGTTGTTAATCACTGTGAGTCATTTTGTTGTGTAAGTCATTGCATTTGAAGTTCAGACTGTTATCTGCTGCATAAAGCATTCATATGCATTTACAGAGTCTATACACTGATTGGCAGTATGTCTGTACATTGAGCGTCTTTTAGAAGTCCATACAGTGCATTGCATTGGCTAAGTGTATACACTGTCAGTCTCATTTAGCGTCTGAAGACAAAATCTGTACAGCGCATCACTCAAGTTGGAAGTCTATACATTGGCGTTGGTCATCCAAGTCTGTACATCACTTGGCGCTCACAAAGTCTGCACATCCTGTTCAGTGAAGTGTGTACATTGCATAGCATGTTACGTCAACGCACTTCATTGGAAGTATGTACAGCGTCAACGCGTGAAGTCTGTACAGCCGTGTCATATGCTCCTAAGTCTATGCATTACTGTTCATGTATCAGTCTTCATCAAGTCTGTACATTGACACGCCAACATCTTTGAAGTCTGTACATTGCTTCAGGAGCTTCAAGTCTACACATCGCTTCGCTTCATGAAGTCTGTACATCCACAGTTAAACTTGAAGTCTGCACACTAGTCTTCACTGTCAAGTCTGCACATTGGTCTTCGTTTTCAATGTCCATACATTGGACTGTTCATCAAAGTCTGTACATCAGACTGTGATAGTAAGTCTGTACAGTGAGTGAATCATTGGTGAAGTCTGTACACTCAACTTAACTTCAAGTCTAGACATTGCACTGTAGCATCCATTGTCTTCGTGTTATTTTTGTTTGATTGTCTTCGTGTTGTTTACTGTAGCAGCTCGATTTGTTCTGATGAACTTCGAGTCGTTTCCCAGTGAACCCCGTGTCGCTTCACCTCGTGCTGTTCTCATCGTCTTAGTGTTGTTTTCACTTCGTGTCGTTTTCACTTCGTGTCAACTTCTGTTTTCGTCTTCGTGTTGTTTTCAACTCGTGACGGTCTCTGTCATCTGTCTCCATGTCGTACTTACTTCGTGTCGGTTACTGTTGTTTCTGTGTCTTCGTGTCGTTTTTATTCCACTGCGTGCAGAACATTGCAGCACCTCGTGTTGCTTTCTGTGCCACCTCGTGTCGTTTCTGTGTGAACCTTGTGTCGCTTCTCTCTGTTTTCTAGTTGCATCTCGTGTCATCTTTTATGTCTGCTTGTTTAACTTCGTGTCACTTACTGTTGTTCCTCGAGTCTTTTTATTTTAGTGACACTGCTTCATCACGTGTCGTGATAGCCGTGTCACTCTTCTGACTTCGTGTTGGTTTTCCGCTTTAGACTTCGTGCCTTTCTCGCCTTGACCACACTTCGTGTTGCTTTACGTAGACGTCGTGTCTTGCTTGTTTGCAACCACTTCGTGTCGGTTTCTGTTGCCAGTCCATGTTGTTCTCGTGCCGTTCTCTTTGCTGTTTATTACGTCGTGTCGTTTTCTTTACTTCGTGCTGTAGTCATCGTATGTATCTCGTGTCGTTCTTCTTATTACCTCGTGTTGTTTTCATCTTCTTCGTATCGTTCTATTTGTAGTGTTATCTCTGTTACAGTGTGTATCTCGTGTCGTTCTCAGTGCATCTAGAATTGCTACTACATACTTCGTGCAGATTTAGTTATTGTGGCCCTCAATTTTAATGGTTTTCATCTCCTTGCAGGTCCGAGGAAGAAATATTCCCCAGTGACTGGCAGCACGTGATCCGAGGCTGGAATGAAGCCTGCTGAGAGACTGCCACGTGGTCCGAATACTTAGGGCTGGAAATGTGGAGGTCACACGTCGGGGCTGATGCTGCTGTTGCTGCTATATATATGAGCCTTCTTCCACAGAAGAAGGGTGATCGAGTTGGCAAGAAGAAAAGCTCATACAGAGAGCCCCGATCCAGAAAAAGGAAGAGAAGAAAGAAAAGAAGAGAGCAGAGAAGAGAGTGAGAGTGAGAGCAGAAGAAGAAAAAGAGAGAGAGATATTGCTCGTGTGAAAAGAGAAGAAAGAGTGAAGAAGAAGAAGAGCAGAAAGAGAAGAAGAGAAAGAGAGAGATAGAAGTGTGAGCCGAAGAGAATAGGGGAGCAGAGATCGAGAGAGTGAAAGAGAAGAAGAAGGAGAGAAGTGAAGAGGAAGAAAAACTTACCTGAAGATCTGTCTACTGGACCGTGGATCAAATCCCGGCCAGCCAGCTCCTGCGAGAGCCACATTTGGTTTTATCTTTTCAGCTTTCTGTTGCTAGTTTCGTTTTTCTTTTGATCTATTTACTTGCTTTTTTTCCGATACTCTGTAGAGAGGTCGGGTTTCCTCCTGTTTGTTCAGGAGAAGGGAGATTGATATCTCCGGTTGCAAATAGATGGGTGCTACTTGTGGGTTCCCTCCGGTTTGGAGGAAGGGAGATCTGATCTCCGGTTCTGGGCTTGTGGATTGCAAGTCCAGGGGTCCCTCCTGGTCTGGAGGAAGAGAGGTCTTCGACCTCTGATTTGCTGGTGACTGGAAGTCACCGGTTGGTTCCCTCCAGTTTTGGAGGAAGGGAGGATTGGTCCTCCGGTTCTAGTCTTGTGGGTTGCAAGACTAGGTGTACCCTCCGGTCTGGAGGAAGAGAGACTTGCGTCTCTGGTTTGCTAGTGACTGGTGTCACTAGTGGTTCCCTCCGGTTGGGAGGAAGAGGGGAGGTTGTTCCCCTGGTCAAGCTGTGTGGCAGCACCTGTTGCAGACTGAGTCTGCGGTTTCTAGCGTGAGCTAGTGGAAGCCACACTCGGGTTGAGTGTGGGGTGGATGTAGGTCTGCTGGACCGAACCACCTAAAAATCTATTGTGCAGTGGTGTGATTGTCTTTTTGTGCTTCCGCTAGGTGATTGTATAGGGGCGCTCCTTGTGTTTGCCTTCTGGTTGAGCAGAAGAGTTAATTAGCTTTCAGATTGACTAAATCTGTCTGGTTAGCCCCCTAGTGACCTCACTCTGTGTTTGGTTGTTTCACTACTGCCATTCTGCCTTCAAGTATATTTGGTTTGCGAACGAGCATTTTTAGTAAGCGAAATTCTAACTGGGCGAAAAGGTTTTTAAGAGGAAATATTCATTCACCCCCCCTCTGAATACTTGCACCGATCCTAACATGAACCAACAAGTGTGCCGATCCTGCACCATGCACCATCGGTGTAGAGAACTGATCCGATCCTCTTATAGAACTCAACAAAAGTAAAATCACCATCGTGGACAATCTCGCCTGTCTTGGAGAGAGACTCCACGATGTCAAGAGAAACCCAATTACCCGACTCCCTATCGGTGAAATGGAGTTCCATTATGGACCCGTTGGGTAGAGCGACTTTCATAGTGAGAGGGGTAAAACCAAGGGCTCGATCCATGAGGACATTGACTTTGGCCACAAAGGTTGACCACTCGGACGTATGGTCTTGGGGAACGGCCATGGGTAGCGGACATGGACATGCATACACACGGTGACAAGACACTAGACCGACTATGCAAGTTTGGAATGCATGCACACTAAGGACCCTAGACGTAAACCAAGACTCGGTACATGGCGGAGATAAGCGATCCGAAGACCACTCGCGCAAGTGTGTGGCCTTCCCGATAGGCGTAGCCTAGCGTTCGGACAACACCTTTTGATATACCAAGTAAAGGGATGCGATGCAAAAAGATACTTTTTTTTGTTTTGAAACAATGATGACCCTAAACACGGCTAGACGTAAATGACTAATGACTAGACGTAAATGATACTTTTTTTTTCTTTTTGACACCCTAGACTCAACCTCGCTCTGATACCAAATTGATGCGGGACGAGACCACGGACACGACAAGCTCGTGATTACCCCTTAACGAGGGAAGCGTCGGATGTGCGCGGTTGAGAAACCGGCAATGAGCTAGGGTGATCGGCTCTCTTTTGTGCCCGGATCGGGCCACGGGACGGTCACGTACTCTCTCGTAGCAGCGGTAATGAACATATAAAGCGAGCTAGATATCCCTACATATGCTCTCTATCAGCGACATAAACAAATATATATGAAGTAAGCAAATGCCGATAAGGGAGTGAAAACGATACCTCCACGCGCTCGGCGTGGGGACGACGGACCCGGTCGAAACTCGTACTCCCGGGATAATTAATACACCATATTACAACAAATGAATTACTGCCCACTCCACGTAGGGAGGTAAAGGGCTACACAAACGGGCCCGGGAGGACCGAATTCGGGTTGACGGGCGGCTTCTCGCGTCTCTTCGGCAGCACCCGAACTAGTGACGGTGGGACCCACGTGCTGTCCGGAGGGACCGTGCGGGACCCGGTGTCACCACTGTGGTGGGGACACTTGTGGAAGTATTCCCTGGGCTGGCGGCACGCTGGTTCGCCGGCCGGAGGCCGGGTGGCTCCGTTCGGCACCGGTCGGAATGACCGGCCACGGACCTGCCGGTTCTATTTTCCGGCGAGCGCTCCGGCGAGAACGGACGCTGCGATCAGCCCCGACGTCGGAATGCGACGAAACTGGCGCCGTTGGAAAGATGCTTCGAAGGGCTTCAACCCAAGGTGATTACAGAAAAATAATCAAGCATGTACTTCTGATTGGTGAATTTTGAAGGTTGCTGTTGTACAGTTCCTGAAATCTCAGGTCAACAGAGAACTTTTCTGTGGATTGGCTTTGACCGCAAGATAAACATCCGAATCTGGGGTTGTGTTCTTCAGAAACATTGTGGGAAATCCAGTTACAAAACCAGGACTATTTTTGGATCTGGATTTGGAGATGGTGGTAATTTTTTCTGATTTTGGAAGTGGAGGGTGGTCGGATCTGGGATCTGACTAACAACACTGTAGCGGAGGAAGAACACGAATTTCTAAAAATAGATAAAAGGCTGATAAAAAATTAAGATAATTTGTAGATGTAGGGGGTGATGGACAGAACTCCCAGTAAAAATGGGAGAGTTTGGACAAATCAAAAAGATGGCCGGAGGTGGGAAACACAGGGCTACTGTCACTGTAGACAGAGACAAAACAGAATTAGGAATGAAAGATGCACGAAAATGGGAAAATACTAAACGATGGAATTTGGGCGTGAAAATTTAGGTGGAGCTTGGGATACAAGGGAAGAACACACCATAAAAATTCCAGCTTGATATCGTCACGTGGTGGAGAGCAGATATTCGGACAGGAAGCCTCTATCCAGGATGGACAGAACACCGAAGGCGGCTCCGCGGCGGCGTGATGGCGGCACGAACGGCTGCGGCGGCGGCACCGATGATCACCGGAGGTGGGGGGAAGGAGATATCACTCTAGAATGGGGGGTTGGGGATGAAGAAACCAGAGGGAGAGAGAGGAGAGGTCAAAATTCTCCAAGAGAGGGGTTCTTGCACAATGATTTTTTCAATTTCATTAATATTCAAATGGAAAATATAAGTATTTATATGCCTCCAATCTAATCCAATCTCCACCATTGGACCTAGGGATGGGGAATGAATGGCCTAGATTAAATGTGACCAACACACACACACAAAATAAAATAACCCAAGTGGGAGACAAGCTTGACATGCCTTAGACTTTTTACTCCCTTTGTCTACCCATGTGGCATTTGACATTCAACCCTTCTAGATGACCACCTAGGATGGTTGACCAGCCTCACATAGGTGACATAGACCAATGGGAAAGGGCTGAGGGCCCCCTTGCTGGTCCTACTGTATAATTGCATAAAAACCCACACAATCCATGGGAATGACTCCTTGGCTTATAAAACCTTACATTTGCGTACATACTTTCCCAAGGATATAAACACAAACTAAAAGGACATAAATGTAATAAAAAAGGTACAGGCTCGGTGTCGATTACCATCAGAGAGAGAGAGAGAGAGAGAGAGAGAGAGAGAGAGAACAATAATAATCACACTACTTTTCAATAATTCGGATAAAAAAAATTAATAAAGTCATAGTCATACTAATTATCTGTCATCCCTACTGTCTCCGTGTGTATATTTTTTAGCAGAAAAGGTTTGATATATATAGTAGAATCTGCTGATTTGATCTCTTAGTATTTGATTTTTTTTCAATTATCGAACTAGAGAAAAATAGCCTTTCTATGTGTTACATCATCCATGTGGACAATAAGACAGAAGATATATATACGTATATATTTATATATATAAACAAAATCTCCTTTTAAGTACAAATTAAACATATTGTTCAGATGGCTTGATATTTATCCATATTGTGCTCCAATTGTCACATGATTTTCCAAGCTTTCGGTCCCAAATTTAAGCTAAAAGGAGTATGCTACAGACATCCGGCCACTGCCAGAGGTTAATGGTGAATCTCGAATTAATCTCCTATATATAAGCGTGTTAGCGCGCCAGCCTGTTATTTTACTTTTTATTTATTTATTTTTTTTTTGGGGGGGGGGGGTGGGGTCAAGTGAATGAGATATAAGAGAGCGGATTGGGGAGGGGACCGGGGAGTAGAGGGGGGAGAGGAAAACTAAACTATGGGCCGCCTTTAGATGAGCCTCCTAGCACAACCAGGGTTTGCCGACCCGTCCGACCCGGCTGACCCGGTCTCTGCGTGGGACGGGTCAGGTCGGGAGGGTCGCACAGTGACCCGGTCCGCCCCGTTGGCTCTCCCACCTCCGACGCCCCCCGCCCCCTCCTGCTGCGGCCCTCCGGCGTCTCTCCCACCTCCGCCCCCCCCCCCCCCCCCCCCCGCCCCCCTCCTGCTGCGCCCCCCACCGCCCCCCTCCTGATGCCGCCCTCCGGCGCCCCCCGCCCCCTCCTGCTGCGGCCCTCCGGCGTCTCTCCCACCTCCGGCGCCCCCCCCGCCCCCAACCTGCTGCCGCCCCCCACCGCCCCCCTCCTGCTGCCGCCCTCCGGCGCCCCCCCGCCCCCTCCTGCTGCGGCCCCCCACCGACCCCCTCTCCCACCTCCGACGGCCACCACCGCCCCCCCACCTCTCCCACCTCCCCCTCCTGCTGCGGCCCCCCTCTCCCACCTCCGGCGGCCAGCACCGCCCCCCCACCTCTCCCCCTCCCCCACCGCCCCCCAACCTCCGGCGGCCCCCCACCACCCCCCTCTCCCACCTCCGGCGCCCCCCTCCCCCTCCTGCCGGCCCGTCGACCCGCCCCGACCCGCTCGTACCGAGCCGGGTCCCACCTCGCACCGCACCGGTACGTGGCGAGACGCACGGGACAGAGCGGTTCGGTGCGTCCCGTCCACGACCCACGGCTCGTGCGACCCGGCGCCCGCCTGGGTCGGGTCGGGTCGTGCGGGTCGGTGCGGGTCGGGGCGGGACGGCAAACCCTGAGCACAACAAGAAAAGGCGTGAATAGCATCCCAAGTCTGTTCCCAAGAGATTTTGCGATAAATTTCAGATAAATCTAGGACAGATAACAGCGCTCTGATATTTCTTGTGGCAAATTTTCGACAGAAATTTTTTATCTCAAATCCGTCTTAAATTTGCGATGGAATTATTTCTATCTAAAATCCGTCCCTAATCTATAAAGTATTTCATCAACAACGGAAATAAAAAACCGTCAAAAAATCCGTCGAAAGAGTTTGCACTGAAAATCCTAATCCGTCAGAGATTCCGTTGCAAAATGGCTAATTTTTTATAAAGAATGATATTTTACGATGGAACTAAGAAACTGTCGAAAAATACATCCCTATAATCTGCCACGGAATTAAAAAAAATATCACAGATTTCGTCACAAAATGGTGAATTATTTTTATAAAAAAATAAAAATCATTATTCTACGACGGAAGTTAAAATCCATCATAAAATCCGTCCCTAGAATCTACGATGGAATTAAAAAACCGTCATAAATTCCATCTGAAATTTTCAATATTTGTAAAAAATATTTAAAAAATCAAAACATATCTATCTAAATAGAAAACATAGAGATTAAATAGAATATAATACACAATGTACGCATGTCACAATGACAAATTAAATAATAATCAGATTCCACTATAAAATTATTTACATATAATATTTTGAAATTATCAATTTATTATAATATGATAAAAATGAAGAAATTTTTTTAAATGTCTTTGTCCTCCCCGTCCCACTCGTCTCTTCTATCGCCACCTGCAGGAGGATGTTATATTATAAAAAAATAACATTAGACATGTATGAATAGAAAAATTAAAATTAAATTAAACAAATTATTTGAGTTTATAAACTTGAAACAGGATGATATGTACACGAATTCTTTAATTAACCCAATCAGACCGATATCTCAAATTTTGGATGCCCCAACTAGAGTTATTTGATGTTAAACTAAGTTCGGAAAAGGATAATTTGAGCATCGAACCCAAACCGCGCATCCGATTTAGATTCCGTCAGCTCTCTCAGGTAATTCTCACCACCCAGATCATGTTGAAAAATTTTGAACGTCAATCAGACCGGTATTTCATATTTTGGACCCCCCAACTTGAGCCCTTTGATTTGATTTAACTAAGTTATAAGGGAGAATGTTATTTTGAGCACTAAGCCTAAACCGGGTATCCGATTTGTATTCCGTTAGCTCTCCCAGGTCACTCTGACAACCCAAGTTGTGCTGGAACAATCGGCACATTGATCAGGCCGGTATTTCATATTTTGGACGCCCGACCCGATGTCTTTGATTTTAAACTAAGTTAGTTCAGAAAATGATAATTTGAGCGCTGACTCTCCCAAGACACTCTCAGCACCCGGGTCGTGTTGGAACAACTGGCACGCCGATCAAATTAGTATTTTAGATGATAGACCCTCAACTTGAGCCCTTTGGTTTGTTTTAAACTAAGTTATAAGGGAGAATGCTATTTTGAGTGCCGAGCCCAACCCAGGTACATGATTTATATTCTGTTAGCTCTCCCAGGTCACCCTCACCACCCAGATCATGCTAAAATAATCGGCATGCTGATCAGGCTAATATTTCATATTTTGGATCCCCTAACCTAATTCTTTGATTTTAAACTAAGTTAGTTCAGAAAATGATAATTTGAGCGTCGAGCCCAAATCGGATATCTAATTTAGATTCTGTCAGCTCTCACAGGTCATTCTCACCACCTAGATTGTGTTGAAACAATTGGCACATTGATCGGGTTAGTATTTTAAATTTTGGACCCCCTAACCTGAGTTCTTTGATTTTAAACTAAGTGAGTTCGTAAAAAGATAATTTGAGCACCAAGTCCAAATCGGATATCCGATTTGGATTCCGTCACCTCTGATAGCTAGGTCACTCTCACCACTTAGATTATGTTGGAATAATCGGCACGCCGATCAGACTGGTATTTTAGATTTTGAGCCCCCCTACTCGAGTTCTTTGATTTTAAACTAAGTTAGTTTGGAAAATGATAATTTGAGCGCCGAGCCCAAAGTAGATATCTGATTTAGATTTTGTCAGCTCTCTCAAGTCACTCTCACAACCTAAGTCATGTTGGAATAATCGGCATGCCAATCATAATGGTATTTCAAATTTTGGACGCCTCAACCTGAGTTCAATTTCAGTACAATCTCAGTACTAAATAACAATATTATAACTCTAAATGGCAGTATTATAACTCCAAATTCTGCGACATTAACAACTAGAACAAACACTCCCATGAGGGGGCTGGGTGACGGTCGAGGGTGCTCCATGAGGCAAAATCTCCACCTGGGAGTAGAGGGCAGCGACAGCCTACGTAAAGTGCACCTCGATGCTCGAGATCTCCGCTTGGACGCTCAACGTAATCTCTGAATGGAAGCTCGACGTAATCCTCAACTGCAAATGTGACATCTTCTCTCGGACGATGTCTCTAATATCACTCAAAGTACTGGGGCCAACAGGGGGGCATAGTGAAGGCACCAGTATTGGTCAAGGCATAGCCTGAACTCGCACAAGATGATATCACCCTGCTAGTATCAAGGCTCTGCCCAAAACTATACAACCATTATTTCCTCGGTGTGCCAAATGCCGCCATCCATGCCTTAGAATCTAACTCTAGCTATTGCATGCTCTCCTCCCCGTACTTCTCGGTCATCAACCAGTCATATGACTCCTTCAAACTATATAAAAAAGATTGTTAATTTCATATTAATCATTCATATTTGAAATGAAAAAAAAGTTGTATATGTATGTAAGTTTATCACTCCCGAGCGGGATCCCTGGCTAACGAACTGATATGTTCCTTTCTTCTTGTGGATTTTCTCGACTAGCTGCCAGAATGATGGAGGACGTTTGAGCTCCTCTGTTTGTTTTGCAAAGCCTATTTGAAATGACATTATGTAGGATCAAGCCCCAACTATTGCCCTAAAAACTCGAGCTGTTAGTGAAGGCGAACTATATTTTCCTTATGGCATTGCAAAACCCCACATTTATACGTGTTGTGGGTAGGCCTGAGGGGCTTCGCACATGGACCTCATAATCCATGCTGCGAGCTGGGTTGTCAAGCACCGATGTCCCACGTGGACCCCATAATCCACGTGGGATAGCAAATCTCGAAGGGAAACGTTGGACCCCATAATCTAACCATCTCCCCCCCTAGCGACACTCGGGGCATTCGAACCAGCAACCTCGCTATGATACCAGTTTGTAGGATCAAGCTCCAACCGTTGCACTAAAAGCTCGAGTTGTTAGCGAAGGCGAACTTTATTTCTTTATGGCATTGCAATACCCCACATCTATACGTGTTGTGGGTGGGCCTGAGGGGTTCGTTCGCACATGGACCTCATAATCCATGCGGCGGGCTGGGCTGTCAAACACCGATGCCCCACGTGGACCCCATAATCTACGTGGGACAGCAAACCCCTAAGGGAGATGCTGGACCCCATAATCCAACAGATTCATATCATAATAAAGTATAAGAAAATTAGATATATTACTTATCCTTTTAAGTTTGAAGGTCGCGAAAGAGACGGACCCACCCATATGCACATTAGCGATAGGTTGTGCGGCCTAGTTTGCTGTCACTTTCTGAGACTTTTCAATCTACTTCTCCTCGGCCCATTTATCACACACCCCCTCCCAATGCTCCCTCCTCATCTAAGCAGGGCCATGCTCCTTCCAGCGATTTCTATCTTCGCTCGTAGATTCTATCTTCACCTTTTTGCAAGTCTAGCGTAATGTCTTTCTCTAATTTATTTTTTCAATAGTCTCCCGGGCAGACCAAGCTCGAGTCTTGTCCTCACGTCTCGTGAACCGAAATCACTGTTGTAAAGGAATTAAGTTTTATAAGTTAGTATATTGAATGGAAGAGTTAGGAAAGACGTGATTTAAAAGATTAAATTATACACCGTGAATATGTCGAACAATAAATCTCATACATCGATCAGAAATTGCCCGAAGGATAACATCGGCCTGAGAACGTGCGACTGACAGGTCTTCGTCATAAAATGGGAAGTCTAGTAGGGTTCTAATTTATCCCTATAATTACAAATATTAAAATAATTGACATTACATAGTTGATAGATCGATAACAAACACAATTTATGAATTAATATATTTGCCCGGAGAGCCAGCACAGACCCACGGCCGCTTCTCCACAGACGTTGCTTGATCGTATTTTTATTACACATATTCACCTATAATCTTATATTTTTAAGTGCATACTCCTACGTAACATGAAGTGTCAAAATACCCCTGACTAGATCCAGATGATTGCATCTACACACTTTCGGTGCATCCTGCTGTCAACTTTGAAAGAATAATCTTAAGTACTACAGATGCTATGGAAACTGTCAATATATAGATGTAAAAATCTATAAGTACCTTTATGACTATACGATATCATTAAGACTGTACAGAACTTAAAGAGCATATTCGTCATTTCAACACTTAAACTACACTCAAATTATGTACAGCAATGGTACACTCAAATTATGTACAGCAATGGTATAAACAAATTATTTGAATACATTCACGGGTATTTTTGACAATTCATGTAAAACAGGGATATATATATATATATATATATATATATATATATATATATATATATATATATAGGGATGTATATGTAAAAAGCCTCTTGCTAAATCCTTAAAAGGAGACCTAGGTAGCTCCCAGTTGCTAACCAATTATAACCATTGATTAATAGTATAATTAACAAGATATAAAGAGCATTATATATATGTATATATATATTATTGTTCTCCACTTAATTGATGGATGGTGAATGGTTTCTCTTGAGCGCATATATATTTGATGGGGAAGATATATCCCGAGGCTTAGCCCACACATTTGATTCGAGGTTAACTTGGAGACAGTCACTTTCCTCTCTATTTAATTAAGAAAGAGTTATAACTTGGAGCTTATATCATGAAATGAGAGGCAGAATTCGAGGTGGCGGGCGGCCGGCCCTAATCCTGGAGATCGCGATCCTCCTCCTCCTCCCTGCTAGGGCCTCGCCCTCCGCCAGCCATGGCTGGCCTTGGAGGGGGGGCTCCGTTCCCCCCTCCCCTTGCGTTGGGCTCTCCTGGTGGTGGCGGACTTGTTGCTCATCCTGCGGTGGCATCCCAAACTTGTGATCTACCTCCTGCTCCTCGTGACCTTTCATCTTCTGCTTCTGTTGGTGGGTTGCTTGCCCCCCCATCCAGTGTTGCCTTGGTTGATCGCCCGGCTGTGTTCTCCTCTGCTCCGGATGTTCAAGGGCGCACACCTCTTGTTGCTGGAGTATCTTCTGCTGGGCCGGCTGCTGGTGGTTCCTACCGTGGGCATGCTGCTACCCCTTCCGATCCTTCCGCGGGTGTTTTGGTTGTGCCTCCTTCGGTTGCCAAGCATGATCCACGGTATGTTGCTCCACCGGTATCTGCTGCAGGGGATGTGTGATTTGATCTTCCTCCTGCTGTGTCCCCATCCTTCGCTCAGGTTCTCCTCAAATCCGACTCTCCATTTTTGGTTTCGTTGCCCATCCATGGACCTGCATTCACAGATTCGGGTGAGCCAGCTGCCTTCTTTTCCATGGATGAAATACATGCTTCGTGTAAGCCGTTGGAATTTTCTATTGTTGCGAAGACACCTCTGGGCAGGCCCCCCTTTCAAGAGATTCGTTTACACATGGCCCAACGATTTCAGTTTAGACAAGATTTCTTCTTGAGCTCCTTGGATGGTCGCCACTTGTTGCTGCGTTTTCAGAATTTGGAGGATTATCTTCAAGTGCTTCTAAAGGGCTCTTTGTTTGGCTAAGTCTTTCTGGTTTTCCAAATGGTCGATGAATTTCTCTCCAGTCGAAGACTCGCCGGTTGTCCCTGTATGGTTGGAATTGCCAGGTCTTCCAGCAAATTTTTTCAACGATCCTATGCTTCGTTCTATTGCTGGTAGCATTGGCCCTGTCCTCCAAATTGATAAGGACACAGTCCATCTCTCTCGTACTCATGCAGCACGGGTTTGTGTTCAATTGGATATATCTAAGAAGATGCCGCAGAGGGTGTGGATTGGTTTTGGTTCGGATGGTATGTGGCAGCCCATTGTCTATCTTGCCACGCCCGCCTTCTGTTTGATCTGCAAACATCTTGGTCATCTGCTGCCTTCTTGCAAGAAGAATCGTGGTTCTCATGCCGGCCCTTCTTCTGCACCACCTGCTCATGTCTCTGTTGTCCAGGGTGTTGCACATATTATTCCTCCATCCCCTGCCCTAATGCTAGGCCCAAGCGCTCTTGGCGTCCTGCTACGGCCTCCAGGCCTACTGCTGGCCCTTCAATTCCTGCTGCTGCTCATCCTGCCCCGGTTCTTGGGATTTCGTCGTTGGTTAATGTTGTGACTACTGGGGTCGACCCTCCTGCTCCTAGTGCTGACTATTCTCTTGGCCCTGCTGCTGATGTTCTTGGGGGAGTCAACCTTCTTACTGCTGGTGTCGACTCTCCTCCTGTTGTGCTTAATGCCGCGGTTGCTCCTTGGCGCCCTGCTGTTGGTCTTGTTGCTTCCCCTTCGGTGGCACCTCTGTGGAGCGCGGAATTTTTATCTTATCTTTATTTATTTATTTTTATTATTATTATTTATTTATTGATTTATTTATGTTTATGGATTTATTGGCGTGCCAGTCACCGTGGTGACGATTCTTATTGTGCGCTCGATCTGACTTGGTCAGTCGATTGTGAGTGATCGTGTCTGGACTAGAAGTCCGTCATACCCTATACGCTATGACGTTAATTACGTCCTCCCTGAGGAAGACAACCCTTGATTAAACGCTAAAGGTAGGAGGAAGACAGCGGTAAAGCCGCATGCTCAAAGGGGACAAAATTCATCTGTTTGCAAGACGTTAAATGTATTTGGACAAAGCAGGGGTTTGTTAATTATGGGAGAAATCCGATGGCATTTTCCCACCATCTTGGATGATGCCAAGTGGGGAATAGGAAACCACCCATGCAGTGGCAGGGTGGGATCCATAGAGGATCAGGCATAATTGACCCGGAGTCTGAATAGGGACCGGCATGCCATGGCACGCCCCATATGGGTGCGGTAGCACGTTTATATCCCCCCTTCGAGGGGACCATCGGAGGGCATACAAAGGCATGACTCCGTGGGCCGACGGGGTTGAGAGGTAGTATCACAGTGACCTGGCCAGGTATATGTGAATTTCGGCAGCATGTCCCCTTGACTTGGATTGTGCCAAGAGAAGATAGGTCATCACCCACGGAATGCCGGGATGACAACCGAATGAGGATGGGCACCGGGCCCCGGGACATCGCTTGCCTCTGTTTCATCGGTCAATATCCCCTTAAAACCCTTCGGAACTCATGTAACGACATGGCCCTTCGGGTTCATAAGGGTGGAATCCGGATCGGGAATGAGGACTGTAGGGGAGGGAGGTCCTCCCCATTATTGTATCTTCTCAGGTCATTCACGACGGTCTCTGGACATCCCTGGGACATATGTGTACAGAGATCAGAAGGCTGAGACATGGCAGTGGGGAGAAAGTCCCCTGACTGGACTTCATTGGGCCAAGAAGAGGGGTCTCGGCGTGGCTTACTGGTTGGCCGAGGGGGGTTCTCGGCGTGGTCTTTTTGGTTGGCCAAAGAGGGACTCTAGGCGTGGCCTTTTGGTTGGCCAAGGGGGGGGGGCTCTCGGCATGGCCCTTTTGGTTGGCCAAGGGGGCTCTCGGCATGGCCTTTTGGTGGATGGAAGAGGATCTCGGTGTGGGGCCTTTGGCTGGAAGAAGCTCTCGGCATGGGGCCTTTGGCTGGAAGGAGATCTCGGCATGGCCTTTGGCTAGAAGGAGCTCTCGGCACGGGGCTTCCCGGCGCGCTCATGGCCGCGCCGGGAGCCTAGCGCCGGGAGACTGTGGGCTCTAGGGTTTTGCACAAAATAAGGGCTTGTCGTTTAGCTGAAAGGAGGGGAAGGCCTCTCGGCCTTACGGTTCTCGGCGGGGAAACTCGCACGCCGAGAAGGTGGAATGCAGACGGATTTCAGGGTTTCAGGGCTCAATAACGATGCTCTGTTTCTGGGATTTCTGGGTTTTATGGCTCAGATTGAGACCGAATCAGGGGTGTATGAGGGGGTTTCATGAATGCCTCTGCTAGAAGGATGCCAAGGGAGCTGAGAGGCCGGATCATCAGGAGGAGGAGAGACCATCGTCGGGGCCTGAGTAGCTTTTATCTGTATACTTCCAGACGTCTGGGGGGGTCAAGAGATGGCTGTCTCTGATTCCCCAGACTAGCATAGTATCATCTGGGAAGCAAATCGGCGATGAAAGAACCCCTTGATGCTGGGACCTCAGACCCTAGTCATTCAACGATTGGAACGAGGATCCAGGGTCGCATTCGTCTGTGGGTTCAAATGCATCCTTTATAGCCGGCAATCCGGGGAACCAAGAGATTGATGTCTCTGGTTCCCGGACAGCACAAGAGGCTTGAGGAACAGACTCAAATACATACGGAGGGCATGCTATTGAAGCGGGAAGAGAGAAGAGAATAGAACCCAGCAACCCATTGAACAAGGGTGGGGGTTCTACCTTCATCCCTGTTCGAAGAACAGACTCGACTCCGAAGCCTGAGTCATTTCGCCCATGGGGCATTTATACAAACAGTATGCATACATATGGAGACAAAGGAAGATCGTATTGCCTAAAATCCATCACGGCAACTGCATTTATTTCATCTCACCATCACTTACATTGACTACAGAACTGAAGCCAAGAAACATACAGGGGAGGAAAAGGGAGAGAATCGTATGAATAATCTAAACATCAAGACTTCGACTATCCCATACGGAGAATCAGTAATAAGCAAAAAAGAAAGAAACATCGAACATGGGGGGGAGGGTGGAGCATTGACTCCTCTCCCTCCCCCTATCAGCCCACCTGGAGCCTCTCTTCCTTCTTTTCTTCTGCTTCTTCTTTCGACGGAGAGTCTCTCCCTCTCTTTTCCTATCTCTTTTTCTTTCTGGCTATCTGTTCGCTCTTTTTTTTCTTCGTCTCTTTCTTTTTTTCTTTTCTGTCTATCCTCTTTCTTGCTATCTCGCTACTTCTCTCTTCGAAGGGAGGGGGTTTTGTACCCTTTTCCCTTTTTCTTCTCGGCAGGCACCCTCACGGCGCGCTTGAGATAAGCTTCCCGGCGCGCTCGAATCCGGCCTCTCGGCGCCAACTTTGGGCTTCGACACAGGCTTTCGGCGCCACCTTCATACAGGCCCACTTGGGGTTTTTTAAGTGTATCATCACCCGAAAGGGCCTTTCATTTATGACATGTCTCGTATCGAAATCATGATTACGATTTTCATCAGTCCGCAGACAGGGTTTTATCAGTCCGTAGACAGGGATTTTATCAGTCCGTAGACAGGGGTTTTATCCGTCCGTAGACAGGGGTTTCATCAGGATTGTCATCTGAACGGTGACAAAACCGGGTATCATCTTATCAATATCGTCACTCGAATGGTGACGAGCTCGGACATCAGCTTTAGTCTGGGAAGACCTCAGCCGGGTGCATAATCTGTGGAGACGATTCTTCTTCTGCTCTATCTTTTCAGGAGCCTTTACCATCTTCATCTGCCGGTGCCGGCTTCATCTTTATCTCATATTACTTCTGTCAGTAAGCCGACATCTGACTTACCCTGACATATCATCCGTGACTTCTTGGACGAAGCAGTAGTACAGCTCTTCTTAAAGGGCTGGAAGGTCTCATTAGTCGAGTGACTGCTGCTTTATCAGTGCTGCCGTCTGAGTGACATTGACACCGGGCATCAGCTTTGGCTGACAAGGGCTTTAGCCGGGTGAAAGGTTGATAAGCTTCATCATTGGTCTTTCACTGTTGGTCAGACTCTCTTTTCAATTATGCTTCCACCCTTGTTCATTTTTCAGGTGTCAACAAATGCCCCCCACCTGCGGGCGGCGTAAGCGCAGAATAAGCGGCACGGGGGTTGCAGGTGTTTTTCACCATTCGAGGGTATCTTCCTCGATTTATCTTCAATTCGGTTCTCAGACCTGATCATCTCGCTGTAACAGTATTCTGCGCACCGATGTTTCTTCTCTTCATATTTTCTGTCATTATTTTCAGCATTCGAGGCTTCTCGGCCTGCAAGACCTCCCGGCGCGAAGCTTCTCGGCGCGGGGGGTCTCTCGGCGCGGCCTGGTTGGCTGGGCTCTCGGCCTGGGGGTCTTCTCGGCGCGCCCTGGCCGCAGGGGGCCTCGGCCTGGGGTTCTCGGCCTGGGGGTCTTCTCGGCGCGCCCTGGCCGCAGGGGCCTCGGCCTGGGGTTCTCGGCGCGCCTTTTGGCCGTCGGGAGCCCTCGGCCTGGAGGTTCTCGGCGCGCATTCGGCCGCGCCGAGAACCCATCGCTCCGGGCCCTACTTAAGGCGCCGATGGCTTGTTTTCCCTCATTCTTCATCCTTTTTTCTTCTCTTTCTTCAGCTTTTCTCTCCATTTCTTCTCTTCGGCGCGAGCCGTCTTCATCCTCTCGGCGGTGGCCGCGAGTTCTTCCGTCCCGGGTATGACGTCTTTTGGGGATTTGATCCCTTTGCTTCCGGGATCACCCCCTCTTGGTTGGTGACTCTCTATTCTTTTTGGGCAGACCCCGAATAAGGGGAGATGCTGCCGAAATTTTTATAGAATCTCATGTTGTGATCCCTATAAGACTGACTTTTAATCCATATTTCTTTTTTTATTTACAGATATAGCAATGGCTTCTGGCTCTGCTGCTGCATCTTCCGGAGCTGTTGGAGCTAGTTCATCGGCCCAGCCAGACATATCTCGGGCCACAGTAAATTGGTTGAACGTGCACAGCTTGGATTTCGGATATGATAGAATAGCTTCAGTTGACGAATCGTCTGATTCTGAAACTGACACAGTGTCGACGGCCCGGGTATACTCCACGGTGACCGAGACATGCTTCAGGCGGGATAATAACTACCGGCCAGACTTCCCGAAGGATCGCCACTTGATGCCGTTCATCCGGACTTTCACAGTGGGTGGCTTGCGAGATTATCAGATAGCTCGCGTAGTTGAAGCTGCCATCCTTGCCGAGCGAGATAGCCTGAAGGAATCAGTGTATCGCAGCAAGGCCATATATCTTCCCGGGGAGAAGCGGGACTGGGATGCAGTCCTTGGAATATCGGAGCTAGAACCGGAGAAGAAGATGCTGACCCGGGCACCGGAATTTACACCTGCTCAGTGGGACAATGCTGGCGGCCGAGTTCATAGGGAGAAGCTCGGCTATGGTATGTTCTTGGCACCTATAAAGTGGGGATATCGCGAAGAGCCCTTCGTGCTGAATTGTTCGGCCATTCAGTTCAAGTACCATTTGTCCGCTGGTTGGTTCGGGGACTGCAAAATCACTGACTCCCATCTGTTCCGAGTAGGGGCAGTAGAATTTACTGAGTTTGTTCTGACGGAATATGCCCCTCTGCTGATCAGAGCGGGAGTATACCACAGTGTTTTTGCTTCCAGATTCCGATATCCCACCTCTAGGGGGTTATGCTGTGGGATGTTTGAAGTGTTCTGTCCTTTGTTCAACACTTTTTATACAGCAGAGGGTGAGACATCCCTGGACCTCTGGAGTTTATCACGGCTCTCCGGTCTGCCTATTGACGGTGAACCGTATGAAGAAGTCTGCTTGGCAGACTCCGAGAAAGACAGCTCTGATGGAGAAGGCAAGTATTCCCTTGGCTTCTCTTACCGATATCTGATGAAGGTCTACCGCTCCATCTGTCTGGCATATAGTAGAGGATCCTCCAAAGGCTATCATCCCCGAGAGAAAGGTAGCAAACTGAGGGTCCGGATCGGGCAGTGGCTCCAGTACTTCTTCGACGGTCCCCTGAAATATGCAGATTTCCCCTCCATGGGTCCTATTGCGAGCAAGCAGATAAGAGCTCCCCGCTATAAATCGGCACTGCCATCTTCATTGCGCCATGCGGGCAAAGGTGGTCCCAACCCGGCAGAGGTAGATCCCATCACACACTGTGCAGTTTATTTCACATTCCGGCTGTGTACTTTTGCTCTTCTACAAGGGGACGAGACAGTCATTCGGCCAGAGGCCATATATCCAGCTTGTCAGATGGCATGGGGGATGAAGCTGTCGCTCTGCCCAGTGGCCCTGTGTTTGATATATAAATCTTTGGGGGACCTGTACAAGCATCGGACTCCCCGTTCTTTGAGGACCGTGGGTCCTTTTCATTTCTTCAATGCCTGGGTCTGCAGTATATTCCCCGAATTAGCTCCGAGAACCTTGCAGGCGGATACAATGTCACCCAGGATGGTTGAATTTGCCAGTGCTGAGCCTGGTCCCTTTTATGATCAGCTATTTAAAATAAGGGGCCGACTGATAAAAGTACCAGTGGACGCCCCTGGTAGCATACATTTCTGGAGCTTGGCAGCAGGTTCAGCTCCTTTGATTGATCCTCAGAGAGAATGCAAGCTGGAGGAGATAGAAACATATATCCACCCCGTCTCCGGGGTCAACACTGCTCGGCCGATCCTGGAACCGGAGCTGGTGAGATGGGCCATGGCAATTCGGCCCAGTGTTTTGGTTTATAGGAAGGGTGGCCTGCTTCTGTTGGAGCCATACTATCCGTTCCGCTTTGGGCGAAACTTCGGTTATGACCAGCACATCCCTACATCAGTTGCTCAATTTCCCCTGGATAGCAGGGCCAAGCACGGGTCCACCATTGTCGGCGACGGCCGGTTGTGGTGGGATTTCTATCATCGTCAGGACGACACAATCTTCAGGGTGCCCACCGTCTCCAACCGTGTTCCCCGGGTAACATCAGAATATATCAAATGGTGGAACATTCGGATCGGCTTTTTCAGGGATGGCAGGGGTGCTTTCTGGGATGTAGCAGAGCGCTCTTTCCTGAAACAGCAGCCTGGGCCGGTGTTTGAAATCCCCGAGGCCCATCTGAGAAAGCTTTATTCGCAGAACCCGAGGGAGGCAAAGAACTATCTGGCCCAGCGTCGAGCTCTGAAGGAAAAGAATTCTGAGCCGCCCGCTCCTGTCTTTGCTGCTATTAACGAAGACAATTTTATAAAGACCCTGAAACATTTATGCCATATAGGAGATGCTCGCTTGGAGGCACAACAGTATCCATTTCCTGTTGAAGAGCCGCTCCCGGCAGTAGCTCATTGGAGGGGTCCAATTGATAAATTTCATCCGTATAGAACGTTTGTACGCCGGGAAGATAGAACTCAGACGTACTATAAGCAAACGTCCTGGCTGTTCATTCTGCTGAGTTTGCATGGATTATCTGCAGAAAGCCCGATAGCTGGCATTTTGAACAAGCCACTGTTTATATCATTTCATTATGTCGATGGCTGGGGCATGGACCATCTTGACTTGTTTCGCTGCCTTGATTTTCATGGCCATAATGACCTGGCAGCTTTGGTGGAGAAATGCCAGACATTCGGCGATGTTTGCTGGCTTATCAAGGAGGCTGCTTCCCGCTCCAAAGAAGTGGCTTATCTGTACTGGCCGCTCTCTGTATTTTATGATGGCCCAGCAGGTATAATCTTTTCCTTTCTGACTGCAGTGTTTTCTGCTTAGCATCTGAATTTTGCATCTATTGATCCCATCATCCTTCTGCCATTCTTAACAGACCGGCCCGACATAAAGCGGCAGGGGCTCTACAGGAATATTATTGCGCAGGCCGAGAAGCCCACTTATTTTGAAGTTCCTGCTGCAGTACCAACCACTACTCCCCTGCCTCCTGGCAAGAAGAGGAAGGCTTCTGCAGTCAAGGCTGCAGTTGGGAAGGCCAGGAACGCCAAAAAGGCCCACATTCAACAGTCGACTTCGGTGGCGATGGATACTGGGACCCCTCTCCCTGACATTCCATCATTCGATGAGTTTGAGCTGCAAAGGGAGGCTGCTTCGACACCGGTTCAGGGTAATATCAACAACTTGTATTTGCATTCTTCATTATCTTTTGCAGGATCTGAAAGAAATCTTTGAATCTGACCCATTCTTTTTGCACAGCTGAAGAGACAGTCATGGCACCTTCTGTGGTGGAGACCATATTGCCTTCTCCTATGCCGGCTAGTGAGGCGGGGGGTAAGTGTATCTTCTCATCTGTTTCATATCTTTATTTGTTTTCTTTGCTACATTTCTCAGAGGTCTCTTTTTTGCATCAGCGGCAGGCGAGGAGCAGACTGAGGCTGTGGTGACAGAAGAGTTGCTTCAACCACAGGAAGGTCACAAGGTTCAGTCGAAGCAGCGTGCCGTTCCGGCCAGGCGCATAATTACCCGGTCTACATCTCGGCATGTTTTGGAGGTGGCCCCACAGCGTATAGCTAGTGTGGAAATATCTTCTGGTAGCTCTAAGGCCGCCTCTGATGAGGAGGAAGCAACCTTCAGCGACAGTGAGGGAGATGCTCCTGAATCAGAGGCCCCACTTGTGCTTGCGAAGGGTGTTCCGTCTTTTCAGCCTGCCAAGCTGGTGGTGCTATCTCCCGAGGAGGAGTTACCAGAGGAGTTTACTGGGCTCGATACCGAGATTGACATAACTCCACCATTTGTCATTCCGACTACGGAGCTTCCTTCTCTTTCACCCCACTTCGAGGATGTGGACCCTGCTTCAAGGGTGGGTCCCTTTTCATGTTTGTTGCTTCATCTGCCCCTTCTTTTCTTTTATATCTAGTGCTGAAGTTGCTTTGTTTTGGTCTCAGGGCATTGCCATTGCTAGCTCAGACATAACTGCGGCTATTACGGACATTTCTTCCATAAACTGGGCTATTGTCCCTTTTCAGCCTTTAACTTGCACGGGAATTCCCGAGATCATTCGCCCTGTGCCGGCGCGGATACAGTCCTCGACAGATTTAGCATCGTTGGACTTAGGATCACCAGGGGAGATTTCCATCCTTGTCAGGGCCTCAAAGTTTAGAGCTGAAGCAGACCCAGCCAGAAGCTCTACTTTCATACCGGCTGCCATAATGTCAATTACGCCTGAGTCAGCAGCCCCCGCCACAGTGGCTATAGAAACTGGATTTCTGCCTTTACAGACTAGAGACCCTTCGCCCCCATTATCAGGAAGAGGAGCTGAAGATGAAGCCCTTATTCAGAAGATTCATGAAGAGATAGCTCCATCATTCATCGGTCCTCCCTCCGCTGATGTTCAAGTCATAGCGCCCGAGACGGAGGGGGAATCTTCAGTTCAGCCAGAGGGCACGGAGAGGGACCGGCCAGTTCTTCCAGCAGATTTACCGTCTTCATCCTCTCAGCCGGATGTCGCACTGTGGGCAGACATCGATAGCGAAGTGACCTTCGAAGTGATCCCCTCTGCTTCTTTTGGCTTTGCATCGTCTGAGAGCTTTGTCTGGCAGAACCTGGATATGCTGCGCCAGCTGGTAGAATCTCAGCCTGGCTTAACATATTTGCAGCTGAAGGAAATTGCTGATCGCTTCACTGCCGGTCTGCAGGCTATGGGTTGCCCTCTGGACACATGGGCTCAGCGGGTCTTGCTTTTGCTTAAGTTCGTGCATCGGAGGGATTTCTTAGCGTGGACCATGGTTGATAAGCTAACTGCGCTGAAATTGCAGAGGTCAGAATGTAAATCTGAGTTAGGGAAGCTGACACTTATGCTTGATGGACGCCGAGCTGAGCTAGAAGGTGCTATTCAGCGGGAAGAAGCTGTGCGGGGCCGGATAGCCCTATTGGAGATGGAACTCTCTGGACTTCGAGCCGAACTGCAGCAACTTTCCTATATCCGGCCGCAGTCTGAAGAGGAGGTAGCTTCGCTGGAGGGACGGGTGATGTCTCTTCAGGACATGTCTGTTGGGCTTCAGGAGGAGGAGGCGCGCCTTCGTGAGCTAGGGGCCGCCCCTTATGTGGGTCTTCTGGCCTTCGAAGATATCTTTCGACGGCCGTGAATTATCTTTTCTTTATTTTCTTTTCTTTTCTGATACAATGTCCCCTCGGGGCCCTCTATGTACTCTCCCTCTCTTTTTTTTTTAATGAGAAGGAGTATCCGGCTTCATATGTGTCCATCTTCTTTTCCATGTGGTTTCATTGCTTCGAGAAGCGGGATAGTGGTTTTAGTGATCCCTCATGCGAACAGCTCGTACTTGGCAGGAGAGCATCCACCCCTTCAGAGAAAGGATGGGGGACCCGCTCCACCGCATGACGGTATCCGAAGAGGTGCTTAAACCGGGTTTTGTGAGTGGCAGCAAAAATCCTTCTGGCCATGTGCGCCGTAAAGGAGACAATTTGTAGGAATGTGAGAGGAGAGGTTCCATCAGAATAGACGCGAGGTCCAGACTGGGTAGGGGTTATGGTAGGTGGGACGATTACAGGATATGTGGTTTTCATCAAGACAGACGTAGGGTCTGAACTGAATAGGGTTTCATCATTGATCGGGCGAAATGCCAGTCGATCAACAGTTGGTTTCATCATCGATATTGGGTTTATATCGATGCAAGAAGAGTTCATAAGTTTCATCAGAATAGACGAAAGGTCTAAACTGGCAGGGTTTCATCATTGATCGGGCAGGGTGCCAATCGATCAACAGTTGGTTTCATCATCGATATTGGATTTATATCGATGCAAAAAGGATTTATAAGTTTCCTCAGAATAGACAAAAGGTCTAAACTGAGTAGGGTTTCATCATTGATCGGGCGAGGTGCCAATCGATCAACAGTTGATTTCATCATCGATATTGGATTTATATCGATGCAAAAAGGATTTATAAGTTTCCTCAGAATAGACGAAAGGTCTAAACTGAGTAGGGTTTCATCATTGATCGGGCGAGGTGCCAATCGATCAACAGTTGATTTCATCATCGATATTGGATTTATATCGATGCAAAAAGGATTTATAAGTTTCCTCAGAATAGACAAAAGGTCTAAACTGAGTAGGGTTTCATCATTGATTGGGCGAGGTGCCAATCGATCAACAGTTGATTTCATCATCGATATTGGATTTATATCGATGCAAAAAGGATTTATAAGTTTCCTCAGAATAGACGAAAGGTCTAAACTGAGTAGGGTTTCATCATTGATCGGGCGAGGTACCAATCGATCAACAGTTGATTTCATCATCGATATTGGATTTATATCGATGCAAAAAGGATTTATAAGTTTCCTCAGAATAGACGAAAGGTCTAAACTGAGTAGGGTTTCATCATTGATCGGGCGAGGTGCCAATCGATCAACAGTTGATTTCATCATCGATATTGGATTTATATCGATGCAAAAAGGATTTATAAGTTTCCTCAGAATAGACGAAAGGTCTAAACTGAGTAGGGTTTCATCATTGATCGGGCGAGGTGCCAATCGATCAACAGTTGATTTCATCATCGATATTGGATTTATATCGATGCAAAAAGGATTTATAAGTTTCCTCAGAATAGACGAAAGGTCTAAACTGAGTAGGGTTTCATCATTGATCGGGCGAGGTGCCAATCGATCAACAGTTGATTTCATCATCGATATTGGATTTATATCGATGCAAAAAAGATTTATAAGTTTACTCAGAATAGACGAAAGGTCTAAACTGAGTAGGATTTCATCATTGATCGGGCGAGGTGCCAATCGATCAACGGTGGGAAGTATGTGAAGGTGTAGGTTTCATCAGGACAGACGTAAGGTCTATTCCAATAGGTTTTATCGCAGGCGGGACTTTGCCAAGAAATGCGTAGATTTTATCAGGACAGACGTGAGGTCTGAACTGGGTAGGCTTTAGCAAAATGGTGATGGGTTTCATCGTCGGCGGGACGTTTGAAAGAGGTTTTTTTTTTAGATTTTATCAGGGTAAGCGTAAGGTCTACCCCGGAAGGGTTCTATCGTCGGCGGGGCGTGGAACCAGTTGACCGACGGAATGCTTCATCAATAGAAGGGAGGTAAAGGTAGCGTGCCGGTTGGCATGGAACTTTTAAATTACCACATTACTGACCCAAGTGCCCTTTCGGATTTTCACCGGAGTCAGCCCCCTCTTGCTTTTACCCACGCGCCTTTTCAGGTTTTCACGTGGCGGGGTACCCAATTTTGCCTGCGGTGCCCTTTTGGGTTTTCACCATAGCTGGGTTTTAGCCATTTTTGCCCTTGTCCGGGATATCCGAACAAGTCTGACGGGGTATCTCTATTTTTAACCCCATTTTTATTTATTTATTTATATATACATATATATTTTCCGAATTGGGACTTCAGCACGGATCAGGCGATGTGCTGCTTCATTAGTGGCTGCTCTTATCATCGGTATTGGGTATATACCGACGCAAGGATTTTATAGGTTTCATCAGGGTAAATGTAAGGTCTACACCGGATAGGTTTTATCATCGATGGGACAGGGCGCCGATTGATCGATGGTAGGTTTCATCACGGTCGGACAGGAAGAGATGCGAGTTCAACAGGACAGGCTTCTTTTGTCGATCGGGCAGGGTGCCCATCGATCACAGGTGGGTTTCATCATCGGTATTGGGTTTATACCAATGCACAGGTTTCATGGGTTTCATCGGGATAGACGTAAGGTCTAAACCGGATAGGTTTTATCATTGACCGGGCTGTGCGCCAATCGATCAACAGTTGGTTTCATCATCGGTATTGGGTTTATACCAATGCAAGGATTTCATAGGTTTCATCGGGATAGACGTAAGGTCTAAGCCGGATAGGTTTCATCATTGACCGGGTAGTGCGCCAATCGATCAACAGCTGGTTTCATCATCGGTATTGGGTTTATACCAATGCAAGGATTTCATAGGTTTCATCGGGATAGACGTAAGGTCTAAGCCGGATAGGTTTCATCATTGACCGGGCAGTGCGCCAATCGATCAACAGCTGGTTTCATCATCGGTATTGGGTTTATACCAATGCAAGGATTTCATAGGTTTCATCGGGATAGACGTAAGGTCTAAGCCAGACGGGTTTTATCATTGACCGGGCAGGGTGCCAATCGATCAACAGTTGGTTTCACCATGGTGGGACTTTGGGCAAGGAATGCGGGTTTTATCAGGACAGACGTAAGGTCTGTACTGGGTGGATCTGATCGTTGATCGGGCAAGGTGCCGGTCGATCGACGAGAATTTTATGGCGGGAGGTGAGGCTTCTTTAGGATCACCACATTACTGACCCGAGTGCCCTTTCAGGTTTTCACCGGAGCCAGCCCCCTCTTACTTTTGCCCACGCGCCCTTTCGGGTTTTCACGTGGCGGGGTACCCAATTTTGCCTGCAATGCCCTTTCGGGTTTTCACCACAGCTGGGTTTTAGCCATTTTTGCTCTTGCTCAGAAAACCTGAACAAGACTGGCGGGGTATCTCTATTTTTAACCCCATTTTTATTATTATTTATTTTCATTCTTTTATTCTCTCTTCCCCTCTTTTGGGAGGGTAACAAGTCAGACTGCCATTAGATCATGATGAGGGATAGCTTGGTTAGGGCGGAGTGCCGCTAGACCAAGGAAATGGTAGCTTGGTTAGGGCGGAGTGCCGCTAGACCAAGGGAATGGTAGTTTGGATAGGGCGGAGTGCCACTAGACCAAGGAAATGGTAGCTTGGTTAGGGCGGGGTGCCTCTAAACCAAGTAAATGGTATCTCGGTTAGGACGGAATGTCGCTAGACCAAGGGAATGGTAGCTTGGTTAGGACGGGATGTCGCTAGACCAAGGGAGAGGGTATATCTTGGCTAGGGCGGAATGCCACTAAGCCAATGAAAGGTAGCCCCTTTTTGGCCCGATTACTCGGGGAATATTGGTTGGGCAGCATGATACAGCTTTAGGTGTTTACCGTTGAGTGGTGAGAATTGGATCTCCCCTCGATGATTAACAACTATGTAGGCCCCTCCTTCGTAGACCCTTTGTATCACATATGGACCTTCCCAATTGGGATTTAGCTTTCCCTTCGGGTTGGACGCCATGACTTCTCTTTTCTTGACCATGACAAGGTCGCCTTTCTTAAATTCTCGCCCTTTCACGAGTTTGTTGAATGCAGTGGCCATGCGAGCCTGATACATCTGGATATTCTTCTGAGCTTGGAGACGCTTCCCTTCCAGTTCAGCCAATTCTTGTAATCTTCTTTCTGCATTGGTTTGTTCGCCATGGGCCAGGTCATATTGGACTGCCACTCTGAGTGACGGGACTTCCAGCTCTAGTGGGACTACTGCCTCTGAGCCGTATACCAAGGAGTATGGTGAGCACCCTGTAGGTGTTTTGAAGACGGTGCGGTACGCCCACAGAGCTTCATACATCTTTTCTTCCCAGTCCTTCTTATTGGCACTGACGACTTTGGCCAGCATTTGCCTATGGATTGTAAGGGGTGGAAGTCCTCCATTCGATCTTATATTTCTCGGCAAGCCGATAGATTTTCTGATTTCTGAAATGACTACCATTGTCAGATATTATTCGGCTGGGGATCCCAAACCGGAAGATGATGTTTTGCTTGATGAATCTGGCGACCAGCTCACCAGTGACTTCTCTTAGTGCTACAGCCTCTGCCCATCGGGAGAAGTAATCTGTTATGGCCAGTATATACTTATGCCCGACCGAGGAAGTCGGTAGTGGGCCGACTACATCAGTTCCCCATTGTGCAAACGGCCAGCTAGGGACTGTAGGGTGCAGAATCGTAGGTGGCCTTCTAGGCACAACAGCATGCTCCTGACACTTCTGGCATGACTTTGCAAATATGTAGCAGTCTTCAAACATAGTGGGCCAATAGTAGCCCAGCTTCTTGATTTCTATCTTCATCTTGGGGCCAGCCTGGTGGGCACCTGCTGTCCCAGCATGTATTTCCTTCATTGCTTGCCAAGCTTCCTCAGTAGACAGGCAGCGGAGCAAAATCTTCTGGCGTGCATCTGCCATTATTCGGAACAGAGTTCCATTTCTGAATTCATAAGAATCTTTGATCCTTAGAAGTTTCATCTTTTCTTCTCTTTTCTGTGGCAGCTGTTGGTGTAAAAACCATTGTAGCAGGTGTTGTCTCCAATCAGATGCCTGTTCTATACTGATCGTGGCGACTTCATTTTCTTCGGGGCAGCCTTCTAGCATGCTGGGTACTTGCCGCCGATTTATAACAACAATGTTCAGTGTCTCATCCGGTGGGACTGCTATTGAGCTGGCTAGCTTTGCCAATGCATCAGCCTGGGCATTATGTGCACGGCCCACATGCTTGAGCTCAATATGATAGAATCTCGCCATGAGGCGCACAGCTTTTTGGTGGTAGGGGTTCAACTCCGGCTTTCGCACTTCGAACTCCCCTTGGATTTATTTTATTATCAACATTGAATCCCCGAATACCTGAAGCATCTGGATACCCATGTTGAGGCTTATATGCAGTCCGATTATCAGAGCTTCATACTCGGCTTCATTATTAGTGCAGGGCCTGTTTATAGAACAGGAAGTATGCACAACCTCCCCTTCCGGCGATTTCAGCACAATACCGGCTCCGGCCCGTATTCTGGTCTTTCCATCAGAGTCCGTCTCTGTTCTAGATGCTCCACCAAAGAATAGCTGCCACATAGTTGGCTGAGCCTGGCAGGCTTCCAGTGTTTCATCATCGGGTAACTCAGTCCCCAACATATCATTCTCTGGCACAAGATGCTCTGCGAAGAAATCGGCCACGGCCTGTCCTTTTATTACCCTCTGGGGTATATATGTGATATCGAATTCCATCAGAATTACTGCCCATTTGCCCAACTGGCCTTTCAGTACTGGCTGAGTCAGTATGTATTTAAGTGGATCTGCCGCAGATATCAATCTGATTTCATATGACAGCATATAGTGCCAGAGCTTTTTAACGGCAAAGACTAGTGCCAAGCATGTCTTTTCTATGTAGCTGTAGCTTTCTTCAGTTCTAATCAGCCTCCGACTCAGGTAGTATAGAGCCTGCTCTTTGCCTTCTTCATTTATCTGTGCTAGCATTGCCCCCAGGGAACAGTGCGTGGCTGCGATGTATAGTATCAGGGGCTTGCCCTTAATAGGTGCCCCCAGCACTGGAGGGGTCTTGAGATATTCTTTCAGCTTCTCAAAGGCTTCCTGACAGCCATCGTCCCAGAGGAACGGTACATCTTTCATCATGAGCTTGTGAAAAGGGTGGCATCTTCCCGACAGATTTGATATGAATCGTCGGATGTAGGCCAAACGCCCTTGTAGAGATCTCAGCTCGTGGAGATTCCTTGGTGGAGGGAGCTCCTGGATAGCTTTAATCTTGGATGGGTCGATCTCAATGCCCCTATGACGGACGATGAACCCAAAGAATTTTCCACTGGACACGCCGAAGGCACATTTCATAGGATTCATTTTGAGCTCATATTTGCGCAGCCTCTGGAACACTACTCTCAGATCCTGTAAATGGTCTTCTTTTCTGCTGGTTTTCACCATCAGGTCATCAATGTAGCACTCTACCTTCTTGAAGAGCAAATCATCAAAGATCTTTGTCATAGCTCTTTGGTAAGTAGCGCCGGCATTCTTGAGGCCGAACGGCATCCTTTTGTAGTGAAATATCCCCTTCGGGGTGAGGAATGCAGTGTGCACTCTGTCTTCTTCAGCAATCCAGATCTGGTTATATCCGGATGACCCATCCATGAATGACAGGGCTTCATGGCCAGTGGTTGCATCGATCATTACTTCAGTGATTGGCACTGGGAAATCATCTTTCGGGCAAGCCTTATTCAGGTCCCTGAAATCCACACATATTCTGATCTGCCCATTTTTCTTCTTCACGGGCACTATATTGGCCAGCCATGTAGTATATTGGTTCTCTTCAACAAAGCCAACATCAATCAGCTTGTCGACTTCTTTGTTGATCTGATTTATCAGTTCAGGACGCATTCTCCTGGAAGGCTGCTTTACAGGGCTTGCCTCTGGGTCTATCGCCAAGCGGTGCTGTGCCACATCAGAACTCAGTCCTGGCATTTCATCATATGTCCATGCGAAACAGTCTCGGAATTCTTTCAAAAACTGAATATACTGTTCTTTGACAGCTGGCTCCAACAGTGCGCTGAGGAATGTAGGCCTTGGCTCATCTGCTGACCCCAGATCTACTTCTATCAGCTCATCGACGGTGGCTTGGCCTCCGTCTTCAACTTCGGGTGGGGCTTCTTGCAAATCAATAAAGCCTCCCATGATATAATCTTCTTCATTTTTATGATTTTCTGTTTCATCAGATTGGTCATCAGCAGATGCTGGTGCATCGTATAAGGCCAATACGGCCGGATTCTGTTCAGTCTGCCCCGAGGACGTGACTGGCTCAGCGGAAAACTTCGAAGTGGAGTCTTCCGTGTTTAGAGGCTCTTCTGATGTGGGCTCCCCTGAGAGGTCATCATTATGTAGAGCTCGGAATTCTTCTAGAATGCGCCCAAACTCCAGGCACTCTTGCAGCTCTCTGGCTACTTGATCTTCATCCGGGTTTCCCGTATCAAATTTTGCTTCATCCTGGAACAGATCCTCCTTGCAAGATAGATCTTCCCAGTACCAATCTCTCCTTGTATCGTCAGGTACCCCTATCCCTGACTGATTGTCTGGGATTTCATTGTCCACTACGGACTGATAAATGATTTCTTCATCTTCCGAAGGGTATTGGTCATAGTCCATCCCAGGGGAATCTTCATGCTGGTAGAAGGCAGAGATGACATCTACCTCGGCTTCATAGTATTCTTGAAGGGTATAACCCAATCCCGGATGCTGTGTGATCTTCCTCAGTTCCTTATTATCTCGAGGCGGATCCCATAGCTCCTTGAATGCTTTCTTCTGGGCTGCAGATTGTAGTGATGGCATTTGCATCTTGGAGAACATCTGCGAAACCCGCTGGGCAGTATACTCCAGGCCTGTAATCGGCACCATCCGGTTTGCGGCCTCTTCAGGGACCATGCAGTCTTGATCATCTTCTTCGACTGCCTCTCCGGTGTAGAATATGGTGGGCGGCTCGCAGAAGCGAGGGATTTCCATAGTCTTCAGTGGCAGCACTGTTTGGTACTCTAGGCTGGCGATGGGTTTGATTAAACCTTGTGGGACCTTCACCTGTATGTACCTTTCTTTCATTTCTTGGTCAGTGCCATCTGGATGGATGCTAGGAGGGGTGATCCGGGCAAAATCATCAGCATAAGAGATGTGAGCTACTTCATGCTTTTCAACATAGCCCCTGGGTGGCGGTGGAGACCAAGCTTTTGCCTTCGTCGCCGGCTTCTTCTGGCTGATCACAGCCTCTTTCTTTTCTTCCTTTTGCGACACCTCGGTGTAGTAGGATGCATCGAGCATATGGCACTCGAACACTTCAAAGGGATGTAGGTCTGCAAACACCCTTTCTTCCTGTCCTTCATGGCAGTATTTTATGCATTGGTGTAGCGTGGATGGCACTATCTGATATTCATGCAGCCACGGTCTCCCCAGCAGGGCCTTATACGTGGTGTTGGAGTCGATCACATAGAATCGTACCACTGTAGTGAGGTCGCCCAGTGTGAGGTTGAAATCAGCCACCCCGAGAGGTGTTTCACATTTCTGGTTGAACCCAGCAATCTTCATGTCTCTGACCTTGGTAAGCTGCAGATCAAAGTAGTATTTCTGATAGATGCGATACGGGAGAATATTTACAGCAGCCCCGGGATCTATCAGTATTCTGCTTATCAGCTGACAGTTCAGGGAGCCCCTCATGTACAACGGTCTGTTGTGACTGGCATTTGGGATCAGCATATCATCTTCTGTGAATGTGACTGATGGCCCAGCATTCACTTCTGCCAAGAGTGCTTCACATTGTGCCGACGACTGCAGGGCATCCACAATTGCTTGGCGGGCCTCTTCACTCAGAGAGAGTATCTCCCAGATGGAGAATCTGGTGGGGAGCTTCTTCAACATTCTCATGATTCGACTGCCAACCCGAACATTAGACAGCCTCATCTCCTCTGCCCACCGGGGTCTTGGAGGTTCATGTGGTGCCTGTGGCCTTTGCTGCCCAGTCCCAGTTTCATTTTCTTCATCGGTCTCCCGGAGGGCTTCTTCTGTAATGACTGCCCCTGGATTTGCTAGAGGGCTATTTTCTTTATTTTCTTCATGCTGCTTCTGCTTTCTATCTACCGTCTGCTGGCACTTATTGCTTTTAGCTGGAGCAGCGTGAGCCGGTTGCTCGTTTTCTAAGCTGGACAGGAACTCCATGAATGAAGGGGCTCCTTCTGCTTTATCTTTTCCTTGGTACAAGCTGGCAGGGGGAGGAACCTGGACACCGCGCACCTCTGGTTTTGGGATCTGATAGGGTTGCTCCCCTCTGAACATAATATTATGGTTAGCTGGTGGCGGGCGCCCCCATTTTCTCCCAGAACGTGTTGCATGGGCTGAGGTAGAGGCCTCAGCATGATTGGCTTCCAGCGGGGCATCTGATGCTTCTTGTTCATCATCCTCCCCGGGTAGAGAAAAGAGTACCGACAGAGTATCGCATTGTACTGTCGTGACCTTCTTTCCCTTTTTGGCCTTAGGCCGTTTCTTCTTTTTCTGGGAATTTGGCTTTGCTAGTTCCTACCCCCCGAAGGACTCAGTCTCATCTTTTCTTTGTTCTGCCTCCGGCTGCTCTTCAATTTTCAACTCTTCGAGCTGCTCCCAGAGTATACAGTCTTTCACCAACAGGTGTTTCGGCTTTTTCTGCTCATACTCATCAAGCTCATTAATATATTGCTGCAGACGCCTGGTTGCAGGGCTTTCTTCTTTATGTGCAGGGAGGGGAGTTTGTCTCCTCCGGTTGCGAGTATGGATCCGGATGACTGGTCTGGTCTCAACTGTAGGCCATATTGGCTTTATTGGAGGTGACTCAGGCCTTGGGGTGACACCCCGGATAACTGCTCCGTTGGTTTTGGCTGCGGGAGTCTTGTTTTTGTTTTTTGCGGGTACCATCTGCCATCCCTCCTGATCTTTCAATGGGGTGAGGAAGCAGGCTTCATAGGTGTGCCTGGTGCATTCTTCAATGGCTCCCTTAGGCAGCTGTTGATAGATTGAGATCATATTAGCGGCCACCCTCCAGGGCGGAAGCTCATGTGGCCGAGGCGGCTTCACCTGGTAATCTCCCAGCTGCAGTTCACCCTTCTTGACCATTCCTTCCATGATATCTTTGAAGACATAACAGTCCTCAATTGCGTGCCCCAACACCCGGTGAAATGGACAGAACATCGGATCATCTTTCTTTTCTGCATCTTCGGGCTTCTTCGGTTCAGGCAATGTTACCTTATTGAACTTATATGCCCAATTAAATAGTGCTGCCGTCTTATCCTTGGGAAAAGAGTAAGCCCTTCTCATCCTGTCCCTCAGAGAGACTTTGTCTCTTCTTTCTGCTGTATCTGCCACCGGGGGAGCTTCATCTGCCCCTTTCTTCCCTTTTTGTTGCTCAAAGGTTCTGAAATCGACGGTGTTGGCCTCAGAGTGTGACGGCCGCCGATCATTGGATTTTCCTTTTGGCATGGCGGGAGCATTGACGGTCGGACGTTTGGACAAGAACGTCTCGACCTCCGCCACTATATTGTTCAGTCGGTCAAATGTTTTGACATCTGCACCGATCATTTTTTCTAGTACCTCCCTCCTGAGGTTCTGCTTGCATATCTGCACTGCATCCTCCTGATGAGGAGGTCTTCTGCATCTCATGGCTAGATTTCTCCATCTTTTGATGTACTCCAGTGCAGTTTCATCCTGTTTCTGCCTGGTAGCATACAACTCTGCTATTGTGATTTCCCTCTCTGTGACATGAAACCTGTCGCGGAATTTTCTCTGCATATCAGGCCAATCAACCACTGATCCTGCTGACAAGCTTGAATACCATTCAAAGGCCAACCCAGTGAGGGATGAGCCAAAGAACTTGAGCAGATAGGCTTCATCGACTGCTAGGTCGCCCATGATTGTAGTGTAGTAGGCTATATGCTCCCTGGGGGAGCCCTGGCCATTGAATTTCTCAAACTTTGGCGGCTTGCTGATGCCTGGAGGCAGTCTTTTGGCAGCATACTGGGGAGGATACGGTACCTTGTACACATCATAGGCACTAGTATCATCTCCAGTCTTTTCTGACAGCTTCATTTCCACAATTCTTTCAATCATCTGCTTGTGGGCTACAGCTGGATCTATATCTTCTGGAAAGAAGTGGGCTTGTTGCTGGCTGTGAGGAGTTGTCATCACAGTGGCGCGCAAGATGGGCGCGGTAGGCTACGTCTGAGACACAGAGGGCTGAGCTACTGTTTGCTGTGGAACATGTTGGCTTGGTGCTTTGCCCTTATCGGCTAAGAGAGGATTAGCCAGGATAGTTGTTTCTGTGGAGCTGGATGTCTGCCCCGCAGGTTCAGCTTGCTTCGAGACTGATGTAGCTTCCTGTCTCTCATTGAGCTGTCTTCGGAGAGCATTGATCTCCTGCTGGTATCTTCTGAACATCATCTGGATCATGGGATCCATGGTTGATGGGATTTGTATATCTTCAGAAGTCCCTTCAGCATCATCAATGAAGGGGTTATCTCCATCTTCCGCTGTTACCACATTAACTGTCATAGTAGTAACCCTGCGGGCTTCATCATCAATTTTCATTTTATCTTTTGCTGCCTGGCCTCTTCTTGTGACAGGACCTGGTCTAGTTGCCAGCCTGAGCAATTCATCTGGCTGAGTTGGTAGTATATCTTGCCCCCTGGCCAGTCCAGCCATATTGCAGGCGAAGATTTGCATCTTTCCTTTCCGCCTGTAGACCTCTCTTTTTATTTGGCTAGGATATCTGAGCCGGTCAAAGACCGATATTATTTCTTTGGCTTCTTCCTCGTACATGTCTTCTTCATTATATCCGGCCCTGGGGCCTTCTTCATAGTCATTCGAATCGGAGGAAGAGGCTTCGATCATTATTTCTTGGAAGGTTTCTTCTTCTTCATCATCCCTGGTGCCCAAGGCACGGGATAGCCTTTGCTGGCCTAGGGCAGAGCTCCCTAGGTAGTGGAAGTAGTCTTGGACTATCTGCTTCATCTCTTCAGAGTTGTGCCTCTGTGGCTCAGGTTGGAGTATCAATCTGTCCTGGCTCTTTTGCTGATAAGCTAGTCTTGCCACCCGAGCATTCAAATGCTCGGCTTTGGAGTACCTGCAGATATCAGCCTGTCTGGCACAGGCTCTTGGTCTCCTTGCAGTGACCACAGCGACTGGTTCGCTCACATCGCCAACTTGGTAGCAGTCGGCAGCAGCATCATAGATCTTCCTTTCCCATCTTCTGCCCCTGGCTATGGGATGGGTAGTAGTGAAGCTTTCCCTTGTATGGTATTTTCTGCCCCTCATCATGGGGCGAACAGCAGCCATATTTCTTTCCTGACCCTCAACCTCATCTCTCCTCCCCCGGGTCCTGGGGTAGACGGTAGTAGCATTTCTTTCATCTTTCTTCACTTCCCTTCTGCCCCCTGCTCTGAGGCGGGCAATAGCGACATTAGTAAGGTTCTCTCTATCTTGAGCTGGGGCCCAGCTTTGGATCTTTTTCGGCCGCCAGACCTGTTTGTATTTTGCTGGCTTGGGCGCCAGCGGCTTCTTTTCATTAGCCTCCCAATTGGCCTGCCTGGTGGCCAAGGTGTGGAATCTGTTGGTGGTGGGTACTCCTGGTACGACCACATCTGGGTTGACCTCCCTCGGGCGGCCGTTGAGGTTCGTCCAGATCCCTCCGATCATCATGGTCTTTCCGGAGTTGGAAAGACGACGGTCAGCAGTAACATACCGGCTCCTCCGGTTGGTCCTCCTCCCCTTCTGAGCAGCAGCGGGGACCATGTCCCTCTTCTGGACATGATGGACGTAACAGGCGACGGCCGTGGGGGCCGTTTTCTTCGGTAAGCCATCCTTGCGATCAGCGGTCTCCACCGGGGTGCTTGCAGCAGCGCCTTGCTCCTCGTTATCGACCTGTAGAAGGTCAGTGTAGACAACGCCCAAGCAGTTGGGCAGCCCGACAGCTGGGGGAAACGAACCGAACGCCAGTGGTACCGCCAGGTACCCCTCCTGGACGTGCATGTCCACCGGTTGCTTGTCGAAGCATACAGACGCGATTTGTGTTGTCATCGTAGTTTCCTGGAAACAAGGGAACACACGGAATCAGATATTTTAGGGGGGCCCGCTGGGCCTCCTACCTTAGCGTAAAGATGAAGGGAGACTAAGTCCCACCGGGCGCGCCAGACTTGTGGAGCGCGGAATTTTTATCTTATCTTTATTTATTTATTTTTTTTATTATTTATTTATTGATTTATTTATGTTTATGGATTTATTGGCGTGTCAGTCACCGTGGTGACGATTCTTATTGTGCGCTCGATCTGACTTGGTCAGTCGATTGTGAGTGATCGTGTCTGGACTAGAAGTCCGTCATACCCTATACGCTATGACGTTAATTACGTCCTCCCTAAGGAAGACAACCCTTGATTAAACGCTAAAGGTAGGAGGAAGACAGCGGTAAAGCCGCATGCTCAAAGGGGACAAAATTCATCTGTTTGCAAGACATTAAATGTATTTGGACAAAGCAGGGGTTCGTTAATTATGGGAGAAATCCGACGACATATTCCCACCATCTTGGATGATGCCAAGTGGGGAATAGGAAACCACCCATGCAGTGACAGGGTGGGATCCGTAGAGGATCAGGCACAATTGACCCGGACTCCGAATAGGGACCGGCATGCCATGGCACGCCCCATATGGGTGCGGTAGCACGTTTATATCCCCCCTTCGAGGGGACCATCGGAGGGCATACAAAGGCATGACTCCGTGGGCCTACGGGGTTGAGAGGTAGTATCACAGTGACCTAGCCAGGTATATGTGAATTTCGGCAGCATGTCCCCTTGACTTGGATTGTGCCAAGAGAAGATAGGTCATCACCCACGGAATGCCGGGATGACAACCGAATGAGGATGGGCACCGGGCCCCGGGACATCGCTTGCCTCTGTTTCATCGGTCAATATCCCCTTAAAACCCTTCGGAACTCATGTAACGACATGGCCCTTCGGGGTCATAAGGGTGGAATCCGGATCGGGAATGAGGACTGTAGGGGAGGGAGGTCCTCCCCATTACTGTATCTTCTCAGGTCATTCACGACGGTCTCTGGACATCCCCGGGACATATGTGTACATAGATCAGAAGGCTGAGACATGGCAGTGGGGAGAAAGTCCCCTGACTGGACTTCATTGGGCCAAGAAGAGGGGTCTCGGCGTGGCTTACTGGTTGGCCGAGGGGGGTTCTCGGCGTGGTCTTTTTGGTTGGCCAAAGAGGGACTCTCGGCGTGGCCTTTTGGTTGGCCAAGGGGGGGGGCTCTCGGCATGGCCCTTTTGGTTGGCCAAGGGGGCTCTCGGCATGGCCTTTTGGTGGATGGAAGAGGATCTCGGCGTGGGGCCTTTGGCTGGAAGAAGCTCTCGGCATGGGGCCTTTGGCTGGAAGGAGATCTCGGCATGGCCTTTGGCTAGAAGGAGCTCTCGACACGGGGCTTCCCGGCGCGCTCATGGCCGCGCCGGGAGCCTAGCGCCAGGAGGCTGTGGGCTATAGGGTTTTGCACAAAATAAGGGCTTGTCGTTTAGCTGAAAGGAGGGGAAGGCCTCTCGGCCTTACGGTTCTAGGTGGGGAAACTCGCACGCCGAGAAGGTGGAATGCAGACGGATTTCAGGGTTTCAGGGCTCAATAACGATGCTCTGTTTCTGGGATTTCTGGGTTTTATGGCTCAGATTGAGACCGAATCAGGGGTGTATGAGGGGGTTTCATGAATGCCTCTGCTAGAAGGATGCCAAGGGAGCTGAGAGGCCGGATCATCAGGAGGAGGAGAGACCATCGTCGGGGCCTGAGTAGCTTTTATCTGTATACTGCCAGACATCTGGGGGGGTCAAGAGATGGCTGTCTCTGATTCCCCAGACTAGCATAGTATCATCTGGGAAGCAAATCGGCGATGAAAGAACCCCTTGATGCTGGGACCTCAGACCCTAGTCATTCAACGATTGGAACGAGGATCCAGGGTCGCATTCGTCTGCGGGTTCAAATGCATCCTTTATAGCCGGCAATCCGGGGAACCAAGAGATTGATGTCTCTGGTTCCCGGACAGCACAAGAGGCTTGAGGAACAGACTCAAATACATACGGAGGGCATGCTATTGAAGCGGGAAGAGAGAAGAGAATAGAACCCAGCAACCCATTGAACAAGGGTGGGGGTTCTACCTTCATCCCTGTTCGAAGAACAGACTCGACTCCGAAGCCTGAGTCATTTCGCCCATGGGGCATTTATACAAACAGTATGCATACATATGGAGACAAAGGAAGATCGTATTGCCTAAAATCCATCACGGCAACTGCATTTATTTCATCTCACCATCACTTACATCGACTACAGAACTGAAGCCAAGAAACATACAGGGGAGGAAAAGGGAGAGAATCGTATGAATAATCTAAACATCAAGACTTCGACTATCCCATACGGAGAATCAGTAATAAGAAAAAAAGAAAGAAACATCGAACATGGGGGGGGGGGGGAGGGTGGAGCATTGACTCCTCTCCCTCCCCCTATCAGCCCACCTGGAGCCTCTCTTCCTTCTTTTCTTCTGCTTCTTCTTTCGACGGAGAGTCTCTCCCTCTCTTTTCCTATCTCTTTTTCTTTCTGGCTATCTGTTCGCTCTTTTTTTTCTTCGTCTCTTTCTTTTTTTTCTTTTCTGTCTATCCTCTTTCTTGCTATCTCGCTGCTTCTCTCTTCGAAGGGAGGGGGTTTTATACCCTTTTCCCTTTTTCTTCTCGGCAGGCACCCTCACGGCGCGCTTGAGATAAGCTTCCCGGTGCGCTCGAATCCGGCCTCTCGGCGCCAACTTTGGGCTTCGACACAGGCTTTCGGCGCCACCTTCATACAGGCCCACTTGGGGTTTTTTAAGTGTATCATCACCCGAAAGGGCCTTTCATTTATGACATGTCTCGTATCGAAATCGTGATTATGATTTTCATCAGTCCGCAGACAGGATTTTATCAGTCCGTAGACAGGGATTTCATCAGTCCGTAGACAGGGGTTTTATCAGTCCGTAGACAGGGGTTTCATCAGGATTGTCATCTGAACGGTGACAAAACCGGGTATCATCTTATCAATATCGTCACTCGAATGGTGACGAGCTCGGACATCAGCTTTAGTCTGGGAAGACCTCAGCCGGGTGCATAATCTGTGGAGACGATTCTTCTTCTGCTCTATCTTTTCAGGAGCCTTTACCATCTTCATCTGCCGGTGCCGGCTTCATCTTTATCTCATATTACTTCTGTCAGTAAGCCGACATCTGACTTACCCTGACATATCATCCGTGACTTCTTGGACGAAGCAGTAGTACAGCTCTTCTTAAAGGGCTGGAAGGTCTCATTAGTCGAGTGACTGCTGCTTTATCAGTGCTGCCGTCTGAGTGACATTGGCACCGGGCATCAGCTTTGGCTGACAAGGGCTTTAGCCGGGTGAAAGTTTGATAAGCTTCATCATTGGTCTTTCACTGTTGGTCAGACCCTCTTTTCAATTATGCTTCCACCCTTGTTCATTTTCCAGGTGTCAACAACCTGCTGCTTCAGTTGTTTGCCCTTTTGTTGCTGCCACTCGAGATGCTTTAATCCCTGTGTTATCTGCTGTTGATCGTGCTAAAGCCACTGTGAATTCTGCTACTGGTATTGCACATGATGCCCCTGTTTCTTCTAAGGGATTGCCTCCCTTGCTTAATGCCGCGGCTGCATCTTGGCATCCAGCTTCGGCTGCTCCTTCCCCAATGGTGGTTGCTCCTGATGATGGTGACAAGGTGAGGGTAGAATGCGCCTCCGGCCAACCAGTAGTCTCCCCAAACAGTATTCCTCCGGCCTCCCCGGCTTCCCTATTGGGTCCATCTGCTGTCGTCCTTCCTAAGGAAGCGGACCGATCAGCCTGTGTGGTTGCTCTTCGCGCGATGAGTGATGAAATCAACGCTCTTCCGGCCTTTTCTCGGCCTGGGGCTTCTGGCCTTCCTCGGTTTTGTAGTGCTGCAGTGTCCTTGGGGCCATCTCCACTATCTTCTATCTCCGCTCAGGCTGCCGAGGATTCCACTAGTGTCATACGCTGTCAACAGCTTTCCCCGACTACCCGGGAGCAGCCGAAACTTCCTCTGGTTCATGATGATGCCCCCGATGAGTTTGATGGTTCGATTGATGAGCAGAGCTCGGAGTTTGAAATTCCTTTCCAACCAGCCCGCAGAAGCAAACGAAAGAATCGGCGTAAGCCTAATCATCTCGAGTGTTACAATGTCAGGCTGTAGCCGTCGGTCTTAAATGTTCTCTTTTTCTATTATCAATAATACACCCCCTTGGTGTTAGGTGGGGAAGTGTTTCCCCGTTTGGGGAGCACCCTCCAACTATTCACTAGGTAGGGCTTTTGAATTAAAAAAAGAGGCATAATTCGATATCTACATCGATCATCTTAATTATTGACCATCAAGTTAAGAGCATTAATTATATTCAATTTAATTAGTACATATATATATGACTCATTTTACAAATACATATTAATCCTATATATCTAGCTCCCGAACGAAGCCCGGGGTTTTATGGCGGCTGTACAAAAAAAAGGGTGACAAGATATATAGGGTAAGACTCGAACTCAGGTGACTCAATAATCGTTCAGCTCTCCGTACCACTCTATTAGATTCTTCATTATCAAAAAAAAAAAATGTGTACATGAAACCCTACATATGCCATGCATCCTTAACGACTACACATTGTCTAACAGAAGCTACATATATGCATTTGGAAGATGTGTGGAAGAGAGATTGCCTACGCCATGCATCCACGTGCATTTTTGTTTGTTTTTTTTGTTTATTCAGATAGAGAACCAATTACAACAAAAGTTTATAGCGACACATATATATACATATACATGTATGCCTCATCATGACCCGGAGGCAATGGAAGAACAGATGGATAGATGGACTGAAGGAGAAATCGTAGCTATCCGAAAGCCATCTGATTACTCGAAAGCTCAATCTCCAACCCATCCTTCAACTTCATCAACAATCATGTGATCATGCATATAATTAGGTTCATCTGATGGATTAAGTTTGAAGTATTTTTCGACCGACAATTGAGAAGGTAAAATCTCCAAACTAATTAATTAACTCTCTTCATCGGCGCTGTCTAGCTAGTTGGCGCCCCATCGGTACATCCGGTAATCCAAATCTGTTCACTCCTTAAAGGTGTCAATGCCACGTTAATGTGTCCTTCCTACAATTTCAGTCAGGGAAACTATCACAAGTTTCTCCATCATGAAAAAAAGAAACACTTACTGAAAGAGAAGAGAGAGAGAGATGGGAGATTCGAAAAAAGAGAGAACCAAAATTGTAAGATCATAATCATACTAACTTGCCACAATTAGGATAAAAAATTAATAAGATCATATATTCATACCAATTATCTGTCTTCCCTACATTAATTACAGTCAGATCGCTCTGGGCATCTTGGTTATATATATATATATATATATATAGGCAGGGCAGTGAAACTATCACAAGTGTCTCCATCCGAGGGAAGACAACCCTTCACAAAGAAGAGAGAGAGAGAGAGAGAGAGAGAGAAGAAAAATAATAATCACACTACTTTGCAATAAGTCGGATCAAAAAAATTAATAAAGTCATAGTCATACTAATTATCTGTCATCCCTGCTGTCTCCATGTGTATATTTTTTAGCAGAAAAGGTTTGATATATATAGTGGAATCTGCTGACTTGATCTCTTAATTAGTATTTGATTTTTTTTCAATTATGGAACTAGAGAAAAATAATTTGATATATATGGTGGACCAAACAGCATATGAATTGTACTATTGAATCCCGTTTCCCGCTCGCGTCCGCTCCATGCCGCCCTAGGGCGGCAGGCTGCCGGCCATGGCCGGCCGGGGGAGGGGCTTCGCGCCTCCCCTGACTTCTTCCCGTCCACCTCAACCTCCGCTGACCGCTGCTCTTGGCGGTGCTACAGGTCCTGACGCTCTTCCCCCCTTCACACAAAGTCGACACGTTAGTACGGGGGGCGTCTCTTCCCCAACGTTGCTTGCTGCAGGCTCTTCTGCAACCCAGTCATCGAGCCCAACGTCGTCTACTGCCCCCCCCATCAGCCTCCGGTATTCTTCCCCTTCCTCTTTCTACCGGTGGCGGTGCGGGGAGCTCTGCTTCGCCCACCCTAGGCTCTGCGGTTGCTGGTTCGCACGACGGTCGTCATGAAGCTCCGGCATCTCAGCCCGCCCTCATGGCGCTACCGAAACCTGTTGCTGGTGAAGCTGGCCCCATCGTCGGACCTTCTCCAACTCAACTTCCTTCTGCTGCCGCTGGTGTAGCTGGCCCCATCGCCGGACCTCCTCCAACTCAACCTCCTTCTACTGCTACTGGAGTTCGCAGGGCCCCACCTCCCTCCTTCGCCCAAGCGGTCTTGAGCTCCCTTGCTCCGCCGCCGTCCACACTGCTAGCTCATGTCGCAACCTTCACTGATGCGGGTGAACCAGCCGCTTTCTTTACCTGGGAGGAGATCAGCATCTCCTGCAAGCCTCTGGATTTTGCTATTGTTGTTAGAACATCACAAGGGCGACCTTCCTTTCAAGATACAAGAGCCCACCTTGTGCAAAGGTTTCATTTCACTGGGGATTTTGTTATCAGCTCTTTGGATACTTGTCATCTCCTCCTCCGGTTTCACAACAAGGAAGATTTCCTACAACTTTTATTGAAGGAATCACTCTATGTGAAGGGCAGGTTGTTCTTATTTTCCAAATGGACTCTTTACTTTAGGCCGGATGAAGACTCCCCTGTCGTCCCAGTATGGATTGATCTATCGGGTCTTCCCCCCAATTTCTACTGTGAACCCCTTATTCACTTCATTGTAGGGAGTCTAGGGCCGGTGCTCCAGATTGCCAGGGACTCTCTATGCCTCACACGCACGCATGCTGCCCGTGTGTGCGTTCAACTGGATATCTCTAAACCACTGCCTCAACGAGTATGGGTCGGCATGGGAGCTTCTGGATCTTGGCAGCATCTCGCCTACCAGAACCCTCCCCTGCTCTGCACTCACTACAAGCGGCTTGGGCATATAGTGGCTAAATGTAACAAGGTGACCGATGAGCGACCTTCTGTGGGTGCCGCTATCAAAGGCAAAAAGCCTGGGGCTCTGCGCACCTGGCAGCTAGTCTCTAGCCAGGTGCTCCCCTCACTAGCCCCTGCCCCTTCATCCACCCCCCGTCGCCTGTGGCTGTCACCACCGCCCCCATGGGACCCGTAGTATCAAGCTCTGGCACTGCTACTCCATTTCCCGCCCCCACTTCAGCTGTTGGTCCGCCTCTCCATCCAGTTGGAGCAGCCGCTGCCGGATCTGGTCTCCTACCAACGTCCCCCTCCGTCCACGTTTCTACTTCTGGAGTTGTTCCATCCTCCCAGGATGATGACCGCTGCCACCCCAAGGCTGCATCTCCTCCCATTCATCCTGCTCTGGCAGGTACTGATGACCGGGGAAACGCCTCAGCCGTGGTCTCCTCCCCAAGGTCTCTGCATGGTCTTCTTCCCCCCTCAGGAGGAGCCCCCCCCCCCCCCCCCCCGGCGGCGACCCAGCTTCCCTGCGCAGTTCTCCCCCTGTGGACGGCCGACACGTCGTTGGCCACTCGCATACGCCATCGCTTGAGGGTGCTGCTACGCTCTCTGCAGCAGGTTCTGTGGAGGTCAAAGGTCAACCCAATGGAGTCTCCCCCCTCCCCGTCGAGTTTCATCCTACCGCACCTTGCCACGTGTATGGCCCCTCCTTCCACGTTGACGGGACTGCTCCCTCAAACGATCCCCTGTTCTTGCCCCGCCCACCGTCTAGCCCGACTTCTACTCTTCCCCCGCCTTCCCGTGAGCTTGGACTCTCTACCCATGCCTCTCCTAAGCATGGCAACAATGCTCCCCCACGTGTTGTCCCTGCTTCTTCATTGGCCGCATTTGCTGCATCCCCTTCTATTGCTGCGCCTTTGGCTTCCACGTTCCCAGCCCTTCATGGGACGCCTAGGTTTAATGATGCTCTACTTCCTCCGGTTGGTGCCCCTCCGCCGACCTCGACGTCGATCCCTCTCTCAGGAGGCAAGGGGGCAATGGATGACGACGGGAAGACGGGCTCTCTCGCCGCTGTTGCCCCTACGCCGGTCACATCCCCCTGGGGCTCTGCAGCTCTTTCGTCTAATGGTGACGACGTGGCTGCAGAATGCTCTCTTTCGGTGCTGCATGGCCCCCCTTCCCCACGGCCAGACACTGCTTGCTCCCCTGCCTTTCTGGCCGAAGGCGAGGTCTCTCAATTCAAGAACCTTCCTGTTGCTCACTCAAGCTTCATAGTCTCGGGCACCTTGGTGGCCCGCCAAGGAGGAGTCGACCCTCACTCTCAGGGGGTCGTCCCCCCGTCTCCCATGCTCTACCATCTGCCTACTGGTGCTAAAGCAGTTGCGGCCTCTACCACAGTTGAAGCTTCGGACCTCCGAGAGTTGAAGCTGCCATCCTATTCTGCAGTCTCTTGCCCAGCTGCCCCCTCTGTTGTGCCACCAGGATTGACTTCAAGCAAGACCTCCTCTCCGCTTGATGGCCCTCCCTCAGGGTCGCCTCTTCCCAGCTCTGCCGGTGGGCTTAACACTGCTGCACCTGCATGGTCTCCCGCTGGCATGTCTGATGCCACACGACCGTCTCCTGTAGAAGCTGTCAAGCCTCGCCTCTCCTTCGCCCAAGCTCTGAAGAAGAAGATCAACCGGGAACCGCCCAGGCCGTTACCAGCTCCTCCTCCAGCTCCTCCCCATGTGCTTTCTGCTCACAAGTCTACTCCTTCGTCTCCTGAGGGTGGCCTCCAGTTTCCCCAGCTATTCCAGGTGCTCACTGTTCCAGGGCTCGAGCCTTCCAAGAGGTTCAATGACCTCGCCTCTGCCCATGCGCGCTTCGTGGGCACCTCCAACCAGGTTCGCTCGCGGCCGGCTTCGAGGCTGGACGGCGGTGCCCCCAGGTGATCTCATCGGCGCTCTAACTCTACCTCCTCCTCCAAGGATCATGACTTCTGATGGTTACTTATCACTCATATGTTGTATTTGGGTTCTCCTCCTTCTTATTGTACGTGGCCCCTTTCGTCTCTTTAAGTCTGGGTGCCTCATGCCTTCTCCCTTTCCCCCCTTTCTCTCTTCAGTATCCTCGTGCTTTTATTAATGAAAACGCTTGCTTAGTGGCTCAGGGTGGAACATCCACTTCCTTCCACAATGAAGACGTGAATGAGAACTCTCGCCTCACCTTGCAAGTATTAACCTTGAGTTAAAAAAACTGAGAAAAATAGCCTTTCCATGTGTTACATCATCCATGTGGACACTAAGACAGAATATATATATGCATATCCATTAAGTACAAATTAAACATATTGTTCAGATGGTTTGATATTTATCCATATTTTGCTCCAATTGTCACATGATTTCCCAAGCTTTCGATCCCAAATTTAAGCTAAAAGGTAGATAAATATTTAGATTTTTGCGATTCTTTTTTAACTGGAGTTGACGAATACCAAAAATTTATTTCGAAAAGCAATGGAAAAAGTTATTGAATTAATTGAACAAATAAATATAAAAAGATTTAAATTAAATATTAAATATTAATAAATATATATAATATTAAATATATATAATATAAAAATAATATATAATATAGGAATCCAGATCTATCGAATCACTCGTGTTATGATCTTCTACCTCCTAAGTATGCTATAGACATCCGGCCACTGCTAGAGGTTAATGGTGAATCTCCAAATCTCCTCTATATAAGCATGTTAGCGTGCCCGCTTGTTGTTCTACTTTTTTTTTGGGGGGGGGGGGGGGTCAAGTGAATGAGATATAAGGGAACGGATCGGGGAGGGGAGGAGGGAGTAGAGAGGGAAGAGGAAAACTAAACGATGGGCCGCGTTTAGATAAGCCTCCTAGCACTACAAGAAATGGTGTGAATAGCATCCCAAGTATGTCCCTATGAGATTTTGTGATAAATTTTAGATAGATTAGGACATATAACAGCATTCCGATATTTCTTGTCTCAAAGTTTTGACGGAAAAGAAATTATCTCAAATCCGTCGAAAATTTGCGATGGAATTATTTTTGTCTAAAATCTGTCCCTAATCTGTAAAGTATTTCATCAGCAACGGAAATAAATAACCGTCAAAAAATCCGTCGGAAGAGTTTGCGATGAAAATCCTAATACGTCAGAGATTCTATCCCAAAATGGCTAATTTTTTAAAAAGAATGATATTTTGCGATGGAACTAAGAAATTGTCGAAAAATACATCCCTAGAATCTGCGATGGAATTAAAAAAGTGTCATAGATTTCGTCACAAAATGGTGAATTATTTTTATAAAAAAATTTAAAAATCAACATTCTACGATGGAAGTTAAAATCCACTGAAAATATGTCCCTAGAATCTAAAATCATCGTAGATTCCATCCCAAATTTTCAATATTTGTTAAAAAAATTAAAAAATCAAAAAATATCTGTTTAAATAGAAAACAATTGAGATTAAATAGAAACCAATACACAACATACACACATCACAATGACAAATTAAATAATAATCACATCTCATTGTAAAATTATTTACATATAATATTTTAAAATTATCAATTTACTATAATATGATAAAAATGAAGAAATTTTTTAAATGTCTTTATCCTCCCTATCCTACTCATCTCTTCTATCGCCATTGGCAGGAGGATACTATATTAGAAAAAATAACATTAGACATATATGAATAGAAAAATTAAAATTAAGTTAAACAAATTATTTGAATTTATAAACTTGAAACAAGATGATATGTACACGAATTCTTTAATTAAGCCAATCAGACCGATATCTCAGATTTTGGACGCCCCAACCTGAGTTATTTGACGTTAAACTAAGTTAGTTCGGAAAAGGATAATTTGAGCGTTGAACCCAAACTGCACATCCGATTTGGATTCCGTCAGCTCTCTCAGGTAATTCTCACCACTCATATCATGTTGAAAAATTTTGAACGTAAGTCAGACCGGTATTTCAGATTTTGGACCCCCAACTCGAGCCCTTTGGTTTGTTTTAAACTAAGTTATAAGGGAGAATGTTAGTTTGAGCGCTGAACCCAAACCGAGTATCTGATTTGTATTCCGTTAGCTCTCCCAGGTCACTCTTACAACCCAGGTCATACTGAAAAAATCGGGACATTGATCAGGCCGGTATTTCAGATTTTAGACGCCCAACCCGATGTCTTTGATTTTAAACTAAGTTAGTTCATAAAATGGTAATTTGAGCGCTGAGCCCAAATTGGATATCCGATTTGGATTCCGTCAGCTCTCCCAAGTCACTCTCAACACCCAGGTCATGTTGGAACAATTGGCACGTCGATCACACCGGCATTTCAGACGTTATGATGCGGGACGGACACGGGAGATGACACTATTAGGTGCCACCCTCGGACTCTAGATGAAGACGCGACCAGCAGCACATACCAGGGAGACACTAAGCCCGACACTACGAGCTCCTAGTGGTAAAACGTCGCTAACAGAAGTGGAAGCTCACTCGTCGTCCCAAGCGAGGGAAAGCGCGGACCGTGCGCGGTTAAGGAACCGGCGGAGGTCAAGGGTAGTCCGACTCAACTTCCGGACTCGGATCGAGTCGCGGGACGGGTCACTCTCACTCTTACAGCGGTGACATGGACACACGGGCTAGTAGCTACACTCTCGGCAGCGGCAAAAGACCGTATACTAGCAAAGCAAATGAATGCCAAGAGGTTCGGACCATTACCTCCACGCACCTGGTGTGGCGAAGACAACCCCGGCCGAATTACGGACTCCCGGTTAAACAATATCACAGCAATACAAAGATTTGACCCACTCGACGCAGGGAGGTAAAAGGTCACATGTGGAGTCCGGGAATCATGCAACTCGGGTTGACGGGCAGCATCTTGATGTCGCCCGGCGGTGCCGAACTCCGCGTTTTCGTGCTTTCCGAACGGCGGGTTCTGCGGGCCCGCGGGACCCACGGATGGCGCTGTCCTCCAGATGGGTGGGACCCACTATGATGGGGACCCCTGGTGGCGTGCCTCCACGGACGGCGGTCGGCCGGGAACACCGATCGGGGGTCGATCGGTCCCGATTCCCAAGCTTTGAAGTTGCTGCCCACGGATTTTCAGTTGCTGTTTTCAGGCGCGCGCTCCGGCGAAAACGGCTGCTGCGATCAATCCCGACGTCGGATCGGGACGCATGAGCTATCGTTGGAAAGCTCTCTTCAAATGCTTCAATCTAGACCCAGAGAGATCTGCTTGATCTGGTCGGATCTGAACTTTATTGAATTTACAAGATACTGTTGTACAGTAACCGAAACCTCAGATTTGTAGGATACTTATCTGAGAACCACCGTTGATCGCCTAGTAAACCTCCGATTCAGCTCTTGAGCTCTTCTTCAAAGTTGTAGGGGATCAAACGATGGAACTGGGCTTATTTTGGGAATTTGATTTGGAGGTGGTGGTGATTTACTATGATTTTTGGGGTGACTGGTGGTCGGATCTGGGAATAGGGGGACATAACTGTAGCGGGGACTGAGAACGATTTTTAGAAAATATGAAATGGACGAACCAAAAATTGAGAAAAATTATGGATGAAGGGGTGGATGGGTGGAACCTCCAGTAAAATTGGGCGAACCAAAATAAATCAAAAAGTGGACCTAAGACATGAAACTCAGGGCGGGGATGAATCTGGACAAAACTCTGGCAGAACCGAAATGGAAGAGTGTACGAAAATCAAAAAATATGAAACGAGATCTGAATGGCAAACCAAAATTTGTGGGGTGTCCTGGACACCTCTGGAACATCCACTAAAATCTCCAGATCTATCTGAGCTCAGGGCGGAGACAGGAAATTCATGGAAGCTCCTGTGGTACTGCGCGGGCAGAATTCCGTTGATGGCGAAGGCGGTGCGGTGGCGGCTCGTGGCGGTGGCGGCGATCGTCGGAACCGATACACGAGGCGTCACACCTCAGAATGGAAGCCTTCACAGCTTCAAGGGGGAGAGGGAGGAGAGAGGAGGGGGGGGCGCACCAGCCCTTGCTCTTGAATTAGTTTGAATCAAATGGCATTAATTCATCAAAATAGAAAATACAAGCTTAAATAGGTTACATCTCACATCCATCCACAACCGTAGGATCTAGGGGTAGGAGATGAAGGGTTGGGATGGCATGTGACACACACACAAAAAATAAATAAAGAAATAAGGGGAGGGGGGCGGCCCTTGGACCAAGGAGAGTGGCTTGACTTGGTAGGTGGGGTGGGTGGCCAAAATGTGGACTTTCCAAGCCACTTGTCCCCCACTTGGCCCACCCATCTAGAAGCCTCCATTTGACATGTTGACTGACCCCACATGGGACCCATGGGTGAGGTGGCTCAATGGGATGGGGCCTGGGGGGCCCGTGGGGCCCACGGGGTCCAAATTACACATAAGCCCCTCTTACAATCAAAATAGCAAACCGAATACAACGAAATAAACGCAAATTACACACACATAAAGGCTAACTAAATATGATAAATGGGGACTCAGGGGGGGCGTCTCCAGGCTGTCTCCGAGCCAAATAGATGCTGAGGTGGCTCGAGTCGTGCTCCATGTGCGGTACCGGTGGCTCGGCGTATCGTGCCGATCAACTGCTCGGGTGTCCGCACCAATTCTCCCCGGGTGGGAGAAACTCGACCCTGTCGAGTAAGGGTCGGCATCGCTCCTATATCGCTCCAGAAGGTCTGGATCGATCTGCTGCAACTCGCCATGTGTGATCCATGTGTCCTCAGTAGCGGGCCGTCCTCTCCATCGCACTAGGTAGCGCGGGTAAGATCCACTCCTGGTAACTGTCACTTGCTCATCCAGTATACGATCTATATGCTCACGCTGCCGTGAAAAAGGGGCTGGAGGTGGAAGTGGACACTCAGGTGTGGGATCACTCTCAAGGGGAGGAGATGGCTCAAAAGGCTCACTAGGGATCACCGCTGGGTCCCTATATGCAACAAGATCCGATACATTGAAGGTAGAGCTTATACCATATTCCTCGGGCAAGTCCACAACATACGCATTGGATCCAACGCGTTTCAACACTCTAAAGGGACCGGCTCCGCGAGCTTGCAACTTCTTAACGGTTCCAGAGGGAAACCGTTCAGGTCGTACCCTGATCATGACGTATTCGCCCTCGTGGAACTCTCGGTGGTGTCGGTGGACATCGGCTAACTCCTTGTACCATGCATTGCTGGCCTCAACTGTGACGACGGACATCGTCATGCAGACTCCTAACATGATTAGCAAAAGAAAAGAAACACAGGATGCACACACGACCTAACATGCTTAGCAAAAGAAAAGAAACACACGGATGCACACACGACCCTAAACAACCCTACAGTTAGTAAAACCCAATCATATGCAAGGTGGTCCAGGACATCCGAATGTGTGCCATGCATACCCTAGGTGTGACCGAGGGTCGGTACAATCATAAGACGGTCCTTTGGATTTGGGAGGTTTGGGTGGGACTGGAGGGTAGGGTGTCTCTCGCCCGTGAACGGACTCGGTGGGTGCCGATGGCCCGGTCCATGGAGAAGGGGTATAATGGTGACCTCCTTTAAAGAAGTGGAATGGAGATTGTGGACCAAGGGGACCACTAAGAAAGGGATCGAAGGGATCAAAGAATGTGTGACCCCTCGATATGGATTCCCTCATCTCAAGATCCCATGTGTGGAAGTCTAGAAGGTGTTGTTGATCTCCTTCATCCTTGAAGGGAGATGAGATGGTGGGGGTATGATGGTGGACTCTCTCAAAAAGGTGGAGTAAATATGGTGGGTCACGGGGTCCACAAGAGAATGGGTCGAAGGGATCAAAGAAGGTATGACCCCTCGGACTAGGCTTCCACAAATCGCTGTCCCACATTTGGAAATCTTGGAGGTGTAAATGATCACCTTCATTCATTATGAGAGGTGGGATGATAGTCATAGGCAGAAAGTAAGATTCCTCCCTTGGGTAAAAGGAAATGAAGTTGGACTCGGCCAGCGTAGGGAGGAGTAGAAGAACCTCCGTGGTAACATGACCCACGGTGTACACGGAGGTGATGGACCCTAAAGCGGGATGAGTGAAACTACGACCTGTGGGTCGGTCGAAGCCTGGAGCCAACAAGTGAGTAAATGTCCACTGCCGGTCTAACCCTGTAAGAAGGTCATTCAATGTATCCACATAGTGACTAGACCGGAAAGTGGTATGAAATGAATTGATTGGCACCAGAGGTAGGATAGGGTCCATATATGGGAAGGGAAGTGGGACCAAGCCCTTCTTGAGCCAGCTAAGAAGCGGCTCGGCTATGACAAGCATACCCGTTAGAAACACGGGTGGCTCGGGCTGAGGTGGCTTAGAATAAAGATCGGAGAGTGGGGCTTCTCCAACCCTTTTGTCCCTTATGGCTAGAGATGTCCGAGTGGGACATTGTCCGGCGTAGTGGCCGAACCCCTGGCAGCGATAACACTGCTGTCGTGACCCACTACGCTCCCTGATAAGTGGGTCCCTACCCTTATCCTCCTGACGGACAGGGGGTGTAGGCAATGGGGCTCTCATGTGTGGGAGAAGAGGATCCACTATGATGGGGAGAGGGCTTGGGGACTCCGTTGACGGGGCCGGGTTAAGACTACCGGCGATGACCTCCTTAGGCTCGGGTTGGAGTACATCACTAGGAGTACGTGTCCTATCCACCCCATCCAACCGGTCCAAAATCATTTGCATAAGTTCGGCAACGGAGTGGGTTGGAATAGGGATATCATGGTGGACTCGCCCGTGGTCAACCGTCCTAGGATTGGGTCTTGGCTCATCTACGTGTGGGACTCTTTGCCTCCGACTAGAACCCACTTGGTTGGAAGTGATTGGGTGGGGCCGGTTGGAGGTGACCGGTTGGGGCACGTAGACCTTCCTAAGCTCTCTCTTCATGTCCCACCATGACTCGATGGGCCATTGCCCCCTAACCTCTCTCATTCTTTCGATGTAATCCCACTTTTTGGCAGCCTCATGAAGAAGCCGCTCTTTGGAGAAAGAGAATTGCATTGCCCCGGACATAGTATAACAATCAAAGTATGTGTCCATGGCGGCCTCCCACTTGAGGTAGTCGCCCGGGCCATTGGAGCCATAAAAATCCGAGGCTTCGGGCCTACGGAAGTGGAGTGGGTGGTTGCCAAGCCCATGGGTGGACCAACGGCCATATTGCCCGGGTGATTGGGAATCCATGGGAAATTGGGGGGAACTACATGTTGGACATGCCGACACTTGGACACGACACTAGACCGGCTATGCAAGGTTGGAATGCACTAACTAATACAAACACCGACTAATGCACCTAGACCTAAATGTAATTTGAAAACACACCCCTTTTTTTGTTTTGAAAATAATACAATTTAAAACACCTTTTTTTTATTTTGAAAAGAATGAGACTCGACTACACCCTAGACACGACCAAGACTCGGTACGCGGCGGAGATAATCGACCCGAAGGTCACTTGCACAAGTGTGCGGTCTTCCCGATAGGCGTAACCTAACGATCGGACAACACCTTTTGATATACCGAGTGAAGGTGTGTGTGGGGTAACCTTAGACTATGCAAGACTCATGCAACGACTACCCTAAACTCGACTCGCTCTGATACCAAACTGATGCGGGACGGACACGGGAGACGACACTATTAGGTGCCACCCTCGGACTCTAGATGAAGACGCGACCAGCAGCACACACCAGGGAGACACTAAGCCCGACACTACGAGCTCCTAGTGGCAAAACGTCGCTAACAGAAGTGGAAGCTCACTCGTCGTCCCAAGCGAGGGAAAGCGCGGACCGTGCGCGGTTAAGGAACCGGCGGAGGTCAAGGGTAGTCCGACTCAACTTCCGGACTCGGATCGAGTCGCGGGACGGGTCACTCTCACTCTTACAGCGGTGACAAGGACACACGGGCTAGTACCTACACTCTCGGCAGCGGCAAAAGACCGTATACTAGCTAAGCAAATGAATGCCAAGAGGTTCGGATCATTACCTCCACGCACCCGGCGTGGCGAAGACAACCCTGGCCGAATTACGGACTCCCGGTTAAATAATATCACAGCAATACAAAGATTTGACCCACTCGACGCAGGGAGGTAAAAGGTCACATGTGGAGCCCGGGAATCATGCAACTCGGGTTGACGGGCAGCATCTTGATGTCGCCCGGCGGTGCCGAACTCCGCGTTTTCGTGCTTTCCGAACGGCGGGTTCTGCGGGCCCGCGGGACCCACGGATGGCGCTGTCCTCCGGATCTGCGGGGGTGGGACCCACTATGATGGGGACCCATGGTGGCGCGCCTCCATGGACGGCGGTCGGCCGGGAACACCGATCGGGGGTCGATCGGTCCCAATTCCCAAGCTTTGAAGTTGCTGCCCACGGATTTTTAGTTGCTGTTTTCAGGCGCGCGCTCCGGCGAAAACGGCCGCTGCGATCAATCCCGACGTCGGATCGGGACGCATGAGCTATCGCTGGAAAGCTCTCTTCAAATGCTTCAATGTAGACTTAGAGAGATCTGCTTGATCTGGTCGGATCTGAACTTTATTGAATTTACAAGCCCCTGTTGTACAGTAACCGAAACCTCAGATTTGTAGGATACTTGTCTGAGAACCACCATTAACCGCCTAGTAAACCTCCGATTCAGCTCTTGAGCTCTTCTTCAAAGTTGTAGGGGATCAAACGACGGAATGGGGACTATTTTGGGAATGTGATTTGGAGGTGGTGGTGATTTACTATGATTTTTGGGGTGACTGGTGGTCGGATCTAGGAACAGGGGGACATAACTGTAGCTGGGACTGAGAACGATTTTTAGAAAATATGAAATGGACGAACCAAAAATTGAAAAAAATTGTGGATGAAGGGGTGGATGGGTGGAACCTCCAGTAAAATTGGGCAAACCAAAATAAATCAAAAAGTGGACCTAAGACATGAAACGCAGGGCGGGGATGAATCTGGACAAAACTCTGGCAGAACCGAAATGGAAGAGTGTACGAAAATCAAAAAATATGAAACGAGATCTGAATGGCAAACCAAAATTTGTGGGGTGTCCTGGACACCTCTGGAACATCCACTAAAATCTCCAGATCTATCTGAGCTCAGGGCTAAGACAGGAAATTCGTGGAAGCTTCTGTGGTACTGCACGGGCAGAATTCCTTTGATGGCGAAGGCGGTGCGGTGGCAGCTCGTGGCGGCGGCGGCGATCGTCGGAACCGATACACGAGGCGTCACACCTCAGAATGGAAGCCTTCACAGCTTCAAGGGGGAGAGGGAGGAGAGAGGAGGGGGGGGGGGCGCACCAGCCCTTGCTCTTGAATTAGTTTGAATCAAATGGCATTAATTCATCAAAATAGAAAATACAAGCTTAAATAGGTTACATCTCACATCCATCCACAACCGTAGGATCTAGGGGTAGGAGATGAAGGGCTGGGATGGCATGTGACACACACACAAAAAATAAATAAAGAAATAAGGGGAGGGGGGCGGCCCTTGGACCAAGGAGAGTGGCTTGACTTGGTAGGTGGGGTGGGTGGCCAAAATGTGGACTTTGCATGCCACTTGTCCCGCACTTGACCCACCCATCTAGAAGTCTCCATTTGACATGTTGACTGACCCCACATGGGGCCCATGGGTGAGGTGGCTCAATGGGATGGGGCCTGGGGGGCCCGTGGGGCCCACGGGGTCCAAATTGCACATAAGCCCCTCTTATAATCAAAATAGCAAACCGAATACAACGAAATAAACGCAAATTACACACACATAAAGGCTAACTAAATATGATAAATGGGGACTCAGGGGGGGCATCTCCAGGCTGTCTCCGAGCCAAATAGATGCTGAGGTGGCTCGAGTCGTGCTCCATGTGCGGTACCGGTGGCTCGGCGTATCGTACCGATCAACTGCTCGGGTGTCCGCACCACGTTAGACCCTCAACATGAACTCTTTGGTTTGTTTTAAACTAAGTTATAAGGGAGAATGCTATTTTAAGTGTCGAGCCCAAACCGGGTACTCGATTTATATTCTGTTAGCTCTCCCAGGTCGCTCTCACCACCCAGATCATGCTAAAATAATCGGCATGTTGATCAGGCTAGTATTTTATATTTTGGATCCCTCAACTCGAGTTCTTTGATTTTAAACTAAGTTACTTCAAAAAAAGATAATTTGAGCGCCGAGCCTAAACCGGATATCTGATTTAGATTCTGTCAACTCTCACAGATCATTCTCATCACCTAGATTGTGTTGAAACAATTGGCATGCTGATCAGGTTAGTGTTTTAGATTTTGGACCCCCCAACCCGAGTTCTTTGATTTGAAACTAAGTTAGTTCAGAAAAAGATAATTTGAGCACCAAGTCCAAATCGGATATCCGATTTGGATTCCGTCAGTTATGATCGGTCACTCTCACCACCTAGATCATGTTGGAATAATCGGCAGGCCGATCAGACTGGTACTTTAGATTTTGGACCCCCCAACTTTAGTTCTTTGATTTTAAACTAAGTTAGTTCGGAAAAAGATAATTTAAGCGTCGAGCCCAAATCGAGTATCCGATTTAGATTTCGTCAACTCTCCCAAGTCACTCTCACCACCCAAGTCATGTTGGAATAATCGGAATGCTAATCATAATGGTATTTCAAACTTTGGACCCCCCAACCTGAGTTCAATCTCAATACTAAATAGCAGTATTATAACTCTAAATGATAGTATTATAACTCCAAATTCCGCGACATTAAAAATAAGAACAAACACTCACATGAGGGGGCTGGGTTGTGGTCCAGGGTGCTCCATCAGGAAAAATCTCCACCTGGGAGTAGAGGGCGGCGACAGCTTGCGTAAAGTGTGCCTCGATGCTCGAGATCTTTGCTTGGACGCTCGACGTAATCTCTGACTGGAAGCTCGACGTAATCCGCAACACCAAATGCGACATCTCCTCTCGGATGATGTCTCTGATGTCACTCGAAGTACTGGGGCTAGCGGGGGGCATAGTCAAGGCACTGGGACTGGTCAGGGCATAGCCTGAACCCGCACAAGATGATATCACCCTGCTAGTGCTAGGCTTGCCCAAAATTATACAACCAGCCTTTCCTCGGTGTGCCAGCTGCCGCCATCCATGCCTTAGGATATAACTCTAGCTACTGCATGCCCTCCTCCCCGTACTTCTTGATCATCATCCAGTCATATGACTCTTGCAAACTAGATCAAAAAGATTGTTAATTTCATATTAATCATTCATATTTGAAATGAAAAAAAAGTTGTATATGTATGTAAATTTACCACTCCCGAACAGGATCTCTCGGTAACGAACTGATATGTTCCTTTCTTCTTGTGGATTTTCTCGAATAGCTCCCAGAACGAAGGAGGACGTTTGAGCTCCTATGTATGTTTTACAAAGCCTATTTGAAATGAGATTCTGTAGGATCAGGCCCCAACTGTTGTGCTAAAAGCTCGAGCTATTAGCGAAGGTGAACTGTATTTCCTTATGGCATTACAGAACCCCACATCTATACGTGTTGTAGGTGGACCTAAGGGGCTTCGCACATGGACCTCATAATCCATACAGCGGGTTGGGCTATCAAGCACCGATGCCCCACGTGGACTCCATAATCCACGTGGGATAGCGAATCCCTAAGGGAGACGCTGGACCCCATAATCTAACTCAAACCCGCAACCTCGCTCTGATACCAGTTTGTAGGATGAAGCCCCAATCATTGCGCTAAAAGCTCAAGCTGTTAGTGAAGGCGAACTGTATTTCTTTATGGCATTGCAGAACCCCAAATCTATATGTGTTGTGGGTGGGCCTGAGGGGCTTCGCACATGGACCCCATAATCCATGCGAACTGTCTTTATCCTCATAATCCATGCTATGGGCTAGGCTGTCAAACACCGATGCCCCACGTGGACCCCATAATCCACGTGGGACAGTGAATCCCTAAGGGAGATGCTAGACCCCATAATCTAACAAATTCATATCATAATAAAGTATAACAAAATTAGAAATATTACTTATCATTTTAAGTTTGTAGGTCACGAAAGTGACGAACCCACCCATATGCACGTTAGCGGTAGGCAGTGCGGCCTAGTTTGCTGCCACTTTCTGAGACTTTTCAATCCACTTCACCTCGGCCCATTTGTCACACACCCCCTCCCAATGCTCCCTCCTCATCTAAGCAGGGCCATGCTCCTTCAAGCGATTTCTATCTTCGCTCGCACATTCTTACTTCGCCTTTTTGCAGGTCTAGCATAATGTCTTTTTCTAATTTATTTTTTCAATAGTCTCCCAGGCAGACCGAGCTCGAGTCTCATCCTCACGTCTCATGAACCGAAATCTCTGTTGTAAAGGAATTATTTAAAAGATTAAATTATATACCGTGAATATGTCGAACAATAAATCCCCGACATCGATCAAAAATTGCCTGAAGGATAACACCGGCCTGCGAACGTGCGACTGACAGGTCTTCATAATAAAATGGGAAGCCCAGTAAGGCTCTAATTTATCCCTGCAATTACAAATGTTAAAATAGTTGACATTGAATAGTTGATAGATAGATAACAAACATAATTTATGAATTAATATACTTACCCGAATAGCCAGCACGGTTGACATGTGTCATCGACACCGGATCACCCTTGTGACGACTACTGGCATCATCTGCCACTGGTGTGGCCTGCACAATTGGTACAAGTAAAATAGAAGTAGTTAATCAGAATTACCATAATTAAAAAATTATTTAATCAATGACCATAAATACAAATTGAGACTAAATCAAAAAGTTCATGTATAGGTCGACAGTGGCAGTGGTAGTGACGGTGTGCCCTGTCCAAGTCGTACGAGGACACTCGGGCCTGTAAGAATTGAATGTCATAAGCAAAGCGTATAATCAATAAACATTTATCTAGAAATTTAAATTTGTATACCTATACCTAACGGTGGTGGCGGTGTGCCTTGTCCAGGTGATACAGGGGCACTCGAGCCTGTAAGACTTGAATATCATAAGCAAAGCATATAATCAATAAACATTTATCTAGAAATTGAAATAGGCATATGTTTACCCGAAGGTGGAAGCGGTGTGCCCTGTCCAGGTGGTCCAGGGAAACTCAGGCCTGTAAGAATTGAATGTCATAAGCAAAGTATATAATCAATAAACATATATCTATAAATTTAAATAGACATATCTATACCCAGAGGTGGTGGCGGTGTCCCATGTCCAGTTGGTACAGGGGCACTCGAGCCTAAAAGAATTGAATGTAATAAGAAAAGCATGCAATCAATAAACATTTAACTAGAAATTTAAATACATATAGCTATACTCGGAGGTGGTAGCGGTGTGCCAGGAGTAGATGCATGGGAGGAGAGCCTGGAGCCCTCCCACTACCCCTCTCCTCCCACTCCCAATACTCGCTCGACCTCCTCGAACCAGCTCTTTATTTAGAATAATAAAATTAACGCACATTAATCCAAAACTATATAAGATTTACAACTATCATTATAAAATATGAAAAGATGTAATTTTTCTTACAAAATTTTCAAACATTATCAATTTCCTCTTTAGATTTTGATAATATGTCTAACTCAACCTCATCTTCATCATTATCTTCATCCTCATCACTGGTGTACTCTTCCTCCTCAGAGGACGACTCCTCCCTTACAACGCCCTAAGTGAGCTCAGCTGAATCAACTTCTTCCACTTTATTCTCTTTATATAACCGAAGTGGCTCATCAGATTCATCCAAACGAAGATGCGTAGAAGTAGCCAACTCTACAATGTCTGTCTGGTTTGATTGAAAAAAAAAATCAGTATTGGTATCCTCATCCACAGTTTTAGTCAAATCCAACTCATAATTGGGCAAAAGCCTTCCTTTAACCCTACGAACTGTCCACCAATCTTTATTCCTGGATTATGAATAGTTTGAAGGATACACTTACTGGGCTTATGCGACCAAAATGAATGGCTCATATGCATTTAATTTGGACTTATTTTTGACATCGAAAATCTCATATGTTGTGTCATTTAGAATAGAATTAGGATTAAACCAATGACACCTAAATAGGAATATATGGTTGTCTTGTCCCAAATACTCCAGTTCTAAGACTTTCTCAAGAATACCATAGTAGTCCAATTCATTTTCATTATATGTACTTCCCATGAAACATACGGTGTTGTTCATCATAAACTCATCTCGTTCATAATCCCTCGTGTGAAATCTATATATATATTCACAATAATACCTAGATAGGCACGTGCGACTTTCGAGGGCTCATAACTTATCTCTCGAACTCTTTCAACAATAATAAAATCTTGTTCAACCTATATATAAATTAGACTAGTTAAAAAATAGACATTTACCTCAAGAGAATTAAATGGTAAAGGCTGGTATTCAACGTTCGACACTTACTCAATATTTTAGCCTTCTGACAAAAGACTTCTCTCATTCCTTTTCGACCTCCACATCAGTGAGACGTGGATATCTTTGAACTAATTCTGAATCAAATTATTTTCAATATGAATGCAGCACTACCTTAAATGGTAAGAAGAAGGGCAAGTAACTTATATACATAAGGAAATATGAGTTGAGGACTTACTCAACATAAAATTCAATCTCAATACAATTCATAAAGATATAGATCTTTATGGTGTACAACTCTCTTTCTTCAAGCGTACAAGTCAAACAAGATCTGAACAAATGTCTTGGACACTTAAATACAGAGAGCCGGTCGACCGCAACAATATCTCCCCTATCATCATTACGTGGAGGTCAAGAACGACGAGTTTGTATCTCTAGTTCAAAGTACATCGAACAAAAGTTCAATATTTCTTCAATAATGTATGTCTCCTCGAATCCTCCATGTTCGTCTTATTGCGAACTTTTATTTTCTGGTCATACATGCACGTACGACAACAATTCAGATGATAATGACATACATATCATACACATGTAGCAATTGTAAGAAAAATTATTAATATTCTAGTATACCTCTCAAATTGATACATCTATCAAAATTGTCACTACACCAAGAAGAACCTTTACCTATGACAATTGTCATAGGTAAAGACAAAAAACCCGACACTCCCTACACTTATGTGTCGTCGGTAAAAACTGCGTAGGTAAAACTACACTCCCTACACTTATGTGTTGTCGGTAAAAATTGCGTAGGTAAAGTTTTACTTACGCGACAAAAAACTATAGGAATAGGAGCGTCAACACCTATGCTTAATAGCATAGGTAATTACCTACGCTAAGTATTTGTATGTATATGATTTTTTATTCCTACGATTGTTTTTCGGTAGGGAATTTCCTACGATTATTTGCGTAGGTAATTTTCTACTATTTGTTTCGTGTAGGTAATTTCTTACATTTTTTGCATAGGTAACTTCCTACAATTTATTTCATGTAAGTAATTTCCTACAAATTTATATCGCATAGGTAAAACTTTACCTGAGCAATTTTTACTGACGACCGTAATGTTCTCACAAAATCCGTAGGTAACATAAACGAACCGTAGGTAACCCATTTGAATTGTAGGTGCGTAGGTAACAATTTGAACTGCACGCAACTTGTATGAACTGTAGGTAATCCGTTTGAGCCGTAGGTAAACATGTATTAACCGTAGATAACCCTTTTTAGCGGTAGGTAAACTTGTATTAACCGTAGATAACCCATTTAAACCGTAGGTAAGGCTGTATTAATCGTAGGTAACTAATTTGAACCGTAGATAATATGTGCTAACAGTAGGTAACAATTTGACCCGTAAGTAACCTATACTAACGGTAGGTAAAAATTTGAACCGTAATAACATACACATTCACAACAAATACATCCACATCATTCATATATGAATCATAGATCAAAAAATTTATCACATTGATATTATATGCAAAATATTTCCATAAGCAATCACATTGTGTACGTAATCATAATAAGTGGCAATAATGTATCATGATGCATTCCCATGTACAAAAAACATATAAATGTAATTTAGTTAAAAAATAAATCAAAATTAGCGTAAATATTTAGTCATCACTAAACATATCAAAATGTGAGAGTCTAACATGTCACCAAATAGGCAAGCAAATCACAAGTTGGGAGTGTGACTCTTCGCCGCATCGGGGATTACCTGCATAATAGATAAATGGTTATGAGTAATTTCACTTCAAACTTAAACATGATAAACTAAACTTAGAAATTAAAGAGTGATACTTTACATACATATTTTGTAAGCCATAAAGTATGGTTCCCGACGACATATCTACTTTTCTTCTTATCTTGATCTTTTATGAAAAGTGGAGCGTCAGGCTTGTTTGCATAAACAACCGAAATTTCACAATATGTTGTTCCAATTTGTCGTTCCATGATGACTTTATCTTTGACAATGCTCATCACAAGTCCGGTCCCCACATGCTCTCCGTCCAAATCTAACATTTTGACCCTCTTCCCTTGTTACTATGATACATTTATTGGACAACATAAAATTACTACTTTGATTATTCACATCTATATTTAAATTGTAAATGAAGTAGCACATGAAATCAGATGTTCATCAGATAATGGTAAGTGATTCATCAAATTGTCCTGTTGTTTGATCTTCATTGCTTCAACAAATTATATGCCACACAGGTATGACATATATAGCTAGCACAGGTTAAGGTAACAACCCAGTCCATGTTCACATGCATTTGATTTATTGAGTTTTACACAAAAGTAGGAAAATTTTAGACGTCTTGACGATACTGTAATTTTGCTTAAGTACAGCCAAATTGCACCTACAATAATTTCTAGTCCAAATACTAGATTTCTTAGCAACTAATTAATTTCCTGACCTCTACACAGTTAATCATGCCTCCCACAATCTGGGTTTTGCAAGAGCGCAAAAGGCATCCAATATAACCAGGTACATGGAGACAATGAATGCTCCGTTCCTTCATAAATAAGTTCATAATACAAAGCTGCCATATCTAGGTTAAAGCTCCCTAGTGCAGTCAGGAAAAAGGGATAAAGAAGAACCTAGCATTGTGAACTACTCAGAAATACAATAGGTACTATCAGATAGGTACAATCAACTGTTCAATACATCCCAACATAGACAGACATTGCAAGAAGGAATGTGACTAAAACAGAGGTTACCTGAGTCAGCAGACAAGTAAAATTACTCGGGCACATGGAAATACAGATAGATGAAACTGTAAATGCATTTTTTTGTTAATCACTGGGAGTCAACCAGATCGTCCACAAACAACCCGCTCCAACAGCCACCAACAAACCAATTACCTAGGGAAATTTTAACTGTCCTGCGGGAGGAACCTTTTTTTCCCCTCGAACTGCTGCAAATTTTCTTCACATATAAAATATCCGAACCTGTAGATTACAAGTCTCAAGATCTATACATTCAGCTTGAAATAGCTGTACAAATGAAGGGAGAAAATAATATCTTATTAATTCACGTGCTAATAAGAAATATAAAAATCCTTTTTAAGTTAATGTAGAGAGGCACCTCGCCAAGTATCTATCTCACGGCTATATCTCACTAATGAACATGTACACACAAAATAAATTGGAAGTTACTGTAGCACAAATAATGAATATCAATATGCATTTATTTATGCGAGCATCTCAGTGTCAAGAATGTAGCATACCCGTCCATCTCTGGCATCTGAACATCCATGAAGCAGGCGTCAAATTTGTGTGGTGGCTGGAGCATCTCCACAGCAGCCTTCCCACTGTTTGCACCAGTAACTTTAGCCCCATGTTTCTCCAAAACATCAGCAACCTTTCTGGCAATAACCTAAAATAAAATAATGAATCATAGAGTAATTTACGGATATTATTTTTATGCTCTGCAATTATATTTGTTCTGTCTTCTTCATTTGTTGGAAGATTTGAGACCTTTTGACTGGATTTAAATGGTTATGGAACAATTAAGGTTTATGTAACAATTAATGATTGTGACAATGTACACGATTTAATGATCGCGAAAGGTGTTAAACATAATTGTCAAGGCGACAAGGTGACCAATGCGAGCTTGGGGAGCACTTAAGCTCTTAGAGACTTCACCTCATCCTACTAGTTAAATAAGAATGACAAGATTTCACGAGGAAAATATTGTCCTAGAGAATCTAAATTTTGATGCATATTTGCATATTAAACCCAAGAAAAAAAATACATTTATGCTATATTTTCCTATAGAGGACATTTTCCTTGTTCTTAATCCTGATGAGCTCCCACTGCAACTGAACAAGGAGCAACCTGGAGGGCGCTCAAGGCTTGCCCACTTCTCTCCTTCTCGTTGTCTGCTGAACAAGGTACCGAGTAAGAGGTCAAGTTGTTTTCCAAAAAACAAATCATTTTTTACATGGTAGAATAAGAGCATGAGAGACAAGATTCTCATAATGCCAATCTCTTCTATTACTTGCTCCTCGAAATTACAACAGTTCTATGTTAGTTCTCAACAACATATCATCTCGACGGGTCGTACATTTGATGCATTCCCACTATCTGACCAGTAACACGAGTCCAGACTCCAACACAAAAGAACTTCGATAGTCTTTCATGCTCCGTAAAAAATGGAAAACTTTTGGAAAACGACCTGACCTCTTCTCTATTGGTTACAAGTTAAAACAATTCTATATTGGTTCTCGACACTATATCATGTCGATGGACTACATTTGATGTTTTTCCACTATTTGATCCCCTTTATAATAAACATATTAATTTGAACCCGTTTTTTTAGTTCATGTGCTGGCCATCTGACTTTAGCCTCGCACGGTAAATGGATAATTAGGTGTTCCATCTCATCGAAGAATGCACGAGGAAATATCTTCTCTAACTTGTAAATCGTCATAACCGCATTCAGTTCGATAGTTTATACATCTCGAAGTCTGAGTTCTAATGCACATAAAATCTTGAAAAACTGACTCATCTTGATCAGTGCTTCCCATATAGGTTTCGGCAACAAGTCACGAAATGCAATGGGCACCAATCTCTGCATGAACATATGTCAGTTATGACTTTTCATTCTATATACGTTTCTCTCATTTACATTCACACAACGGGCAATGTTGGACACATATCTATCTGGGAATCTCAACGGTTTCAACCACTAGCACACTTCTTTGATCTATCTATCTACAAGCACGTAAGTTGCTTTAGGTTTCACAACTCTTCCATTTATGTGCTGCAGTTCTAGTTTTGGACATTTACAAAACATTTTCAAGTCCATATGCGCTTTGGCATCGTCCTTTGTTGTATGTTTTATATCCATAATCTTATTGAACACATTATCATAGACATTCTTCTCAACATGCACGACATCCAAGTTATGTCGTACAAGAAGGGTTGACCAGTAAAATAATTTTCAAAAGATGTTTTCCTTCACCCAGTTGTGGTTCTTTCCAAATTTAGGGAGTTGTCGTGCGCTACCGAACAGTTGTGCTATATCTCGTAAGTATTACACTCGTGCTGTCATATGTCGACCAAACACCCGTTCTAAATCTGCTTCATCCATGTCAAGTTTGTTCTTCTGGAATGTGTCTTTTACCTTCAAAAAGGATGGTCACTTAGTAGAAACCTCCGATGACAATCAAACCAGCAAGATTTCTCACCATATTTAAGTAGAAATGATTTTGTATCGTCCATACAGTAATGACATGCCAACTTCCCATGTGTACTATAGTCTAATAACATTCCATATTCAGATAAGTCACTTATTGTCCACATAGTGCAACATTTATAATGAAATTTTACTTTGTGGATGCATCATAAGTAACAACTCCATCGGTCCATAATAATTTCATCTCACCAATTAAGGGTCTGAGATATATATCAATTCTTTTCTCAGACTTTTTGGACCAGGGATCACTAGGAAAAAGAATAGATTCTTTTGCTTCATGCACATGCCCGGCGGAAGGTTGTATGGTATCATGAACACTAGCTAACAAAAGAAAGATGCCACTGAATCATCAAATGGATTGAAACTATCAGTGCGTAATGTCAGTCTAACATTACGCGGCTCCCTTGAGAAAGCAGAATGTGCATGGCTGAAGTGAGTCCAAGCTTCACCATCAGCAAGATGACTAATTATATTATCTGCACAGCATACTCTTTCCACGTGCTACCTCATATGTCGAGCTATCTTTGAGGATATATACATCCCCTACAGTCTTAGCGTAAGAGGGAAGTATGACAATGACTTGTAAGGTAGATCATTTTTCTTTGAATTATCCCCTCTCTTAGGTTTGAATATATCATGATGACAAATAGAGCATGAACTCTTATCCCCATCCTCTTTATAATATAGAATACAGTGATGAGGACATATATCTATTTTCACATATCTAAGTCCAAGCTCATTGACTATCTTCTTTGCACGGTAGAAAATTTCAGCTAGCTTCTCATCTCGAGACAACAAACTCTTGATGAGGAGAAGATGGTCAAAACAACTCTCACTGATGTGAAATTCATATTTCAAGTTTAGCAACTAGCTGTGAGACAGCAGATAATCGAGTATGCTTTTGACAACCATCCCACAACGGCTCATCAACATCCCTAAGTGATTGATAAAATTTTTCAGTTGCCTTGTTCAACACTTCTTTGTTATATACCTCATGAACATTAAAACTGGGACCAACAGCATCTACAATCATATCCATGTGCGTACTTGTGCCTACAACGTTAGCGGGCTCATACGACTAGACATCCCCACCATGACACGTCAAATTCATATAACCTTCTACAAACCCTTTTCTGTACAAATGACGTTGCACCTTCCATGGTGAAATCCACTTTAAGTTTTTAGAAACTGAACAAGAACATCAGATGTGACCCGCGTTGTCGACTACTGCACTTGAATTCTCCAACGCAAAATGAATGAACCTCTCAACTCCATCTTTAAACTCTACAGACACCACCCGATCAACTACTTTACGACACATCTACGAACAATCTACAAACATTTTTCCTGCATCCACTAAATGTTAACACATATGCAACTTTGAAATTCTTACTTCAGGAAATAAACTCGACCCTTTCCTCATATCATTCGACACATGCAATTTGAATAGGAAGGGAGTATTATTTAGATTATCATTTTTTAATCCATCCATGAAGGTTTGATCGCACAATCACTTACAATATATGTTGTACGATTTGCTAAAATTTTCAACAACATGTCCCCACACTTAATAATATTTATTCATTAAATTTTTTTTTAAACACTTAATGATAAGTGGTTAAGAAAATACTTAAAATCAATAAAGGTATAACATAGAAGAGTGAGAAGATGCAACCAAAGTTTTCAACAAACCATATAAACACGTATAGTAAATGACATCTAAGTGCAATTAAACATTCACAGACTATCTGAATGGGACAATTCAAGACTTTGAGATAGATATATATGTTCTCATTGGGAAAATGAGAATAGACACATCAATCCCAAAGTCCTAAACGGGAAGATTTATTGACATGGGCTTAGCACACTCTCCCGAGGTGCGTGTAATGTTAGATTACACTCACACACCTCAACTCACATGGAACATCTCATATAATTAAAGAACATCTCACACACCATCATCCATACATCGAATTAAATAGCATCTAATTAAAAAAAATTCAAATAAAGAACATCAAAGCTAAATAATGTAAACATTCAAATAATCATCTCACTTCACCGGACCCCCTCTCCCCCATCGTCGGCCCTACAACCCACAAAAAAAAAAAGCATACCCATCCCTTCCCCCACTGGACCTCCCCTCCCCTCCCCCACCGAACCCCCTCACCTCCCCCGCCGAAGCTGTAACCCACAAAGAAAAAAAAACATACCCTTTGCTCCCCCACAAGACCCCCCTCCCCTGGCCACCACCACAACCCCTCCCCTCCCCCACTAGACCACCCCCCTCCCCCACCAGAGACCCAAGCCCACCGACGCTACAACCCATCTCCCACGGGACCCCCCTCCCATCCCTGATCAGACCCCCCCCACCTGAGACCTATCCTGTAACGACCCAGCATCCGGATACCGAGTCAAACCTAATACCACCCGGATCCTACGCCGCCACCCACAAGTTGGGAAGCTCGGAAGGGTTCAAATATGTGTCATGGGAATGTATAGAAATCTAAAATAAATGCAGTAATTAAAATGCTGAAATCAAAGTTTACATTTATAAACAAATTTATATACAAATTCTAATCCAGATATACAAGTCCCATAGGTACAACTCAACAAAAGAAAAGTACAAAGCCTTGCGCCATACCCCGGCTAGTAGAAGCTGGCAATGCTAGGACTCTCGGGTGCTGCTCAAGGCCCCAAAATAATGAGGAGGCACACCGAACCTGAAAAGAAAAGGGGTGAGTCTCATCTCATTAACTGAGTAGGGGTCCTGCAGATCTCCACCACAACGAAACATAACACAAAGCAGCAACTAACAAGGCATAAAGAACAATAAAGTAGGAAAGACAGTGAGGCAGAAGAATGACACTATAAACATAAAATAACAACACTAAGCCGCTAATTGTCGGAAGCCTGCACAACAAAGAGATACCTCGAGTATCCAACATAAACCATGCCTAACCCAATTCTCGTAACATAGGCTACAGAAAATTGGACCACAATAACCTGTCTTAGGGTACCTCTCCTGAGTACATAGGGCTAGGAACTAAGCTACCAAGAAAACCCTTAGTCAGCGATGAGGGAACATGGCTACACTATTGGGATAGGACTCTTGAGGACAGCAAGGAATCGACATCTCGATCACGAGTAACTAGGACACTGAGCCACCAAAACACTGAACCTCGTCAATAGAAAACCTGAACCGCTACTCTTAAGTGACAGGAGTACTACCCCACTAGAAGAAAGGCCGAAAGCGACCATCGACGACTTATACCATAGCCTCAGGTGTCTCCCTACTCACCCCAAGCGGAAACTAAGACACCGTACATAGTACCACAGAACGAGGATAAGCTGGGGTCATGTTCGTCAGCACGCGTCTGAAGCCCCAAACCAAATGTGCATACATAGACCATCTACTCTAAGTCGAGTCCTCTAGTTAGTTTTTCCCCTAGCCCAGACTCGGGCACAAAGGCAAGGGGCCCTACAGTAATCATCTTAAAAACTGTCGACTTGGAACTAGCCTCCACCACTCCCAAGTGGGTAAGCAACTATGTGCCTAGGTCAGCTACGTCTAGTGGGAGGATCACTAAAAGTGAGAACTCGTTGAAGAAGCGGAAACCACCGGAGTACCACCGGTTCGCATTAATCCATCACGAGGCAGCATCACATCACGAAAGTCGAGAACAACTGACTGGGTAGCTAATCTACCTGCCGTGGATACATACGGCACAAACCAGGGCCACTAAACGCACGGAATAGCGAAAATTTGAAAGACGGGTAGACTAGGCATAGGCAGCCCCCCCACTGGCCACCCACCCTCGTGGGTAGCCTCCCCAGTGGCCGCCACTTCAGTGGCTAGGGCGGCCAGCCCTCTGGCCACCTAGCTCCCCAGGCGGCAAGTAACCTGGCCGCCCAACTGGGCAGAGGTGGCATCCCAGCTGGCCGCCTCCCTGTTTAGGGTTTCCTCTAGAACCCACGCCAGAGGCTCATCCCCACGCCCGATTCGCCAACATTGGGCTCAGAAACCCCCAAAAAATATGGTGAGATCATCCCCGACCACAATGGCATCCACAATACGCGATCAAAACTAAGGATCACAGCGAAATCCGATCGAATCACGCTCTCGACCCTAAACATGCATTTTCTCCCAAAAGACAATAAACCCCTCTCTTCCGCCCAAAACGCTACCGAATCAAGGGAAAAACATGAGAGAAGTTGTTAGGATCCATCCCCCTACCTCTCACGAAGAAACCACGCGCTATGGACGTCGAACCGTCGAGAACCGCCGCCTTCACAGGGAACCCGAACCCTCATCTCGCGATCACGACGTGCCGCGCCACCATCCCTGGCTCCTCACGTCCGTCGCCGCCACTCGTAGCCCACACCGCCCCTGATCTTGCCCACCGCCACCATCCGTCGATCACCGGAGAGGTGGAGGGAGAGAAATGAGAGTGTGAGAGGGAGAGAACGAGAAAGTGAGAGGGAGAGAAAAGGGAGGTTTTTTTAGGTTTTAAATTTTAATTTTTTTGTTATATTTGAAAACCTATATTAACTCTAAAACTTCTTGAAAAATATATTCTGACACAATTTTTTTTGAAAAAAGTAAGGCCGCTCAACACGCCATAACGGACCCGAAATGACTCTCATAAATACCGTTTAGGGGTCTGAAATTCCAATAATAAATTCTGAAACCAATATGGACACGATCCGCAACCCACGAAAACACGGCCCGAGAGCCGGGGACATTACATACCCCCACCCCTTCCCAACCCCATCGGAGACCTAGGCCCATCGGCACTGCAACCCCGCCCCCACGAGAGCCCCTCGTCCCCCACCGGACCACATGAGACCCACCCCCACCCGTCTCCTCCCCCACAGGAGACCCAGGCCCACCGACCCTGCAAACCCCCCCCCCCCCCACCCCCCCCACGTACGAGACCCCCCTTCCCCTCCCCCACTGGACCACCTGCCTCCCCCAACCTTCCCCTCCCCCACCTGAGACCCACCCTCACCGAACACCCCTGACATCATCCATTGCCGGCTCGACAACGCAACAAAAAAACCATGAAGATAGGGTGGGGAGGTCCTACCAGCGGCTAGGGGATGACGTCAGCGATGATGGCCTACGACAATGGTGGATGGTGCTCCCCTGACAGCGTCAACGATGGTAGTGGCCCACAGCTGTCACAACGAGAGAGAGGGGGAGGAGTGATGTAAGAGTGAGCAATCTTGGGTTTTAGGTCGAGGGAAATAGGAATTTAGGGACAAATTCATTTATGTCTGAAATTCCATCCCAAATTCCATTGCAGATCCCTCCTTTCCCCCTAGCTAAAAATTTGGAATTTTTTTCTATCCCAAAATCCGTCTCTATTCCTTATAATTATTATAATGATAAATATAAATATATTTTAAAATGTAACACATATTATTATCTTAACATTCTTTGTAAATTTAAATATATTTTAAAATTAATAAAAAATAATTATAATAATTTACAAGTTTGGACACTGGTTTAAGTCGGTCTGGTCCCAGCTCGACTCATCAATATTAAAATTTGAGCCCGGCCCAGGCACGAGCTATGTTGGGGAGGGGTTGACACTTTTAAAAAATGTAAAGTACATCTATTTATTTAAAGAAAATGCTAAAAAAATAATTGAGACATAATAAAGTAGAATAGGTAGGGTCAGCGAGCGGGTTGAACTCAAAGCCCAAGTCTGGCCTGTGGGTCTAGTCGTGCAGGACTTTTAGACTTGACTAAGGGCCCGCGGGCCAAAAAGGGCCTTGAAGTCCGGCCTAAAATCAGGCTAGTACCGTGGGCCTATCGGGTCAACCCAGCTCATTGACTTCCCTAATTTGTACCAGTCGTAAATTTATCGTAAAATCTTTTTCTAATATTTTACATTTATAAATTTAAATAATGTAAACTTAAATTTGCCAACGTCTACAAATGATACCAAACTTAGCATTACAAAGATCCAACTATTGTATTTGCTCTCAAGTAATATTGGACCATACGTTTTAATTTTGATCAAGATCTGACTGTTAGATTTAAGTTTGACGAAGATGCGATTGTTGAATTTGCTCCCGATCTACATGTGGCTGTTAGATTTAAGCCATTTGATGATGATCCAACTATTAAATTTGCTTTTAATCTAAATCTATCTGGTCTTAATCAAAATTTGATGCGGGACGGGACGCGAATCTAGGACTCTAGCTCGCGGACGTCCCTATGCGAGGAAAATGTGTGGATCTGCGCGGTTGAGGAACTGGCAATGAGTGTCGGGTACTCGGCTCTTCCGCGTGTTCGGATCGAGTCACGGGACGGGTCTCGCACTCACTCTCTCGCAGCGGTGATAAAAATATATCAAGCTAATTTCCTATCACTCTAGCAATGGCGTATAGAAATATATACGAGTAAAGCAAATTCCCGAGAGGGGAGCGGACACGATACCTCCACGCTACAGGGCGTGGGAAGACGACCCCGGTCGAAACTCGTACTCCCGGTGTACAGTAAATAAATAATTACAGCAGTGAATTTAATTATCCACTCCACGCAGGGAGGTAAAGGGCTACACGTGGGACCAGGGAGTAGCGAACTCGGGTTGACGGGTAGCAAGCCGGAAGGCTCTCGGGCCGGAGACGGGCTGCTGGTCCGACTCGGTACTGTTCCGACTCGCTGGACAGCAACCGAACTCGGCTTGTGGGACGGCGGCTTACGATCACCTTCTGATCACGGCGGCTGGCTGGGACGTCGGTGGAAGACCCCTCTTTGATCTCTGAACTCGGCGGCGGCTGAATCGACGCCGAAGTAATTTTGCAAAAATTAACTTACTGCTACGTTTGCTGGCCTATTCACGGAGCAGGTTTACGCGACCCGGCGAAAAGAATTGTTGTGCCCAGATTCGGAGGCAGATCGAGGCGAGATTGGCGCCGTTGGATAGAGGACTCAAAGGGCTACAACATATAATTATTTCAAGACAATCCAGAGAATGGATTGGAAATGAAAATGAATGTTTCCCAAGTATTTCTACTGGCTCGGATTACAGACAGTCAGGACAGAACAGGATCTGCCTGAAAATGAATTTTGACCAAAATAAAAACGATGGATCTAGACTCTGGAAAAATTATGGGTGGAAGGGGGGGATGTGAGGATCACATAAGAAGTTTTTAAGGATTTTTTGGAGATGGCTAAGCGGGCGGGAAAAATATAACAACAAGACACTGTCCTGCAGATCTGCAAACTAGCAGATTACTGGGGGGAAAACTTAATTACAGGGAAAAATAGTAAATGAAGGCATAATGACATAAAATTTAAACTAGAGATGGGGGATGACAGGGGGAACAAAACCTCAAAATTTGGGGTTGAACAGATCTACGGACTGGGAGATAGAATTTCAGCCTCAGCTTGCTGTCCAGAGATGGACAGAACTCCGACGAGGTGGCGGTGGCGGTGCAATGGCGGCTCGATGGCGGCGGCGGCGGCGGTGCTGAGCTTCTCACTCAGAGAGGGGTTGATAGGGAGGCTTCACACCTCAGAAGATCTGAGCTTTCACAGCTCCAAGGGGGAGAGAGGAGAGAGAGGGGCTGCGCCCTTGGGTGCTTAGAGCAAAATGCTGATTTTCTCTTCATTAATTGTATGAAATGTGGAAATAGAAGCTTATATAGAAATAAATAAAAGACCTAAACTATCCTTAGATCTAGGGTTAGAGAGGGGCAAATAAGGGATAGGAAATGGTTCTCCCATGTGGTCAAAAAAACCAAAATAAAAAAACCATATAAGGGGAGGTGCGCCCCCCTCTTGGAGAAGTCAATTTGGAATTGGCTTCCCCATGGTCCAAGTCCACCTTGGACCATGGACCAACTCCCATGGACCCTAGAAGCCAAGTGACCCAATGAGAGAGAGGGTGGGGGCCCCTGCTGGGCCTACGTAGCCTTTTTACACATAAACCCAAATAAAACCCAAAACAAACACACATTACACACCAAGTACAATATTACATAAATATATTCCAAACATTTAATGGAATAGCCCCGATGCCCCATTAATTCTCCCCGGGTGGGAAGAACTTGACCCCGTCGAGTAAGGGGTGGGGCTGCTCGCTCTTGCGGATCTCGTTCTATCCTCCGTAGCTTCGCCAGGTGATCAGATGTGGGTCGTGCTCTCCACCGTACCAGGTAGCGTGGGTACGCTCCACTCTGAGTAATAGTCACCAGCTCATCCCGTATATGTTCTATATGCGCACGCTGCTAGGAATGAGGCTGGTGGTGGACACTCCAGGGTGGGGTCACTCTCAAAGGGAGGAGACGGCTCAAAGACTCACTAGGAATCACCACTAGGTCCCTTTATGTGACTAGATCTGAGACATTGAGGTAGAGCTGATCCCAAATTCCGGTAAGTCTACAACGTACGCATTAGACCCGACTTGCCTCACACTCGAAAAGGGACTGACATCGCGAGCTTGCAATAGACCGACTATGCAACTCCTAATATGCTCGACACCTACATGTGCAAAATCTTGACAAACTGGACAAATACGGACTCACACATGACCCTAGACAAACTTACTGTTGGTCCAACCCATACATATGCAATAGTGGACCAGGACACCCAAACGTATGCCTTACATACACACGGTGCAACCAAATGTTGGTGGAATCATGGAATCCTAGACATCCTAAATTGAACCACTCATGCACTGACAACCTTTTGGATTTGGGAGGTTTGGGTGGGCCAGGAGAGCCGAATTCACCTTCTTCATTTCCCAAATGAATGGGCTCCTTGGGGAGTGTAGGTGGACTGGCCCGTGGGGTAGGGGTGCGATAGGGGACTTCTTTAACATGGTGGAATGGTGGTTTTAGGACACGAGGCTCACTAAGGAAGGGATCGAAGGGATCAAAGAATGTGTGATCCCTCGATATGGGTTCCCTCATGACACAGTCCTAAGTTTGAAATTCTTGAAGGTGTAAATGATCACCTTCTTCATTATGGTAGGTGGGACGATGGTCATATATAGTAGATATGATTCCTCCCTCAGTAAAAGTGGAATGAATTATGCTCGACCGACATGGTGAGGAATAAAAGAACCTCCGTGGTGACATGACCCACGGTGCATACGGAGGTAATGGACCTTAAAGCGGGATGGGTGAAGCTACGACTTGGGAGTTGGTCGAAGCCTGGGGCCAACATGTACGTCAACTTCCCTTGCCAGTCTAAACCCTTAATAAGGTCATCTAATGTATCAACATGGTGACAAGACCGGTATGTGGTATGGAATGAGTTGACTGACACTAATGGTAGTGTAGGGTCTATGGATGGGTAGCAAGGTGGTCTAGGGACCAAGCCTATCTTGAGCCAACTAAGTAGTGGCTCGGCAACGAATAGCTTTCCTGTTAGAAACACGGGTGGCTCCAAATGAGGTGGTTCCGAATAAAGATCGGAAGGTAAAGTAGGTGGTAAAGAAGCTCTAGGGGAAGGGTTCCCCGGCTGGGGTGGGTGAGGTCGTGGGGCAGGAGCGTCCTGCCTCATGGGCTCATGTGGTTGTCCGACCGGCTCAGCACTCTACTGAGAGGTAGATGCTCACCGAAGGGCGGTATCAAACCTTGACTCGAAAGGCTCAACCTCTAGAGCGACCTGATAAGAATGCTCCAAAGTGGTCACGTCACGGCAAAGCAATTCAAACTGGTAGTGAAATCGCAAACCTCTCCGGAAATGAAATGCGGTTGTGTTGCTCTTCTCTCCAACTCCACTTCCCAACCGGTACTCATCAAAGTCCCTAATGTACTCAGACATGGACTTGTTGCCTAGGACGGGTCTGATTGGGGCTTTCTCTAGGGCGGGGACTCGTGTAACCAGACCTTGGATAGTCCGGTCGGTAGCGTCCATCCTATCCTCCACGGCGTTAAGCCTAGCCTCGGCACGGCAAAAATATTCCCGCATGTCTCGGTCACCCTTGTCCATCCTATCCATGAGGGTGTGTATCATTTTAGTTGGGACTTCGGCGTAGGGATTGGCCATAGTTGCAAATAAGTGGGCATGTAAGAGACTCTTTTTCTTTTTCTTTTATGCAAAACTAATGCAAGCACCTAGACACTACATGGTGACAAGGGGTAAAATGTGGACTCGAATACAAACCTATACTTAACTAGTATCCGATATGTGGCGAAGGTTTGATCCGAAGATCGCACTCACATAAGTGTGTTACCTTCCCAATAGGCGTAAAGTATCGTTCCGGAGGCACCTTTTGATATACCGGAATGGAATGCAATGCAAACTTTGGACCGACTACCCTAGACACTAACCTTCTCTGATACCAATTTCATGCAGGACGGGATGCGAACCTGGGACTCTAGCTCACTGACATCCCTAAGCGAGGGAAGCGTGCGGACGTGTGCAGTTGAGGAACTGGCAATGAGTCTTGGGTACTCAGCTTTTCTGAGTGCTCGGATCGAGTCACGGGATGGGTCTCGCACTCACTCTCTCGCAGCGGTGATAAAAATATATCGAGCTAATTTCTTATCACTCTAGCAGCGGCGTATAGAAATATATACGAGTAAAGCAAATTACTGCGAGGGGAGCGGACATGATACCTCCACGCTACCAGGCGTGGGAAGACGACCCCGGCAGAAACTCGTACTCCCGGTGTACAGTAAATAAATAATTACAGCAGTGATTTTAATTGCCCACTCCACGCAGGGAGGTAAAGGGCTACACATGGGACCCGGGAGTAGCGAACTCGGGTTGAAGGGTACCAAGCCGGAAGGCTCTCGGGCCGGAGACGGGCTACTGGTCCGACTCGGTAATGTTCCGACTCCCTGGACAGCAACCGAACTCGGCTTGTGGGACGGCGGCTTCCGGTCACCTTCTGATCACAGCGGCTGGCTGGGACGTCGGTGGAAGACCCCTCTTCGATCTCTGAACTCGGCGGCAGCTGAATCGACGCCAAAGTAATTTTGCAAGAATTAACTTGTTGCTACCTTTACTGGCCTGTTCACGGAACAGGTTTGTGCGACCCAGTGAAAAGAATTGTTGTGCCCAGATCTGGAGGCGGATCTAGGCGAGATCAACGCCGTTGGTTAGAGGACTCAAAGGGATACAACATATAATTATTTCAAGACCATCCAGCAAACAGATTGGAAATAAAAATGACTGTTCCCCAAGTATTTCTGTTGGCTCAGATTATAGACAGTCAGGACAGAACATGATCTGCCTGAAAATGAATTTTGACCAAAATAAAAATGATGGATCTAGACTCTGGGAAAATTATGAGTGGAAGGGGGGGATGTGAGGATCACGTAGGAATTATTTTTGGATTTTTTTTGAGATGGCTAAGGGGGCGCGAAAAATATAACAACAAGACACTGTCCCGCATATCTGTAAAATGGCAGATTGCTGGGGGAAAACTTAATTACTGGGAAAAATAGTAAATGAATGCGGAATGACGCGAAATTTAAACTGGAGATGGGGGATGACAGGGGGAACAAAACCTCAAAATTTGGGGTCTAACAGATCTACAAATTGGGAGATAGAATTTCGGCCTCACCTTCCTGTCCAGAGATGGACAGAACTCCGACGAGGTGGCGGTGGTGGTGCAATGGCGGCTCGATGGCGGCGGCGGCGGCGGCGGCAGTACTGAGCTTCTCACTCAGAGAGGGGTTGATAGGGAGGCTTCACACCTCAGAAGATCTGAGCTTTCACAGCTCCAAGGGGGAGAGAGGAGAGAGAGGGGCTGCACCCTTGGGTGCTTGGAGCAAAATGCTGATTTTTCTCTTCATTAATTGTATGAAATGTGGAAATACAAGCTTATATAGAAATAGATAAAAGACCTAAACTATCCTTATATCTAAGGTTAGGGAGGGTCAAATAGGGGATAGGAAATAGTTATCCCATTTGGTCAAAAAAACTAAAATAAAAAAACCATATAAGGGGAGGTGCGCCCCCCCTCTTGGAGAAGTCAATTTGGAATTGACTTCCCCATGGCGCAAGTCCACCTTGGACCATGGACCAACCCCCATGGGCCCTAGAAGCCAAGTGTCCCAATGAGAGAGAGGGTGGGGGCCCCTGCTGGGCCTACGTGGCCTTTTTACACATAAACACAAATAAAACCCAAAATAAACACACATTACACACCAAGTACAATATTACATAAATACATTCCAAACATTTAATGGAATATCCCCGATGCCCCATCAAAATCTGATCAAGATCCAACATGTAGATTTACTACAGACGCAACTCTGACCATTGTATTTAAGTTTGGATAAAAGTTCGATCATTAAAATTGTTATCGAAGAAGGAATGACTTATTTCGTAGCAAAACCATCCAATGTATGTCGCTAATTTAGGATGAAAACTTTTTCATCGAAAATCCACCCCAAATTAACGACGAAAATTAAGACGAACAAAAATTCCGTCACTAATTTGAGATGAATTTTTGACGGAAATCTTTCCATCCCAAACTAGCAACAGATTTGGGACGATTTTGTGACAGAATAAGCTAACAGTTGGGTCATAATACATATATTTAAATTATGAGAAAATCTAATAGTTGGGTCATCATCAAACGGCTTAAATCCAATGGTCATATTTAGATCGAGAGCAAAGTCAACAGTCATATCTTCATCAAACTTAAATTAATCCAACAGTCATATCTTGACCAAAGTTAAAACATACGGTCCGATGTTACTTGGGAGCAAATCTAATGATTAGATCTTCATAATATTGAGTTGGGTATCTTTTACTAACGTTGGCAAATTTAAATTTATATTGTTTAAATATATCAATACTAGTACAAATTAGGGTAGTCAATGAGTTGGGCCGACCTGAAAGGCCTACGATCTTGGCCAAATTTCAGGCCTGGCTTCAAGGCCCTTTTCGGCCTGCGGGTCCTTAGTCGGGCCTAAAAGTCTGACCCATCTAGGCCCACAGGCTGGACTCGGGCTTTGAGTTCGGCCCACTCGTTGGCCCTACCCGTTGGATTTAAGCCATTTGAAGATAATCCAACTGTTAGATTTGCTCCCAATCTAAATTTATAAGATCTCTATTGACTGATCAAGATCCAACAATAAGATTCACTATTGATCTAACTCTGACCGATGGATTTAAATTTTGATAAAAATTCGAATGTTACAATTGCTGCCAAAGAAGGGTAGGGGGACTTATTCTGTCGTAAAACTATCCCAAATCCATCGCTAGTTTTAGGGGTGAGCATGGTTCGGTTTGGTTCGGTTTTGGACCATTTTTTTCAAACTGAACCAAACCGATTTGCTCATCATACTAAACCAAACCAAACAGAAAAAATTCGGTTTGATTCGGTTTGGTTCGGTTTCAAACCGAATTTTCATATTTTATTATAATATATATAAATTTAATGACTTATATGTATATAAAAGAAAAATAAACATAAACATAGTTATATTTTGTATGCTTTTATATGTATGTAATTAAATTTTTAATTTTTTTCATTTATTTATATTATATTATATGAATAAAAATATATAAATAATAAATTTGGTTTATTCGGTTTGGTTCGGTTTCACACATTATGAAACTGAACCAAACCGAATTCGACTCCAAACCGAACCAAACCGTTCGGTTTGGTTTGGTTCGGTTTGGTTTTTCGGTTTGGTTTGGTTTATGTTCACCCCTAGCTAGTTTGGGACGAAAATATTTTTGTCTGAAATCTATCCCAAATTAGTGATATAATTTTATTCCGTCTCAATTTATGTTGCTAATTTGGGATAGATTTCTGACGAAAATATTTTCGTCCTAATATAGTGACGGATTTGGGATGATTTTGTGATGGAATAATTGACCCCACCCTGGAAGCACGTTTAACGGTCGAACTTTTATCAAAACTTAAATTCAACAAACAGAGTTAGATCAGTAGTAAATCTAATGGTTGGATCTTGATCAGATTTCGATCGGAGCTAGATGGATTTATATCGGGAGTAAATCTAACAGTTGGATCATCTTGAAATGGCATAAATCTAACGGTCATATTTAAATCGGTAGCAAATTCAACAATCGCATCTTTGTTAAACTTAAATCAAACGGTCACATATTCATTCTGGAGTTAATCCAACGGTCAGATCTTGATCAAAGTTAAAATGTATAGTCAAATGTTAGGAGCAAATCTAACGATTGGATCTTCGTAATGTTGAGTTAGGTATCATCTGCCAATGTTATCAAATTTAATTTTACATTATTTAAATATATAAATATAAAATATTGGGAAAAGATTTTATGATAGGTTTACGACTAGTACAAATAAGGGTAGTCAATGAGCTAGGCAGGCCCTATAGGCACACGATCCTGGCCCAATTTCAGGATAGGCTTCAAGGTACTTTTCGGCCCACATGCAAATTGGTTGGGGCTAAAAATTCGACCAGATTAGGCCCACAGGTCGGATTCGGGCTTTTAGTTTTGCCCTCTCGCCGGCCCTATATGTTCTATTTTATTCTGCCTCAATTATTTTTTACTATTTTCGTTAAATAAATAAAGTTAAGAAATTTAGAGATGGAATTATTTACCGTCCCAAAATCTGTCACAATTTCTGACGGATTTTTGGATGGATTAGAATTCCATCGAAATTATTTTTATTGTTTTTTTAAAAAAATTACGTTAATAAATTTTGAGATGGAATGTAAATCCGTCCCAAAATTCGTTAGAAAATGTGATGAAGTTTAAAACAAAAAATAATTTCATCATAATTGTTTTTAATTTTAAAAATAAATTATGTTAATAAATTTTGAGATGGAATAAAATTTCGTCACAAAATCTATCACAATTTTCGATGGATTTTGGGACGAATTTATATTCTATCACAATATTTTTAGCATTTTATTTTTAAAAAATAGTGCTAATAAATTTTGAGATGTCCCAAAATCCGTCCCAATCTCTAACATATTTTGGAACGGATATAAATTTCATCCTAGATATTTTATATTTTTTAAAAAATAAATATTCTTATTAAGTTTTGAGACAGAACTTTATTCCATCCCAAAATCCATTAGAAATTATGACAGATTTTGGGACAAATTTATATTTCGTCTCAAATTATGACGGATATTTTAACGGTCGAAATTTCATCACTATTTGTGACAGATTTTAAGACAAAAAAAATTGTCCCAAAATTCTTCCCTATTCACTTATTTTAAATTGTAGTGTAGTGTCTTCGGGAAACGTTGTACACGCACCACCCTCTATGGTGCAGAAGAGGGCACCCTAACAGGTATAGCCCCATTGGGGCGACCTTCACCCAGGCAGCCAGAGTATCCCGCAGAGGTACCCAGGGATCAATCCTAGGGGAAGAGTTTCCATCCAAAAAATCCATCCTTATTCCACTACAAGAAAAGGTGCTATTAGCGACGGAAGACGGATTTACTGCGTCGGAAATTTGATTGGTATTTCTGACGGATATTCCGACGGAAAATAATCCGTCAAAAAATCACACAGATTTTTCGATGGAACTTATTTTCGTCGGAAAGCCGTCAGAAGTTCCTCCTCTTCCCGCCATGACTAAACCTCTCCCTCCCACTTGGTGACAATCTCTCCTCACTCTCTCTTTCCACTCTCTCCCCCCTCTCTCTCACCCATCCGCCCTCTCTCCCCCTAATCCCTGCGACGGTGATGGCGGCAGGCGACGGTGACGGGAGAGCTGCCATGTTGCCACCGGCGAGGGGCGAGCGGAGGTGGCAGTGGCCGCAAGGGCGCACGTCGGCGACGGGAGAAAGGGAGAGCACCCGCACTGCTACGGCCGGAGTGGCGGCGAGGGGGGAGCCCGCAATGGCGGCGGTGAGCTCCGACGGACACCCCCCCCACCGCTGGTATTCCCCTCTCTCCCTCTCCCTTTGGCCCCTCTCTCTCACCCCACACACACACACGTCCCTCTCTCCCTGCTCCGGCCCTCTCTCACCCCACACGCACACATGGCCCTCTCTCCCCCTAATCCTTGCGACGGCGGCGGGAGAGCAGTAGGTTGAGAGCGGGCGTGGCGCACCTACGCAGGGCCGCCGGCGAGGGGCGAGCAGAGGTGGCAGCAGCCGCGAGGGCACACGTCGGCGATGAGAGAAAGGGAGAGCACCCGCACTGCAGCGGCGGCGAGGGAGGAACCTGTAGCAGCGGCGGTGAGCTCCGACAGCGGCGACGGTGAGCTCCGGCGGACACCCCCCCACCGCTGGTATTCCCCTCTCTCCCTCTCCCGTTGGCCCCCCTCCCCCTCCCTACTCTGGCCCTCTCTCACCCCACACTTACACACAGACACTTGGATGTATTTATTTTTATTTTATTTAATATATATATTTTATTCATCATAGGACAATCGGTCGAGAAGACGGGAACAAAAGATTCAGGGGATTTTTATGAATAAACAGTGAGTAAACATTTGATTTCATTTTTATATGTTGTTTCATTTTATTTTAATTTATATAATCTTACTTAGATTTATTGTTAGGCTTTCTTGTTTAATATTAACTAAATTTATTGTTAGGTTTTTTTTTAAATGTGTGATGCGGGACGAGACCACGGACACGACAAGCTCGTGACTGCCCCTTAACGAGGGAAGCGTCGGACGTGCGCGGTTGAGAAACCGGCAGTGAGCTAGGGTGATCGGCTCTCTCGTGTGTCCGGATCGGGTCACGGGACGGTCTCGCACTCTCTCGCAGCAGCGGTAATGAATAGATAAAGCGAGCTAGATATCCCTACACATGCTCTCTAGTAGCGGCATAAACAAATATATATGAAGTAAGCAAAATGCCAAATAAGGGAGCGAATGCGATACGTCCACGCGCTCGGCGTGGGGACAACGGACCCGACCGAAACTCGTACTCCCGGAACAATAATACACGGAGATTACAGCAATACAAATCGCTGCCCACTCCACGCAGGGAAGTAAAGGGCTACACAATGGGGTCCGGGAGGATCGAATTCGGGTTGACGGGCGGCTTCTCGCGCTGTTTCGGTAACACCCGAACACGTGACGGTGGGGCCCACGTGCTGTCCGGAGGGGCCGTGTGGGACCCGGTGGTACCGCTGTAGTGGAGGATGCCTGGAAGGGCGCTCCCTGGAGTGGGGGCGCACTAGTTCGCCGGCCGGAGGCCGGGCGGCTCCGATCGGCACCGGTCGGAATAACCGCCCACGGGCTGCAACTTCTGGTTTTCAACGCGCGTCTCGGCGAGAACGGGCGCTGTGATCAGCCCCGATGTCGGATCGACACAAGACTGGAGCCGTTGGAAAGATAACTTCAAATCCTTCAATCTAGGCTTGGAGATCTGGCCTGGATCTGCACGGATCAGGACTTATGGAATTTCCAAGTTCCTGTTGTATAATTCCTGAAATCTCAGGTTAGCAGAGAACTTTCCTGTGGATTACCTTTTACCGCGAGGTAGACGTCCGAATCTGGGGTTGTGTTCTTCATAAAAGTTGTGGAAAATCAAGCTACGAAACCAGGACTAGTTTTGTATCGGGATTTGGGGAAGGCTACGAATGTCTATGATTTTTGAACTAGCAGTGGGTCGGATCTAGAATCTGGCTGACAACACTGTAGCTGAGGAAGAACATGAATTTTTAAAAATAGATAAAATGCTGATAAAAAATTAAGAAAATGTTTGCATGTAGGGGGTGATGGACAGAACTCTCAGTAAAATTAGGAGGGTTTGGACAAATCAAAAAGATGGCCGGAGGTGGGAAACACAGGGCTGCTGTCACTGTAGATAGAGACAGGACAGATCTGGGAATGATTAAAGACCAAAAATGTAAAAATAACAAACGATGGATTTTGGACCTTAAAGTTTTTGTGGAGGAGGGGCTAGAAGGTAGGAACACACCATAAAAATTTTAATCCACGAAGAGGCCGTGGCTGATAGCAGGATTTTCGTGAAGACACCTCTGTCCAGTAGGACAGAAAACCGAAGACGATTCCGTGGCGGCTCGAAGGCGGCACGAACGGCGGCAGCGGCGACACAGATGATCACCGGAGGTGAAGAGGGGATGGTAGAAGATGAAATCACTCTAGAACTGGAGGTTGGAGGAGAGGAACCAGAGGGGAGAGGGCTGGGGGCGCAATATGCTCCTTGGCATTCAACAAAATTTCTGATTTTTCATTGATTTTCACATGAAAATATAACATTTTATATGAAAGGTATCAAATCTAACGTGGACCCTTGGATCTAGGGATGGGGGATGGAGGGCTGGGATTAAGTGTGAATGACACACAAAAATTAATAAAATACTAAGGGGAGAGGGGCGCACCCTTGACCAAGGTAAGAGTTGAATGGGGTAGGTGGCCAACCATTGGAATATTGACCCATTTATCACCCATGTGTCCATATGACTAGTACAACTTTCTAGATGTCCACCTAAGATGGTTGACCAGCCCCACAAGGTGACATGGACCAATGGGAAAGGGCTGAGGGCCCCCTAACTGGACCTATTACACAATTGCACAAAAACCCACACAATCCATGGGAATGACTCATTGGCTTGTAAAGCCTTACATTTGCGTACATACTTTCCCAAGGATATAAACACAAACTAAAAGGACATAAATGCAAAAGAAAAAGTGCATGCTCGGCGTCGATTCCCATCAATGTGAGTGTGTGTGTGATATTTTTTTGGATGGAGCCTCACTTGGAAATGCTTGTTCACATCTTATTTAGATGACACTCTATAATTTTGCTCATTTTATGAGTTTACTTTTGCCTAATTCCTGCAAACTTAGATCCGTGCATTGGCTTTGTTGTTGCACAATTCAACAGTTTACTTGTGTTAACTACATTAGTTTAGATCCATGCATTCTTTTGATCTTCTGAAGTCTGCATATATGATGTCAAAGATAAAGTTTAAAGAACGTACCTGCTTGTGGGGCAAGAGTTGATAACATATATGATCGACTATCACAGAAGAATGATGAATCTTTTAAAGATGATTTTTTTAAAGTGACTTCAAAATGTATGCATCATTTTCCTTCCTCCAATGCTAATAATCAACAAGAAGAAAAAAACTTTGTGTTGGCTATTTCTATGAAGGGAGGGAGCATGATAATGTATATTGCATTCTTGGGTGGGATTTTTTTAATCTGGACCACCGCCGAAGCTTCCCATATTTCTCCCTTCTATTGCATTCTTGGCCATCCCCAGTCGATATAAATCGGCAATACAACCAACCTTAGTCTTATTCATATTATAAACCCCACATGATGTTTAGACAGAATCAAGATGAAAGTGTTTATGAGTAGAATAACTTTATACGCTCACCTCATAATTTCACTTGATTTAACTCTTTGATTTAGTAATCGATGTGTATGTTCTCATTTGGGATTGATGTGTATGTTCTCATTTTTGCGTGTTTAAGTTTTCGCGATGGCAGAAAGGGGGGAGGCGCGGTTCCAGGCAGAGCTAGCCGGAGGGGCCCTGGACGTGTAGCGTGGAGCACCGCCCCCTCTTGTAGATGCGGTCCCCGGTGCACCGAGAGTAGCAGATATTTTCGATTTGTCCACCCAATTTTTGGCATTGGCTTAAGGAGCGCTGCCAGTTGCCCTATATTAGGCAAGGTTCAGGGAGTTGAGCCGGCATGCACCACAGGCCATGGCGGGTCCACGATTTTTGACTCAACAGTTTGTTGTTGGACTGAGGCCAGAGATTCATCGGACCCTCATGGCGTCCGAGGTCACCGACGTGGAGGTAGCGTTTCAGACGGCGATGATTTTGGAGGTAGACCTGCTGCACGCCCAAGAGTAGGGTTGGGCATTGCAGTTCCTGCAGGGTCTCCCTCAGATGGTTCAGGAGGAGGCAGTTGCATCCTCTTCCGCTGTCTATGGTCCTTGCCGACATGATAGGAGGAGGCGTCGGCAGGCAGCTCGACGTGGTGTCAGGCGACGCCAAGATCTTAGGCATCTGCGATAGGATGAGGTGCAGGCACAGGCCTCGGGGGAGTTCGTGCAGCAGCCAGCAACGAGACGACCACAGAGGCGACCACGACATGGCCTGTCAGAGTAGCCGGGGCACTATAAAAGGAGCTATTTCAGGTGCGACCGTATTGGGGCCTTGGCTAAGGCGTTCTTGTATAGAAGTTACGGCTTCAATTGTATAAAATTGTGTAAATCTAACGAATTACGACCACTATACAAACTTGGTTGATGAACATGGTTTATGTGTCACTTTTTCAATTTTTGGGACTATAAGAGAGAACATAGAGGATGAATGCAAATAGTTTTTCCACTTCTAGGTTCCAAAATCATCAGATTGACTATTTCAACAGGAAACACATTAATTTTTCATATGCATACACCAAATAGAATTATATGATTCCTAAAAAGCCTGTAATTGTTTTCATTTCTTTGACTCCAAAATTCTTGCATATTTGGAATTTCTTAAATTTATTCCTCCAATTTTCACAATCTAGACTGAAGAAGCCCAAATCAATCTACAGAACAAAAATAGATAGACCTGAAGAAGCCCAAATCAAACTACACAACAAAAATAGATAGACCTAATTCTTTCAAGAGACATTTTTATCACAAGTCATGAGTACCTGAAAAGAACAAATTGGCAACAAGACCAGTTATTGCAGATCCTATAAGACTACAAGCAACTCATTTATAACGTGGTCAATGGAAAATGAGAACAGTTCCTTCTTCCTTCTACAATGAAAAAAAACATGTTATCACAATGGATCATCAAGTTTTCCCCTAATACATTTTACAAGGTCTAAAATGCGGAAATAATCATAAAAGAGGGAAGAGTGCTCGCCATCCAGTTCATCTCTACTCAGCTTGCTACTTCCATCTAGACTAGTCAAAGAAACGCGCTTCGCACGTGTTTATTTTGTAAAAAGGCCGAATGCTCCACTAACAATCTCAAGAAGCAATACACCAAAACCATTGTCATCTGACTTGATAGAGAAATAAATTGTCTGAAATTGTCTTTAGAATCCTAACTTGGTATTCCTCTTCACGCGGGAAGGAAAAGAATTGCTCATTACAAATATCTTTTGGATAAGGTTTGCCAAAAAAATCAGCTCTTGGAGAATAAAGTTTTTATCTCAAGCAGGGAGAATATCTCTTTGTTGTCCGATTATGCTAGATCAAAGTTGTCCGATTATGCTAGATCAATGTTTATGAAGTGCCATTAGTTCAATCAACATTTCTCTCACGTTCATTTGAGGACTGTTTGAACAGTGTGAAGGAAACATATGGATTGCATAATTCAACCATCTATAGGGCAATCTTCTTATTCATCAGGAAAAAGGCAGCCATGAATGCAGCCTTTGCAATAGTAATTGCCTGTGCCTCTTATGTTGGTCTTTACCTGATTGATGATCTTATTGTATGGTTCCTCCGTGAAAATAAGAAATATAGCTTAAAAAGTGGTTACATTATCTCATGCGTATTCCTGGGTGCCAAAATTGTGGAAACTGTGGCACAGAGTCAATGGATTTTTGGAGCCAGGCAGCTGGGCATGCGCCTGAGAGCAGCGTTGATATCCCTCTTATACAATAAGGGCCTTCACCTGTCTAGTCTCTCTCGGTAGAGCCACACAAGTGGGGAGATCATCAATTATATAACTGTTGACATACAAAGAATCACAGATTTCATCTGGAACTTAAATACAATATGGATGCTACCAATACAGATTTCTCTAGCAATTTACATTATTCATAAGAACCTGGGCCTCGGTGCTTTGGTAGCATTAGCAGCAAACTAGAGAGTTTAAGGAGAACTGAGTACAAGTGCCTGTGGAAGTCATTGGGATTGCAAGCAATCTCAGCCTTTATTTTTTGGGGGGCACCCACATTCATATCATCAGTGACCTTTGGAGCATGCATTCTAATTGGAATTCCCCTCACCGCGCGCAGAGTTTTGTCTGCGTTGGCAACTTTTCGAGTGATGCAAGATCCAATCTTTAATCTTCCAGATTTGCTTTCATTGATTGCACAAGCCAAAGTTTCAGTCGATAGGGTAGCTTCATGTAAGGTTTTGCACAACACCTACGGGCGACGCAGCGGATAACAAAAATTTCATTTGCCCGATCCTGATGTTATGGAAAGCTTAATCTGTGCTCTAATCGGTGTTTCTAAGACCCTAATTACGGGTTGCGTGTTTCACCTTGCGCGGAACGACGCTGTCCGCTAAGCCCGATGTAGAGAAACCGAGCCGCACAGCTGTACGGCCTCTAGAGTAGATCCACACGGACCCTTGCGCAGCGACGGTACCTCCCCGGCGCAACTTCCCCGACTCTATCACCTTCTGGAGAGAGAGAGAGCAAGGGGGAGAAAGGGGGGAGGCTAATCCTCCTCTCTTAACCCTTAATGCTTGGTTAAGCTAAGAGAGGTTGGAAGAGTTCGAGAGTTCAAATGAACTCACGTAGGTTGGCTATATATAGAGTTTTGGCCCTTTTCAAAAGACCTCCAAAGGACCAAAATTGTATATATGACCATTTCATTATTATACTCATGTATTAAGCCCCATTTACACTCCTTTCTAAAAGGAATCAAAGGGAATTAATACATACACCTGTATAATAATTATCCGTCACCCAAGAATCCATTGTGTGTGATCCTCTAGGCCCATAGTCACTCTAGTTTAAGGCCCATTAACTTCTAATTCCTAATTAGAAGTAAATTAAACGTATTATTCGCTTCTACAAGAGTCGAATAATAGTTTAATTCATTCCGAACCTTCGATCACGTTGGGTCAAGCAAATCCGCGTGATCCTAGAGGACGCCGGGTTTAAACCAGCCTGTCTGGTACCTGTAAGTCCACAGTTACCGCATCGATATAATCCCTCGCTCATTCTATGAGTCTGGTACGATCGAGGGTATGGTTCCTGTCAAACCCCATGATCGTGCCATTTGACTATGACCTCCTTAAAGTGTATGACGTTCGTCCTAAACGAACTCATACGACCCTGGCCAGGGATTTAACGGAGCGTCAATGTCATGACCCATTAACTGTCTGATATATACCCGACAGTGAGCGATCTCTTCTTGACCATTGATGATCTTCACACGTATCTTGGAGTGGTTAACGACTCGGCAACTCATGACTTATGGTTAAAGTCACTTAGCCAAGTGATTAAACCATTCCAATCCTCGTGTAAGATCCGATCAATGCCTTAGGTCAAAGGACCAACGATGCTACTGAGATAGTTAGATCTTCAGTTGACATTAGGTATAATCAACCATCTGAAGATCCAATAGCGGATCAGTTCAGTGTACATCCTCCAAGGACATACACCTACACATATGTGTTGGTGTCCCGCACCAATGACCATGAGACTGGTCACTGACACATCATGTGTACTGGTTTAATAGGTAATCAAAGTCCCCGAGTGATTACCCTCCAACCAGGAACAGTTTAAGGTATGTGTACATGTAAAGTCAATCTCATGTTCGAGATCCCATCTCGAGCTGACTTTACAGCCACATATCCTAGGGACAACGTAAAGTAACACAATCGCATATTTACGCTCAAATACCACTTTATTAATAATGAACAAGATCGTACAACTATTGGGCCTACCTGACCCGAAATTGGCCTGTAGCACACCAACACTAACAATCTCCCACTTGAACTACAGCCAATTGCCCACAACTTTGAGGCCCATCTTATCCCAATGACGCTCAAATACAGTCTGTGTCAAAGGCTTAGTTAGTAGATCTGCTATGTTGTCTTCTGACGGTACACGCTCTACCGTCACATCTCCATGATCAACAATCTCCCGAATAAGGTGAAAGTGCATGAGAATATGCTTTGACCTTTGGTGAGATCTCGGTTCCTTCGCCTGGGCGATGGCCCCATTATTATCACAAAATAATGGGATGGGAGGTGTTATCTCGGGAACTACGCCAAGTTTTAAGATGAATTTCTTCATCCAGACAGCTTCTCCAACTGACTGCCCCTCCATTCAACATGAATACAAATTCAAACATGGATTTACAGTTATCTGTACCTGACTGGAAACTAGAATCTGTGTAAGCTCTAAGCTATAGGTCCTCTCCTCCATAAAGCAGAAAAAGATCCTTAGCCCTTCGCAGGTACTTAAGGATGCCCTTTACTACCTTCTAGTGCTCTTCGCTCGGATTTGTCTGATATCTTCTGACAATACTTAAAGCATTGGCAACATCAGGCCGTGTACATAGCATTGCATACATGATTGACCCTATCGCCGAAGCATAGGGTACCTTATTCATGTGTGTCACCTCCTCAGAAGTTTTAGGACTTATCCCCTTGAATAGGCCAATTCCATGTCTCATGGGAATGAGACCTCTCTTGGAATTTTCCATTCTAAACCTTTTGAGGATAGTGTCTATGTACATGGATTGGGATAATCCTAGCATCCTTTTAGATCTATCTCGATAGATCCTTATGCCCAGCACATAGGATGCTTCTCCCAAATCATTCATGGAGAAGGTCTTGGACAACCAAGACTTGGTTGATGTCAACATCTCTACATCATTCCCAATGAGCGAGATGTCATCAACATAAAGGACCAAGAAGGTCACTGAGCTCCCACTGACCTTCTTGTAAACACAGGGTTCATCTTCATTCCGAATGAAGTTGTAAGATTTGACAGCCTCGTCAAATCTTAAGTTCCAGCTTCTAGATGCCTGCTTTAATCCATAAATGGACCTTTAAAGTTTGCATACCTTATTAGGATGTAGCTTGGAGGTGAATCCTTCAGGCTGTACCATGTACACCTCTTCTGACAGATTTCCATTAAGAAAAGCTGTCTTCACATCCATTTGTCAGATCTCATAATCCAGGTATGCAGCAATGGCAAGGAGGATTCTGATTGACTTAACCATGGCTACCAGCGAAAACGTCTCGTCATAGTCAATGCCTTGCCTTTGACGATATCCTTTCGCCACTAGTCTAGCCTTGTATGTGTCAATCTGTCCATCTGCACCGATTTTCCTTTTGAAAATCCATTTGCAGCCGATAGGGACCTTCCCTTCGGGTACATCAACTAAGTTCCAAACTTTGTTGGTGTACATGGACTAGATTTCTGAATCCATTGTCTCTTGCCATTTCTCGGAGTCTACACTACGGATCGCCTCCTGGTACGACTGAGGATCATCATCCTCATCGATACATACCTTAGAGGACCCCTCTGAGACATGTCCAACATATCTCTCAGGTTCTCTCGGTAGTCTACCAGATCTCCGTACTGTCAGTGTTTCACTTTGAATAGGATCAACCGATACAGTCTCATCTAATGAGTTTGTGTCTATGGGTTGTGGTTCTTGGACCTCGTCCAATTCTATCTGGCTCCCACTATTTTTCTGGAGTAGATATTCTCTTTCCAGAAATACAGCTCTCTTGGCCACTAAGACCCTTTGCTCAGAAGGGTGATAGAAATAATATCCAAACGTCTCCTTTGGATATCCCACAAACCTACACTTATCGGTTCTCGACTCAAGCTTATCACTCTCGTTCTTCTTTACATGAGCAGGACACCCCCAAATTTTAATGTGATTAAAATTTGGTTTCCAGCCCTTCCATATCTCATATGGTATAGAAGGAACTGATTTACTTGAGATCCTATTCAATAAATAAGCCGCAGTCTCTAACGCATAGCCCCAGAGAGACAAGGGTAGTCCTGACATAGACATCATGGATCAGACCATGTCTAACAAGGTCCTATTTCTCCTCTCGGATACACCATTATGTTGTGGTGTATACGGTGGAGTCTACTGAGAAACTATTCCATGGTCTTTAAGATAAGAAGTGAATTCATGGCTTAAGTATTCACCTCCTCGATCCGATCGAAGAGCCTTAATACTTTTGCCAGTCTATTTCTCTACTTCATTCTTATATTCCTTAAACTTCTCAAACGCTTGTGACTTATGTCTCATTAAATACACATAGCCATATCTAGAGAAGTCATCAATAAAAGAAATGAAATAGAGGTAACCCCCTTTTGCTTCTATGGACATGAGTCCACACACATCCGAGTGTATGAGCTCGAGAAGGTCAACAGCCCTCTCACCATGTCCACCAAAGGGAGCCTTGGTCATTTTCCCCATGAGACACGACTCACAGGTATCAAATGGCTTATATTCTAACGAATTCAAATACCCATTTGAGTGTAAGTGAGAGACTCTTTTCTCACCTACATGACCAAGTCTGCAATGCCATAGATATGCAGAATTCACTTCATCAGCATTAGAAATTTGCATAATATTAGAACGTGTATCTAATACACAAAGACCATTGACTAATGAGCCATTGGCTATAATCAAACCATTATTCATTATAGAGCACCCAGTGCTATTAAAAGTCAATGTATATCCAATGTTATACAAGCCAGAGATTGCCCATCCTCAGTTCAATCTCCTTTTTGCCCAATCGCCTTCTATTTACCAGCACCTGCACAGAATTACAGATATGGGATGCACATCCAGTATCCAATACCCATGATGTGGATTCCATATATGACAAATTAAGGTCTATGACAAAAATACATTTATTTAGAATTGCCTTGCAATTCCTTTTCCAATGCCCAGTTTCTCCGCATCGAAAATATTTATCTTCCTTTTCATTCTTCTTGCCCTTCCCTTTGTCAACTTTGGCGAGTTGCTTACCCGTGGCCTTTTTCTTTCCCTTCCCTTTGTTACTTGTGGTGGATATTTGAGAGGCCTTACTTTTCTTATTGGCCCGGCCAACAATCATTACAGACGAAGATGGTTTATCTTTCTGCATGGTTCCTTCAGCACTCTTTAACATATTGAGCAGCTCTGAGAGAGTTGCTTCAATCCTGTTCATGTTAAAGTTCATGACGAAGGAAGAAAATGAATCAGGCAATGACTGGAGTATAAGATCAATGCATAGTTCAAGATCCAACTTGAACCCCAATGTATTGAGTCTTTCAATCCACTCCATCATTTTCAGTACATGAGCCTGTACTGAAGAACCCTCAGACATTCATGTCCTGAAAAATCTTTTGGAGATGTCATACCTCTCAATCCTACCCTGCTCCCCGAAGAGCTAGCATAGATTGAGAAGTATACTTCTACAATCAGTCTTTTCAAATTACCTCTGTAGCTCGGAGCCATAGAGGCCAACATGTAACATTGGGCAAGGGAGGAGTCCTCAGACCACTTGGCATAAGCCAGTAACTCGCCCTCGTCGGCATCAGGAGCTGGCTCAGAATGAACCGTGTCCAATACGTACGCAATCTTTTCGGCAGTAAGGACTATGTGTAGATTACGCAGCCAATCCGAGTAATTCGGTCCAGTTAATCTATTTGCATCCAAGATGCCTCGGAGGGGGTTGGACGACGACATTGTAATCTGGATAAGAAATAAAAGACAACTTAGCATGTGTTCAAATTCTAACTTAGATGTGGTTTTTCTATCTTAGTTAGTCCCACTATTTTTCGATCGGACTATATAACCCTCAGTATATAGAACGGGAGATCAGCGAGATCTACATAGTGGGTTGGAATCCCAACGAGACTGATGTACGACCTTGTGGAAAGCACAACAAGTCATACACCATCTCAAGGGCAGTCAACAGGCACTTGCATCCAATGCAATATCTGATATTCGGCCCCCGAGAAATCATCCCCTTGTGGAAAGCACAACAAAGGATATTCTCGGTTAGATCTAACCATCATTACTTCATAGCAATGAGTTCATGACCCGACCCTTGTGGAAAGCACAACAAAGCCGAGTTCAATTCCTCACCCCATTGAGGCCGAGCCTTGGAGTTTAATCCCGCCCCCAAACTCATGGACCTTGTGGAAAGTACAACAAATCCATGAAATGAAGACGTTCATTCACTCCATAATGATGGAGGGCCACGACGACTCCTAGAGCCACGCTTACCAGATCTAAAATTTAAGCGCGAGGGAATTTAATTTTATCTTGATCTCACCCTAGGTGGTAATATAAATATATCCAATATATTTACCGTACCTAGTAGTTTGCACAAAATAAATGCATCCAATGCAAATTAAACGCAAGTGATCATGGACTTTAACCCTAATGTAAATAAGATATCCGGCCCGCTTCCGAAGCAGCTGGATCGTCCTCGTCGGGTGTGCTCCGCGCTTTCATACTCCGACGCCGCATTAATTACAACTTTTACAAGGTATGCAGGCCGAAAAAATTAAATTACATGTGACTCAAATTCCAGCAGCCCTTAGGGCGAGTACAACAATTGAGGAAGATAGAAGTACATTTAGAATTTCAATAGAGAGAGAAAGGAGGTTCGCAGACCCCAATTAATTACATTAATCCAAGTCCATGATCACTTGCCAACTCATTCAAATAAAATCAATCAAGGGTTATTTTCTAAAAATAATCCTTACTTTTGAATTTAAAAATCGGATGTGCAAAAAAAAACAGGCCAGCTTTGTTTAATTTTAAAAATCAAAGCATGATTAACTAAAATTAAACACACAAGCAGGCCAATACAAGGTGAATAAAGTAGAGCACGTAAAGAACCATCTTTTTCTATAGGGGCATGTAATTGAGATAATTAATTAAATTTAAATTTAAATTTAAATTTAATTATCCAATAATCAAATTTAAATTCAAAATTTAAACAAGCCAATAATTTAAATTTAAATTCAAACTAATTATCTAATAATTTTGTTTGAAAATTAATTTAAAATAATGTAATTATCATCAATTAGTAATTTTCTAAAATTCAAAATTTGAATTTAATAATTATATTATAATTAAAATTCAAATAATTGAATTTTCTACATTTAACTTCAATAAAATTTAAAATTTGATTTTTTTAATTATCTAATAATTAAAAATTCAAAAAACTTAAATTTTATTGAAGTAACTTCAATTATTACCATTTTATCTCAAGGTAAATAGTAATTATCTCACCTCCGTAAATTCAAATCGGTTAAATAAAATTTACCATTCGACATTTACTTTTGAGGTAACACTATTTAACTTAATAGATAAAATTCTAATTAATTCACTGAGCATTTTAATATATATATCTAATATATATATTAATATATGCACCAATAAATTAAAAATAAGCAATTTTTTTTTAAAAAAATAATAATAAAAAACCCCCGCAAGGTGGGGGCGCGGCCGCCCACGCGGATGGCGTGGGCGGGCAGGCCCACGCCCGCACGTGGGCGCCCGCGTTGCGGGCGCCGCCCTGCCTGCCCCCGCGGACAGCGCCCACGGGCGCTGACCGCGGGTGCCGCGTGCGCCGCCACGCGGCGCACGCGGTGGCGCAGTGCGCCCAGGGCGCAGTGCGCCCAAACGGGTCTTAAATTTTTTTTTTATTTTTTTTTTCAAAAAATTTGCTACTTGGATGCCCAGCATCCTTGAAGAACAGAGATGCCTAGATCTCTTTCAACAAATAACAATTGAAGATTTTATTACCCTTAAAGCATGGTACTAAACGACGCTAAAACACTGACCAGAGCGCGAACCTGGCTCTGATACCACTGTAAGGTTTCGCACAGCACCTACGGGCGACACAACGGATAACAAAAATTTCATTTGCCCGATCCCGGTGTTATGGAAAGCTTAATCTGTGCTCTAATCGGTGTTTCTAAGACCCTAATTACGGGTTGCGTGTTTCACCTTGCGCAGAACGACGCTGTCCGTTAAGCCCGATGTAGAGAAACCGAGCCGCACAGCTGTACGGCCTCTAGAGCAGATCCACACGGACCCTTGCGCAGCGACGGTACCTCCCCGGCGCAACTTCCCCGACTCTATCACCTTTTGGAGAGAGAGAGAGCAAGGGGGAGAAAGGGGGGAGGCTAATCCTCCTCTCTTAACCCTTAATGCTTGGTTAAGCTAAGAGAGGTTGGAAGAGTTCGAGAGTTCAAATGAACTCACGTAGGTTGGCTATATATAGAGTTTTGGCCCTTTTCAAAAGACCTCCAAAGGACCAAAATTGTATATATGACAATTTTATTATTATACTCATGTATTAAGCCCCATTTACACTCTTTTCTAAAAGGAATCAAAGGGAATTAATACATACACCTGTATAATAATTATCCGTCACCCTAGAATCCATTGTGTGTGATCCTCTAGGCCCATAGTCACTCTAGTTTAAGGCCCATTAACTTCTAATTCCTAATTAGAAGTAAATTAAACGTATTATTCGCTTCTACAAGAGTCGAATAATAGTTTAATTCATTCCGAACCTTCGATCACGTTGGGTCAAGCAAATCCGCGTGATCGTAGAGGACGCCGGGTTTAAACCAGCCTGTCTGGTACCTGTAAGTCCACAGTTATCACATCGATATAATCCCTCGCTCATTCTATGAGTCTGGTACGATCGAGGGTATGGTTCCTGTCAAACCCCATGATCGTGCCATTTGACTATGACCTCCTTAAATTGTATGACGTTCGTCCTAAACGAACTCATACGACCCTGGCCAGGGATTTAACGGAGCGTCAATGTCATGACCCATTAACTGTCTGATATATACCCGACAGTGAGCGATCCCTTCTTGACCATTGATGATCTTCACACGTATCTTGGAGTGGTTAACGACTCGGCAACTCATGACTTATGGTTAAAGTCACTTAGCCAAGTGATTAAACCATTCCAATCCTCGTGTAAGATCCGATCAATGCCTCAGGTCAAAGGACCAACGATGCTACTGAGATAGTTAGATCTTCAGTTGACATTAGGTATAATCAACCATCTGAAGATCCAATAGCGGATCAGTTCAGTGTACATCCTCCAAGGACATACACCTACACATATGTGTTGGTGTCCCGCACCAATGACCATGAGACTGGTCACTGACACATCATGTGTACTGGTTTAATAGGTAATCAAAGTCCCCGAGTGATTACCCTCCAACCAGGAACAGTTTAAGGTATGTGTACATGTAAAGTCAATCTCATGTTCGAGATCCCATCTCGAGCTGACTTTACAACCACATATCCTAGGGACAACGTAAAGTAACACAATCACATATTTACGCTCAAATACCACTTTATTAATAATGAACAAGATCGTACAATTATTGGGCCTACCTGACCCGAAATTGGCCTGTAGCACACTAACACTAACACTTCATACCTCCAAGAAGATGAAATAAGATCAGATGCAGTTGAGCTCATCCCAAGGAATGAAGGGGAGATTGATGTAGAGATTGATGGTGGGAGATTCAGTTGGGATGCTTAATCTAGTTTACCCACCCTAGAGGACATATAGTTGACTGTTAAGAGGGGAATGCAAGTGGCTATTTGTGGCACAGTTGGTTCAGGGAAGTCTAGTTTCCTTTCTGGCATGAGCAGTGGGTCGAGTGACTGTAATCACTGCATGATGCATACGAGTGCCAAGGGACATCCTTCTAAGGGGAAATCCCTGCATTCACTGCCAACCCAAGGGCAGCCTACATGATTTTCTGCATGCCCATTAGGACTCACATCCCTAATACGTATAGATGAAAAAAACCATTACCTCACATTACATCAACCCAATCTGAATAGCCCATCATGGGGTATGGCAGTGTAGGCTATTGGAAGCAAGAGCAGGTCGACCTGCTCAGTGCTTCAGGTCGACCTGCCCTTCTGCCAGCAGACCATGTCCCTCCATTGTCTATGAACAGGGTGAAGTCTATCAAGGATAAGGAGGAGCCAACTGCAAGCACGCTTAGTTCCATCTCTACTTCACAGCTCTCGATCCATGACCTTAGTTCCCACAGCCACCACGGATTTGCTTGCTGCCATTCCCATGGCCTCCCCTTCTCTCATGAGTTTTCCCCTCATCCAAATGAAGCGGGACAATTATCTCCATTGGAAAACCAAATGCACCCCCTTTTTGCTGCTATGATCTCTTTGGTCTAGTAGATGGGTCTGAACTGTGCCCTCCACGATTCCTTCCTTCCCCCAATCCCACCTCCTCTGATCCCCCTCCTGCACCAGTCCCCAATCCCGCCCACGCTACTTGGGTCAAGCAGGACCAGTAAGTCCTGGCATGGCTCATCAATTCTGTTCATGATCCTCTTCTTTCTCTGGTTGCCGGCCTTGACACATATCATGCGGTCTGGATAGCCATAGCTCGAGCATTTGAGTCGACCTCCCGTGCTCATGTACTTCAACTGAAGACCCATCTGCTCACTCTACGAAAGGGCTCCTCCAGTATCACTGAGCACGTTCAGGAAATCAAGCAGGTGGCTGACCAACTATCTGCTATTGGCCAGCCTATCTCTCAGTCGGACCTGGTCATGTACGTTCTCGCAGGCTTGGGGCCAGCCTTTGACTCCTTTGTGCCATCCATCACCACTCGCATGGAGGAGGTTACCTTCGACCAGCTCCATGGACTTCTCCTTGCACAAGAGAATTTGATGCAGCACTAGTCTCGGCTGTCCGATGAACCTGCCTTTCCGTCAGCCAACCAAGTGATGTGCACGTCTCAGCCCGCGCGCACATCGCCTGCTCCGTCGCCTAGGACGGATGGCTCGCCTACACAGCAACAACAGCCACAACGCGGCCGCGGCCGTGGTCGTGGACGGTGCCAGCAATGCACCATGTTTGGACATCGTGCAGTCTACTATCCAGACCGCTTCAACCTAAGCTTCACCGGGCGGCGACAATAGGTCCCACGGGGGGGGGGGGGGGGGCTTCTCCTGGCATTCTTTCCAGTCCCAGGGATGTTCCTATCCCCATGACTGCTTATTACACTGGACAAACATCACCACTACTAGCACACGGCGGCAACTATTTTCCCCACCACTCTCACTCGGATGCGGCTGCTTGGTTCCCGGACTCCAGTGCCACCCACCATATCACCACTGACTATCAGCAACTAGCAGATCCAATTCCCTACTACGGCAGCGACAAGGTCCATGTGGGCAACGGTTCAGGTTTGCATATTTCCGCTACGGGTTCTGCCACTATCCCCTCTTTCTCTCGGCTTGTGCATCTTCGCCACATTCTCCATGTGCCTTCCATTACTCGCAATCTTTTGTCTGTTCACCAGTTCACTAAAGACAATAATGCTATCTTTGAGTTTCACCAGTTTCATTTTGTTGTGAAGGATCGCATCACGAGAACCCTGCTGCTCCAAGGGAAACTTAACAACGGTCTCTACCAGCTCTCTCCATCCAATAAACTGCACCAGCGGCTTTCTCCATTCAATAAAATGCCTCCGACTCATGCTTTGCTTGGGGTGAAGGCGTCGCTCTCTACGTGGCATGATCGACTTGACCATCCGGCATTACGCATGGTATCTTTAATCCTTGCCAAGCATGGGCTTCCTGTGGCCTCCCATGTCTCGTCTCATTTGTGTTCCTCCTGCCAACAAGCCAAGTCACATCGGCTTCCCCTACCCCCATCTCCATCTTTTTCCAATGCCCCATTAGAATTAATATTCACAAATCTATGGGGGCCCTCCCCTGTTTCGTCAACTATGGGCCACCGTTATTATGTACACTTTCTTGATGATTATAGTAAATTTGTTTGGGTCTTTCCTCTCCATCTCAAATCAGATGTGCTTCCTGTCTTTATGCGCTTTCAACGTCATGTTGAGCGCCTGTTTAGTTGTAAAATCAAACAGGTCCAATCCGATTGGGGTGGAGAGTATCAATTGCTCTCTCGTTACTTGGGGTCGGTCGGCATCATTCATCGTCTCTCTTGCCATTACACCCCTGCCCAAAATGGTGCCACCGAGCGTAAACACCGTCATCTCATTGAGACCGCATTGTCCCTGCTTACCACGGCCTCCATGCCTCACTCCTACTAGCATGACGCAGTCCTCACAGCAGCTTATCTAATCAATCATCTACCCACTCCTCTCCTCCACCACATATCTCCTTTTCATAAGCTATTTGGCCGGTCACCTGATTACACATTTCTCCGTGTCTTTGGGTGCGCCTGTTACCCATACCTTCGCCCTTACTCTCATACCAAATTGGATGCCCGCTCTGAACTATGTGTTTTTCTGGGATACAGCGGTTCTCATAGGGGCTATCGCTGCCTACACCTTCCCACTGGTCGAATATACACTGCCCGACATGTTGTCTTTGACGAGCATTGGTTTCCCTTTGTTGTTGTTTTGCAGGCACCGCCAATTCCAGTCCTTGCTGGAGGGGCTCTTCTCTGGCCCATGCAGTTGCCGCCATCTACTACCTCTGTTCCCTCCACTTCGCGGAGGCAACAAGGAGCGAATGCAGCAGACACGACTGCATCTGCAGCATCTACTCCCTCGACAACAGTTTGTCCAGCTCCGACTCCTGAGGCCTCCACCTCTACCGTGTCCTCTTCTCCCATGGAGACTCCATCACCTCATCGAACTTGTACGGTCGACTCTCTATATGCATCCTTGGAGTCTGCATCGTCTGCCGCACAACGTCCTACTGGGCGCACACATCCTATGGTCACCAGGTCACACACAGGCTGCCGTCAACCGCGCGCACTCCTGGCCTCCTCTCATCTCCTACCAGCTGCACTTAGTACCACAATCTCTCTGCCTATGGAGCCCTCTTGCTACACACAGGTGGCCAAGTCTCCAGAATGGCGTGCAGCCATGGCCCAAGAGTTTGATGCTTTGCTACGTAACGGGACATGGTCTCTTGTCCCTCGGCGGCCGGGGATGAATGTCAGTGGATGCAAATGGGTGTTTAAGGTGAAGCAAAAGCCTGATGGGTCCATCGAGCGGCATAAGGCTCGCCTTGTTGCCAAAGGTTTCAGACAACAACCAGGAGTGGACTTCACCGACACATTCAGTCCAGTCATTAAAATTGCCATTGTTCGTGTTATTTTAGCGTTGGCCATCTCCTCCGGCTGGGGTGTCCGACAGTTGGATGTGTCCAATGCTTTTCTTCATGGCGACCTTGAAGAGATTGTGGTTATGGAGCAGCCACCTAGTTTCATAAACCCACAATTCCCCTCCCATGTCTGCCGCTTGCATAAATCTCTATATGGCCATCGACAAGCGCCCCGAGCCTAGTTTCATTGGCTAAATTCCTCTCTTCTTAATCCGGGCTTTGTGGGCTCTAAGACAGACACGTCCCTCTTTTATCGGCGCCATGGCACCTCCGTCATCTTTATCCTAATTTACGTTGACGACATTCTTATCACTGGCTGTGACACAAGCAGTATTTCCACCATTGTTGATCAGCTGAAGATGGAGTTTACAGTGTGCGACCTTGGCCCAGTGCATTTCTTCCTCGGAATCGAGGTTACCAAACACCCAGCTGGGTGCCTCCTTTCTCAGCACAGGTACATATTAGATATCCTGCAGTGAGCAAAGATGGCAGACGCACGGCCCATCTCCACCCCCATGGCTTCTGACTCACCGTCGACGTCAACACCGCTCGACGACCCGTCTCTCTACCGCAGTATAGTAGGGGCACTGTAGTAAGCCACCATCACCCGATCGGATGTTGCCTTTGCCATTAACAAGGCTTGCCAGTTCATGCACAACCCCACTGTTGAGTCCTGGTGCTTAGTGAAGCGCATTCTGCGCTATCTGAAAGGCACACTCAGTCATGGCTTGCCTTTTCACCGTCAGTCCCCTCTTGCACTCCATGCCTTCAGTGATGCGGACTGGGCAGGATCGCGCACAGACAGACGATCGACTAGTGGTTATGCCATTTTTCTTAGATGCAATCTCATCACCTAGAGTGCTAAGAAGCAAGCCACGGTGGCAAGATCCAGCACTGAGGTAGAATATAAAGCTGTTGCAAATGCTACAGCTGAATTGATATGGCTCCAGTCGCTCCTCCAAGAACTCGACTTTATTGTTCCTGCCCCACCTACGTTGTCGTGCGACAACATCGGCGCTACATATTTGGCTGCCAACCTAGTATTTCACTCTCGCATGAAACATGTCGAAATCAACTATCACTTCGTTCGTGAGCGTGTGGCGTCCAAATCTCTCGTGGTTTCCTTTATTTCAACAAAAGATCAGCTAGCCGATATCTTCACCAAGCCGCTCTCACGGCTACGGTTCACCATGCTTCGTGACAAGCTCAATGTGGTGCCTCCCCCCATGAACTTGCGGGGGCGTATCAAGGATAAGGAGGAGCCAGCTGCAAGCACACCTTCTCCAAGAGAGAGTCCAGGCGCTCACAGATCACTCCAACGGCACTCTATTGTAACAGAGCACTCCGCCTTGGACCCTCCTCCACGGAATCCCTCTCAATAGCACTCTATTGTAACAGACTTCTCATTGTAATCCGCAGAGATATACACAGGCATTTTGCCATGTTTATCTCTTGTATAATTGTATAATTGTATACATATATATATATACAATGGCAGCCCTGTTCAGGGTAGGTGATTCCGTCCATCTTCCTATTCTTTTAAAGTCCACAGTAGCTGAAAGTTATATGCTTAACCTCAAGCAAAAACATATCTCAGCTTGGATAGTGATGGAGCTTCACTACATATATCTGGAACTTGGATTAGCTTTGTCACCTGCACTCATTTTCTTCCAATCTTGCATTGGCATGCTTTGAGTAGCTTGTTTACCTTGCACTCATTTTCACCTGCACTCAGGGGGTGGGCTAGTTTACCTTGCATTGGCGTGCTTGGAGTAGCCTCTCACATGTATGGTATTATAAGAACCGAACCAAACCAAAACCCTAAAAGTATACTATAAATTCAATCAAATCAAATAGCCCACCCCCTAATTGCAATTCCCAAGAGGCATAACCCAGAAGAAGGCATCAAAACCACTTTCAGACATAGAATATTCAAGCAATCTTGAGAAATTGAGAATTATAATTTTATTTATGAAATATCATGTGATCGAAACTATTCACATCCAACATGTAACTATAAATGACTTTGATATGGAATTTCCACGTATAGGTTAAATGAATCTCATTGGAAGGATATAATCTATCATTTGTGGTTAATCTTTTCAACCCACCAAGAATCCTTGTAAAGGGTAAGATGGTGGATAGCAAAGGCTACGGTTTAATAGCTAAATGAGGTATGACAAAAAAAGAAGTTTGATGTTCTATTGACAAAGCCTCCAAAAATAGCTCAAAAGTATACAGGACATGGCAAGTCTTAGAAAAGAAATCATGATGTTTACGATTTAGAAATCTACATATGGAAGAACTATTGATGTTGTTAGTGACTTACCTAGGTCGACCTGCGCTGCATGGCAGGTCGGCCTGGGCAGGTCGACCTGCCACGCACAGGCATGCAAGTATATAATTGTGGATTAATATGCATTAATTTTATTGTTCTTAATAAAGAGATGATCCGAGGAAGTCGTAGTGGGAGTGGGAGGAGACAAGGCGGTGGACGGGGCTCTACTCCCTCCTCTTTGGCGTCTACTTCGAGCATAGGTATATCTATTCTCTGATTTAGCTATATAAGTGTATTAATTATATATCAACTTAAAAGATTTATTTATTACAGGTCTAAGTGTCGACTCACGCCCTGCACATGAGACACCGCCACCACCGCAACTGACAGGTATGTCTATTTTGAAAATATAATGAAATGTTGTGTGATTATATGTTATGCTTATGATATCTAATTCTTTCAGGTCCCAGTGCCCTCCCACCAACTGTGCAGGGCACACTCCCACGACCTCCCGCTTCAGGTATGTATATTTTAATCTCTAGAAAAATATTCTTTGATTATATTCAATTTACTTATGACATTTAATTCTTACAGGTCCCAGTGTCCTTCCACCAGCTATGCAGGGCACACCCCTACCACCTCTCGCTTCAGATATGTATATTTTAATTTCTAGCAAACTATTCTTCGATTATATTCCATTTACTTATGACATTTAATTCTTATAGGTCCCAGTGCCCTCCCACCAACTATGCAGGGCACACCCCCACCACCTCCCGCTACAGGTATGTCTCTTTCAATTTATAGTCAAATATTCTTTGATTAAATGTTATGCTTATGTGATTTAATTCTTACAGGCCGTAGTGCCCATGTCGGCTCTTCTACTCAGTCGCTACAGTCCCTCGGCACTACTCACGAGGACGAGGGAGGTGGGGCCCATGATGGACGCCTGCCGTGTTGGATCTCTGGATAAATTTATATGGTTTTGAATTACATTCATTATTTATCGTTCAACTGTCTAATGCCAACTATTTTAACATTGGGACTTGCAGTAATAAATTAGAACATGCCGAGGCTATCCGTCATTCTATGAAACTAGTAGCACATGATCCCGGGCCGGCACTATCTTTCAGGGAATTTTCGATGGGCGTCCGAGATTTACTGTTCACAGTAATTAATTTAATCATTTAATTCACGTATTTCCCAAACTTAATTCAGAACAGTATACGTACTAACCCATATAACTTAATTTATTTACAATGGACTTATCAGTTCATGAGTGGACAGGACGCGGCGAGAGGTCGTTCTGTCTGGGAGGCTAGTATCCAGACAAATTACCGAAAGAATTTGCATTAGGCCTGAGTAAAGGCTCAGAAAAATGCTGGTGGGAGTGAAGATCGACAGCTGTGGAAGGAGCACTGGCCTACTTGGATGAGGAAGGAGCATTGGGACGTTGTATGTGACAAATGGGCTGAGCCCAAATGGATAGAAAAGTCCCAAAAGCTGCAACAAACAGGGCGTCACAACCAGACGCAAATGTGCATACTAGTGGGTCCGTCTCTTTCGCAACTCATAAACAAAAATTGGTAAGTAATCTTTCAAATTATATTATTTGATTTTATTCATATATATAACATTTTTTATTATGAATTATAAAATAGGCCGTGGAGCTCAATCGAGCTCCGTCGTTCCGGGAGGTGTTCGACAGAACACACAAAAAGAAGGGGACGGACCGGTTTGTCAATGAGAGAGCCTACTTAGTAGAGGTAAGTTTATATCTCTGGGCAAATTTTTCTTTAAGTTTTCCTTTTCATTTAAATATGATTCATTCATATGAAATTTACAAGTTTTTGTATTCAATTTGTAGGAAACATATAGCAGACAGTTGACAGAGAAGTACGGGGAGGGAGATGCACAGCAGCCGGAGTTAGACCTGGTGGCGTGGGTGGCAGTAGCTGGCGTACCGAAGAAAGGCCGGCTATATGGCTTTGGGCAGAGCCTAGAGACTGGCCCCATGATATCATCGTGTGCGAGTTCAGGCACTGCCCCGACCAGTAGCAATGCCTTTAGCACGCCCCCACCCGGCACCAGTACTTCATCCAACGACATTAGAGACATCGTCTGAGCGGAGATGTCTACTTTGCAGCGGTAGTTACAGCACCATATGAGGATGGAGATGTCGAGCCACAAGGAAGATATCTTGCAGTCACTCGCTGGCCTCCTCTCCCAGGCGAGAATTCTCCCTCATGGATCCACGACCACAACATAGCCCGCTCCGGTGAGTGTTTATTATATTTTTATTTTGGCAGAATTACTCAATTCTAACATCAAAGAATATACATGAATTTAGATTCAAAGTAACAAGACCCTATTTGATATAAGAATAAATCAGGCTTGGATTCGGCGCTCAAAGTACTCAATTCGGAACTAAGTTACTTTTCAAAGCTAACTTAGTTTAAAATAATTCACATAACTAGGGGTTCGGGGGTCCAAAATATAAAATACTGGTCTGATCGACGTGTCGATCATTCCAACGCGACCTAGGTGATGAGAGTGACTTGGGAGAGCTGACGGAATCTAAATCGAATACCCGGTTTGGGCTCGACGCTCAAATTAGTCAATTCGGAACTAAGTTAGTTTTCAAAGCTAACTTAGTTTAAGACAATTCAAATAACTAGGGTTTCAGGGGTCCAAAATATAAAATAATGGCCTCATCGGTGTGCCGATCTTTCCAACATGACTTGGGGGGTAAAAGTGACTTGTGAGAGTTGACGGAATCTAAATCGGATATCTAGTTTGAGCCTGGCGCTCAAATTACTCAATTCAAAAAAGTTAGTTTTCAAACCTAACTTTGTTTAAAAAAATTCACATAACTAGGGGTTCGGGGGTCCAAAATATAAAATACTAGCCTGATCAGCGTGCCGATCGTTCCAACACGACTTGGGAGATAAAATTGACTTGGGAGAGCTGACTGAATCGAAATTGGATATCCAGTTTAAGCCCAGCGCTCAAAAGTGCATTCTTCAAATGCACTTAATTTAAAATTAAAGAAGTTGGGTTTGGGGGTCCAAAATCAAAAATATCGCTCTCATCGACGTGCCGATTGTTCCAACACGACCTGGGAGGTAAAAGTGAATTATGAGAGCTGACGGAATCCAAATCGGATACCCGATTTCAGGCCGGTGCTCAGAAATGCATTCTTCAAATGCACTTAGTTTAAAATTAAAGAAGTTTGGTTTTGTAAGGATTCGGTCAGCCCAAACCCAAGCTTTATGGAATCCTAAAATCGTTCTTTAATCGATGCAATAAAATTACTCAACCCCAAATAGCAGGTTGTAGTTCTTTACCTTGCGCGGAACGACGTTGTCCACAGCGCCTGATGCCGATTTCCACGAACGTCGAGCCGCACAGATGTACGGCCTCTAGAGCTGATCCACACGGATCCTCGCGCGGTGACGGCGTCCACCCGTTCTTTCCCCACACACAAACCACCGGTGCTCAAAACCCCCTTCTTCTTCCTTAAGTCTTTCTCCCTTGAGATGGAGAGAGAGACCAACAAGGAAGGGAGAGAGAGAGCAAGAGGGAGAGGAGGGGAGGAAAGAGTGTAAGGGGGTGGGCTTTTCTCCCTTGGAAGTGCTTGGCATCCAAGAGAGAAAGCCTTCCTACGTAGGATGTATATATAAGGGTTGGGCTCTTTCTAAAAGAGCCCCTAAGAACCAATATTATATATATATATCCTTTTCTATTATTGTACATATGTATTAAGTCCTTCTTACATTCCTTTCCAAAAAGAATTTAAGGCTTTTAACATATACATTTGTACAATAATACTCTGTTACCCGAGAATCCATTGTGTGTGATCCTCTAGGCCCATAGTCACTCTAGTTTAAGTCCCATTAACTTCTAATTCTCAATTAGAAGTAAATTAAACTTATTATTCGCTTCTACTGGAGCCGAATAATAGTTTAATTTATTCTGAACCTTTGATCACGTTGGGTCAAGCAAATCCATGTGATCTTAGAGGACGCCAGGTTCAAACCACTATGTCTGGTACCTGTATGTCTACAGTTGTCGTATCGCTATAATCCCTCGCTCCTTCTATGAGTCTGGTTCGATCGAGGGTATGATAACTGTCAAACCCTATGATCGTGCCATTCGACCATGACCTCCTTAAAGTGTATGCCGTTCATTCTAAACGAACTCACACGACCCTGGCCAGGGATTGAATAGAGCGTCAGTGTCATAACCCATTAACTGTCTGATATATACCCGACAGTGAGTAATCCCCTCTTGACCATTGATGATCTCCACACGTATTCTGAAATGATTAATGACTTGAAAATTCATCACTTATGGTTAAAGTCACTTAGCCAACTCCTTAAACCAATCCAGTCCTCGTGTAAGATTCGATCAATGTCTCAGGTCAAAGGACCAACGATGCTACTGAGACAATTGGATCTTCAGTTAACATTATGTATAATCAACCATCTGAAGATCCAATGGCGGATCAGTTCAGTGTACATCCTCCCAGGACGTACACCTACACATATGTGTTGTTGTCCCGCACCAGTGACCATGAGACTGCTCACACACACATCATGTGTACTGGTTTAATAGGTAATCAAAGTCCATGAGTGATTACCCTCCAACTAGAAACAATTTTAAAGTATGTGTTCATGTAAAGTCAGTCTCATGATCGAGATCCCATCTCGAGTAGACTTTACAACCACATATCCTAGGGACATCGTAAATTAATAGACAATCACACATTTACGCTCAAATATCACTTCGTTAATAATGAACAAGATCGTATAACTATCGGACCTATCCGACCCGAAATTGGCCTGTAGCACACAAATACTAATAATCTCCCACTTGAACTACAGTCAATTGCCCACAACTTTGAGGCCCATCTTATCCCAATGCCGCTCAAACACATTCTGTGTCAAAGGCTTAGTCAATGTATCCGCTATGTTGTCTTCCAACGGTACACGCTCTACCATTACATCTCCACGATCAACAATCTCCCGAATAAGGTGGAAGCACCTTAGAATATGCTTCGACCTTTGGTGAGATCTTGGTTCCTTCGCCTGGGTGATGGCCCCACTATTATCACAAAATAATAGGATAGGAGCTGATATCTCGGGAATCACGCCAAGTTTCAAGATGAATTTCTTCATCCAGACGGCTTCCTTAGCAGCTTCAGCCGCAGTAATATATTATGCCTCTGTCGTCGAGTCTGCAGTTGTATCTTGCTTGGAGCTTCTCCAACTGACTGCCCCTCCATTCAGCATGAATACAAATCTAGACATGGATTTGCAATCATCTGGATCTGACTGGAAACTAGAGTCTGTGTAAGCTCTAAGCTGTAGGTCCTTTCCTCCATAAAGTAGAAAAAGATCCTTAGTCCTCCGTAAATACTTAAGGATGCCCTTCACTGACTTCCAGTGCTCCTCGCCTGGATTTGCTTGATGTCTACTGACAATGCTCAAAGCATTTGCAACATCAGGTCGTGTACATAGCATTGCATACATGATTGACCCTATGGCCGAAGCATAGGGTACCTTATTCATGTGTGCCACCTCCTCAGATGTTTTAGGGCTCATCCCCTTAGATAGGCAAATTTCATGTCTCATGGGAATGAGACATCTCTTGAAATTTTCCATCCTAAAACTTTTGAGGATAGTGTCTATGTATATGGATTGGGATAATCCTAGTATCCTTCTAGATCTATCTCTATAGATTCTTATGCCCAGCACATAGGATGCTTCTCCCAAATCCTTCATGGAGAAGGTCTTGGACACCCAAGACTTAGTTGATGTCAACATCTCTACATCATTCCCAATGAGTAAGATGTCATCAACATATAGAACCAAAAAGTTCACAGAGCTCCCACTGACCTTCTTGTAAACACAGGGCTCATCTTCATTCTGAATGAAGTTGAAAGTTTTGATAGCCTTATAAAATCTTAAGTTCCAGCTCCGAGATGCTTGCTTCAATCCATAAATGGACCTTTAAAATTTGCATACCTTATTAAGGATGAAGCTTAGAGGTAAATCCTTCAGGCTATACCATGTACACTTCTTCTGACAGATTTTCATTAAGAAAACCTGTCTTCACATCCATTTGTCAAATCTCATAATCCAGGTATGCATCAATGGCAAGGAGGATTCTAATTGACTTAACCATGGTCACAGGTGAAAATGTTTCATCATAGTCAATGCCTTATCTTTTACGATACCCCTTCGCCACTAATCTGGCCTTGTATGTGTCAATATGTCCATCTGCATCGATCTTCCTTTTGAATATCTACTTGCAGCCGATAGGGACTTTCCTTTCGGGTACATCAACCAAGTTCCAAACTTTGTTGGTGTACATGGACTGGATCTCTGAATCCATTATCTCTTGCCATTTCTTAGATCGGAGTCTGCACTACGGATAGCCTCCTAATAGGATTGAGGATCTTCATCCTCATCGATGCATATCTTAGAGGACCTCTCTGAGACATGTCCAACATATCTCTCAGGTCCTCTTGATAGTCTACCAGATCACCGTAGTGTCTGTGTTTCATTCTGAGTAGGATCAACCGATATAGTCTCATCCAATGAGACAGTGTCTTTAGGTTGTGGTTCTTGGACCTCGTCCAATTCTATCCGGCTCCCACTATTTTTCTGGAGTAGATATTCTCTTTCTAGAAATACAGCTCTCTTAGCCACTAAGACCCTTTGCTCAGATGGGTGATAGAAATAATATCCAAATGTCTCCTTTGGATATCCCACAAACCTACACTTATCGATTCTTGACTCAAGCTTATCACAATCGTTCCTCTTTACTTGGGCAGGACACCCCAAAATTTTAATGTGGTTAAAATTTAGTTTCTTGCCCTTTCATATCTCATATGGAATAGAAGGAACATATTTACTCGAGATCCTATTCAGTAAATAGGCTACAGTCTCTAAGACATTGCCCCAGAGAGACAAGGGTAAGCCTAACATGGACATCATGGATCGGACCATGTCTAACAAGGTCCTGTTTCTCCTCTCGGATACACCATTGTGCTGCGGTGTATACGATGGAGTCCACTGAGAAACAATTCCATTGTCCTTAAGATAAGAAGTGAATTCATGGCTAAGGTATTCTTCTCCTCGATCTGATCGAAGAGCCTTAATACTCTTGCCAGTCTGTTTCTCTACTTCATTCTTGTATTCCTTAAACTTCTCAAAGGCTTGCGATTTATGTCTCATTAAATACACATAGCCATATCTCGAGAAGTCATCAATAAAAGAGATGAAATAGAGGTGACCCCCTTTTACTTCTATGGACATGGGTCCACACACATCCGAGTGTATCAGCTCGAGAAGGTCAACAGCCCTCTCACCATGTCCACTAAAGGGAGCCTTGGTCATCTTCCCTATGAGACAAGACTCACAGATATCAAATGGCTTGTATTCGAATGAGTTCAAATACCCATTTGAGTGTAGGTAAGAGACTCTCTTTTCACCTACATGACCAAGCATGCAATGCCAGAGATATGCAGGATTCACTTCATTGGCATTGAAAATTTACATAACATTAGAGCATGTATTTAATACATAAAGACTATTGACTAATGAACTATTGGCTATCACCAAACCATTATTCATTATAGAGCACCCAGTGCTATTAAAAGCCAATGTATATCTAACGTTATACAAGCTAGAGATTGAAATAATGTTCTTAATGATATTATTAACATAATAACAGTCATTCAGCTCCAGAATGACCCCTAAAGGTGAACTGAGGCGTGCAGTCTCGACAGCTTTGGCAGCAACTAAAGCTCCATTACCCATCCTCTGCTCAATCTCTTTTTTGCCCAGCCGCCTTCTATTTGCCAGCACCTGCAAAGAGTTACAAATATGAGATGCACATCCAGTATCTAATACCCATGATGTGGATTCCACATATGACAAATTAAGATATATGACAAAAATACCTTCATTTAAAATTACCTTACAATTCCTTTTCAAATACCCAGGTTGTCCACATCGAAAACACTTGTCCTCTTTTTCATTCTTCTTGCCCTTTCCTTTGTCAACTTTGGCGACTTCCTTACCATTAGCCTTCTTCTTTCCCTTCCCGTTGTCACCTTTGGTGGATATCTGGGTGGCCTTTCTTTTCTTGTTGGCCCGGCCAACAATCATTACAAAAGATGGTTTATCTTTCTGCATGGTTCCTTCAGCACTTTTCAACATGTTGAGCAGCTTCGGGAGAGTTGTCTCAATCCTTATCATGTTGAAGTTTATGATGAAGGGAGAAAAGGAGTCGGGCAATGACTGGAGAATAAGATCAATGCACAGTTCAAGATCCATCTTAGGTCTCTCAATGCACTCCATTATTTTTAGTACATGAGCCTGTATTGAAGCACCCTCTGACATCCGTGTCCTGAAAAGCTTCTTGGAGATTTCATACCTCTCAATCCTGCCTTGCTCCCCGAAGAGCTGGCTTAGGTTACGAAGTATGGTTCTACAATCAGTCTTTTCAAATTGCCTTTGCAGCTTAGGAGCCATATAGGCCAGCATATAACACTAGGCAATGGAAGAATCTTCCGACCATTTGGCATAAGTCATTAAATTGCCCTCGTCGGCATTAGGAGCTGGCTCAAAATGAACCGTGTCCAACACGTAGGCTATTTTTTCGGCGGCGAGGACTATGCGTAAATTACACAGTCAATCTGAAAAATTCGATCCAGTCAATCTGTTGGCATCCAAGATGCCACGGAGGAGGTTGGACGATGACATTGTAATCTAGATAAGAAATAAAAGATAACTTAGCATATGCTTAAATTCTAACTTAGATGTGATTTTCTATCTTAGTTAGTCCCACTATTTTTTGATCGAACCATATAACCCTGAGTATATAGAATGGGAGATCAGCAGGATCATCATAGTGGGTCGGAATCCCAACGAGACTGATGTATGACCTTGTGGAAAGCACAATAAGCCATACACCATCTCAAGGGTAGTCAACAAGCACTTGCATCCAATGCAATATCCGATATTCGGCCCTCGAGAAGTCATCCCCTTGTGGAAAGCACAATAAAAGATACTCTCGGTTAGATCTTACCACCATTATGATATAGCAATGAGTTCATGACCCGACCCTTGTGAAAAGCACAACAAGGTCAAGTTCAATTCCTCACCCCATTGAGGCCTAGCCTTGGAGTTGCATCCTGCCCCCAAACCCATGGACCTTGTGGAAAGCACAACAAATCCATGAGATGAAGACATTCATTCACCCCATAATGATGGAGGGCCACGACGACTCCTAGAGCTACGCTTACCAGATCTAAAGTTAAATTGCGAGGGAATTTGATTTTATCTTGATCTCACCCTAGGTGGTAATATAAATATATCCAATATATTTATCGTACCTAATAGTTTGCACAAAGTAAATGCATCCAATGCAAAAATTAAATCGCAAGTGATCATGGACCCTATGCCTAATGTTACTAAGACATCCGACTCACTTCTGAAGCAACTGCATCTTCCTTGTTGGGTGTGCGCCACGCCTTCAATCTCCGATATCGCATAAATTACAACTTTTACTCAGCACGTAGGCCGGTGAAATTTAAATTCCATGCCAATTAAATTCTAGAAGCCCTCAGGATGAATACAACCAGTGCAGGGAGATAGAAGTACATAGGAATTTCGCTAGAGAGAGAAGGGAGGCTCGCATGCCCCAAATAATAACATTAGCTATGTCCATGATCACTTTCTAACCCACACATTCAAATCAATCAAGGGTTTGTTTTGAAAATAATCCTTACATTTAAATTGAAAAGTGTGATGTGCAAACAAAAATAGGCTGGCTTTATTAAAATTTAAAAATTCAAGTTAGATCAACTAAAATTAAAGCACATAAGCAAGTCAATTCAAGGTAAAATAAAGCAAGTCATGCATAGAACCATCATTTATAGCAGGGGCATACTTATTTGAATCTAATTCAAATAATTCAGATAATTGAGATAATTATTTAAATTTAAATTTAAATTTAAATTTAATTATCTAATAATCAAATTTAAAATAAATTTAAATAAGCTAATTATTTAAACTCAAATTAATTATCTAATAATTTTATTTGAAAGTAAATTTAAATAATGTAATTATCCTCAATGATCAATCTTCAAAATTCAAATTCAAATTTAATAATTATCTAATAATTAAAAATTTAAAAATATGAATTTTCTATAATAATCATCAACAAAATTCAAATTTTGAATTTAACAATTATCTAATAATTAAAAGAAAGGCCACCCAGATATCCACCAAAGGTGACAACGGGAAGGGAAAGAAGATGGTTTATCTTTCTGCATGGTTCCTTCAGCACTTTTCAACATGTTGAGCAGCTTCGGGAGAGTTGCCTCAATCCTATTCATGTTGAAGTTTATGATGAAGGGAGAAAAGGAGTCGGGCAATGACTAGAGAATAAGATCAATGCACAGTTCAAGATCCAACTTAGACCCGAGTGCATTGAGTCTCTCAATGCACTCCATTATTTTCAGTACATGAGCCTGTATTGAAGCACCCTCTGACATCCGTGTCCTGAAAAGTTTCTTGGAGATTTCATACCTCTCAATCCTGCCTTGCTCCCCGAAGAGCTGGCTTAGGTTAAGAAGTATGGTTCTACAATCAGTCTTTTCAACTTACCTTTGCAGCTCAGGAGCCGTATAGGCCAGCATATAACACTAGGCAAGGGAAGAATCTTCCGACCATTTGGCATAAGTCATTAAATCGCCCTCGTCGGCATCAGGAGCTGGCTCAAAATGAACCGTGTCCAACACGTAGGCTATTTTTTCGGCGGCGAGGACTATGCGTAAATTACATAGCCAATCTAAAAAATTCGATCCAGTCAGTCTGTTGGCATCCAAGATGCCACGGAGGAGGTTGGACGACGACATTGTAATCTGGATGAGAAATAAAAGATAACTTAGCATATACTTAAATTCTAACTTAGATGTGATTTTCTATCTTAGTTAGTCCCACTATTTTTTGATCGAACCATATAACCCTGAGTATATAGAATGGGAGATCAGCGGGATCATCCTAGTGGGTCGGAATCCCAACGAGACTGATGTATGACCTTATGGAAAGCACAATAAGCCATACACCATCTCAAGGGCAGTCAACAAGCACTTGCATCCAATGCAATATCCGATATTCGGCCCCCGAGAAGTCATCCCCTTGTGGAAAGCACAATAAAAGATACTCTCGGTTAGATCTTACCACCATTATGATATAGCAATGAGTTCATGACCCGACCCTTGTGAAAAGCACAACAAGGTCAAGTTCAATTCCTCACCCCATTGAGGCCTAGCCTTGGAGTTGCATCCTGCCCCCAAACCCATGGACCTTGTGGAAAGCACAACAAATCCATGAGATGAAGACATTCATTCACCCCATAATGATGGAGGGCCACGACGACTCCTAGAGCTATGCTTACCAGATCTAAAGTTAAATTGCGAGAGAATTTGATTTTATCTTGATCTCACCCTAGGTGGTAATATAAATATATCCAATATATTTACCGTACCTAGTAGTTTGCACAAAGTAAATGCATCCAATGCAAAAATTAAATCGCAAGTGATCATGGACCCTATGCCTAATGTTACTAAGACATCCGACTCGCTTCTGAAGCAACTGCATCTTCCTTGTTGGGTGTGCTCCACGCCTTCAATCTCCGATATCGCATAAATTACAACTTTTACTCAGCACGTAGGCCGGTGAAATTTAAATTCCATGCCAATTAAATTCTAGAAGCCCTCAGGACGAATACAACCAGTGCAGGGAGATAGAAGTACATAGGAATTTCACCAGAGAGAGAAGGGAGGCTCGCATGCCCCAAATAATAACATTAGCTATGTCCATGATCACTTTCTAACCCACACATTCAAATCAATCAAGGGTTTGTTTTGAAAATAATCCTTACATTTAAATTGAAAAGTGCGATGTGCAAACAAAAATAGGCTGGCTTTATTAAAATTTAAAAATTCAAGTTAGATCAACTAAAATTAAAGCACATAAGCAAGTCAATTCAAGGTAAAATAAAGCAAGTCATGCATAGAACCATCATTTATAGCAGGGGCATACTTATTTGAATCTAATTCAAATAATTCAGATAATTGAGATAATTATTTAAATTTAAATTTAAATTTAAATTTAATTATCTAATAATCAAATTTAAAATAAATTTAAATAAGCTAATTATTTAAACTCAAATTAATTATCTAATAATTTTATTTGAAAGTAAATTTAAATAATGTAATTATCCTCATTGATCAATCTTCAAAATTCAAATTCAAATTTAATAATTATCTAATAATTAAAAATTTAAAAATATGAATTTTCTATAATAATCATCAACAAAATTCAAATTTTGAATTTAACAATTATCTAATAATTAAAAGAAAGGCCACCCAGATATCCACCAAAGGTGACAACGGGAAGGGAAAGAAGATGGTTTATCTTTCTGCATGGTTCCTTCAGCACTTTTCAACATGTTGAGCAGCTTCGGGAGAGTTGCCTCAATCCTATTCATGTTGAAGTTTATGATGAAGGGAGAAAAGGAGTCGGGCAATGACTGGAGAATAAGATCAATGCACAGTTCAAGATCCATCTTAGACCCCAGTGCATTGAGTCTCTCAATGCACTCCATTATTTTTAGTACATGAGCCTGTATTGAAGCACCCTCTGACATCCGTGTCCTGAAAAGCTTCTTGGAGATTTCATACCTCTCAATCCTGCCTTGCTCCCCGAAGAGTTGGCTTACGTTAAGAAGTATGGTTATACAATCAGTCTTTTTAAATTACCTTTGCAGCTCAGGAGCCATATAGGCCAGCATATAACACTAGGCAAGGGAAGAATCTTCCGACCATTTGGCATAAGTCATTAAATCGCCCTCGTCGGCATCAGGAGCTAGCTCAAAATGAACCGTGTCTAACACGTAGGCTATTTTTTCGGCGGCGAGGACTATGCGTAAATTACACAGCCAATCTAAAAAATTCGATCCAGTCAGTCTGTTGGCATCCAAGATGCAACGGAGGAGGTTGGACGACGACATTGTAATCTGGATAAGAAATAAAAGATAACTTAGCATATGCTTAAATTCTAACTTAGATGTGATTTTCTATCATAGTTAGTCCCACTATTTTTTGATCGAACTATATAACCCTGAGTATATAGAATGGGAGATCAGCGGGATCATCCTAGTGGGTCGGAATCCCAACGAGACTGATGTATGACCTTGTGGAAAGCACAATAAGCCATACACCATCTCAAGGGCAGTCAACAAGCACTTGCATCCAATGAAATATACGATATTCGGCCCCCGAGTAGTCATCCCCTTGTGGAAAGCACAATTAAAGATACTCTCGGTTATATCTTACCACCATTATGATATAGCAATGAGTTCATGACCCGACCCTTGTGAAAAGCACAACAAGGTCAAGTTCAATTCCTCACCCCATTGAGGCCTAGCCTTGGAGTTGCATCCTGCCCCCAAACCCATGGACCTTGTGGAAAGCACAACAAATCCATGAGATGAAGACATTCATTCACCCCATAATGATGGAGGGCCATGACGACTCCTAGAGCTACGCTTACCAGATCTAAAGTTAAATTGTGAGGGAATTTGATTTTATCTTGATCTCACCCTAGGTGGTAATATAAATATATCCAATATATTTACCGTACCTAGTAGTTTACACAAAGTAAATACATCTAATGCAAAAATTAAATTGCAAGTGATCATGGACCCTATGCCTAATGTTACTAAGACATCCGACTCGCTTCTGAAGCAACTGCATCTTCCTTGTTGGGTGTGCTCCACGCCTTCAATCTCCGATATCGCATAAATTACAACTTTTACTTAGCATGTAGGCCGGTGAAATTTAAATTCCATGCCAATTAAATTCTAGAAGCCCTCAGGACGAATACAACCAGTGCAGGGAGATAGAAGTACATAGGAATTTCACCAGAGAGAGAAGGGAGGCTCGCATGCCCCAAATAATAACATTAGCTATGTCCATGATCACTTTCTAACCCACACATTCAAATCAATCAAGGGTTTGTTTTGAAAATAATCCTTACATTTAAATTGAAAAGTGCGATGTGCAAACAAAAATAGGCTGGCTTTATTAAAATTTAAACATTCAAGTTAGATCAACTAAAATTAAAGCACATAAGCAAGTCAATTCAAGGTAAAATAAAGCAAGTCATGCATAGAACCATCATTTATAGCAGGGCCATACTTATTTGAATCTAATTCAAATAATTCAGATAATTGAGATAATTATTTAAATTTAAATATAAATTTAAATTTAAATTTAATTATCTAATAATCAAATTTAAAATAAATTTAAATAAGCTAATTATTTAAACTCAAATTAATTATCCAATAATTTTATTTGAAAGTAAATTTAAATAATGTAATTATCCTCAATGATCAATCTTCAAAATTCAAATTCAAATTTAATAATTATCTAATAATTAAAATTTTAAAAATATGAATTTTCTATAATAATCATCAACAAAATTCAAATTTTGAATTTAATAATTATCTAATAATTAAAAATTAAAAATTTTAATTTTTTTTGATTATATTCAATTATTGCTTTTTTATCGAAAAAAGATTAATTTAATATGCCCATTAATATAAATTAATAGCATAATAAATTAAGGTAGAAGCATATGTTAAAAAAAATTAAAAAAAATTCGACGAGTCAAGGCCCGCGTGAGGGGGTTCCCGCCTGCGGCGCCCGCCCGGCTGCGTTGAAAGGCGGGCTGGTGCACAGGGCGCCCTACGCCCTGTGCGCCCACGACCTTTTTTTTTAACAATCTTTTTTTTTTGATATCTACGGAGAACATAGGATGTTCAGCATCCCGTTCCCTTAGACAGTCACGAACAAAGATGCCCAACATCCCGTCCTAATTTTAATAATTGAAGATCATGAAAATTACCCCTAAACACGATTCTATACGGAGAAATTGCATCGATCAGAGCGCAACCTGACTCTGATACCATTGTAAGGATTCGGTCAGCCCGGTTCGGGCAACGCAGTGGATAATAAAATTTTTCAACTCGAACCCAAGCTTTGTGGAATCCTAGAACCATGCTCTAATCGATGCAATAAATTTACTCAACCCCAAATAGCGGGTTGTAGTTCTTTACCTTGCGCGGAACGACGTTGTCCACAGCGCCCGATGCCGATTTCCACGAACGCCGAGCCGCACAGATGTACGGCCTCTAGAGCTGATCCATACAGATCCTCGCGCAGTGACGGCGTCCACCCGTTCTTTCCCCGCACACGAACCACTGGTGCTCAAAACCCCCTTCTTCTTCCTTAAGTCTTTCTCCCTTGAGATGGAGAGAGAGAGACCAACAAGGGAGAGAGAGAGAGAGCAAGAGGGAGAGGAGGGGAGGAAAGAGTGTAAGGGGGTAGGGGTGGGCACGGTTTGGTTTGAAGAGAATTTTTTTCAAACCAAACCGAACCGAATTAAGACGTCAACCCGAACCAAACCAAACTAAACTAGTTTGAAACCAAACCAAACCAAACCGAATTAATTCGGTTTGGTTCGGTTTGAACCATATTCATCTCCCATTTATAAATTAGATTGGATTCAAACAACATTAGAGAAAGGTAGGGTAAAAGAATTTCTACCAAATAAAGTAAATATTAAAAAAATAACATATAAAGTTGTAACTTGTAAGAACAAGCTCTATAATATTTTCACATAAGAAATTAAGAAGTTCGGTTACAGTAAAATAGAAGGTGATTTGAAACCTATTATTTCATAAAGTCGGAAACCCCATTAGAATGGTGAGAATTGGACTTTTTAAATTCAGATTTATAGTTACATATACATTTATATTAATTTGATAAAAATATTCTTAAATTCGGGTTATTCGGTTCGGTTTGGTTTTGTTCGATTTCTTGAACTTCAAAATCAAACCAAATCAAATTTTTTAATACGGTTCGATTTGAACCCAAACCAAAAATTTTTAAATTTCAACCCAAACCAAACCGAACCAAATCGTTCGGTTCGGTTTGGTTTTCGGGTTGAACCCGAATAATGCTCACCCCTATAAGGGGGTGGGCTTTTCTCCCTTGGAAGTGCTTGGCATCCAAGAGAGAAAGCCTTCCTACGTAGGATGTATATATAAGGGTTGGGCTCTTTCTAAAAGAGCCCCTAAGAACCAATATTATATATACATATCCTTTCCTATTATTGTACATATATATTAAGTCCTTCTTATATTCCTTTCCAAAAAGAATTTAAGACTTTCAACATATACATTTGTACAATAATACTCCGTCACCCAAGAATCCATTATGTGTGCTCCTCTAGGCCCTTAGTCACTCTAGTTTAAGGCCCATTAACTTCTAATTCCCAATTAGAAGTAAATTAAACTTATTATTTGCTTCTACTAGAGCCGAATAATAGTTTAATTTATTCCGAACCTTTGAGCACATTGGGTCAAGCAAATCCGTGAGATCCTAGAGGATGCCGAGTTTAAACCACCCTGTATGGTACCAGTATGTCTACAGTTGCCGCATCGCTATAATCCCTCGTTCCTTCTATGAGTCTGCTTCGATCGAGGGTATAGTAACTGTCAAACTCCATGATCATGCCATTCGACCATGGCCTCCTTAAAGTGTATGACGTTCATTCTAAACGAACTCACACGACCCTGGCCAGGGATTTAATGGAGCGTCAGTGTCATGACCCATTAACTGTCTGATATATATCCGATAGTGAGCGATCCCCTCTTGACCATTGATGATCTTCACACGTATTCTGAAATGATTAATGACTTGAAAATTCATCACTTATGGTTAAAGTCACTTAGCCAACTCCTTAAACCAATCTAGTCCTCGTGTAAGATCCGATCAATGTCTCAGGTCAAAGGACCAACGATGCTACTGAGACAATTGGATCTTCAGTTGACATTATGTATAATCAACCATCTGAAGATCCAATGGCGGATCAGTTCAGTGTACATCCTCTGAGGATGTACACCTACACATATGTGTTGGTGTCCCGCACCAGTGACCATGAGACTGCTCACACGCACATCATGTGTACTAGTTTAATAGGTAATCAAAGTCCCTGAGTGATTACCCTCCCACTAGAAACAATTTTAAAGTATGTGTTCATGTAAAGTCAGTCTCATGATCGAGATCCCATCTCGAGTAGACTTTACAACCACATATCCTAGGGACATCGTAAAGTAATAGACAATCACACATTTACGCTCAAATATCACTTCGTTAATAATTAATGAATAAGATCGTACAACTATCGGGCCTACCCAACCCAAAATTGGCGTGTAGCACACCAATACTAATAGGTTCTGGAGTCCAAAATCTAAAATATCGCTCTAATCGGCGTGCCGATCATTCCAACATGACTTAAGAGGTAAAAGTGACTTGTGAGAGCTGACGGAATCCTAATCGGATACCTGATTTGAGCCCGTCACTCAAATTACTCAATTCAAAACTAAAATTTCAAAGCTAATTTAATTTAAAACAATTCACATAACTAGGGGTTTGTGGGTCCAAAATGTAAAATACTATCTTGATCTGCGTGTCGATCATTCCAACGCGACCTGGGTGATGAGAGTGACTTGTGAGCGCTGACGGAATCCAAATCGGATACCCGGTTTGAACTCGGCGCTCAAATTACTCAATTCAAAACTATGTTAGTTTTCAAAGCTAACTTTGTTTAAAACAATTCACATAACTTGGGGTTCAGGAGTCTAAAATGTAAAATACTGGCCAGATCGGTGTGCCGATCATTCCAATGAGACCTGGGTGATGAGAGTGAATTGGGAGAGCTGACTGAATCCAAATCGGATACCCGGTTTGAGCCCGGTGCTCAAAAGTGCATTCTTCAAATGCACTTAGTTTAAAGTTAAAAAAGTTAGGTTCGGGGGTCTAAAATCTAAAATATCACTCTGATCGACGTGCCGATTGTTCCAACACGGCCTCGGAGGTAAAAGTGACTTGTGAGAACTGACGGAATCTAAACCAGATCCTCGGTTTGAGCCCGACGCTCAAATTACTCAATTCAAAACTAAGTTTTCAAAGATGATTTTGTTTAAAATAATTCACATAACTAGGGGTTCGGGGATCCAAAATGTAAAATACTGGCCTGATCGGCGTATCGATCATTCCAACGGGACCTGGGTGATGAGAGTGACATGGGAGAGCTGACGGAATCCAAATCGGATATCCGGTTTAGGCTCCACGCTCAAATTACTCAATTTAGAACTGAGTTAGTTTTCAAAGCTAACTTAGTTTAGCTCCCCGGGCGGCTAGTGACCTGGCTGCGCAACTGAGCAAAGGCGGCAGCCCCGTTGGCCGCCTCCCTATTTAGGGTCCCCTCCAGAACCCACGTCGGAGGCTCATCCCCACGCCCGATTCACCCACATTGGGCTCAGAAACCCCCGAAAAACATGGGGAGATCATCCTCGACCACAATGACATCAACAATACGCGATCAAAAGCAAGGATCGCAACGAAATCCGGTCGAATCATGATCTCGACCCTAAACATGCATTTTCCCTCAAAAGGTGATAAACCCCTCTCTCTTGCCCAAAACGCTACCGAATCAAGGGAAAAATATGAGAGAAGTCATTAGGATCCATCCCCCTACCTCTCACGAAGAAACCACGCGCTATGGACACCGAACCGTCGAGAACCGCCACGTTCGCAAGGAACCCGAACCCCTATCTCGGGAGCACGCCGTTCTGTGTGTTGGACGCACTCTAAAATTCTTTTTTAAAAAAATCATGGTATCGGTGGTTATATCGATTCGGGATCATCTATCCCACCGGGCGTGCCAACTTGTTGGACGCACTTTAAATTTATTATATATCGTTTTATCTTTTATCGGTTTATCATTTTATCAAGTGCGAGGGCGTGCCAGTCACCGAAGTGACAATTGGTTCAGGCTTCGAGACTAGAGTAGTCTGAAGCCCGTGGTGCACTCCGTCTGACTAATCAGACGATTGTGGGTATCAGGTCAGGACTGAAAACTCGCCGTGCCATAAAGGTCACGGCGTTAATTACATCCCCTCGGAGAGGGGAAATCTCTGATTAATTGCCAAGAAAAGGGGCCAGATGGCCTAAACATCAGTTTATATGAAAGGAATAAATTGCATATTGAAAAGTAACAAAATTTCCTATAGTAGGGTACGGAAAGGTATTTGGGGCCGTTTCGGTCATGAATCGACCATTTGATGTTCGGACGAATGGCCGGTTCGAAAACATCATAATCGCACCGGTAAGACCGGAGCACGTATATGCCGGCGGAACGACAACTTAATGTTTCGAAGAAAGAAGCCATAAGGCTAAATCCTGATCAAAATGATTTAAATTCGGCAAGTTAATATTCCCTTCTCATAGGATTAGGGGGGGACCCGGATAAAAGCCATTGGTATTTTTTTGTTTCATGTGTGTATATTCATCATTTTCTTCTTTTTTTGAGGTGAATGATCTTATTTAAATGAGTTTGGGTCTGCCGACCCAAGCGAGGGTTGTTGAACATGTGTGCAACATGATTAATTTTATGGTTTTGATGATGTCTGCCTCTGTAGTCATTAATGAACTATACCTGCATTTGATAATGTTAATATTCATACATTTCAGGTCATCATACTTCTAGTACACAGATATCAAGGCATATGACAATATTGGAGGCACGGAAATCTAGCATGTTTCAAGCACAGAAATCAAGCTGAATGGCATCACACATAAGGTCATTACATATTCTTCATATGGTCAGTGCATGTCTTGCCTTATGGATGGTTCAAGGTCGGTGCAACTTCTTGATAGCATGCTACAGGATAATACAAGGAATGGAGTGGAGATGACAAATGTGAAAGCTCAACTTCTTGATAGCTTAGCACTTTGACATCCCTTGGGTGGCCTGCTGCACCCTTGCACACAGGCGCCAAGGTGAAAGTATTGCTAAGTGTTTCCCTTGCTTAGACTCGCATGCACCTTGGTTGATCACCACTACATTCACACACATATGCACTTTGAGTGATCAACATAGCACACACACACGCATGGTTGTTGCAAGCTATTTCAAGCTCTAGTGTTATATTTTATGATCCCTGCACTACAAGGCTTGTATCTCTCAAAGATCACAAATGTACTTAAAGAAGAGTTGACGCTTCATCGCTTGTAATCCAAATCTTTTCATTTGAGACACTCTACTTAATTCCGATGCGCATTGTGCCTAAGTGATTCATTCACTTTATAGGAGTGGTTCATGCTTCTAGTAGCTAAGAGTTTTTAAATAGGCCAAAGCTTTTGATAGGATATATTCAACCCCCCCTTCTAGATCCGATTGTACCTCGTGGGACCCAACAAGTGGTATCAGAGTGAGGCTCTGCCTTTCCCAGATCCAACGATCTGTAGGGAAAGATCCCGATGTATGTTATTTAGATGGCTTCATATGCTACACATGCTTCGATAGTTTCTCCGCCCATTTATGATTGTTCGGATTTTTCTACATGGGTAGGGAGAATGTTCATCTATGTTAGCTCCATAGATCCACAATTGTGGACTCTTATATACAATGGTCCTCATGAGCTGCCATCAAATTCAATTGATTGGTTAGCCGAACATGAGACCAAACACAATGATAATCTTCTTGCATATAACTTAATTACAGTTGCAATTGATCTAAGACTAACTCATCTTGTGTCCTCTTGCAGCACAGCCAAGCAAGTATTGGACAAGTTGGTGAAAATCTATGAAGGGAAGGAACAAGAACAAAAATGCTTCATGGCCGACCGTGCAGAACAGTCCAACAATACATCCTCATCACAGGTAAACTCTGATTCCAAGGAATTCACTTTTGAAGAGCTTATGGAAGCCTATGATGAGTTGATTACACAATACAAAAAGGTAAAAACTGAAAACAAAAATTTGAAAAAGGATATCAAGAAAATCAACCAAAATGAAAGCTCGTTTTGTAAAAAGTGTTCTATTTTTTAAGAGCTTAACGACACTCTCTCTTTTGATCTAGATACGCATAAACAAAGCATTGCATGTCTAAGGGATGAAAATGAAAATTTTCATGGTGAAATCACTAGGTTGGAAGAAATTGTAATAAAACTTTAAAGCCAACCTAAGTCAATCTCTAATGATCAAACTATGACCGATAGGCAAATCTATCATGAGAGGTTGATTGAAGAAAATAAAAATTCTATTTCATGCTCTGCTAATTTTGCATGTGAAAAATATTCATTCTTGAGAAACATAAATGTTGGTCTCCATGATGATCTTGAATGGCAACAAAATATGATTGATTCTCTGAAAGAAGAGAATAGAGAGTTGTTGGAAAAGAAAATTGAAAGTGAACAAGTTGAAGAAGAATTACATGAAAAACTGGCTGCACATGAAAAAGACAAATATGTCATTGATGATCACTCTGAAACATTGCATGCTTTAGAATAACAAAATCAAAATCTTAAATCAATAAATGCCATGCTCAATGAGCAATTGGCAGCATGCGAAGAGGGCCTTGATGAATCTAAACAGCACATTTCCTCACTTGAAAATAAAATTCAAGGTCTGAATGAATTCCTATCATTGTTTGCCCAAATCCAAGATTCTGGCTCACCGGAAGCCACCACTTCCTGTGGTCACCAAAAAGGGCATACTGCTCGAGAGAAAAGTAAAATTCAGCATGCTCATCCAAACATGCACCATAACATGTCCAATGCTAAATACCATGCTTTCCACAAGACGAATGTTCGTTGTTATTATTGTGGTAAACATGGTCACATTGTGCATGATTGTTTTATCTTGAGAAATGATGAGCTTAGAGCAGGACAGCAAGTGAAAGAGCAAGGAAAGAAACATGTCAACACTGGCAAAGGACCTACTCAGTAGATATCTGCACAGAACTGCATGGGGAGTCAGAAGAGTCGACACTCCCATACAAGCAGGTCGACACTCTCCATGGCTTTAAACAAAAATCTTTCTCCTTGCTACTCTCATTGTGGTAAGTCTGGCCCTACTGTCCAAGAGTGCTGGCACTTGAAGGGAAAGCATCACCTTCATGCCATGAAAGGTAAATCACATGCTCATCCACAAAAATAAAATGCACATGCACGTGCACATGAACATAAAAAGAATGCTCAATCTTTTGTGCGCTATTTTTACTGTGGGAAAAATGGTCATGACATGTATGATTGTCATACAATGAGGAATGATGATCTGATTTTCCTGAAACAGATGAACCACATTAGTGAATATGACAAAGCTGCTAACCCACAAGGACTCAAGCAATCTTGGGTACCTAAAAATTCCAAATGAGAATTTTGGGTGCAGGATGCCTTGGAGCTGAAGAAAGGATCATAAGGTAAATAAAAGCTCAAGGCACAGGTATGTATATAAACCTTTAAGTTCAGTCATCTTGCATGTTTAGTCTTGACATGTAGATAGTGCATCATACGTCTGCCCAATGTCATTAGATTCTGTAAACTGAATTGCTCTTTGAAATGCAAAACCCCCCATGGTGTGAGATGAACTTTTGAGCTAGATAACTTGCTCACACCATGCTTGATTTCAGCTATTTAATTCATGAAAAAACTTGTTATGCTGATGAAGTTGATGTGATGATGAGTTGCATAAGTCTTGCTATCAGCCACTTGAAATGCTTGGATTTTAGTTTTGATGATGCATACCATGGCTGCATTTTTAAATCATTATTCATGTTAGCATTGTTCAAAGGGGGTGTCTATTGGCATCATCATCAAGTTGCATTCATATGTGTTTGCATCATCTTGTGATCACACATACCTTAATGCACATCATGTTTAGAAGACACAAAAATGCGCAATCATTTTGCAGCATCTTCATTGTATTGTGTATTCACATAAGTCTTAGGCTGCATAATTCATTGTCAACCCATGCATGTACTCAGGGGGATTCAACATCAATCTAGCTTGAATCATTTCACATCATTTCACTCTTGCACGGCCATGGTATATCAAATGTTGATGTATGGAAAGGCAGGTAATGCTTGTCTAGAAGCACTCAATATGCGTGAGGTTTCACCTCCACCACGTACCATGCGTCAATGTCGCATATAGGCCATATAGTAAGGTAGAGTTATTTCTTTGCAGCATTCATGCATATGTTTCATCTTCATTCTATTATCATCTTGGCACATAATGCTTCTTCTCAGGGGGAGTTTGCCCATCATGAAAATCTAGTCAAAACTCTGCCCTGCAGTTAAACAAGTTGACCTCACTCCTTTGACAGGTCGACCCCACAGTTCTATCAACCTGAAAATTAATTCTGTCTGAGCTCTGGGTGTCGAAATCACACAATGTCAGAGTCAACACCTCCTTGCACCTGATAACTTTATCTCTTCCATTCCAGTCTGAGCTCAGTGCATAATCTCAGGGGGAGTGTTCACCATTGATTCTCAAGCTTCCACTCATATGTAACACTCTCTTTTTATATCAAACCACTGCATCATATTGCTAACATCCTTTTGTGGTTCAACTTGGATTCAAAGTGCCTTGAACTTCTTGGAGGATTCCCTATCTATTATTGAGGTTGTTTATCAGAGTAAATCTTCAAGAAGAATTTTATTTTATAGAGTGTTGTGACTGCCTTGAACATGAATGATTTTGGTTTAACATTAATGATTTCTTGAGTCTTGAAGTTTGATGGTCTTGAAAATGTTTGTGGTCGGGCTTAATAGACTTAAACCACTTTCTCATGTTTTGACTTGTTATGCCATCTTGAATCTGAAAGCTTATTTTGAGTACAAAGGCATCCTTGATCGAGAAACTTCAGCTAAGTATTGTTTTTAAACATTTGTTGAATCTGTTTATTTCAAAAAGTGGCTACACTTAATGTAAGCTCAAGGCAGAGCAATGGCACTGTTGCTGAGAAATATATCTCCTCATCAAAGAAAATGGGGTTCGATATGTCATGAGGTGACTATGCTATCTCTGTTCTAAGTGAGGCAAAATTATGAGCTATACTGAGTAACTGGGGGTGCTTGCGTCTGGTAAACGTGCACACTCACGTCAAAAGGTGGTTGCTACACTTGACTTCTGGTAAAATGATAATTGTCATCTTTCAAATGATTTAAAAAAAAATCTGAATGTGTAGCACTCCTAAATCAAATCTAAGTCATCTAAGTGTTTAGCCTCAATACTTGTTGTGGTCACTCTCAAGGGATCCAATGAAACTGAATGAGTAAGATAAGAGAAGGTTAATCTTATTTTGACATGAATTTCTGGTTCACTACTATTAAACTTGCATGCAAATGTCCTCATGTGATTCTACTGAGTAGGTCAGAACTCATTAGCATTAAACCAATCTGAATGCAAGAGCTGGTTCATTTGAGTTCTATAACTGAAAATTCTGAAAAATTTATAACTCTGATTTATGAACTTGTTTTTAGATTAAAGAACCTCCATTCTCTCTTGAGAAGTCATATCTTGATGCTCCTTGGTGTTTGCCTTCATCTGCCATATCTATATAAATCATTCAGGCTGTCATGTTTACATCACCGTTGTTAGGGTGCTAGGCCCGGATACAGAGGGGGGTGAATGTATCCCTCTAAAAAAATTATGCCCGAATTAAAACACTAAACGCTCAGATATGCGGAATAAAAACTAATGAGCTTTCCAAGAGAAGATGATGATCAAACAATTGATCAAACAGTTGGACTGCAACAATGCAGCCACCTGATCACACCAGTCTCGCAAGCAGAGCTAATCAACCCAAGCACACTTAGCAGAAGACAATGCTCAGAGATTACTCCCAATTAACACAACTAACCAAGCATGCACAACCTGTGAAGGGAAGGTAGAAGGCAAGGAACAATCGCACAAAGCACAATCACTTGCACAGGAGATTTTTTAGGTGGTTCGGTCACCAAGACCTACATCCACCCCTCACTCCCAACAGGAGTGAGGCTTCCACTAGCACAAGCTAGTAACCTGCAGACTCAGTCTGCGAACACACGCTGCCAAACAGCTTGACCAGGGGAACATCCTCCCCTCTTCCTCCCAACCGGAGGGAACACCAGTGACACCCAGTCACCAGCAACCAGAGACCCAAGTCTCTCTTCCTCCAACCCGGAGGGTGCACCTGGACCTACTACCAGTAAGACCAGAACCGGAGGGCAAGCCTCCCTTCTCCTTACCCACTAGGAGGAATCCGACCTCAGTCCAGAGGTTCGGAAGAACAATCACAATAGGAGTAACACAATAAAAATAAGAAACACGAAACACGAAAAGCACAGCATCAAAAACTGGAAATGAAACACAATAGTCATTTTGGATTTGATCCACGAACAGACTGAATAGGTCTTCAATAGACTTCTCTCTTCTTCTTCGTTTCTTCCTCTTCTTTCTTCTTCTCAGCTCACACACTCTTACTGTTCTCTGCTCTTTTCTTCTTCTACTGTCTCCACTCTCACGATCTTCATCTTTTGCTATCGAATTCTTCTCTGCTGGCCTATCTCTCTCTCCTGTTCTCTTCCTGCTCTCAGATGGCCTCTTTTTCTTCACTTCTTTCTTGGAGTGATTAGCCTCTTCACTGAAGACTAAGAGGGATTTATATACCAATAACAGGGGCTTCGGAGGATAGGGCAGAGACGCCCTAGAGAGCATCAATTGATTGGTCCACGTGGTGAAGTAGCAGGCCCCAGCTTCAACGTGTCAGCATCCTGGTACCTCGTCCATCCTGGAACTACGAGCCAGGCACCTCGGATCACGTGCCTTACTTCATAGGGTTGACGCACCCTTCAAGGGCATTCTACCAGCAAGACTCAAGTCTGCTGCGTTGACTCCATCATCCTGCTGCGTTGACGCATCGGTGATTCAGTGATCAGGTCTTCAGCAGATAGACGTGTTGCGTCGACGCTCTCATCGTGCTGCGTTGATGCATTGGTGTGTTCACGCAGCTGAAATTGGATGGCTTCAGCCTTCTTGCGTCAAGGAGTGCGTTGACGCATTGTGCAGCTACGTCCACCCTCTGGTCACCTTGTCGATCCATCAAGCTGTTGCGTCGACCCAACGAGCTGCAGCGTCGACGCTGCCAAGGTACTCCAGAGGTTGCAAGGAGATACTTGAACTGCTGCGTCCACGCTGCCAGTGGGTGGCGTTGACGCACGGACATGTACATTAAGGCCTTTCTTGCCTTGAATATTGGCATCTCTTAAGCCGCTGCGTCGACGCTGCTTGTTGATGGCGTTGACGCATTGAGCACACTACATCCTTTTGTTCCTTGAATATTGGCATCTCTTAAGCCGCTGCGTCGACGCTGCTTGTTGATGGCGTTGATGCATTGAGCACCCTGCATCCTTTTGTTCCTGTTAAACATTCATTAAAACTTAAGTGTCTATATCACTTATCTTATCATTGTCATCATCAAAACCAGGAGTACAACAATCTCCCCCTTTTTGATGATGGCAACTTTGGACTGTTTTAAGAATGGGGTATCAAACAAATGCATGGTTATCTGTCAATCAGAAGTACAAGTATTTGTAATTCACGAAGCTATATTGTATTCAAGTATCTGTAATTCGTGAAGCTACATTGTGATGTATGCTTAATTACAAAAAGAACCATATGCTATCATTTGAACTCATGCTTTGAACTCATGCTGCTCTCCCCCTTTGACATCATCATGAAGGGGGCAATACATGATCTGGCCTGAAGCCTCAATTGAAAAATCTGCCATAACTGGAAGAAGATCCGCGAGCCCTTGGTGGTTGACTTGGAGTAGAGTGAGATCGTGGAGTAGTAGATTGATCTCTGCCTAGCAACGTGTGAATGTCTTGAGATATAGCAGCTAAGTCATGTTGCAGTGTGGTCCTCACATGTGCAATAGCAGAGGACATATCATCTTGGACATTTTTGGTGTTTTTCAGTTGATTTCCAAGAGAGTTAAGCGTGTCTGTCACAGTGTCAATCTTGCCTAAAATAGCTTTGATGCATTGGGGAAGAGCATTAACAGGACCCTTGATGGTTTCAACAGCAATCCTCACATCAAAACAAAGATCAGTAATCTTGGCAAGGGATTGACAAAATGAAGATTGATTGCTGTGTATGTCGGTCACCAATGTTGATAGTTTGTCAAGTAGAGATGATAGGTTTTTCAAGACGGACCTTGTAGCTTGGTCAGATAGCATCTTGGAGAGTAAGAATTTTTGCCACTCGGATAAGACAGAGACTTCAAATTGTATAACCCGAGCAGTCAGTTTGTTGAGATGATAATTTGTAAACTCCATTAGCTTGTCCATCTTTGCATCCTGACGCTGCAGCATCATAGACATGTGAGCAAACATCTCTTCAACAGTGGCTGGTGGTGGAGCTGCATCAGAAGTTGGAAAAGGCCTCCTATAAACACCAATTTCCATTGTAGGTGTGAAGCCACTGGGTTCCCCAGTTTCCAACTGAGGGCTTGATGATCTCACAAATGTTTCTTCAACTTCATGCTCTCCTCTTGCTGAACTACCATCTGGTCTGCCTTCTCTCACCACAGGTGGAATTGGTATCTCTGTCCTGTTCACTTGACTATCATCCACAGTGACTGTTCTTGATGCATGTCCTGTCTCTGATTGAGCTGATTTCTGACTGGGAAGGATTCTAACAGCCTTACCATCAATGACTTGGAAGCCCATAAATCTCTGAACGTAAGACATGGAATATATGTTTCCTTTGGGGATAACATGTTTCTTTTCAGTTCCAAAATCCACTCCTACCTTTTTGAAAATTGATGTGAGGTGTGCTGGATAAGGTAGTGTTCTAGAGTGGTGAAGACAAGTTCCAATTGTCTGAACTACAACATCAGTTAAAGAAATCTTAACTTCCTTTAGCATGCAGTACAACAGGAATCGCTGCATATCTGTGACTCTTTCTCTACCACTGCTTTGAGGTGTGATGATAGACGTGCATATGTGATGAAGTAGTCTGACAGATGGTATAAATCTATTAGCTTTCAGACTGGACAGGTATGTCTGTTTCACGTCAGAGGGGTCTTTGGTTAACCCAGTCAAAACAGCAAACGCCTCATGTTCATCTAGCTCATACGAATGAAGCTTTGCTCCTCCCATTGGTATTTTCCAAACTCGAGCAAGCAGGGCACTAGTTAACTCAAAATGAACATTTCTAACAGTGGAGGACAATTTGGGAATCTTCGGTTCATATTTCAAATTCTGATAAAATTCCCTAACGAGAGTAGGATAGTAAACAGTGTGCTTCGTCACAAACTTCCACCAGCCTTGAAATTCTAATGCAGGCCATACCTCAGGAAATGCAGTCAGTAGCTCTTCATCGGAACTTACAATGTACCTGGGGATAAGAACCTTGAGAGGTTCTTCTATATTGATGACAACAGAAGACCTGGATTTCTTCTTCCCCGTTATACCAGAAGAGGTGCGTGGTTCAGCTGATATCGATTTTGAGGACTTTCTTCTCTTGACCGGCGGACTAGGGCTCCGAGGACGTCTCTCCTTCTCCTTTCCTTTGCGCTTCCTGGAAATAGCTGTAGATGGTGTCGCTTCTGGAGGGTTGGCCACTGGAGCATCAAGCGCATCCTCTGTGAGTGAGTCCATCGTCAACTGTGTCGCACTCGAATCCCTCAAGTTCTGCTCCATCAACAGCTTTCCCGACTGAGCACCCTTGCCGAAGATGATAGAAGACAAGAAATGGTGTGGGAGGGTGTTTGGAGAACACGGAAGGTAAACCGTCCAAGGGTTTCGAACGGAGTGGAGACGAGTGGCGGTCAAGCTACTCTTTTAAAGAGACTACGAAGACCCTTTTAGTGAACGGTTCAGCCGGTTCAAGTCGGTGAACCGGGTTGAGGAAAGTTGTATTAGAGGCAATGCGTGGATGCCAAGGGTGCATTGCGTCTACGCAGTGAGGCATATGTGAACAGAAAACACAAGACAAGTAGTCAGAAAGACACAAGGCGTGGACGCCAAGGGACATTGCGTCTACGCAGTGAGGATGATGTGAACAGAAGAAGCAAGACAAGTAGCCAGAGGGACATCCGTTCAAGGGATTTTCTTAAGGTACTAAGATAGTGAGATAATCAGGCTTATATTCAAGGAATTTTAAGTGTTGCAGATCGAGTTCCCATGAGAGAGATGTAAGTAAATAGGCTCTAATTCATTTAATGATAAAGAGAAGAAATAATCTTAAAACATTGAATTAGAGGCCATGAACCACTAAAGCCACCTGCCTGGAGAAAAAATAGAACTCTTTTCACACTAGAACCATTTTCATTTCTGTCCCTTATATCTTTCAATTTTAAGAAGCCTTTCAGATAGAGAGAAATTTAACTGGCATTGAAGATAGACTCAGTTGAATAAGGAGCATCAGATCAACCAAAATCACATGTTTTAATTATTTTCACATTTTCAGCATTTTCAACATCTTTTTACATTTTCATTTGCAGTCAAGTATTGCTAGCATTTTGACACGGGTACACATGTTTATCAGACACCCGAGTCCCCGGTTACTCAGCATAGCAAACTATTCTGCATTGACTAACCAGAGGTGGCAACTGACTTCATGACATGCCTATCAGCACTTCATAAGTGCTTGAAGGTAGTTTCTCAGTTGATAGTTACCATTGCTCTGGAATGATTTGTTTTTCTCTTAAAGACAGAGATAGTAGCGCACCTCATGACTTGCTCTTCAGCACTTCTTTGGTGCATAGGGCTAATTTCTCAGTGAACAACTACCATTGCTCTGCATTATATTACATGTGAATAGATTGCATCTTTAGCGTTTATAAACAATTTTTGAGTTCATCATCAATACAATTATTAAATTCCTCTACACACATTGGTTTCTTTACTTTTGAACAATAAGGATCGAGAGATGATGAGGTCCTGGTTTTATTAAATTGTTCAGCTTTTGCTCCATACATAGTGCATGTTCAAAAGGTCTTGAATTCAAACATCATAAGAATTATGTATCTCCTATCATTAACATATCATAGAGCAATTCAGAAAATATCTCATATTTCACAGGAATTATCACTGTAACTCCCCCTGAATTTAAGACATCATCTACATATCTCAGTGCTCTAGAGATTTTTCCCATACACGGATGTCAAGGAAGCTTTATTGTGGGATAAGAACGGAAAGGACAAGATATATGGACAGAGCAAGTTGATGTGAGCAGGAAATTTCCAAAAGAGGAAGATGTAACCCTGAGATTCCAATAAGGCACAGCTGCGTTAACTCACCCTCTTCACTGCGTCAACTCATCCATCTAGACATCACAACCATTTGTTCAATTTCAGAACCCAGTTGCCCACAGCGTTAACTCAGGTTCACCATAGCGTCAACTCACTCCACCAGCCACAGACACTCCACATCAAGGTTCTCAAAGAGTAAGCTGTCTGGTGTGTTAACTCTATTTCCACACTGAGTTAACTCAGTCCTCCAACCAGCAGTAACAGCTCTGTACTTTATTCAGCATTTTGTCACCAAGAATTTTATCTTAAGCTAACTCCCCCTTAGATCATGCAATGTTTGCCATGAAGACTGAATCTATGAAATTGTGATACATGCACATTAAGACTGCCCTAATAAGCAAAGTGACCCATGGTACTAGGCGGAGCACTTGGTCTAAAAGACCACTTCACACATAGTAAGAACCTCCAGATAGATCTCCCTGCCTTTTGGTAGCTTACCATTTAATATACCACAGAGGTCAATCATAATAATTCAACATGCAGTTCTGATTTCCAATCAATTCTCAATCTGAATTATGCACTGATATCTCAACATGTGCTCATGAGAAACAAGGCAGATTTTTAAATGTGAGCATGCATGCATGGATAAATTTTTAGCTTTTCAGATTTTTCAGAATGCAGGTTTATTCTCTTTTCAATGTCTAAACAGACAATTAAGTATGAGCATTAAGAGACATGAATGTTCATAGTGTTCAATAGATTACAAGTGTGCAAGAACACATCAAACAAGATATGCAGTGAATTTCATGATAGGAAATGCAGAGAATTTACCTGAAAATTTCAGTCGTAGGGGTTTTCTTCTTGAGTGCCTTGGTTTATTACCCCTCTTTATTCTTCAGCTTCCAAGGCACACCTGCAGGTAAGCAAACTATTTTGCACAGATAGGCACCCAAGAAGTCTTGGGTCCTGACATGACAGTATTACTCCTAGCAGGTTTTCTCAACACATTTCTAGCAGCATGGTCATCAGATTTCATCAAGTAGTAATTGTTCATTGAATGACCAATTTGTCTATAGTAATGGCATGAATTAGCAGATTTCAAATTCTTTTTATGCACATTACTGTTGTCATGAAATTTATTGACAGAGAAAAAGGTTTATTTACTGAAGTCGGCCAGCCAACATTCAGCAACTCTATGACCTAGCTTCCCATAGTGATAGCATGTAAAAGACTTTTTGCTAATGGCAGGGAATTTATCAGTTTTAGAATTGAATTTTCTTCCCTGAGCATGCCAGCATTCAATGGTCCTATGGCCTGTCTTCCCACAGTTGACACATGCAGAATATTTTCTATTTGCAGCAATTTTATTCCTATCAACATCATTACGGTTTGCAGGGGATTTAGCATGATGTGAGAAAGACATTTTCTTACCATCTTTAAACCAGCATTGTGCAATGCTGTGTCCTAGTTTGCCACAGTGCAAACATTCAACTTTCTTTTTCTGGAATGAAGATTTCTTATCATGAAGTTTCTCAGCATTAATTATTTCAGCATTCAAATCATCCAGTTCTTTTAATTCACACTCATGCATCAAATGACCAATTCTATGGCAGTAATAACATGACATTTTCTTTTTCTGAACCTCATGATTTCTGACATGAGTTTTCCTAACATGCATTTCACTGGCATTCATGTCGTCTTTTCCTTTCAGTTTGCATTCATGCATTTGATGACCAGCTTTATGACAATTAAGGCATGACATGAGTTTCCTGTTAGCATGAGATTTAAAAACAGGATGCATGTAAGTAGTAGAAGCCATTTTGTTCTTTCCCTTTTGTTTTTCAGTTGGCATCAAAATTCTTTGAGCAGCAAATTGAAACACTGAAGGATTGGCTGAACTAGCAGAGGCAACATTTGGAACAGCTGAAGTTTGAATCTTATTTTTAAAATTCTTTTTCTTGGTTGGATTATAGCCCAACCCTTCTTTTTGAAAATTGACTTTAATACCTAGCAGTTTATCTAGATTTTCTTGACCATGACCAAATTTGGACAAGGAATTTTTTAAGTCATGAATTTCATTTTCCAAGGAGGTGATTTGTAACTCATAGCTGGCGATTTCTTGCTCACTGCAATTCACACATTCAGTTAACATCTTGTTAGCAGTTTTATATATTTCAATTTCTTGTTCCAGATTGCTCAATTTTTCAGGAATTTCAACACAAACCGTTTTTCCTTTTTCTAAGGTTAGAAGTCTCTCAGACATTGCACTGTTTAACAACTTCAATTTTTCAATTTCTTCTTTGAGCTTATCATTTTGAACCAATTCATTTATTAGAAGCTGGTCTTCTGAATTGACTTCATACTTTCTTCCATTTTCAATTTGTTTCATTTCTCTTTGTTGTGTTTCACACTCTTTCTGTAATTCTATGTATACAGATTTTATGGCATTCATTTTTTCAATCAGCAAATCATTCTCTTGTTTGAGTTTCTCAAATTCTCTATCATTTCCTTTAGCAGATTGTTTTAGAGAGTCATTTTCAGATTTTAGCTTGCTTAGTTCTGAGTTAACAGAATCTTAATTCTTTTTCCTTAGCAATTTAACTTGACTCTCAAGCTCACGAATTTCAGATATAGAATCATCATTTGTTTGTTTCAATTTTAAACAATTTTGACATGAAGAGGAATTTACACTGTTTAACCTAATATCCTTTTTCAGTTTCTTATGTTCCCTTTTTAATTTTTCATATAGCCCCAACAAGTTAGCATAAGTATTTTCCCAATCATCTGAAGTATAGTTTTCAAAGGGATTTACCTCATTATCATCATCATCTTCATCTTGACTGCTGCCTTGATTATATCTGTCAGCCATCATGCAGCTGTCCTCATTTGCCCTGTGAATTTTCTTCAGCATATCCAAGATGTCTTTAGCGGACCTGCAATCATGAAAGCAAGACCATAAAGCTCTGTCAGTAGCTACTTTCATCAGATTAAAGGCTTCCTGATTTTCTCCGTCCTTTGATCTGTGTCTGTCGGTCCATTTGGACACTTTCGTAGGTAAGGTGTGAGGACTTTGTGAAATTAATTTCCACAGATCAGGATTAACAGCATTAACATAAGCATGGAGAGCAGTGTGCCACTGATTAAAATCAGAATCACTAAAGACGGGTGGAGGAGCCATTGAAACAAATAGAAGGTAGATTCAATGCAACAGGAATAATGATGCACTAGAAACAAATTAGCACATAAGACAGCAAGATCGGATCTGCAGGTCGCAGGACCTTCTAAGCAGACACCGCTCTGATACCAATTGTTAGGGTGCTAGGCCCGGATACAGAGGGGGGTGAATGTATCCCTCTAAAAAAATTATGCCCGAATTAAAACACTAAACGCTCAGATATGCGGAATAAAAACTAATGAGCTTTCCAAGAGAAGATGATGATCAAACAATTGATCAAACAGTTGGACTGTAACAATGCAGCCACCTGATCACACCAGTCTCGCAAGCAGAGCTAATCAACCCAAGCACACTTAGCAGAAGACAATGCTCAGAGATTACTCCCAATTAACACAACTAACCAAGCATGCACAACCTGTGAAGGGAATGTAGAAGGCAAGGAACAATCGCACAAAGCACAATCACTTGCATAGGAGATTTTTTAGGTGGTTCGGTCACCAAGACCTACATCCACCCCTCACTCCCAACAGGAGTGAGGCTTCCACTAGCACAAGCTAGTAACCTGCAGACTCAGTCTGCGAACACACGCTGCCAAACAGCTTGACCAGGGGAACATCCTCCCCTCTTCCTCCCAACCGGAGGGAACACCAGTGACACCCAGTCACCAGCAACCAGAGACCCAAGTCTCTCTTCCTCCAACCCGGAGGGTACACCTGGACCTGCTACCAGTAAGACTAGAACCGGAGGGCTAGCCTCCCTTCTCTTGACCCACCAGGAGGAATCCGACCTCAGTCCAGAGGTTCGGAAGAACAATCACAATAGGAGTAACACAATAAAAATAAGAAACACGAAACATGAAAAGCACAGCATCAAAAACTGGAAATGAAACACAATAGTCGTTTTGGATTTGATCCACGAACAGACTGAACAGGTCTTCAATAGACTTCTCTCTTCTTCTTCGTTTCTTCCTCTTCTTTCTTCTTCTCAGCTCACGCACTCTTACTGTTCTCTGCTCTTTTCTTCTTCTACTGTCTCCACTCTCACGATCTTCATCTTTTGCTATCGAATTCTTCTCTGCTGGCCTATCTCTCTCTCCTGTTCTCTTCCTGCTCTCAGATGGCCTCTTTTTCTTCACTTCTTTCTTGGAGTGATTAGCCTCTTCACTGAAGACGAAGAGGGATTTATATACCAATAACAGGGGCTTCGGAGGATAGGGCAGAGACGCCCTAGAGAGCTTCAATTGATTGGTCCACGTGGTGAAGTAGCAGGCCCCAGCTTCAACATGTCAGCATCCTGGACCTCGTCCATCCTGGAACTACGAGCCAGGCACCTCGGATCACGTGCCTTGCTTCATAGGGTTGACGCACCCTTCAAGGGCATTCTACCAGCAAGACTCAAGTCTGCTGCGTTGACTCCATCATCCTGCTGCGTTGACGCATCGGTGATCCAGTGATCAGGTCTTCAGCAGATAGACGTGTTGCGTCGATGCTCTCATCGTGCTGCGTTGATGCATTGGTGTGTTCACGCAGCTGAAATTGGATGGCTTCAACCTTCTTGCGTCAAGGAGTGCGTTGACGCATTGTGCAGCTACGTCCACCCTCTGGTCACCTTGTCGATCCATCAAGCTGTTGCGTCGACCCAACGAGCTGCAGCGTCGACCCAACCAAGGTACTCCAGAGGTTGCAAGGAGATACTTGAACTGCTGCGTCCACGCTGCCAGTGGGTGGCGTTGACGCACGGACATGTACATTAAGGCCTTTCTTGCCTTGAATATTGGCATCTCTTAAGCCGCTGCGTCGACGCTGCTTGTTGATGGCGTTGACGCATTGAGCACACTGCATCCTTTTGTTCCTTGAATATTGGCATCTCTTAAGCCGCTACGTCGACGCTGCTTGTTGATGGCGTTGACGCATTGAGCACCCTGCATCCTTTTGTTCCTGTTAAACATTCATTAAAACTTAAGTGTCTATATCACTTATCTTATCGCTGTCATCATCAAAACCAGGAGTACAACAACCTTGGTATCATCCAACAAGTGGTATCATCTTGATGCTCCTTTCAAGTCGTATCCAAAATCATTGGTGTCCTCTGTCAAGTGATATCACATTGCTTTCTCATTCATTGGCATGTGGCATAAGTCCTAGCATCATTAGCATCATGCTTTCATGCAATAGGGTGGCATGCACGTCTTAACTTCATACAATTGTAGCTTACATTTATCATTTCCATGCATTGCATAGAAAATCCAAAAAATCTAAAAACTAGAAAATCACTAAAAATGTTGCAAAATTTGAAATCACAAAAGTGTTCCTTGGGTGCTCTATCCATCTCCGTTTTATGAAATTGAATCCTGCTACTGTGACTCCACCTCTTACACTTACATTGTCTTTGCCAAGCCACGGGACACCACCATGCTCGATACATCCATATCATTCATTGGTATCGGTCCTATATCTAGCTTTCCATAATTGGTTGTTCTCTCTAGTTATCTTGTCAACCTTAATAACTGTACAACCATTGGCATGTATTTTCACATCATTTTCTGAAATGTTGCCTGCAATGATATGTTTTCTCCACATTATGGTTGCTTGTAATGATGTCACATAGGAGATGCCAGAGCTTCATGTAAGTCTTTTTGTGTGAGTCTCTCTGTCTCTTTTCTGGATCTTTTGATGTTGTCAAAGGGGGAGAAGTTTATGTGAGTCATTAATCAAAGAATCCACTCTGTGTGTCAAAGGGGGTGAGAACCATGTGAGTCATTGTCAAAAGGGGATAGGGAGAGAATCCTCCTCTTCTTCTTCTTAAGAATGTTTTTGACTCATAGTTTTCATGTGAATTACTAATGTATGTGAATTTATAATGACTCATAGTTCAGAATAACTCATAGTTGCCATCATCAAAAAGGGGAAGAATGTTGAACATGTGTGCAACATGATTAATTTTATGATTTTGATGATGTCTGTCTCTGTAGTCATTAATGAACTATACCTTCATTTGATAATGTTAATATTCATACATTTCAAGTCATCATACTTCTAGTACACAGATATCAAGGCATATGACAATATTGGAGGCACAGAAATGTAGCATGTTTCAAGCACAGAAATCAAGCTGAATGGCATCACACATAAGGTCATTGCATATTCTTCATATGGTCAGTGCATGTCTTGCCTTATGGATGGTTCAAGGTCGGTGCAACTTCTTGATAGCATGCTACAAGATAATCCAAGGAATGGAGTGGAGATGGCAAATGTGAAAGCTCAATGTTACTCCCTCGTACGCGGATCGACCTGCGCGGTCAGGTCGCCAGAAGCTGCAGGTCGATCGCCAGCCCCGAGCCTTCAATGTTGAATTTGTTTTCCACTTCGAGAAGAGCCCCTTTCCTTGTATTTGTTTAACCCCAAAGTCACCCAATCTTCCATAGATCGTGGATCTGGTCTGGGGGATGTCTAAGGACCATTCAAAGGTTATAAAAGACATGCAAGAGGGTTAGAAACCCTAGTTGATCATTTGGAGCAAAGAGAGATGAAGAGAGGCTAGAGGAGCTCCAAGGAAGAAGAGGTACTGTAGCCGTGAATAGTACTTCGTGCAGAAGTTCTACATCTAATCCAAGGGATTCAAGCTTACATCTGAAGCCCTCAATCTCCAAGGAAGAAGAGAAGTAAGTAAGCTCACAAAGGAGATCAAAAGAAAGATCAAAGCTACATCCAAACCTCTTCATCAACTCAAGGGAAGATCAAAGCTACATCCTGTATCTTCTCCGTCAACTCAAAGGGATCAAAGGAAGATCAAATCAACAGATTCAAGATCCAACAATCTCAGACAAGATCTACTTCATTCTAGCAAATCTTCATATCTTGTTTAAGCATTTTCATCTTGTTCTATTTTCATTTCATTCAATCTATTGAAACTGAAGATCGTCCCTACCGGTGGTTAGTAGGAAGGTAATCGAAAGTTCTCCGATCTGCGGTATTGCCGTCCCTGCCGATTTTGTGTGTAGGAAGATAGAAAGAGGGCTTTCTCTATTCTGTGGTTTGGGGCGTGTCCCCGGTCAAGCTGTGAGTCAGAAGGAAAGCCTCACCGGGTTTTGGTGAGGGATGGACGTAGGTTGCGGGGTTGCAACCGAACCACCTTAAAAATACCTGTGTTGTGGGTTGTTCATCGTGTGCGATTGCTCTATATCTTCTACCCCGATTCACAGGTTCGTGTGCTTCCAAACTTGGTTATCTTATTTACACACTCAAGCACTCAGATTTGCACCTTCGGTTTTATCTGTGGTTTAATTAAGCTTAGCACTTTGACTGCATCCCATGGGGAGCCTGCTGCACCCTTACACATTGGCGCCAAGGTGAAAGTATTGCTAAGTGTTTCCCTTGCTTAGACTCGTATGCACCTTGGTTGATCACCACTACATTCACACACATATGCACTTTGAGTGATCAACATAGCACACACACACGCATGGTTGTTGCAAGCTATTTCATGCCCTAGTGTTATGCTTTATGATCCCTGCACTACAAGGCTTGTATCTCTCAAATATCACAAATGTGCTTAAAGAAGAGTTGTCGCTTCATCGTTTGTAATCCAAGTCTTTTCATTTGAGCCACTCTACTTAATTCCGCTGCACATTGTGCCTAAGTGATTCATTCACTTTATAGGAGTGGTTCATGCTTCTACTAGCTAAGAGTTTTTAAATAGGCCAAAGCTTTTGATAGGATCTATTCAACCCCCCTTTCTAGATCCGATTGCACCTTGTGGGACCCAACAAGGGCAGCCTAGAGGGTCCCATGACCCCTCGGGGTGATGTCTTCTGTTTGTTTTATTTCTTATGGTCCCATCGTAGCAGATCTCGAAAGATCCCGAGCCTATTCACTATTAATGGTTGCGATATATGATATGGGGATGTGTGACTGTTCATGACACGATGGACGCACATAGCGGGGTGACCCGTGGTACGTGATGGAGTACTCGACTCACACATAGTAAGGATTTTCACCCAGACGTAATCTGGGTTTCCATCCATACCATTTGATATATCACGGCCCATGAGCGTTCAAGCGTGCAAATGCATGCTTCCTTTTCTTTTTTTTTTTGGTTTATGGGCTGATGCATGAGGGTACAAGGGCAAGTGCGCCCAAAGCTCGTGGGAGAGGAAGTATGCAAAAGGAAATACTCCTGCACAGAAATTTCAGTTTTAAACTGGGGCCTCAACTTCATACACACTATTCATTTGTTTTGCTCATTTTCCTTTTAAAAGTTCAGGGGTTGTGCTGGTCATCACCCCCCCCCCCCTTTTTGAAATTCATGGATTCACTCTGATTGGAATCTCTGTTCAGGCCTGGGGGGTTGGGTTCCAAACCCTTGTTCCAAAACTCTTTTTTATCAATAATTCAGCTTACGTCAACAATCAAATTGTATTGATCCTGAGCTTGCCTCAACTTTAGGTTCCAAACTGGGTGAGTTTTCTTCAGAATTGGGATTGTTCTCTATTGTACGCGGCTTAGAAGGTTGCATTGCAAAACCATTGTCTCTCATTTAAGTTGGACATCCCATTTTTATGGTCATCATCCTTCAGAGTTTATGACTCCATAGAAAATACTTCCTTATCACAACTTTCAGGTACATACTCATTGGACTTACTCTGTGGAAGATTCAACATTATTAGCAAGTACAGTAATGGATGATGCTATCAGATCAATTTGCATCTTAAAGGCATCCTTACTTTCTTCAGCCACAAAACTAGCAGGAGTAGCATGGTCATTAGGTCCACTCGTCCTCAGTAATTCAACCTTCGAATTACCACCATCACCCATTTCTCTGTATCTTTTATCATGTAATTCTTCCTTGGTTGCAAAAGATTCAACCAAAGATGAATAGAAGCTTTCATCCAAGGTGCATAGTATGTATTTATTCTCATTGATTAGTTTTATTTGTTCAATCATCATCCTTACTATTAGATAAATTGAAGCTCAATGCACACGAATTCATTTAGACTGCGGTTTCTATTCTGATCCGGGGGAATTGGACATCGAATTCTACCTCCACTATCACTCCCGTCATCATTTTTTTTACTTGTCAACAGTCCAGCAGGCCCCCGACATTCAGTCTGCCACAACATTGAACCCCATAGGTTGGGTATTGATAGAAAATTATAGTGGAAGACACAATGAGATGAGGAATACCTAGAGTTCGCATTCCCAAAACTCGGAGATCGTGATAGGACGGCTACTAGAGTCGTTCTTGCAGAATCACGCTTCAAATCCTGACCTTTTGGTGATGATCCCGTAGAGTGAGAACAATGGAGAGAATATCTATGAATGGATTAGCCTCCCTCTGTTTTACGCGTCTATTTTTCGGCCTCCATTCATCCTTTTATAAGAGCCGTAGATTTACGACCAAAGAAAAAAGGGGCCGGTGCATGCAGTTACTGCATGCACCACCTGTTCACGAATGGACGCACGCGTCCGTTCGTGAACAGATGCTTGCTGCCCCTTCATGGGCAGCAGCGTATGTTAACATCTCCCACTTGCCCACGAAGGGCAGCTATAAAATTCCTTCTCTATTCTTAGTTCTCTTACTTTGTCATACAGAAAATGAAGCGTGTGACCTCACGAGAAAACTCTTAATCATAAGTGTAGTGAACTGTTAAGTTATCACCAAAACTAACAGAACACTTTAACATCATATATCTCGTAGTACCCTAGACAATCTCATATTCACCTTATTTAACACTCCGGATCTCTCAAATAGCAAACAGTGTTAAATATCAAATGTGTCATGTGGTCATGACTCTATCATCACAAAGTTAATAGAGTCCCCTGGGGTATGAGCCACAAAACTTGGTGCAATATGCAGAAGTCTTCCCTAAGTTCTTATGTCAATCTAATTGATCTTGACTGCTTTCCTAGACATGTCCCGCTAGACTGTATCAACCATAGTCTTAAGGAGCATGCTAAAGTAGCGACGCCAAGCTTCCTTTTCATGACACAGTCCTTAAGTCACAAAGGGTACAAATGGGATCAACATAAATATGATCCAGGAGCTCACACAATGATGAAACAGAGATCTATTCATCATTCTCACTTATGGTCATATATAGCACATGCGGTATGAGACGCATGCTATGGTGTTCTCCCATCGACATGGGAATGTCACTCAAAGTAATTAAACACCATACGGATTTTAATCTAGTCACTCTCATTATGACCAACCTAAATCTTATGCCACTATCACTCCCACTCAGCGCCATGTCATGAGATTCACGTCCGGCTTAGCAGGATAAGGCAAAGAGAACCCGTGAGCGATCCAAGTGGATCTCATCTTAGCTCTCTCTAAGGCGACATAATAGTTTTATTTTCATACATATCTTGCTCGCTCTTCAAGCGCCACATATATCTAATGTCTCATCTTGCTCACTATCTTAGCGCCAAGGTGAATTACCCGTGTGAGGGTCAATTCGAGCCTGGTGACATTTTCTTTTAAATGATGTATAACTTGCATAGCATCTTAAGACACACATGAAGGAATAACAATACCCATTGATGTCAACAAAAATTGTTTGTGTTTACAATTTACATAACCCCATAGCTACAATATGGGTTAAGAAGGCCTCTCTAGGAATCTATTTAGTTAGTGGGTCTGCTACCATACGACCAGTCAATATGTGTCTGAGCGCCACTAACTCTTTCACAAGTAGATCCCGAATGTAGTGATAGCAAATGTCAATATGTTTGGTTCTACCATGGTACTTTGGATCCTTAGCGTAGGCCAATGCCGATGTGCTATCAATGTATAACAACACTGTCTCTTCAGGCTGGTGTGTTATGGCCAATCACCGCAGAAAATTCCGTAACCAAACAGCCTCTTGACATGCTGTTGAACAAGCCACGTATTTTGACTCCATTGTGGATAGAGCAATACACGTTTGTTTTTTACTGCACCAAGAAATGGCCCCACCTCCTAACATTTACACATAGCGCGAGGTAGATTTTCGCTCATCTTTATCGCTGGCCCAATCAGCATCGCTATAACCTCTCAGTCTTAAGTCACCTCCTTTGTAACATAAGGCGAGATTTGTCGTTCCACGTAAATATCGAAAGATTCTCTTCACTGCCTTCCAGTGAGTGAGACGAGGGTTACTCCGATAGCGATTGACCAATCCGACTGCATAACAAATGTCAGGTCAAGTACACAACATAGCATACATTAGACTCCCTATTGCAGCCGCATATGGCACTTTAGACATTTCTTTCTTTTCTTCATCAGTGTGTGGGCATTGACTTATGCTCAAAGCACATCCCTTATCAATTGGAGTATCGATGGGTTTGGAATAATGCATTTGGAATCATTGAAGAATTTTATTTATATAGGTCTCCTGAGACAGACTCAGAAGTCTTTTTGAGCGATCTCTTATAATTTTTACTCCAAGCACGTAATTTGCTCCACCCATGTCTTTTATCTCGAAGATAGAGAACAACCACTGCTTAGTGTCTTCGATTGACTTTATATCATTCCTAGCCAATAATATGTCATTGACATACAATGACAAGATAAGAATCTTCTTCTCTATTCGTTTGACATACACACAGTGGTCTTCCTCAATCATTTCAAAGCCAAATGAAATAATTACTTTATGGAATTTAAAATACCACTATCTAGACGATTGCTTGAGGCCATAAATGGAACGCATGAGACGGCAAACTTTGTGCTCTTGTCCCTCTACCTCAAATCCTTCTGGTTGAGTCATATAGATCTCCTCGTCTAGTTCTCCTTTGAGAAATGCAGTCTTAACGTCCATTTGGAAAAGTTCCAAATCTAAATGAGCAACAATGGCTAGGATGAGGTGAAATGATATGAATCTCACCACAGGAGAAAATATCTCATCAAAGTCTATTCCCTCCTTTTGAGTATAGCCCTTTGTCACAAGTCATGCTTTATATTTGTCGATCGATCCATCTGCCTTGCGCTTAATTTTGAAAATCCATTTTTTTCCAATAGCTTTGCGCCCAGAGGGGAGATCAACTAATTCCCAGACCTCATTTTTAGCCATTGAGTCTATTTCATCTTACATAGCAGCATCCCACTCTTTCCAAGAAGATGATGCAAACGCCTCTTTAAAAGAATTAGGCTCATCATCATCTGTGGGTAGACACATTAGAACTTTCCCTTTAATCTCAAATAGACGACGAGGAACATGCCCACGCTTACTGTGACGTATTTGGGTGTGTAGCTGATTCGGTGATGTGCTCCCACTGGGCACACTCCCACTAGCTTGGTGATCATCTCTTCTATCTTCATCGGTCACTTGATTAGGCTCTAATTCTTTCCCTTCGCTTGAAGATGGTAAGATATCACTAGACTCATCTAACTCATGGAGGTCAAAACTTTTCGCAGTGTCGCCAATGTTAGAAAATTCCTTTTCTAAGAAAATGACATCCCGCACCTCTTGTTCCGTCATCCCTCCATCAGGATGTTGTTCATACATCACATAGCCCTTGGAGCTATCAGGATATCTTATAAAGATAAACTTTCTAGCTTTAGGACTTAGCTTTCCAAACTTATGTGAAGTGTCATGGGCATATCCTGCACATTCCCAGGGGCGTAGATTATCTAAATTGGGCTTTTTACCACGCCATAATTCATAAGGGGTGGAAGGAACAGACTGTGAAGGCACGCAGTTAAGGATGTAGGCCGCAGTTAGAAGAGCATCTCCCCAAAAAGATATTGCGAGATTAGCATGTGCCATCATCAACCTAACCATATTTAACAACGTTCTATTCTTTCTCTCAACTACACCATTTTGCTGCGGAGTATATGGAATAGTAAGTTGCCTAAGAATTCATTTTTCTTCACATAAAGTTCAAAATTGATCTGATAGATATTCACGTCCTCGATCTGTCCGAAGAGCTTTTACACTCTTGTCCAATTGATTCTCAGCCTCTGCTAAGAAGTGTTTAAAGCAATCTAACGCTTCATACCGGTGAGTGATCAAATAGACATATCTATATCGCGAATAATCATCTATAAATGTGATAAAATAGGATGGCCCTTGGCGGCTCTTCACACTCATAGGTCCGCAGATGTCGGAGTGGATAAGCTGCAATGGCTCAGTGGCCCTTTTAGCCTTCCCAAAAGGTTTTCGACATGCTTTGCCTGCCAAACACGATTCACATACATGTAGATTGACTTTAGCGAGTGGGCCTAAAAGACCTTCTCTAGCTAACCTAGTCATTCTATCCTGCCCTATGTGTCCTAACCGAGCATGCCAAACTACCGAATTGAGGTCTTTTTCATCATTTGCCACACATGATATAGAAGAGACAACCATATCTATTTCTAAATCCAATTTAAATAAACCATTAACAAACAACCTATGTCCATATAAAACAATGTCTAAATAAATATCAAGTCTACTGCCAGCAAAAATGAGAGAAAAACGTAGTGCTAATAATGATGGAACTGATAGTAGATTATGCTGAACCCCTGGCGCATAGAGTACATCATGCAGTGTCAACGTCCATCCAGTCTTGAGCCTGAGTTGGTACACACCAACTCCAAGGACTTCTTCACTAGAACCGTTGCCCATATAAACTCTTTGCGTGCCTGCTGAGACTCGGCGATAATCCACACATCCCGCTCGATCCCTTGTTATGTGCTTGGTTGCTCCTGAATCCACGATCCATTCATGATATGTTTTAGCAACTAATACATGTGAACAAACATACACATATAGAGAGTTAGAGAGTTGGGATACCTTCTTGGGCTCAGTGCATTCACGAGCAAAATGTCCCAAATTTCCACAATTGTTGCACTTAGCTTTCATCTTATCTCTCTTCCCACCGTGCTTGCCCCTGTGGCACTTCGGTGTCTACCCTGCCTTGGAACCAGATGCACTATGAGATCCCATCCATTTGAAGCGCTTCCCTGGACCATTCCTGCCCTGGCGTCTGCCTCCTCTGGCGACTAGAGCAGTGGCGCGTGCAGCCACCTCCCGCTTTGCCTCCAACTCCACATGACAAGAAATATCAAAAAAATTCTTAATACTCTCATTGTGAGTCAAAATTTGCTTCATGTGAGTCCAGGTCTCTGGTAGGGATCTGATCACGGCCTACACTTGTTGTTCATCTATGATATCATTTCCTGCTCCTTTCAAGTCGCGGATCATGCTAGCCATCACCCTAAGGTGCCTATTCATGGTCTGACGCGAGTCCTTTCGATAGGTCTCGAACTTTAAAACAAGAGCTCTCCACCTAGTGGTTGAGGTTCCACCGAAATTGAATTTTAATTGATCCCACATTTCTTTAGCAGTTTGGCACTTCTCAAATTCACCGACAAGATCGTCCTACATGCTACTAAGCATGGTGAAGCGCGTGCTACGATCTTTGTTAAACCATTGTCTATAAGCTTTTTGGTCTCGATGATGCTGGGTAGTGTTTCCCTCCTCAAGAGGAGACATGGTTGTAGTTAAGTGGTCGAGCAATTCTTGCTCATTCAGTAAGTACTGAATTTTCCTATGCCACATATCATAATTGGTCCCGTCTAGCTTATCCCCTTTAGTCAAATCGGCAATCACGTTTTTCATCGCCATTGATTAATCACTGCATTGAACATACAATATAGGCCTAAGTTGACATCGTTTACACATCATCATATTTGACTCAAAACATCCAAACTAAAAATATTGAACTTTCTTGTATAATGAGATCGAAAGTAAGCTTAGGGCATTACAATCATCTCCCATTTATGCAATATCATTCAATATTAATAGACTGATTTTGAACAAATGTTCTAAGTGAGAGAAACTAACTTCTCTCATCATATTATAATTATCATGACAATTAACTAATTTTCCATGATATCAACTTTGAAAGAATTTCATGCTATACAAGTGACTTGATAAACCATGAAATTCGGCATGAATATTTTTCATGAATATTTCTTACATAAAGAAATAACGAAAAAAGAAAAATAATCAATGCGTAGTACTAATTTTCCTAAGCATGTTTTTCTAGTTTATTTATCATGGAAGTTGATGTGTCACTGTAAATCACCAACATCAATCGAGTCATGCTCTAAGTATATATGGACTCATGAATTTATTTGAGGCCCATTTAATTAACACTTAAGCAAAAACATGATTATGAACACATCCAAAAGTGATAGGCCCATTTTGTAAATATTTAAAACATAATTTATAATTTTCTATTTTGCGGAGTAAGTTCATAATTTAAAAAAATGCTTTTACATCGTGCAAACATAAATGGAAATAAGGGTATGTTTGCAACTAAGATTTATTTTATCAATACAATTTATTTTATAACCTATGAGCTAGGACATAACGAAATTATCCTAGATATCCTCTAATAACAATCTCTAGACCACTGTCCGTTAACAGGGTTAAAACAAGAGGATATTGACGGAGTGTCGTCGCGGGATGACGGCAAACACGCCACGGACGAGGGCGACGAACATGGGGGCGCACAGTGCGGGCTCTGCGAAACCAACACCTTCATGCTGTTTCTCCATCCCGCGGACCTCGACCGTATGTACGTGGAGCCCGACGTGGATGTTGTTGATTTTTCTTTCTTCTTTGATGATGATGTGGTGAATGTGAATATAGGGGTGAATGTGGTGGTATGAAAGATATGTGTGTGTGAAGATATGTGAGCAAGTAGTAACCTAACTCAAACAATCACCAAAATCAACAGCATGGGCATGTCATCAATGTTCATGAAAAAGAGAAGAAAAACACACGCCAAGGCGTGGAGCAAAGGAATAAAATAAAAACACACACCGTAGGTGTGGAGCAAATAAAGTAAAGAGAAGAGCAAAGATGATGATGACAATGATGAATAATACCCAACTAAGGAAGTGTGATCGCCACCAAGGTAATTAAAATAGCAAAGCTAAGCTAAATACCTTGGAAAGAGGAGGATGCAACTCCCGCCCACGGGAGATGAAAACCAGAACTCTGCAACTTCAGACGGTCTAATATGAGGCCGCTAACACACACGAGACGGCCTTACGATAAGCTGCCATAGTTCTGAAACGGTCCAAAGAAGAGCCGCCTGAGCACACGGAACAACAAGTTGGGACTTGGATCTCCACCTCTCCCAGCTGGCCAGAAGAGTTGGGCCTCGTGTTAGGAACCCTGTAGACCTGCGAAAGAATGTAGAAGCACAGAAAAACAACCCAAATTAGCCCTTGGACACGTGTAGTAACTATAATGCAATTAAACTAAGTTGCATGCAAAAGGAGGGGTGAATACCTGGGAGGTTGATTTTTTTTACCCCTGTGGGACGTGACAAAGATGGGAAGATGTTTAAAAACTTGATTGAGATGCTAAGAACGTGGAAGAAGAGGAGGGAAGATGCTATGAATGCTATGAAGAGGGGAAAAACTAGAGAGATGAAAACACAACACTATTGACCCTTGGAACTCAATACTCCCTTGACCGGAAGGCTTATGGATGTAGAAAGCACTTCTCCTTGATGGGTACTTGCTCCAGAACGCAGCAGCACCTCGACGTAAACTCCAGAAATCTCCTCCTCAACCCATGAACTCAAGGGTTCTATTTATAGGCCCTCAAACTCTAGGTTCGAGTTGGAGAGATTCCAGTGAAAAAGTAGGATGAAACTTAGCAAAATCTTGAAGATAATACTCCCAAGAGTCCACAGAAACAAACTGAAGCTTCTAAGGATCACTATTGAGAGAGAAATAACCAAAACAAAACTCTACTTCGACCACGGCGTAGCAGAGAAAAGACAGTTAATCAGGACTCTCTGTCTCTTGAAACGGTCCTACAATAAACCGCCAATTGGAATTAACGGCCCAAGATTCGACCGCCACCCTTAGAAGATAAGGTCAACATGCGAGATTTTCGTGAACATGACTCTGAAGCCAAGAAACGGTCCAAGGTAGAACCGCCACAGCGCCTCTAACGGCCTTACGATAAACCGCCCGAGCTCAATGGATAACAAAGGATAAGGCTGAATGAAAGTATGTTGGCTCTGGACTCTAGCGTTAGCAAACGGTCTTAGTATAGACCGCCAAACGTCATCAAACGCCCATATATTGGACCGCCAGAGATAATGGAATGGCCAAATGAATGAAAGGCCCACTAAGCTTCAACCCTCGGAAAACAAATAAGGAGCAAGACCCAATCAAGGAGAATGACCCATGAAATAAGCCTCGAAACTGACCAAGATGGCTCAGTAAACGGTGTATAACTCGGAGCATCATAAAGATAAATAAGGAGATGACCCAACTTATTGGTCATAAAACGGGTGTCAACAGATGCCCCTCCTTAACGTCCTCTTTGCAGGGGAACGAGTGGAGGTTAATTGAAAATGACATGGAACATGGAGGTGAAACGGAAATGAAGCGGAGTGGACTGAAAAGCGGGTGTTAAGGCAAACCGACACCCGTCCTCAACCAACGAGCGATAGGAATCTTTCGAAAAACTTCATACCAATCACAAGGAACGACCAAACCGAACGACACATGCGTGGAGGAACTAACAACTAAAGGAAAGGAAAACACGACCAACCTCCTCACTGGACCACACAGCTAATAGGCGGTCGGAGCAACAAAAAGTAAAGAGACGAGCAACTAAACTCCAGGCAGGAATCCTCAGCTAACCAAACCAAGCAAAAGACCGAAAGAAACCTTCCAACTCAGAGTGGAATAAATCTCCTTACTCAAGACCATGGACACATAGTTATCCACCATTACTGAGACATTTAGACAGATGAGGGCATATGAATGCTCAAAGATGCGCATGATGCATGCTGGGCTAAAATAAAAGAAATCATCAAAACAAATGCCAAGAAAGATAAAATATCAAGATACCCGAGAATAGTATTGCTAGATCGGATAAATCATGGTCAAGACACTATCTGCAACCACGGCGTGCAAGATAGAACCATTGTCCCCCAACTCGGCCAACCTAACGACCTATCCAACGATTAAACATGTGAACTTAGATCATCATCATTTTTGTTAGAGGGGAACATTTGATCCTAGAACACATGAATGACCAGCCGGTTCTCGAGGTAATATATCATAGATACCATATAGTAATGCATTAAGGAACTAAGGATCGAGATACTTACCTGACTTACCTACCCGGTGAGCGTTGAAAGCATGATGGCGTTCGTGATTTTGCTATAAAAGGGTTAGCCACCAACAACTAGATCCATAGACAGGCATGAAGCATGACAGATATAACTGTGAAGCATGAAACATAATAGATAAAGCTTCGTAATTCATCAAACAATTCAGATCACAAACGATCTAAGGTAGAACCGCTAAAAGGTCTCTAACGGTCTAAACATGGACCGCCATAGTACGTCGATTCACATCCTTCGAGGAAGGAGCTCTGATCACAAACGGTCAAATATAGGACCGCCAGAAGGACAGTAACTGGCTAATGATAGACCGCCAATTTTTCTGAGCGTTAAAAAAAACAACCGATCGTTCTTCCCCCCACTCAAACACTCATCTCATTCAAACAACACCCCAAATGAGCAACCCCCATCCGGCGACTCCGGCAACCCATACCGGTGACCACCGCGAGGATGGCGAAACAAAAGGCGACACGCCGCCTCCAATGGTGGATTGCAAGGGAGAGAACCTCGCCGGCGGCGACGGAGGACCTACCGATGGAGGAAGAAGCACCGGCGAGAGATGAAGGGCCGTCGGCCCAAATGGAGGAAGACAAAGCCCCCACGGCCAAGGAGAACCCTGAGGAGGTTGGAGATGGCGAAGAAGAGGCCCAGACGGCCGGAGAGACTCCAACGGCGGTGATCGGTCGCCGGTCGACGGAGGTAGGCCGACGGCCCTAAAATTTCCATTCTTCTTTATTTTTCAATTTTTTATGTATGCATGTATGTGGAATGACAGGGGAATGGGTCTGGGGACCCATTGGAACAAATTGTAGGCCGTTTCGGCCATTTGCACGAACCGGGGAAACGGGGAAGATGATGCCCATTCATGGGTACCGTAGCGGTCATTCCAGTGACTGCTACAGTCTCAGACGGCCCACCCTATGACCGCTAGAGGTCTCAGACGGCCCAAGATATGGCCGCTAGAGAACCAGAGACAGAATGTTGATTTTTTTTATGTTTTGTCTTATTTAATTTTTGTTGTTTTTATTTATTTGAAATGCAATGACAAATGCAATGTAATGACTGACTTATGTTCTAAATGCGTGCAGGGGAAAAGACGAACCCGGATTTCATGGCTACAAGTCCGAGCCGTATACCAAGCTTTGCCAGATTTTCAGAGGGAGAGACTAGCCGCCATGGGCTTTGGGGAGCTTCTGAGCATAGAGGTGACCCAAATTGACACAGCACTGATTTATGCCCTCCACGAAAGATGGGATCCAGTTAGCCGAGCCTTCATCTTCCCCTGGGGCCACATGATCCCAACATTAGAAGATATAGCGAGGATCACTGGACTGCAGGTCCATGGAGCACTGGTGACTGGATGGACATACGGGGATTATAGAGAGATGGCCCAGGAGCTTTTGGGATTGGATTTGATGAGGCCGGGGCATCAGTCATCCACGCTAGGACGATCGACACTACAGGAGAGCCTGGGGCTTAGAGGTGCTACTATCTCAGTAGGGGAGCTACCAGAGGAGCATATTGGTATAGTGATTGACCAGGTCCGAGACAGAGTGGCAGCAGAGTTGGGACCTGAGGGGGATATCATTTTACGGCACTTCTTGATTTTGTTGTTCGGGAAGCTCATGTTCGCGACTAGAGCCGACGGAGTGAGCGTCAGGCTCCTCCCTTTGCTGAGAGATCTGGATGGAGCTGGGGGATATGCCTGGGGAGCAGTAGTCCTAGCGTTTCTTTTTGACTCCTTGAGCACTACCGACCGGCAGACTATGCTGGGCGGCTTCTCGCCTTTCTTACAGGTAAAATGCCATAAACTTTAAACTTCAAATGCTTTTCTATATGCTTGCTATTATTATATGTTGACACATTGACTTATGCAGGTTTGGAGCTACCTATACCTCCCTGGCATTGGGCGAGGGAAGGAGCTACATCCCGAGCGGATCCCCATCGCGAGACGGTGGGTAGTAGCACGGGATATGGGATCGATCCTGCGCCTAGCTCGGGCAATCCAGGATGACATCGACACATTTCCTTATGCATCGATAAATTCTAAACTCAACTCTATGTTTTAAATGCTTCTAAATGCTTATCTGAATGCTGACAATGACTCAATCGCCCTTTTCAAGTGCGCTGGACACCTTACCGTGACGAGGGTCACGAGGGACAGCCTTGGGTGGAGGCAGCCCAGGCGTACGCCAGACGAGAGATCAACATCATCGAGCCTCTCCATGATCGACTGATTATGAGGATGAGGGGAGTACATCAGCCAGAGGTGGAGTTCCCGGAGCGAGACGATGAGCGTGTTGGGAGATCGGTGAAGGGACTCAGCGGCGACATCGACTGGGTCACTCGGGTGATCGACCAGGTGCGGGATTGGACACGGAGAGGTCGGAAGGTGAGGGCTCAGGCTGACAGCGATGAGGCCTACGCTCGGAGGTACGGTGACCAAGTGTTCCGCGGCGTCCGACGACCGGTATGACTCCTAAACTTATGCTCTCTAATTAAATGATCTTATTCTTATATGCACTGACACCATGATTTGCTATATGCAGCTAGACCCGCAGAGTCGCATAGCAGAGCTCCACGGCCTCCTCCACTCCACTATGCAGCAGAGGGACGAGCTCCAGTACGTGCTGGACCTTCTGGTAAACTTCCTAAACCTTGGACTTAATTATGCTTATGATTAATGATGAAATGTGACTGACCTTGACTTCTAAAATGCAACGACCCGAGGGAGCGCAGCGGCAGGGACCAGATGCACCGTCCTCTTCATCACAGCCTGCGGGAGGTAGGGCTGAGCGAGATGCACACTTTGCTCGAGTGGTAGCTCGGGCTGAGGAGGCCGAGGCTTCACTCACGGAGAGGGTAAGCAAAACCAACCCGAGTTCCTTAGACATTAAATGCTTATGATGCTTATGCCTTGACTGACTATGATGAATGCTAATGCAGGCGAGTGAGTTGAGCACAGCGCTGGCCGAGGCGGAGTGAGCCCGAGCGGAGACTGAGAGTTTGAGAGCAGAGGCAGCGGAGGTGACCCATCTCCGTGAGGAGGTGGCGCGATTGAGCGCGGGGATAGTAGACTTAGAGCGCTACCGGACTGAGGCGCGAGAGGCTCGGCGTCAGGCCTATGACATGAAGATTGAGCTACGGACGATGGAGAGGACCGTGTGGATGATAGGCCACGGACCAGAGCGGAGCGTGTCCCAGAGCAGTGCTTGGAGCGGCTCGTTCCCTGACTTCTTGACTGGCTCCTCCGACCATCGGAGAAATGAGGAGGGGGATAGGAGAGAACGACAGCGAGAGGAGGGGAGTATCTCCATGGCCCCACCGGCGAAGAAACATAAGGGTACCGGTGACAGCGGGGGTCCAGGAGAGGGACCTGCCGGAGCCTGACTTGTACTTTCCTTTTTCTTTTTCTTTTGATGCACACTTGTACATGACTTTTGATTAGTGGAATGAAAAATCTTTTTGGTGTTTTTATTATATTTTTTATTTTTATTTTTAAGATGTGAATGTGGATTGATGTGAATGCTTGAAATGACAAACAGAGGGTACGAGTGAGAGGGACAGATAGAGAACAAGATTGACAACTGAGGGGGAACGAGTTTAACCAAAATCAGGAAAAACCTGACAAACTGTCTAATTTAAGACCTGAAAAATGGTCAAACCAATGACCATCAGAGGAACAGATACAAGAGGTGTACGAAGGGAAAAAATGGTCCAATGATGAACCGCCTAAGGACTATAGCGGTCTTACGATAGACCACTAGTGCAGAAAACTGTGTAATCCGGGCGGGACTCTCCGTGAGAGTCCGAACTCGGGGGAAAGAGGCCTTAATCTGCACTAGAACCTAATCCAACTTAGGATAAGGCTATCCAACCTCTATCCTAATGCCCCAACATCAAAAATAAATCTCTATAAGTAGGAACAAGGCCCAAAATCGTAGCTCACACCAATCCTCTACTATAAGCCTTGAAATTTCAAAAATTCTCAAAAACAACATGAAGAGGACCTTTGAGGCTAGTGCCATGGGAGAGATGGTCTACACCGGGCCTAAGGCAGCCAAGAAGGAGCACGGGTAGCTACAGCGGCTGACCTCAATCCCCAAGCATTTGAGCTCAAGTACTTCAAGAGAGGTAGGTTGTAATTTGATTCAAAAGTTCATAAATTTCTGAATTTTCTCTTCTTCTCATGATCTTCCTCTCTTCTTCCTCTTCTATTTCCTTTTCTTAGCTTCTTCCTGGCCCAAGATGCTACTCCAACCTAAAGTGGGTGGCTCCCATGATCAAGGAACTCCCTTTAGAAGTCCTCTCAATCCTAAGGGCATGGCACCTTCAACCCTTAGTAGTTTTGACCAAGAATTTTCAGAAAATTTCCTTGGATTGGTCAAGCATTTTGGCCCTTGTAGAGTTATGGCATCCACAAACACACACTTTCTTTTTCCCAAGCTTTGAAGCCACTGTCCTATTAGAGGAGGTAGAAACCTACCTATCCCTCCCTAAGACCAAGATTGGGGATGAAGATCTAGTATGTCATACGGTTGAGCCCATAGACCCATCACTCATTCTAGGGGATTTCATACACAACCCAAAAGATGTTAGGACCATGATCAGCCCATGCCATATCCATTTGATACCCATGGCTCAATGGATAACCGCTTATTGTAAGAAAAAGAGCGGAAGATTTGAAGCCATAGCCAAAGCTATCTCGGTTTGCTTGTGCGGGGTCTTCCTTTTAACCACCACCAACCACCTCTTGGACATCCAAAATCTTAGCATTATTAGTGGGTTGTGGCGGGGTTTATCTATCTCTCAAGTGGTCCTTTCATACCTTTACGAAGGCCTTAGCTTATCTTGCCTAGGAGGGCCTCTCTTCGGGTTAATGATCATCCTTGAGTGTTGGATGGGAGTGAGACTTAAGTTCCTACCCAAGGATGACTTGCCTTCAGCTAGCCGGGTATTCGGGAGCCACCCTCTATTCTTCATAGGAGGCGCATTCGGGTTTCCTTCACAGGTTGAGTGCCAGGTGGCGGACAAGAAGACACGAGATGAATGTCGCCTCTACCTCAACACTTTGCCTATGGACAAGTTTGTGATGCGGCCAAGAATTCTTCGAAGCACTACCCTTACAGTACCTCGGCGACTGGGCCTAGACCTACAGTTAGTGGGGGACACTACTTTAGCAATCTACAACCCGCACCGGTGCTATCTTCAAGTTGGGCTACCCCGTACTATGGTTCCTGCACTATCACACTTCCCTCCCCTTCTAGCTAGGAAGATGGGGACCGAGCAGGATGAGCGAGCAGTCCGGAACGCACTAATCATGTGGGAAATCAGCCGGGTGCGTGCTTGGCAAGCAGAAGTGGTAGAAGATGAAGAGGGATACCATGCTTATGTGAAGGAATTACGCAAGATCCGGCCTCTCGCGGACAAGAGAATGAATGTAATTTGAGCCTTTTCTTTTTTTTCCCTTCTTGATGTATTTGAGATTATCAATAATGTTTCAATGAGCTTGATTGAATGGAATAAAAGATTTGTTTTGAAAAGACGTGGAATTGATTGCATGATTGAGCCCAAATTAGCTAAAAAAAATAGAGTTTCTGTCTGACATAACGGTCTAATTTAGGGCCGCCAACATTCTATAGCGGTCTCACGATAAACCGCCATACAAAGGACTCATAAAAAAAACCTGAGAGTTACTATTCTCGGGAGAGATTAGCGGCCGAACCATGGGCCGCCAGATCCCTTTAGCGGTCTAAAATAAGAGCGCTATAGATAGTTTACTGAGAGTTGATTTTTTCAGCCTTCGGGAAGGGAAAACAGTCCAATCATGAACTGCCAGAAACGGTTAGCGGTCTAATTATAGACCGTTTGAGAGCCAGAGATAGAAAACTTGTGAGCTTTGAATCTTGGATGCTTGTGTTGGTCTCGGGTAGGCGAGCGGACAAGAAGGGGGGGTTGAATTGTCCCCCACTTAAAATGGTAAATTAAAAACTAACTATGCGGAATTAACAATTTTGACAAGATTGAAGGGATTAACCTAGACAGTGTAAGCTAAGTTAACTCAATCTCTTCCAACTCACTCGGGCAAGTAAACACATGTCAAACAAGTATGACACACAGTGAAATTTAGACAATCAAGCAATGTGTGTGAACAATGTATGATTTGAAACACAATCTTCTGTGAATGAGGTAGATGATAAGGAGGTAACCACATAAGACAAACCACAGGACACAGAGATTTTTATGGTGGTTCGGGACCACGACGGGCTCCCTACGTCCACCCCTTACCAACTAGTAAGGCTCCACTCGCTGGATAGACCACCACGGGGAAAACTCCCCAACACGAAGCATGGCTCCAACACACACGGGGATAAATCCCCAACAAAGAGCAACGCTCCAACACACACGGGGATGAATCCCCAACACGGAGCAACGCTCCAACACACACACGCGCAGGAATACACCTGCACACACACACACGAGGGCGTGCCCCAACACACACACAAACACGGAGACGGAGTCTCCAACACGATCCAACACCAGATCACAATGCACACAGACTTGCCGCAACAAATGTAGCAAATGACATACACAAACACGAGCCGCAACACCCACAACATCAAAATCATACGACCGTACACAGACGGTCACATACACACGAAAATCTTTATGAGTTGAGGAAATGAAAACACATACTCAAGATATGCTCAGGCACAAATGAAACCCTTAAGAACAATCACAAATGGATAAGAGTAAGATGTAGAAGTTGTTCCCCCTTCGATTTCTAGGCCGAATGATGATGTTGTTTGATGCTCAATTCAGAGGTAAGCCGGATGCCGTCGATTTGAACATCAATACATTCCTCTCTTCAATCCGCTTCACTTTCTCTTCATGCACGATCACCAAATCCTCCTGGATGTAGCTCATGTTATGTTAGATGGACGCAGTCTATCTCCATGAAGTGTGGATCTAGAGGGGGGTGAATAGATCTACTGCCTAATTAAAAAATAGTAAGAGGTTCTAATGCGGAATATAGGCATAACTACTGAATCACTAACCCGAATATTAGATTTGAACAAAAGCGAATCAAACTATGAAGCTGAGTAAGAAATCCAATTGCACACAGTTCATAGACAAACACACAAACATAAGGCAACCAAGATTTTTAGGTGGTTCGGTCAAAGACCTACGTCCACCCCACACTCAACAGAGTATGGCTTACTGTTGCGCAATACAGCTTGCGTCTGCTGGGCACTACAGCTTGGCCTACAAACCGCTGAGCAACACAGCTTGTTGTCCGAGACAAGTCTCGCTTGCTGAGGATTACAGCTTCACCTGTCCAGTGGAATCCTCCACTGCAACTGCTGGGGTTTAAAGCTTACCTGACCAGAGGCAACACCTCTGCTAACAGCTGACTCACAGCTTGAAGAAACAAATGTTCAAAAATTTAAAGACAGAAGCAAAACGAAAATGGAAAGCCCAAATGGGAATGTAGCTCGAATGAGCAAAGCTCAGCTCTAGTTTTTGAACCAAGAGACTGAGATACAACCTTTCAAAAAAAACTCTCACAATCTCACTCTCTCAATCAAGCTCTCTCAACTCATCTCTCTCGATCTTCTCTTCTCTCTTTTTCTTCTTCTCTATTTTTCTTCTCACTGTGGATCGGTGGCTCTCTGCTGCTTCAGTCTTTCAGCCTCACTGTATATACTTTGCCACTTGATCGATCAACCTTCATCTGAAGACAAAGACTCATATATATACAGCAGTAGATTGGATAAGGGTGCGCGGCTTCCACATTTCCCGCCCAGAGAATTCGCCAGATCCGAGGCAATTTCATCCACATGGCAGCATCCTTGATGGGCTGCTTCAACGTGTCACCATCACAGCACCTCGTCCTCCTTGGATCACGAGCCAAGTCACCAATCTCTGTAAAGAATCCCTATCAGACAGAGTATCGGATTATCAATTGTAAGTTTAGAACCCTATACAGACTTTGTGAGATGCAATGCATTGTATATGCTTCACTGTATGGACTTTGTGAACTCGAATGCATTGTATAGACTCTGCAGAACATTCAGTAGCCAGCGTATAGACTTAGGCATCCTTCAGCTCAATGTATAGACTTCAAACATGATGCATGCAATGCAACACAGACACTAGCTGTATAGACTTGGATATGTAGGAATGCAAATGACTCTGTACAGACTTGGATGCTTGTGTATGCATGAGGGCAATGTACAGACTATGCATATGCACACTAGCGAGTGAATAGACTTGGCTATGGCATCAAAGTATGCACAACGTAAAAGACGCCTTCTTCCTAGGCGTTTGATTCAAAAGTGACGCCACTTCTGGTGGTCGTCAAATTCCAAGTTCATCTGAATGTATAGAGTTCACGATGTGCAGACTTGCCAAAGATAAGGCTGTACATACTTGATGAACCATGCAAGACAAACGAATGTATAGACTTGCATGAAGCACATGATGCAATGTACAGACTTGGGTTGTACAGACTTGATGAACCATGCAAGACAAACGAATGTATAGACTTGCATGAAGCACATGATGCAATGTACAGACTTGGACTGTACAGACTTACACTCAACTGCGATGTATAGACTTGCCAAGGGAAACGACGGTAAAGCTATCAGTGTATAGACTTCGAGTGCAACGTCGGTAAAGCTACCGATGTATAGACTTGCAAGATCATTGATGGATGTACAGACTTCACCTCGAGCAATCTACAGTGCAGTGTATGGACTTGAAGAACAATGCATGACGCTGTACAGACTTCACTGATGCATGCTACAGTTCAATGTATGGACTTAGCTTCGTGCATGCTACAGTCCAATGTATGGACTTTGAATGTTGATGCATGAAGAGTCCATTGTACATACTTCCAATGTATAGACTTCCAGTGAGACGGACGATGTACACACTTAGCTAATGTAGTGCAATGTATGGACTTCAAACAAGACGGACGATTTACACACTTAGCCTGAACCACCGTATAGACTTTCATGAGATGCTCAATGTACACACTTCAAGTCCAGTGTATAGACATTGTCTTAGACTCTAAATGAGACGGACGTTGTGCAGACTTTAGCCAATGCAATGTATTAACTTTGGGCTCGCCATGCAGTGTATAGACTTAGAGCATAAACGCCACGATGCAATGTATAGACATGCTAGTTATATGAGCTGCACTGTATAGACTCTGCTATGCATGAAGACGAGTGTATAGACTTGTGAATCTGGGGGGGAGTCGACCCATCAAAGAAGGGGGTCGACCCATGATGCATGAATGTATAGACTTGTGTTCTAAGCGATGCACAAACACAACACAAGGCAGTGTATAGACTCTATGTGCAATGTGTGGACTTTGAGTGTGTGTGCAGTGTGTAAACCTGTGAAGTGCATAGAACACACATATAATCTGATAAGAACAATTTCATCAAAGCATAGACAGTTGCCAATCAATCAAAACAACGTGTTGCCAATGAAGTAAAGCATATGTCAACATCATCAACACAGAGGAGTCACAACAATCTCCCTCTTTTTGATGATGGCAACCCCCTATCATATAGAATAGCAATTACATGTCATATAGATGATGAAAGTCATGATTTGTTATTCAGATTGTTATGCAGATGCTATGCATGCATGCTACGAAATGTAAGCAACTCCCTACTAACAAAATCTCCCCCTTTGCCATAACATAATGCATACACTTCTCTTGGAATGAATGCAGAATTCATACAATATTCTCCCCCTTTGCCATCAACAAAGAGGAGGGAAAGTGAGTACAAGGGAAGGAACAATAGATATCATCTGACTGGCATTCTGAACAAGTAGTTCAGGAATAAGCATTCTAAAGCACAGAGTCTTCAGTCATATGAAGTTATAAACTACTTTCAGATAGAATTCTGGTTTAAAGACTATAAAATTTTGAGTTCATGCACTACAATCATTAGATAAGAGTTCTGTGCATGATAAAACAATAAACCAGAATCACATTTGCATGAAAGATTCAGTTTCAAAATATCTTACTTTCATAGACTCATTAAAAAGATGATTGAGAGATACCAGGTCATGTATTGAAAATAAACAAATTGACATCCAAGAAATTTCTTGTGAAGGAACAGCATTTTCAATATTAGTTCATTTAGGGCATTCAGGTACCATTTGCCTTTTTGCGTAAGGGTATACGTTTATCAGATGCCAATACCCCTAGATACTAAACATCATGGACCATTCTGCCTATGATCAAACACAATAAAACGGATTTACACCTTTTTGTGTGAGGGTACACGTTTATCAGACGCCAGTTATCCCCAGGTACTCAGTGAAACCAACCTACTGTTTTGATCATTTTATACAGAGATAGCTGATACACCTCATGACATGAGTGTTGTCCACTTCTTTGATGGATCACTCAGTTTCTCAGTGATTTACTAGTCATTGCTCTGCCAATGTTATTTTTCAATTAATTTTCAATGTTTTTCAATATCTTTCTTAGCTGCCCTTTATTTGTTTCAGAATGACTTGTTTAAGAACAATACACATACTTAGCTTCTCTAACATGATTTCAGATGAGTTTTCAGATTTCAGATATAAGTAGCTTTGTCTGACATGAAATAAGAAAAGGGTTAAAAGTTTTATCAATTTTCAACTTTCTTATTTACTGATTGCAATCTTTAAACTCCAAAAATTATAAAATTTAAACCATTAAGTAAGTCTTTAAGCAATTGAAATGCTTATAGCCGAAGAAGTCCGTTTTCTATTGCTTAGGAATCAGAACTGACTAACAGATTGTCATATGTCAGATTCAACTCATTCAGGGTCAAAGAATGAATGAATTCAAGTAAGTTGATGACCACTCTGAATTTCTAATAATACTCCCCCTATCTATATGCATGCAGTTTTGAAAATGAATGGCAAGAATTAGATACCAACTGTTATGATATGCATTGCGCTGCTCTGTTCTATATGCATGTGGTTTTAGATGAGAGAAAGCTTAGACACAATCATAACTAAATGATATGCAATGAATAATATGTCATGAAAAAATATGTCATGCATGCATGGTCTAGTCTAACATTCAACAATCACAGAGTTTTATTCAAGCTATCAGATGCAAGTCCAAATCAGAAATTTTATTCAAAGCAGCTGAAAAAATTATTCATCATGCTGAAATTTACACAAGCCAAGTTCTCTTCTAAGAAATTTGAACCTTTCATTCCCAAGAGGTTTAGTAAAAATATCAGCAATTTATTTTTCAGTTTCAATGAAGTTCATTTCAATTTCATTTTTATTTACAACATCTCTCAGAAAATGGTGTTTTATCTCTATATGCTTAGTCCTATAATGATGAACAGGATTTTTAGCAAGACATATAGCACCAGTATTATCACATAACATTGGAATACATCCCAATTTTATCTGATTATCATCTAGTTGGTGCTTGATCCATAGTACTTGGGCAGCACAATTACCTGCAGCAACATATTCAGCTTCAGCTGTAGATAAAGCTACAATGTGTTGCTTCTTAGATGCCCAAGGTACTAGACAGCCACCTAAGAATTGACAGTAGCCACTAGTGCTTTTTCTATCTACTCGACACCCAGCATAGTCTGCATCAGTGTAAGCTAAAAGTTCTAACTCACACCTAGCAGGATACCATAGACCTAGCTGTTGGGTGCCTAGTAAATACCTAAAAATCCTTTTCACAGCCTTAAGATGAGTTTCTTTAAGACTAGCCTGAAATCTAGAGCATAAACACACTGAAAATTGAATATCAAGCCTAGATGCTGTAAGATATAGACGGGATCTGATCATACCTCTATATAGCCTTTGGTCCACTGGTTTACCTTTAGGATCTTCATCCAAATTGGTTGAGGTACCTATTGGAGCAGCTATTTCCTTGAGGTTGTCCATTTTGTACTTCTTCAATAAATTCTTTATGTACTTGGACTGAGAGATGAAAGTTCCATCCTTTGTTTGTATAACCTGCAGTCCAAGAAACAATTTGAGCTAGCCCATTGAGCTCATTTCAAAATCAATTGTCATTATCTGAGAGAATTCCTCACTCAATTTGGGGTTAGTTGACCCAAACATAATGTCATCCACATAAATTTGAATGATAAGAATATCTGAATGACTCACCTTGGTAAACAATGTTTGATCAACTACACCTCTTGTGAAGTTCTTGTCAGTGAGGAATTTGCTCAACCTGTCATACCAAGCTCTAGGAGCTTGCTTTAAACCATAGAGAGCCTTTTTGAGTTTATAAACATGATTGGGGAAGTCTAAGCATTCAAACCCAGGAGGCTGCCTCACATAGACATCCTCACTAATTTCCCCATTTAGAAAAGTAGATTTCACATCCATCTGCTGAAGATTTATTCATAGGGAACATGCATAAGCCAATAATATTCTGATAGCTTCTAACCTGGCTACATGGGCAAAAGACTCTTCAAAGTCAATTCCAAATTCCTGATTATACCCCTGTGCTACAAGTCTGGCCTTATTTTTAATGATATTCCCTGATTCATCAGTTTTATTTCTGAACACCCATTTAGTCCCTATGACTATTTCATAACCAGGAGGTGGAACCAAATGCCACACCTTATTCCTGTCAAATTGATTGAGCTCCTCATGCATGGCATTAATCCAATGCACATCTTTGAGACCACAGTCAATGGACTTAGGTTCAACATTTGAAACAAAAGCATAAGCATTCAATTCATTTTGAATTCTCAAGTGGCCTCTAGTCCTTGGGGGATCATGCAGATTTCCAATCACATTATCTACTGGATGATCTTTAAGATATCTAATGTTAACAATTTCATCACCATGAGTTTCATTTACCTCCCCCTGAGCTGTAGGCTCTTCTTCATTAGGCTCTTCATTTCCTTCCTCATTTTCGGATTGGTCTGCAAGATTTCCTTCCTTCAGAATATCACAATTTTCTTCATTCCCGCATTGACCAATATTAGAATTTACCAAGGATTCATCAAAAACTATATGTGGAGATTCTTCAACAGTTTTGGAATTCAGATTATACACTCTATATGCTCGGGTATTTTCAGAATAACCAAGAAAGATTCCTAGTTCACCTTTAGGTTCAAATTTGTCAAGGTCTCTTTTATCATTTATATGAATGAAACATTTACACCCAAAAACCTTGAAATGAGCAATAGAAGGTTTCTTACCCTTTAAGATCTCATAAGGTATTTTCTGGGTAGAAGGTCTTACCATGGCTCTGTTAATTACATAACAGGTAATATTTACTGCTTCAGCCCAAAACTTCCTTGGTAGACCACCTTCAACCAAGAGTGTACGACCTATCTCCACTAGGGTTCTGTTCCTTCTCTCCACTACTCCATTCTGCTCAGGTGTCCTTGGTGAGGAGTACTTATGGTTAATTCCATTTGACCTGCAGAATTCATCAACTGTGAGTTTTCAAACTCACCTCCATGATCAGTCAAGATATTTTCAATTTTCTGATTTATTTTAACATAGAACTCCTGAAATTCTGAGAATGCATCACTCTTATGAGATAAAAAATAAACCCAAGTATATCTAGAAAAGTCATCTACCATGACAAACCCATACTTCCTCCCTGATAAGCTGACAGATCTAGTTGGCCCAAAAAGGTCCATGTGTATCAGCTCATAGGGTTTAGAAGATAGATTTTCTGTTCTAGACTTAAATAACTTTCTAGTTATCTTTGACTGAGTGCATGCATCATAGATTTTATTTTCTTTCTTGAAGGAAACTTCAGGAAGTCCTCTAACCATGTCATGCTTATTCAGTTTATGTAAAACAGTATAACTAGCATGACCTAACCTACGATGCCATAAAAATGCTAAGTCTTCTCTACTAGCAGTAAGGCATAGGTTAGAATGTTGAATATCATCTAAATCTATCATGTATGTATTATTTATTCTTTTTCCAAAAAAATTGACAATTTCAAAATTAGGTTAAAAAACCTTGCAGCATTGAGAATCAAATAAAAATTTATATCCTTTATCACACAACTGGCTGATACTAAGTAAATTATAAGCTAACCCTTCAACCAGCATAACATCATCAATGCAGCAGGTAGAACACTTACCTACCTTACCTGATCCAATAATCCTACCCTTTGTGTTACTTCCAAAGGTGACAAGGCCTCCTAGTTTCTCAGTCAGCATGCAGAACTTGGCCTTATCTCTTGTCATATGCCTGGAGCAGCCATTGTCCAGGTACCACAAGTTACTCTTGGCTGCCAGGCATACCTGCATACACAATTAGGTAGAGAGGTTTGGAACCCAAGACTGATTGGGCTCCAGAACAGATGAAATAGAAGCAAAGCAAGAAAGCAGACTTTTCGGAATCCACATTTGTTTAAAAGAACCTTGTTCAATGGATTTTGCAGTTTTCCTTTTGTTATTCTTTCTCTTATTTTTGTTGTTTTTCTTCTTATTAGCACCAACAGAGTTATTCACAAAATTGTTGTTGTTATGCCACTGCTTCGGCCAGGTTGCATTCATAAGGTTTTGGTCAAAGTGATATTTGGGCTAGCTGAAAGATTGAAAATTCCTAGGTATCTGACTACCATACCCATTATCCCAATTTCTGACATAGGGTCTGTAAAATTGTGTAGGTTGATGAACGTACCCTTGATGAACGTACCCTGTATGCATCCCTTGAGTTCTAGTCCACCCAAACCCATTAGGATAGGTTGACTGTGTGGGGTAGTAGGACTGAACTCTAGGTGAATTAAATTTGTTGGGCTGACTCCTGAAAGCATTTTATCTTCCCTACACTCTTGACCCTGCTGACCTGTTCACAGGTTTTTGTTGGGTCTTTTTCTGTGATGGTGGTGGTGAGGACTTTTTGGCATTGACATGGGGTTTGTTTGTCTGAGCAGGCTGACCCCTAACCTTGGGTTGAGCACTGGAGTTAGGTTTGGAAGTGCCAATTCTACTAGGCTCACCAATTTTCTGTTTGCCCTTCTCCTCTGCAGTGGGCTGTTTCAGATTCACATTTGTGTTCAAAACATTATTAGAATTCATGTTAATCAGAGGTCCTCTCTCCTTTTGTGCAACAAACGAAATAGTTTTCATTCCAAAGCTCTTAGTTGCACTAGAGTTAAATCCTAGGCCCTCTCTCCTGAAATTAACCTTCGACCCCAATAAAGCATTTAAGTTTCCAGATCCTTGGGTCATTTTCTCAATGGTTCTCAACTTATCCTCATTGTCTTTCTGAATTTCATCAATAGACTTTTTCAATTCATTATTTACATTGAGGACAGCTTCATATTTTTCAAAAACAATTTTTATCTCACTTTCATATTTTTGAATTTTCAGTTTCCATGCATCAATTTCATTGTCTAACCTCACATTTTCAGCTCTTGCTTGATTTCTTCAATTTTAGAACATGTGAGTTTCAGCTTACTATTCTCAGATTCTAAGCATGCAATTTTATCAGTTAGAGTTGTATCTTTTTGCATGGAGTTAATCTTTCTTCTAAGATGCCTGTTTTCCTTTCTAATATCATCAACTCTATCAGCTATGTCATGGTAGGCATCTACCCAATTAGCAATAGTGAAATTTTCAAATCTAGTGATTACCTTATCTGAGTCCTCCTCTCTATCTTCGGAGCTTGTTTCTCAGATTCGGCTTCACTTTCTGAGCTGCTACTGAAGGAACCTTCATCTTCATCACTCCAGGTACTCACCATTGCTTTCCCTTTCGTGTTCCTTCTCTTTGACTTGTCCTTGTATTTCTGATTATCTGGACAGTCAGCTTTTAGATGGCCTGGTTTCCTGCATTGATAACAAATATTAGTTTCAGTTTTCTTAGTAGTGTTGTGTTTATACCTTTTGTCCCTTCGACCGCCACTGTACTTATTTTGGCTGAATCGTCCTGCTCCTTTCCTGAGAAATCGCCTGAACTCTCTAGTCATCATGGCGATCTCAGAACGAGTTATGTCTTCTTCATTCAGGCTCTCCTCTGATGATGAACTGCTGGAGCTGGATTTGCTGGATTTGCTGGAACCAGCCTTCAGTGCTATCGGCTTCTTCTTCCTTTCAGCTTCTTCTATTCTTGGCATATTAATCTCATATGCCATCAGCGAGCCAACTAGCTCATCGGCTCTTGTATTTCGCAAGTCCCTTGACTCCTCCATCACTGTAGCTTTCGTATGCCAAGCATGAGTTAGGGAGCGCAGTATCTTCCTCACTACATCATATTCTGTCTGAGGTTTCCCGAGACCTCTGAGACCATTGGTAATGATTGTCAATCGAGCATACATTTCACTGATGGTCTCGTTCGGCTTCATCTTGAATGCTTCGTACTCTGACACAAGGAGATTAGCCTTCTGCTCTCTAACCTGAGAAGTCCCTTTGTGAATAACTTCCAATGCATCCCATATCTCCTTAGCTAATTTGCAGGCTGATACGCGGGAGAATTTTGTAGGGTGCAGAGAGCATTGGATGGCGTTTATGGCACTCCAATTCAGTGTAGACCTCCTTATCTCCTCCTTGGTCCAGACTTCCTCATTAGGGGACAGCCCATAAGGTCCCTTGCTGACTACCTTCCAGATCTCGTAATCCTTAGCCCTCAAAAACACTTGCATACGGTTCTTCCAGTATGCGTAGTTAGATCCATCGAAGAATGGGGGCTTTGTGGTTGAGTGTCCTTCAGCTATCATCCCTCGAGCATCCATCTTGCCTTTCCTCTTCGAGCGATGAGTCCCTGTAGAAGAGTATGGCTCTGATACCAAGTGTTATGTTAGATGGACGCAGTCTATCTCCACGAAGTGTGGATCTAGAGGGGGGTGAATAGATCGACTGCCTAATTAAAAAATAGTAAGAGGTTCTAATGCGGAATATAGGCAGAACTACTGAATCACTAACCCAAATATTAGATTTGAACAAAAGTGAATCAAACTATGAAGCTGAGTAAGAAATCCAATTGCACATAGTTTATAGACAAACACACAAACATAAGGCACCCAATATTTTTAGGTGGTTCGGTCAAAGACCTACGTCCACCCCACACTCAACAGAGTATGGCTTACTGTTGCGCAATACAGCTTGCGTCTGCTGGGCACTACAGCTTGGCCTACAAACCGCTGAGCAACACAGCTTGTTGTCCGAGACAAGTCTCGCTTGCTGAGGATTACAGCTTCACCTGTCCAGTGGAATCCTCCACTGCAACTGCTGGGGTTTAAAGCTTACCTGACCAGAGGCAACACCTCTGCTAACAGCTGACTCACAGCTTGAAGAAACAAATGTTCAAAAATTTAAAGACAGAAGCAAAACGAAAATGGAAAGCCCAAATGGGAATGTAGCTCGAATGAGCAAAGCTCAGCTCTAGTTTTTGAACCAAGAGACTGAGATACAACCTTTCAAAAAAAACTCTCACAATCTCACTCTCTCAATCAAGCTCTCTCAACTCATCTCTCTCGATCTTCTCTTCTCTCTTTTTCTTCTTCTCTATTTTTCTTCTCACTGTGGATCGGTGGCTCTCTGCTGCTTCAGTCTTTCAGCCTCACTGTATATACTTTGCCACTTGATCGATCAACCTTCATCTGAAGATGAAGACTCATATATATACAGCAGCAGATTGGATAAGGGCGCGTGGCTTCCACATTTCCCGCCCAGAGAATTCGCCAGATCCGAGGCAATTTCATCCACATGGCAGCATCCTTGATGGGCTGCTTCCACGTGTCACCATCACAGCACCTCATCCTCCTTAGATCACGAGCCAAGTCACCAATCTCTGTAAAGAATCCCTGTCAGACAGAGTATCGGATTATCAGTTGTAAGTTTAGAACCCTGTACAGACTTTGTGAGATGCAATGCATTGTATATGCTTCACTGTATGGACTTTGTGAACTCGAATGCATTGTATAGACTCTGCAAAACATTCAGTAGCCAGCGTATAGACTTAGGCATCCTTCAGCTCAATGTATAGACTTCAAACATGATGCATGCAATGCAACACAGACACTAGCTGTATAGACTTGGATATGTAGGAATGCAAATGACTCTGTACAGACTTGGATGCTTGTGTATGCATGAGGGCAATGTACAGACTATGCATATGCACACTAGAGAGTGAATAGACTTGGCTATGGCATCAAAGTATGCACAACGTAAAAGACGCCTTCTTCCTAGGCGTTTGATTCAAAAGTGACGCCACTTCGGGTGGTCGTCAAATTCCAAGTTCATCTGAATGTATAGAGTTCACGATGTGCAGACTTGCCAAAGACAAGGCTGTACAGACTTGATGAACCATGCAAGACAAAAGAATGTATAGACTTGCATGAAGCACATGATGCAATGTACAGACTTGGGCTGTACAGACTTGATGAACCATGCAAGACAAACGAATATATAGACTTGCATGAAGCACATGATGTAATGTATAGACTTGGGCTGTACAGACTTACACTCAACTACGATGTATAGACTTGCCAAGGGAAACGACGGTAAAGCTATCAGTGTATAGACTTCGAGTGCAACGTCGGTAAAGCTACCGATGTATAGACTTGCAAGATCATTGATGGATGTACAGACTTCACCTCGAGCAATCTACAGTGCAGTGTATGGACTTGAAGAACAATGCATGACGCTGTACAGACTTCACTGATGCATGCTACAGTTCAATGTATGGACTTAGCTTCGTGCATGCTACAGTCCAATGTATGGACTTTGAATGTTGATGCATGAATAGTCCGTTGTACATACTTCCAATGTATAGACTTCCAGTGAGACGGACGATGTACACACTTAGCCAATGCAGTGCAATGTATGGACTTCAAACAAGACGGACGATTTACACACTTAGCCTGAACCACTGTATAGACTTTCATGAGACGCTCAATGTACACACTTCAAGTCCAGTGTATAGACATTGCCTTAGACTCTAAATGAGACGGACGTTGTGCAGACTTTAGCTAATGCAATGTATAGACTTAGGGCTCGCCATGCAGTGTATAGACTTAGAGCACAAACGCCACGATGCAATGTATAGACATGCTAGTTATATGAGCTGCACTGTATAGACTCTGCTATGCATGAAGACGAGTGTATAGACTTGTGAATCTGGGGGGGGGGGGGAGTCAACCCATCAAAGAAGGGGGTCGACCCATGATGCATGAATGTATAGACTTGTGTTCTAAGCGATGCACAAACACAACACAAGGCAGTGTATAGACTCTACGTGCAATGTGTGGACTTTGAGTGTGTGTGCAGTGTGTAAACCTGTGAAGTGCATAGAACACACATACAATCTGATAAGAACAATTTCATCAAAGCATAGACAGTTGCCAATCAATCAAAACAAGGTGTTGCTAATGAAGTAAAGCATATGTCAACATCATCAACACAGAGGAGTCACAATAGCTCAAATCCCTTTGGCTTGAGCTCTTCCTTGCTATATCCTCTTTCTCCACCTACAAGAAGGAAAACATGAACACATTAGGGTTAATGCATGTTGAATTCGTAGCTCTCACTTAAGCAAATATAGAGGACACCAAAAGACCATCATAACCCTTCTAGAGTCCTCCAAAAGACCTCTAATAAGTCTACCACCAACCCAGGGACCAAGGGACAAAAGGTTAGGCACTTGTTGACTTGGTTTAGAGGAGTTTTGAAACCACGTTTTGACTTTTCGCCGTTGGCGGTCGACCTACACGGGGCTAGCGGTCGACCAAAATTCTGCAGTGTTGAAAACTCCCATCATTGGGAATTTCGGTCGACCTAAACCTTATTGGCGGTCGACCGCCAGCTACTGTAATTTTAGGTCGGCCTAAACCTTGTGGAAGAAGAACTTCATTGATGCGCTCCTTTGAGTTCCTAGCGTGAGCCATGGACTTGTTCCTACAAGCCAAGATAAATATAGCATTAGTTCCTTAAACACAAGAGATTCATATGACTGCAACTCATCAATCAATGACATAAACATGTTTCTCAATGAACCACACACAAGCACAATCGTTTTATTATCATTAAAACTAAATACCAAACACAAACATCAACTAGGGGATGCATCAATCTCCCCCTTTTTGATGGTGACAAAATGATGTGCGATATAGAGTAAGTGCAAGCATATGAGAGACAAAGCAAATGCAAAGCAACACACACCAAGTATATGAGAGACAAAGCAAATGCAAAGCAACACACACAGAGTTTTACACACCAATTTTTCTCCCCCTTTTTGTCATCTGCGAAAAGACTAGGGGTGATATTACAGGATATGAACATGGGTGACTTGCTACACTCCCGTATGTAAACTTGGAATGTGAATTGGAAAGCCCAAGTAGCAGGGAGTCATTATGCTGTATGAACATGTAGAACTTCATTCGACCCTTCATTTTTCCAACCAAAATTTAGTATCAACCAACCAAAAGCTCGATGTAATGTCCAAAACACAACCATTATTTGATTTAGAACCTGAAGCATGTGCACATCAGTTAAGATTCCTCCATGAATGTGAACAGGGTGGGAGAACCAAAAGGCCAAATTTCTGCCAATCTCCACAACCCCCATGGGACAGAGAAAGTGAGACGATATTACCATGTATACATGTGATGTGTGAGTATGATCCAACCATTTCTTTCCTTCAAGTAACACAATGGAGCCATGTTAGTATTGAGTTGATAACTCGATGCTCATTTTATCATGACCATTCCTCACAAACAGCTCAATAATCCATATGGTAAATGCCTGAAGTTCATGTATGAAATCCCATGAACTAGGTTCAATCACGCATTTGAACATGACTATTCCTCAAAAACTCCACAATCAAGACAAAGTTGAAATCATCATGTGTCTAGGTAATAGAACCATTATCATACCAACTTCCACTTAATTATGCATGATAAACTTAAACATGTGAGGCCTGAAGAAGTGATACCAACTTTGATGCCAATGGTTGCTGATTTTTGGCCCCAAAGATAGGATACCATTGTTGGAAGATGATAGCACTCAATTGTTGGTAGATTTGTGCAGCATTTCAGATACCATGACAAGATGATAGCACTCAAAATCCAAAGCCCATTGTAGAGTTTCACAAGAGGCAAGAGCAAGGCAACATCAAGATGTTTGACGTTAAATGCCTTTATTTTTGGAGTTTCAGATTTTTGATTTTTAGATTTTTAAGTTTTTCCTTTGAAATGCATACAAAAGATGACACATGACATGAATTTCTTTGATTTGCAGATTTTCAAATTTGAATTCATGGAATCTATATGCGTGTTTCTTTGATTCTTAGATATCATGCATGAACTATATGCATGCTGAAAATGCCATAAATACAAATATGCACACCATGAGCTTCACCTTTCAAATGTAATGAATGTGTACTATGTGAATGCTAATCATGCAAGATATGAAGCTATGCACATGATGACTTTTATCTTTCAAATGCAGGGTTTATGCTAAGAATTAGACCCAAGGGGAATGCATGAACATGCAAGAATACAAGCACAATCGTCATGCACACAAATATCACATATAGTAACTCCCCCTTAGTGAGGCATCGGTTAAGAAAAGAACAGGTGATTCAGATTCAAGAATATAAGACATGAAGCATAATTAAGAGATTTGTGCATACACATTTAGAAGTACTACATAAACCATGAATGTAGACAAATTCATAGAATACATACATCACAAAAATACCCATGTGAAATGTGATTCAATGAATAATGAGCTTCAAAATATATGGATTTTCAGATTTTCTAAAGAACACTAGAAGGTAATTGTTGCACGGGTTTTTATGCCGGTTAACCAGGGTGAAGGAAGGAATACAGCGGGGAAGGAAAATACAGGAATTTGATGTATCTCAGGTATCCTTCTTACGATTGCATGCCTCTCATGGCGGTACCAGGCACTCTCCTTTTACGGAAAGTTGAAAGGGGTGGAATGGCACGGGAATGTCGGGCTAAGGGTTAACCGGACAGGGTGCGGGTGTGCGAGTCGATCTCTCGATAATCACTCATGGAACCAAGGCTTGACCGGGGAAGCGCCACCAGGGCGCGGCATGTGGGCTCAGGCGATCTGGCGACACGTGGAGAGAAGGGGTTCCATGGGTGCGAGTGCGTAGGCGATTGCAGGAATCATGTACAAGACGTCTTTCCCCACCGGCCGCAAGTAATCGGTGTTTATTTACATCCGATTGAATCCGAATACCTTCGTTCCAGGATGAAGAAAAGTCTGTATATGTGTCTGAAGCCATGGGTGTAGGGCCGTGCGCATTTAGCAGCTAGGGGTAGACTGAGGGGCATTCACTGGAGTTGGGGTATCGGGCACGGATGCCGAGTGGTGTGGGTAGGAAGCTGGGGGCCCGAATACGGGCGTATGTATTTCACTGGTTTTACAATGAGCCACATGGGGTTTACAAATGGGCCGAGGAGGCCGAAGTACAACTGGCGCAAGCCACGGGACAATTTTTACTTGTGAGTCGACCCCCGGGTCATTGCGTGACAAAGCGGGTGTCCGCGTGTTTTACTGGAACTCTTTACAGAGGAGTTGGTGTAGGTCCGACTGCCTTGGTCGTCAGAACGGACATGGCTGGCGCCTGGCGGAGGTCGGACGCGGCTCAAGGCAAGCGGTCGGGTCTGGGTCTCGGACGGCGAGTGTTGTTGTGCTGGCGAGTCAAGGTCGGCCCCGGGACTGTAATTCCTAGGCCAGAGGTCCGACTAGACTTGATTTGTCAATCTGAGGGGCCGACGGCCGACTGGAAGATGAACGGTGGGCAGGCGGATCTGTGTCGAGGGCCGACGCGATCGTTACGCGATACCCTTCGTCACTGCGGTAAGTGTCGTAAGTCGACGTACACGGGAGGACCCGGGGTGCAGGCGTATTCGCCGTTGGTACGGTCATCTTACACGAGGCGGGGATGGACTTGGCATGAGACGGCTAGACACCGCGTGAGGGGAGTACATGAGACATACCCTCGGTGTGTGTGAGCCGACTAGCAAGTCAATCACGGGCGCACTTGTCTTCTCACGTTCCCGACCTTTGCCGAAAGTCTAGGGAGTCCGAGGGTGCGACAATTAGGCCCGGGAAGTTAGCTCATCCGTGCGTTGCTTCCTTCCTTCACGCGTTGTATGCATGCATTCTTGTTTAGCTGGTTGGTAAGGGGGGCAATTTACAGAAGTTTTGAGGGGTGAGGGGTAGGGTTTAGGCGGACCAAGTTGAGGGTCCAACTTGGTCCGAGTAAACCCCCTAAATAGTGTTTTTGTTTTTATTTTATTTGAATTTTTATGTGTTTTTTCGTGTGTGTGTGTGTGTGTGTGTGTGTGTGTGTGTGTGTGTGTGTGTGTGTGTGTGTGTGTGTGTGTGTGTGTGTGTGTGTGTGTGTGTGTGTGTGTGTGTGGAAGAGATGGGGTTTAGGCGGACCAGCTTGGGGGTCCAAGCTGGTCCGCCTAAACCCCCTCCCAAGGGGGTTTGGGCGGACCATGTTGGTCCCCTTTTTTTGTTTAAAAATCTTTTTTTTATTGTTCAAGGGTTTAGGCGGACCAGCCTGGGGGCCAGGCTGGTCCGCCTAAACCACCCCCCCCCTTGGGGGGTTTAGGACCCCTCCCCAAGGGGGGGTTTGGGCGGACCAGGTAGAGAGAGAGAGTGTGTGTGGTCCCCCCTTCTATAAAAACCCAATTTTTGGTTAATTTAGCCCCACTTTGAATCGTTTGGACACTAGAAGACAAAGGATACGGGCTTGGACTGGCTGACTGGCTGCTTGTGTGCGTAGACCGAGGGATTGACGTGTGCGACTCCACGTATTCCCGGGACTTCATCTTCGTAAATTCTTCCGTGTATGGGTACGACGAACGAGCTTTACACGAACCTCGGACCGCGAAACTGAGAGTTTGCACGGACTGGGACTGGGGAGGGCCGTCGGGCCTCCGGGCTGGGGAGAGGGCGCGGCCCCCCCGGGAGTTCGCTCTCCCCAGGAGCGCGGCCACGCCCTTGGGTATACGAGCCCCCGGGCAAAGCTGAAACCCCGAGGGATGGCCCTCGGGGATCTTCCTTCGTCGTCTGGGGATATCCCTTGAGGGATATGAAGTTTCGGGGTATTGAAATGGCCCATGGGAGCCATTGTTCTTTGAGTTGTAGTGGCCGCTCGCAAGCTGTTTGGGCGAATGCCCGGCACACCCCGGGTTGCCGAACGAGCCGCGTGGGTGGCCGACGGGCATCGGATTCGGCCAAGGGCCAAGGGTAGAAGTCCGTAGGGGTTGGAAGGAGGCACCTTGGGCCGATGGGCCTTGCCTCGTGCTACGTGCCACATTGTACGACGGGTTGGTAGGGTAGCCTCGGCCAATTGGTGTACTAGAACCATGGGATGGCCCATGGGTTGGTGTAGAAGGGTTGAAACACGTGCGCCCACAAGGTGTTCGGCAGAATGTCGAACGCACGTGTGTGAGCCGTACACGCATACTACGGGCCTCCTGAGCCTTTGGTTGACCTATTTGGGTCTCCCTTTGACCTTGGAGGGTTGAGAGAAGGCATTCCGGGGTTGGCCCCTAGCCTTTTCACAGAGTGCCACGTGGCATGGCTTGTAGTCGGAGTGTCCCCGGGGTGCCCCGGGTGGCCGTGTAGAGTGCGGAGGAAGTCCGCGACTTATGAATCGAGAGTGGTTCCGATCGATTGCTAGAGCCATCGTGCACCTCGGCTAACGTGCTAGGGCCGTTGGTCTGGCCCACTGGATTATCGGATGGGCCGGGTAGCCCATGCCTTGAAGGTGTTCGAGGAAATTCCCGAACCCCTATCTCTGGGTATTTGGCTGGGGAAATAGTCCGACTACAACAAATGCCCCCCATGGATCGTGCGTCGGAGGCGGAGATGAAGGCGTATGGCCCGTGAACCTCTCATTCTGAGTTGTTGTAGTTGCATTTTGACGCTTCATATGTTTGTGATTTGTTGTATTATATGTGTTGAATTTCTGGAGTACTGACCATTTTTGTGCTATGTCTTGCAGCTATGGCCCGATTTGGCAGGGACGAGAGGGTCCCGAGGCGTGTGGTCCGGGAGGAGGACCACTGGGTGAGGAGGACAGAGCGGCCCATGCCCCCTTTGGGCCCGCCAGTTGTTACCGCGGCCAGCGTGGAGCAGCTTGATGGTGGGCACGCAATTGTGGCAGAGGGCCCCGTCGGCGAGCGCGACAACGGGGTTGGGGTTGTGGAGCTGGCCCACGCGTCAGAGGCGGGCGGAATTTACACTTATGATCGCAGCGGTGCCTATCCAGTGGAATTCCCTTTGGACCATCACCTGTTTGAGTTTATCAGTCACTTTGTCCCATTAGGCCTGGAAGAGAGTGACTCTCGGGTTGCTAGAGCCCGTCGCCGACTGGAGCGGGCGATCTTAGTGGGTCGAGATAGCTTGCACGAGATTGTCCTTTGTGGCTTCCTGAGTTTCTCTGTGGATTACTGGAGGCAGAGTCAGTTCCCTAGCACTGAGTGCCTGGGCTTCTTCAGCAGAGCAGACCAGTTCAGAGTTCGTGCTGGAGTGATGGGTCCTGCCTTCTGGGATTTGCATGGACACCACTGAGCAGAGACAGAGGGCAGTCCAGGGTTAGTGCTGGAGCCATCAGGGCTGGAGTATGCCGGGGAGGGCTACGACGACCATAGCCTCCTTTCCGGGATTTTGCGATAGAGTGCAGTCAGTTGGTATGGCCGCTGGGCGGTGATTCCGTCACACAGATACCGCCAGGGCGCGACTGAGTGGCTGGTGGGCATAGTACACCACTACAGGGTGCTACTAGACCGAGCCGACATCAGATATGCTGTGACCGCGGCTCTGTACGGGTACCCTTGCTACTCGGGGCTTTTATAGGTGTTGGCGGAGCGCTTCAACCGCAGGTGGAACACCGTGGCAACTGCTGAGGGAGAGACCTCATTAGACTTGTGGTCTCTATGGAGGAACTCTGGGTTGCCGATCAGTAGCGAGGGGTACAAGGAGATAGTGCTGGATGACCTACATTGTAGCCATACTAACGGACATAGGAGATACCGGGTTCCTTACAGGGACCGGTATTTATTGAAGACCTGGAGAGACCAGGCCCTGGCTGGGAGAGAGAAAGCAGCGCAGATTCCGAGAGTGCCGCTGAACGCATGGGTCTGTCATTTCTACAACGGGCCTTTCTGTTTTCACCAAGAGTTCGCCAGAGACCAGACTCCCTGGGAGGAGTATATAGAGGTGGAGCTACGATTCAGGACGCTTCCGAGGTATATCTACGCTCCACGGGAGGGGTGGAACCCCCAACGACTGCCGTATGTGACGCACTTGGCCGCATACTTGGCGTACTGGCTGGCGACGTTTGTGGTCCCCCACGGGGAGGATGGCCTACTGCGAGTAGAGCTGCTGTGGCCTGCATGCCAATTGGCAGAGGGGCGGAGACTGGCCTTAGCCCCAGCGGCTTTGGCCAATGTTTACCAGGGAGTGGGAGTACTGGCGGCGCACCCGACGCCACGTGAGCGGAGCCTGCTTCTGCCGACTCACTACCTCAGTGCATGGGCTGGGTTGCTATTCCCAGGGTTGGTGTCTCGTGGGTCTGTGACGAACCAGGCGGCACCATTGTTGTTCAGCTTCACAGGATAGCCCGATGGGGACGCAGTCATGCAGCTGGAGGAAGCTAGGAGGGTCTTATGTTACTTGCCTGGCAGGGGCGAGGAGGGTGTTCCCTTTGACGGTGCTACCAGGGACTCCCACCTGATCATGGTGCCTTTGAATGGTGGGGCGGCCTACGCCCTGCCTTACCAGCCAGAGTCGGACGCGTCATTGTACACAGAGTGGGTGATGAGCACTCGGACGGCGGTGCTACCTTTACACTAGTCCGTGATGAGATTCTTGGAGCCGTACTACCCACACATGTTTGCTCGGAACTTCAGGTACGACCAGAGGATCCCACCGAACCAGGAGTTCCCTTTGGCGGGTCATCAGTACAAAGGTCGGGACACCCATTTGCTGGCCGCGGCGTGGTGGGACTTTTACCGTCGTCGAGAGCCGGAGCGACTGCCGACGCCGGTGCCGGGATGCAGGGGACGGTTCGACGACCATTACACCAGATGGTGGTTCGAGCATAGTCATCAGTACCGAAAGAAGACCTCGGCGATCCAGAAAGCCAAGGAGACCCGTCTCTTGAGGGAGGACCTGCCTCTCGTTGCACTGAATGACAGGTATCTGCGGACTCGCTTTTCTCGGATTCGTCGGGAGGTGGAGAGGCTGGTGCAGCAGGTGCCCAGGGGGAGCCGAGGCTCTTTGTCGACGGGGCGAGGTGACAACGGGGCACTGAAGCCCCTCAAGAAGGCGCGGGTGGCGCCTGGAGGCACCAGAGTCAGGGCACCTTGACCCGAGGCGTCGAGGACTTGGCAGACCCAGTTTCTGGTGGACTGCGGGTTTGAGCAGTGGGGTTCGTTTGATCGAGTGCTCCCTGAGGGGAGCTTTGCAGTTACAGCGGCCAATGACTGGAGGCGTCACATCGCCCATGCAATCGAGTCAGTCGGGCCCATAGAGCTGGTGTCTCTTATCGAGTGTGCCTACACCCTGAGGGACGTAAAGGAGGCGGTTGAGAAGGCTGCACCAGTCATGGGCTTAAAGCCAGAGCAGCTAGTTCCTCTGCCTCTGACGCCCTTCGTGACTTCCGGTAAAACCTTTTCATTAGCCTACTAGCCCTGTTTTGTTGTTTCCTAGGGCATATGGCTGAGAGATCATGTGTGATTGTATTTATTGGCAGGTCCTGCGACGGACAGGGGTCATCCTTCCACAGGGACATCTTCTGGGGATAGTGACAGGGCCCTTCAGCCCCGAAGGAAGCGCCCCCGGGTGGAGACCGAAGTCAGGGAGGTTGGTGAGTCCTCTAGGGGACCCGCTACCAGGTAGCATATTGAGGCTGAGCCGGCTCTGAGTAAGTGCCATATTCACCTACTTGCTTTGTATGGATTTAGCCTTGACGATTTGCTATCCTTGTGCAGCTGGATTAGCTTTTCACAGCGCCGCTGGAGGTCAGGGCTGATGCGGCCTTCTCGCCACCTCAGGAGGTTGACCCCCTTCCTGACGGCGGGGTTGATCACGAGATAGATATGGAGGGAGTTCTTCGTATGATGGATGAGACTGCCCCCAATGTTGAGACCTTCCCCGACTTTGAGCCATGGAAGGCTTTAAAGGATGCCCAGCCAGGTAAATAATTCCGAAACCTAGCAGATTGTGTTTATGACTATATTTGCTTCCAGAAATTGACATAATTGCTTATTGCATCCCCTAGTTCGTGTTTGGTTTCAATGATATCAAAGCGATTGTGTTTGTGTGTGTATGTGTTTCATTGAGCAACATGTTTTATATCTTGATTTGATGAGTTGAAAGATGGAGTCAATGCTCACTCTTGAAAGTCATGTGAACCCTTGGTGTTTAAGGAACTAATGTTATATTTATGTTGGATTATAGGAACACAAATTCATGGCTCATACCTGGAATCTAAAGGAGTCCATCAATGAAGCTCTTCTTCTAAAAGGGAGTTAACTCTGTTCACATATGAAAGTCATATGAATGATTTGTATTTAAGGATCTCATTCCTTGAATATTTTGATTTGTAGGATAAAAATTTATTATTCATGTTTGGAACTCAAAAGAGTGCATCAATGAAGATCTTATTGAAAAAAAGAGTTGACTCACTCATTGCATTGCGTTGATTCTTCTATATTTCATGCATTTCATCAAATATCTTTTCAAAGTCTTGGTTGGATATTTTCATGCGTTTTCCTCATAAGATTTTTGGGCTTGAAATATCCTCAACCTTGTAACTTGAAATTTGATGGATGTGATTTTAATGATGCTTACTCGTTTCTTAGACTCATGGCAATCTAAATTTGGGAAGTTTATATCAATGCTTCTTGTGAAAGAATGCTTCATGAATGTTAGTTTTTGTCAATAAGAATGCCATTTGAATGAATGTGTTCCCATACTTTTCTACATGCTTTGCATTCGGCATGATTGTTAACATTTGGGTATTGAAGTATTTTGGTGTTGAAATTATGAAAGATACAAAAAAGTGATTGAAACGATTGAGCTCCCATGTTTTTATATTTGGTTGATTGATAGATTCGTGTTCATCATATCAAAACCTTGTTATTTGGTGGAAGTGCTTTTGTTGGTTGTGAATGGAAAGCCAAATACATGCTTGAATAAGTTCAATGATGTATTTTGCTGGGAACAAGTTCTAAGTGTTAATGCTTGATTGTATGGTTGTAGAAAGTTGAATATGAGCCTCATCATGTTGCTAGTATATTTCATTGAGCTTCATTTGATATGAGTGAAAGAATTTCAAGAAGATGGATTGTGTGAAAATAGCATGTTTGGGTTCCTCATGGAAGCATGATAATTTCATATCCTTGTTTTAGAGAACACAAGATGGTGTGCAAGATTTGGTTGAAATGCTAACTTGATACATTCTTGTTTTGAACTCACCTTTTCACTATTGAGATCATATCATTTGAGATGATGGTATTCCGAGTTGATTTGCATTCCATATTATGTTTATTCATTCTAGAAATGCTAGTTTCAAGAGAGAGGTTCATTTGATTTTCAAATCCATACTAATTTGAGTTTTATATGGTTTTGTAGGTTCAAATTGATAGGTCCAGAGGGGGGTGAATGGACCTTTACCCGTAAGAATAATGAGGATTAAAAATTAAGTTCTCAATTAGGAGTTTCCAAAAAAAATCTTAACGGTCAAACACTAACCGCGCAGAACGATCAGCTTGGAAGATAGAGATGGATCGGCCTAGACAAGCATCTACCGAAAAGATCCAAGGCCAGAATAGAAACCAAACACACTGCGACAGGGATTTTTCAGGTGATTCGATCAGACCTCCAGTCTGCCTACGTCCACCCCTCACTTCAAACCGAAGTGAGGCTTCCACTAGCACCGGCTAGCCAAGCAGACTCAGTCTGCGACAACTGTTGATTCACAGCTTCACCAGGGTAACACCCTCCCCTCTTCCTCCACACCCGGAGGGAACCCTAAGGACGTCAAGTCCCTAGAAACTAGGAAACAAGTTCCTCTTCCTCCAACCGGAGGGAACACTAGTGATCTACAGTCACTAGACCCAGAGACCAAGGTCTCTCTTCCTCTAAAGCCCAGAGGGAACCCACAAGCAGCACACGGCCACTTGCAACTGGAGACAGCGTCTCCCTTCTCCTGAACCAACAGAACAGGAGGATCACCAATCTCAACCTAAGACTCGGAGACAAAACTAGAACAGTAAAGAAAGATCAAAAATAAGAAACTAAAAAAGATACAGCAAGCTGAATGCTGGAACGATGAAACACGGAATATAGCTCACAATAGAGCAAACTGGTTCGGATTTGATCCTGAAACCAGAAACCTTCTTCTTCTTCTTCTTTCTGAACTCTCAGCTTCGAGCTCTCTCTCTCTCACTCTCTCTGCTATTCTCTCTTCTTCCTCTTCTTCAGTTTCTGCCCTCTATTTTCTTCTCTTCTTTTTCTGGATCGAACTCTCTGCACTTCTGCTTTTTCTTTTTCCCTTTCGATCAGTCTTCATCTGTGGACGAAGGCTTCAATATATAGCAGCAGCAGGTGGATAAGGTGCAGAATGCGTGTGCCTCCCACACTTGATCCAGAACCTTCTTGCCACGTGCCTTTATAGCATTGGTTCCTTTAGCATTGGATCACGTGCAGCTCAGTCACTGGGAATATTCTTCCTCGGACCACCTTCTTCTTCTCTTCTCCTGCAAAGAAATTAAAACCATTAAAACTCAGGGCCACAAAAACTAAAACTGCATGAGGTATGTGATAGCAATATGAGATGCACTATACTGAGAACGACACGAGATACACAGGATTATTACAGTACGAAATAAAGAGAGAATGACACGGGGTCAGATGAAAACAGCACGAGGTAAAAAGAGAACGACACGAGATACACAATAATGAAGCTAACACTACAAAGGGAACGACACGAGGTCAGATGAGAACAGCACGAGGTAAAAAGGAAATAACACGGAGTAAAACGGTAGTAAGACACGTGATCAGAGGAAACCTGGACGAAGATAGAAAGAAGCAACACGAAGACATAAAAACAACATTAAGACACAAACACAGAAGATAACACGAAGACACAAACACAAAAGATAACACGAAGACACAAACACAAAACATAACACGAAGACATAAAACACAAAAGATAACACGAAGACATAAAACACAAAAGATAACACGAAGACATAAAACACGACTCGAATACAAGATTGCTCGAACTAACGAACGACTCGAAGATGAGGACGACACGAAAATAACATGGAATGAAACCAACTCGAAGATGAAAACATAAACTGACACGAAGTGTGGTCACAAAGCAAGAAAGACACTTGCAACGTACAGCCTTCATATGATGTGAGGCGATGTGTAGACTTTGCGTTCAACATGATGTATAGACTTGGAACGGCTTCAAGGCAACAATGTATAGACTTTGAAATAAAGAGTGTACAGACTGAGAGTTCAAGGCCACGATGTATAGACTTTGCCCAAGGAAACGAATGTGTAGACTTTGGCTGGAACGAAGGTAAAGATGAGGCTGTATAGACTTGGCCAGAACATAAGACTCGAAGACATAGGGGTGACACAGATGGAGCGACACGAGGTGGCACAGAAAGCAGCACGAGGTGCTGCAGTGTTCAGCACGCGATGGAACAAATAACGACACGAAGACAACCCCTGAACATAACTGAAGTGACTCGAAAGTTTGTTTTCCACAGAAAAATATTTTTTGTTCTCCACTCAGGCTCATAGTGTTGTCATCCTCAAAACATGTAAATACTCAACAATCTCCCCCTTTTTGATGGAAGGCAACACTATGAGTCTTGAGTCTTTGCAGTAATAATTTTCAACCTGTTCACAGCTAAACATCATCAGCACCATCATTAAAGAATATTAAAGAATCATTAACAACAACAAAAAAAATCATTCATTCACAATCGTAGTAGTAGCAAAGACTTGAGTTCTCCCCCTTTGTCAACATCAAAAAGAAAGAACCAAAAGGAGGCAGAAATGCAAATGATATGAGGTGTAATTAACAAGTCCAAGAGTGTGAGAGAGCCTCAAAATGGGCAAAAACTACAGAACACTATTTTTTAAGGAGAAAAGAATCTGGCATGTCTGCTGGAAGGGCCACGCTGCCTGTCGTGTGGAGGTCTACCCCTAGGAGCAACAGAGGAGAATTCTTGAGTGGGACCTCTGCTGGAGGATGCCTGACCAGGGGCTGAACCCAAGGCAGAGTGAAGATCCTTCAAGTCATTGGATAATTCAGCTAGCCAATACACCACGGAGCTTCTGACAAGTGCCACTTCTGAAATGATGTCTTCTTGGCGAATATTAACAGATTCATATCTGTCAGTCAGAGTTCTCACTTCTGTTAAGAAAGCGATCAATCTGTCATAGATCTTCTGGACATCTGGACCTAGGGTACTAGATGACCCCTTCAAAACTTCTAAGGATGTCCTGATCTCAAAACAATGATCTATAATGCTGGCAGATGACTTAACAGAGGAAATATGAGCATTTTGTAATTCACGAAGTGCTGTTGCTATCTTCGAACATACCAGCTGCAGGATTTCCATCGAGGACCTGGTGGCATCATCTGAAGCTTTCTTATTTAGCAGGAACTTTTTCCATTCAATCAGGAGAGAAATTTCAAGCTTTAGTAGCCTGGAATGAACTTGATTAATATTTAGAGTGACATACTTGAGCAGATCATCCATTTTCTTATCCTGTCTCTGCATCTGCTGTGTCAAATTTATAAGGAGTTCTTCAATGTTGGGCGCCCGAGCAGATAGAAGTCGAGGTTGACCTAGGGGTGTACCATAAGATTCACAGCCAGGTGCTGTTCTCTCATCTGCTTCTTCTTGTACTGGCGTTTGGCTGTCTCCTGCTGGAACCCTATCTTCATCTTCAGCTTGGATTTCTTTTTCAGGAAATACATTCTCAGGTGCTTCTTCTTCACTTGATGATTCTGCTTCTTGTTCTATGTCAGTAACTTTCTCCTGACACTCATCCACTCTATCTTCCATGAGATCATCATCTGCAGAGCTTTCAACAGGTGCCTGTTCTATAATTTCAGCTGTAACCACGTTGTCAGCCTCTTCCAAGTTTTTCTCCACAGTCTCTCTAAGAATGGAATTAACAAACTCAGCAAGGTCTTGCTCATTACTTTCTTGCTCTTGGGCAGGCTGTTCCACAGGCAGCCTCACTTCTTCTGATGTCTTCCCAAAGGAATCAAACAAACCACCAATATTTGTATCTAGTTCAGGCTGAATGCTATTTTCAGACATCCTAACTTCTTCAGATGCAATCTCAACAAGCCTCTGAAAAGATAGAGATGTTTCAGTGGGTGCAGCAGACATAGCAGACTGTGGTTGTTCAGATGGTGTTTCATGTAGAGCAACCTCAAAAGCTGATGCTAAAACTGTTTGGGCAGAATCTTGAGGGTGTTCCAGGAGCTCCCCCTGAGCTTGTGATTCCTTGACTTTCTGGGCCTTAACCTGCCCCATGAGAGAAGAGCCCTCTAAGCCCAAAAATACTGAAACAAAATTCATGTTAAATATATTTCGACTCCTAACTCCAGACATGGCCTCTCCATCCAAGGAAATCTTTAAGTACTTGAAGATGTCTGTCAGATGGGCGGCGTAGGGCAGGTGTCTTTTGGACCCAATACACCCCTTCATGACAGAAAAAATAATTTCAGGCAGACAGATCTTTACACGATGAATCAGACAGAACAAAAGAAATCTCTGAGTGTCTGTGATTCTTCCTCTAGCTCCAGTCTGTGGGGTGACTATAGAGGCAATGACGTTCTGAAGAAGCTTGTGAAGAAGGGGGAAATGATAAGGTTTGGTAAGCTTTCAGCTTCAACTGCCCCTTGTCATGAATGTTACTGGGTTTACCAGTAATGACTGAAAAGGCTTCATGCAGACTATATCTAAACCCTCTTTCCACCTCTCCTTTTTCTGGAATACTGAGAGCTTTATGGAGAGAGTCACACGTTACTGCTATCTCAATCCCCTTAACAGACGAGATCAGAGCAGACTTATCTCGGCTCAAAGATAAGTTATTATAAAATTCCATTACCAGGCTAGGGTAGTAGACACGGTGATTTTCTAGGAATTTCCTCCAATCCTGAAACTCAAAAATCTCCAAAAGTTCTGGAAACTTCAAAACCATGGATTCATCGCCGAAATCTATTATCCTTGGAGGAATAATTTTCCCACTCTCTAAAAACACGATAGACTGAGAAGGCCTGGTACCTTGTGCAGAAGAAATATCCACCGCTATTTCTGGTTCAACACATCTTTGCTGCTTGGACGAAGGCTCCTCAACTGTTTCTTTTCCCTTCCTCTTCCTTTCAACAGGAGCGACGGATTCTAGCTGATCCATTTGCCGTAACTCCCAGAGTATCAACCCTTTCTTGCTGGTTGCTGCTGGAGATGAAGCTAGGACCAAGAACGGAAGAGAACTCTATGGGGGAGATGAGATTTTCGTGAAGAATAATGAGCGGGAGAGAAGGGTTTGAAGGAGCATACGAGACGTATCGACACGAGGAGAAACAGGAAGCGGCAAGGGCACGCGAGGGTTTTTGGATGTAACCTTGAGGAACAAGAAGGGTTTTGGGGGGTCACTTTTCACTCTTATCGAACTTTTCAGGAAATACCCAAACTACCCTTATTCAATATGTAACACAGCCATTGCCCGTTAAAGTTCGCTCTTCAATATATGGAATTATTATATTCTTCCGAATACCTTGGACAATTACCTCAAGACATTAAATCAACACGATCACAAAACTAGCTGTTAAAGGTACTTAGCCTACAGAAGGTCACGATTAAAATACTCCTTATGTTTGTCAGGCAAAGAAATAACAAATAGATAGTCAAGCAGGGTTCATTACTTCATTTAAAAGACAAGAGAGAGCGTACAGAGTCAACCAATTTGTTGAGCACTTAGGTAGAATTGTCCCTTTTTACACAAGGAGACATGTTTATAAGACACCAGAATCTCTGGTTACTCAGGATAGGCTACCTTTATGCCAATGAAAACCAATGAATTTTTGTTGACTTTTCTTTCCTTTTTTTTATTTTAACTTTTCTATAAGAAACAGAGATAGCTAATTGTATCATGACAGAAACTCTAGACTTCTTTGATCTAGAATATCTATTTCTCCACAATTGCCATTGCTCTGCCACAAAGAATGGCGTATTCCCTGGTAACACCTCTCATGATCTTGGACAAAAGACAGAGCCCTTACTTAAAATTTTTTTTTTTCATAGCCCTCTTCACATAAGTTTCAGTTAAAACGAAATCCTCCGCAAGGTTTTTCCATTTAACAGAAAGTTTTACAATATGTTGACCAACAATAGAGAGGATAACTTAGAAGGATTAAAGGACAAGATATAACCCCCATACATTAAAGTTCTTTATTAACAGGTGTAACTTGTTACAATAGATTTTGGGTGGTTTAAGGTATTCTGATCAAATCTGATAAGAGTAACAAAGCTATAAGAAGAAATTTTTCTTCAAGAATATTCCTGAACCAAAGGGGATAAGAAAAGGATAAGGAGGTGACAAACAGAATGGAGAGAGATGAGATGAGATGAGAAGCACTCCTTTCAGCAAAGCAGCAAGTGAGAGATTACTCTAGAAATTAAAGACCAAGGAGCTCACAAATGAAATCTTCCTGAGGAAAATCAATCTCGTAACCAGAGAATGCTCCTGGGCAAAAATCTGCAACCTCATGAGATGACTGAACTCAACACCAACTAACCACATCGGCAGACAAAGATTCTTCAGATACCAGATGACCTGACAAGCTCCTTTTCAGCCCATACAAGGACATCTCACACATAACTCTTGGAAATATTAATTATTTATTGAATAACATACATGCTATCAGCTGAAATGCAATACGTTGAAGCAAACTTATGGTTTTTTTCTCAAATAAATGGAATGTGATGCAATGAGCACGAATCAGTAAGTTGACACAATAATTGTATCTCCCCCTGACTATGAGCATGAATTACAGCGTGATACCAAGTATCCATCCAAGAGAGATTTTAGCAATGCAGTCAGAGGAGGACACTCATGATCATGGAATACTTAGATGCACACAGACTACATCACATAACCAAATTTAAATCACACCAAAATAGAATTAAAGCAGGTATTGGGAACTGACCTGAATATTAAGATCCTAGTTCCCCCCCTTTTTTTTCTTTTCTTTTCAAGTGCCTTGGCTTATTTCTCCTCTTTATTCTTCAGCTTCCAAGGCACACCTGCAGGTTAGCAAGCTATTTTGCACGAATAGGCACCCAAGAAGTCTTGGGTCCTGAGTTAGCAGTGACATTCTTAGCAGGTTTTCTAACCAATCTCCTAGCAGCATGTTTCAGATTGGATTTATGCACATTCTTATAAACATGATTTTTATGCACATATGAATGAAAATTTTTGTTAACAGAATTGAAATTCTGTTTACCAAAACCAGCATTGCTTTGGTATCCAGCCAGCCAACAGGTTGCAGCCCTGTGACCTGGCTTTCCATAGTTGACACATGCAGAGTATTTTCTATTTGCGGCAACTTTATTCCTCTCAACACCATTATGGTTTGCAGGAAATTTAGCATGATGTGAAGAATATATTTTCTTACTATTTGCAAACCAGCATTGTGTGATGTTGTGTCCTAGTTTGCCACAGTGCAGACATTCAATTTTCTTTTTCTGGAATGAAGAATTTTTATCATGAAATTTCTTAGCATTCATTATCTCGGCCCTCATATCATCTTTCACCATCAATTTACACTCATGCATTAAATGTCAAAGTTTATGACAGTAGTGGCATGACATTTTCCTTTTAGATGAGTGTGTGTGCGGACTGTGATCAATATGCACAGATGAGCCCTTTTTATTCATTTTCTGTCTTTTATCCTGTTCAGATGATTTAACAAAAATAGTTTCCAAATTTGATCCACAGACCTTACTCATGACTGGACTGTAGCCCAGTCCCTTTTTCTCAAAAGTAGAGCTAGAAGCAGAATATGTCTGAATTTTATTTTCAAAGATCTATTTATTTACAGGGTTATAACCTAACCCCTCCTTCTGAAAATTGACTTTTACTCCCAGTAATTTGTTCAGATTTTCTTGCCCATCAACAAATTTAGACAAAGATTTCCTTAAGTCTTGGATTTCTTCTTCTAAAGAGGCAATGTTTAACTCATAACTTGCAGTCTCTTGTTCACTGTAATTGATAGCCTCATTCAAGACTTTGTTGGCAATTATGTATTTCTCAACTTCCTTTCTCAACTCATCAATTTCTTCTGGATTATTGGACACCACATGTTTACCCTTTTCAAATGTCAGCAATCTCTCTGACATGATGGTGTTCAACTGTTTTAGTTTCTCAATTTCTTCTTTAGTCTGTCATTCTGAATTAATTCATTTATCAAAATCTGATCATCAGAGTCAGTTTCAGATTTTCTTCCATCCTTAAAAGTTTTCAAGTCTTTTTGCAGTTTCTCAATGTTTTTCTGTAATTCAAAGTTGACAGACTTAATGGCTTCAGATTTTTCAGCAAGTACTTTATTTTCAATCCTGAGCTTCTCTAAACTTTCCTTGCTTTCAGCTGAGAATTTTCTCAGGGAATCAATCTCACTCACATGATTCTTATTTCCATTGATTAGCACATCATTTTGTTTTTTCAACATTTGTAGATTAGACACACAGGCATCATGAGAACTCTTCAATTCAGCACAATTTTTACAGTCAGACCTTGAATTATCTAATCCCTTATTCCTTTTCAATTTTTTATATCATTTTTGTAATTTTTCATGACTCAGATAAATCGCTGTAAGTATTTTCCCAATCTTCTATAGAAAAGTTCTCGAAGAGGTTTACCTCTTCTTCATTCTCCTCCACCTCTTGGCTGGTACTGTGGTCACTTCTGCTAACCATCATGCATGTGCTTTCATTTCTCCTGTGGGCTAGCTTCAGCTGGTCCATAATATCCTTGGCGGATCTGCAATCATGGAAACAAGAATGCAAGACTTTATCAGTCGCTGTTAACATTAGGTTTAAGGCTTTTTGATTCTCTCGGAACATCTGATTCTCACTGTCCGTCCACTTGGACCTTTTCTTGGGCAGTTCATACGGGCCTTGTGAAATCAACTTCCACAAGTCCTTATCAGCTTGTTTAACAAACATGTGAAAAACACTGAACCAAATGTCAAAATCAGATCCCTTAAACATCGGTGGATTAGCCATTGCCATTAGTTCAAACGAACAGATATAAAACACTAACTCACAAGCAAAGCAATGCACACAGGAAGCACGTAGAGGATCCTCTAAGAATCGTTGGATTCTGAACCAGAGAGCACTCTGATACCAATTGATAGGTCCAGAGCGGGGTGAATGGACCTTTACCCGTAAGAACAATGAGGATTAAAAATTAAGTTCTCAATTAGGAGTTTCCAAAAAAAATCTTAACGGTCAAACACTAACCGCGCAGAATGGTCAGCTAGGAAGATAGAGATGGATCGGCCTAGACAAGCATCTACCGAAAAGATCCAAGGCCAGAATAGAAACCAAACACACTGCGCCAGGGATTTTTAAGGTGGTTCGGTCAGACCTCCAGTCTGCCTACGTCCACCCCTCACTTCAAACCGAAGTGAGACTTCCACTAGCACCGGCTAGCCAAGCAGACTCAGCCTGCGACAACTGCTGATTCACAGCTTCACCAGGGGAACACCCTCCCCTCTTCTTCCACACCCGGAGGGAACCCTAAGGACGTCAAGTCCCTAGAAACTAGGAAACAAGTTCCTCTTCCTCCAACCGGAGGGAACACTAGTGATCTGCAGTCACTAGACCCAGAGACCAAGGTCTCTCTTCCTCTGAAGCCTAGAGGGAACCCACAAGCAGCACACGGCCACTTGCAACTGGAGACAGCGTCTCCCTTCTCCTGAACCAACAGAACAGGAGGATCACCGATCTTAACCTGAGACTCGGAGACAAAACTAGAACAGTAAAGAAAGATCAAAAACAAGAAACTAAAAAAGATACAGCAGACTGAATGCTGGAACGATGAAACACGGAATATAGCTCACAATAGAGCAAACTGGTTCGGATTTGATCCTGAAACTAGAAACCTTCTTCTTCTTCTTCTTTCTGAACTCTCAGCTTCGAGCTCTCTCTCTCTCACTCTCTCTGCTATTCTCTCTTCTTCCTCTTCTTCAGTTTCTGCCCTCTATTTTCTTCTCTTCTTTTTCTGGATCGAACTCTCTGCACTTCTGCTTTTTCTTTTTCCCTTTCGATCAGTCTTCATCTGTGGACGAAGGCTTCAATATATAGCAGCAGCAGGTGGATAAGGTGCAGAATGTGTGTGCCTCCCACACTTGATCCAGAACCTTCTTGCCACGTGCCTTTATATCATTGGTTCCTTTAGCATTGGATCACGTGCAGCTCAGTCACTGGGGAATATTCTTTCTCGGACCACCTTCTTCTTCTCCTGCAAAGAAATTAAAACCATTAAAACTCAGGGCCACAAAAACTAAAACTGCATGAGGTATGTGATAGCAATACGAGATGCACTATACTGAGAATGACACGAGATACACAGGATTATTACAGTACGAAATAAAGAGAGAATGACACGAGGTCAGATGAAAACAGCACGAGGTAAAAAGAGAACGACACGAGATACACAATAATGAAGCTAACACTACAAAGGGAACGACACGAGGTCAGATGAGAACAACACGAGGTAAAAAGGAAATAACACAGAGTAAAACGGTAGTAAGACACGCGATCAGAGGAAACCTGGATGAGGATAGAAAGAAGCAACACGAAGACATAAAAACAACATTAAGACACAAACACAGAAGATAACACGAAGACACAAACACAAGAGATAACACGAAGACATAAACACAAAGGATAACACGAAGACATAAAACACGAAAGATAACACGAAGACATAAACACAAAGGATAACATGAAGACATAAAACACGACTCGAATACAAGATTGCTCGAACTAACGAACGACTCGAAGATGAGGACGACACGAAAACAACATGGACTGAAACCAACTCGAAGATGAAAACAGAAACCGACACGAAGTGTGGTCACAAAGCAAGAAAGACACTTGCAACGTACAGCCTTCATATGATGTGAGGCGATGTGTAGACTTTGCGTTCAACAGGATGTATAGACTTGGAACGGCTTCAAGGCAACAATGTACAGACTTTGAAATAAAGAGTGTACAGACTGAGAGTTCAAGGCCACGATGTATAGACTTTGCCCAAGGAAACGAATGTGTAGACTTTGGCTGGAACGAAGATAAAGATGAGGCTGTATAGACTTGGCCAGAACATAAGACTCGAAGACATAGGGGTGACACAGATGGAGCGACACGAGGTGGCACAGAAAGCAGCACGAGGTGCTGCAGTGTTCAGCACGCGATGGAACAAATAACGACACGAAGACAACCCCTGAACATAACTGAAGTGACTCGAAAGTTTGTTTTCCACAGAAAAATATTTTTTGTTCTCCACTCAGGCTCATAGTGTTGTCATCCTCAAAACATGTAAAGACTCAACACAAACCATCCAAATCAATCATCCGGAATCAAGAGACAATGGTCACATTTATTCCATTGGTTTTGCATAGCTTAAAAGGGCTAAAAATGGGTTTTCTATCATTTACCTGCATGGGTCGACCCCATGGGTCGACCCTCAGTGTTTCTGTTCAAGACAGAAACCAATTTTTGAACCCTGCTTGCAGGGGTCGACCCTTGCCTGCAAGGGTTGACCCGAGCCGACCCCTGTGGTATGGGTGGGTTTTTTGTTGTCTGTCCGCCTCTGTAAGCCCGAGGGTCGACCCCAAGGGTCGACCCTTCCAAAACGGGATTTCCGGAAGAGTTTAAAACATTATGAAAACCTCTCTAAACATTGCCACACTACCCCCCATTAGTTCCTATTATTATTAAGGTGTTTTTAACATGTATTGGGAGGGTTTTATAAGTCTTTTTCCCACCCCTTGAGTTGCATTTATAAGAGTTACGATTTTGTGAGAGGATTAACCCTAATGCTCATTCGTTCATTCTTGTAGGTGAAGAAAAGAGGGAAAACGTGGTGGTGCTCTTGCAAGGTGGTTTTCATCTACTTCCATGGAGATTTGGAGCTCGTGGTAGAAGAAGAAAAGAAGCATCTCGAAGAGAGGAATGCGAGGATGCCAAAATCGCCCTCATCCGACATCAAACCAAGAAGAGCCAGAGATTCAATTGAAGGGGGAGCCTTGTGCTTGTTGAATCTTTCTTGTTTTAGTCTTTAGCATATGTTTTGGGCCTAGAGCATTCATTTGTTAGCTTGTTACAAACTTATAAATGATTTTCTGTGTGTGGGTTCGGAGAACGGTTTCTCCGAGTGGTTTGAGTTGACGCTTGTGCGTCATTTGGTGCGGAGCATATCCGCGTGTGTGTTGGGGTTTTTACCTCGTGTGTGTGGGGAGAAATCCCCGTGTGTGTGTGCTACTTTTGTAGCGTGTTTGTGTTGGGGTTTTTATCCCGTGTGTGTGGGGAGAAATCCCCGTGTTTGCTGCATTTGTAGCGTGTGGAGAAAGCCTTACCGGTTTGGTAAGGGGTGGACGTAGGGAGCCCGTCGGGGTCCCGAACCACCTTAAAAATCCTCGTCTCCTGTGGTTTGAATTGTGTGATTGTATGGTTAGCTTGTTATACTTATTTGTGTGATCATGCGTGAATGGAGAGAGTGAGAGAATCTAGTTATCTTGTGTAGCATTAAATTCCTCTATCTTATCAATCTTGTTAATTCCGCTGTGCGCTAGTTTGTGTTTTTAATTGGACATAGTTTTTAGTAGAAGGATCTATTCACCCCCCCTCTAGATCCGTGTTCCTGCACTACAGGACCCAACAATTGGTATCAGAGCGAGGCTCTGCTGTCCCTAGATCTCACGATCTACAGAGTGATCCTAGTACATTCTACAATCATGAATTTTTCTATTGAGCATATGTCGATGAATTGCCTTCCTATTCTTAATGGTTCTGATTTTACTTCATGGATAGGTAAAATGTGTGGACTGATCAATTCAGTTAATCATAATCTTTGGAAGTTCATTTATGATGGTCCTCACATATTGCCTCTAGATGAGACCAAGTGGTCTAGTCAAGATAAATTGAAGAACCATGAAAATGTCATTGTCTTAAGTTTATTGAAAAGTGCCATTGATACTCATATGTTTCCATTTGTTTCATCCGGTAGAACGGCAAAGGAGCTTATGGATCAGTTGATCAAAGCTAAAGAGATGGAAGGACAAAATTGTCTCATGGCCGACAATGATGATCAACTCAATGAAGAAAATTAGGATGAGGTAAATTCTGAATCTGAGAACTCTCTATTGAGGAATGGCAAATGGCATATGCTGAACTGTATGATAAATGCAAGAAACTCAAATCTGAAAATAAAACCTTGAAAAGGAAGATTAATGAGAATGTGCATGATAATCCTTCCTGTGAAAATTGCAAAACTTTAGAGTCAAAGATTGAGAACCTAGAATATGAAAAAGAACTTCTAGAATCCAAAGTTGAATTATTTTCAGATGAGATGTTTAGAAAATCTAATACTGCTCTTGAAATTGATACTGATTCCCATGATTTGCTTGATCAAAATAAACACTTGTTGTCTAAGATTTCATTGCTTGAAGAAATAGAAAAATGTCTTAGAAATAAGTTAGCTTCTTTGTCTGATGATGATAAGTTGTTTGAGAAATTGCTTGATTATGAAATTGATAACAAGAGCATCATAGATGAAAATGAAGATGTTAAAAAGAAAAATGGTGCTATGTTAATTCAGAATTCCTTGCTAGAGGGAAGATTGAGATGCTTTGATAAGCTTGAAAAAGAAATCTCATTGTTGAAACATGAGAATGAACAGTTGCTTACTAAGATCTCAAAGCATGTTGAAACTGAAAAGGTTCTTGAAAAGCTTGCTAAAAAACTCCGCTGCACAAATCTGAAAAATAAAAACCTCATGCAAGAAAAATGAAAAACTCACTTCAAAGAATTATTTTGTCACGCCCCAACGCGGAATATCGGGACGTACAGTTAGAAACTAGCTAGAGATAATATGAATATGCTAAATTAAACAATCGTACAGGTGCTATGGAAAGAAGTACTTCTATTGATCAAGAAAGACTCCAAGTTTTATTACAATAACCATCAATGCTTAAACATGATCAACCATAACTTCCAAACTGATTCTAATACAATAACTGACTCCAAAAGGTAAATAAAGTGCTAACACAACACTAAGGAGTAACTAATGTAAACAACTATGCCAACTCGGCATCTACTAACAGGTACACTCAAGGGTATCACTCCTGTCCCTCCCCTTCAGTATGCGCATCGTCACCTGAATAGCCTGGAAAAGGGGAAAACAACTATATGAGCTAATGCTCAGTAGATAATAATAGGCAAGTTTACATGATTAACCAATTAGTTACATTTTCATATGCAATGACAAGAAAAGAAATAACTGACGAGATGATAAAACAGCGTAATATAAGATCTTGCAAGGTCAAGAAATATATGATGACAAGAATTTAACAAGAATATCAAGTACAAGAATGTTCAATAGGAAATTGAAATATAGAATTGGCCAACAAGCAAGTGTTTTAAACATCAAGTCAAGCACGATAATGTAACAAGTATAACAAGAGATTTTCTGTCGTAGATGTCACGCTGATCATGCACTCGGTGCAATGTCTCACCATGTCATTACAAACTCCCATGGGCACAAGTACTTTTCGGGCGCTCTCCCCAGGACCAGACCGGGCCCTTATGATGCGTTGGCATTGATTTGTTGGATCCAAGATCCCAAGTATTGTCTAGACATTTAATCAACTTTAATGGCCAATTAATCAGAGGAATTTATGTCTAAAGTATGAGTTTTAAGGACTAACATGTCCTAGGATTCATTAACTTAAAAACTCGGTATACGGCCACTTCTGGGTCGTTTGACAAGACATACAGCTACTACTGGCCGCATTACAAGAGCTGGACCAAACTCAGTCCACGAGGTCAAGAATGAACGGTTGACAGTGTGCCGTTCAGGTAAATAAGCAATATGTGACCTTAAGACACAATTACGATACTTATACGGACTACACTAGACCGTTCATGGAGACAAGTAGTCAACTATGGGCTGCTCATGTGCTGATTAACCCAAGTTGATCCGTGACTTATAACCCAGCGATTTGGTCACAATTTTCAGGTCGTAGCCGGGTCATACGGGTCTCAAAAGGGCGGATTCTAACTCGCCGGATAGGGTGTCCGGGTAGAATCGTACTAAGGGACAGCAATTTAGGCTTAATGGTCGTAATGCCATATAGATTGTTAGTGTGCTATTAGTCTATTCTACCGGGGTATAGGGGCTTTTAATTGATTTCCTAACAGCCATTTCAAAATACCTTGATTCGTGAATTATTATAAATCTCAATTTCAAGAGATAAGTTAATTACAAGATGGTAACTCAAGATACTAGAACAAGCCAATAATGACAATAGACAGTAATACAAGACAGTAATTTACTTTCAAAATTATCATTTTATTATATGGGTTTCTAATTAACCATTTGTGTGCGTTGAAGTGGAGATAGTAATCGGAATGGTTTTTACACTTTGATTGAGTGCAAGGATCATTGTTCTTCAATTTTGGATTGAGGAACACCGGGCTTAATTTGAGATCATAGGGTTGCATGTATGCGTCATTGGTTCCTCAAAATATGGTTTTTAATCGGATTGGGTTTGAATGGGTCGATCCCCTCACGGTCCGAATCGATCCTCGGGCCAAAAACAAGCCTACCGGGTCTGTCAGCATATGGGTCGACCCCTGGAAAACCAGGGGTCTGCCTGTGTATGGGTTGACCCCTGCACAAATAGACTTCTGTCCGCTGTTTGGGTCGACCCAATCGGTCGACCCCTGGAAAACCAGAGGTCTGCCAACGTGTGGGTCGACCCCAGGGGTCGACCCTCGCACGGACAAACTCATGTCTGTGTATGGGTCGACCCAATGGGTCGACCCCTGCGTTCGCAGATGCGAACGTGACTTCCGGAAACCCATGAATCTCACCCAATTGGGATCTAATTGGACTGAGATCTTAACCCCATGCCCCTAGGTTCTTGATGAATATATTAGGGTCATACTACAAGGGTTTGGAACACTAAATTCATCGAAAAGCCAATCGAAATCACAACCTATCTAGGAAGAACACTTAAAAAAAATCTAGTCTTAGCATGCTTCTAATCAAACACGAAATACTCTAAGCATGGTCTATAAAAATTGGGGCTTCCTACGCCAAATGATAGATAACATGCTGATGATTACAGCCATATACATTAATTAGAGTTGGGTCTGTTATCATCTACCTGAATCGAAGAGAGATTTAGAAGTTAGAATGAAGAACGCCCGTTTGACAGCTCTTCACTATTTCCACGAGATCTCCCCCCACACCTAATAGAATTTGGGGATTTTACTACCAATGTAAATCCAACTAAGTGAGGAACAAAATGGTATATTTACTAGCATGTTTTGGCCAAGATCACCTACCTCAATCGAAGGAAGGAAGAGGGCCTAAGAAAAACCCGCGAACTCGGACACTCCTCCAATAAACGTAAGAGATCTCACTAGATCGGAATCCTCTGCAACCACCACTACCCCAAATGAAAATAGACACATAGGGCTTTCTTTTAATAGGTCATACTCATTCTGGATCCTTCTATGAACGGAGAAATCGACCCATCAAGTGGCGTGTTCAAAACGCCGCCGAAATTGTTGACCTAGCCCATGCGCCACCAAATGCTTCCCATACGTTAAAAATTTCGTGACATTGTGAGAGGGGAAATGATCCTCTCTTTAATACCTTTCATTTGCCCCTGGTTTGGGCTCATTTGGTTAAGGAATGAGCTCGGATTAGGGATTTTTATGTGGGGTTAACATTGAGCACGAATTTGGTTAGGTAGGTGTGAAAATTTGACTAATCCCACTAATTCGGCCTAGTTACTGATTTTATTAGGGTTGGCCACAGAAGAAAAAAATGTTAAACGTAATTGATTCTACAAGAATATGATTTTTATGGATTTTTATAAAATAGTCAAAATGTGACTTATTCTATGAATTAATTCCCTTTAATTCAAATAATTTCTAATTAAATTTCTAAAAGAATTTGGGGTATTACACCCTCCCCCATTAAAAGAATTTGGTCCTCCAAATTCACTACACTTTAATACAGAGATAGGGAAAGACTAGCTCACCTAGAATAAGTCATGATACCGCTTCCGCATAGTATCTTCAGACTCCCAAGTAGCTTCCTCAGCTCCACGCCGACTCCACTGAATTTTGACCATAGGTATGGAACGATTCCGGAGTTGCTGTTGCTTCCGATCCAGAATCTTGATATGTCTTTCTTCATAGGTCAAATCTTCCTTCAATTCGAAATCCACATGCTGAATGATATGAGTGGGATCGTACACACATTTTCGTAACATAGACACGTGGAAAACATTGTGTACGCCTGACAATTGAGGCGGTAATGTCAATCTGTAAGAAACCTCTCCCACTCTATCCAGAATCTCGAACGGACCAATATATCTAAGACTCAGCTTGCCATGAATGCCAAATCTTTGAATCCCTCTTGTAGGAGAGACTTTAAGAAATACATGCTCGCCAACTTGAAATTCCAATGCCCTTCTTCTATTGTCGGCACAACTCTTCTGTCTTGATTGAGCCACTTGTAATCGGTCTCAGATAATACAGATATTCTATGATGATTCTGAAATAAGATCCGATCCAAGCCATTGCTTCTCACCTACCTCATCCCAACACAATGGGGATCGACAGCTTCTTCCATACAATGCTTCAAAAGGAGCCATTTGAATGCTGGATTGATAACTGTTGTTGTAGGTGAATTCAATCAAAGCCAAATGGTCACTCCAACTGCCTCCAAAATCGATCATGCAGGCTCTAAGCATATCTTCCACTATCTGGTTGGTTCTTTTAGTCTGTCCATCTGTGTGTGGATGAAAGGCAGTACTGAAATTCAGACGAGTACCCAAAGACGCTTGTAGTCCCTTCCAGAAATGTGAAGTAAATCTGGGATCTCTATCAGACACAATGCTGACTGGAATGCCATGGAGTCTTACCACTTCTTTCATATATAAAGCAGCCAATACATCAACTATCCATTTGGACTTAACGGGTAAGAAATGAGCTAACTTTGTCAATCGATCGACAATCACCCACATTGCATCCAATCCACCATGAGTCCTAGGTAGACCCATAATGAAGTCCATGCCAATGCTTTCCCACTTCCATTGGGGTATGTCGAGTGGTTTCAACTTTCCTACCGGTCTAAAATGTTCAATCTTGACTTGCTGACAAACCAAGCACCTACTCACGAAGTCTGCAACTTCCCTTTTCATATTCGGTCACCAAAAGGATCTCTTCAAATCCTTGAACATTTTAGTGCCTCCAGGATGAATGGTGTATTTGGATCTATGTGCTTCCTCAAGAATCTTGTTCTTTAACTCAGTTTCATCAGGTACACAAGTTCTACCCTGGAATAACAATCTTCCATCGTCAGCCATCGTGAAGTCAGGTATGCTATTTAAGCTTCCCTTGATCTCTACTAGCTCGGTATCATTATCTTGCAAAGACATGATTTCCATCAACAATTCGGGCTTAAGTCGTATCTGTGTAATCATAACTCGATCATTGTCAATATTCAGATCCAGGCTAGCTAATTATTCCAGTAGCCTCCACTCTTGTAACATGAGACTTGACAATCTAGCTACAGGCTTCCGGCTTAATGCATCTGCCACAACATTACCTTTTCCAGGATGATACTCAATCGAGAAGTCGAAGTCCTTCAAGTACTCCAACCATCGTCTCTGCCTCATATTGAGTTCCTTCTGAGAAAATAAATATTTCATACTCTTATGATCTGAAAACACTGTGAATGTTTCTCCATACAAGTAGTGCCTCCATATCTTCAATGCGAACACCACTGCTACTAGTTCCAAATCATGAACATGATAATTCTCTTCATGCTTCCTCAACTGCCTAGAAGAATAGGTAATCACCTTCCCGTGTTGCATGAGTACACAGCCTAAACCGATACCTGAAGCATCCGTGTATACCACAAAACCTCCTTCACCAGAAGGTAAATCCAATACAGGTGCCGTAGTCAAACATTCCTTCAAAGTCTGAAAGCTTCGCTGACATGCTTCTGACCAATCAAACTTGCTCTCCTTGCGGGTTAATCGGGTGAGAAGTACCGCAATCTTGGAGAAATCTTGATTAAATCTTCGATAGTAGACTGCCAGGCCTAGGAAACTTCTCACTTTAGTCACACTAGTAGGCTGGTCCCAATTCTTTACTGCCTCTACCTTCGAAGGATCAATAGAAATACCTACTCTTTTGATAATATGTCCTAGAAAGGACACCTCTTGCAGCCAGAAATCACATTTACTAAACTTGGCATATAGCTGATGATCTCTCAACAGTTGCAATGCCATCCTTAGATGCTCAGCATGCTCCTCTTCATTGTTAGAATAAATCAGGATGTCATCAATGAACACCACGACCCATTGATCAAGATAGGGCCGAAATATATTGTTCATCAACTGCATGAAAGCTGCTGGTGCATTCGTTAGACCAAAAGGCATAACGACAAATTCAAAATGACCATACCTACTGCGGAAAGCTATTTTATAGATATCCTCTTCCTTGATCTGCAACTGATGATATCCAGATCGAAGATCGATCTTAGAAAAATATTGAGCTCCCGATATCTGGTCAAATAATTCGTCAATCCTCGGCAATGGATATTTGTTCTTGACAGTCTGCTGGTTCAATTGCCAATAATCGATGCACAATCTCATCGAACCATCTTTCTTCCGGACGAATAATACAGGGGCTCCCCAAGGGGAAGTACTTGGATGAATGAAACCCTTCTCGAGCAATTCCATCAACTGTTGCTTTAATTCTCTCAGTTCCGCAGGAGACATATGATAAGGAGCCTTAGAAATAGGAGATGTGCCAGGAATGAGATCAATAGAGAAGATAACTTCCCGCTCAGGCGAAAGTCCTGGTAGTTCTTCTGGAAAGACATCAGAAAAATCTCGAACAACAGAAATGTCCTTAATCTCAATCTGCTGCTCAAGGGTTGCACAGACAAAGGCTAGAAAAGCCTCGCATCCTCATCTCATCAGTTTATTAGCTCGAAGAGCCGAGATAAGTGATACGGAGTTATGGTGCTTAACTCCCACAAAAGAAAGTCTCGGGTGCCTAGTAAAAGACATAGATGTAGAACTGCAGTGAACACTTGTCTCATATCTAGCTAACCAATCTGCTCCTAGGATTACATCATAATCCTTCATGTCCATGCAAACTAAATCAGCTGGTAAATTCTGTTCATCAATCATAACCTTACAAGAAGGATAGAAATATTGAATTACCGATCTAGAACCAATAGGTGTTGAGATTTCTAACGGATAATTCATCAAAACAGGTTCCACAGCTAAAGACTTAGCAAATCTCCGAGAAATAAATAAATGTGTGGCACCAGTATCAAAAAGAACAAATGCTGGCTTGTCAAGTATAATAAGAGTACCTTCGACGAGTCCACCATCCTCGGCGGTTCCTGCTTCATCTGCGTGCAAAGCTTGGAGCTTGCCTTGCGGTCTTTTGATGCCTTGTGATTTTGTCGAGGTAGCTTGCTCCGATAAAAGAGGACAATTAGGTATACGGTGCTCCTTACTTCCACATAGCAAATAGGCGCCCAGCTTGCGCCAGCACTCCTCCATCTTGTGACCAGGACGATCACAAAACTTGCACATGCCCTTGAAGGGAACAATAGGGCCAGGCTTCTTGTCTTCGTGCTTCGGTATCTTGCCCTTCCACGATCCAGAACCACTCCACGAACCAGGTCCACTAATAGGCCTCTTCTTGCCATACCCAGGATTGATATTCCCGGAACCCGTAGGTTGTTCCTTCTTTGTGCCTTTTCCACGGATTATCTCCGTCATTTCTAGAGTATCTTCTAGGACTTGAGCTTTCCTCACCATCTCGGAATAAGTCAAAATTTCCATCGGTGCCTGTTGATTGATATAATACAGCCTCAATCCATTAAGAAAGCGCTTAGCCTTCATTTTCTCGGTGGATATTAAGTGAGTAGCATAACGAGAAAGCCGAGAAAATTGAGCTTCATATTCTGCCACTGATAGACTTCGCTGCTTCAAAGTCGCGAACTCCGCTACCTTCTTCTCTTGCACTCTATCAAAAAAATATTTGCCATTAAAGAACTCCTCGAACTCCTCCCATGTGGCTTGCTGATCACCGAGAGTCGCCTTTACCGATTCCCACCATGTCCTTGCATCACGTTCAAGTTGAAAGGTCGAGAGAAGGACACGTTCTTGATTGCTACATTGCATTACTTCAAATATCCTTCCCATCTCATCCAGCCAATGCTCGGCTTCATCAGGGTCAGTCGAGCCCGCAAATCTCGGTGGATTCATCCCCCGAAAGTTCCGATATAAATCGCCAGTGCCATGGTTTGCAGCTCCTGCTTGAGCCACTTGTTGCAAAGCCTAAGTAAGGCCTTGAACCGTGCGCTGCAAGTTCCTCCATTCCGCGCGTTCAGCTGCCATTGCCAAAGCCTACACGTGGAATATATCATTTAGATTCATTAAAAATAGATAATATCGTAATTAAGGTATGGACTTAACCCAAGTTTCTACCCAATCTCACCAGGTCAGGTCCTTAGACTTATACCAAGGTTATGGGTCCTATGCTAACACTTAGAACCCTAGAACTTAGAACACCTAGGAATATTAAACCTAGGCTCTGATACTAACTAAATTGTCACTCCCCAATGCGGAATATTGGGACGTACAGTTAGAAACTAGCTAGAGATAATATTAATATGCTAAATTAAACAATCGTACAGGTGCTATGGAAAGAAGTACTTCTATTGATCAAGAAAGACTCCAAGTTTTATTACAATAACCATCAATGCTTAAACACGATCAACCATAACTTCCAAACTGATTCTAATACAATAACTGACTCCAAAAGGTAAATAAAGTGCTAACACAACACTAAGGAGTAACTAATGTAAACAACTATGCCAACTCGGCATCTACTAACAGGTACACTCAAGGGTATCACTCATGTCCCTCCCCTTCAGTATGCGCATCGTCACCTGAATAGCCTGGAAAAGGGGAAAATAACTATATGAGCTAATGCTCAGTAGATAATAATAGGCAAGTTTACATGATTAACCAATTAGTTACATTTTCATATGCAATGACAAGAAAAGAAATAACCGACGAGACGATAAAACAGCGTAATATAAGATCTTGCAAGGTCAAGAAATATATGATGACAAGAATTTAACAAGAATATCAAGTACAAGAATGTTCAATAGGAAATTGAAATATAGAATTGGCCAACAAGCAAGTGTTTTAAACATCAAGTCAAGCACGATAATGTAACAAGTATAACAAGAGATTTTCTGTCGTAGACGTCACGCTGATCATGCACTCGGTACAATGCCTCACCATGTCATTACAAACTTCCATGGGCACAAGTACTTTTCGGGCGCTCTCCCCAGGACCAGACCGAGCCCTTATGATGCGTTGGCATTGATTGGTTGGATCCAAGATCCCAAGTTTTATCTAGACATTTAATCAAGTTTAATGGCCAATTAATCAGAGGAATTTCTGTCAAAAGTACGAGATTTAAGGACTAACATGTCCTAGGATTCATTAACTTAAAAACTCGGTATACGGTCACTTCTGGGCCATTTGACAGGACATACGGCTATTACTGGCCGCATTACAAGAGCTGGATCAAACTCAGTCCACGAAGTCAAGAATGAACGGTTGATAGTGTGCCGTTCGGGTAAGTAAGTAATACGTGACCTTAAGACACAATTACGATACTTATACGGACTACATTAGACCGTTCATGGAGACAAGCAGTCAACTATGGGCTGCTCATGTGCTGATTAGCCCAAGTTGATCCGTGACTTATAACCCAGCGATTTGGTCACAATTTCCAGGTCGTAGCTGGGTCATACGGGTCTCAAAAGGGCGGATTCTAACTCGCCGGATAGGGTGTCCGGGTAGAATCATACTAAGGGACAGCAATTTAGGCTTAATGGCCGTAATGCCATATAGATTGTTAGTGTGCTATTAGTTTATTCTACCGGGGTATAAGGGCTTTTAATTGATTTCCTAACAGCCATTTCAAAATACCTTGATTCGTGAATTATTATAAATCTCAATTTCAAGAGATAAGTTAATTACAAGATGGTAACTTAAGATACTAGAACAAGCCAATAATGACAATAGACAGTAATACAAGACAGCAATTTACTTTCAAAATTACCATTTTATTATATGGGTTTCTAATTAACCATTTGTGTGCGTTGAAGTGGAGATAGTAATCGGAATGGTTTTTACACTTTGATTGAGTACAAGGATCATTGTTCTTCAATTTTGGATTGAGGAACACCGGGCTTAATTTGAGATCATAGGGTTGCATGTATGGGTCATTGGTTCCTCAAAATATGGTTTTTAATCGGATTGGGTTTGAATGGGTCGATCCCCTCACGGTCCGGATCGATCCTCGGGCCAAAAATAAGCTTACCGGGTCTGTCAGCGTATGGGTCGACCCATTGGGTCGACCCCTGGAAAACCAGGGGTCTGCCTGTGTATGGGTCGACCCATTGGGTCAACCCCTGCACAAACAGACTTATGTCTGCTGTTTGGGTCGACCCAATGGGTCAACCCCTGGAAAACCAGGGGTCTGCCAGCGTGTGGGTCGACCCCCGGGGTCGACCCTCGCACGGACAGACTCTTGTCTGTGTATGGGTCGACCCAATGGGTCGACCCCTGCGTTCGCAGATGCGAACGTGACTTCCGGAAACCCATGAATCTCACCCAATTGGGGTCTAATTGGACTGATATCTTAACCCCATGCCCCTAGGTTCTTGATGGACATATTAGGGTCATACTACAAGGGTTTAGAACACTAAATTCACCGAAAAACTAATCGAAATCACAACCTATCTAGGAAGAACACTTAAAAAACCTAGTCTTAGCATGCTTCTAATCAAACACGAAATACTCTAAGCATAGTCTATAAAAATTTGGGCTTCCTACGCCAAATGATAGATAACATGCTGATGATTACAACCATGTACATTAATTAGAGTTGGGTCTGTTATCATCTACATGAATCGAAGAGAGATTTAGAAGTTAGAATGAAGAACGCCCGTTTGACAGCCCTTCACTATTTCCACGAGATCTCCCTCCACACCTAATAGAATTTGGGGATTTTACTACCAATGGAAAGACAACTAAGAGAGGAACAAAATGGTACATTTACTTGCATGTTTTGGCTAAGATTACCTACCTCAATCGAAGGAAGGAAGAGGGCCTAAGAAAAACCCGCGAACTCGGACACTCCTCCAATAAACGCAAGAGATCTCACTAGATCGGAATCCTCTGCGACCACCACTGCTCCCAAATGAAAATAGACACATAGGGCTTTCTTTTAATAGGTCATACTCATTCTGGATCCTTCCAGGAAGGGAGAAATAAACCCATCAAGTGGCGTGTTCAAAACGCCGCCAAAATTATTGACCTAGCCCATGCGCGACCAAATGCTTCCCATACGTTAAAAATTTCGTGGCATTGTGAGAGGAGAAATGATCCTCTCTTTAATACCTTTCATTTGCCCCTGGTTTGGGCTCATTTGCTTAAGGAATGAGCTCGGATTGAGGATTTTAATGTGGGGTTAACATTGAGCACGAATTTAGTTAGGTAGGTGTGAAAATTTGACTAATCCCACTAATTCGGCCTAGTTGATGATTTTATTAGGGTTGGCCACAGAAGAAAAAATTGTTAAACGTAATTGATTATACAAGAATATGATTTTTATGGATTTTTATAAAATAGTCGAAATGTGACTTATTCTATGAATTAATTCCCATTAATTCAAATAAATTCAAATAATTTCTAATTAAATTTCTAAAAGAATTTGGGGTATTACATGTTTGCTTGACGATAAAATCATTGCATGTGAAAAAGAAATCAACAACTTGAAGCTTGATTTGTCTAGATTTGTCAAAGGGAAGGAGAACTTAGACACATTGCTAGGTGTTAAAGTGAACTTTCAGAAAGAGGGTCTTGGTTACATCCCGGTCAACAAAAAATCTTTTGAATCAAAAATAAAAATCTCTTTTGTTCATGTCTCCGACATTCCTACCACCTCCAAAACACCTCCTCCTGTTGCTCAAGTGAAAATATCTGAAAATAGTTTCTATAAAAATAAAAATCTCAACAAAAGCCTTCCATGTCAAATAGATCTTAAAAATCAAAGTTGAATGTTGAATGCTTCTATTGTGGCATGTTTGGTCATGAAATGAATGATTACGATGTCTTGAAAATGGATGATCAAAATACATGCAAAGATAAATCTTCCTTCAAAAGAAAGAAAAATGTCTCATGCTTTTATTGTCACAAACTTGGTCATATCATGGATGATTACTTTGTGAAACAAAATGATGATTATCATGCCATGAATGCTAAGTTTAACTTTAAAAGAAAATTCAGAAATGAACATGCTTCCCATGTTAAAAGGTTTGCATCCCATAAGAAAAATTCATTCACGAACACTCATGCAAACAATGGAAGTTCATTCTATAGAACCGAATCTCCATGTTATTTTTATTGTGGCAAGTACGGGCATGTTATGAAAGAGTGTTAGTTTTTAAAAATAGAAAATTTCCATGCTTCTAGAATGCATGCTAGGTCTAATTTTGTTAAATCTAGACCTTTTGAAAATAGAAGATGGAATGGATTTAAAAATTTCTTTACTCCTAAAAGGAAGTCTTTTGGTAAAACTGCTTCTCCTCAATGCCTTTATTTTGGAAACCATGGACATGTTATTGAGGATTGTAGGATCATGGAAAGTGATGACAAGGTGGCAATGAAAATGTCAAAGAAAACTTTTAGAAGATATGTTTCTAACATCCAAGGACCCAAGAAGGCTTGGGTGCCAAAATCCGACAAATGAGTCGGTTGTGATGAAGGTGTGCCTTGAGATAAATAAAGAATATAAGGAGTTCCAATAAAATAGAACAAGGCACATTCATATGGTAAAACCCCAACTTTGCTCCTTCATTATCAAACTTGATGATTTTGATGTTTTGGAATGTCATCTTGGTATGTTCTCATGTTATGTTCTAAATTCTTCACAAGCCATACATGTCTTTATTGAATGAATATTTGGTATATCAAATGGTGATGTGTGAAATGACCGGTTAAGCCTGTTAGGAAGCCATCACTATACGTGAGGTGATCTAAGGATCAATGCTCTCCGCCTTGTACCAAAATTCTAAAATTGAATAGTTTGGCTCATGAGGAATCATGTGCTTTGAATGCATTGAATTTGCCTTTGAATTGTAATATCTTTTAAACTGAATCTGAAAAATTCTCTTGTTTCAAAAAGGCAAAATTTTTGAACTGTGAAATTCTTCGATCATATGCAACAATTGGTATTGAAATGTGGAAACATGTCTTTTGAAGGAAATCAATTTGCCTTGAAATTTTGAAATACCATGTGCGTTCAAATTGATTCTGAAATTCATTCTTACTTCTAGAAAGTAAAATTTCTGAAATGCAGAATTGTTCCTTTGACAGATATTATTTCTGAACTTGATCTGTTGTTCTTGTATTCTGCTATGACGAACATGTCTCATTGGTTGAATGAATCTGAAAATTTTGAGGAATAAGCATGATGTCTTTGCCTACTAAATACTTTTCAAAATGAAATTCATGAGCATCTGAGTGTAATTGAGTATCTGGTATATCAAATGGTGTGTAGTTGAAAGGTGGATTATGTCCACCTAGAAGCTCTCACTATGTGTGAGTTGGGTTTTCGAACCTTCACCTCCACCTCGTACCGGAACCTATAAAATCTGTTTGGTTTGTGGATGATACTCTAAACTTTTGAAATGTTATTAAAAATCTATTTTTGAACATTTCTGAAAATAATTTGGGTGCACTGTTTGATTTTGATCATTTGTGTACCTTTGTTCAAAAAGGGCAAGTCTTAAAAAATGGTTGCTGCTCATCATTGGAATATGTATGTCTCCTTGTGCAATCTGTCATGATGTTCTAAAAATTAAAAAATTTTACATCCTGCATTGCATTCTCGTACTTTTATAAGTTACATGCATTAGAAACTTCAGAAGGTGCATTTAGATCATTCATATGAAAAATTGAAAACTTGCATCTTGCACCTACGTTAAATTTTGCAATGCATTTAGAACTTTTAAATAAAAATCTGACATTCTACATCGCATTGCCATCTTTGCATATCATTCACATACTATACATATAAAATGACAAAAAAATGCATATTGCATATTCATGCATATAGAGCATATGCATATATTTCATGATAATCACATATCTTGACTCATGAATGTTTGCACGAATGGTTCATGAATCCTTGCATGCTTGTAAGTATTTACACTATGAAACTATTTCTTGATCTTTCTAAGGCCTTACCTCCTTACTAAACAACAAAGCAGTGACTTTATTCATATGTGATACATGTCATATATTAAGGGGGATGATTTAACTCCGACCGTGCATACATTTAGGGGGAGTCATAGCCGTGTCTTGTCGAATTCATTTTATTCATGCAAAATAAAAATTTACCCCCACACTCTTGCACACAATGAATTTAATGACTTTACTTGATAAGGATTTAAGAAATTCCTTTCAACACTTTAAAGGGAACTTGAATCTCTACATGGACATTAAAGAGTAATCGTGAGGAAAAAGCTACCTACCCCACAAAAATTTAATAAGTGGTATGTGGATCCGAGTAATCCGGAATCCCCCCTGAAACAAAGGAGGAAACTCGTGTCGAAAGGAGAAACAAAAATTCATATGTGTGACGAATCCAAGTAGCTGGGAATCCCCATTGAGACATATGAGGAAACTCACGTCGAAAGGTGAAGTCAATTAAAAGAAACAAAATAGGGGTTGTGCGAAGCAACCGATAGTCGAGAATCTAAAGTGAAAGTGTAGAGAGGAGATTACCTTCTAGTGTTCTTTAGAAAATCTGAAAATCCATATGTTTTGAAGCTCATTAGTCATTGCCTTACATTTCACATGGGCATTTTTGTGATGTATGTATTTTATGAATTTGCCTTCATTCATGGTTTATGTAGTACTCCTAGTTGTGTATGCACAAATCTCTTAGTTGTGCTTCATGCCTTACATTCTTGAATTTGATTCACATGCTCTTTTGTTAACCCGTGCCTCCTATAGGGGGAGTTACTATATGTACTATATGTGTACATGACGATTGTGCTTGTGTGCTTGCATGTTCATGCATTCCCCTTGAGTCTAATTTTGAACATAAGCCTTACTTTTGAAGGATAGAAGTCATCATGTGCATAGCTTCATATCTTGCATGATTGGCATTCACATAGTGCATATTCATTACATTTGAAAGATGACGCTCATCGTGTGCATATTTGCATATTTGATATTTTCAGCATGTATATAGTTCATTCATGATATCATCTTGAACAAATCCATACTTTCCAACAATTGGCATAGTTCATTTTGAAATGCATATTCTGAACACTTCATGTTGCATAAATGCCAAAATGAGTTCAACCAACAAATGGTATCCTATCTTCAAGGCTCTCTCTTCGAGAATTAAAATTACCTATGTTTGTGCCTCTATCTTGATCAACATTTGGTATCATATCTTTGAGCCCCTACTTAGCATCCATTGATATTTAAATTGGAATCATATCCTTTGGCCTAACATGTTCATTTCATGTCACATAATCCCCTGTCTTTTTGTAGATGACAAAAAGGGGGAGAATATTTGGTGTGTGCTCAATGCTTTATGAATGATGTTATCTTGGGGAGAATTGGTGTATGCTCAATGTTTACAAAATCTGTATTATCACACACATCGTTTTGTCATCATCAAAAAGGGGGAGATTATTGCATCCCCTAGTTCGTGTTTGGTTTCAATGATATTAAAGCGATTATGTTTGTGTGTGTATGTGTTTCATTGAGCAACATGTTTTATATCTTGATTTGATGAGTTAAAAGATGGAGTCAATTCTCACTCTTGAAAGTCATGTGAACCCTTGGTGTTTAAGGAACTAATGTTATATTTATGTTGGTTTGTAGGAACACAAATTCATGGCTCATACTTAGAATCTAAAGGAGTCCATCAATGAAACTCTTCTTCTAAAAGGAAGTTAACTCTGTTCACATTTGAAAGTCATATGAATGATTTGTATTTAAGGATCTCATTCCTTGAATATTTTGATTTGTAGGATAAAAATTCATGATTCATGTTTGGAACTCAAAGGAGTGCATCAATGGAGATCTTATTGAAAAAGAGAGTTGACTCACTCATTGCATTGCGTTGATTCTTCTATATTTCATGCATTTCATCAAATAGCTTTTCAAAGTCTTGGTTGGATATTTTCATGTGTTTTTCTCATAAGATTTTTGGGCTTGAAATATCTTCAACTTTGTAACTTGAAATTTGATGGATGTGATTTTAATGATGCTTACTCGTTTCTTGGACTCATGGCAATCTAAATTTGGAAAGTTTATATCAATGCTCCTTGTGAAACAATGCTTCATGAATGTTAGTTTTTGTCAATAAGAATGCCATTTGAATGAATGTGTTCCCATACTTTTCTACATGCTTTGCATTTGGCATGATTGTTAACATTTGGGTGTTGAAGCATTTTGGTGTTGAAATTATGAAAGATACAAAAAAGTGATTGAACGATTGAGCTCCCATATTTTTATATTTGGTTGATTGATAGATTCATGTTCATCATATCAAAACCTTGTCATTTGGTGGAAGTGATTTTGTTGGTTGTGAATGGAAAGCCAAATACATGCTTGAATAAGTTCAATGATGTATTTTGCTGAGAACAAGTTCTAAGCGTTAATGCTTGATTGCATGGTTGTGGAAAGTTGAAAATGAGCCTTATCATGTTGCTAGTATATTTCATTGAGCTTCATTTGATATGAGTGAAAGAATTTCAAGAAGATGGATTATGTGAAAATAGCATGTTTGGGTTCCTCATGGAAGCATGATAATTTCATATCCTTGTTTTAGACAACACAAGATGGTGTGCATGGTTTGGTTGAAATGCTAACTTGATACATTCTTGTTTTGAACTCACCTTTTCACTATTGAGATCATAGCATTTGAGATGATAGTGTTCCGGGTTGATTTGCATTCCATATTGTGTTTATTCATTCTAGAAATGCTAGTTTCAAGAGAGAGGTTCATTTGATTTTTAAATCCATACTAATTTGAGTTTTATATGGTTTTGTAGGTTCAAACCATCCAAATCAATCATCCGGAATCAAGGGACATTGGTCACATTTATTCCATTGGTTTTGTATAGCTTAAAGGGGCTAAAAATGGTTTTTCTATCATTTACCTGCATGGGTCGACCCCATGGGTCGACCCTCAGTGTTTCTGTTCAAGACAGAAACTAATTTTTGAACCCTGCTTGCAGGGGTTGACCCCTGCCTGCAAGAGTCGACCCCAAGGGTCGACCCCTGTGGTCTGGGTGGGCTTTTTTGTTGTCTGTCTACCTCTGTAAGCCCGAGGGTCGACCCCAAGGGTCAACCCTTCCAGAATGGGATTTCCGGAAGAGTTTAAAACCTTATGAAAACCTCTCTAAACTTTACCACACTACCCCCCATTAGTTCCTATTGTTATTAAGGTGTTTCTAACATGTATTAGGAGGGTTTTATGAGTCTTTTCCCCACCCCTTGAGTTGCATTTATAAGAGTTACGATTTTGTGAGAGGATTAACCCTAATGCTCATTCGTTCATTCTTGTAGGTAAAGAAAAGAGGGAAAACGTGGTGGTGCTCTTGCAAGGTGGTTTTCATCTACTTCCATGGAGATTTGGAGCTTGTGGTAGAAGAAAAAAAGAAGCATCTCGAAGAGAGGAACGTGAGGACGCCAAAATCGCCATCATCTGACATCAAACCAAGAAGAGCCGGAGATTCAATTGAAGGGGGAGCCTTGTGCTTGTTGAATCTTTCTTGTTTTAGTCTTTAGCATATGTTTTGGGCTTAGAGCATTCATTTGTTAGCTTGTTACAAACCTATAAACAATTTTCTGTGTGTTGGTTCGGAGAACAGTTTCTCCGAGTGGTTTGAGTGGACACTTGTGTGTCGGTTGGTGCGGAGCATATCCGCGTGTGTGTTGGGGTTTTTGCCTCGTGTGTGTAGGGAGAAATCCCCGTGTGTGTGTGCTACTTTTGTAGCATGTTTGTGTTGGGGTTTTTATCCCGTGTGTGTGGGGAGAAATCTCCGTGTTTGCTGCATTTGCAGCGTGTGGAGAAAGCCTTACAGATTTGGTAAGGGGTGGACGTAGGGAGCCCGTCGTGGTCCCGAACCACCTTAAAAATCCTCGTCTCTTGTGGTTTGAATTATGTGATTGTATGGTTAGCTTGTTATACTTATTTGTGTGATCATGTGTGAACGAAGAGAGTGAGAGAATGTAGTTAACTTGTGTAGCATTAAATTCCTCTATCTTATCAATCTTGTTAATTCCTCTATGCGCTAGTTTGTGTTTTTAATTGGACATACTTTTTAGTAGAAGGATCTATTCACCCCCCCTCTAGATCCGTGTTCCTACACTATGGGACCGAACATTGCTGGTGTCATGCAGAGATGGCCGGGGCATCAGAGACCACAGCTTCTCCTCAGATGCAAGGCGAGGTGCCCCCATCCATTGACGGGCAGGAGCCCGATGTGACTCAGGATGGCTCGGATGAGCACTGAATCGCTGCGGAGGGCATTACCCTTCCATTGTAGAGTTGCGGGGATGCCGGTACTAACTGACTTTATGATGTCATTTGTCAGGTGAGGATCCAGCCGCCACTCTAGAGATGATTCAGGAGCTGGTCCGCACCGGTCCTTTAGTGTCTCTTCCCCCCTTTGAGGGGGAGCCTGAGGGGAGGAGTGCTCCGATGCCGCCAGCGACCGAGGAAGTGTCTAGCTTGCTGCCGCAGCTGTTGGCGGGGGTGGAGCTTCCCTGCCGGCCGTAGTGTCGGCCTGCACTGTGGGGCTGGTCGAGTCCTCGAGCATGGGACCCTCAGGTGCGTAGCTGGAGACTTAACCACTTCTATTAGGCCTTTTATTGTTGATTATCTTCTGGTGCTGAAGTCCTGTCGGTATTGTTTACAGGTGTACCTTCGCCCCTAGAAGAAGGTGAGCTGCCCCGTAACAGGGCCGAGATGGTTGAGGAGGGGCCTACAAAAGTGGCCCCTGCTGAGGGTGATGAGGAGATCGTCAATATTGAGAAGGTTTCGGAGGGGAGCGTTCCGGCCGATGAGTTTTCTATTTCCAACTCTTAGCTAGAAAGGCATCCTTATATAGAGCTTGGTCTTGTGATGACCTTGTTTGCTGCGCTGGCTTGCAGGAGCTTCTGGTTCGGCCACCTCCGGGAGTTCATCCGGGAGCCCGTCGAGTTCTTCCGACGACGGCAGCTCGGAGATGGAGATAGAGGAGAGTTCGAGCTCGGGCTCTTCGTCCTCCGGGGCCTCCGCTGGTAGGGATGTTCCGATGGTGACCCCTCCTAGAGGTATACAGTGGTCCTCTCCATCCTTATTTGGTGCTTATCAGCTCTATAAAGCAGGGTGCTGACGTTCTTGAGTTATTTGCAGCGTCAGATTCTGGGGAGGAGCACGTGTCGGCTCCCGGTGAGGGTGAGCAGGAGGAGCCCCCTGTCCCACCCGTGATTGCTGGGGATGACCGGATGGTGGATGAACCATTGCCCTCTCCAACCCCGGCAGGTGATGCCGTGGAGGCGGAGGTGCAGTTACCTTCCCCGACCCCGACAGACGATGCCACGGGGGCAGCTGGATTTGCTCCAGGTAAGGAGGCAAGACTTGTCTCCTTCTTTTTGTCAAGTTTTTCACCTTGTTTGTTGAAGGAAGCCTTTCATGTATTACTTAATCCCCTTGGTGTTTGTTGGAACTATGCAGGTTCCACTGGAGTACTGGCTGCCTCCGGAGACCTCTCTCTAGATTTAGGGGTCGAGTGGCCTCCATTCTCCTCTCCGCCAGAGCCATTGCTGGAGGCGAGTGCAGGTGCCTCCCTACTCCAGCGGGCACGAGGCTACTCACAGAGCGAGCCCCTCCCTTCTCCGGAGGACCTGAGGCAGTGACTGAGGGAGTGCACCCAGGGCTATCACGTACTTGGATTCCCACGTGAGCTCTGGATGTTCGGGTTGGCTGGGATCTGGGCCGAGTACCTACGACTCCGTGAGGTGCAAGAGCAAAGGTCTCAGAGGCTGGCGGCGATCGGAGAGGCACAGGAGCAGTGGGCTCGGCTCGTGTCAACCGTACCCGAGCAGAGGAGTCATGCCGAGGCAACCGCGTCAGCATCTCAGGAGCGAGCCGCACAGCTGAGGGAGGTGGAGAGCCAGGCCGAGGCCTTGATAAAGGCCTAGAAGGAGCGACAGGCAGTCGCCGTACATGTCCGAGCCGAGTGGCAGGCGGCTGAGACTACATCCGAAGCCAGTGCCCAGCTCTTGTCCACCCTAGAGGCAGAGCTTGCAGCAGCGGACTGTCACCTTGCGACGCTAGAGGGGATTGAGCTGCAACCCTGATTGTATCTTTCCCCTCTTCTCCTTCTCTCTTTTTTTTGATGTCTGGAGTGTATGGATTTTGTTACCCCAAGGGCATGTCTTGGGCTCCCTTTACAGAGTATTAATGAACTCCAGATCCTTTGTTTACTGGGTTGTTCCCTCCCTTCTTTGATGGAATGGAATGATGCGCGCGAACTGACGACCCCTTATTGTTAGTCACGCTTGCTTGTCCTACGACGCATTGCCATGAGTGATGACAGGAACCGGGTTTAAGGAACTCGGTGTTAGAAACTGGAGGTTGAGTGCTGGGTAGTAAGGGAAAGAAAGGCTATATGTGGGGGCCAATCCTCCCGGGGGATGAAGGCCCATATACCGGAGGACCAACATAGGCCCGTAAGAACGGGACGACTTACGTGATTTAGGGTTATAGTGGTGATTCTGGAGGGTGTATATTGACCCTGAACTGGATGGTGGAATATTGGCTAACATTGTGCCATTGGCCAAAGAAAATAGGACTCGTATGTGTCTGGGAAACTGGGATCGAACCAGCTGGACGGCCTAGGCGGACATGGCAACTAAGTCCGGAACAGGAAATTGAAGCTGGGACTGTGACTGGGAATGGGGACTGGAGTTAAAACCAGCTGGGTGACCTAGAAAGGTGCAATGGCTGAGAACTAGAACTGAGCCAGGTGGCTAACCCGAGAGGGCGTTATAACCAAGACTGGAACTGGGGGCTGGGTAGCTAGACCGCAAAGGCATCATAGCCGAGGCTGGAGTCCAAACTGGCGGCTGGGCCTGTGAGGGCGTTGTAGCCGAGGCTGTGGCCGGAAGCTGGGCGGCTAGCCTATAAGGGCGTTGTAGCCGAGGCTGGAGCTGGACGCTGGCGGCTGGCCTGCGAAGGCGTTGTAGCCGAAACTGGAAACTGGAGACTGGCGGCTGGCCTATGAAGGTGTTGTAGCCGAAATTGGAAACTGGAGACTGGCGGCTAGCCTGTGAAGGCGTTGTAGCCGAAACTGGAAACTGGAGACTAGTGGATGGCCTGTGAAGGCGTTGTAGTCGAAACTGGAAACTGGAGACTAGCGGTTGGCCTGTGAAGGCGTTGTAGCCGAAACTGGAAACTGGAGACTGGCGGCTGGCCTGTGAAGGCGTTGTAGCCGAGGCTGGAAGCTGGAGACTTGCGGCTGGCCTGTGAAGGCGTTGTAGCTGAGGCTGGAATTAAAAGCTGGAGATGACCAACCCTTGGGGGTGTAGTGGCCACCATTGTCGTGAAGTGATGTTGAGCTCGCCATCGGTACGTGTCATGGCCGACGGCTTTGTAAGTGAAAAGTGGAGAGGGAGAGAGTTTTTTTTCTCTTTACCAGCCCTACCGCCCTTGCGGGTTTTCGCTAGAGCTGGCCCCCTTTAGCTTTTTCCGGTGCGCCCTTGCGGGTTTTCACATCGAGAGGTTTTCTGATTTTGCCTGAGGCGCCCTTTCGGGTTTCCACCCCAGCTGGGTTGGTGGCAATTTTTGCCCCCAGTCGTCTCGTAGAGAGAGTTGACTGAGGCCGCCGGGGTATCTCTATTTTTAACCCCATTTTTTTTATTTCTTTCTCTTTTTTTCTTGAAACTATCATCCATAGCATATTGCTGTCAAGGGACATAACCTGAGACTGGAAGGTGTGGGTGGCCGAATATTGTTCGACCACTCTTAAGGGTTTTTAGGAATCCTTGAGCCATGGTGGCGAAAGGCCACTTCGCCATGGCAAGGTATGACTGGGGTTGTAACCTAGTGAATCTGGGGTTGTATGGGGAACTAGGATTATGATGAACTGGAAGGCTCTGAATTTACTGGATATGTGGGATGTGGGGGCAGGGAATAGTAAATGTCTAGGAATGTGTCAGGATGTAGGTTTACCGAGACGGTGACTGGGAGCATGACCATTTCGGGACTAGTTGAACTGTGACATTGAGGTGAGGACCAGAGGTTGGCCAAGCTGAGCGGGAGTAATGTAGGGTTAACTGGGGATTGAAGGGCTTGCGCCGTAGTAGTGCAAGTGGATTGGGGACTGGTTCTGTGTGAGGCTAGCGGCCCACCAAAGGACAGGTGGAAGGCCGTGTTGACTAGTAGGGAGAAGAAGATTTTCTCATTATCGGCTCTACCGCCCTTTTGGGTTTTCGCCATAGCCGACCCCCTTTAGCTTTTTTCGACGCGCTCTTACGGGTTTTCACGTCGAGGGGTTTCCCAATTTTGCCTGAGATGCCCTTTTGGGTTTTCACCTCAGTCGGGTTATTGGCCTTTTTGCCCCCAGCCACCTTATTGTGGTGAGGATGACTGGGTCTGCCGGGGTATCTCTATTTTTAACCCCATTTTTTATGTTTTTTGTTTGTTTTTCTTTTTTTTTTTGACTTACCTGCGAGCCTGGCGGCTAGACTGGCACTGGTATAGAGGGGCCCGTGCTCCCGCGGTGACGGGAACGGGGGCAGGAGACCGGTTCCAACGGATGCCCGGCAGCTATTCCGAGGAGCCGAGCCGGCTGGTTGACTGGGAATTGAAGACTAGAAGGACTGGCCGGTGGGATCCTCCACGGGGGAGGATCGGCCTTATTAGTAGTAGCTGGGATGTGCGCCTTAGCCTGGCTGGCGCGCGAACTCGTGTTCCGATGCGTAATATAGTTTCATGTGTTTGTCGTTGAGAGGCGGGAAGACCGGAGAGGTTAGAAATAAATCTCCGAATGTAAGTCAGCCTCCCTTGGAAGGAGTTGAGTTCAGTGATGTTGCTGGGTGGTGGAAGCTCCCGGATCGCTTTGATCTTGCTGGGATCCACCTCGATTCCTCGGTACCTGACGACAAAGCCGAGAAATTTGCCGCTGGATATGCCAAAGGCGCACTTCATGGGGTTCATCTTGAGCCCATATTGCCGAAGACGCTCGAAGACTTGGCGAAGGTCACGTAAATGGTCTTCACGCCTTTTGGTCTTGACGACGAGGTCGTCGACATAGCATTCGACGGTGTTGTGAAGCATCTCGTCGAATATTTTGGTCATAGCCCTTTGGTAAGTAGCGCCGGCATTCTTCAACCTGGAGGGCATGCGTTTGTAATTGAAAATCCCATTGGGGGATCTGAAGGCTGTGTGATTCTTCTCTTTGAGGGACATCCAGATTTGATTATAACTGGATGACCCATCCATGAAAGATAGGGCTTCATGATCGGTGGTCATATCGACCATCATTTCAGTAATTGGAAATGGGAAGTCATCCTTGGGACAGGCTTTGTTGAGGTCTCGAAAGTCGACGCAGACGTGGACTTGACCATTCTTTTTCTTGACTGGGACTATATTGGCGAGCCAGATCGGGTAGATACACGGCTCGATGAAGTCGACCTCCGCCATTTTGCGGACTTCGGCCGAGACCTTAAGCTCCAGCTCATGACGCATGCATCGCTGTGGTTGCTTGACTGGAGCGATTGAGAGAGAAATGGCCAGATCGTGCTTCGCTACGGCAGGGTCTAATCCTGGCATCTCCTTGTAGGTCCAGGCGAAGCAGTCCTTGAACTCGAGCAGGAGTTGCTTGTAGCTCTGCTTCTCTGCCTCAGTGAGTAGGGCACTAACGAATGTAGGCTGAGGGGCTTCATCATCGCCCAAGTTGATCCCCACGAGATCATCGACGGTCGCCTGGCCTCCATCCTCCAGCTCGGGAGGAGCGGTTGGGGGTCGATGAAATCATCATCATCAGTGTCAGCTTCGTGTATCTCTTGGTTCTCGAAGCCACCGATTGATGCGGAAGGGACCGGAGAGTGGTCGTCACTGGAATCCACCGGGGATTGATCTGGGCCGCCGGCCTTAGGCCGGTAGTCGTCAACTGGAGTTGCTGAGGTCTCCTCAGGATTGCCCGGCGAAGCTGACAATCCCTCGTAGCTAGGACAGGAGAGATCCCCCCCCTCAAGAGGGTTTATTGTACTGGGTTCCTCGACTGGTTGAGAAGCCGGAGGAGCTTCTTCTGCCCCTTTGTCCTGGCATGGAGGTGAAGAAGGTTCCCTGATGTCTTGAACCAGAATTCTGGCTTTGGCGGAGATTGGGGTCAAGATTTCCTCTCCCTCATCCCCGGAGCTGTCGAATTTGGCTTCGGCTCTTGTTTGTTCATCGACTGGTGGTACCAAGCCTATGACGTTAACTGTGTAGTGGACGCCAAAGTCCCGATCCTGGTCATAGCCAAGCCCCCTGGTATCCTTATGGAAGGACGGGGGTTGCCCTCGGACCTAGGAAGGGTCCCACAGTCGACGGAAGTATCTTTGTTGGGCAGAGGTCTGCCACAAGGGAATGTGTTGTTTCAAACACATTTCTTGAATATGCGGCGACAGGTCGCCCCACACCTGAACTGCTTCAGGGTTGTTATCGGCTTGCCTAGACCAGTCGAAGTCATCATCTGGCGGGGCCTGAGGGACTATGTCTCCTTTGTAGAAGACAATAGGTTTGTCCATGTTAGCCTTCTTCTTGTTTCGACGTTGTCGCTTGAAGGTGACAATGAATGTTGTCAGCGACTCGACATTGTGCTCCTCGGATGCACACAAGACCTGGAAGCAGTCTAGTGGCAAGCATATACTCTTGCCAATAGCTCGGCTAATAAGATTAGCCTCGAAGTCGATCTGGCACCTTTCAGGGTGATCCGGGGATGACGTGGAGCCGAGGTGCAGTCGGTGAAGCTTGGCCTTCTCCTCGTTGACAGAGAAGAGATCATCATCATCTTCCTCTAAGAGCCAACCGTTACTTTTTCTCTTGATCACGGGGTACGGACTAATCCCCTTGAAGTAGAGCGCAGCGTCGGCTAGGTTGCATTCTGCTGGTGTAAATGGCGATAGGTCTGTAAAGACCTTGTGTTGCTCTCCGTCCTTGGCATACTTGATGCATTGGTGGACAGTCGACGGGATGACCCAGTTTTCATGGAGCCAGGGTCTACCCAATAACATCTTATAAGACGTGTTGGAGTCGATGATGTAGAATGTCACCTTAGAGGTGAAATCATCGAGCACCAGATCGACGTCTACCCGGCCGAGGACGTCCTCGGTGTTCTGGTTGAAGCCGAATATCTTGACTGCCTAGACCTTTTTGAGGTATGGGGTCAGATATAGAGACTTGAATGTCTTGAGCGGCATGATGTTAACAGCGGCACCGGCGTCCACCAGGATCCAATTCATATCAAGTATATTGATCTTCCCCTTCATATAAAGAGGACGATTATGGCACGGAGGGGACATCAGCATGTCTTTCTCCGTGAAAGTGATGGTGGCTGCGAAGGCCCCATAGGCAGCCGCCCTCAGTTTCACGGCATGCACTTCATAGACTTCCAGCTCTTGGAGTATTTTGGTAAGGGTCTCCCTCAGATCCTTACTCCAAGAGATGGCTTCCCAAATTGAAATGCTGGCAGGGAAGCGCTTCATTTGGTGGAGGACCTTTCGGTCGGCTCGGGCTCGAGCATCCTCCAGAGAGGGGAGAATGTCAGGCTGAGCCTTCTGCGAGCTGCCATGCTATTCCTCATCGGGAATTGCACTGCCTTGCCCTTATCACTGGGACCAAATTGACTTCGATCACCATCGGGCTCTTGGAACAGGGACGCCAATGACAGCTCTTCTGGGGGTGATTGGCGGGCTGGCTCGTCCTTGCCGGATGGTCCCGCTTGCTCTGCTGCAGAAGTTGGTACTGGCGCAGGGGCTGGAAGACTAGTAATAGCCTTGTCGGTGTCGGAAGGATCGAAGATACCTGGTCCGCCCCGAATTTCTACTTCCAGGATGGGAGCCGATTCCTCTCCTCGAAAGAGGATGATTCACTCCAGCTCGAAGGTGGATGGAGAGAGGGGTAGCTCGGGAATTCTCCCACGGCCTCTACCACGTCCCCGGCCATGACCTCGGCCATGGCCGGTGTGCTCTAGAGCTGGCTGGAGCTCAAGGGGGGCGTTAGCTCTTTGTCTTGTCCGGGAGGCTACTAGCTCGCCCCGCCGAGAAGCGTTGATATTGTCGGGAGGTGGGATGGCCACCATGTTGTAGGTACAGTGCCAGAGCATTTCTTCCAGCTGCTCTGGGGTGATCTCCTTGTCTTTATAGCACAAGGAGAACTCGTCAGGGATCACGAGTCTTTCACCGTTCTTGAGCTTTCGGATCATCTCTTGGACCCAATTTCTGAGGCGGGCTCGTTTCTGCATTTCTTCCCACGGGATGTAGCTGTCGAGTGGGAGAGCCCCGGTAGGACGAGGAGGAACGTATTCTTCCAGGTCATCAATGAGCCGCTAGAGCCTTTGGAGAGGCATTAGCTTGGCCGGGAATTGCAGGGCGGCTGCTTGTTTAGCCTGTTTCTTGAGCCGCCTTCTGAGGTTCTTCCTCCTATTTTTCTCTTGCCTCTTGGCGGTAGCCGTCTCCAAGGGAGTAGGAGGGAGAGGTGCTGGAGCCGGAGTTGACAAATCTTGGTGAGGATATCTCCGAGCTGACGCCCTTGTAGGGCGAGGTTGATGACTCTTCCTCGCCCGGATCTCGATCCAGGCGCCTTCCACTTGTTGTATCTGGAAGGTGGCATTAATCGCCTGCTCGATTACCTCGACCGACAATTCCTGGTATGCCAGAATGCTAGGACTGGCGTCCGAAGACGTGTTCACGGTTTGGTGCCTTACCCACGGTGGCGATGGGAGCCTACGAGGAGTCGGTAGACTGGTGCCGGCGTCCGAAGACGTATGCGTGGTTTGATGCCTTAGCAGTGGTGGCGACGGCTTCTGTTGAGGAGCGGACAGAGAGGTGCGCTGGTCGTCCTGCTCCTTAGTCTTACCTTTGTAACCATGCTGAGGGCTAGGCCTGGCGACCAATGACAGTGTCGCGGGACATTGACGCTCCGCACAGTTATCTCGAATTTGCGGAATGGAGGAACCCTGTGGCGATGAGCCCACCACTTGAATCGAAGCCGCTGAAGACTCTGAAGATGTCTTCTTTGTACTCCGGAATGTGTCAACATGTAGGTGAAGAGGATGGAACGGCCCCTCCGTTGGGGAGGTGTCACGAGGCTGAGGTGGGACCTCACCCTATTTTTGCTTTCCCTTCCTATCTGTAGCTGTCGATGATGGAGATAGGACAGGAGGAAGACCAGGAAGAGTCATAGAGCTTGTCGTATTCTCTCCCACTAAAACGTCCTCCCGGCCGAGAAGGACTCGGAGGAGCCTGGCAGTGTCTTCTTCAGGAAAAGGGAGAGACTTTAGCTCCCGCCAGGACCGCCATTGCACGGTCGAAGTGGCTGGGGTTGGCTGGCTATCCGTAGATGCATGAGAGCCCTCGAGGTCTGGAGGAGCAGGGGAATGGATGACATTGACCGAGAAGTTAGTCGGCTCCATCTCTTGACTAGCCTCCTGCTCTCTACACCTTCGCAGTCGCTCAAGTGCTTCTTGATTGTCAGTCCGGAACTCGAGCCATTCCGGAGGATGCTGGTAAGACAGCCCATGCCCATTCTCTTGAGGAGGGTCTGGCCACTCTGGCGCATCCCTGGCAATGCTCAGGGTCTCTTCGACAGCTTGCCAAAGCCTGATGAGCGACATGGAGTTTCCTTCTGCATCAATCTGCTCCCATCGGATCTGTTCTTGGATGAGGTATTGGACTTCATCACAGGACTGGATTGAGTGGCAGATTCTGGCGTGGAAGGGGCAACACTGGGGGTGACTACGATCCCAATGGGTGTAGTTGGCAGGCAAGTCGCGGGGCATGATTTGCCCCCTCTCGACAAGGATGTCGAAGAGTCACCGGGCTCTCTCCCTAGGGAAGGAGAGAGGTCTCTGATCATGCCAAGGCCTCCACCCTGGATACCAGATCGAACGTCCCCTTTGATTAGCGTCGGGCTCCTCTGATTCATCATCAGAAAGAGAAAATGTGGCCATCATGTGGATGGCATTGGCCGAGGGGTGAGCCACGCACGCCGCTTTAGCTGGCTTGGCCCACGTATGTGGTTGCGGGGGATCGACGAGACCGCTCTTCATCTTGACTAGGCCATCTCGGATCAGCTTCTGCGCCTGAGTCTTGAAGACGTAGCAATCTTCAATTGAGTGACCCAGCATGCGATGGTACATGCAATAGCTAGGATCGTCGATCTTTAGCGCCTCGTCCTGCTTGCGGATTTCTGGAAGTTCGACAATCTTCTAAGCCATGCAGAGGTCGAAGAGCATCTTCATGTGTTCCTTCTTGAAAGAGAAGGGTGTTTTCATGCGCTCCGAGAAGGACGGAACATCCGGCTTAAATGCTGGCTTTTTGTCAGAGCCACTGGATTCGCCCCCCTTACTGGCTTTGGCGGCAGGGGTGAACTCTATGATATTCACCTCCTTACCGGGCTGGTGTTCTCGTGCTTGTTTACCCCTTGCTGTAGTGTAGCTCGGGTTGTCGGCGAAGAACATCTCTATCTCGGTGACTGCCAAATTAAGCTGGTCGAAGCCTTTGATATTGGTGCCGAGAAGCTTTTCGCTGACCTCGGTCGCCAGACCTCGATGACATATAGTGATGGCGTCCTCCTGAACGGGCGGATTGACACACCTCATGCTGAGGTCTTGCCATTTCTTAATGAAGTCAAGGGAACCCTCACCCTTTTTCTGCCGAAGAGAACAGAGTTCAGCTAGGGAGTCCCTTCGCTCGGCCGTTTGAAATCGGTCGAGGAACTTCTTCTGGAGATCCGCCCAGTCGACTACTGAGTTGGGCTTCAGGCGGGAATACCATTGGAAGGCCGTTCCCGTGAGCGAAGTGGCGAAGTAGCGGAGGAGATAGGATTCCTCCAACGCTAACTCACCCATGGCCGTAACATAGTAGGCCAAGTGCTCATGTGGTGACCCCTGCCCGTCGAACTTTTACAGCTTCGGGGGCTTGGAGTATTCAAGAGGAAGCTTCTACAACTGGTGGTGAAGCGGGTAGGGTACACTGTAGAGATCCACCGTGATCGTCCCTTCACCATACTGGGCGAGTTTTGTCTCAATGATGCGCTCGATCATCCGGCGTTGTGCTAAGAGATTTTCTGGCACTGTTTTGTTGGAGGCTCGTGGTTGAGCTTCGACCGGGGGCGTGCCAAACCCATTTGCCAACGGGGTTCGGGCAATCGCCGCTGAAGTGTTGGCAACATCGCAGGCCACTGGGGGTACCGGTGCCTCGGCCTGAGGCCTTGCAGGTTGCTGAGGGTAAAGGTCTCGTTCCTGGAGGAGGTCTTACAGGAGAGCCTTCAGATGCTGATTCTCCTTCATTAGAGTGTCGAGGGTCACTTCCTGAACATCGTTTGCAGGCGGGTCGTTGTTGACCGACTCTGCATTGATAGGAGGGTTGCGGTCTTCTACCGGGACCTCTTCTGCGCGTTCTGACGCTTGCGGTCCTACAGAAGTGCCGATGTGACCTGTTGAAGGAGGTGGCGGAGCCTGGTGGCGTGGCCTCCTGAAGTGGGACAAAGTCTAGTTCAAGTCGTCAGACTAGGTGTGTAGTGCCCCAGAATTTATATAAGTTATTTCTAGATTATTTTATAATTTATTTGTAATTTATAAGGGATAAATAAATTTATAAAAGGATTATTGACTTTATTAGTCATTATAAGGCCCAACTGTGTTAATCAATTAACCTAATCCACTTAAACAAATCAAAAAGGTTTAAAGACTAGGCCCATTTAATTTGGCCCATATTTTAGAAGGTTATTAAGCCTATTCACGGATTTTAAAGGATAAACACCACTTAATAGGATAGCTAGATGAAAAATAAATAAAAGAGTTTTATTAAAATTAAAATCCTGAATGCGTCGAATGTAACGGTCCATCGGGTGACCGCCACAGCCTTGTGACGCGTATACCCTAGACCGTCACAGCCTGCAAGTTCCGTAAGTAAGAGAATGTATAAAAAGATTAGAACTTGATGATCCTATCCATAAGAGACCTAATTAGAATGACATGTAAAATCACTAGGGACTCTTAGAAGTCAGGTTTTAGCAGAATAAGGATAGATACAAATTATATAAATAATTATATAGGATAATTAGCAAAAGAGTTTGATTTAATGTTGAACTCTAGGAACATTGAATATAACGGTTTATCGTGAGACCGTCACATGCTTGTAACGCAGGGGTCTACAACCGTTACACCCTATTAGTTCTGTGAAGGAAAGAACGAGTAGAAAGATCAGAACCTTGAGATCTTATCCACTAGGGATCGACTTGGGAGAGTTCATAACACTACCAAGGACTCTTAGGGATTAGATTCTAGCATATTAATGACTCTAGAATCGATCTAATCTTCAAACCCTAGCTAGAACTCTATAAATAGGACCTAGTTCTGAACTGCGCGACCATTACTTATACTCGCGTGGAATCAAGGTAAGGAGTCATAATCTCAGGTAAGTTCTTTAGAGGAATTTGGTTACAATACTTTAGACTAACTCCTCTCCAAATTTCACGTCTTTAGGTCAAGAGGTCGTGGAGTTAGAGCCCAAGGAAGTTGCTAAAAAGTCACAGGAAGATGAGAGCTAGCGCACATTTTTCAAACCCTAAATTGGAAGTTTAAAGCCAAGTTAAGAGGTATGTTATCTCATGAACGGAAAAAACCTCTTGATAGGACAAAAATCCCTCTGGTCGGATTGGATTTTATGCATTATAGATCATCTATTTCATGTTTTACTAGCTCCATGCATTTCACGCATCTCTTAGCCTTAAATAGAAATAAAAGATGTTATCTTGTCTATTCACTGAAACCCATGCATGTAGATAGCCTATACTTTGGTATCATGCCTAGGATAGACATGGTGTTTGATTTACAGCCATGATGTGTGTTGATCTCTTAGGTTTCATATCAATTTCTGTCAGCAGACGCTCTTACGCATCTTAGTAGGGCCGTCACACTCAAGTAACGGGCTTACGATGAACCGTCATAGTCTCCGTTGTCTATTGCTTACTCCGTTGTCTCTAACGCACCAGGACATGAGCATTACATTACTGTAACGGCCCCTCGATAGACCGTCACAATCATTATGACGCTCTCCTGTTAGACCGTTAGACTCTGTGTTCTGTCAGCTCATGACAGAATAGTTACCAATTAAGTTTACTTATAATTAACCCTAGATAGCTAAGTTTTAAAATGTTATGTGACTTTTAAGTTATCTAATTGTTCATGATAGGTATTGCATGTTATTTTAAGTTATGCTAGTTTCATGTACCAAAAGTTCTATAGTTTTGTATTATAAATCATGATTTCTAAATGTTGTATTGACGGAGTTTATCTTGGCTTCACAACGATTATACATTCTCTCTTTATCAATAGTGTCGTTTCTATAAGTACATGGCACATATTCCGGTATGTTGTCCATTAGTTCACTGTGCACTATAGGAACATTATTCTTAGACTTGAGGATCTCTCTATTGGATATTCCTTCCAATGGACTAGGAAATCTTGTTTCAAGGCCTCCGTAATTCTCCGCGAGCCTGGGATTCCCACTAGGACGCCGAGTTGATTGTACCATTAAAACCCATTGATTAGATTATACTATCGATGTTTTCTATTTGTCAGTAGTGTAACGGCCCTATATTGGACCGTCAGGCCATGTAACGGCGCAATATAAGACCGTCACATTCATCTGAGTTTGATATCTTGATTCTGGACTCAGACCACTGTAACGGCCTAATCCTGGATCGTCACTTCATGTAACGGCCCAGTACACGACCGTCACACTTCACTGAGTCTATTTTATTAGTTCTAGATTCAGACTAATGTAACGGCCCAGTACATGACCGTCACACTACTTGAGTACTTAACCTGAGATTTGACCCAATGGTTGATATTTCAAGGTTTCTAGATGACCCTTGATAATCTAGAACTTATCATATTGCTTAATAGACTTAATATAATGAATGAAAGTTAAGAAATATACCGTTATGCTACCGATTTATTTTATGAGCATAACATTGTTTAATGTCATTCTTGAATCCTCATATTCAAATTGAAGTGTTCATTCATTGATTATTATTATCTTGATATTATTAAACTTATTACACTCTTGGCCACACTTTATTATTACATGCGTGGAAGTAACTTGATTTATACTTGAAGATGCGATCGAGCACTGATTGTGTTCAAGAGCTCTATGCTAGTCCCCTCGGTTGATTGTCGGAAACATACTATTTTATAAATCATGGGGTATGATGCTACTGGCGTCGCATTGCGCTGGGAGTACTTTCTTTATAAATAAGTTTAAATCCACGACACGCCATGACTTTCTTGCTTGATATTCCACGGAAATTCATGAAGTACTTGCTCATAAGCAAAAGATACTGGAGTGATGATCATGTGGCTTGCAAGTACATTCTCGATACATTCTTGTTCATGAAAGGCCAATATCATGTTCTTGTCACATTCTTGCTAGTTCATACTTGCTCTCATTCTATCTTACATGATTATCGGATTACTTTGGTTTAATCGCGTGATCATCGCATTGCATGATTTTACCTTATTCTTTAGGGAAAAAATGTTAATTACTTTAATAGTGCCTTCATGTTGATGTGAAGATACCTATTGGGCAAGTGTGCTCATTACCTATTTCCAATCTTTTTCAGGAAATGAAAGTGAGTCTGATTGGGGTTTAGAATGTTCAAGTAGCGGATCCGAGAATGAATAAAGATGAGTGAAGACTTAGGAAGTCTATATTGTTTAGATGGAGTCAATGTAATTATCCTATTTCTTGAGTCTAGTAGAGTGAAAGATGGTGGAAAAAGTTATTGTATTTCGAATATTTGATTGATAATGAAGTTGGATTTTTAGTAAATATTATGTAATTACATTCATTTTGTGTGATTGTCTTGCGCTCTGATCATTCTTGCTTGCAAGAGGCTTACCATGCCGGCTGTTCACGCTTCCCGAGTTAGTCTTCCGCTGAAATAAAAGCTCGGGGCTTGACAGGGTGTCTGGCTGGTGTCCAGTGGCATAGCACACGAACACTCGAACCGCATCATTGATGAACTGGGCCGTCCGCTTCCTTCACGGATGTCGCTCGGGGTGAACATGCGTCCCTAGTGTATCAAAGACCGAGATGTGTTACGGAGGGGGCCCACTCCCGATGTTGGTCGGAGGAGAACCCTGGATAGGTTGCTGGATGGCCCGAGGACGGGCTCACCTTTGCCTCCGCTTGCTTGAGCGGGGGACATTGGACGACTGGGCGTCGTCAGACGATGCTACTGTGAGACCGGCCGCATCTTGTCTGATGTCGCGTCTGAGTGCTCGCAGGGGGTTGGTGATGCACGCTCTCCTGTTAGACCGTTAGACTCTATGTTCTGTCAGCTCATGACAGAATAGTTACCAATTAAGTTTACTTATAATTAACCCTAGATAGCTAAGTTTTAACATGTTATGTGACTCTTAAGTTATCTAATTGTTCATGATAGGTATTGCATGTTATTTTAAGTTATGCTAGTTTCATGTACCAAAAGTTCTATAGTTTTGTATTATAAATCATGATTTCTAAATGTTGTATTGACGGAGTTTATCTTGGCTTCACAACGATTATACATTATCTCTTTATCAATAGAGTCGTTTCTATAAGTACATGGCACATATTCCGGTATGTTGTCCATTAGTTCACTTTGCACTATAGGAACATTATTCTTGGACTTGAGGACCTCTCTATTGGATATTCCTTCCAATGGACTAGGAAATCTTGTTTCAAGGCCTCCGTAATTCTCCGCGAGCCTGGAATTCCAACTAGGACGCCGAGTTGATTGTACCATTAAAACCCATTGATTAGATTACACTATCGATGTTTTCTGGTTGTCAGTAGTGTAACGGCCCTATATTGGACCGTCAGGCCATGTAACGGCGCAATATACGACCGTCACATTCATCTGAGTTTGATATCTTGATTCTGGACTCAGACCACTGTAACGGCATAATCCTGGACCGTCACATCATGTAACGGCCCAGTACACGACTGTCACACTTCACTGAGTCTATTTTATTAGTTCTAGATTCAGACTAATGTAACGGCCCAAAACTAGACCGTCACATCATGTAACGGCCCAGTACACGACCGTCACACTACTTGAGTACTTAACGTGAGGTTTGACACAAGGGTTGATATTTCAAGGTTTCTAGATGACCCTTGATAATCTAGAACTTATCATATTACTTAATAGACTTAATATAATGAATGAAAGTTAAGAAATATACCGTTATGCTACCGATTTCTTTTATGAGCATAACATTGTTTAATGTCATTATTGATTCCTCATATTCAAATTAAAGCGTTCATTCATTGATTATTATTATCTTGAAATTATTGAACTTATTACACTCTTGGCCACACTTTATTGTTACATACGTGGAAGTAACTTGATTTATACTTGAAGATGCGATCGAGCGTTGATTGTGTTCAAGGGCTCTATGCTAGTCCCCTCGGCTGATTGTCAGAAACATACTATTTTATAAACCATGGGGTATGATGCTACTAGCGTCGCATTGCGCTGGGAGTACTTTCTTTATAAATAAGTGAAAATCCACGACACGACATGACTTTCTTGCTTGATATTTCACAGAAATTCACGAAGTACTTGCTCATAAGCAAAAGATACTGGAGTGATGATCATGTGGCTTGCTAGTACATCCTCGATACATTCTTGTTCATGAAAGGCCAATATCATGTTCTTGTCACATTCTTGCTAGTTCATACTTGCTCTCATTCTATCTTACATGATTATCGGATTACTTTGGTTTAATCGCGTGATCATCGCATTGCCTTATTCTTTAGAGCAAAAATGTTAATTACTTTAATATTGCCTTCATGTTGATACGAAGATACCTACTGGGCAAGTGTGCTCATTACTTATTTCTAATCTTTTTCAGGAAATGAAAGTGAGTCTGATTAGGGATCAGAATGTTCAAGTAGCGGATCAGAGAGTGAATAAAGATGAGCGAAGACTTAGGAAGTCTATATTGTTTAGATGGAGTCAATGTAATATTCCTATTTCTTGAGTCTAGTAGAGTGAAAGATGGTGGAAAAAGTTATTGTATTTCGAATATTTGATTGATAATGGAATGAAGTTGGATTTTTAGTAAATATTATGCAATTGCAATCATTTTGTGTGATTGTCATGCGCTCTGATCGTTCTTGCTTGCAAGAGACTTACCATGCCGGTTGTTTGCGCTCCCCGAGTTAGTCTTCCGCTGAAATAAAGGCTCGGGGTGTGACAGTTAAGTTGGTATCAGAGCCTAAGTGTCGGGACTTAGGAAGAAGAGTCACGTCATAGGAAAAGTCCAAGGTTTAATGACCCCTACCTATGAACTAAGGAAGAAGTTTCCATACCCATGTGAGAAGTGGGTATAGCCCGGGATAAGATAATTAATTAGCTTTAAGATTTATTTTGTTCATTCCAATTTCATGAGAAATAACAAGTTGTTATTTTTTCTCAGGTACCTTATCTTACAAATGGCTCATCGTGTAGATTGGGATGGTATGCAACAAACTGTTGCCGGCCTTACCTAGGAATTACAAACTATAGCGCAAGGTGGCGCAGGGGCAAGGGCTGGTGACCTACATCGTAATTTCTAGAGTTTAAATCCTCCGCGATTCTATAATTCATCTAATCCCGATGAGGCGGAGAACTGGATAGACGAAATGAATCGTATATTTGATGTCATCCAATGCACCGATCAGGAGAAAGTGCGTCTCGCAACCTTTCAACTCAACAAAGATGCTCGCACATGGTGGAAGTCAGTTCCGGCACCTCCAGCCAATGCACCTCATACATGGGATGATTTTCTTACCCTATTCTGTGCCAAGTACTTTTCTGAGCATGTAAAGGAACGAAAGGCTATGGAGTTCGCCGCTCTTCGACAAGGAATGATGACAGTTGCCGAATATGAACTACAATTCTCAAGGCTTGCACCTTATGCACCACATCTTATCAGCACCGACTTATTGAAGGCAAATCGGTTTATGGACGGGTTACGACTTGGCTTTATTCAGCAGCTCGGGACCCAAAACATCCATACATATGTGGAGATGGTTCAGCGGGCATATTTATGTGAAAGGACCTTAGAGAAGTTCGAGAAGTTAAAAGGGAAAGGAGAAGAGTCGAGCCGACGTTCTGATCAGCGTTATAAGAAAGAGAAATTTAGTATCACGGAACCCTACAAAAGCCGTGATAGTAAGAAAAGATCTAGGAGTGGGAACGGTGGAAGTTCCCACAAGCAAAAGAATGTCAAGGAAGAGAAGGAGTAGGTCGCCACGACTTGCACATTTTGTGATAAATTCGGTCATTCGGCTGAGGAGTGTTGGAAGCGCCTTGGCGCTTGTTTACGTTGTGGAAGCATGGAGCATCGCATGCCGGATTGCCCCCTTATGAAGGACCAGTCATCTGGTAATGGACGCAGGAGGCAGGCTCGCCTCAATGCCATTCTACATGAAGAGGAAGGGCCCAAGGATGATAGGCTTATGGAAGGTACTCTTCGAATTTGTTCTCGTCCTGCATTTGTGCTATTTGATACTGGTGCCTCTCATTCTTTTATCTCCACTACTTTTGCTAAGACATTACCAATCGCATCAGTTCCCTTACCTTCAGATCTTGCTATTTCCACACCCTTAGGATCTAGAACTAAGCTTAGCAACTATTATCCTAATAGCAAAGTGATTGTAGAATGTCACAATCTCCCCGCAAACTTAGTATGCCTTGACATGAAAGGTTATGATGCCATTTTAGGGGTAGATTGGCTTGTAGACCACGATGCTTATATCAATTGCCGAAATAGGATTATATCTTTTCGAAAGCCCGGTCTTTCGAGATTCTCTTTTCTTGGCATCAAGTACAAGAAACACCCCACTATTGTATCCTCACTTCACGCTTGCAAACTTATCTTGCAAGGATGTGAAGCTTTTCTTGCTTCTGTCATTATTACAAAGTCCAAGGAAATTATCATAGCAGACATCCCTATTGTAAATGAGTTCCCCGATGTGTTTCTCTCAGAACTGCCCAGTTTACCTCCCGAGAGGGAAGTGAACTTCACTATTGAACTCATTCTAGGAGCAGCACCTGTTTCTATAGCCCCTTACAGGATGTCCCCCACGGAGCTTAAGGAATTGAAAATGTAGTTACATGAACTACTAGACAAGGGCTTCATCAGACCTAGCACATCCCCTTGGGGTGCGCCAGTTCTATTTGTCAAAAAGAAGGATGGTTCTCTCAGACTATGCATCGATTACCGGCGACTAAATCAGCTTACAATAAAAAATAAGTATCCATTGCCGCGTATTGATGAGCTCTTCGATCAGCTTTCGGGAGCAGAATATTTCTCTAAGATTGATCTCAGATCAGGTTATCATCAGCTTAGAATTAAAGAAGAAGACATTTATAAATCAGCTTTTCGAAGTCGTTATGGCCACTATGAATTTGTGGTACATTTGGGTTAACTAATGCCCCAATAGTATTTATGCAACTTATGAACAGTGTCTTCCAGCCATACCTAGATCAATTCATTGTCGTCTTCATCGATGATATCCTGATATACTCCAAGACAAAAGAAGAACATGAAGAACATCTAAGGATAGCTTTGCAAATACTTAGAGAACACAAGCTTTATGCCAAACTCAATAAGTGTAAATTCTGGCTCGAGGAAGTCTCATTCCTAGGCCACATTATTTCAAAAGAAGGTATTACTGTGGATCCTTTTAAGGTAGAAGCTGTCAAGAATTGGAGTCGGCCAATGACCGTATCAGAAGTAAGGAGCTTTCTAGGTCTAGCCGGTTATTATAGAAGATTCATTAAGGACTTCTCAAAGATAGCAGTTCCTTTAACTAGACTCACAAGAAAAGAAAATCCTTCTTTCTGGTCAAAGGACTGTGAAAAGAGCTTTCAAAATCTTAAGAATCACCTTACAACAGCTCATATTCTATCACTACCAATGGAGGGTGGTGGATTTGAAGTATATACGGATGCATCTGGTATTGGCTTAGGATGTGTCCTCATGCATAATGGAAAGGTGATCTGTTATTCTTCAAGGCAACTGAAACGGCATGAGGAAAATTATCCTGTACATGATTTAGAATGAGCAACAGTTATTTTCACCTTGAAAATTTGGCGTCATTTTCTTTATGGTGAAAAGTTCACGGTATACTCGGACCACAAGAGCTTGAAATACTTATTCTCTCAAAAAGAGCTGAACATGAGGCAGAGGAGATGGTTAGAATATCTCAAAGACTTTGATTTTGCTATTCAATATCATCCTAGCAAAGCTAATGCTGTAGCAGATGCACTTAGTAGAAAATCAATAGGTATGCTATCAAGTCTTATGATAAGCGTAACTAACCTTATTCCTCAATTTGCTCAGTTGAACTTAGATGTTGACATAAAGGAAGAAGACTATTTCCTAGCCAATATCTAAGCTCAACCTACATTGATAGAGGATTTGGTCAAGTTACAAGATGATGATCCGATTTTACTAGAAATTAAGGCCAATATAGAACAAAGGCCGGATTTTTCTATTTCCAAGGATGGAAGATTGCTATTCAAGGGCCGAATATGTGTACCAGATCATGAGGTTACAAGGAAACTGATCCTAGATGAAGCACATAATTTCAAGTACCCCATTCATCTAGGAGGTACAAAGATGTATCAAGATCTTAAAAAAAATTTCTGGTGGCCTAATATGAAGAGAGAGATAGCTGATTTCGTGTCCCGTTGCCTTACTTGTCAACAAGTAAAATCAGAACATTTTAGACCCGCGGGTAAATTGCATCCCTTACACATTCCCGAATGGAAGTGGGAGAGTATAGGGATGGATTTCATTATGGGGTTACCTAAGACAAGAGATGGACATGATGGCATATGGGTAATCATAGATCGATTGACTAAATCTGCACATTTTATACCAATAAAGAGTCGATGGTCTGTGGATATCCTGACAACATTATACATAAAAGAAATCGTCAAGTTACATGGTGTCCCTGTCACTATTGTATTAGATAGAGATCCCCGATTTACATCACAATTCTGGAAGGGCTTACAACATTCACTGGGGACTAGATTGAATTTTAGCACAGTCTTTCATCCATAAACTGATGGTCAAACGGAAAGAACAAATCAGGTAGTAGAGGATATGCTCAGGGCTTGTGCTATTGACTTTGGAGATAGTTGGCATGATCACTTACCTCTAGTAGAGTTTGCTTATAACAATAGTTATCAGGCAAGCATACAAATGGCACCTTTTGAAGCCTTGTATGGAAAAAGCTGTCGATCACCAATATGTTGGAGTGAAATGAGGGAAAGACAATTCTTAGGCCTCGATATTATCAGAGATTCTATAGAGAAAATAAAACTCATTCAGGAAAGAATGAAGATGGCGCAAGATAGGCAAAAATCTTATGCCGACAATCGAAGACGTGACTTGGAGTTTCAGGTAGGAGATCATGTATATTTGAAGGTTTCTCCAGGTCATGGTATTCGAAGATTTGGCATTAAAGGAAAGCTAACTCCAAGATTCATTGGCCCGTTTAAAATTTTTGAAAGGGTCGGTGAAGTAGCTTACAAGCTGGCTTTATCTCCATAATTAGCAGGAGTCCATGACATATTTCACGTCTCCATGCTAAATAAGTATGTATATGATCCTGACCACATTATCACTTATGCCAATCTGGAGATTCAGAAGGACTTGACATACGAACAAACACCAATAAAAATTCTGGAACGAGAAGTTCGTCAACTAAGAAATAAGGTTATCCCTATGGCCAAAATTCAATGGAAGAAAACATGGCCATATGAAGCAACATGGGAAACCGAAGCAGCCATGAGAAAAATATTTCTAGAATTATTTAACTGTAAGTACACTCTCCACAATCCATGTATTGAATTTGGGGACCAAATTCTTCTAAGTGGGGGAAGGTGTAGTACCTCAGAATTTATATAAGTTATTTCTATATTATTTTATAATTTAAATGTAATTTATAAAGGCTAAATAAATTTATAAAAGGATTATTAAGTTTATTAGTCATTATAAGGCCCAACTGTGTTAATCAATTAACCTAATCCACTTAAACAAATCAAAAAGGTTTAAAGACTTGGCCCATTTAATTTGGCCCATATTTTAGAAGGTTATTAAACCTATTCACGGATTTTAAAGGATAAACACCACTTAATAGGATAACTAGATGAAAAATAAATAAAAGAGTTTTATTAAAATTAAAATTCTGAATGCGTCGAATGTAACGATCCATCGGGCGACCACCACAACCTTGTGACGCGTATACCCTAGACCGTCACAGCCTGCAAGTTCCATAAGTAAGAGAATGTATAAAAAGATTAAAACTTGAAGATCCTATCCATAAGAGACCTAATTAGAATGACATGTAAAATCACTAGGGACTCTTAGAAGTCAGGTTTTAGCAGAATAAGGATAGATACAAATTATATAAATAATTATATAGGATAATTAGCAAAAGAGTTTGATTTAATGTTGAACTCTAGGAACATTGAATATAACGGTTTATCGTGAGACCGTCACATGCTTGTAACGCAGGGGTCTACAACCGTTACACCCTATTAGTTCTGTGAAGGAAAGAACGAGTAGAAAGATCAGAACCTTGAGATCTTATCCACTAGGGATCGACTTGGGAGAGTTCATAACACTACTAAGGACTCTTAGGGATTAGATTCTAGCATATTAATGACTCTAGAATCGATCTAATCCTCAAACCCTAGCTAGAACTCTATAAATAGGACCTAGTTCTGAACTGCGCGACCATTACTTATACTCGCGTGGAATCAAGGTAAGGAGTCATAATCTCAGGTAAGTTCTTTAGAGGAATTTGGTTACAATACTTTAGACTAACTCCTCTCCAAATTTCACGTCTTTAGGTCAAGAGGTCGTGGAGTTAGAGCCCAAGGAAGTTGCTAAAAAGTCACAGGAAGAGGAGAGCTAGGGCACATTTTTCAAACCCTAAATTGGAAGTTTAAAGCCAAGTTAAGAGGTATGTTATCTCATGAACGGAAAAAACCTCTTGATAGGACAAAAATCCCTCTGGTCGGATTGGATTTTATGCATTATAGATCATCTATTTCATGTTTTACTAGCTCCATGCATTTCACGCATCTCTTAGCCTTAAACAGAAATAAAAGATGTTATCTTGTCTATTCACTGAAACCCATGCATGTAGATAGCCTATACTTTGGTATCATGCCTAGGATAGACATGGTATTTGATTTACAGCCATGATGTGTGTTGATCTCTTAGGTTTCATATCAATTTCTGTCAGCAGACGCTCTTACGCATCTTAGTAGGGCCGTCACACTCAAGTAACGGGCTTACGATGAACCGTCATAGTCTCCGTTGTCTATTGCTTACTCCGTTGTCTCTAACGCACCAGGACATGAGCATTACATTACTGTAACGGCCCCTCGATAGACCGTCACAATCATTATGACGCTCTCCTGTTAGACCGTTAGACTCTGTGTTCTGTCAGCTCATGACAGAATAGTTACCAATTAAGTTTACTTATAATTAACCCTAGATAGCTAAGTTTTAAAATGTTATGTGACTTTTAAGTTATCTAATTGTTCATGATAGGTATTGCATGTTATTTTAAGTTATGCTAGTTTCATGTACCAAAAGTTCTATAGTTTTGTATTATAAATCATGATTTCTAAATGTTGTATTGACGGAGTTTATCTTGGCTTCACAACGATTATACATTCTCTCTTTATCAATAGTGTCGTTTCTATAAGTACATGGCACATATTCCGGTATGTTGTCCATTAGTTCACTGTGCACTATAGGAACATTATTCTTAGACTTGAGGATCTCTCTATTGGATATTCCTTCCAATGGACTAGGAAATCTTGTTTCAAGGCCTCCGTAATTCTCCGCGAGCCTGGGATTCCCACTAGGACGCCGAGTTGATTGTACCATTAAAACCCATTGATTAGATTATACTATCGATGTTTTCTATTTGTCAGTAGTGTAACGGCCCTATATTGGACCGTCAGGCCATGTAACGGCGCAATATAAGACCGTCACATTCATCTGAGTTTGATATCTTGATTCTGGACTCAGACCACTGTAACGGCCTAATCCTGGATCGTCACTTCATGTAACGGCCCAGTACACGACCGTCACACTTCACTGAGTCTATTTTATTAGTTCTAGATTCAGACTAATGTAACGGCCCAGTACATGACCGTCACACTACTTGAGTACTTAACCTAAGATTTGACCCAATGGTTGATATTTCAAGGTTTCTAGATGACCCTTGATAATCTAGAACTTATCATATTGCTTAATAGACTTAATATAATGAATGAAAGTTAAGAAATATACCGTTATGCTACCGATTTATTTTATGAGCATAACATTGTTTAATGTCATTCTTGAATCCTCATATTCAAATTGAAGTGTTCATTCATTGATTATTATTATCTTGATATTATTAAACTTATTACACTCTTGGCCACACTTTATTATTACATGCGTGGAAGTAACTTGATTTATACTTGAAGATGCGATCGAGCACTGATTGTGTTCAAGAGCTCTATGCTAGTCCCCTCGGTTGATTGTCGGAAACATACTATTTTATAAATCATGGGGTATGATGCTACTGGCGTCGCATTGCGCTGGGAGTACTTTCTTTATAAATAAGTTTAAATCCACGACACGCCATGACTTTCTTGCTTGATATTCCACGGAAATTCATGAAGTACTTGCTCATAAGCAAAAGATACTGGAGTGATGATCATGTGGCTTGCAAGTACATTCTCGATACATTCTTGTTCATGAAAGGCCAATATCATGTTCTTGTCACATTCTTGCTAGTTCATACTTGCTCTCATTCTATCTTACATGATTATCGGATTACTTTGGTTTAATCGCGTGATCATCGCATTGCATGATTTTACCTTATTCTTTAGGGCAAAAATGTTAATTACTTTAATAGTGCCTTCATGTTGATGTGAAGATACCTATTGGGCAAGTGTGCTCATTACCTATTTCCAATCTTTTTCAGGAAATGAAAGTGAGTCTGATTGGGGTTTAGAATGTTCAAGTAGCGGATCCGAGAATGAATAAAGATGAGTGAAGACTTAGGAAGTCTATATTGTTTAGATGGAGTCAATGTAATTATCCTATTTCTTGAGTCTAGTAGAGTGAAAGATGGTGGAAAAAGTTATTGTATTTCGAATATTTGATTGATAATGAAGTTGGATTTTTAGTAAATATTATGTAATTGCATTCATTTTGTGTGATTGTCTTGCGCTCTGATCATTCTTGCTTGCAAGAGGCTTACCATGCCGGCTGTTCACGCTTCCCGAGTTAGTCTTCCGCTGAAATAAAAGCTCGGGGCTTGACAGGGTGTCTGGCTGGTGTCCAGTGGCATAGCACACGAACACTCGAACCGCATCATTGATGAACTGGGCCGTCCGCTTCCTTCACGGATGTCGCTCGGGGTGAACATGCGTCCCTAGTGTATCAAAGACCGAGATGTGTTACGGAGGGGGCCCACTCCCGATGTTGGTCGGAGGAGAACCCTGGATAGGTTGCTGGATGGCCCGAGGACGGGCTCACCTTTGCCTCCGCTTGCTTGAGCGGGGGACATTGGACGACTGGGCGTCGTCAGACGATGCTACTGTGAGACCGGCCGCATCTTGTCTGATGTCGCGTCTGAGTGCTCGCAGGGGGTTGGTGATGCACGCCCTTCGAACATCTTGACCTTCCTCTGGGGTGACCCGGATTCTCCTCAAGTCCGATTGCTGGTCTCCCTTGTCGTCATTTTTCCGACGATTTGTTTTGGGAGGCTGTTTGTCTTGCTGCGGTGGGTGCCCCCGGGATGCGGCCGAGGAACCCGCTCTTTTGAGCTTTGCCCTGTCCTCTCGTGTTTGACGCAAGAGGTCAAAACGATTGGAATTGGGGATGGTAGGAACGGTCCGTTCTTGGGGTATAATTGGCTCACCCCCGTCGAGACGGATCCGCAAGTTGCCAACAAGGACCGTCTTGCCGGAGTTGCTGGTTGCGGTGGTGAGTCACCTGCTTCTACGGCCATGGCGACGCTTCTTCTGAGGAGCTGAGGAAGACTCCGCCCCAAGATGGTAGACCAAGAAAACATGGCCCGAAACGACTGGCAACATGAAGCCGTCAGTCCGAAGTGCCGGGATTGGTCCCCGGGGTAAGTAGCCCACGCTGGGAATCGATGGCAGGGCGACTCGGGTGTAAGCCTTTGCCCGTGCCGATAAGAGTGTCGCTGAGGCTCGAGATGACACTCTTGTGCCGGAAGGTGACACCGTTGGCAGTACTGAGGTGTCGACGCCCCTTGGTCGGGGACCCGTGGTGGGCGCCGACGTAGTCTGGGCTTGGGTCGGAATGCCCGAGGAAGGTGCTGAGAAGAGCTGCCTTTTGGTGGAAGACCCACGGGGAGAGCCGGCTTAATTGGAGTTCAGGACCGGGGTCCCGAGTGCACAACTGGGGAGCCGTAAACTCGGGGCTGTGAGCCCGTGTTGAGTGTCAACCTTGTCGAGATTCGGGGAGGGAGACCTGATGCAGATGCTGGGAAGCCGTAAACTCGGGGCAAGGAGCCCGTGTTGGGTGCCGGCTTTGCTGGGGCTCGAGGTTGATGACCCGAGGAAGATGCTGGGAAGTCGTGGACCCAGGGCAGGGAGCCCGTGTTGGGTGCCGGCTTTGCTGGGGCTCAGGGTTAAGGACCCGAGGAAGATGCTAGGAAGCCGTGGACCCGGGGCAGGGAGCCCGTGTTGGGTGCCGGCTTTGCTGGGGCTCGAGGTTAAGGACCCAAGGAAGATGTTGAGATAGTGACCAAAGTCCGGGGCACGGGGCCCGAGTTGGAGATTGGACGGGGCTGGCATCGGGAGGGCCCTGTAGGGGCCTGCAGTGACAGTCCGACGCCCGACACTCGGGCGGGACACTGGAGCTAGAGACGCGCATGGCGCATTGTCCGCAGTGGCCACTGGAGAGACTGGAGTTGGCTGAGAAGAAGCCTGATGCGGGACAAGACCACGGACACGACTCGAATGAGGAATGCAGTCCTCGGACTCTAGGTGAGCTCGTGATTGTCCCTTAACGAAGGAAGCGTCGGACGTGCACGGTTGAGAAACCGGCAAGAGCTAGGGTGGTCAATTCAACTTTCGTGCCCGGATCGGGTCACGGGACGGCTTCGCTGTCTCTCGCAGCAGCGGTGATATGAAAATATATAGCAAGCTAGATCCTAAAACATGCTCTCTAGCAGCGGCATATAAAGCATATATGGAAATAAGTGAAATGCCAAGCAAGGAGCGAATACGATACCTCCACGCTCCCGGCGTGGGGAAGACGGACCCGGCCGAACTCGTACTCCCGAGATAGTTAATACATGAAGATTACAGCAATGAGTTACAGCCAACTCTACGCAGGGAGGTAAAGGGCGACACAATGGGGTCCGGGAGGACTGATTTCGGGTTGACGGGCAGCTTCTCGCGTAGCTTCGGTAGCACCCGAACTCCTGACGGTGGGGCCCACGTGCTGTCTGGAGGGGCCGTGTGGGACCCGGTGGCACCGCTGTAGTGGGGAATGCCTGGATGAGCACTCCCTGGAGTGGAGGTGCACTGGTTCACCGGCCGAAGGCCGGGCGGCTCCGATCGGCACCGGTCGGAATAACCGGCCGCGGATCTGCCGGTTCTATCTTTCAGCGCGTGACCCGACGAGATTGCTCACTGCGACCAGCCCCGACGTCGGAATGCAACGAAACTAGAGCCGTTGGAAAGCTGCTTTGAAGGGCTTAAACTCTATGGGATTACAGAAAAATAACCAGGCATGTACTTCTGATTGGCAAATTTTGAAGGTTACTGTTGTACAGTAGCTGAACTCTCAGATTAGCAGGGAACTTGTCTGAGAACTACCATTGACCGCAAGGTAGATATCCGATTCAGCTCCTAAAGTCTTCATCAAAGTTGTAGGAAATCGAACAAGGAAGATGGAAATATTTTTGGTGACAAGTTTGGAGGTGGCTACGAATTGTTATGATTTTTCTACTATCAGTGGGTCGGATCTAGAAACTGGCTGAAAGCACTATAGATGGCTCTGAAAACAAATTTTGAAAAATAGATGGAAGGCTGATAAAAAATCGGGAAAATGCATGGATTGAGGGGACGGTGGAAATAACTCCCAGTAAAATTGGGAGGGTTTGAAAAAATCAACAAGATGGTCGTAGGGGGGGATTACAGGGGTGCTGTCACACAGATCTGAAACTGGACAGAACTGGGAAACAGAAACACACGAAATTGTAAAAATAGTAAATGATGGAATTAGGACGGGATTTTTTTTTTGGTGGTGGGGATTGAAGATAGAAACACACCATAAAATTTTCAGATCAAGAAGAACTAGGGGATGACTGCATAATTTCGTGGAAGGGGCTGCTACTGGCTGAAGACAAAACTTCGACGGTGGCTCAGTGGCGGTCCGATGGCGGCACGAACGGCGGCGGCGGCGGCACAGATCACAACCATAGATTGAGGGGAGGGGATAGATATGAAACCACTCTAGAATTGGGGGTTGGAGGAGATGAAAACCAGGGGAGAGGGGAGGGGCACAAGAAGCACTCTTGATTTTCCAACAATTTTTCTTCATTCATACTAACAAAATGGAAAATACAACCTTTTATATGCTATGTATCTAATCAATTGTACACCCTTGGATCTAGCGATGGGGGATGAAAGGCTGGGATTAAGTGTGAACAACACACAAAAAAAATTAAAATATAACAAGTAGAATGGGGCGCCCCCTTGACCTTTTATATGTTGACACCTGGAAAATGAGCGAGGGTGGAAACAGAACTGAAAGAAGGAATCAAACCAGCAACGAAAGATTACTGATGAAACTCGTCAATCATCTGCCTGGCTGAAGCCTTTTCTAGCCAAGCTGATGTCCGGTGTCGTCGTCAGCCAGACGGCAGCACTGATGAACTAGCAGTCAACTGACTGATGAGACCTCCTACCATACTTTAATAAGAGCTGTATTACTGCCTCGTCCGGAAGTCTACAGGTAACATGTCGGACTAAGTCAAATGTCGACTTGTTGACGGATGAGATATGAGCAAAGACAAAGATGAAGCAAGAACCAGCAAATGAAGATTATGAAAACCTCTGCAAAGTCAGAACAGAAGAAGAGCCGTCTCCGTGGGCTATATACCCGGCTGAAGTCCTCTCAGGCTAAAGCTGATATCCGGTTTTATCATCGTGTGGGTGGCAATACTGATGAAATGATGTCCTGTTTTGTCATCGTTCAAGTGACGACACCGATAAAATCCCAATCCACTGACTGATGAAGGTCTCCATGATCCTATTAAGACCTGGGTCCACCAACAAAAGGCCTGCTGCGGTTCTAATATATTCAAAGAGCCGATAAGTCCATAAGAGGTCTTAAGAAGGCCTAAGTGGGCCTATGAGATGGGCTCACGAAAGCGGCGCCGGGATACTCTACGGATGCTACCTCGCGCACCGGGAGCTACTTGACTGAGGCGCGCCGTGAAGATGAAAAGGCACGCCGACTTCCATCTGCCGAGAAGTTAGGAGGGGCTGGGTCTATATAAACCCACTCCCTCGAAGAGAAAAGGGGGAGGATGAAAAAAAAGAGAACCTCATCAAGGATGGGGAAAAAGGAAGAAGAAAGGGAGCAGGGTTTTTGGCGAGCGGAAATCTACCTCCTCCAGAAAGAAAAGAAAGAAAGAGAGCCAGAGAAGAGAGAAAAAGTAGAGAAGAGAGCCCGAGGCCGATCGAAGGTGGGCAGCCGGGGAGGGAGAGGAGTCAATGCTCCGCCCTCCCCCCCCCCCCCCATTTTTGTAGTTCATTTTCTTAATTTCGATGGTTTCTCCTTCTTCTTCCTCTGATGTGTGCTATAATGCTGTAACCGGCTTCGCGTCGATAGGATGTTGTACCGCTTTTGCTTTCTTCCTATGTATCTCTTCCGATGTATGGGTCGGGCGGAGTATCAATGTCGAATGAATGAATATGACAGGTTGCAGTTGGTGCCTGCTATTCGTTTCCCTGAAGCCTTGTTGCCATCCCCCCATGTTTTTCTGCCTTATCTTAAACTCTGTAGCATGCTATTCCCCTCCCCAATTTGGTCAATAGTCTGCTGATTCGCCTGGTTTTCGAACGCTCTCTGTGCTTGTTCCAAAGCCAGGGATAGACCATCCCTTGGCCTCCGGGATAAAGTAGAGCTATACGATGACCGCTATTCATGTAATTCCGGAGTCTTAGGTGTTCACGTTCATTATCAAAGTCAAGCCTGGGCCAGAGACAGCCATCTCTTGGCTCCCAGGATGACAAAAGATAACATCCAAAAAAACTGTCCCCTGGGGACTTTACACAGCAATGGTGACGGAGGTTCTCCACGCTTGATCCTTCCCCAATTTCCTCTCCGTTCCTGGCCTTCCTCTGAAACCTAAGCTAGAACTAGTTGAAACTTGACGAATTGATTCACTTTGACCCCATAAAACTCATTTGTCTTAGCATGATTCATCAAGAAACCCTCTATCCTGGCCTGAACCATCAAGAAGCCCAAAACAGGGTGCCGTAGAATCCCAGAACCTCTCTCGGCACTATTACCCATCTCAGCCCCATGCACAGTAAAAGGGGTGAATAGTTCTCGGCGCGATCCTTCTGGCGCCGAGAACCCTGACCCCCTGGCCTCCTTGCCTGCGCCGAGAGCCCTATCCCCCTAGCCACTCTACCTTCACGCCGAGAACTCCACTAATGCCAGCTTCTCGGCGCCTCGAATAGGACCTTGTGAAGAACCCTTCCCGGCGCGGTGGTTTTCGCGCCGGGAACCTATACGCCCATTTAAGCTGTGCCGAGAAGCTGCCCTGCCATCCAACTGAATCCCCGACACCTGGATCAAACTCACACAGGGATACCCGTGAGTCACCAGACCTGTCCTGGGGATAAATTTAAAGGGAGTCAGACTCCCTTATGTTCCACTGTTCCGCGTCGGATTTATGAGCAATCCCTTCAGCTCAGGTGGGCTCTGCCACTACATGAGTGCCACCGACTTCTATAAGGGAAGAATCGAACATTGCCCCCAGGGCATACATATCCAATTCGGGAGGTTCGGCCTCTCTTTCTCTCGGCTTTCATCCCGGCATTCCGTGGGTGATAGCCTATTCTCTCTTAGGCACAACCCAGATTATGGGGAGATGCTGCCGAAATGTCGATCGATGTTTTAACCCTGATAAGCCCCGGGAAATGCACATCATACACCTCCTGTCCGGCTCGATCTATTGGGGGATACAAATACTTCAAGGCTCTCGGCCGGATGAGAAACATAAGCGGGGACATGTCTCCGATGATTGCCCAGGCCCCGTCCCGCCATTGCGTGGACGATGTCCTATTTCTACCCGGCATGACCCACACAAGAGGAGGTCATGTTGATTTAATAAGTCTGTCGTTTACCCAATTACATTCTTAGAATAACAAGAGCTTCAATATTATGCACTGTCATTTTTTCTTAACCGCCCCGAGGGGGCCCCCCTATTTTGGCGTTTAATCAAGGGTTGTCCTTCTTAGGAAGGGCGTAATTAACAGCATAACCTTTATGGTATGACGGACTTCCGGTCCCGACTCGGACTTCACAATCGACTGATTGAGTCAGATCGAGCGCATAATAAATCGTCACTCCGGTGACTGGCACGCCTAACAAACCAACCAATAAACCAATAAACACAACAATAAAATAAATAAATAAATGATGAATAAAACCATTCCCACAAGTCTGGCACGCCCGGTGGGACCGAGTCTCCCTTCATCTCTACGCCAAAATAGGGGGCCCGATGGGCCCCCCCTCAAATTTCTAATTCTGTGTGCTTTCTCTATTTTCAGGAAGCTAGGATGACGGCTGGAATCATGTCCGTGTGCTTTGACCAGCAAGCGGTCGAGGCACATGTTCGAGAAGGCTACCTGGCGGTACCTCTTTCATTCGGATCGATGCCGCCTGCTGTCGGAATGCCCAATTGCCTGGGCCTCATTTTCACTGATCTGCTCGAGATTGACAACCAGGCGCCAAAAGCTGTTGTCGAGACGTCGTCGCAAGCTACCGGTCCCAAGAAGAACCCGGTGATGAAGGATACTCCTGGGGTCGTGTCCTGCTTTGTCCATCACGAGGCAAGGAGAAGCGCACCCTCTGCTGCTACCGGAAAAGGAGGAAGATCCGACCGGAGAGCCCGATCTATTGCTGCGGGTCGTCGGATGTCCAACTCAGGGAAGACGATGCTGATTGGAGATATCCGGGCGAACCTCAATGGTTGCCCAAGGGAGGTCAAGCCAGATGTGATCGTCCCAATGGTACCTACCACCAATAGGTTCCGAGTACTGACTGCTAGGAGGGCCGACATGGAACATGGAGATAGAAGGCCACTGGCACCAAAGCCGCCCAGATTCAGGCAGATCTGGCAGCCGAAGAAAATCCAGAGCTGGGCCCCAACTCAAGATGAAGTATAAATTGCTGATGCTGCTATTGCCCGCTTTAGGGCAGGGAGCAGAAGAGGAGAAAGAAAAGACGAAAGAGATGCTGTTGCTGTTCACCCCAGGGCTCGGGGTAGGAGAGATGAGAAAGAGAATGAAGGAAGAAATATGACTGCTACTCGCCCCAGGATGAGGGGCAGAAGATATGAGAAAAAAGAAGACCGCATGGTCACCCACCCCATGGCCGGGGGTAAAAGTTGGGAAAGGGAGAACTATGCTGCTGCTGCCAACCGCCGCCATGATGGGAGCAGAAGGTTCAGGGAGGAAGAGAAAATGATAATGAGTGAACCAGTTGCTGCTGCCATTTCAAGAAGACCGAGAGCCTGTGCTAGACAGGCCGACATATTCAAATATTCCAAAGCCGAACATCTGACTGCACAGGTGGCAAGACTGGCTTGTCAGCAGAAAGGTCAGGAAAGACTGATGCCCCAACCAGAGCTACAAAGACATAGCCAAGAGGAGATGAAACAAGTGGTTCAAGACTACTTTCACTACCTGGGGAATTCCTCCCTCGGGCAGCGAAGATTATCCCGTGCTTTAGGCACCATAGATGAAGAAGAAGAAGCCTTTCAAGAAGCAATGATCGGAGTCTCCTCCTCCGATTCCAATGATTATGAAGAAGGCCACAGAACCAGGTATGGGAGAGAAGACCTGCACGGGCAAGAAGCTGAAGAAAGAATATCGGTCTTTGACCGGCTCAAATACCCCGACCAGGTGAAAAGGAAAGTCTACAGGCAGAGGGAGAAGATGCATATCTTCGCCTGCAATATGGCCGGACTTGTCAAAGGGCAGGATATGTTACCAACTCAGCCAGATGAACTGCTCAGACTGGAAACCAGACCAGGCCCCGTCACGAGGAGAAGTCAGGCGGCCAAAGAAAAAATAAAGATTGATGATGAAATCCGCAAGATCACCACTATGACAGTTAATGTGGTGACAGCAGAAGAGGAAGATAATCCCTTCGTCGATGACGTTGAAGGGACTTCAGAAGAGATACAGATACCGTCAACCATGGATCCCATCATCCAGATGATGTTTAGAAGATATCAACAAGAGATCAATGCTCTCAGAAGACAGCTAAATGAGAGGCATGAAGCTACACCGGTCTCCAAGCAAGTCGAGCCTGTGGGGCAGACCTCCAGCTCGACAGAAATGGCTATCCCAGCTAATCCTCTCCCGGCCGATAAGGGCAAAGCACCGAGCCAACCTGTTCTACAGCAAACAGCAGCTCAGCCCTCTGTGTCTCAGACACAGCCCACCGTGCCCACCTTGCACGCAACTGTGATGACAACTCCTTACAGTCAGCAACAAGCTCACTTCTTCCTGGAAAACATAGATCCAGCCATAGCCCACAAGCCGATGATTGAAAAGATTGTGGAAATGAAGCTATCTGAGAAGACTGCTGATGATGCTAGTACCTACGATGTGTACAAGGTACCGTATCCTCCCCAGTATGCTGCTAAGAGACTACCGCCAGGCGTCAGTAAGCCACTGAAGTTTGAAAATTTTAATGGCCAGGGCTCTCCCAGGGAGCACATAGCTTACTATACCACCATTATGGGTGACTTGGCAGCTGATGAAGCTTATCTGCTTACGTTCTTTGGCTCATCCCTCACCGGGATAGCCTTTGAATGGTATTCAAGCCTGCCGGCTGGGTCAGTGGCCGATTGGCCTGATATGCAAAGAAAGTTCCGCGACAGATTTCACGTCACAGAAAGAGAAATTACAATAGCAGAACTATATGCAACCAGGCAAAAGCAAGATGAAACAGTACTGGACTACATCAAAAGGTGGAGGAACTTAGCTATGAGATGCAGAAGACCTCCTCATCAAGAAGATGCAGTGCAAATATGTAAGCAGAGCCTCAGGAGAGAGGTACTAGAAAAGATGATTGGTGAAAATGTCAGAACATTTGACCGGCTGAACAATATAGTGGCAGAAGTTGAGACGTTCCTATCTAAGCGTCCGACAGCCAATGCTCCAACTGTGCCGAAAGGTAAATCTAATGATCGACGACCATCGCACTCTGAGGCTAACACCGTCGATTTCAGAACCTTCGAGCAACAGAAAGGGAAGAAGGGGGCAGATGAAGCTCCCCCGCCAGCAGACACAGCGGAAAGAAAAGATAAGGTCTCTCTGAGAAACAAAATGAGAAGGCCATACTCTTTCCCGAAAGATAAGACAGCCGCACTATTCAACTGGGCATACAAGTTCAACAAGGTAACATTGCCTGAGCCAAAGAGACCCGAGGACGCGGCAAAGAAAGGTGATCCACTGTTCTGTCCATATCACCGTGCGCTGGGGCACGCAATTGAAGATTGTTACGTCTTCAAAGATATTATGGAAGGCATGGTCAAAAAGGGCGAGCTACAGTTGGGAGATTACCAGGTGGAGCCACCTCGTCCACATGAGCCTCCGGCCTTGAGAATGGCCGCCAATATGATTTCAGTCTACCAGCAGCTGCCTAAGGAAGCCATCGAAGAATGCACCAGGCATACTTATGAAGCTTGCTTCCTCAACCCGCTGAAGGGTCAAGAAGGGTGGCAGATAAAGCCAATAAAGAATAGAAAGAAAACTCCCGCAGCCAATACCAGTGGAGCAGTTATCCGCGGTGTCACACCAAGGCCAGAACCACCTCCAGTAAAGCCAGTATGGCACACAGCTGAAACAGGGCTAGTCATCCGGATCTCCACTCATAACCGGAGAAGACAAGTCCCCCTACCTGCACATAAGGAAGTAAGTCCTGCGGTCAGGTGTTTACAGCAGTATATTAATGGGCTCGATGAATATGAACAGAAAAAGCCCGGGCACCTGCTAGTGAAAGACTGTATACTCTGGGAACAGCTCTAAGAATTAAAAATTAAAGAGCAACCGGGGGCAGAACAGGGAAAAGATGAGGCTGAGCCTTTCTGGCGGCAAGAACCAAAGAAGCCAAATTCCCAGAAAAAGAAGAGATGGTCTAAATGCAAAAAGGAAAAGGGAGTCGTGACAGTACAATGCAACACCCTGTCGGCACTCTTTACCTCGCCCGGGGAGAACGATGAGGATGAAACATCAAATGCCTCGCTAGAAGCCAACCATGCCGAGGCCTCAACCTCAGCACATGCAACACGCTCCGGAAGAAGGTGGGGGCGCCCACCACCAGCCAATCATAACATTATGTTCAGAGGGGAACAACCCTACCAGATTCCTGAACCAGAGGTGCGGGGTGTCCAGATTCCTCCCCCTGTTAGCTTATACCAAGAAGAGAAGAAGGGAGGTCAAATTCTAACATTTCTGGAATTTCTATCTAGTCTGGAAAATGGGCAATCGATACAGGCTGGGCCAGATAAAGGCAAAAGACCTCAGCAGTCGGCATCTGTAGCCTACAAGCAGAATGAGAAAGAGGAGGATAGCCCTCCAACAACACCAAGGGCCATTGTCACAGAAAAACCCGCCAAGAAGCCGGTCAAGAGAATGAAACCAGCACTGGGCAATAGAGGCCACAGGCACCACATGAACCTCCCAAGCCCCGATGGGCGGAAGAAATGAGACTGTCTAATGTCCGGGTGGGCAGTCGGATCATGAAAATGCTAAAGAAGCTCCCTATCAGATTCTCCATCTGGGAGATTCTCTCCCTGAGTGAAGAGGCTTGCCAAGCAATTGTTGATGCCCTACAGTCGCCGGCACAGTATGAAGCACTCTTGACAGAAGTGAATTCTGGGCCGTCAGTCACATTCACAGAGGATGATATGCTGATTCCAAATTCCGGCCATAACAGGCCGTTGTATATGAGGGGCTCCCTGAACTGTCAGCCACTGAGCAGGATACTGATAGATCCCGGGGCTGCTGTGAACATTCTCCCATACCGGATCTACCAAAAATATTACTTTGATCTGCAGCTTACCAAGGTCATAGACATGAAAATTGTGGGATTCAACCAGAAATGTGAGACGCCCCTTGGGGTGGCTGATTTCAACCTCACATTGGGGGACCTCACTACCATGGTGCGATTCTATGTAATCGACTCCAACACCACATATAAGGCCCTGCTAGGGAGACCGTGGCTGCATGAATATCAGATAGTGCCGTCCACGCTGCATCAGTGTATTAAATACTACCATGAAGGAAAAGAAGAAAGGGTGTTTGCGGATCTGCATCCCTTCGAAGTATTCGAGTGTCATATGCTCGATGCATCCTACTACACGGAGGTGTCACAAAAGGGTGAAGGGAAGGAGGCTGTGGACAGCCAGAAGAAGCCGGTGATGAAAGCAAGAAATTGGTCTCCACCGCCACCAAGGGGCTATATTAAGAAACATGAAGTATCTCACATTTCTTATGTTGGTGACTTTGCTCAGATCACCCCTCCTAGCATCCACCCAGATGATACTGATGAAGAAATGAAAGAAAAGTACATATAGGTGGGGGTTCCGCAGGGTTTAGTCAAGCCCATTGCTAGCATAGAATATCAGACGGTGCTACCATTAAAGACTATGGAGGTCCCTCGCTTCTGCGAACCTCCTATCATATTCTACACCGGGGAGCCAGTCGAAGACGATGATTAAGACTGCATGGTCCCTGAAGAATCTACAAACCGGATGGTGCCGATCACAGGCTTGGACTATACTACCCAGCGGGTTTCGCAGATGTTCTCTAAAATGCAGATGCCATCACTACAACCTGTTGCCCAAAAGAAAGCGTTCCAGGAGCTATGGGATCCGCCCCGGGATAATAAAGAACTGAGGAAGATCACTCAGCACCCGGGATTGGGTTATACCCTTCAAGAATACTATGAAGCCGAGGTGGACGTCATCTCTACCTCCTACCAGCATGAATACCCTCCCGAGGTGGGATATGACAAGTACCCCTCGGAAGATGAAGAGATCATTTATCAATCCGTAATGAACAATGAAGCCCCAGATAGTCAGCCGGAGACGGGGACATCTGATGAAACAAAGAAAGGTTGGTGCTGGGAAGACCTACCTTGCAAAGAGGATCTGTTCCATGCTGAAGCAAAGTTTGATACGGGAACCCCGGATGAAGACCAAATAGCAAACGAGCTAAGAGAATGCCTGGAGTTTGAGCGCATTCTAGAAGAAGTCCGGGCCCTACAGAATGATGATCTCTCAGGGGGGCCTGCACCAGAAGAACCTCTAGGGGCGGAGGAGTCCACCTTTGGGTTTCCTGCTGAACCGGTCACACCCTCGGGGCAGACCGAACAGAATCCAACAGTATCAGCCTTATATGATGAGCCAACATCCGCCGATGACCAGTATGACGGAACCAAAAATCATGAGATCGAAGAGGATTATATCCCGGGAGGCTTTATAGACTTGCAAGAAGCCCCGCCCGAAGTTGAAGATGGTGGCCAGGCCACCGTTGATGAGCTCGTGGAAATAAATCTAGGGACAGCAGATGAGCCCAGGCCGACATTCCTCAGTGCACTGCTAGAGCCAGCTGCCAGGGAACAGTATATACAGTTCTTGAAAGAATTCCAAGACTGCTTTGCATGGACATATGATGAAATGTCGGGACTGAGTTCTGATGTGGCACAGCACCGGTTAGCAATAAACCCAGAGGCTAACCCTATACAGCCGCCCAGAAGAATGCACCCTGAGTTGATAAATCAAGTTAATAAAGAGGTCGATAAGCTGATTGATGTAGGCTTTGTTGAAGAAAATCAGTATACTACATGGCTAGCCAATATAGTGCCCGTAAAGAAGAAGAATGGGCATATCAGAATATGTGTTGATTTCCGGGACCTTAATAAGGCTTGCCCGAAAGATGATTTCCCAGTGCCAATCACTGAAGTGATGATTGATGCGACTACTGGTCATGAAGCCCTGTCATTCATGGATGGGTCATCTAGATACAACCAAATCTGGATTGCTGAAGAAGACAGAGTGCACACTGCATTCCGTACTCCGAATGGGATATTCCACTACAAAAGGATGCCATTTGGCCTCAAGAATGCCGGCGCTACCTACCAAAGATCTATGACAAAGATCTTTGATGATTTGCTCTTCAAGAAAGTAGAGTGCTACATTGATGATCTGGTAGTGAAAACCACCAGAAGAGAAGACCATTTGCAGGACCTGAGGATAGTATTCCAGAGGCTGCGCAAATATGAACTCAAGATGAATCCTATGAAATGCGCCTTTGGCGTGTCCAGCAGGAAGTTCCTTGGGTTTATTGTCCGGCATAGGGGCATTGAAATTGACCCATCCAAGATTAAGGCTATCCAGGAGCTCCCTCCACCAAGGAGTCTGCCCGAGCTAAGATCTCTGCAAGGGCGTTTGGCCTATATCCGACGATTTATATCGAATCTGTCGGGAAGATGCCACCCCTTTCACAAGCTCATGATGAAAGATGTACCGTTCCTCTGGGACGATGGATGTCAGGAAGCCTTTGAGAAGCTGAAAGAATATCTCAAGACCCCTCCAGTGCTGGGGGCACCAATTAAGGGCAGGCCCTTGATACTGTATATCGCGGCCACACACTGTTCCCTGGGGGCAATGCTGGCACAGATAAATGAAGGAGGCAAAGAGCAAGCCTTGTACTACTTGAGTAGGAGGCTGATTAGAACTGAAGAAGGCTACAGTTACATAGAAAAGACATGCTTGGCACTAGTCTTTGCTGTCAAGAAGCTCCGACACTATATGTTGTCACATGAAGTCAGGTTGATATCTGCAGCAGATCCGCTCAAATACATATTGACTCAGTCAGTACTGAAGGGCCGGTTGGGCAAATGGGCAGTGATCCTGATGGAATTTGATATTACATATACACCCCAGAGGGTGATAAAAGGACAGGCCGTGGCTGATTTCTTCGCAGAGCATCCTGTGCCGGAAAATGACATCCTAGGGACTGAGTTACCCGATGATGAGACACTCGAAGCTTGCCAGGCTCGGCCAGTTATGTGGCAGCTATTCTTTGACGGAGCATCTAGAACAGAGATAGACTCCGATGGAAAGACCAGAATACGGGCCGGGGCCGGTATTATGCTGAAGTCGCCAGAAAGGGAGGTCGTGCATACTTCCTGTTCTATAAACAAGCCCTGCACCAATAATGAAGCTGAGTACGAAGCTCTGATAATCGGTCTGCATATCAGCCTCAACATGGGTATCCAAATGCTTCAGGTATTCGGGGATTCGATGTTGATAATAAAACAAATCCAAGGGGAGTTCGAAGTGTGGAAGCCAGAATTGATCCCTACCACCAGAAAGTTGTGCGCCTTATCGTGAAATTCTATCATATTGAGCTCAAGCATGTGGGCCGGGGGCACAATGCCCAAGCTGATGCACTAGCAAAGCTAGCCAACTCACTAGCAGTCCCACCAAATGAGACACTGAACATTGTTGTTATGAACCGGCGACAGGTCCCCAGTATGCTAGAAGGGTGTCCCGAAGAAGACGAAGTTGCTACTATCAGCACGGTACATGCCTCTGATTGGAGATAGCACCTGCTGCAGTGGTTTCTACACCAACAGCTGTCGCAGAAAAGAGAAGAAAAGATGAAACTTATGAGAATCAAAGATTCTTATGAATTCAGGAATGGAACTTTGTTCCGAATAATGGCAGATGCACGGAAGAAGATTCTGCTCCGCTGCCTGTCCACTGAGGAAGCTTGGCAGGCGATGAAAGAAGTACATGTCGGAACAGCAGGTGCCCACCAGGCTGGTCCCAAGATGAAGATAGAAATCAAGAAGCTGGGCTACTATTGGCCCACCATGTTTGAAGACTGCTGTAAATTCGCAAAGTCATGCCAAAAATGTCAAGAGCATGCTACTGTGCCTAGAAGGCCTCCTACGACTCTGCACCCTACAGTTCCCAGCTGGCCATTTGCACAATGGGGAACTGATGTAGTCGGGCCACTGCCGACTTCCTTGGTCGGACATAAGTACATACTGGCCATAACAGATTACTTCTCCCGATGGGCGGAGGCTGTAGCATTAAGAGAAGTGACTGGTGAGCTGGTCGCTAGATTCATCAAGCAGAATATTATCTTCCGGTTCGGAATCCCCAGCCGAATAATATCTGATAACGGAAGCCATTTCAGAAATCAGAAGGTCTATCGGCTTGCCGAGAAATATAAAATCGAGTGGAGGACTTCCACCCCTTACAATCCACAAGCAAACGGGTTAGCGGAAGCTTTTAACAAGACTCTATGCACCCTGCTGGCCAAGGTCGTCAGTTCCAATAAAAAGGACTGGGAAGAAAAAATGTATGAAGCTCTGTGGGCGTACCGCACCGTCTTCAAGACACCTACAGGGTGCTCACCATACTCACTGGTATACGGCTCAGAGGCAGTGGTTCCGCTAGAGCTGGAAGTCCCGTCACTCAGAGTGGCAGTCCAATATGGCCTGGCCCGTGGCGAACAGACCAATGCAGAAAGAAGATTAGTAGAATTGGCTGAATTGGAAGAGAAACGCCTCCAAGCTCAGAAGAATATCCAAATGTATCAGGCCCGCATGGCTAATGCATTTAACAAACTCGTAAGAGGACGAGAATTCAAGAAAGGTGACCTCGTCATGGTCAAGGAAAGAGAAGTCATGGCATCCAACCCAAAAGGGAAGCTGAATGCTAATTGGGAAGGTCCTTATGTGATACAGAGGGTCTACGAAGGAGGAGCCTACGTGGTTGTCAACCATCGAGGGGAAATTCAATTCTCACCACTCAACGGAAGACATCTAAAGCTGTATCATGCAGCACAACTGACATTCCCCAAGTGATCAGGCAAAACTACCCCTTTCTTGGTCTAGCGGCACTCCGCCCTAGCCGAGCTACCCCTTTCTTGGTCTAGTGGCACTCCGCCCTAGCCAAACTACCCCTTTCTTGGTCTAGCGGCACTCCGCCCTAGCCAAGCTACCCCTTTCTTGGTCTAGCGGCACTCCGCCCTAGCCGAGCTACCCTTTTCTTGGTCTAGCGACGCTTGGCTATTTTCTTGGTCTAGCGGCACTCCGCCCTAGCCGAGCTACCCCTTTCTTGGTCTAGTGGCGCTCCGTCCTAGCCAAACTATCCCTTTCTTGGTCTAGCGGCACTCCACCCTAGCCGAGCTACCCCTTTCTTGGTCTAGCGGCACTCCGCCCTAGCCGAGCTACCCCTTTCTTGGTCTAGCGGCACTCCGCCCTAGCCGAGCTACCCCTTTCTTAGTCTAGTGGCACTCCGCCCTAGCCCAACTACCCCTTTCTTGGTCTAGTGGCACTCCGCCCTAGCCAAACTACCCCTTTCTTGGTCTAGCGGCACTCCACCCTAGCCAAACTACCCCTTTCTTGGTCTAGCGGCACTCCGCCCTAGCCGAGCTACCCCTTTCTTGGTCTAGCGGCACTCCGCCCTAGCCGAGCTACCCCTTTCTTGGTCTAGCGGCACTCCGCCCTAGCCGAGCTACCCCTTTCATGGTCTAGTGGCGCTCCGCCCTAGCCAAACTACCCCTTTCTTGGTCTAGCGGCACTCCGCCCTAGTCGAGCTACCCTTTCTTGGTCTAGCGGCACTCCGTCCTAGCCGAGCTACCCCTTTCTTGGTCTAGCGGCACTCCGCCCTAGCCAAACTACCCCTTTCTTGGTCTAGCGGCACTCCGCCCTAGCCGAGCTACCCCTTTCTTGGTCTAGCGGCACTCCGCCCTAGCCGAGCTACCCCTTTCTTGGTCTAGTGGCACTCCGCTCTAGCCGAGCTACCCCTTTCTTGGTCTAGTGGCACTCCGCCCTAGCCAAACTACCCCTTTCTTGGTCTAGCGGCACTCCGCCCTAGCCGAGCTACCCTTTTCTCGGTCTAGTGGCACTTCGCCCTAGCCGAGCTACCCCTTTCTTGGTCTGGCGGCACTCCGCCCTAGCCAAGCTACCCTTATCCCGATCTAGTGGCATTCCGACCTGTCACCCTCTAAAAAAAAGAGAGGAAGGAAGAAGAAAGAATAAAAGAAAGTAAAAATAGGGTTAAAAATAGAGATACCCCGCCAGACTTGCTCCTATATTAGGGACAAGGGTAAAAATGGCCCAAAACCAAGCTGTGGTGAAAACCCGAAAGGGCACTGCAGGCAAAATCGGGTACCCCGCCACGTGAAAACCCGAAAGGGCGCGTGGGCAAAAGCAAGAGGGGGCTGGCTTCGGCGAAAACCCGAAAGGGCGCTTAAACCAGTAATGTGGTAATTTAAAGTTCCCTTCTTCACCCTTCCTGATAAAACTCCGAGAAGGACAATCATCACAAAGTCCCGCCGGAAATCCTGTCTAACAATTCCTCGGCCTTTGTCATCATCGACAAGATAGGCCGGTCTGTTTCTTTAACCTGGACTCTTCGTCCCTGTTAAGCTAGTCTACATTCCTGGCAACAGCTTCATGCCTAAGCCGCCATCCACCAGCTTCGGTTCAGACCTTCCGTTTGAATTGCATGATGAAGCCCTACTCTCCTTTGCATTGATGTTCACCCCACATCGATGAATGGCACCTGCTCAGAGAGCAACACGAAAAAAAGAGGGGCCCACCTCGGAATAGACCTTTCGTCTGTTCTGATGAAACACTTCCACTTATCTTTGTCTAAGATCCACCACGATGAATCCCATCCAGTCTAGATCTTACATCTATTCTGATGAAACCTACCACACGTCCCGGTACCGATGATGAAGCCTGCTGTTGATCGATTGGCACCCTGCCCGATCAACGATAAAGCCTCTCCGGTTTAGACCTTACGTCTATCCCGATGAAACATATGAAATCCTTGCATTGGTATGAACCCGGTACCGATGATGAAACCTGCTGTTAATCGATTGGCGCACTGCCCGATCAGCGATGAAACCTGTCCGGTTTAGACCTTACGTCTATCCCGATGAAACATATGAAACCTTTGCATTGGTATGTGCCCAATACCAATGATGAAATCTGCTATTGATCGGTTGGCAGACTGCCTGATCGATGCTAAAACCCATCCAGGGTAGACCTTCCGTCTGCTCTGACAAACACGACACAGTTGTTTGAATCAATTCAGACCCTTCGTCTGGATAGATCATGAAACTCTATTCCTTTGCGTTAATGTCAAATCTTACATTAACGATGAAACTCACATTTCCAGCAAATAGCTTCGTGCCCGAGCTGCTATCTATATCCTCTAAATCAATTCGGACCTTTCGTCTGGATAGATCATGAAACCCTATTTCCCTTTGCATTGATGTTGACACCCACATCAATGATCATGTATTCACAATAAACATATGGCCCCATGGTCCATAGAATGAAAGTTCTAGTTCTAGGAAAGATGATGACAAAGGAAAAGAGAAAGAATACAAAAAATATATATATGAAAAGTGGGGTTAAAAATAGAGATACCCCACCAGACTTGTTCAGGCATTCTGGACAAGGGCAATAATGGCTAAAACCCAGCTGTGGTGAAAACCCAAAAGGGCACTGCAGGCAAAATCGGGTACCCCGCCACGTGAAAACCCGAAAGGGCGCGTGGGCAAAAGCAAGAGGGGGTTGGCTCCGGTGAAAACCCGAAAGGGCGCCTGGGCCAGTAATGTGGTAATTCTGAGAAATTTCATACTTCCTTCCCTTGATAAGGCCTTCCGTTAACCGTTTGGCTCCTTGCCCGGTCAACGATGAAACCTTTCCAGGGAAGACCTTACGTTTACCCTGATATAATCTGCATATCCTCTTGCAAATGCCCCACCGATAATAAAACCCATCACCATTCTGATAAAGCCTGGCCAGCTCAGACCTTACGTCTGTCCTAATGAAACTCTTAAACCTTCTCTTGATCGATCGGCTCCTTGCCCGGTCAGCAATGAAACTCTACCAGGATAGACCCTACGTCTATCCTGATGAAACCTACGTATTGCTTAGTAAAGTCCCACATGCGATCAAACCCTATCCAGGCTAGACCTTACGTCTATTCTGATGAAACCTATAAAACTTCTTTGCGTCGATATAAACCCAATGTCGATGATGAAACCAGCTATTGATCGACTGTCACCCCGCCCGATCAATGATAAAACCCTATCCAGTCTAGACCTTACGTCTATTCTGATGAAACCTATGAAACTTCTTTGCATCGATATAAACCCAATGTCGATGATGAAACCAGCTATTGATCGACTGGCACCCCGCCCGATCAATGATAAAACCCTATCCAGTCTAGACCTTACGTCTATTCTGATGAAACCTATGAAACTTCTTTGCATCGATATAAACCCAATGTCGATGATGAAACTAGCTATTGATCGATCGGCACCCCGCCCGATCAATGATGAAACCCCATCTGGTTCAGACCTTACATCTGTCCTAATGAAAACCACGGACCTTCAAAGTCCTACCTGAGGTAACCCTATCCAGTCTAGACCTTACGTCTATTCTGATGAAACCTATAAAACTTCGTTGCATCAATATGAGCCCAATATTGATGATGAAATCATGCACCGACCGATTGGCACACTGCCCCGACTGGCTTTGAAACCTACCCGGGATGGACCATTCGCCCGTTCCGGATGATGCTCTAGGCCTTTTCATTCACATTCCCGCAAACAGTCTCCCTTGCGGCACATATGGCCAAAGAAGACATTTGCTACTACCAACAGAATTCGGTTTAAGCACGCCCCCCGGATGCCGTCACGTGGTGAAGCGAGTTCCCCATCCTTTCTATGAAGGGATGGATGCTCTCCTGCCAGGTACGGGCCATTCACAGGAGGGACTGCTAGAACCACTACCCCACTTCCCAAAGTGATGAAACCACATAGAAAAGATGATGGATACACATGAAGCCGAAGATTCCTTTTCATTAAAAGAGGAGTACACAAAGATCCCCGAGGGGACACTGTATCACAAAAGAGGGCAGAAGAAAACAAAGAAGAGATAATTCAAGGCCGCCGGAAGATATCTTCAAAGGCCAAAAGACCCACATCGGGAGCGGCTCTTAGCTCGTGAAGGTGCGCCTCCTCTTCCTGAAGCTTCACGGACATACCCTGGAGAGACATCACCCGTCCCTCCAACAAGGCCACCTCCTCGGTGGACTGTGGCCGAATAGAGGATAATTGTTGCAGCTCGGCTCGAAGTCCAGCGAGTTCCGCTTCTAGAATGGCTATCCGGTCCTGGACAGCTTCCTCCCGCTGAACAACACTCTATAGCTCAGCCTGGCGTTCGTCAAGGGCAAGCGTCAGCTTCTCCAGCTCAGATTTACACTCTGACCTCTGCAACTTCAATGCCTTCAGCTTGTCGGTCATAGTCCGTGCTAGGAAATCCCTCCGATGCACGAATTTCAGTAGAAGCAGAACACGCTGAACCCATATGTCCAAAGGGTAGCCCATGGCCTGCAGGCCGACAGTGAAGCGATCAGCAATTTCCTTCAGCTGCAAATGTGTCAAGCTAGGCTGGGATTCTACTAGCTGGCGCAGCATATCCAGGTTCTGCCAGACAAAGCTCTCAGACGATGCGAAGCCAAAAGAAGCGGAGGGGATCACTTCAAAGGTCACTTCACTATCAATGTCCGCCCACAGCGCAATAGCCGGCCGGGAGGACGAAGATGGCAAATCTGCTGGGAGAGCTGGCTGGTCCCTCTCTATACTCTCCTGCCGAGCCGATGACTCCTCTGCTACCGCTGCCTCAGGAGTTATGGCTTGAACACCCGCAGGAGGAGAATCAATAAATGATGGAGCTATCTCTTCATGGGTCTCCTGAGTGGGGGCTTAATCTTCAACTGCTATTTTTGGTAATGGGGACGAAGGCGCCCTAGTCTGCGGAGGCAGAAATTCAGTCTCTGTAGCCACTATGGCAGGGACTGCTAACTCGGGCGCAATGGACATTACTGCTGCCGGTATAAAGGCCGAGCTCCTGGCTGGGTCTGCTTCGGCTCTAAAATCTGAGGCCTTGACAGGGACGGAGCTTTCTCCTGAGGCCCCCAAGTCCAATGATGCTAAGTCAGTTGAAGATTGTATCCTTACTGGCACAGGGCTGATAACCTCAGAAATTCCCATGCAAGTTAAAGGTAAAGCAGGGATAATGGCCAAGTCTGCGAATGAAACGGCCATAGAAACTGTGGCCGCGTCTGAGCGGATGATGACAGGGTCCTGAGGACAAAGCAGAATGACCTTCAGTAATGAATGAAAGAAAATAAATAGAACAGCAAACAAAAAAGAGAAGCTTACCTTTAAAGTGGGGTCTATACCCTCGAAAAGAGACAAAGGGGGAGAAAGCTACGTAGTTGAAGCAGCAAACGGAGGGGTTATGTCAACCTCGGTGTCGAGCCCGACAAACTCCTCTTGCAATTCCTCCTCAGAAGATAGCATCAGCAGCTTAGGAGGCTGTAAAGGCGGAACGCCTTTTGCAAATACGGGCAAGGCTTCTGATTTTAGAACTTCCTCCTCACTGTCGCTGAAAGTCACTTCCTCCTCATTATCAGGGACGCTCTCAGAGCTGCCCGAGGATATCTCCACACTAGCTATATGCTGCAGGGTCACCTCTAGAGCATGCCGGGATGCGGACCGGGTTATTATGCGTCTGGCCGGAATAGGGCTCCGTTTTGTTTGAGTCATGTGACCCTCCTACGGTTGAGGCAACTCTCCCGCTGCTATCATGGCCTCAGTCTGCTCCCCGACTGCCACTTCAGCAAAAGAGAACCTCTGAGGGATACAACAGAAAAAAAAACAATGGAAGTATAAAGAAAAAGATGAGAAAGCACATTTACCCTCCTCCTCGCCAGCTGGGGTAGGAGAAGGCAGCCTCGTGTCCCTTTCCACAGGCATTGCAACCTGCTCCTGGGCTGTATCAGATAAAGAGAAGCTCAGCCTCGAAGAACTCCTTAAAAGATTAGTCAAGAATACAATGAAGATTGCATCTACAAGCTATTACCGCCACTCTCGGCAGGTTCCTGAGCGGCCTCCCCCTGAGACCTGAACTCGTCGAAAGAGGGGATGTTTGGAAGAGGGGTTCCGGCATCCGTCACAACCGGAGCTGACTGCTGGACCCGAACAACCTTGGCCCTCTTGGCCTTGGCAACTGTAGCTTTCACCACAGAAGGCTTCCTCTTCTTGCCCGGAGGCAAGGGAGTGGTCGTAGGTGCCGCTGCAGGAATTTCAAAGTAAGCAGGCTTCTCAGCTTGAGCAATAATCTTCCTGTAAAGTCCCTACCGCTTTATGTCTGGTCTATCTGTGCAAGACACAAGAAAGGCAGTCATAGTCGACAGATGCAGAACATAACAATAAAAGAAAGATGCCATGAGCGCACAGGAAGGGTCATACCTGCTGAGCCATCATAAAATGTGGAAAGCGGCCAATACAGATAAGCCACCTCCTTCGATCGGGAAGCAGCCTCCTTCACGAGCCAGCATATGTCACCAATGGTCTGGCACTTCTCTGTCAAGGCAGCCAAGTCTTTATGTTCGTGGAAGTCGAGGCAATGAAACAGGCCGAGATAATCCATACACCAGCCGTCGACATAATGAAAAGAAACAAAAAGCGGTTTATTCAGAATGCCAGTTATTGGGTTCTCCACGGATAGCCCATGAACATGTAGCAGTACAAAAAGCCAAAAAGAGTGCTGATAATATGTCTGGGTGCGGTCTTCCCTCCGCACAAACGTCCTATAAGGGTGAAACCTGTCCACCGGACCCCTCCAAGCAGTTGCTGTCGGGAGAGGTTCCTCCGGGGGGAACGGATATTGTACATCCAAATGAACACCCCCTATATGGCCCAACTGCCTCAGATCCTTTGTAAAAGCATCTTCATTAATCTCAGAGAAGACAGGAGTGGGTATTTGTATTTCAGAACCTCCCTCTTTCAAAGACCGACGCGTGGCAATATATATTTCCGCCTCCTTATAGTGCTGTGAATAGAGCCTTTTCAGATGGACCTCGTCAATTTCAAACACAGGCCCTGATTGCCGCTTTAAGAAAGCGCGCTCGGCCACATCCCAAAAGGCGCCTCTGCCATCTTTATAAAAGTTGGTGCGTGTATTCCACCACTTAATGTAGTCTGATGTGACACAGGGTATATGATTAGAAATGGTCGGAACCCTGAAAGTTACGCCCTCTCGGTGATGAAAGAAATCCCACCATGTTCGACCGTCACTGGCGATGGTGGACCCGTGCTTGGCACGGCTGTCCAAAGGAAACTGAGCAACCGATGGAGGAATATGCTGATCATAGCCAAAGTTTCTGCTGAAACGGAATGGATAATAGGGCTCCAAAATGAGCAAGCCTCCCTTCCTGAAGACCAATACACTGGGCCGAATAGCCATAGCCCACCTGACCAGTTCTGGTTCTAATATGGGCCGGGTGGCGTTGACCCCCGAAACAGGATGGACATAAGTTTCTACCTCCATTTTGCATTCCCTCTGAGGGTCCACTAAAGGAGCCGAACCTGCTGCCAAGCTCCAAAAATGAATGCTGCCAGGAGCGTCTACATGCACTTTTATCAACCTGCCCCTTATCTTAAACAGCTGCTCTGAGAAAGGACCAGGCTCGGCGCTAGCGAATTCGATCATCCGAGGAAGCAATGTGTCCGACTGTAAAGTCCTCGGGGCCAGCTCAGGGAAAATACTGCAGACCCAGGCATTAAAAAAATGAAACGGACCCACAGCCCTTAAGGAGCGGGGAACCCGATGTCTATGCAAATCCCCCAATGATTTGTAAATTAAGCACAAAGCCACTGGGCATAGAGACAGCCTCATCCCCCAGGCCATCTGACAGGCCGGATATATAGCCTCTGGCCTGATAGTCGTCTCGTCCCCTTGAGGAAGAGCGAAGGTGCACAGCCAGAAAGTCAGATAATCTGCACAGTGAGTGATAGGGTCAACCCCTGCTGGGTTCGGGCCATCTGCACCTGCTCGGCGCAGTGAAGCTGGCAGTGCTGATTTGTAACGAGGGGCCCTGATTTGCTTGCTAGAAGTCGGTCCCACAGAAGGGAAGTCTGCATACTTCAAGGGACCCCCGAAGAAGTATTGTATCCATTGTCCTACATGGACTCTCAACCTGCTGCTCTTTTCCCGGGGTTGATAGCCTTTAGAGGATCCCCGGCTGTAAGCCAGACAAATGGTACGATAAGCTTTCATTAAATACCGGTATGCATAGTCGAAAGAATATCGGCCCTCTCCATCGGAGGCGTCCTTTACAGAGTCATCCAGGCAAACCTCCTCGTATGGCTCCCCATCAATAGGCAGACCTGAGAGCTGCGAAAGACTCCAGAGGTCGAGAGATGTTTCGCCCTCTGCTGTGTAGAATGTGTTAAACTGTGGGTAGAATACTTCAAACATGCCACAACATAGTCCCCGAGAGATGGGATAGCGGAATCTAGAGGCGAATACACTATGGTAGACCCCAGCTCTAATCAGTAAAGGGGTGTACTCCTTCAGGACAAATTCTGTGAATTCCACTGCCCCTGCCCTCAAGAGATGAGCATCTGTCACTTTAGCATCTCCAAACCAGTCGGCAGCTAGCTGATATTTAAATTGAACGGCCAGACAGTTCAGAATAAATGGCTCGTCCCTGTAACCCCACTTCACAGGTGCTAGAAAAAGTCTGAAGTTGGTTTTTTCCCGGTGGACGCGACCGGCTGCATGGTCCCACCTCGCCGGGGTGAACTCTGGAGCCCGGATCAACATTTCCTTCTCCGACTCTAATTCAGAAATACCCAGCATGGCATTCCAGTCCCGCTGCTCACCTGGAAGATATGTAGCCCGGGCACGATAAACAGAGCCCTTCATGCTGTCTCTGTCAGTAAGTATTGCCGCTTCCACAGACCGAGCAAGCAGAAGATCTCTCATTCCGCCTATGGTGAAGGACTGGATAAATGGCAATAGATGACGATCCTTCGGCAGGTCCGGACGGTAGTCAGCAGCTCTTCTGAAATCAATACCTTCTATGGAAGAATAGACCCCAGAAGTCGGCACTGTGTCAGTCTCAGAGTCAGAGGACTCGTCAACAGTAGCAATCTGATTATAGCCAAAGCTCAGACTATTCACGTTCATCCAGTTGACCGAGGCGCGAGATATATCCGGCTTAGCCGATGAACTCGCTCCCACAGTCATGGAAGCCGCAGCAGAAGAGTCGGAAGCCATGTCAGCACCTGCAATCAGGGAAAGATGAGAAGATAAGCATCGGGAAGATGAATGGGCATAAAATGATGAGGTAAATAATTTTCGATAAATTTCGGCAGCATCTCCTCTTATCTAGGGTATGCCCAAGAGAGATAGGGATTCACCCACCAAGAGGGAGTGATCCCGGAGATAAAAAGGGATTCAATCCCAAAACAATATCCCGTCGTGCAAGATAAACTAAGACGGGAAGAAAATGGAACGGCCGAGAGAGGGAGAAGCTCGCGCCGATGAGAAGAGATTGAAGAGAGAGGAAGCTCCGATGAAAATGAGAAGAAAAGACCTCTCGGTGCCATAAATAGTGAAGGTAGAAGAGGGGCTCTTGGCGCGGCATTTAGCGCGCCGAGAACCCTCCCTCTTCTGGTGAAAAAGGCACGCCGAGAAGCGGCCTAAACCCCGCGCCGAGAAAGGTCGGGCCGAGAGCAGGGCGCGCCGAGAACTGCACAGTGGCCGCGCCAAGAAGCAACCCAATCTTCGTGTCGAGAAGCCCATGAATATCATGCTGAGAAGACTCCAAAGTGCTGAAAAGAAAAGAAAACTTATCAGAAAAGAACACAGAAATAAAAAAGTATATGTGCATAATATTGCTGCAATAAGTTGATTAAGTCGAAGGACTAGATTGAAGAGAAATGGAGGAAGATACCCTCGAATGCTAAAAAGGCACCTGCGGACCCCGTGCCGCTTGCTCTGCGCTTACGCCGTCCGCAGGTGGGGGGCATTTGTTGACACCTGGAAAATGAGCGAGGGTGGAAACAAAACTGAAAGAAGGAATCAAACCAGCAATGAAAGATTATTGATGAAACTCGTCAACCATCTGCCCGGCTGAAGCCTTTTCCAGCCAAGCTGATGTCCGGTGTCGTCGTCAGCCAGACGGCAGCACTGATGAAGTAGCAGTCAACTGACTGATGAGACCTCCTACCATACTTTAATAAGAGCTGTATTACTGCCTCGTCCGGAAGTCTACAGGTAACATGTCGGACTAAGTCAAATGTCGACTTGTTGACAGATGAGATATGAGCAAAGACAAAGTGTTGTGCCCCTGGCCCCTGTGGTTTGTGGTTTTGATGATTGGCTTTAGGGGTTTATGATGATTGGTTTTAATGTGACTTAATCACTGTGAGTCACCATGCATTGATGTTCTGTTTTGATGATTGATTTGGTTTTGATGATTGGTGTTTGATGTGAGTCACTGTGAGTCATCTTGCTGAAATGAGTCATTGTCCTTCATATGTTCAGTCAGTTTATCTGCTTACACTGTGAGTCATTACAATTGAAGTTCAGACTGTTTTATCTGCTGCATAAAGTATTCATATGCATTTACAGAGTCTATACATTGATTGGCAGTAAGTCTGTACATTGAGCGTCTCTTGGAAGTCCATACAGTGCATTGCATTGGCTAAGTGTATACACTGTCAGTCTCATTTAGAGTCTAAGACAAAGTCTGTACATCGGACTGTTACAGCAATTCTCTACAGACTTCACCGTCTCTCTCAGCGTCTTAAGCATTTTAGGCTAAGTCTATACATTGCTGCATTGCTTGTATATGTAGAGTCTATACACTACTATAGGTATCAAGTCTATACATTGGACCGTGATTCTCCAAGTCTATACATTGTTGAGACATTCGACATGTCTGCACATTGGGCTTTCACGTGAAGTCTACACATTGGTCTCTACTTGAAGTCTATACATTGGCTAAGGGTCTTCAAGTCCATACACAGTCGTCTGATGCATATTGATTAACATGAAATCTGCTATGAGGTAGTACATTGTATGTCCGTACTGTTTCTATCATACTTCATGCTGTTTGTGTTTTCAACATGCCGTGTCGTCCCTTCGTACATCGTGTTGTTTCTGTATTTGAGTCTTCGTGATGTGTCTGTTGTTGATTGTCTTCGTGATGTTTACTGAAGTAGCTCGAATTGTTCTAATATACTTCGAGTCGTCTTCCTGCCTTCACTGTTTTATCGCGTGTCGTTGTAGCCGTTCATGTCTTCTGTCTTCGTGTTGATTTTACTTCGTGCACTCTTCTCTAAGTTCAAGCCCGTGTCTGTGCTGTCTCCATGTCGTCCTTAGTTCGAGTCGGTTCTTTGTTATTTCCATCTTCGTGTTGTTCTTCCTAGACCTCGTGTCTTTCTTGTGTTGAAACCACACTTCGTGTTGGTTTCTGTTTTCGTCTTTGTGTTGTGGTCAGCTCGTGTCGTTCTCTTTGCTATTTGTTATGTCGAGTTGCTTTTTACTTCGTGTCGTTTTCTCTGTAGTGTTAAGCGTTATTAGTATGTATCTCGTGTCGGTCTCTTCGTAGTGTTTGTTTTGTTACAGTGACACTTCGTGTCGTTCTCGTTTTACCTCGTGCTGTTTTCATCTGACCTCGTGTCATGCTCTCCTTGTCTCGTACTGTAGTAATCTTGTGTTCTCGTGTCATTTACTGTAGCTACTCGAGTCATATTCCTGCTTTCTTTATTTTATCACGTGTCGTTTCACCTCATGTCGTTCTCTCTGCTGTTTATTATGTCGTGTTGTTTCTTTGTATTCGTGTCTTCGTGTTATTCTTGTGTTTATGACCTCGTGTCGTTCTCTGTGTAGTACTTGTTTTGTCACCTTTGAACCTCGTGTCGTTCTATGTGTAGTGTTTGTTTTGTCACCATTGTATCTCGTGTCGTCCTCAGTGCAGTGCACCTCTTGTTGTTTCTATACACCTCGTGCAGTTTTAGGTTCTGGTGCCCTGAGTTTTAATCGTGTTAATTCCTTGCAGGAGAAGAAGAAGGTGGTCCGAGGAAATATTCCCGAGTGACTGGCAGCACGTGATCCGAGGCTGAAATGAAGCCTGCTGAGAGACTGCCACGTGGTCCGAATACTTAGGGCTGGAAATGTGGAGGTCACATGTCGGGGGTGATGCTGCTGCTGCTGTTGCTATATATATGGGTCTTCATCCTCTGAAGAAATTATCGAAGAAAAAGCCTTGAGAGTAGAAAGCCCTTCGATCCAGAAGAAAAGAAGAGAGTAGAGAAGAGAGTGAGAGTGAGTGCAGAAGAAGAAAAAGAGAGAGAGATAGTGCTCGTGTGAAGAGAGAAGAAAGAGTGAAGAAGAAGAAGTGTAGCAGAGAGTGAGAGATTAGGAGAGCAGAAGAATGAGAAAGAGAGATAGAGAGTGAGCGAGAGAGCTCGTGGAGAAGAAGGAAGAAGCTGCTTGAAGATCTGTCTTCACTGGACCGTGGATCAGATCCAGGCCAGTCAGCTCCGTTGAGAGCCACATTGTACATTTCATTTTTCAGCTTTCTGTTTGCTGAAGTTATTTTCATTTCGTGTTTTTGTTTCATCTTTTTCATTTGGTTATCTGTGTTCTTCCGATCCTCAGTAGTGAGGTCGGGTTCCTCCTGTTGATTCAGGAGAAGGGAGATCTGATCTCCGGGTTGCAAGTGATAGGTTGTCACTTGTGGGTTCCCTCTGGTTAAAGGAAGGGAGGCTAGCCCTCCGGTTCTGGGCTTGTGGTTGCAAGTCCAGGTGTCCCTCCGGTTGGGAGGAAGAGAGGTCTTCAACCTCTGGTTTGCTGGTGACTGGTAGTCACCGGTTGGTTCCCTCCTGGTCTGGAGGAAGAGAGACTTCGGTCTCTGGTTTCCAAGTGGCTGAAAGTCACTTGGGGTGTCCCTCCGGTTGGGAGGAAGAGGGGAGCGTGTTCCCCTGGTCAAGCTGTTTGGCAGCATTTGTTGCAGACTGAGTCTGCGGTTTCTAGCGTGAGCTAGTGGAATCCTCACTCCGGTTGGGAGTGAGGGGTGGATGTAGGTCTGGAGGACCGAACCACCTAAAAAATCTATTGAGCAGTGGTTTGATTGCTTGAGTTGCTTCCGCTAGATGCTTGAATAGGCACGCTCCATCTGCTTGTTATTTTGTGTAATCGAATTTGCTTAATTCCAGAACTTGCCTAGCATCTGAGTTTTTGAATTGGGCATTATTCGTAGTATGATACATTCACCCCCCTCTGTATCCGGGCATAGCACCCTAACAGTTGGTATCAGAGCAGGTTTCTGCATACAAGGTCCAGCGACCTGCAGATCGATCTTGCAGTCTTAGGTGCTAATTTGCTTTTAGTGCATCAATATTCCTGTTGCATTGAATTTATCTGCTATTTACTTCAATGGCTTGTCCACCCGTCTTTAGTGGTTTTGATTTCAACCAGTGGCACAGTGCCTTACGTGCTTATGTTAAATATGCTGATCCAGACCTGTGGAAAGTGATTTCACATGGTCCTCATAAATTGCCAAAGAAAAAGTCCAAATGGACTGACAGTCACGAAGCAATGCATGAGGAGAATCAGACAGCTATAAATCTGATGAAAGCAGCCACTGACAAAGCCTTTCACTCATGCTTCCTTGATTGCAGATCTGCAAGGGATATGTTGGAAATGATGAAGAGAGCCGGGAAAGGAAATCAAACAAGCTGCATGATGGCCAATAGAAGCGATCAAGGCAGCAAACAAACTGAAGAAGATGATGATGATGAGGTAAATCTCTTCGAGAATTTCTCTCTAGAAGATTGGGAGAATGCTTATGCTGAATTATTTGAATCTCATGAGCTGTTAAGAAAACAGTATAAGAAATTGAAGAAGGGTACTGGTTTAGATAGTTCAAGCTTTCCTTGTAGAAATTGTGTTGAATTGAAAAATATTCATGATGCTTGTATGTCTGACTTTCAAATACTGAAGAAACAAGTTTCATTATTGAAAACAGAAAATCAAGAACATATAAATGTGATATCTGAACTCAAAGAAAAATTGAACTCAGATAATGATAATCAGACTGTTGTTAACTATCATGACCAGTATGAAAAATTGCTGAAAAACTTTGAAAGTGTAAACTCAGATTTAAACAAGCTGAGATCCGAAAATGATTCCCTGAGAACATCTGCTAATAAAAATGATAACAAATTTGAGAAACTCAAGTAGGAGAAAAACTTGCTTGCTGAAAAACTGGAAGCCATCAAATCTGTGAATGTGGAATTACAGAAAAACATTGAAAAGAAGGAAAAAGATTTGAAGGAATTCAAGGCTGAAAGAAAACTTGAAATTAACTCAGAAGATCAGACTCTAATAAATGAGTTAATTCAGAATGACAAGCTTAAGGAAGAAAATGAAAAATTAAAAATGTTGAATTCCACTATGTCAGAGAGACTTCTAGCTTTGGAAAGAGGAAAAAGTATTTGTGTTGAAGATTCTAATAAACTGAACAATCTGGAACAGGAAATTGAAAAATATAAAACTGCTAACAATGTGTTAACTGAATGTGTGAATTGCAGTGAACAAGAGATTGCCAGTTATGAGCTACATATTTCCTCTTTGGAAGATGAAATTCAGGATTTGAAAGTCTCTTTGTCAAAATTTGTTGATGGGCAAGAAAACCTAGACAAGCTGCTAGGTGTAAAAGTCAATGTCAAAAGGGAAGGGTTGGGCTACAATAATCTAAATAAAAAGGCTTTGCAGAACAAAGTAATGACATCCTTTGTAAATGCCTCAAACGTAGCCACAACATCAAAAGATAAACAGCCCATTGTTCAGAAAATACTGGGAACAAAGATTAATTTTAAGAAAGAAGGACTGGGTTACAGTCCAGTCATGAGGAAGGCTGATGGAGCCAACCTGAAAACTATCTTTGTTAAATCCTCTGAACAGGAGAAGCCTTCTACTTCATCTCCAACTCAGTACAAGGCTAAGAAAATAGGAAAATAGGATAAAAATCAGAAAAGGACTGTAAATCAGAAAATAAATGAAAAGGGTTCATCAGTGCATATTGATCACAGTCCTCATACACATTCACAAGCATCCAAAAAGAAAATGATCTGTCATTACTGTCATAAATTTGGACATCTGATGCATGAGTGTAAGCTGATGGAGAAGGATGATAAGAATGCTAGGAGATCTCATGATAAAAATCCTTCACCTCAGAAAAGGAGTGTCACATGTTCTAATTGTGGCAAATTAGGACACTCAATTGCTCATTGCTGGTTTGTTAGGGGTAAGAAAACATTTTATTCATATCATGCTAAATTCCCTGCAAACCAATATGTTCTTAATAAAAACAAATCTGTTTCAATGAACCAGCATATCATCTGTTTTAACTGCAACAAAATGGGTCACAAGACCTCTGAATGCTGGTTAGGCTTTTTTAAAAGAAATTCTATTTCATGCTTTGAATGTGGAAAGCATGGCCACAGGGCCATTGATTGTTGGCATGCTCAGGGTAGAAAATTCAATTCTAAAACTGTTAAATTCCCTGCCATTAACAGAAAGTCTTCTGCATGCTATCACTGTGGGAAGTATGGCCACACAGTCAAGGACTGTTGGCATGCCCAAGGAGGCTATGGCAATAATGAACTAAATTTTAAAAAGAATGCCTCTTATTGCTCTCACTGTGGAAAGCATGGCCACATAGTCAAAGACTGTTGGCATGCTCAAGGGAAAATTTTTATTTCTGGAAAGTTTAAATTCCCTGCTAGTACAAATGCTCTCAGAAGGAACAAAGTAGTTTTCAAAAAGAAAAACTTTGAATGTGTTGATTATGGAAACCAGTTTGGTCATGCAAATAACAGAAATTTCCATGCTAATGCACATACAATTCATGTTCATAATGATGTGCATAAATTAGATCTGAAAACTGCTGCTCCTTGCTATCAAGTTAAAAATGTGCTGAGAAAACCTGCTAGAAGTAATACTGTCATGTCAGGACCCAAGACTTCTTGGGTACCTGTTTGTGCAAAATAACATTGCCTTGCAGGTGTGCCTTGGAATGGAATAAAAAGGGGTATTAATCCAAGGCACTCAAGAATGAAAACCCCTTCTGAATTGTTCAGGTAAATTCTCTATAATTCCTGTTTTGAAACTCAGTACATATCTTGGTTGATGTGTCCATGCATAATTGCTATTTTTTTGCATAGCATATTCACTCTTCATCTGCATTGTCTAAATGTCAAAAAGGGAGTTTGAATGCATATTGTGGGGGGGAGTCATTGCATTGCATATAGGTTGTCAAATGTATACATGGGTCAGAACTCATTGCATATCCTCTCTTACTGATTTTGTTGACAAACCTTAATCATATTCTGAAAACTTTGAGCTTCACAATCTCTCTTAACAATTGGTATTATTTGGTTTCAGAATTCTATCAGTCCTTCATGAAGATTTCAATGGGCTATCTCGATCATAAATCTGAAAACTCTTGAACTAGAAATCTCCTATTATACGTTTTTATGAATGACTGAAATAACTCATGTGGTTTAAGTTTAATGTATTCAATGAGTTTGGCTTTAAAATCTCTTAAAAATATCTGAAGCATGTTTAATAAACCTTAACCATCTGTTTCATGCTATGTCTTGTAAAATCTTCTGAAATCTGCACTTTTGAATATATGACTTTAATTGGTTAAGTACATGAAACTATTATTGATTTGAAGCAAATGAATGTCTCTGAAATGTCTAAAGGGTTATTTCTGTCAGAGCAATGACATTGGTCACTGAGAAACACAAGTCCAAAGGACTGTGTCATGAGGTGCCTTAGTTAACTCTGATAAAATTCATTAAAAATCAGGCAGAGCAATGGCATGCACACTGAGAAATACAACTCACTCATTAAAAAAAATGATTTGTAGTGTGTCATGATGTGTAAATGCTAACTCTGTTCATATATATAGCATGACAGTTAGTCACACTAAGTGCTTAGGGATATTGGCCTCTGATCAAGGTATATCCTCTAGTTACAAGGTGTGAACTGAACTAGAGTGCTCGTAAAATTTGTAGCATGGTAAATTATTGAACAAATTAAAATATCTGAATATTGATGCTAAAATCAAATTGCTACAACCCTAGACAAAATCATACGACTTCATAATTGCTTGATTTCAATACAGATGCATGTAATTGCGAAAGAAGTCAATAATTTTGATCGTGTTAGAGAAAGGGAGATTTATCAAGATAAATATGAGGGCTTGGTTCATCTTTATTAAAACATGGTTTTAGATATCAATACAGAATTTTATTGATAAACTCTGCATACATCATGTTTAAATCATGTTGTTCAATAAATGTCATTCATAAGCCCTTATGATGGAAGACTTTGAAAACTTATGTTTTAGATTTATGAGATTGATATCTCTTTGAAAATCTGGCTGAACTTCTTGTGTTTGGAGCATCCTTGAAAAATCTGTTAACTGAATTTCTTCTGCTCATGTCCTTGGTTCATTGACCTGAACTTCTCCTTGGTTGCCCCTGTGGCCTCCCTCTCTTGCACCCTCTCATCTATCTCATAAGATTCCATTGATTGAGGGGGAGCTTTCATGTCATGCATCACTTGCACATCAATTGGCATCTATTCAGGGGGAGCATTCCTTGTCATATGCATCATGCTGCATAGAAGGAGAAGAATTGTGCTCTTGCATTCATATTTCTGGTATCTGAATTTACATTCATACCCCTTCCTATGGTTTATTTTGTTTATATCAAAGGGGGAGATTGTTTGCCAAAAAGGGAGAATATCATTCAATCAGTGCATGCAGGTTTCTTTTGATCTTCTCTAATTCATGCTTTTGCTGAAATTATTAAAGGGGGGAGAATCATGTTCTTGCAAGGGGGAGAAATTGACTGTTCTTTTATACATGCTTTAATTTCTCAAATTATTTTCTTTTTGATGAAGTCAAAGGAGGAGAATAATTTGAATCTTCAGAATGACTTACATCATCAGAATGACTCACTGAGTATTGTTGCCATCATCAAAAAGGGGGAGATTATTGTGCCCCTAGCCCCTGTGGTTTGTGGTTTTGATGAGTGGCTTTAGGGGTTTATGATGATTGGTTTTAATGTGACTTAATCACTGTGAGTCACCATGCATTGATGTTCTGTTTTGATGATTGATTTGGTTTTGATGATTGGTGTTTGATGTGAGTCACTGTGAGTCATCTTGCTGAAATGAGTCATTGTCCTTCATATGTTCAGTCAGTTTATCTGCTTACACTGTGAGTCATTGCAATTGAAGTTCAAACTGTTTTATCTGCTGCATAAAGCATTCATATGCATTTACAGAGTCTATACATTGATTGGCAGTAAGTCTGTACATTGAGCGTCTCTTGGAAGTCCATACAGTGCATTGCATTGGCTAAGTGTATACACTGTCAGTCTCATTTAGAGTCTAAGACAAAGTCTGTACATCGGACTATTACAGCAATTCTCTACAGACTTCACCGTCTCTCTCAGCGTCTTAAGCATTTTAGGCTAAGTCTATACATTGCTGCATTGCTTGTATATGTAGAGTCTATACACTACTATAGGCATCAAGTCTATACATTGGACCGTGATTCTCCAAGTCTATACATTACTGAGCCATTCGACATGTCTGCACATTGGGCTTTCACGTGAAGTCTACACATTGGTCTCTACTTGAAGTCTATACATTGGCTAAGGGTCTTCAAGTCCATACACAGTCGTCTGATGCATATTGATTAACAAGAAATCTGCTATGAGGTAGTACATTGTATGTTTGTACTGTTTCTGTCATACTTCATGTTGTTTGTGTTTTCAACACGCCGTGTCGTCCCTTCGTACATCGTGTTGTTTCTGTATTTGAGTCTTCGTGTTGTGTCTGTTGTTGATTATCTTCGTGCTGTTTACTAAAGCAGCTCGAATTGTTCTAATATACTTCGAGTCGTCTTCCTGCCTTCATTGTTTTATCGCGTGTCGTTGTAGCCGTTCATGTCTTCTGTCTTCGTGTTGATTTTACTTCGTGCACTCTTCTCTAAGTTCAAGCCCGTGTCTGTGTTGTCTCCATGTCGTCCTTAGTTCGAGTCGGTTCTTTGTTATTTCCGTCTTCGTGTTGTTCTTCCTAGACCTCGTGTCTTTCTTGTGTTGAAACCACACTTCGTGTTGGTTTCTGTTTTCGTCTTCGTGTTGTGGTCAGCTCGTATCGTTCTCTTTGCTATTTGTTATGTCGAGTTATTTTTTACTTCGTGTCGTTTTCTCTGTAGTGTTAAGCGTTATTAGTATGTATCTCGTGTCAGTCTCTTCGTAGTGTTTGTTTTGTTACAGTGACACTTCGTGTCGTTCTCGTTTTACCTCGTGCTGTTTTCATCTGACCTCGTGTCATGCTCTCCTTGTCTCGTACTGTAGTAATCTTGTGTTCTCGTGTCATTTACTGTAGCTACTCGAGTCATATTCCTGCTTTCTTTTTTTTATCACGTGTCGTTTCACCTCATGTCATTCTCTCTGCTGTTTATTATGTCGTGTTGTTTCTTTGTATTCGTGTCTTCGTGTTATTCTTGTGTTTATGACCTCGTGTCGTTCTCTGTGTAGTACTTGTTTTGTCACCTTTGAACCTCGTGTCGTTCTATGTGTAGTGTTTGTTTTGTCACCATTGTATCTCGTGTCGTCCTTAGTGCAGTGCACCTCTTGTTGTTTCTATACACCTCGTGCAGTTTTAGGTTCTAGTGCCCTGAGTTTTAATCGTGTTAATTCCTTGCAGGAGAAGAAGAAGGTGGTCCGAGGAAATATTCCCGAGTGACTGGCAGCACGTGATCCGAGGCTGAAATGAAGCCTGCTGAGAGACTGCCACGTGGTCCGAATACTTAGGGCTGGAAATGTGGAGGTCACACGTCGGGGGTGATGCTGCTGCTACTGTTGCTATATATATGGGTCTTCATCCTCTGAAGAAATTATCGAAGAAAAAGCCTTGAGAGTAGAAAGCCCTTCGATCCAGAAGAAAATAAGAGAGTAGAGAAGAGAGTGAGAGTGAGAGCAGAAGAAGAAAAAGAGAGAGAGATAGTGCTCGTGTGAAGAGAGAAGAAAGAGTGAAGAAGAAGAAGTGTAGCAGAGAGTGAGAGATTAGGAGAGCAGAAGAAAGAGAAAGAGAGATAGAGAGTGAGCGAGAGAGCTCGTGGAGAAGAAGGAAGAAGCTGCTTGAAGATCTGTCTTCATTGGACCGTGGATCAGATCCAGGCCAGTCAGCTCCGTTGAGAGCCACATTGTGCATTTCATTTTTCAGCTTTCTGTTTGCTGAAGTTATTTTCATTTCGTGTTTTTGTTTCATCTTTTTCATTTGGTTATCTGTGTTCTTCCGATCCTCAGTAGTGAGGTCGGGTTCCTCCTGTTGATTCAGGAGAAGGGAGATCTGATCTCCGGGTTGCAAGTGATAGGTTGTCACTTGTGGGTTCCCTCTGGTTAAAGGAAGGGAGGCTAGCCCTCCGGTTCTGGGCTTGTGGTTGCAAGTCCAGGTGTCCCTCCGGTTGGGAGGAAGAGAGGTCTTCGACCTCTGGTTTGCTGGTGACTGGTAGTCACCGGTTGGTTCCCTCCTGGTCTGGAGGAAGAGAGACTTCGGTCTCTGGTTTCCAAGTGGCTGAAAGTCACTTGGGGTGTCCCTCCGGTTGGGAGGAAGAGGGACTTCGGTCTCTGGTTTCCAAGTGGCTGAAAGTCACTTGGGGTGTCCCTCCGGTTGGGAGGAAGAGGGGAGCGTGTTCCCCTGGTCAAGCTGTTTGGCAGCATTTGTTGCAGACTGAGTCTGCGGTTTCTAGCGTGAGCTAGTGGAATCCTCACTCTGGTTGGGAGTGAGGGGTGGATGTAGGTCTGGAGGACCGAACCACCTAAAAAATCTATTTAGCAGTGGTTTGATTGCTTGAGTTGCTTCCGCTAGATGCTTGAATAGGCACGCTCCATCTGCTTGTTATTTTGTGTAATCGAATTTGCTTAATTCCGGAACTTGCCTAGCATCTGAGTTTTTGAATTGGGCATTATTCGTAGTAGGATACATTCACCCCCCTCTGTATCCGGGCATAGCACCCTAACACAAAGATGAAGCAAGAACCAGCAAATGAAGATTATGAAAACCTCTGCAAAATCAGAACAGAAGAAGAGCCGTCTCCATGGGCTATATACCCGGCTGAAGTCCTCTCAGGCTAAAGCTGATATCCGGTTTTGTCATCGTGTGGGTGGCAATACTGATGAAATGATGTCCTATTTTGTCATCGTTCAAGTGATGACACCGATAAAATCCCAGTCCACTGACTGATGAAGGTCTCCATGATCCTATTAAGACCTGGGTCCACCAACAAAAGGCCTGCTGCGGTTCTAATATATTTAGAGAGCCGATAAGTCCATAAGAGGTCTTAAGAAGGCCTAAGTGGGCCTATGAGATGGGCTCACGAAAGCGACGCCGGGATACTCTACGGATGCTACCTCGCGCACCGGGAGCTACTTGACTGAGGCGCGCCGTGAAGATGAAAAGGCACGCCGACTTCCATCTGCCGAGAAGTTAGGAGGGGCTGGGTCTATATAAACCCACTCCCTCGAAGAGAAAAGGGGGAGGATGAAAAAAAAAGAGAACCTCATCAAGGACGGGGAAAAAGGAAGAAGAAAGGGAGCAGGGCTTTTGGCGAGCAGAAATCTACCTCCTCCAGAAAGAAAAGAAAGAAAGAGAGCCAGAGAAGAGAGAAAAAGCAGAGAAGAGAGCCCGAGGCCGATCGAAGGTGGGCAGCCGGGGAGGGAGAGGAGTCAATGCTCCGCCCTCCCCCCCCCCCCCCATTTCTGTAGTTCATTTTCTTAATTTCGATGGTTTCTCCTTCTTCTTCCTCTGATGTGTGCTATAATGCTGTAACCGGCTTCGCGCCGATAGGATGATGTACCGCTTTTGCTTTCTTCCTATGTATCTCTTCCGATGTATGGGTCGGGCGGACTATCAGTGTCGAATGAATGAATATGACAGGTTGCAGTTGGCGCCTGCTGTTCGTTTCCCTGAAGCCTTGTTGCCATCCCCCCATGTTTTTCTGCCTTATCTTAAACTCTGTAGCATGCTATTCCCCTCCCCAGTTTGGTCAATAGTCTGCTGATTCGCCTGGTTTTCAAACGCTCTCTGTGCTTGTTCCAGAGCCAGGGACAGACCATCCCTTGGCCTCCGGGACAAAGTAGAGCTATACGATGACCGCTATTCATGTAATTTCGGAGTCTTAGGTGTTCACGTTCATTATCGAAGTCAAGCCTGGGCCAGAGACAGCCATCTCTTGGCTCCCAGGATGACAAAAGATAACATCCAAAAAAAAACTGTCCCCCGGGGACTTTACACAGCAATGGTGACGGAGGTTCTCCATGCTTGATCCTTCCCCAATTTTCTCTCCGTTCCTGGCCTTCCTCTTAAACCTAAGCTAGAACCAGTTGAAACTTGACGAATTGATTCACTTTGACCCCATAAAACTCATTTGTCTTAGCCTGATTCGTCAAGAAACCCTCTATCCTGGCCTGAACCATCAAGAAGCCCAAAACAGGGTGCCGTAGAATCCCAGAACCTCTCTCGGCACTATTACCCATCTCGGCCCCATGCACAGTAAAAGGGGTGAATAGTTCTCGACGCGATCCTTCTGGCGCCGAGAACCCTGACCCCCTGGCCTCCTTGCCTGCGCCGAGAACCCTATCCCCCTCGCCACTCTACCTTCACGCCGAGAACTCCACTAATGCCAGCTTCCCGGCGCCCCGAATAGGACCTTGTGAAGAACCCTTCCCGGCGCGGTGGTTTTCACGCCGGGAACCTATACGCCTATTTAAGCTGTGCCGAGAAGCTGCCCTGCCATCCAACTGAATCCCCGGCACCTGGATCAAACTCACACAGGGATACCCGTGAGTCACCAGACCTGTCCTGGGGATAAATTTAAAGGGAGTCAGACTCCCTTATGTTCCACTGTTCCGCGTCGGATTTATGAGCAATCCCTTCCGCTCAGGTGGGCTCTGCCACTGCATGAGTGCCACCGGCTTCTATAAGGGAAGAATCGAACATTGCCCCCAGGGCATACATATGCAATTCGGGAGGTTCGGCCTCTCTTTCTCTTGGCTTTCATCCCGGCATTCCGTGGGTGATAGCCTATTCTCTCCTGGGCACAACCCAGATTATGGGGAGATGCTGCCGAAATGTCGATCGATGTTTTAGCCCCGATAAGCCCCGGGAAATGCTCATCATACACCTCCCGTCCGGCTCGATCTATCGGGGGATACAAATACTTCAAGGCTCTCGGCCGGATGAGAAACTTGAGCGGGGACATGTCTCCGATGATTGCCCAGGCCCCGTCCCGCCATTGCATGGACGGTGTCCTATTTCTACCCGGCATGACCCACACAAGAGGAGGTCATGTTGATTTAATAAGTCTGTCATTTACCCAATTACATTCTTAGAATAACAAGAGCTTCAATATTATGCACTGTCATTTTTTCTTAACCGCCCCGAGGGGGCCCTCCTATTTTGGCGTTTAATCAAGGATTGTCCTTCTTAGGAAGGGCGTAATTAACGTCATAACCTTTATGGTATGACGGACTTCCGGTCCCGACTCGGACTTCACAATCGACCGATTGAGTCAGATCGAGCGCATAATAAATCGTCACTCTGGTGACTAGCACGCCTAACAAACCAACCAATAAACCATCAAACACAACAATAAAATAAATAAATAAATGATGAATAAAACCATTCCCACAACATACCACATAAAGAAAAAGCACACCGACTCATCTATGACCCTAGACACACCTAATGTTAGTCCGACCCGTACATGGGTGACGGCGGACCAGGACACCCGAACGTATGCCATGCATGTATCTGACGTAACTGGTGGTTGACATCATGCGGAAATCCTAGACCTCCTAAGGTGGGCCATGCATGCATATGGGATGTAGATGTGGGAGGACCAAGAGTATTTCCCCTAGATGATGGTGTATCTTGTAGGTGTACGGGCTTGGTGGGCGTAGATGACCCGGCCCGTGGGGAAGGGGTGTGGTATCGGACTCCCTCGAAGAAGTGAAGTGAATATGAAGGGTCTAAGGATCCACTTGGGAATGGGTCAAAGGGATCAAAGAAGGTATGACCCCTTGTGGTGGGTTCCCACAAGTCACAGTCCCACGTGTAGAAGTTTTGAAGGTGTGGATAGTCACCTTCTTGAATTGTGAAGGGTGGGACGGGGATTGTAGGTAAGAAGTATGATTCCTCCCTTGGACAAAAGGGTATGAATTTGGGCTCGTCCGGTAGCGGGAGAAGTAGAAGAACATCCGTGGTGACACAACCCACGGTGCACTCGGAGGTAATAGACCCGAAGGCCGGATGGGTGAAACTAAGACTAGCGGGTTGGTCAAAGCCTTGGGCCAAAAGATGCGTCAACTCCCATTGTGAATCTAATCCCATGACAAGATCGTCCAACGTATCAACATGGTGACGAGATCGAAATGTGGTATGGAATGAGTTGACCGGCACTATAGGTAGGATGGGGTCCATGGATGGAAAGGGAGGTGGGACCAAGCCATCCTTGAGCCAACTAAAAGCGGCGATGTATAGTGTACCCGTTAGAAATACGGGTGGCTCGGGCCTTGGTGGCTCCAAATGAGATGGTTCCGAATCACGTTCGGACATAGAGGGTGGTGGCATTGGAGCTCTCGAGGGTGAAGAAACTCTTATCCTTTCTAACAAATCCAAAATCATTTTCTCGAATTCCTCAAAGGAGCGGGTTGGAGTAGGGACCTTGGGGTGGACTCGCTCCTCATCCCTCGGCCTAGGTGTGATCCTAGGCTCGGCTATAAGCGGGGCTTCCACTTGGTTGGAGGTACTTGAGTGGGTTGGGATGGGGGTGCCAAGGGGAGGCTGGTTGGAGGTGACTAGGCAGGCCACTAGATTGGGGTCGCCTTGGTGGGTTTGGACGGTGGTGAAGGGGTGGGATTGGGTAGAGGTGTGGCCCACTTGATTGTGGGTGAGTTGGTGGGGTTGGTGAGTGGTATGACCTCCGTGGTTGGAGGTAGGTGGGCGGGGAAAGTAGACCCTCCTAAGCGCTCTCTTCATTTCCCACCATGACTCGATGGGCCTTAGATTCCTATCCTCCCTCCAATATTTGATATCCCTCCATGTTTCAGCAGCTTCACCAAAAAGTCACCTTTTGGTAACATCGACTTGCATGGGCCCGTACATATTGTACACCTCGAAGTAGTCGTCCATAATGGCTTCCCACTCTAGGTAGTCACCTGGGTCATCGGACCCGTAGAAGTCCTGGGTTTCGGGCCTAGTGGGGTGATTCGGGTGGTCCTTCCATTTGAGATAGTATCGCCACCATGGATAAGATCCGGGTGTTTGGTAATCCATGGGACACGGGGAAGCTAGAGGATGGCCATGCCGACACTAGTAGATAAACCAACTAGACAATGGACTACAACCCTAGACATGACGACCAAGACTCGGTACGTGGCGGAGCTAACCGATCCGAAGATCACTCGCACAAGTGTGCGGCCCTCCCGATAGGCGTAGCCTAACGTTCAGACAACACCTTTTGATATACCAAGTAATGGGATGTATGCGACCCAAAAGACTTTTTTTTTATTTTAAAACAATGATGACCCTAAACATGACTTAGACAATGACTAATGACTATACGTAAATGACACTCTTTTTTTTTAGACACCCTAGACTCAAACTCGCTCTGATACGAAATTGATGCGGGACGAGACCACGGACATGACTCGAATGAGGAATGCAGTCCTCGGACTCTAGGTGAGCTCGTGATTGTCCCTTAACAAAGGAAGCGTCGGACGTGCACGGTTGAGAAACCGGCAAGAGCTAGGGTGGTCAATACGCACTTTCGTGCCCGGATCGGGTCACGGGACGGCTTCGCTCTCTCTCGCAGCAGCGGTGATATGAAAATATATAGCAAGCTAGGTCTTAAAACATGCTCTCTAGCAGTGGCATATAAAGCATATATGAAAATAAGCGAAATGCCAAGTAAGGAGCGAATACGATACCTCCACGCTCCCGGTGTGGGGAAGACGGACCCGGCCGAACTCGTACTCCCGAGACAGTTAATACATGAAGATTACAGCAATGAGTTACAGCCAACTCCACGCAGGGAGGTAAAGGGCGACACAATGGGGTCTGGGAGGACCGATTTCGGGTTGACGGGCGGCTTCTCACGTAGCTTCGGCAGCACCCGAACTCGTGACGGTGAGGCCCACATACTGTCCGGAGCGGCCGTGTGGGACCCGGTGGCACCTCTGTAGTGGGGAATGCCTGGATGAGCACTCCCTGGAGTGGAGGTGCGCTGGTTCACCGGCCGGAGGCCGGGCGGCTCCGATCGGCACCGGTCGGAATAACCGGCCGCGGATCTGCAGGTTCTATCTTTCAGCGCGCGACCCGACGAGATTGCTCACTGCGACCAGCCCCGACGCCGGAATGCGACGAAACTGGCGCCGTTGGAAAGCTGCTTCGAAGGGCTTCAACCCTATGGTATTACAGAAAAATAACCAGGCCTGTACTTCTGATTGGCGAATTTTGAAGGTTACTGTAGTACAGTAGCTGAACTCTCAGATTAGCAGGGAACTTGTCTGAGAACTGCCGTTGACCACATGGTAGATATCCGATTCAGCTCCTGAGGTCTTAATAAAAGTTGTAGAAAATCGACCAAGGAAGACAGAAATATTTTTTGTGATAAGTTTGGAGGTGGCTATGAATTGTTATGATTTTTCTACTATCAGTACTGGATGAAAGCACTATAGAGGGATCTGAAGATCTGAAATTGGATAGAACTGGGAAATAGAAACAGATGAAAATTTAAAAATAGTAAATGATGGAATTGGGACAAGATGTTTTTTGTGGTGGTGGGGATTGAAGATAAGAACACACCATAAAATTTTCAGATCAAGAAGAACTCGGGGATGACTGCAGAATTTCATGGAAGGGGCTGCTGTTGGCTGAAGACAAAACTTCGACGGTGGCGGTCCGATAGCGGCACGAACGGCGGCGGCGGCGGCACAGATCACAACCAGAGATTGAGGGGAGGGGATAGATATGAAACCACTCTAGAATTTGGGGTTGGAGGAGATGAACACCAGGGGAGATGGGAGGGGCACAAGAAGCACTCTTGATTTTCCAACAATTTTTCTTCATTCATGCTAACAAAATGGAAAATACAACCTTTTATATGCTATGTATCTAATCAATTGTACACCCTTGGATCTAGGGATGGGGGATGAAAGGTTGGGATTAAGTGTGAATAACACACACACAAAATTAAAATATAACAAGTGGAATGGGGCGCCCCCTTGACCATATGTAAGGGTTGAATGGTTAGGTAGCTCACATTGGAAAATATTAACCACTTGTCTCCCATGTGGTCAATTGGCATTCCAACCTTCTAGATGACCACCTAGGATGGTTGACCAGCCCCGCATGGTCTAGGTGGACCAATGGGAAAGGGGTGAGGGCCCCCCTTACTTGGGCCTACTGGAATTTTACATATAAACCCACTAAGACTTGCAATTGCGTACCCATATAACACAAGGGTATACATACAAATATGAAAGGACATAAATGCAAACAAAATATAGACGGTCTTGCCTCGATGTCCCCATCAAAGCCCCAGGGATCACACCCAGGAAGTAGGGCGATCCGATAACCGGGGCGAAGCTACCGAAAGCGATCGGCGTCGCCAAATAGCCCACCCGGGCGTGGGTGGCGATGACGTTGGGACCGTAGGTGACGGCCGCCATGGTTGCCGAAATGTTGAGAGCTGCGGAGGCGACGGTCGCTGACAGTCACCGAGAACGGCCCGACGATCAGAACGTGAACCGGGAGCCGCTGGAGAATGTGCACGAGTGCCTCCTCTGCCTCTCCTGCAAGGACAGGGAAAGGGCACCGGGCTTCAGGGCTGGCACATACTTTTCTTCAGCAAAAAGATGGAAGGTGGGAGACGTCCCACCGGACGTGCCATCCTCTCTGTTGTGCGGGTTTTTATGCCGGTTAACCGGGGGGTGAAGGAAGGAATACAACGAGGAAGGAAAATACGGTAGTTTGATGTATCTCAGGTATCGTCCTTACAGTTGCATGCCTCTCACGGCGGTACCGGGCACTCTCCTTTTACGGAAAGTCGAAAGAGGCGGAATGGCACCGGCCGCAAGCATTCGGTGTTTATTTACATCGGATTGAATCCGAATACCTTCGTTCCATGCTGAAGAAAAGTCTGTATATGTGTCTGAAGCCATGGGTGTAGGGCCGGGCGCATTCAGCAGCTAGGGGTACATGTTAGACTGAGGGGCGTTCATTGGAGTTGGGGTATCGGGCACGGATGCCGAGTGGTGTGGGTAGGAAGCTGGGGGCCCGAATACGGGTGTATGTATTTCACTGGTTTTACGAAGAGCCACATGGGCTTTACAAATGGGCCAAGGAGGCCGAAGTACAACTAGCGCAAGCCACGGGATAATTCCGACACGTGAGTCGACCCCCGGGTCATTGCGTGACAAAGCGGGTGTCCGTGTGTTTTATAGGAACTCTTTACAGAGGAGTTGGTGTAGGTCCGACTGCCTTGGTGGTCAGAATGGACATGGCTGGCACCTGGCGGAGGTCGGACGCGGCTCAAGGTGAGCGGTCGGGTCCGGGTCTCGGACGGCAAGTGTTGTCGTGCTGGCGAGTCAAGGTCGACCCCGGGACTGTAATTCCCGGGCCAGAGGTCCGACTAGACTTGATTTGTCAATTTGAGGGGCCGACGGCCGACTGGAAGATGAACGGTGGGCACGCGGATCCATGTCAAGGGCCGACGCGGGCGTTATGTGATACCCTTCGTCACCGCGGTAAGTGTCATAAGTCGACGTACACGGGCGGACCCGGGGCGCGGGTGTATTTGCCGTTGGTACGGTCATCTTACACGAGGCGGGGATGGACTTGGCATGAGACGGCTGTGAACGTGTCACATACACATCTTTAAAGAGAGAAATAACAATGATTAAAGGATGAATGATTATGCTAAAATAAGTGGGACAAGAAGGAAAAGGGGATGAGCATGAGATGCTCTAGGGAGAGTGATCGCCAGAGGGATTACCTCAAAAGAAGAAGGATGATCGCATGTACCTTGTGTTGAGCGGGTGAGATTGGGGATTCTTCCTTCCTCCTTCTATCGACCGGCCGACGAAGGGGGTTTATAGCTTGATTACCCTTGCAAGAAAACACACTAAATGAACAAAGATATGGATTAGCCAAAGTGTGTAGTATCAATGCTCTAAAAATATAAAAATAATCAAATTAAGCATGAACACACCTTGTGTGTTTTGGTTTAAAACCCCTTAAGAGGAGTAACAAGGTTGGGAATAATGGATGAAATGATATGATTATGCAAAGCAATTATACTAGAGAGTATCTCTAGCAGAGAGCTAGAGAGAAAGGGTGCGTGTGTGATGAGATGAATATAACTAACAAACTAAAAGACTAAAAAAAGGGGACGCCCTTCTGCTGTGTGTGCAGCAGTAAAGGGAGGAAAACAAAAAGCTCCGGCTGCGGCAGTGGATGAAGATTATGCTGGAGGAAGAACTGTCTCCCGTGGGAGAAGAACGCCACTAGGAGGAAGAACCTGCAAGGAAATTAAAAGAACTCTCTGCTCTCTCTATTCTCTATTTTTTTTCTCTTCTGCGTTCTTTCTCGCGCGTGAGGGATTCAAGGGGTATTTATAGGGCCAAAATCCTTGCATTAATAGGATTAAAACAAGGTAATGAATCCTCAATAAGGAACCCTCTTCCCAATCGAACACAAGGTGTAAAATGGGGAAAGGATTACTACCGGAAAGAAGTAGGCGAAAGGGAGACGGAAGTGAAAATGACGACCCAACTAGGGGCGTCAATTGAAATGATGATATTCACACAGTCGTTAATTCCTGAATTTAATTATAGAAATAAAAGACTTTCTTTATTTAAAATCATTAAATGACGCCTATGTGAACGGGCGTCAAATAATCAACGCCCCTCATTAGGACGTCAATTACCTTGAGTTTTTATTTTCATTAGCATTTGTTAAATCCAGGAATCGATGACCGTTTGAACAGTCATCTATTTAAGAAAAACGCCCCTCATTAGGTCGTCAATTAAATGACGCCCTCCCCGAGGTGTTAATTTTAATTATTAAAGGAAAAAAGCTAAGAAATATGGAGAAATTAGAAAAACTTCATATTAAGCCAATATTGAAGTCCACTTTGGGGCGTCACATGGTGACATGAGATTTACTCAACATAGCATCGATTTTGGCATGTCTACAATGGCTAGACACCGCATGAGGGGAGTACGTGAGACACACCCTCGGCATGTGTGAGCCGACTAGCAAGTCAATCGTGCGCGCACTTGTCTTCTCGCATTCCCGACCCTTGCCGAAAGCCTCGGGAGTCCGAGGGTATGACAATTAGGCCGGGGAAGTTAGCTCGTCCGTGCGTTGCTTCCTTCCTTCACGCGTTGTATACATGCATTCTTATTTAGCTGGTTGGTAAGGGGGGCAATTTATAGAAGTTTGGAGGGGTGAGGGTAGGGTTTAGGCGGACCAAGTTGAGGGTCCAACTTGGTCCGGGTAAACCCCCCAAATAGTGTTTTTGTTTTTATTTTATTTGAATTTTTTATGTGTTTTTTCGTGTGTGTGTGTGTGTGTGTGAGTGGAAGAGATGGGGTTTAGGCGGACCAGCTTGGGGGTCCAAGCTGGTCCGCCTAAACCCCCTCCCTTGGGGGGTTTAGGCGGACCATGTTGGTCCCCTTTCTTTTGTTTAAAAATCTTTTTTTAATTGTTCAAGGGTTTAGGTGGACCAGCCTGGAGGCCCAAGCTGGTCCGCCTAAACCCCTCTCCAAGGGGGGGTTTGGGCGGACGAGGTAGAGGGAGAGAGAGAGAGTGGTCCCCTCTTCTATAAAAACCCAGTTTTTGGTTAATTTAGCCCCACTTTGACTCGTTTGTATGCTAGAAGACAAAGGATACGGGCTTGGACTGGTTGACTGGCTGCTTGTGCGCGTAGACCGAGGGATTGACGTGTGCGACTCCACGTATTCTCGGGACTTCATCTTCACGAATTTTTCCTTGTACGGGTACAACAAACGAGCTTTACACGAACCTCGGACCGTGAAACTGAGATTTTGCACAGATTGGGACTGGGGTGGGCCATCGGGCCTCTGGGCTGGGGAGTTCGCTCTCCCCGGGGGCGTGGCCACGCCCTCAGGCGCATGGGCCCCCGGGCAAAGCTGTAACCCCGAGGGATGGCCCTCGGGGATCTTCCTTCGTCGTCTGGGGATATTCCTTAGGGGATATGAAGTTTCGGGGTATTGAAATGGCCCATGGGAGCCATTGTTCTTCGAGTTGTAGTGGCCGCTCGCAAGGTGTTCGGGGGAATGCCCGGCACACCCCGGGTTGCCGAACGAGTCGCGTGTGTGGCCGACGGGCCTCGGATTCGGCCAAGGGCCTAGGTTAGAAGTCCGTAAGGGCTGAAAGGAGGCACCTTGGGCCGATGGGCCTTGCCTCGTGCTGTGTGCCGTGTTGTACGGCGGGTTGGCAGGGTAGCCTCGGGTTGGCCCGAGAGCTAAAGTCGAGTGGCATGTTGCCACATGTCTGAGGGTCGGGGGTGGCCCCGAATTGCTGGGGGGTCGTTGTAGGACCCAATTGGTGTACTGGGACCATGGGATGGCCCATGGGTTGGTGTAGAAGGTTTGAAATACGTGCGCCCACAAGGTGTTCGGCAGAATGTCGAACGCACATGTGTGAGCCGTACACGCGTACTACGGGCCTCCTGAGCCTGTGGTTGACCTATTTGGGTCTCCCTTTGACCTTGGAGGGTTGAGGGAAGGCGTTCCAGGGTAGGCCCCTAGCCTTTTCACTAAGTGCCACATGGCATGTCTTGTAGTCGGAGTGTCCCCGGGTGGCCGTGTAGAGTGCTGAGGAAGTCCGCGACTTATGAGTCGGGAGTGGTTCCGATCTATTGCTAGAGCCGTCACGTGCCTCGACTAACGTGCTAGGGCCGTTGGTTGGGCCCACTGGATTCTCGGATGGGCCGGGTAGCCCATGCCTTGAAGGTGTTCGAGGAAATTCCCGAACCCCTATCTCTGGGTATTTGGCTGGGGAAATAGTCCGAGTACAATAGTAATCTCCTCTCTACACTTTCATTTTAGATTCTCGACTTTTGTTAGCTTCGCACAACCCCTATTTGTTTCTTATAATAGACTTCACCTTTCGACGCGAGTCACCTTGTGTGTCTCAATGCAGTTTCTCGGCTACTAGGATTAATCACACGTGTGGATTTGTTTCTCCTTTCGACACGAGTTTCCTCCTTTATTTCAGGGGGGATTATCGGTTACTCGGATTTATGTTCCACTTATTGAATTTTTGTGGGATAGGCAGCTTTGTCCTCATGATTACTCTTTCATGTCCATGTAGAGATTCAAGTTCCCTTTAAAGTGTTGGAAGGAATTTCTTAAATCATTATCAATGAAAGTCATTAGATTCATTATGTGCAAGAGTGTGGGGGTGAATTTTTATTTTGCATGTATAAAATAAATTTATCAAGACATAGCTATGACTCCCCCCATAAATCTTCCCCCTTAGTATATGACATGTATCACATATGAACCAAATCATTGCATTGTTATTTAGCAAGGGGATAAGGTCTTAGAAAATTCAAGCAGAGGGTTTGTAAACCTAATACATGCAAACATGCACAGATTCAGTAAAACATTCATGCAGGCACTCATGATTCAAGATATGCAATTATCATAAAGAATATGCATATGCCCTACATGGATGAATATGCAATATGCATCTTTTTGTGATTTTGTTAGTTCATAAATCATGACATTCAAGGATAAATAAGTCAAAGTATGCATGCGACTCAAATTCACAATGCATGATCTATAAATGATATGCAAATGTGTCAATGCATTTTTTTAATGCAGTTTTCCAATTTTTGTGCATTTTTTAAATACTCAGGCAAGCATGAAACTCATGAATTCAGAGCATGAATTTTTCATAGAATCTAGAACTGAATCATGAGCATTTTATTTTAGATTTCATCATGAAGGACCATTTTTCTTAGAACCAATAGTTCAACTTTGATCATAAAAAAAATGCATGAGACATATGCTACAGTTCGAACATGATGTGCCCTGCATGTGTGAATATGCAAATGATCTAGTGTCTAATGATTTCACATAGAATTTGGCAAGTGAGCTAGACAAGTGTTTGAGCATCTATAATCAAGAAGAGATTTTTAAACATGTCAAACAACTTATCACTTTACAGAGCAATCACACATGGTCCATGAGCTTAAAACTGAGCCATGATTAACAGTCAATGTCAATTGATGCATTTGATCAACCAAGTCCATAGTTTAGAAAATTTTATTCAAGGCACATGATTCCTCATAAGCCAAGCATAGTGATGGCAATTCAATTTTTGAATTTTGGTACAAGGAGAAGGTTTTAATCCAAAGGTCCAACTCACGCATAGTGATGGCTTCCTAATAGGCTTAACCTGTCATTTCACACATCACCATTTGATATACCAAAAATTCATTTGATGAGTACATGTATGACTTGTGAAGAATTCAAAACATAACATGAGGACACACCAAAATGTCACACCAAAGCATCAAAACCATCAAGTTTGACAATAAAGGAGCAAAGTCGGGGTTTTACCAAATGAGTGTGTCTTGTTCCCCTTTTTGAACCACTTTCATTCTTTATTTACCTCAAGACACACTTGCATCCAAGACAATTCATTCAACAGATTTGGGCACCCAAGCCTTTTTGGGTCCCTAGAGGTTGGTAGCATTGCCACCAAATGCTTTCTTCCTTTTCATTGCCACAACATCATCATTCTTCATGATCCTGTAATTCTCAATGACATGTCCATGGTTTTCACAATAAAGACATTGAGGGGAGACAGTTTTACCAAAAGACTTCCTCTTAGGAGCAAAAGAATTTTTGAAGGTATTACATCTTCTATTTTCAAAAGATCTAGATTTAACTTAGTTAAACCTAGCATTCATTCTAGAGGCATGGAAATCATCATTTTTCAAAAATCAACATTCTTTCATAATATGTCCATATTTTCCACAATGAAAACAACAGAGAGAAGTAGTTCTACCGAATGATTTTTCATTGTACGCTTGAGTTTTTCCATAGAACTTTCCTCTGTTAGATGAAAACCTTTGAGCATGATAAGCATGTTTGTCACTGAATTTTCTTGGAACATTGAACTTAGCATTCATGGCATGAAGTTCATCTTTTTGCTTCAGAAAATAATTTTTCATAACATGGCCAAACACACCACAATAGAAGCATTCAACATGGGACTTTGGTTTTTGAATTCTATTTGGCATGGATGGTTTTGTATAAACATTTTTCTTCTTCTCAAAACCAGTTTCAGAAGTTTTCATTTGAGAAAGGACAGGAGGTGATTTAGAAGTGCTAGGAATGTTGGAGGCATGAACAAAAGGGGTTTTTAATTTTGATTCAAAAGACTTTTTATTGAACCGATTATATCCAAGACCCTCTCTTTGAAAATTCACCTTAACACCTAGTATTTTGTCTAAGCTCTCCTTCCCTTTGACAAATCTAGACACGTCATTTTCAACTCATTTATCATTTTTTCACATGCAAGGATTTTCTCACTGAGGCAGCAATTCACATATTCTAAATTTTCATTCTCTTTCAAAATTTCCTTGTTTTCCTCATTTATGGCATGTAGTTTTTCAGTCAATTTCTCAATGACTTTTTCAGTCTCAGCATGCTTTGAACTCTTTGCAAGCAATTCTTCATTCTCATATTTCAACAGAGAAATCTCTTTTTCAAGTTTTTCAAAACTCTTCAAACTACCTTCAAGCAATGAGATTTCAATCAACATAGCACCATTTTTCTTTTTGAGATTTTCATTTTCATCCATGATGCTTTTGTTGTCAATTTTATTATCAAGAAGTTTTTCAAATATCTTATCATCGTCAGACAAAGAAGCTAGCTTGTTCTTAAGAGATTCTTCATTTTTCTCAAGCATGGAGATTTTAGATAACAAGGTTTTGTTATGCTCACGCGATTCATGACAATCATTTTCACATGCAGGAGAGACACTAGATCTTCAAACATTCTCAATCTCTTCATTCAAACAAGAAACTTCATCTGAGAACAATTCAACTCTGGATTCTAGACATTCATTTTGTTCTTCTAGATTTTCAATTTTTGATTCCAAAGTTTTACAATTTTCACATGAAGAATTAACATGCACCCTCTCATCATTCTTCTTTTTCAATCTCTTGATTTCAAATTTGTACCTTTTACATTTTTCATACAAATCAGTGTATGCTAATTGCCACTCTTCAATTGAAGGTTCTTCGGAGTCAGAATTTACCTCACCTTCACCTTCTCCATGAGCCATCATGCATGTATCCTTTCCATCTTCTTCATACTTGCATGCCAGCTCATCCCAAAGCTCCCTTACAAATCTGCACATTGAGAAACGTGAAAACACATCAGATTCTATGCTATTCTTCAAGATATTTAATGCAGTCATATTTACAATATTTTTCTTTATGTGTTTTTCATTCCACTTGGTTTCATTTGCAGGGAGTTTATATGGACCATTGAATAACACTTTCCAACTTTCAGGTTCATAGACTACAAGATAGGTACACATGCCATTTCTCCAAGAATTGTAGTTGTGACCATCAAAACGAGGAGGAAGAGAAGATGAACCACTACAAGACATGATGCTCAATGAAACTCGCCGATAGGGATCACTTTAAAGGTCGTTAGACCCAAGAAATTAGAGCCATGCTCTGATACCAATTGTTGGTCACGGGTAGGCGAGCGAACAAGAACGGGGGGTTGAATTGTCCCCCACTAAAAATGATAAATTAAAAATTAACTATGCGGAATTAACAATTTTGACAAGATTGAAGGGATTAGCCTAGACAGTGTAAGCTAAGTTCACTCAATCTCTTCCGACTCACTCGAGCAAGTAAACACAATTGTCAAACAAGTATGACACACAGTGAAATTTAGACAATCAAGCAATGTGTGTGAACAATGTATGATTTGAAACACAATCTCCTGTGAATGAGGTAGATGATAAGGAGGGAACCACACAAGACAAACCACAGGACATGGAAATTTTTAAGGTGGTTCGGGACCACGACGGGCTCCCTACGTCCACCCCTTATCAACAAGTAAGGCTCCACTCGCCGGATAGACCAGCACGGGGAAAACTCCCCAACACGGAGCAAGGCTCCAACACACACGGGGATAAATCCCCAACACAGAGCAACGCTCCAACACATACGGGGATGAATCCCCAACACGGAGCAACGCTCCAACACACACACGCGCACAGGAATACGCCTGCATACACACACGGGGACGCGCCCCAACACACACACAAACACGGAGACGGAGTCTCCAACACAATCCAACACCGGATCACAATGCACACAGACTTGCCGCAACAAATGCAGCAAATGACATACACAAACACGGGCTGCAACACCCGCAGCACCGAAATCACACGACCGTACACAGACGGTCACACACACACACGAAAATCTTTATGAGTTGAAGAAATGAAAACAGATACTCAAGATATGCTCAGACACAAATGAAACCCTTAAGAACAATCACAAATGGATAGGAGTAAGATGTGGAAGTTGTTCCCCCTTTGATTTCCAGGCCGAATGATGATGTTCTTTGATGCTCGATTCAGAGGTAAGCCGGATGCCGTCGATTTGAACGCAATGCGTTCCTCTCTTCAATCCGCTTCACTTTCTCTTCATGCACGATCTCCAAATCCTCTTGGATGTAGCTCAAATCCCCTTGGCTTGAGCTCTTCCTTGCTATATCCTCTCTCTCCACCTGCAAGAACTAAAACATGAACACATTAGGGTTAATGCATGTTGAATTCGTAGCTCTCACTTAAGCAAATATAGAGGACACCAAAAGACCATCATAACCCTTCTAGAGTCCTCCAAAAGACCTCTAATAAGTCTACCGCCAACCTAAGGACAAAGGGACCAAAGGTTAGGCACTTGTTGACTTGGTTTAGAGGAGTTTCGGAACCATATTTTTGACTTTTTGCCGTTGGCGGTCGACCTACACGGGGCTAGCGGTCGACCGAAATTCTGCAGGGCTGAAAACTCCCATCACTGGGAATTACGATCGACCTAAACCTTATTGGCGGTCGACCGCCAACTACAGTAATTTTAGGTCGACCTAAACCGTCCTTTAGGTCGACCTAAATCTTGTGGAATAAGAACTTCATTGATGCGCTCCTTTGAGTTCCAAGCATGAGCCATGGACTTGTTCCTACAAGCCAAGATAAATATAGCATTAGTTCCTTAAACACAAGAGATTCATATGACTGCAACTCATCAATCAACGACATAAAGATGTTGCTCAATGAACCACACACAAGCACAATCATTTTGTTATCATTAAAACCAAATACCAAATACAAACATCAACTAGGGGATGCATCAGCTTGAACTTGCGTATGCACACATTTAGACAAAAAAATAAGTTAGATCTGTTCTTAGACTCAACCCCTTGCCTGAAGCAAGTTAGAAAATGACCAGTTCTTAATATTTGGTCAAGGGGTGGAGCCTTATTAAATAGGTGAAAATATAATAAGAAAATGCAATGCATGCAATGCGAGATGATGGTATTTTTTATTTTTGGATTTTCAGAAAACTATTTGATTTTTGTGGGTTTTAAAATATCTGATTTTTGTGGGTTTTGGAATATATGATTTTTGTGGGATTTTGAAATATATGATTTTTGGATTTTGAAATATATGGTTTTTTTTAGATTTTGAAATATATGATCTTTTTAGATTTTGGAATATATGATTTTTTTTAGATTTTGGAATATATTATTTTTTTTTGGATTTTGAAATATATGATTTTTTTAGATTTTGAAAGCCAATTTCATTCCGGTAACAAGAGCCCTAGCTGTCCCATTAGGAATCTCCTGAGATCAGCGTGCTTTTGAAATGACAATCCCTGGCCAGGGCCAATCTACGTAACGGTGCTTCTACCGAGGCCATACCCGGGGTACTGTCTAGTCCTAAAAGAGAAAACAGAATACGAGGGAAAAGCTTAGGCCATGTATAGAGGTTTTAGGGTTTGAGTTCTTCTCACAACAACCCATTCAGAGATTCGGACTGTTGAGCCGGGGCTTTGTGTCCGTCATCGAACCTTTATCCACCCTAGGCATGCATACGACTGGGCTCATAACGTCCCGCGGGGAAACTGTACTGCCACTCTTGCCATGCCTAGTCTTATTTTCTCGGAGCTATAGACTATGAGATACGGACTTTTGAAATATATCTATTTTTTTCATCGCGATTGTTGCTCCTCTTTTTTTTCTTTTTCTGATGAATTACTTTTCTTATGGAATCAGGTCATAACGGACTGCCCCTTTTTGAGACCTCCTCTCATCAGGGTGTCTAGATTAGTCATCGCCCCCTTATTTACCTCTTTCCCCTAGATTAAATCGAAGAGAGAAATGGACAGGGACTTTGACTTCCCCCGGGCATGGCCAAGGAGAAACGGTGTTTACATAATTGGGGAACCCGACCAGCGATGCCGTGAAGTGTGTGATTTGCCAAACTCGGGGTCCTCCTTTGTGTTCGAGGAAGGGACACCTCGCTATCGGGCATTCATTAGCCTGACTCTAAGGATAAAAGTGCTTAAGATACGACCCATTCCAGGCATGAGATAGCTCCTCACCTTCTACATTGACTAAGTGGTACGCGTTCCCTGGATAAGCCTCTCTAACAACGAACAGACCTTCCCAGTTAGGTTGCAATTTGGACCTAGGACCTCCGGACATGATGAATTTGCATTTCAAAACCATATCGCCTACTTGAAATTTGCGTTCAATTACCTTCTTTTGAAAATAACGTGAAACTCTTTTTTGATAAACGGATACGTGATCGACCGCATTCATCCTCTTCTCATCCAAGAGTTCCAACTGGACAAGCAACGCCTCTCGACGTTCATCAAGATTAAGCTCCTTATCGAGCTGCAGTCTTAGGGAAGGGACCAAGACCTCATATGGGAGTACCGCCTCTATCCCGTAGGTAAGAGCATATGGGGTTTGCCCCGTAGGAGTACGGACGGAGGTACGGTAAGCCCATAGAGCCTCCACTAACCATTCATGCCAATCAAAAAATTTGTGAAATTTGCATGTTTTCTTTATGACCTTAAGAAGGGTTTTGTTAGTTGCCTCGGCTTGGCCGTTGTCTTGAGGATAATATGGAGATGAATGATGCAATGCAATATTGAATTTCTTACAAAAGTCCTTGAGCTCCTGAGAGATGAACTGGGATCCGTTGTCGGTGACGATACTACTTGGCACTCCGAACCGCGAGATGATATTCTTCATGATGAAGCGGCACACCATTGTTTCTTTAATCTCCACATACGCTTCCGCTTCGGCCCACTTAGTGAAGTATTCCGTGGCAGTAAGGATGAAGGATTTTTGCTTGGTTTTAGAGTTAGGATCACCGAGCGGGCCAATAACGTCGAAAGCTCACATGGAGAACGGCCAAGGAGCAGAGAGAGGATGAAGAGATGAAGCTGGAGCATAGATTTTGTCAGCGTGAAGTTGGCATTTAAGACACCTCCGGACGTAGACGGAGCAATTTTCCTCTAGAGTGGGCCAATAATAACTCTGTCTAAGGATCTTCTTTGCTAGAGCCTGGACATTAACATGACCCCCACACTCACTAGAATGGGCTGCTTCGGTCACCTTCCAAGCTTCATCATCATCTAGGCATCTCATGAGCATTCCATTGAGAGCGCGCCTGTACAATTCTCCAGTAATGAGGGTGTATCTCAAGGCGGCTCTTCTGATGGCCTTACGCTGCTCGGCGTTTGCCCCTTTTGGGAATGATCCATCTTTGCAATACAGCTCTATTTCATGGTACCACGGCAATTCTTCTTCCTCCATGATCTCCTCTAATTCTGTTAAAGACACTTTCTTCAAATCTTCCTTCTCAGCCCTAGTCTCCACAGTCTTCCTAAGGTTGATCTACTAAGGATCCTGAAGAGAGGGAGCATCTAACCTCTGAATGACAATAGTCTCAGTGTTTCAACTGAGAGGAAAATATAAAGAGGAAGCAAGTGATGCTAGCGCATCAGCGAGAATGTTCTGAGATCGGGGAGTATGGATATAGATCAACTTGCGGAATTGCCTAGCCAAGAGGGTGACCAAGTCTTGATATGGCTTGAACTTTGGGTCACAGGTGCGGTAAGTGGATGGAACCTACCGTAGAACGAGCTGAGAGTCTCCTATGATGTTTAAATAGCGTGCGCCAAAGAGGTAGGCGTGCTTCAATCCGGCCAGGTGAGCCTCATACTCAGCGATATTGTTGGTAGCAGGAAAACGAAGCTGGTAAGCAAAGGGAATTGTCACCCCTTCCGGAGTGAGCAGAACGGCACCTATCCCTTGGCCTTGGGAGTTGAGCGCACCATCAAAGTGCAGAGATCAAAAGGGATGATGGGTAAGGACAGAGAGATGCTCATCAGAGAAATCATCCTAAATAGAGTCTGTACAGGGGATAGGAAGATGGGCAAGATGCTCAGCGATGGCATATCCTTTGATTACCTTCTGAACGACGAATGTGATATCAAACTGAGAGAGGAAGCTCTGCCAGCGAGTTAACCTACTAGAAAGGACATGCTTTTCTAAGAGATAACGGATCGGGTCCATTCTAGAGATCAACCTAACTGGTTGGGCTAGAAAGTAGTGTTTCAGTTTCTGAGCTACCCACACTAAGGCGGCACAAGTCTTTTTCATAGCGGTGTATTTGGTCTCCACCGGGTTAAATAAACTGGAGAGATAATAAGCTGCCCGCTCTTTCCATTCATCATCTACTTGTGCTAAGACCGCCCCTAGGGAGTCCTCAATAACAGAAATGTATAGGATTAAGGGTTTCCCAGGGACAGGATGTTGCAGAACCGGGGGATTGGTCAAATATTCCTTTAGGTCCTCATAGGCCTTTTGATAATCTTAATTCCATTCAAATTTGACCCCGCCTTTAGCAATTCATAAAACGGGCGGCACCTCTAAGAATGTTGGGATATGAATCTTCTAATGAATTGCAATCTACCAATCAATCCTCGGAGTTTCGTGATATTCTTAGGCGGAGGCATCTCCATGACGGCCTTTGCTTTGTTAGGATCAATCTGAATCCCCCGTTTGCTAACTATGAAGCCTAGTAACTTTCCCGAAGAGACTCCAAAAACACACTTCTTTGGATTCATCTTTAACTGGTACTCCCTAGCTCTCTAGAGCACTTTAGCCAGAATGGAGGGGTGTTCTTCTTTGGTCTTTGACTTCACCAAAATGCCATCCACGTAAGCTTCCATATAGACATGCATCATGTCGTGGAATATAGCCATCATTACCCTTTGATAAGTGGCGCCGGCATTCTTCAGACCAAACGGCATAACCACATAGCAATACGTGCCCTAGGGCGTGGTGAAGGAGGTTTTCTCTTGATCTTCAGGAGTGAGACGGATCTAGTTATATTCTGAATAACCATCCATGAATGATAACGCTTCATACCCGGTGGTGTTGTCCACCAAGACATCTATGTGAGGCAGCGGGAAATCATCTTTGGGACATGCTTTGTTAAGATCCCTGAAATCAATGCAAATACGCACATTTCCATCTTTCTTGATAACATGGACTATGTTTGCCACCCACTAGGGATATAAGACAACTCTAATAAACTTGGCCTTGTACAATTTATCAACCTCTTCCTTAATCTTCAAGGCCATGTGGGGGTGAAATCTTCTTTACCTTTGTTTCACAGGTGTTGCCCCAAGTTTAAGCACAAGTCAGTGTTCCACTAGAGAGGGGTCAAGACCCGACATGTCCTCATAAGACCATGCAAAAGAATCGCTATACTCCCTCAGAACCTTGATCAAATCTTCTTCCACTGCTGAAGGGAGATTAGCGGCAATGATACTGGGCCTGGGGTCTTCTTCGGTTCCCAGATTTATTTCCTTCATAGGTTCATCCACCGCCGACGATGGCTCGTCGAATCTCTTTAATCCTTGCGCATACAGATCGGCGGTGTCATCTACATTGTTGTCCTCATCATCAACCGGGGCGTTTTCATCCATGATTTCGTAAACACCTAATCCATCGTCCCTCCACACCCCTTCTTGCTCCTCATCTTCTTCTATCACAATCGACGTAGCTATGAACTCCGGACACTTCAGAAGAGCATGACATCGTTGAGCTAGATCCTGCAAGAACCTATCAGGAACAGATTTGGAATGACGCGCAAGCGCGCGCGGCTCAGGCGAGGAAGGGTTGGACGACCTAGAACAAGACCCTACTTCTCTAGACCTAACAGACTCTACTTTCCTAGACTCGACGGACCCTACACCTAATCTAGGAGAAAAGAAATCTAGTGGGAAGGAAGCAGCAGGGGCCTCGTGCCCCTGGGAGGAGGATGGAGACAAGATAGCGTAATCTTCCACTGAAATCTCTATTTCAAATTTGACGTTTTTTTTTTGGAGATCAGTGGAGATCACGTAGCAGGAGGGAGAGGATGGAGGAGGAGGGGGAAGTTGGAGAGGGAAGAGAGATGGGAACAAGATATCAAAGAAAGGATCAGAGGAGGAGAACCACATATCTAAGAGATTGGATGAGGGGGTCCACAAAGTGGAGAGATCAATGGGTGGGCATTGCCCACATGCACAAGGTATAATCAACACCTCGGTCGGGAGTTCCGTGAAGAATGGATCAATCATGATTGGAGGTGATAGAGGTATAGATTCCTACTGCTGGAAGAGAGCCATAAGACGGGAGGGAGACCAAGTAAAGACAACGGGTGAGCTCCCCTTTTCCCGCAGACGGTAAGCTGGTTTCTTCGGATCAAACTGCACAAGCCATACCTCTTGACTTTTTTCTTCATAAAACAGTCTTTCAAAAGCTTGGCTATAATCAACCATGTCATCAACTGACCCTTTTGGAAGCAATGGTGGGCTGGCAAACACCTGAGTTGTGTCTTCTTCTTTCTTGTGCTAACTTGGCTGTGCTTTCAAGGTACCAGGCTGGAGGGGGCCTTTAACAAAGTGTTGGCGATAATCCCAGGTCAACGGCCCAGAATCACCCAGAATTGACAATGCAGAGTCTTGGTAGCCGAGGCCCCTTCTATTCATCTTTCTTCCTATGGGCACCGGTTTGGTTCGCCCCTGTAGCTGCGCGCTGAGGCCTCTCCCTGGCTGATAGCCCAATTTCAATAATATGTCCCAGCCTTTCGAATCTCGAATCTGGGGCTTCACTTTAATGTTTATTGCTACAGAGACGGGGTTGCATGGTGCGTAAGCCCATGGAAAATCCAGATCTAGCACTAAAATAACTGGCCACATGTTGGGCCATAATGTGGGCAAAATCTTCTCTGACATGGCCTTCACAGACTGGACTATGGACATGCTCTTCACCTTAACCACCCTCCCTTGGAAAGCAAATTTGAGACATTGGTGGGCGGTGGAAGGTACGGCGTTGAGGTTGTTAATCCACGGATGACCCAAGATAGCCTTAAACATAGGGTCGATGTCTAGCACGTAGAATTCAATCGGCATAGTGAGAGGCCCAAGCTCAGCCTGAATAGTGACCACCCCATGACACGCCCTTCGAGAATTGTCATATGCTGCTATAGTTGTCAGGGTCAGCCTTAACAGATCTTCTGATAAATTACAGGCTCTTAATGTGCTGAGAGGGCAGACATTAATAAATGCCCTTGTATCTACAAGCGTCGCATCTATGCTAACTTTGTTTAGAGTTATGGAAATACATAGCGGCATTTGTCGGTCTTCTAGGGGCGCCAGTTCTGTCTCAGACAATGTGATTGTCGGCCCCTTTGAGATTGTGGCTAGAGCTGTCGGCAGGCTATCCACTGCCATGTCTTCATTAACAATCACCTTCTGTAAAAAGTTCCTTAGTGCATCCTGATGAAGGGTAGATCTCTTTATCAGCTCCAGAACGGAGATCTTAGCGGGCACCCTGTTCAGATGGTGTAATAAATCATATTGTGTTCCCGGCAGCGGATCTGCTTCTTCTTGATCAACAGTCGGCTGAGAAGACTGGGGATTAGGTGCGGGTGCACCAGTGGAAGGATAATTTCTGTGGAACAAACGCCCGCTCCGAAGGGCAAGGTTATGGGCCGGCACGGCACGGGATGGGCTCAAAATAAGTGGCTTAACTGGCCCGATGGGGTGAGCGAGTGGCGCGGAGGAAGGTGTAATGGGGATGATAGGCAAGGGGTTTGATGGAGGTGGAGTAATGATTGGTGCGGGTGTTGGTGACGGGGTAGGGGTAGTTGGAAGGAGGATGATGGGTGAATGGTTGGCTAATGGTGTGGTTGTGGTGAAGGTAGACGGTGGTGGAGTGGGGGTAGACGGGTTTATAGGGAATTCGGATGGTAGGATGAGGGGTTGTTGGATACGGAGGGTAGTGGGGTTTGTTGGCTAAGCGGGAGGATGACTGAGGGAGCAGGGCTACGGTGGTTGTGGTGGAGGGCCATGAGCCATTGCACTGATGCATCATCATCATAAGACCACCCGACGTCGGGAGCCGGGGGTTGTACAAGGTTAACTTGGGCCGGTGCCGAGGGTTGTGGCTGCAGAGCGGGAGGTTGGTTCGGCATGGGGTTCTGGTGGATCCCCAAGTCTTGAGTTGGCTGTTGTTATTGCTGTGGCAGCTACTGTTGTGGCGGCGGTGCTTGTTGCTGCTGCACTTGCTGCCTCTGCGACTGCCTTCTCTTCTCTTTGATTTCAATGATGGCTGATGTGAGACAAGACAATTATACATTTAAATATCTCCTTCACCTCATCGTTTCCTTCTTCAAAAATAGCATTACCATAAATGTCATCAAAAGAAGCTTGGCTTGTAACGAACAACACATGCCAAACACCTTGCACCAATCCTCCTTAGGGCACTAGGATTCACGTCAAGCTTCTTTAATGCAAAATGACCATCTATCAATGCTTCTGCATCCTCATATGTTAACTCAATCTCAAACAGGTTTAGCTTCACACGACACCACTTCACAGCTACTGGAGTTGACAAAGCATGAGCAGCCAAATGGTATGGCGACGTGCATGTATGGGCCGCGGTGGGTGATGAAGTAGACGGTCATGTTAATGCTGCATGCAAGGGCTGCGGCGGGAGTAGGAAGCCCATGCGTAACTGCTACAGTTGAAGCAGGTTGTCGGTGCTGCCGGTGGTGATCGGCTGAGGGCACCACGGCGGCGATACCAGGGATGGGGAAGGATGTAGTTGGCGAGGATCGGCTGGGCAGCGATCCCAGAGACGATGGCCGCGAGCTGACGGGGCGGGTTGATACGGATAGCTATGTGGGGTTGTGTGCCGGCATTCTGCATGTGGCCTGCTGTGTGGAGGGGAGCCGCGGTGGCATTACCGGGGGGAAGAGGGTGGCGACTGCCGCTTGCCGTATGACGGGAACCACTATTCGTTGGGCGCATTCCCTGCTTCAAGTGGCTACGGCACTGGTGCGAGGTCGTTGCGGAGGTGGTTCAATAGTGAGAAGGGATAGGAGGGAGAGAGAGAGACCGTGAGGGGGGGAATGGACTATTGAAGAGAAGAGAGAGGGTTTGAGGGGGAGTGAGGAAAGAGGCTGCAGTGGTGGAGTGCAGGAGAATCGTAAGAGAGAGGAATGAGAGATGAGAGGGGAGAAAGGTGTGTGCGGAAGGGAGGGATAGAGAGAGGAGAATGGGGGGTCTCGCGAGAGTGCAGATGAGAGGGAAATGAGAAGGGGACTGCCGGTGGAGGTGTGTGGAGATAGAAGAGAAAGAGTGGGGGCGGTGCAGTGGTGTGTGTGGGGGAAGGCAAGAGAGGGCAGATGGAGAGGATTTACATGGAGTGTGTGTGCAGAGGTGGGGAAGTGGAGAGAGCGGGTGCGACGTGTGTGAGGGAAGAGAGACAGGGAGAGGCAGTGTAGCGGGGCGTGGAGCTATGGGAGAGAGGTGAGAACGAGAGGCCGGTGTAGGAAAGACATGGGGAGGAGGGTCGACGAGAGCAGAGGAGGGTGGTTAGGGGGGAGAGGGAGAGCGGCCAGGGGAAGATGAGGCTAGAGAGAAAGGTACGAGAGAGAGGGGGAGGTGGCAACGTAGGAGAGAAAAAGGGGGGGGGGAGATAGAGAGAGTGGGGTTCCCACCTTTTCCAAAAATTTAACTTCATTTCATTGCTTAAAATAAAGGTTACAGGACTCTTTTTATAGACTCCACAAGGAGACCAAAAGATAACTCATTAAAACTTCAACTAATACCTAACACTCATTATACCTCTAATTGGAAGATTAAAAGACACTATTAAAAAAAGACTCTTTCATGGATATAGCTTAAATCATATAAAAAGAAAACACACATATTAGGCCTATACATGTGGCCCAATTAACATAAATATTTATTTGATAATTTTGTTGAAGCCGCTTGCCGATCCCGTCAGGTTCAACCATGAATCTTGAATCTCGAACCGACGATCCCGTCAAACCCCTCTGCTTGGAGGAGGTTCGACCTCGAACCTCGTAGCTCAGGATCCTGGTCTGATGGAACAGCCCGGTTCCCTAAGCTCTGATACCATTTGATGTGAGACAAGACAATTATAGATTTAAATATCTCCTTCACCTCATCGTTTCCTTCTTCAAAAATAGCATTACCATAAATGTCATCAAAAGAAGCTTGGCTTGTTACGAACAGCACATGCCAAACACCTTGCGCCAATCCTCCTTAGGGCACTAGGATTCACGCCAAGCTTCTTTAATGCAAAATGACCATCTATCAATGCTTCTGCATCCTCATACGTTAACTCAATCTCAAACAGGTTTAGCTTCACACGACACCACTTCACAGCTACTGGAGTTGACAAAGCATGAGCAGCCAAATGGTATGGCGACGTGCATGTATGGGCCGCGGCGGGTGATGAAGGAGACGGTCCTGTTGATGCTGCATGCAAGGGCTGTGGCGGGAGTAGGAAGCCCATGCATAACTGCTACGGTTGAAGCAGGTTGCCGGTGCTGCCGGTGGTGATCGGCTGAGGGCACCACGGCGGCGATACCAGGGATGGGGAAGGACGTTGTTGGCGAGGATCGGCTGGGCAGCGATCCCAGATACGATGGCCGTGAGCTGACGGGGCGGGTTGATACGGATAGCTATGTGGGGTTGTGTGCCGACATTCTGCATGCGGCATGCTGTGTGGAGGGGAGCCGCAGTGGCATTACCGGGGGGAAGAGGGTGGCGACTGACGCTTGCCCTATGACGGGAACCACTATTCGTTGGGCGCATTCCCTGCTGCAAGTGGCTTCGGCACTGGTGCGAGGTCGTTGCGGAGGTGGTTCAATAGTGAGAAGGGATAGGAGGGAGAGAGAGAGACCGTGAGGGGGCAATGGACTGTTGAAGGGAAGAGAGAGGGTTTGAGGGGGAGTGAGGAAAGAGGCTGCAGTGGTGGAGTGCAGGAGAACCGTGAGAGAGAGGAATGAGAGATGGGAGGGGAGAAAGGTGTGTGCGGAAGGGAGAGATAGAGAGAGGAGAATGGGGGGTCTCGCGAGAGTGCAGATGAGAGGGAAATGAGAAGGGGACTGTCGGTGGAGGTGTGTGGAGATAGAAGATAAAGAGTGGGGGCGGTGCAGTGGTGTGTGTGGGGGAAGGCAAGAGAGGGCAGATGGAGAGGATTTACATGGAGTGTGTGTGCAGAGGTGGGGAAGTGGAGAGAGCGGGTGCGACGTGTGTGAGGGAAGAGAGACAGGGAGAGGCAGTGCAGCGGGGCGTGGAGCTATGGGAGAGAGGTGAGAACGGGAGGCGGTGCAGGAAAGACATGGGGAGGAGGGTCGACGAGAGTAGAGGAGGGTGGTTAGGGGGGAGAGGGAGAGCGGCCAGGGGAAGATGAGGCTAGAGAGAAAGGTACGAGAGAGAGGTGGAGGTGGCAACGTAGGAGAGGAAAAGGGGGGAGGAGATAGAGAGAGTGGGGTTCCCACCTTTTCCAAAAATTTAACTTCATTTCATTGCTTAAAATAAAGGTTACAGGACTCTTTTTATAGACTCCACAAGGAGACCAAAAGACAACTCATTAAAACTTCAACTAATACCTAACACTCATTATACCTCTAATTGGAAGATTAAAAGACACTATTAAAAAAAGACTCTTTCATGGATATAGCTTAAATCCTATAAAAAGAAAACACACATATTAGGCCTATACATGTGGCCCAATTAACATAAATATTTATTTGATAATTTTGTTGAAGCCGCTTGCCGATCCCGTCAGGTTCAACCATGAATCTTGAATCTCGAACCGACGATCCCGTCAATGGCCTTGTGCATCTTGGCCCAATCTATGCATTGCCCTTCATGCAAGTCGTATACCAGATCTCTGAACTGAAAACAACTTTCAATTGTATGGCAGGATGCCTGTGGAACATGCAATACTTGGTCTGATCAACGGCCGGGTTCCAATTAGGCCGTTCTGGAGGAAGTTGAATGGCATTGATAGACATGAGAGCCGAAAAGATGTCCGTGAGGGACTCGGGCAAAGGTGGATATTGGGCTCTCTTCGGGCCCGGGCACTTATTGTTGTTGGTGTAGCCATTGGGTGGAGGGACATTGTGGTATTACGGAGGTTCTAGAGGTTGTTGTGGAGCAGGGAATGTGTTTTGTGGAGCGGCAAAGGTAGGGTGAGGATTTTGTGAAGTCGAGAAAGTGGGTTGGGTGTTTTGTGGTGTGAAGAATTGGGGATTGCGGGGGTTTTGTGGAAAGTAGAACGACGCGGATTGGAAGGGGAATGCGACGGCTTGCACCTGCTCATTGGTTTGGACTCCTTCGGTGACATGCCCTTGAGGTTTCTTGTGATATTTGGGCTTTTGGGCTTCAAAAAGTGGGTCTATGGGGGAGTCTTTAGATTGAGTTTGAATAAAGCGCACGCGGCTGTATAGTTGATGCATGTTTGAAATGTCATTCATAGCCAGAATGTTACGGAAAGTTGGGGTAGCATTTGATATGAGCAACTTAACCTTCTCTTCCTCCGGAAGGTAACCCAGCATGCGGGAGGCCATCTATCTCCACCTGTTAGGATAGGTGGCAAATTCTTCATCCGGCTTCATTTTCTCGGACACTAAATCTGTAAAAGAATATTCCGGGCCAACCCGGTCTTGAAACCTTTGGATAAACTTCTCTCTCTTTCATGACTTTGAAACTCTCGGCATCCTCGAGCGGTAAGGCATATAACCACTCCAAAGCAACTCCATCCAGTGATCGGCGGAATAAATATGCCATAAGGTGATCATCATATTGGAACTGCGCCGATTCATACATAAAGTCCCTCACATGAATGAAGGGATTGCTATTCCCGTCATATTTGCGGTATGTAGGGAGCTCGGACTGTGGAGGGAACCAGATGTTATGAAAGCTTGGAACTGGAACATCCGCTAAAGACTGTGGACTAACCCACTTTTGGAGAAAGTCGAGTTGTTGTTGCATGGCGGCTCATTTATCAAGAAGCTCTTGTTCCCTAGATGGTGCGGGTAAAGCAAGAGGAGTGGGCTCAAAGTGGAGAGCCGCAGGATAAACTGAAGGAGTGGGAGGAGGCCCATAAGAAGGATATTGGGCCGAAGGATGACCCATATTGGCATGGACTTGGGCTGCCCCCTGATGAGGGCGCATGAAATCAGACGGGCCAACAAGAACCTGTGGTGCTGATGGAATAGCATGATAAGAATCCACGTGGATAGAAGAAGGGAGGACAATCTTCCCTTTGTCAAGAGCTTGCTGGACCGAACCAGGAGATTGGCCCATTTCCAGACTAGAGAATTGGATGGTCCTAGGTCGGACCGGAGTGAGATCAATTGGAATGGGCTGAACAGCGGGCCCATCAACTCTTGGTTGAACAATGGAAGCATTAGACAGACCTTGAGCAATCATGGGAGATGGGGCATTGGACCCCTACATGGCCTGATAGACAGCTTGAAGTTGGGCCGGATCCAATTGGGCCATCATTTGAAGGACATGATTGGCGGAATTAGGAGAAGAGAGGGGATTGGTGGGATGCGCGCCCTCCATAGAGATGGAAGATGGAGGAGGGGCGGACCCGTCTCCGAATTGGAAAGAGATGACCCTAGAGGGGTCTTCTAGAAGCCTCTGAGGAAGAGACTCCTCCTGGGAACGAGGAAGATCAAAAGAAGACATGGCGGACTCGAAGAGAGGATTGGAATAGATGGTGGAAAAGGAATTGCCCCTAGGTGAAGATTCTAGAGATCGAAAGCAACTCCACATGTAACGGATGACCTTGACAAAAAGCAAACAACACAAACAACATACAATGAGAGACTAAAACAACGACTCCAAACTTTATAAAAACTAAAGAAAGGGATAACAAACACTCAAAATCAACCAAGTTGGAATGATGCACCACTTTTATTGTTTTCTCCTTTAGAACCTTAATGATTTGAATTTTGATATTCTCTCCAACGAGGTTCCTAATAGAAAAAGGATATTATGAGCTTGGTTAACTCTAAGTGTAAAACTCCCTCACTTATGCAACCTAGACATGGTGTGGTAAAGGTACAACCGGCCGGGCGTCCGTGTGAGAATCCACGGCTCGCAGGGACTTATGGAGGTCCTTGATGTGATCTCCTAGTCGGCCCCAAGGAATATGGAGATGAGAGGTTCACACACACAAGGTAGGAAAATGCAACTAAAGTATGAATATGAATGATCCTATGTCCACAGGGGTGCATGCAAATTCTAACCTAAAAACTAACAATCAAATATGCAACCAATGATGTAAATATGTATAACAACTAAGGAGGAGACCAGATAACACCCAAGCATGAAAATCACAGCAAAAACTACAGAAATAATAACAACCTCGGGATGCATACTTGTAACTGGAGATACGGTCTAAGCTGAGACCGCCAGAGAGATAAGACGGCCTATTTCTAGGACGCTTTTAAGGTTGAGACGGCCTAACGGTAGACCGCCAAGATGACCAGAGAGTAGAAAATAGCAAGAAATTAAACGAAAAATCTGAAGAAAACACAAGGGTAACTGGGTCAAATCAACAGTAGTAGGTCAAACAGAGGCTCAAACATGATTGGCACTAGATGTCCCACCGTGATCGCCAAAAAAATAGGGTTGTTGATGTTTCTTTCTTCTTTGATGATGATGTGGTGAATGTGAATATAGGGGTGAATGTTGTGGTATGAAAGATATGTGTGTGTGAAGATATGTGAGCAAGCAGTAACCTAACTCAAACAATCACCAAAATCAACAGCATGGGCATGTCATTAATGTTCATGAAAAAGAGAAGAAAAACACACACCAAGGCGTGGAGCAAAGGAATAAAACAAAAACACACACCGTAGGTGTGGAGCAAATAAAGTAAAGAGAAGATCAAAGATGATGATGACAATGATGAATAATACCCAACTAAGGAAGTGTGATCGCCACCAAGGTAATTAAAATAGAAAAGCTAAGCTAAATACCTTGGAAAGAGGAGGATGCAACTCCCATCCACGGGAGATGAAAACCAGAACTCTACAACTTCAGACAGTCTAATATGAGGCCGCTAACACACACGCTGAAACGGTCCAAAGAAGAGCCGCCTGAGCGCACAGAACAACAAGTTGGGACTTGGATCTCCACCTCTCCCGACCGGCCAAAAGAGTTGGGCCTCGTGTTAGGAACCATGTAGACCTGCGAAAGAATGTAGAAGCACAGAAAAACAACCTAAATTAGCCCTTGGACACGTGTAGTAACTATAATGCAATTAAACTAAGTTGCATGCAAAAGGAGGGGTGAATACCTGGGAGGTTAGTTTTTTTAACCCCTGTGGGGCATGAAAAAGATGGGAAGATGTTTAAAAACTTGATTGAGATGCTAAGAACGTGGAAGAAGAGGAGGGAAGATGCTATGAAGAAGGGAGAAACTAGAGAGATGAAAACACAACACTATTGACCCTTGGAACTCAATACTCCCTGGATCGGAAGGCTTATGGACGTAAAAAGCACTTCTCCTTGATGGGTACTCGCTCCAGAACGTGGCAGCACCTCGACGTAAACTTCAGAAATCTCCTCCTTAACCCATGAACTCAAGGTTCTATTTATAGGCCCTCAAACTCTAGGTTCAAGTTGGAGAGATTCCAGCAAAAAAGTAGGATGAAACTTAGCAAGCTCTTGAAGATAATACTCCCAAAAGTCCATAGAAAAAATGGAAGCTTCTAAGGATCACTATCGAGAGAGAAATCATCAAAACAAAACTCTACTTCGACCACGGCATAGCAGAGAAAAGACAGTTAATCAGGACTCTATGTCTCTTGAAACGGTCCTACGATAAACTGCCAATTGGAATTAAAGGCCCAAGATTCGACCGCCACCCTTAGAAGATAAGGCCAACGGGCGAGATTTTCATGAACATGACTCTGAAGCCAAGAAACGGCCCAAGGTAGAACCGCCATAGCACCTCTAACTGCCAGAGCTCAATGGATAACAAAGGATAAGGCTGAGAGAAAGTACGTTGGCTCTGGACTCTGGCATCAGCAAACGGTCTTAGTATAGACCGCCAAACGTCATCAAACGCCCATATATTGGACCGCCAGAGACAATGGAATGGCCAAATGAATGAAAGGCCCACTAAAGCTTCAACCCTCGGAAAATAAATAAGGAGCAAGACTCAATCAAGGAGAATGACCCATAAAATAAGCCTCGAAACTGATCAAGATGGCTTAGTAAACGGTGTATAACTCGGAGTATCATAAAGATAAATAAGGAGATGACCCAACTTATTTGTCATAAAACGGGTGTCAACAGACGTGGTCGTCGGGACACACGTTGACGTCGCCTCATTCGTCTTGCTGGAGGCCGCACCGATGATGCGCTCACAGGTACACGTGGAAGGACTATTGCATCGTCTATGGGGTCTGGGCCGATGTTGTGTGCCGCACGTGACGCAGTTGCGCTTACAACATGTACTGGACTCCAGCGTTCCGATGCATTATCTTGATGGTACATTTCATGTTGCGAGCCGTCAGTGGGATTCGCAGCCGGGTCCTCCCTGGCGCGTTGAAGCATGTCTCTTCCATAAGCATGATAAGACCTTGCATTCCCAACAAGTAGCGGCGGCCTGGCCGGTGCCATGGACTCCCACGTGGAGGCGGGATTGCGGCTTACTTCACTGTCATTATCGTCATCCATCGAGATCTCCTCGGACTCTCATTGGTCATCTTCCATTACAGCAATTCGATCAATATCTTGCGCAAGGAGATCATTCGAAGCCATGTCTGAGAGAAGAACGCAACAATGCGCTCTGATACCAATGATAGAAAATTATAGTGGAAGACACAATGAGATGAGGAATATCTAGAGTTCGCGTTCCCAAAACTCGGAGATCGTAATAGGACGGCACGCTTCAAATCCCGACCTTTTAGTGATGAGCCTGTAGAGTGAGAACAATGGATAGAATATCTATGAATGGATTAGCCTCCCTCTGTTTCACGCTTCTGTTTTCCGGCCTCCATTCATCCTTTTATAAGAGCCGCATATTTACGACCAAAGAAAAAAGGGGTCGGTGCATGCAGTTACTGCATGCACCACCTGTTCACGAACGGACGCACGCGTCCGTTCGTGAACAGACGCTTGCTGCCCCTTCATGGGCAGTAGCGTATGTTAACAGGTATGTTGTTGGAGCTTAATATGCATCATCTCGCATCATCTCTCGTTTATTGAATTCTACTCAAATGGTCTTGTGCAGAGAACTCATTCATCTTCTTCACCAGGGAACTTAGTTTCAAATCCATCACCCCGTCCCTTTTACTTGGCGTTCCAGGATCACCGCTGGCCATTGATTTCTCCAACTCAATCATCTGTCCATTTGTTTAATCGATGTATGCCCCCCTTTTATTCAACGACCTGCACACGAGGCTTTGCAATTCGGATTCTTTGCCATTGCTCCTCTCCATGGTTAGCAGTCCCTTAACTTATGCTTATTACTGAGAGAAACCACTTCATGCCATCAGTCCGTGAGGCTCTTTAATTTAGTTCATTCATCATCATCATTCTGTTTTTTTTATGTTGTTATCCTTAGAATTAGCTTAAACTCCCCGACAAAAATTCGGCAGCACCTCCCCTAGACCCGGAGCGTGGGGGGGGGGGGGGGGGGAGTGACGGCCCCAAAGATCACGGTGCGCCATAAGCGACAACACCAGTAAATTACCCCATTTGGGGGTTAGAGGTCTCAAAGGGCTAGCCTGCATGGGAGTCCGGTGACCCAAGGGTTATCACGATCGCGTCACCAAGCATCAAGTCGGAATTGAATCCCATATGTCTCGTCCCCTTGGCATCGTGGCCATTAGATTGGTCCAAATACCAAGGCCGGATTGTGAGGGGAAAATCACGTTCAAGCCGGAATGGAAAAGGCGGATCATAGGCTTCCGATAGTTGGCAACCCGGGGCCACACTCATAGATAGGAGTGAGCTCCGGACCGGTGGCCATCGTGTGAAAATGAAATAGTTACATGGGTGGCCAAAAGAAATTAAAGAGATGTGGTTTATCCTACCTACTGTGGGGGGGACGACAGTAAAAGAAATATATGCATGAGTGCATACATGTATACATATACATATATATGGATCTTTACTTATATATATATATATATATATATATCCCAATGAGAGCATATGAGCTTGAAAAGGGGCAGAGATGAGGCAATAAAATGTAAGGGAGGGAAATAGGGAACATAGTAGCTATGGACAAAAAAAATGGATCAAGAGAAAAAACCTTGTTTCATTGAATTCTCCCAACTCCTTTACGTAGCCATCGAGAGAGGGGAAAAGGGAATGGGTGCATACAAGAGGTAAACAGAGGGGATTGGGAACTCCCTCACCTCACTCCTTACTTCGCACTCTCCTTCCCTCTCTCTCTCTTTCTCCGACAGAGGCTTCGGGTTTCGGGGGACTCCGGGCTTCAAACATGTCCAGACATCCAACCGCCAAGAGGCTTTCGGTTCGCCCACTGTGGGCTTTTTAAGGGGGGGGGGGGGGCCGAGCCTCTACTTCGAAGCAGAGGCTTCAACCAACTCTCTCTTTTTTTAAAAAAAAAGTCGCCGTTGCTCTCGCTTTACTACCGGGGGGTTTACCGCCGCTGCCGTCGTAGCGATCTCCCGGGGGTGCCACGTCTAGGGGGGACGTGGGAGAGGCATGGGCGAACGGCGGAGCAGCGGAGAGCGTCGCGTCCGCACGCAAGGCGAGCCTCCCCCCTCTCCGAGCATTCAATGCGTGAGGAGGAAGATGGGAGAACAGTAAAAAACGCGATGAGGGACACAGACACACAGCTATAGTACCGTGATTTTCCTCCCATTTCTTTTTTTTGAAAAATCCCTTCTTTTCTTCTTACCCCCTCATTCTTGTATTTGTGCATATATCCCCCCCTGCGCCCTTTTCCTTCTCCCCTTTGTATTGGGCTTACCCCATTTGCTCGGCCCATCTCATCTTTCTTCTCCCTTTTTTTCTGAGTGCCAACACTGCGTCACCGTCTCCGACTCCTCACGTTGGTCCCGACCACTCATAGCCCACGCCGCCCCCGATCTCGCCCACCACCGTCGTCTGTCGGTCGCCGAAGAGGCGGAGGGAGAGAAACGAGAGGGTGAGAGGGAGGGAACGAGAAAGTGAGAGAGAATGAAAAGGGAGGTTTTATTAGATTTTAAATTTTAAATTTTTATTTTTTGTTATATTTGAAAACCTATATTAACTCTAAAAATTTCCAAAAAATATATTCTGATACAAATTTTTTTTTGAAAAAAGCAAGGCCGCTCAACACGCCAGAACGGACCCAAAATGACTCTCATAAATACCGTTTAGGGGTCTGAAATTCCAATAATAAATTCTAAAATCAATATGGACACAATCTACAACCCGCGGAAACACGACTCGTGACTGGGGGACATTACATACCCCCACCCCTCCCCACCCCCATCGGAGACCCAGGCCCACTAACATTGCAACCCCTTCCCCACGAGACCCCCCTCCCCCAACTGAGACCCACCCTCACCAAACACCCCTGCCATCATCCACCGCCGGCTTGACAACGCAACAAAAAAAAACACACACAAAGATAGGGTGGGGAGGACCTACCCGCGGCGAGGGGATGATGTCACCAATGATGGCCAACGACAATGATGGATGGTGCTCCCCTAATGGCGTCGACGACGGTAGTGGCCCACAGCGGTCACGACGAGAGAGAGGGGGAGGAGTGATGTAAGAGTGAGGGATCTTGGGTTTTAGGTCGAGGGAAATAGGAATTTAGGGACAAATTCATTTATGTCTGAAAATTCCACCCAAATTCCATCGCAGATCCCTCTTTTCCCACTAGCTAAAAATTTGGAATCTGTTTCTATCCCAAATTGTCTCAAAATCCGTCTGTATTCCTTATAATTATATAATGATAAATATAAATATATTTTAAAATGTAACACATATTATTATCTTAAAATTCTTTGTAAATTTAAATATATTTTAAAATTAATAAAAAAATAATTATAATAATTTTCAAGTTTGGATACCGAGTTAAATCGGTCTAGTCCTAGCTCAACTCATCAATATTAAAGCTTGAGCTCGGCCCGGGCACGAGCTATGTTGGGCAGGGGCTGACACTTTTAAAAAAATGTAAAGTACATCTATTTATTTAAAGAAAATGGTAAAAAAATAATTGAGACATAATAAAATAGAATAGGCAGGGTCGGCGAGCAAGCTGAACTCAAAGCCCAAGTCTGGTCTGTGGGTCAAGTCGTGCTGGGCTTTTAGGCCGGACTAAGGGCCCGTGGGCCAAAAAGGGCCTTGAAGTCCGGCCCAAAATCAGGCTAGTATTGTGGGCCTATCGGGTCAACCCAGCTCATTGACTTCCCTAATTTGTACCAGTAGTAAATCTATCTTAAAATCTTTTTCTAATATTTTACATTTATACATTTAAATAATGTAAACTTAAATTTGCCACCGTCGACAAATGATACCAAACTTAGCATTACGAAGATCCAACTATTGTATTTGCTCCCAAGTAACATCGGACCATACGTTTTAATTTTGATCAAGATTTGACTCTTGGATATAAGTTCGACGAAGATGCGACTGTTGAATTTGCTCCTGATCTACATGTGACTGTTAGATTTAAGCCATTTGATGATGATCCAATTGTTAAATTTGCTCTTGATCTAAATCTATCTGGTCTCAATCGAAATCTGATCAAGATCCGACTGGTAGATTTACTACTGATGTAACTCTGACCGTTGAATTTAAGTTTGGATAAAAGTTCGATCGTTAAAATTGTAATCGAAGAAGGAGTGACTTATTCTGTAGCAAAACCATCCCAATTCCGTCGCTAATTTAGGATGAAAATATTTCCATCGGAAATCCATCCCAAATTAACGATGAAAATTAAGACGAAAAAATTTTTTGTCACTAATTTGGGATGAATTTATGACAAAAATATTTCCATTCCAAACTAGCAATGGATTTGGGATGGTTTTGTGACAGAATAAGTCAGCCCTTCTTCAACAAATTTCGATCGGGACCACATAAATTTAAATTAAGAGCAAATCTAACAGTTGGGTCATCATCAAATGGCTTAATCTAACGGTCATATTTAGATCGAGAGCAAATTCAACAATCATATCTTCGTCAAACTTAAATCAAACAGTCAAATCTTGACCAAAGTTAAAATATACAATCGGATGTTACTTGAGAGCAAATCTAATGGTTAGATCTTCGTAATATTGAGTTGGGTATCTTTTACTAACGATGGCAAATTTAAATATATATTATTTAAATATATAAATATAACATATTAGAAAAGGATTTTATAATAGATTTACGACTAGTACAAATTAGGGTAGTCAATGAGCTGGGCCGACCTGACAGACCTACGATCCTGGCCCAATTTCGGGCTAGGCTTCAAGGCCCTTTTCGGCCCGCGGGCCCTTAGTCGGGCCTAAAAGTCCGACCCAAGTAGGCCCACGGGTTGGACTCGGGCTTTGAGTTTGACCCACTCGTTGGCCCTACCCGTACGTTTGATTTAAGCCGCTTGAAGATTATCCAACTATTAGATTTGCTCACAATCTAAATTTATCTGATCTCAATTGAAATCTCATCAAGATTCGACAATTACATTCACTATTGGTCTAACTCTGACGGTTGGATTTAAATTTTGATAAAAATTCGATCGTTACATTTGCGGCCAAAGATGGGTCGGGGGACTTATTCTGTCGCAAAACTGTCCCAAGTCTATCGCTAGTTTGGGATGGAAATATTTTCATCTGAAATCTATCCCAAATTAGTGATAGAATTTTATTTTATCTCAATTTATGTTGCTAATTTGGGACAGATTTCTGACAAAAATATTTTCGTCCAAATATAGTGACAGATTTGGGATGATTTTGTGACGGAATAATTGACCCCACCCTGGAAGCATGTTTAACGGTTGAACTTTTATCAAAACTTAAATTCAACGAACATAGTTAACTAGATCAGTAGCAAATCTAACGGTTGGATCTTGATCAGATTTCGATCGGAATTAGATAGGTTTATATCGGGAGCAAATCTAACAGTTAGATCATCTTGAAATGGCATAAATCTAACGGTCATATTTAAATCAGGAGCAAATTCAACAATCACATCTTTGTCAAACTTAAATCAAACGATCACATTTTCGTTCTGGAGTTAATCCAATGGTCAGATCTTGATCAGAGTTAAAACGTACGGTCAGATGTTACTTAGGAGCAAATCTAACGATCGGATCTCTGTAATGTTGAGTTAGGTATCATCTGCCAATATTGTCAAATTTAATTTTACATTATTTAAATATATAAATATAAAATATTGGGAAAAGATTTTACGATGGGTGTACGACTAGTAAAAATAAGGGTAGTCAATGAGCTAGGTCGATCCTATAGGCACACGATCCTGGCCCAATTTCAGGACCGTCTTCAAGGTACTTTTCGACCGACAAGCAAATTGGTCGGGGAAAAAAATCTGACCAGATTAGGCCCACAGGTTGGATTCAAGCTTTTAGCTCGGCCCTCTCGCCGGCCCTATCTGTTCTTTTTTATTCTGACTCAATTATTTTTTAGTATTTTCGTTAAATAAATAAAGTTAAGAAATTTAGAGATGGAATTATTTACCATCCCAAAATCTGTCATAATTTATGACGGATTAGAATTCCATCGAAATTATTTTTACTACTTTTTTAAAAAAAAACATGTTAATAAATTTTGAGATGGAGTATAAATCCGTCCCAAAATCCGTTAGAAATTGTGATGAATTTTGGAACAAAAAGTAATTTTATCATAATTATTTTTATTTTTTAAAAATAAATTTTGAGATGGAATAAAATTTCGTCATAAAATTTATCACAATTCTCGACGGATTTATATTCTGTCGCAAAGACAGATTTTAGAGGACAAAAAAAAATTTGTCCCAAAAAATCTTCCCCGTTCACGTATTTTAAATGGTAGCGTAGTAGTGTCTTTGGGGGACGTTGTACACGCACCACCGTCTGTGGTGCAGAAGAGGGCGCCCTAACAGGTATAGCCCCATTGGGGCGACCTTCACACTGGCTAGGAAGCCCGAGTATCCGGCCCGCAGAGGTAGGCAGCACCCAGGGATCAATCCTTGGGGAAGAGTCGTTTCCATCCAAAAAATCCGTGTCCTTATTCGCACATTTTTTTTTTTTTTGGGTAGTGATGTGATATAGTGTCTTTGGGAGACGTTGTACATAAATATGCACCCACCCCTTACGGTGGTGCGGAAGAGGGCGCCAAATAGGTCCACCTTCACCCAGGCGGCTTGGGCATCCCGCAACCAGGGATCAATCCTAGGACTAAATCAGCCTTGAATGCGGAGAAACTCTACTACTAGTAAACATGAATATTCTTTCCCTATTACCTGTAAGGGCGCCCTCTTCTGCACCGTAGAGGGCGCGCGCGTGTACAACTGTCCCCCAAAGACATAGACACTACAACGCTACCATTTACAATACAGTGCAAAAGTTCCTGACTTGAATGAGCTAAATCAGCCTTAAACCCTATCTCAGAACAAAATTTACTAGTAGAATATTCATGTTTGATAATTAATGGCAAGGAAACAGACCTCAAGTATAAGAACTCATTTATCTTATTTGAAGTCAACATATCAACTCTATTATCGACATACTCGTTTTTGAGCGATCTGAATTTTAAAGGGCTTCATTGGTCGTAACCTTTGGGTAGGTTATCACACATTGTACCTATTAAAACTACGTGCGAAATACCAGCCCTAGATTGCACGCATATATGTAAAAGAAACAACCTTCTTCCGCGTCGACAAAAAGTTGCATATTAAGCCCCTTTTGGAACCAAAAAATATTCTGAAGGGATTTTTTGCATATATATCCCTATAAATATCAGTTTTGCCAAACAAGCTCCTCGTTTACATCTATCTGTCAAAAATACCCTTAATATATTCTGAATGCTTACGGTTATACTCTTGCCATAACTCTCGGGTGTTTAAATTGAGTAATACGTGAGTTAAAGAGTAGAACGACTAACCTATATCCTTAGTTAGCACTCTCTCTCTCTCTCTCTCTCTCTCTCTCTCTCTCTCTCTCTCTCTCTCTCTCTCTCTCTCTCTCTCGCCTAGGTGGGGGGTGGGTCATTGGGGTTCGGGAAGATGGAGTGCTCGTCGGAGAGAACAGAGGGGCCGAGAGGGGGGATTGCTCGAGCCGGAGGCGGAGAAAGGGGCCGGCCAGGAGGGGAGCTACTCGCCGAAAGGGGAGAGGGGGCTTGAAAGAGGTAGGGGGAGGACTACTGTCAAAGGGGGAGAGGGGGTCCAGGAGGGGGGCTAGTGCGAGAGGGAGAGAGAGCCAGGAGGGACAGGGAGGAGTGGGGTTGTTTGCGAGCAAGGATAGTGAGGGGGGTTCACCGAGGGCCACTTTGGTAACGGATTAGGTTAGAGGCGGGTGGCTTATCCGGGTTAGCCCACCCCACCCCTAACTCTAACCCGAGTGGATTAACTCATTCCACCTATTTCCTAGGAATGAGTTAATCTACTTTAACTCTATCCGACCCGGGTTAAGAAAAAAATTATCAAACAAGGAACAACCCATCCGACCCCGGTTAACTCATCCTAACCCAATTTAACCGGTTACCAAAGTGGCCCCGAAGGGGTAGAGTGGGGCCAGGGAGGGGGGTTGCTCACGAGCGGGGGAGAGGGGGGCTAGGAGGTGGGGGTGCGGGTTACTTGCTAGAGGGGGAGAGGGAGGGCATGAAGGATAGGGAGGGGTGGGGGTTGGGAGTAAGAACGGTGAGGAGGGGCTAGGGGGGCCGGGGGGGTTGCTCTCTAGAGGGGGAGAGGGGGCCGACCAGTGGTCTCGGGGGGGGGGGGGGGGAGGTGGGGGTGCGAGTTGCTTGCCAGAGGGGGAGAGGGTGGCCAGGAAAGATAGGGAGGGGTGGGGGCTAAGAGCGGGGACGGTGAGGAGGGTTCGTCGGAGGGGGCCAATGGGGCCGGGGGTTGCTCGCTGGAGGGGGAGAGGGGGGCTGACAGATGATATATATATATATATATATATATATATATATATCTCTCTCTCTCTCTCTCTCTCTCTCTCTCTCTCTCTCTCTCTCTCTCTCTAGCATTGGGGGAATTTTAGGTATTTTGCATACCCTAATAGGGTGTTTGGTTGCAATTTTTTTACCTCTTTCTCTCTTAAATTTAAAAAAGAGAGAGAGAACTTAATTATGGGTGTTTGGTATGACTCTCCTAATTTTTAGGGAGAGAACCAACTCCCGTATAAATCTTTCTCAAAAAAAAAAAACAACTCCTGACCATTTTTTTTTTTTGAAACTGCAGTCTCTTCTCCCCCCGTGAGTCCCCTCCCCCGTGACTCGTCCCCCTCCCCCGCCCGACCGTTCCCCCCCTCCCCGGCGGATCCCCCCTCCCCGGCAGATCCCCCCCTCCGGCTCCGGCAGCCCCCCCCCCCCCCCGCGCATCCCCGCCCCTCCCCCTCTACCCTCCGGCTCCGGTGCCCCCCCCCCCCCCCCCCGCACGCATCCCCTCCCCCTGCGGCGCCCCCTCCCGTCCTCGACCGGCTCCAGCGGCCCCGCCCCGCGCGCAGCCCTCCCCGACCAGCTCCGGTGGCCCCCCACGCGCGCAGCCCCTCCCCCTCTCCCCTCCGGCTCCGGCGCCCCCCTCCCCCCTCCGGCTCCGGCTACCCCCCCTGCGCAGCAGCCCCCCCTCCCTCCGGCACCGGCTCCCCCCCTGCGTAGCAGCCCCCTCCCCCCTCCGGCACCGGCAACCCCCCCTGCGCAGAAGCCCCCTGCGGCCCCCTCCCCTCCCCCCGACGGTGACCCCCCCCCGACGGCGGCCCCCTCCTCTCCCCTCCCACCCTGGCGCCCCCTGCGGCCCCCTCCCCTCCCCCCGACGGTGCCCCCCCCGGCCTGACGGCGGCCCCCTCCCTCCCTGGCGCCCCCTGTGGCCCCCTCCCCTCCCCCCCGACGGCGTCCCCCTCCCCTCTCTCTCTCTCCACGGCACCCTCCCCTCCCGACGGCCGGCTTCCCCCTCCCCCCTGCGGCACCCTCCCCTCCCCCGACGGCGCCCCCTCGCGACGCGGCGCCCTCCCCCTGCGCGCCCTCTCTCTCTCTCTCTCTCTCTCTCTCTCTCTCTCTCTCTCTCTCTCTCTCTCTCTCTCTCTCTCTGCAACTGTCGGAGGTGACAAACACATCTATATAAATTTTAAAATTTATGACACTCTTCCAAACAGAAAGTGTCAATTTTTATCAATTTTAAATTTTAAACTAAAAATTATGTTGACACAAATTTTTAGATAGAAATAGATTTAAAAAAAAGACTGCTCCCAAACACCTTATAATGTTTGCTATGTCATATTCCTCTGAACCTCGTGTTGATGGCTGAGAGCTTTGGGGGTATAACCATAAACATTCGAGTTATATGAAGTGTATTTTTGACAATAGATATAAACGAGAGATTTATTTGATAAAATTGATCTTTATAAGGGTGTATATGTAAAAAAACCTGATTCTTAGTATGTTCTCCGAAAGTCACAGGAGGGAGAGAGAGAGAGAGAGAGAGAGAGAGAGAGAGAGAGAGAGAGAGAGAGAGAGAGAGAGAGAGAGAGAGAGAGAGTCCCACCATTTTTTTGAGATGGCTCTAATGTACACCCCCCTCCCCCACCATTTTTTCACCATTTTACTCTTTTCTGAGTACAAAAAATAATGATGTTATGTATGTGAAGGATAGTTGTAATACAAGGAATTTTTACGATAATTTATGGTTAGATGTGGACGAGGAGGAATATATGTGCAATCCACAACGCAGGGTGGACAACCAATATCGAACTAATTCTTTAGTCTACCCACAAAATAAAAGTTGGGAAGGAAATATAATATTGTTGGGCTATGGACAGATCATTCGATCATTTTCCCTCCCCCAACCTTTTTGGTTTGCCGAATTGTGAGCTCAAAAAAAAAAAAACTACATCTGACCAGAAATGACTAGAACATTATTAATTGTTTAACAATGGATATTGTTAGGGTAAGAATTGGAGGGATTCGCCCCTACTCTAATATATATATGCTCAATATATATGTATATATACAAGTACGTACATGACCCCCTAGAGAGAGTAAGGCTGGTGACCGATGTCCTATTGTTAGTCCGATACAAAATATAGTAATAGGGAAAGGGGAAAGCTATACAAGTGGGGATCCTAGTATGATCCTTCTCTTTAACCCCTCCTCCAAAACTAATGGGGTCATATAGCGAGAGTTTGTCAACGACTTCTCTAAAATGTTAAGTCGTCGGAGACTTAATGAATAGGTCAAAGAGTTAGTCGATGGAGAAAATATGAGGAAGCGACAAGGTGCCGGAGACATGTGCTCCCTGTAAATCGAACATGAAGGGCTATATGTATAGATTATAGATCAAACGTAAAATTTATCGAAATCTTTGGTGTTTTTCTTTTCAATTTGGGTTGACTAAGAATGCCGAAATTTAAGGATTTTTGGAGGAGCCATTCTCGATTCAAATCATTCATTTCAGTATATGCATACACATAAGCGATTAAATTCATAACTTGTAGCGACAACTAGTCTGTATACTTCGATTTAGTGGATAAACATATAGCCAATTCACACACTAAAAGCCGAAAGATGGATGGATGGAAGTGAGTTCGAACTTGCGAAAGCCGTGCAGGTTGTTGTACTCGCCTTCCTCTGCGTTCTCAATTAAGGATGGCCGGGCGTCCGTGAAGCGTTGAGCCTTGCTTTGAATCCTGGGATGGGATCCAACAGGCATATATATGCATCTTTCATGTCAGCACAAGTACTAATTAATTACGTTCATGAGATAATGAAATCTTCCACACTGATTGTGATCTTGTTTCTCTCAATGTCAGGCGCCGACCAAAATATGCCATAACTCCTCCTTGTAAGATAGCGACAGCCGAGAGTTGATCTGTCTTTACAGTTTTGCATTTTGCCTCGGATAGCATACACGTTTAATCTACCATAGAAGGGAAATTCTACTGCCCGAAACCTAGCAACTACAGGAGACGATGAATGGGAAATGTAAAAAACATACAAAGATTCTGAACGTACAGCTGAATGTATGTATGTATACGGAGGACTGGAGACCTACGTGTTCCCTTCTTTCTACTTACTAGCTAGAGAAGAAGGCATAGGAACCTGCCCCCCGTTGTGTATAATTATATATCGTCATCAATCTAGTCCAATACACACCGTCCCGTCTAGCTCTGCTCATACAACGGCCCGGGCCCATTAGTGGCTGGGGTGCCCATTAGGGCAACCCTTCCCGCCATGTGGGAGAGGAGGCCGGAGGGTGTTGGGAGCGCCGCGGCCGCCGCCCTTCCCTACATGGAAATCCCACTCCAAGTGAGAATCGCCATGCACGCAGGGAGGAAAGGTTTACCTCCTTGAGAAGGAAACCCTCCCCCACTAGGATTCTTTCTCCTCCCCTTTAAAGAGAGAAGAGAGATGAGAGAGAAGAGTTTGATCGTGAGACCACTTGAGAGGAGAGAGGAGTGCAACCAGAACCGCCGCAGCACTCTCTCCCTCTTCTTTTCTCTTCCTCCACCCTCTCCCTTTAACGTGAAGCTGAGAAGAAGGCTCTCGCCTCGTCTGTTGAGCGCAGGATTGTCACGTCAATCATCATCTAGACTGTATCTCCAGAGGATCATCATTGCCGTCCTCGCGTCTTGGAGCGTAGGGTACCTAGGATAGACTCCGTTAGTCTTCCTCATCACCTCTGCGTTCATACGTGTGATTTTCATTTCCAATGGCAAGATATGCCTCACAGTGTGACCATGTATGTTCGGAGATTATCAGCAACCACCATACTCGTTCCTCACGTTTACAAGATGATCAACAGAAACACTTCTCTTTTCCTCCCAAACTGACAGAGATGTCTTGATCCACGAGTAAACGTAGTGTAGTAAATTAATTTTCTAAGATTAATTAAACGAGTGAAAAATTAGAAAAGAGAAAAGTTAAATAATTATAATAGAATTACATAAAAAAATTATAATGGAAGATAAATAAAGAAAATTATAAATAATTTTAATATGTAATTAAGACTTAATGGTTTATGGGCTGAATTAATTCTTAAAATTTAGAATTTCTAAAACCCTAGTTTCTAAATGGGCTGATTTGATTTTAACCTAACCCTAATGGACTAATAACCTTAATCAAACCCTAATCCACTAAGAAAACTCGAAATCTAACCTAACTGTAATCCTAATTCGAACTAGATAGGATAAAGCCGGCACTAGATATAGATAAAAATTAGATTTTTCGAAGTTCTTCCCTATCTAGATTTCCTTGACCTGTTGTGTATGTGAGTTTGATGCTTACAAAATGACTTTGTTGCTTGACCTTGTGCTTGAATGGTTATTCATGTCTTCATGTGCTTGAACTCCTTATGCTCTTGCTATGAAGTTTGAAATGGTTGTGGAGATGATTACAAAATGGTGTTATTGTGATATCATCATGTTGATGCATTTGTGGCTCTGTAAGGCTCATATGTGCTTTGATGTTAGCACATTGCATATACATTGTATATACACTTGGTGAGATTACTTTGTACTCAATGAGAAAGCTTTTGTGAAAAACATGTTTGGATAAATGTCATATTGAGCTTCATGTTATGCATGTGTACTTCGGTAATGCTAAATGAATGATTGAGATGCAAATACCATTGTTTGCCCCCAAAGTAATGATGTGTGGATTGATGAGTTATGATGATGATCAAATGCAATGTGACTCAATATTATTTTGCGTGACTTTGCTCCTTACTCTTTAAATTCTAAATCTATTCTATCATGCAATGGTGAATGATATTTGGAACTTCATGACTCTGTGTATGGACGATTCAACCAATAAACAAGAAATTGAGGATCAATGGTGAATTCAGGTAAAATGATGAGGCAAATACTAATATGTTTTTGTTATGTAATATATCTCATCCTTTTCTTCTTGAATGGGAAATGGAAATAATCTTGGATAAGATCCCACTTGATTATAATTTCACAAGTCATCATGAATCTATTAAAGAAAGTGAATTGCAATGTGTTGATTTGAAAGGTCAATGTTGAAGCAATCTGACTTAAACTTGGTGTCTTGCAGGTTGGAAGGATTTCTAATACCAAATTTATAATGGCAAAATCCCGGTGAGGTTGTACGTTTTGTTTCTAGTTCATTGGGTGTTTTTGGAATAAAAAAGGCTTGGTGTCGACACCTGGTGTCGACACCATTTTCTCAATGTTATGCCCGATTTGAATTTCCATCAGTCAGGAAGTTGGTGTCGACACCTGGTGTCGACACCCACTTGACTTTGAATTGGCCAGCATTTTTCTGCTATGGGCCATGACCTGGTGTCGACACTTGGTGTCGACACCACCTGTGAACTGCCCAGGCTAGTAGTTTTCTGCTTTGGGCCTTGTCCTGGTGTCGACACCAATGCACTGGCCGGCAGTTTTTCTACTATGGCCCTGGCCTTGGTGTCGACACCTGGTGTCGACACCTCTGCGGAGCCGCGAAAGTGGACTTTCACGTCCACAGCCAAGAAGTCAAAAGAGTCCGGTCCTTCTGCCTCAAATCACTCCTAGATTCATGGATCTGGTCCCTATGGTGTTCCTCTTGACTGATCTGGAAGCATAAAACCATCTCTATGGGTCACAAACCCTAATCAAGAAGTGAGATCTGAAATACTTTCTCTTGTTCTAACCCTTGTGAGTGCAGGGACGCTGCTGCAGCTCCAGGGCTTCTTCCACAACATTTTGGGCGTGAAAGTGAAAGGAAGAAGGTTCCTTCCAAGTCTCCAAACGATCTGGGTGTAAAAGCTAAAGGAGGGGCGTGTGCATTTGCTGGAGGAGGAAGAGAAGGTTGCAAGAGATCATCTCTACGACCTTGAGTGCAGAATGAAGGGCGGCTATGGCTAGTCTCCACCAACTACTGTTAAGATGGTAGAATCTACAGCGGCAGCGACTTCCACTCCTTGGTTCATGATCTCTAGAGCTCCTTTCCACCTTATCTCAAAGCTTGGTTGAAGATGAAGAGGGGGATCTCTAAACCATTCATTTCCATATTCTTGTTAGAGATTAGCTTAAAGTTTGGGCGTATTATTTCTATCTATTCTTTCAGGTGAAGAAGAAAATGAAAGAAGGAAAAAAGGAGCACCTCGAGGAGAGGATGAAGATGATGTTAAAATCGTGAACATCCATCAACGAGTCAAGGAGAACTATATTTTGTTGAAGAAGGGGGAGCTTTGTTTTTTTTATGTATCTTTCTAGTTTCCATCTATAGAAGTTATTTGGGGGGTCATAGCATTTATTTGTCTTCATTTCATATACATCTGAAAAAATACTTTGTGTGGGTGTTCGGAGAAAGGGTTATCCGAGTGTTTGTGTTGACGTGTGTGCGTCGATTTGTGCGGAGTATATCCGCGTGTGTGCTTGGACGTATTTTGGGGTGTGTTCCCCGTGTGTGGTTGGGAGTTTACTCCCGTGTGGTTGTGTAGACATCGCCCTACGTATGTGTGTTGGAGCTTGGCTCCGTGTGTGGGGGGGGGGGGGATTTATCCCCGGGCTGTGTTTATAGCAATGAAGCCTGACCGGTTTGGTGAGGGGTGGACGTAGGGAGCCCGTCGTGGTCCCGAACCATCTTAAAAATCCTCGTGTCTTGTGGTTTGATCTTTGTGATTATGTGCTTCACTATCTTATCTGTTTATGCAATCGTGTGAGCTCGGTGAGATTGAGTGAATTAAGTTTAAATCTGTTTAGATTAAATTCCTCAATCTTATCAATCTTGTTAATTCCGATGTGCACTAGTTGTGTTTTTAATTGGACATAGTTTTTAGTAGAAGGATCTATTCACCCCCCCTCTAGATCCGTGTTCTTGCACTACGGGACCCAACAATTGGTATCAGAGTGAGGCTCTGTTGTCCCTAGATCTTACGATCTACAGAGTGATCTTAGTACATTCTACAATCATAAATTTTTCTGCTAAACATATCTCAATGAATTGTTTGCCAATATTTACTGGTTCGGATTTTAATTCATGGCTAGGCAAACTGTGCGTGGTGATCAATTCTATTAATCATAGTCTTTAGAATTTGATTTATCATGGTCCACACATATTACCTCTAGATGAGACCAAGTGGTCCAATCAGGATAAGATGATGTACCGTGATAATGTTACTACTTTTAGTTTATTGAAAGTTTCCGTGAGTACTAACAAGTATCCATTTGTATCTTCTTGTAGGACGGCAAAGGAGCTTATGGACCGATTGATCAAAGTTCAAGAGAAGGAAAGATAAAAATGTCTCATGACCAATGATGTTGATCAACAAAGTGACAAAAATGCAGAAGAGGTAAATTCTGATTCTGAAGAATTTACTCTTGATGATCTTGTTGATGCTTATGATGAGTTGAAAAAATAATATAAGAAAGTCAAGTCGGAAAATAGAAAATTGAAAAAGAATTCTGAAAACATGCTCCATGAAAATGGATCTTGTGATAAATGTTCTGAGCTTGTTAACTTCAATGAACTTTTAGAACATGATGTTGAATGTCACAAAGAAACCATTGCTTGTTTGAGAAATGAAAATGTTGCCCTCAAGAATAAAATTGATCAATTGGAGAAAATTGAAAAAGATCTAAGAAACAAAATGGAATCAAACTCAATTGATCAGGATATTTGTAATGAATTGATTATGAATGATAAACTTGCAAATAAAAATGAAGAACTTAAAAAGTGATGGGAATCAACGCCGAGCATGTACTTTTTCTTTTGCATTTATGTGCCTTTTAGTTTATGTTTATATCCTTGGGAAAGTATGTACACAAATGTAAGGCTTTATAAGCCAAGGAGTCATTCCATGGATTGTGTGGGTTTTTATGCAATTATGCCGTAGGACCAGCAAGGGGGCCCTCAGCCCTCTCCCATTGGTCCATGTCATCTTGTGGGGCTGGTCAACCTTCCAAGGTGGACATCTAGAAGGGTGGGCTGGTCATATGGACACATGGTAGACAAGTGGCTCATTTTGTCCAAGGTAGGCCACCTACCATTTCAACCTTCCATTCAGCCCCCCCCTCTAGTCAATAGGCCCCCCCCCTTGCATATTATATTCATTTTTTTGTGTTTGTGGCTTGCAATCCCAGCCCTTCAATCCCCACCCCTAGATCCAAGGGTTCACATTGCATTTGATGTGAATCATATAAAAGATTGTATTTTCATATGAATATTAGTGAAAATTCAGAAAATTTGTGTGAAACTTGGAAGCTCCTTGCGCCCCCTTCCTATCCCCCTGGTTTCCTCTCCTCAAACCTCCAGTTCTAGAGTGCATCAATCTTCTATCTCCCCCTCTCAACCTCTGATCTTCATCTGTGCCGCCGCCGCCGCCGTTCGTGCCGCCTTCGAGCCGCCGCAGAGCCGTCTTCAAGTTTCTGTCCTACTGGATAGAGGTGTAGTTCGTGAATTCTTGCTGCCCGCCACGAGCTCAGATGGATTTGAAATTTTGAGGGTGTGTTCTTGCCTTTAATCCCCACCTCCACCTAAATTTTCACATCCAAACTCCTCCATTTAGTAATTTTCCATTTTCGTTCATTTTACATTCTCAAATCTGTTTTATCTCTGTCTACAGTGACAACAGCTCTGAGTTTCCCATCTCCGACCACCTTTTTGTATTTTTTAAACCCTCCCAATTTTACTGAGAGTTCTATCCATCATCCCCTACATTCACCATGTTTCCTGATTTTTGACCTGCCCTCTATCCATTTTTCAAAATTCGTGTTCTATCTCTGCTACAGTGCCTTTAGTCAGATTCCATATCCGAGCCACTGTTAGTGAAAAATTCCGATCAATTCGTAGCCACATCCAAACTTGTCCAAACTAGTTTTGCCGTCTTTCTAGCGTAATTTCCTACACCTTTTATGAAGACCTCAAGAGCTGAATCGGACATCTATCCTGCGGTCAACGACAGTTCTCAGAGGACAGCCCTGCAGATCTGAGAGTTAAGCCACTGTACAACAGTAAACTTCAAAATTCGTCAATTGGAAGTGCAGGCTTTGTTATTTTTCTGTAATCACATAGCGTTGAAGCCCTTCGAAGCATCTTTCCAACGGCGGCAGTTTCGTCGCATTCCGATGTCAAGGCTGATCACAGCGTCCGTTCTCGCCGGAGCGCGCGCCGGAAAACAGAACTGGCAGATCCGTGGCCGGTCATTCCGACTGGTGCCGAACGGAGCCGCCTGGCCTCCGGCCGATGAACCAGTGTGCCGCCAGCCCAGGGAACACTTCCACAAGTGTCCCCACCACAGTGGTGACACCGGGTCCCACACGGTCCCTCCAGACAGCACGTGGGCCCCACCATCACGTGTTCGGGTGCTGCCGAATCAACGCGAGAAGCCGCCCGTCAATCCGAATTCGCTCCTCCCGGACCCCATTGTGTAGCCCTTTACCTCCCTACGTGGAGTGGGCAGAGATTTGTATTGCTGTAATCTTGTGTATTATTGTTCCGGGAGTACGAGTTTCGGCCGGGTCCGTCGTCCCCACGCCGAGCGCGTGGAGGTATCGTCCTCGCTCCTTACTTGGCATTTTGCTTAATTTCATATATGCTTGTTTATGCCGCTGCTACAGAGCATGATAGGGTAATTAGCTCGCTTTCTATTTATATCACCGCTGCTGCGAGAGAGAGCGTTACCGTCCCGTGACCCGATCCGGGGATGAAAGAGAGAGCCGACCACCCTAGCTCACTGCCGGTTTCTCAACCGCGCACGTCTGACGCTTCCCTCGTTAAGGGACGATCGCGAGCTTGTCGTGTCCGTGGTCCCGTCCCGCATCAATTTGGTATCAGAGCGAGTTTGAGTCTAGGGTGTCCAAAACAAAAAAAAAAGAGTGTCATTTAAGTCTAAGTGTCTAAGTCGGTCTTAGGAGTTGCATTTGCATACCATTAATCGGTATATAAAAAGGTGTTGTACGAACGTTAGGCTACGCCTATCGGGAAGGCCGCACACTTGTGCGAGTGATCTTCGGATCGATTAACTCCGCCACGTACCGAGTCTTGGTGTCTTGTCCTTAGTGTGCATGCATCTCAAACGTGCATAGTCGGTCTAGTGTCTTGTCTAAATGGCCTTGCATACCCATTCCTAGGGATCCATTCCCACCTTTTCGGCACCAATGGCCAACCCATGTCGACTCGTCCAAGGTGATAGGTCCGTGTCCGAGTACATCCGGGTCTATGATAAGTAGCAGGTTGGAATATGGCTTGGGAGAGGAGAGCACCACGACCGCATTTCAGTTCCGGAGAGGTTTGCGGTTTCACTTCCAACTTGAATGTCTTGTCCGCGACGCGTTCTCGCTGGCGCAATCTTATAAGGTCGCTCTAGAGGTCGAGTCCTTTGAGTCTCATTTTTCTCGCTCTAGAGGTCGAACCCTTTGACAAACATCTACCTCCCAACCGAGTCCCGAGCCGATCGGAATACCTAACCCAATTCCTTCACCACCCGAGAGTGCTCCATTGTCACCCTCACCTTCCGATCTTAATTCAGAACCCTCTCATTTGGAGCCACCAAAGCCCCAGCCACCCGTGTTTCTAACGGGTACGCTTTTCATAGCCGAGCCGCTTCTTAGTTGGCTCAAGGATGGCTTGGTCCCACCTCCCTTCCCACCTATGGACCCCATCCTCCCTTTAGTGCCGGTGAATTCCTTCCATACCACATTTCGATCTAGTCACCATGTTGACACGGATGATCTTGTCATGGGATTAGATTCACAATGGAAGTTGACGCACCTACTGGCCCGAGGCTTTGACCAACCCGCTAGTCTTAGCTTCACCCATCCGGCCTTAGGGTCCATTACCTCCGTGTGCACCGTGGGGTGTGTCACCACGGAGATTCTTCTACTCCTCCCGATGCCGGTCGAGTCCGACTTCATTCCCTTTTGCCCAAGGGAGGAGTCCTATTTTCTACACATGTCCGTCGTCCCACCGCTCACAATGTATGACGGTGATTATGAATTCTTAAATTGGGACCGAGTCATGGGAGAATCCACTTCATGGGGTCATACCTTCTTCGACCCTTTTGACCCCTTCACTAGTGAACCTCCCGAGCTTTCATACTCACTCCACCTCTTCCGCGGAGTTCACTATCCCACCTTTTCCACTCGGGCCAAGCAAACTCCACATAGCCATAGGTCCGAACCTTCATATGGGGGTAATTAAAACTTTGGTTTCTCTGATCCATCCAAACCACCCGCGCGCACCTCCCGAACTTCCCACATCCAAGCCCAATGTCCATGATTGGTGCATCGTAGGGTGTCTAGGAGTTCCCTATGACGTCAACCTCCGATTACGTCAAATGCATGCATGGCACACGTTCGGGTGTCCTGGTCCGCCGTCATCTATGTACGGGTCGGACTAACATTAGGTGAGTCTAGGGTCATAGTTGAGTCAATGTGCTTTTCATTGTGTGGTTTGTTTGCATGGTTTGTGTGTAGTTTGAGAGTCTTCATGTGTCTTGTGCAAGCTCGTTGTCGTTCTCTTATGAGTAAGAGGCGAGTGGACTCGCTCGATGAGTATGGGATCGGTTCTATAGCTACACCCGGATCTAGTCACCTATAGGAACTCAGCGGTGATTCCTAGTGAGTCTTCGAGCTACTTCCTTCCCTTTTGAGAGTGCCCCACCCGGAGTGTCCACCTTTAGCCCATAGTAGTTCACGCATATCGAGTATATATGGGATGAGCAGGTGACGATCACTTGGAGTGGAGCGTACGCGCGTTACTTGGCAAAGTGACGGATCCGCCGGAGTACTCGAGCATCCCTACCCCTACTCGACGGGGTCGAGTTCCTCCCACCCGGGGAGAGTTGATGGGAATCAACGCCGAGCATGTACTTTTTCTTTTGCATTTATATCCTTTTAGTTTGTGTTTATATCCTTGGGAAAGTATGTACACAAATGTAAGGCTTTATAAGCCAAGGAGTCATTCCTATGGATTGTGTGGGTTTTTATGCAATTATGCCGTAGGACCAGCAAGGGGGCCCTCAGCCCTCTCCCATTGGTCCATGTCACCCTGTGGGGCTGGTCAACCTTCCAAGGTGGACATCTAGAAGGGTGGGCTGGTCATATGGACACATGGTAGACAAGTGGCTCATTTTGTCCAAGGTAGGCCACCTACCATTTCAACCTTCCATTCAACCCCCTCCTCTAGTCAATAGGCCGCCCCCCCTTGCATATTATATTCATTTTTTTGTGTTTGTGACATGCAATCCCAGCCCTTCAATCCCCACCCCTAGATCCAAGGGTTCACATTGCATTTGATGTGAATCATATAAAAGATTGTATTTTCATATGAATATTAGTGAAAATTCAGAAAATTTGTGTGAAACTTGGAAGCTCCTTGCGCCCCCTTCCTCTCCCCCTGGTTTCCTCTCCTCAAACCTCCAGTTCTAGAGTGTATCAATCTTCTATCTCCCCCTCTCAACCTCTGATCTTCATCTGTGCCGCCGTCACCGCCGTTCGTGCCGCCTTCGAGCCGCCGCGGAGCCGTCTTCAAGTTTCTGTCCTGCTGGATAGAGGTGTAGTTCGTGAATTCTTGCTATCCGCCACGAGCTCATATAGATTTGAAATTTTGAGAGTGTGTTCTTGCCTTGAATCCCCACCTCCACCTAAATTTTCACGTCCAAAATCCTCCATTTAGTAATTTTCCATTTTTGTTCATTTTGCATTCCCAGATCTGTTTTGTCTCTATCTACAGTGACATCAGCTCTGAGTTTCCCATCTCTGACCACCTTTTTGAATTTTCCAAACCCTCCCAATTTTATTGGGAGTTCTTTTCATCATCCCCTACATCCACCCTTTTTCCTGATTTTTGATCTGCTCTCTATCCATTTTTCAAAATTCGTGATCTATTTCTGCTACAGTGCCTTTAGTCAGATTCCAGATCCGAGCCACTGTTAGTGAAAAAATCCTATCAATTCGTAGTCACATCCAAACTTGTCCAAACTAATTTTTCCGTCTTCCTAGCTCCATTGCCTACACCTTTTATGAAGACCTCAAGAGCTGAATCGGACATCTACCCTACGGTCAACGACAGTTCTCAGAGGAGAGGCCTGCAGATCTGAGAGTTAAGCCACTGTACAATAGCAACCTTCAAAATTCGCCAATTGGAAGTGCCTGCTTTGTTATTTTTCTGTAATTATAGAGAGTTGAAGCCCTTCGAAGTAGCTTTCCAACGGCGCCAGTTTCGTCGCATTCTAACGTCGGGGCTGATCGCAGCGTCCGTTCTCGCCGGAGCGCGCGCTGGAAAACAGAACCGGCAGATCCGTGGCCGGTCATTCCGACCGGTGCCGAACGAAGCCGCCTGGCCTCCGGCCGGCGAACCAGCGTGCCGCCAGCCCAGGGAACACTTCCACAAGTGTCCGCACCATAGTGGTGACACCGGGTCCCGCACGGTCCCTCCGGACAGCACGTGGGCCCCACCGTCACGTGTTCGGGTGCTACCGAATCAACACGAGAAGCCGCCCGTCAACCCGAATTCAGTCCTCCCGGACCCCATTGTGTAGCCCTTTACCTCCCTGCGTGGAGTGGGCAGCAATTTGTATTGCTGTAATCTTGTGTATTATTGTTCCGGGAGTACGAGTTTCGGCCGGGTCCGTCGTCCCCACGCCGAGCGCGTGGAGGTATCGTCCTCGCTCCTTACTTGGCATTTTGCTTAATTTCATATATGCTTGTTTATGCCGCTGCTAGAGAGCATGATAGGTAATTAGCTCGCTTTCTATTTATATCACCGCTGCTGCGAGAGAGAGCGTTATCGTCCCGTGACCTGATCCGGGCACGAAAGAGAGAGCCGACCACCCTAGCTCACTGCCGGTTTCTCAACCGCGCACGTCCGACGCTTCCCTCATTAAGGGACGATCGCGAGCTTGTCGTGTCCGTGGTCCCGTCCCGCATCAAAAAGAGAAATAGTGCTATTTTGATTCAGATATCTCTACTTGAAGGCATCATGAAGTTTCTTGAAAAAAAATACTTTGTTAACATCTGAAAATAAAAAATAGAAACATCTAAATACAACCATGTCTAAAAAATTACTTACTTTTGAAAAAGGAAAAAGTTTAGTTGTTGATGATTGTGAAAAGATGTATGTGTTAGAACAAATGATGGAGAGCTACAAAACCATCAATGCCCAATTGAATGAAAAAGTCATTTCTTATGATAATGAGATCATTTCCTATGAATTGTATATTTTATCACTTGAAAAGAAAATTCTTGATCTGAATGCTTCTTTGTCTAAGTTTGTGAATGGGGAAGAAAATTTGAACAAGATTTTGGAGACCAAGGTAAATTTTTAAAGAGAAGGTCTTAGGTATGAACCTACCAAAAAGAAAGCCTTTGGACTAAAGACTCAAACATCTTTTGTGCATGCTTCATGTTCCTCAAATATGTCAAATACTTCTTGTGTTGAAAAACCAAATCTCAAAGCTCAGGCTCAACCTAGGAACAATAGGATTCATGCTCACAAAAGTCACAAAAACCATGATCCAAAATCAACAAATGTCAATTGTCATTATTGTGGTAAGCATGGTCATTTGATGAATGATTGTTTCATTATGAAATCATATAATTTGAAAGAATGAAAAAATAAACTTGTTTTCAAAAGAAAAAGGGTTGCTTGTTTTAAATGTGGAAAGCTAGGACACCGTGTGTCACAGTGTTGGCAAGAAAATGAAAGAAAGAATTTCAAAGTCAAAAATATTTATACTTTCGCCAACTCACAGAAATCTCATGCTCATACTGTTGTGAAGAAGAGAAAGTTCCATACTTATAATGATAACATTCATGCTAAATCATAGAAATTTGATTATTATGTTTATAAGAATTCTGTGAAGTCTTCAAAATATTGTCATTATTGTGGAAACTTTAGGCATACTATGCATGATTGTGATTTAATGAACTTTGATAATATATTTGCCCAGAGAATGTGGAAGGCACCCATTAGAGGTGTAACTAACCATCCGGGACCCAAGAACGTTTGGGTACCCAAAACTATTGAATGAGAATTCTTGTTGCAGGGTTGTCTTGAGGCCAAGTGGAAGGCTTGGAAGATGATGGATGCTCAAGGCACAAGTATAGAAAATGAATTTACTATGGAATGCAATTCTTAAACTGTTGCTAAACTCTAGGGATCTAAGGAAGCTTGAATGGTCAAGTCTCCAATATGAGAACTTTGATGCAGGAATACCTTGAGGCCAATGCATGTATGTTGACATCTTGCTTTACATGTGGCTTTACAAGGTTGAAAAGCTTGAGTCCATGAGTTGATATTGATTTTTAAGTTGGTTGTTCATGCTTTACGCACCTTCATTGTGTGAATTCTCAGTTCATACTACTGGAAATAAAGTCTCTAATATGCAGTTTTAAAGAGGCAGTCTTGTGTGTTTTATGTGCATTGACCTATGCTACACATGGACAGACCTGGGTTCTTCATGTTTTTAGACTTGTGCTTTATATGCATAGACTTAACCCTTTACATTATTGGACTAAACTTAAAATTTCTGAACTGAACTTTGAACTCATGTCAGCTTGAGTGAATCATTTGTATTGATAGCTGCAACTCATCATACATACTTGCAGCTCATAGGCGATTGTCTTGTGGAAGAAAAGTATTGAAATTGGCATTCTCATTTGTATTGAATTGAGATTGATATGAAATTGAGTTTCTGATATTACAGGTTGAGAGAGAGAGTCTTATGTGATGAAAAGCCTTGAAGTTAGTTTCTTCATAAGCATTAGCTTAATATTGACATGAATTGAGCTCTTTAAAGTGCAGATTTGATTATGACCATCAACCCTTGAAATCATGGTAAGAATTCAATGTTTGAATGTATCTCCATGTGCCAATATTGAGTGTAATTCATGTATAGCATTTCTGGGGTCATATTAACTGTCTTAGGCAATTTTGCTTGTTTCCTTAGTCGGTGTCGACACCAGGTGTCGACACCTACACACTGGGTGTGCTTTTTTGTTAAGGGACAGAACTTGCTGAAGTTGGTGTCGACACCAGGTGTCGACACCTGGTCTGGCAGATCCGGAACGGGTCTGCGTATTGGGTTTCGAAATGTCCATCTTGAGGTCCGATTGGGTTGAGCTTTTACCCCATTACCCTTAGGGTTTCTCTTCATATTCTAAAGGAGTTTTGGAAGGATTTTGGCATGGGGTTCTTGATCTTATCATATCCTTATATGCTGCAATTTATAAGATGAGAATTTGGGGTTTCAAGGGAACTCTTTTGGCTGATATCGTTCTATTTCTTGCAGGAGAGAAAGAAAGGAGCTCAAGAGGACTTCAACGCCAGATTTGATCTACTTCCATTGAAATTTGGAGCTTCTTGATGAAGAAGATAGCAAGGGGAATAAAGCGAAGAATTTGAGGATGTCAATAAAGGTAACTCAAGACAAAGGTGAGAAAATAAAGTGTTTGGTTGAAGTTCTTTGGTCTTGATGCTAGTGCCATCTCTTGACAGATAGTGATTATGAAATTCTTTGGTTGCTTTTGACAATGTGGAAAATGAATGCTTGGCTGAAAAGAATTGAAAAATCTGAGAAGTATATATGAGAGTGTAGCCATTGAATGTCTTTTTCAAGTGGAATTGCTTGTGTATGTGTGAAACCATCTGAAATTTCTGGTATATCAAAATGTGTTGCCAAAATGGTAGGTTAGACCTATCAAAAAGGCATCACTTTAAGAGAGCTGGGCCTTGGGACCAAAATCTCCGCCTCGTACCAGAATTCAGAAAATTGAATGTTTGGTTCTAGATGAATTTTAAACTGTCATTCAATGCTCATGTGTTTGCTAAATCCCCGATGTCATTGGGAATGCATTGTATTTTTCTGATCATCATTTCAATGACTACATGGTATATAAAATGGTGACATGTGGAAGGGCAGGTCAAGCCTGTCTGAAAGCTATCACCATGCGTGAGAATGTGCCTCCGTCCGGTACTATGAATCATCTATGCATATGGCATCAAATTTAAATGAACTTTCTGAAATCGTGCATTGATTAAGGGGGAGTCTTGAAAGCTGAAAATTTTGAGATTGATGTTTTTCCATTCTCTCGGCATGATGATGTTATTCTGTGACTGAACATTTTGAGGACTGAATTTGATCAGTGTTCTGTGATCCTTATCAATGTGCTACTCATCCTTTTAGATAAAAGCAAAACTATTTTCAAGGAAAAGTTCACATGTGATGATTTTGATGCTTTGAATGAATTTTTAGAATTCTCTTTTCAAAATAAAATTATGTTCTCACATTTAAAAAAAAACTTTTGCATGTCATGCATTAGTTGTATTAGATACATATAGAGTTGTCATGTGAAATCTGAAATTTTGCATCACATTGCATATATGCATATCATTTTCTGCATATCATTCACATAGTGCTCCTGAAAGATGAAGCTCAACGTGTGTCTTGTTGCATAGTGGACATTTTTAGCATATATATAGTGCATATTTTAAAATGCATCATTTTGAACATTTCATGTTACATAAATGTCAAAATGAATACTTCCAACAATGGTATCATATCTTTGGGGCCAACATTTCAAGAACTGAAATTGCATACCTTTTCATTTTACATTGCATATTGCATATACTCCCATTATGTGCTTGCATGTTATTATATGCTATTCAACCCCTTCCTTGAAACTTCTAAGACCGAACACTCCATTGTTAAATAATGTTGCATCTGAGTCTTAACAAGTGTGCTTCATGTCAAACTCTCAGGGGGAGCATTTTATGCTCATTGCATTTACATAGCGGAGCTGCACTATCTTATTTTAAGTTAAATTTTCTCCATACATGTTAAATCAAATTCGCACACTTCATGCACTATAATGTGAAATTGAGTGTTATTCATAAGGATATAAGGATTTCATTTCAACACTTTAAAGTAATTTAACTTGTTGCATAAATGATAAAGAGACAGTTGAGGAGAAAGCTACCTGCCTCCGCTTACAAAAAATGGTTGTAATGAAAGTCAGAGTAATGTTTAGTCTCACTGAGTAAATTTGGCACATGTCACCTGAGACGTGATGTGGTTCATTTCTAAAAAGTGTTGACTAAAGTACCTCGTTCAAAATGAGGTGAAATGGTTCAGTATTCTGAGTAACCGGAGATTCTGGCATGAGCTCCATGTGTCTCCTCGCGTAAAAAGGAATTATTTGAACCTGATCATTCTTAGAAAAATTCAGATTGTCAGTGTGAAAATTTCTGATGATAAATTTGATTGAGGCAGAGCGAAGCCTCCAATACGCTGCTCTCTAGATTAAAATACAGTTTGTGCAATTATTAATATTATGTTTAATTGAAAATCTAGTTATCTATATGGCTAAAATTCATTCTCATGTTACTCACTTACACATGGAAATTTGATTTGATATGTATTTTGAAAATTTGATTAACTACATGACCTACTATACGTCTTCTCCTATCTATCTGCACACTCCTCTAGGTGTAACCATGAGCACTTTGATCTTAATGAGTCACCTGCCCTTTTCGTTCACCTATCCCTTCACTCTAAATAAAATGGGGGAGATATATTACATGTATATATATCTATGTGTTTGGAGATCAATCATATTGGATCATCTTACTTGCATTCTGCATGTCTATATTGTCCACATTTGCATTTCATAGTTGTGCAATTAGTTCATGCATCTTATGCATAATGTTTCTCTTTATCACCCCATTGTCCGTAGGTTTTTGTTAATAAAAAAAAATCGCTGCCATCATGGATTCCCAATCATGATCCCCATTTCTGATTATGTCAAAGGGGGAGAGAGCATTAGCATAACATTTTGTCATCATCAAAATGAGGGAGATTATTATGTATGTGATTTTGATGCTTACAAAATGACTTTGTTGCTTGGTCTTGTGCTTGAATGGTTATTCATGTTTTCATGTGCTTGAACTCCTTATCCTCTTGCTATGAAGTTTGAAATGGTTGTGGAGATGATTACAAAATGGTCTTATTGTGATATCATCATGTGGATGCATTTGTGACTATGTAAGGCTCATATGTGCTTTGATGTTAGCACATTGCATATACATTGTATATACACTTGGTGAGATTATTTTGTACTCAATGAGAAAGCTTTTATGGAAAACATGTTTGGATAAATGTCATATTGAGCTTCATGTTATGCATGTGTACTTCGGTAATGCTAAATGAATGATTGAGATGCAAATACCATTGTTTGCCCCCAAGGTAATGATGTGTGGATTGATGAGTTGTGATGATGATCAAATGCAATGTGACTCAATATTGTTTTGCGTGGCTTTGCTCCTTACTCTTTAAATTCCAAATTTATTCTATCATGCAATGGTGAATGATATTTGGAACTTCATGACTCTTTGTATGGACGATTCAACCAATAAATAAGAAATTGAGGATCAATGGTGAATTCAGGTAAAATGATGAGGCAAATACTGATATGTTTTTGTTATGTAATATATCTCATCTTTTTCTTCTTGAATGAGAAATGGAAACAATCTTGGATAAGATCCCACTTGGTTATAATTTCACAAGTCATCATGAATCTATTAAAGAAAGTGAACTGTAATGTGTTGATTTGAAAGGTTAATGTTGAAGCAATCTGACTTGAACTTGGTGTCTTGCAGGTTGGAAGGATTTCTAATACCCAATTTATAATGGCAAAACCCCGGTGAGGTTGTATGTTTTGTTTCTAGTTCATTGGGCATTTTTGGAATCAAAAAGGCTTGGTGTCGACACATGGTGTCGACACATGGTGTCGACACCATTTTCTCAATGTTCTGCCCGATTTGAATTTCCATCAGTCAGGAAGTTGGTGTCGACACCTGGTGTCGACACCCACTTGACTTTGAACTGGCTAGCAATTTTCTGCTATGGGCCATGACCTGGTGTCGACACTTGGTGTCGACACCACCTGTGAACTGCCCTGGCCAGCAATTTTCTGCTTTGGGCCTTGTCCTGGTGTCGACACCTGGTGTCGACACCATTTGTGGAATGCACTGGCCGGCAGTTTTTCTGCTATGGCCCTAGCGTTGGTGTCGATACTTGGTGTCGACACCTCTGCGGAGCCGCGAAAGTGGACTTTCACGTCCATAGCGAAGAAGTCAAAAGAGTCCGATCCTTCAGCCTCAAATCACTCCTAGATTCATGGATCTGGTCCCTAAGGTGTTCCTTGACCGATCTGGAAGCATAAAACCATCTCTATGGGTCACAAACCCTAATCAAGAAGTGAGATCTAAAATATTTTCTCTTGTTCTAACCCTTGTGAGTGCAGGGATGCTGCTGCAGCTCCAGGGCTTCTTCCACAACGTTTTAGGCATGAAAGTGAAAGGAAGAAGGCTCCTTCCAAGTCTCCAAACGATCTGGGTGTATAAGCTAAAGGAGGGGCGTGTGCATTTACTGGAGGAGGAAGAGAAGGTTGCAAGAGATCATTTTTACGACCTTGAGTGCAGAATGAAGGGCGGCTATGGCTAGTCTCCACCAACTACTGTTAAGATGGTAGAATCTGCAGCGGCAGCGACTTCCATTCCCTGGTTCATTATCTCTAGAGATCCTTTCCACCTTATCTCAAAGCTTGGTTGAAGATGAAGAGGGGGATCTCTAAACCATTCATTTCCATATTCTTGTTAGAGATTAGCTTAAAGTTTGGGCTTATTATTTCTATCTATTCTTTCAGGTGAAGAAGAAAATGGAAGAAGGAAAAGAGGAGCACCTCGAGGAGAGGAAGAAGATGATGTTGAAATCGTGAACATCCATCAACGAGTCAAAGAGAACTAGATTTTTTTGAAGAAGGGGGAGCTTTATTTTTTTATGCATCTTTCTAGTTTCCATCTATAGAAGTTATTTGGGGGGTCATAGCATATATTTATCTTCGTTTCATATACATCTAAAAAAATACTTTGTGTGGGTGTTCGGAGAAAGGGTTCTCCGAGTGTTTATGTTGACGTGTGTGCGTCGATTTGTGCGGAGTATATCCGCGTGTGTGCTTGGACGTATTTTGGGGTGTGTTCCCCGTGTGTGGTTGAGAGTTTACTCCCGTGTGGTTGTGTAGGCATCGCCCTACGTATGTGTGTTGGAGCTTGGCTCCGTGTGTGTGGGGGGATTTATCCTCGGGTTATGTTTACAGCAGTGAAGCCTCACCAGTTTGGTGAGGGGTGGACGTAGGGAGCCCATCGTGGTCCCGAACCACCTTAAAAATCTCCGTGTCTTGTGGTTTGATCTTTGTGATTGTGTGATTCACTATCTTATTTGTTTATGCAATCGTGTGAGCTCGGTGAGATTGAGTGAATTAAGTTTAAATCTATTTAGATTAAATTCCTCGATCTTATTAATCTTATTAATTCCAATGTGCGCTAGTTGTGTTTTTAATTGGACATAATTTTTAGTAGAAGGATCCATTCACCCCCCTCTAGATCCGTGTTCCTGCACTACGGGCTTGACCTAATTAGGACTCCTAAGTACATGAAATCTTATAAATAGGACTCCATAACCTCCCTAGTCGACCTTATCTCGTGAGAGAAGGCTTTTAGATGTGAGAGGATCGATCTAGGAGGAGGAATCGAGAGTTCTTCAGGGCGTTCGTGGGCTTCTTCATTCTTCTTCCTCTTCTTCCTTAATCACATCAAGGTAGGTGATCTCTAAGGCTAAACATCAAATTAGTGGTCCAAACATGTTCATCTGCATGTCTATTCTCTTCCTGCATCATTTTCCCTAATTTTTAGGGACTATATTGTATGTATTTTAATGAACATGGACCGGATATTGTTGTTTTAGGGTTTTCTACTGGAACAGACTTTTTGTTCGTGATCATGGCCCTAACAGTAACCGCATTCTGGAACACAGCCCTATGATAGACCGCGATCTTAAACTTCTATTTTTAACATGATTTTCTATTTATAGATTTTCAATATAAAGATTATTAATTGTATATGAACGTAGCTCCCTTGTCAACCCTGATCTTGAATATTAATTTATTTTTAATGTAGTTTCTCCAGGTGAAAAATTCTTATAGAAAGATTATTTTCAACTGAACACGGCCTTCATGCTGACCGCGTTCTGATTGCAGACCTTCTCACGATCGCGTTCTAGCACGGGTTTCCAGAAACCCTACAGCCCTTCCAACATGTTATGTTAATGGGTTTTGAATCTAGATGCATATTTTTCATCTCTATAAGTCATCCGAACCAACTTAAGAAACTAAGAAGAATGTATAAACCCTAATTCCTTTTTGTTTTCGGGGTAGGATAGCACGAATGTGCTACCTAACGAGAGAGAGTGTGTGGGCCCCACGTGCATCTCTCACACACATCCGGCTTACCCGGGGTCGGGTAGCGCATTCAACCATCTGGGGTCGAATGCGCTATCCCACTCGAAAAACAAAGAGGGCATAAGTTCATAATTCTTGTTCATTCTTTTCTCTTGATTTCATATCACATCTTATCTCCACTGTTTTTAGCATGTTAAAAGAGTAGTTAACTTATTGTAAACCTGAAATTGACTCTTCATTGCATGTTTTAGCGTTTCCACGTGCTAGTTAAATTGATCGGTGCTTTCACACACACACACACACACACACACACACACACACACACACACACACACACACACACACACACACATATATATATATATATATATATATATACCGCTTGTTATTGTTTTCTAGTAGTATGACAAGAACCCTAATTCTTTGTGAAGTTAAGACCCTCCGCCGAATATTCCTTCTATTGGACTGGAACTTTCTTCATCGAGGCTTCTGTAAATCTCTGCGAGCCTTGGATTCCCACAAGAACGCCGAGCTAGTGGTACCACAAAAGCCCTGCAAATCACCGGAATCTTTGTCCTACTGTGTAGGATAGGGTTCGACCGACCTTTTGGATGATAGAACAACGTTTTGTCTGTGCTCTGTTGAGTCTGTATTGAATGCGGCCTATCTCCAAATCGCGTTCAGGTTTTGTTTAAGAACGTTCTTGACCAAAGATCGCATTCTCTCAACCCCTGTTTGGATCGCAGCCTTCGGTCCGACCGCATTCAGCTCTGAAGGCAGTAGTCATGCCAACCGCGTTCTAGTTTGACCCCTATCGTTGACCGTGGTCGCGATGCTGGGTTAATTCGCGTTCAACCTAGTATTCTAAATTTTCCGTTTTCAAGATTGAGATGTTTAAATACTGATTCTAACTTCTAATGGCTAGTGTTCTTTGACATCTTCAACCCTTTTTCATAGGGTTATAATCTTCATTGACATATTCATATGATTGACTTCCATTTCAATGTCATTTTCCAATGACTACTTATTTGTTCTTAATATCTTGAATTATTGGAAATCTTTATAAAAGTCTTAATTCCAACTCTTGATTTGTTTGACTATAGGAGCATATTATTGAAATTCTTTGGCCATTATTAATTTTAAGAATTTGTCTGGAAAATATTGATATGGGACTTTGGGTCCAACATGACACTCAGTGCTACGCAATTTTTATAAGGGCCCGGATCTTACCCTAAGGGTGAGGCAAAGCCCAAAAATATACCGGTACTATGAATGATAAGGTGTGGTGTTGCACCAACTATAGGCAAGATTGTTTGTAGATAATTTCAGACATTGATATGATTTGCATATGATTACTTGACATGTTCTTGATATTTTGGCTCGGAATAGGTAATGTTATTAGAACTCTTATGAATGGCCAACTTATTATTGATTTACTTGGATATTGTCATTCCTTATACTTGAATCTTGTACTTGTGAATATCTCTTCCCTACCTCGATTATTCATTGAGCTCGCCATTATCCTGATTGTATTTAAGTTTTTCCGCCATGCATCATAAAGTATTTTTCCATATATTGATAAAGTGTTAATCACTTATATTTTGTCTAATGATAGAGATATAATTCCTACTGAGCATTTTTACTCACTCAGTTTCTCTTAACAAATTTCAGTTAATAATGAAGATATTCCTTCAGATGGGAAATGACAAGAGTGAAAAGTGCTCCTCGAGTTGAAGACTTATGTCCTTTTATTTTTCTTAAGTCTAGATAGGTTAAAGTCATGTATTGAGTCTTTTCTATTTTTATTCTTTTGTAATAATTATAAAGTGGGTAAATAAAGTTGTAATAGTGAATTTTGATATCAATAAAAGTATATTTTTATAATTATTTGGTCTCTTTGTGTCTCTTATGATTTGGTCTGCTTGTCATGACTGTCTCGCTACCACGTTCGAGTAACTTTCCACTGCTATCGGTTCGGGATGTGACAGAAGTGATATCAGAGTCTAGGTTTCCTAAAATCCCTAGGTCATTGAGTCCAAGTTTATATGTTGAGTTATCTTTTGTCAGTTACCTTATAGGTACCCGGTGAGATTGGGTAGAGCCATGGGGCTAAGTGTTAAAATGTGATAATCCTAATGAGCTAAAAAGATTGTAAGTTATTAATCCTTATAAATTTGTTTTATAGGTTAAGATGGCTGTTGAGCATGCTCAATGGAGAGAGATACATAGAACAGTTCAGGGTTTGACTCAGGCTTTACAGCAAGTTGCTAAAGGTGGAGTTCGTCAGGGAGTGGGGGATTTGCATCGGAGTTTTCAAGGAATGAATGCCCCTAGATTTAGTGGGTCTACTGACCCTGATGAAGCTGAGAACTGGGTTAGAAAGATGGAAAGGACCTTTAGGGTTATGCAGTGTACTGATCAGGAGAAGGTTTTGTTGGGTACGTACCAATTAGAAAGAGATACGTGGCCTTGGTGGGAGTCCATGAAAGCAACGTTGCCCTATGAATAAGTAACATGGAATGAGTTTCTAGAGCTTTTCAACAGGAAGTATTTTTCAGAAAGAGTTCGAGAAAGAAAAGTTGTCGAGATTGCATCTTTAAAGCAAAAGAGTTTGTCGGTAGTAGAGTATGAAGCATAATTTTCTAGGTTGGGCTGTTATGCCTAGTTTGTACAGAGAAGATGAAGGCTAAGAGGTTTTTGAATGGTTTGAGGGTTGAGTTTATTCCTCAGTTGGAACCGTTAGAAATTTAAATTTATGCCAAGATGGTTAAGAAGGCCCAATTGCTAGAGGACGCTATGGATATGGCTGAGCGTATCAAGGGAAGACTTGCCAAGAAGGGAGTGGTTAATGGTTCCAAGGATAGTATGCACACTAATGGAAAGAAGAGACCGAATTGAGGTAATGGTTCTCATAAAGACAAGAAGCTTAAGAAGGAAGACCAGCAGATTGCTCTTGTTAAAGAAAAGTGTGAGCACTATGATAAATGTGAGAATCGATCAGAAGACTGTTGGAGGAAGCTGAAAAAGTGCATTCATTGTGGGAGCGAAGATCATCGAATTGCTCGTTGCCCTCCCATGAAGGAGCACGGGCCACAAAATAAGCAACAAGGTGAACCGAGACGGCAAGGCAGGCTGCAAGCATCAAGAGATGGAGGAGCGTTGGATGGTAATTCTAAACTTGCCTTATTCTATATTTGCATGCTTGGACATGATATGATTTAGAGTTTGATCTAGTAAGAGATATTTGATAATGCAATATGAGAAGGTGTGATTTAGGATTGGTGATCTGGTACCCCACTATTTGGAAAGAAATCATGTGAATTTTGAGGACTAAATTCTTTTAAGTGGGGGAGGGTGTAGCAACCCGATTTTCTAGCATTAATTAAATAAGTGTAAAATTAGAAAATAGAAAGCTTAAATAATTATAATAGAATTAGATAAAAGAAATTGTAATGGAAGATAAATAAAAGAAATTTTAACTAATTTTAATATGTAATTAAGGCTTAATGGGTTTATGGGTTAAATTAATTCCTAAAATTTGGAATTTCTAAAACCCTAGTTTCTAAATGGGCTAATTTGGTTTTAACCTAAATGTAGTGGGCTAATAACCTTAACCAAACCCTAATCCACTGAGGGACCTTGAAATCCAACCTAAACCTAACCCTAATTCTAACTAGATAGGGTAAATGTGGCCCTAGATATAGATACAAATTGGATTTTTCGGAGTTCTTCCCTATCTAGGTTTCCTTGACCTAATTAGGACTCCTAAGTATAAGAAATCCTATAAATAAGACCTTATAGCCTCCCTAGTCGACCTTAGCTCGTGGGAGAAGGCTTCTAGGCACGACAGGATCGATCTAGGAGGAGGAATCAAGGGTTCTTCTTCAGGGCATTCGTGGGCTTCTTCGTTCTTCTTCCCCTTCTTCCTTAATCAATTCAAGGTAGGTGATCTCTCAGGCTAAACGTCAAATTAATGGTCCAAACATGTTCATCTGCATGTCTATTCTCTTTCTGCATCGTTTTCCCTAATTTTTATGGACTATATTATGTGTATTTTAATGAACATGGATTGGATATCGTTGTTTTAGAGTTTTCTATTGGAACGGACTTTTTGTTCGTGATCGTGGCCCTAACAGTAACCGCGTTCTTGAACGCGGCCCTATGATAGACCGTGATCTTAAACTTCTATTTTTAACATGATTTTCTATTTATAGTCTTTTAATATAAAAAATATTGATTTTATATGAATGTGATTCACTTGTCGATCACGATCTTGAATATTAATTTATTTTTAATGCAATTTCTCTATGTGAACAAATTCTTATAAAAGGATTATTTTCAACTGAACGTGGCCTTCATGCTGACCGTGTTCTGATCGTGGCCCCTCTCACGATCGTGTTATGGCATGGGTTTCCAGAAACCCTAGATCCCTTCCAACAAATTATGTCAATGGGTTTTGAATCTAGATGCATATTTTTCATCTCTGTAACTAATCTTAACCAACTTAAGAAACTAGGAAATATGTATAAACCCTAATTCCTTAAGTTCATGATTCATGTTCTTTCTTTCTCTTGATTTCATATCTCATCTTATCTCCACTGTTCTTAGCATGTTTTAAGAGTAGTTAACTTACTGTAAACCTAAAATTGATTCTTCATTGCATGTTTTAACATTTCCACATGCTAGCTATATTGATCAGTACTTTCATATGTATATATATATCTTTATGTTGAAGGCTATCTCACCCCGGTGATATTAACCCACTGCTTGTTATTGGTTTCTGGTAGTATGACAGAAACCCTAATTCTTGGTGAAGTTAGGACCCTCCGTCGGATATTCCTTCAGTCGGACTGGAACTTTCTTCATCGAGGTCTCCGTAAGTCTCCACGAGCCTTAGATTCCCACAAGTACGCCGAGTTGGTTGTATCACAAAAATGCTGTAAATCACTGGCATCCTCATCCTACTATGTAGGATAGGGTTCAATCGGCCTTTTGGATGATTGAACAACGTTCTATCTGTGATCTGTTGAGTCTGTGCTGAACGCGGCCTATCTCTAAATCGCATTCAGGTTCTGTTTGAGAACGCACCTAATCAGAGTTCGCGTTAACGCAACCCCTATTTGGATCATGGCCTTCGGTCCGACTGCGTTCAGCTCTGAAGGCGGTAGTCATGCCGATTGTGTTCTGGTTTGACCCCTATTGTTGACTGATAACGCGAAAGTTCATCGTTTAAAACATGCGTATCAATCTTAAAATTTTCAACTCGCACTAGATGAAAGTAAGACGTAATAGGGTGCCGAGAAGGGTCGAATCCACAGAGTGTTGAGTAGTGGATAGCGGATCAAGAGGGGAGAGGTGAATAGATCTGCCCCTCTTTTCGCAATGCAACCCTCTTTAAAGCTAGATGATGATAATAGCAACGGAATATAACTAGCTTAACAAAGGACATAAATGATTTGCTGAGCAAGATGATTACGCAATATAGATATTAAACCTAAGCATGCATCTAACACAAAGCAATCGCACAAGAAAACCACAGCACACAAGATTTTAAGGTGGTTCGGACTGAATCCCCAGTCCTACGTCCACCCCTCACCAAATCCGGTGAGGCTCCACTAGTCCCACGCACTGAACCGCAAATCAGAAAGACCTCTGATTGCCTTCCTACTAACCACAGGTAGGGACGTCAACACCGCAGATCGAAAAACTTCTGATTGCCTTCCTACTAACCACCGGTATGGACGATCTTCAGTTTCAAATGATTGAATGAAATGGAAAGAGAACAAATATGAAAACACTCAAACAAGATATAGAATATGCTCAAAGAGAAAAGATCTTGTCTGAGATTGTTGGAGCTTGAATCTGATTCTTCAATGGTATCTTCTTCCTTGTGAAATGATCTTCCTTGGATCACCTTGAGTTGATGAAGAAGATAAAGGATGCAGATTTGATCTCCCTTGAAAACCTTGTGAAATCAGCTTCCTTGGATCACCTTGATAGCCTTGCTTGCTTCTGCACTTCCTTGGAGATTGCTTACTTTGATATGAGCTTGAAACACCTTGGAATGGATGAAGAACTCCAACCCAAAGCACTGTTCACGGAGGTGCTACAGTACCCGTGAATCACTTCCTCTAGCCTCCCTTGATCTCTCTTGTTCCAATTGAAGCCTTAGGGTTTCTAACCCCTCATGTGTTGGTTTTATAGACTTTGAATGGTACTTGGACATCCCCCAGACCAGATCCATAATCCATGGGGGATTGGGTGACTTTGGGGTTAAACAAATGGGTAGAAAGACCTCTCCTCGAGCTTAAAACAAAAGTCAACAAAAGGGGGCCTCGGGACTAGAGGTCGACCGGAAGGCATGGGGCGGTTGACCGGAATTTTACAGTCGGTTGCTTTTTCATCTCTGGCAAAATCGGTCGATCGAACACCTAGGGGCGATCGACCGAAACCTGTAAAAACTGGATTTTCTCATTTATGGAAGAACTGGTCGACCGGCCACTACCCACTGGTCGACCGGAATCTGTAAATTCTGAAGTTCTTCGTCTCTGGAAAATCTGGTCGATCGGCCAAGGTGTGTTGGTCGACCGGAAAGATCTATACCTGTAAAAATGAAGTGTTAGCCCAAAGAAACATGTCCATAAGTCAAGATACTCATGTCCTTATCAATTCCATGCATTTTTGGGTTTGGTTTATGCATTAGATCATTTGAGCATTTCTAAATTTTGTTCCGGGGGCTCCGCCCCCGGAAACCCCCGCAATGGGCGCTGCCCCCTTAACCCCCGCCATCTGACAGGGCAGGTCGATCCCCGCGACCTGACCGCGCAGGTCGACCCGCGTGCGAGGGCGCAATCATTGAGCTTTCACATTTGCCATCTCCACTCTATTCCTTGTCCATTTATTGGCTTATCTGTCATGAGCAAAATATCACGTATGTCAGTCATATGAGAGTGGAAAAGAACAATGACTTATAGTGTTTAGCCATTATCAAAACCATGAATATCAAATAACTCAAATGACCACAGGGGCACAACATTCTCCCCCTTTTTGATGATGACAACACTGTGAGTCATTATGTGGCAGTAATGTCCAAGATGACAAATTTTATAACATATGCAGCTCAAGATATGCAACTCAAGATCCATGATAATTAAAGCATGTGAATGCTGATATATATGCATGGATGATCAAAGCATGTGAATGCTATGCAATCCCCCATCACAGATGAAGGCTCTCTCCCCCTTTGACTCCCCTTTGACTATCCCCCTTTCATAATTCGCTTCTCCCCCTTTGACAAGTTACAAAGGCGCACAGAGGACGGACTTACAAAGTGATACTAACAAACAAGCTCAAGGTAGTAGCTCACAAAGGACTCACATATGCAGATTCTCCCCCTTTGACAACAACAAAAAGGAGGGAGAAGGCAGAGAAGCTACAAAAGTCTGAGAGACCAGAGCTGAATGGAATTGAGAGCAAGCCATTATATGCAAACCTGAAACATACTGTGAGCAATATATATGGTTCAAAGCTAATGAAATCCGAGATCAACAATGGAGTTCGAAAAGTAACTATATCCAAGTTTTAATAGAAATGAACCAAAAGTGCATATCGTGGCGGTGTGTAACCGTCCCATGTCTTATACATCCATATTCAATAACTACAAAGGGAATAACACAAAAAACCAGTATTGAAGCTAAACAAGCATGAGGAAAGCATGGAATTTTATGAGTGCAGCAAATTAGATTTTCAATATCTTTTGAATTTGAAGGCACATGACTTATATTTTATGAGCAATCAAGTCTAGTACATGTGTAGCAACCCTAGTAAAATAGAAGAAATAAATCTAAATTGAGCAAATTAGATTAAAGGATTTAGTAAATAAATGATAAAGAGCCTAAATGAGTATAATAAAATAAAATGAAAATAACGCCTCGTGGAAAGGCGCTAAAACAACAAGAAACGCCTCCATCTAAGGCGTTAATATGTAAGTGGACGCCTACACTCTTGGGCGTCAAATCTTAACGGCTAAAAATAAAAAATAAGGAAAGAGAAAGAGACGCCCGCCTCAAGGGCGCTGCTTTGATAAGAAACGACGGCAACACAAGGCGTCAATTTAAAAATAACGCCTTAACGTAAGGCGTTAATTCCGTTTGTGACCCATTCGAACCCGGACATTATCTAGCTTAAGTTTTTGGATTAATACGTGTTCAATCGAACATGGAAAGGACTCTATCAAGGAAAGACATGTTCTAATCAAACTCCAACCCTATTGGGTTCTGTAAACCCTATAAATAACCCTTCCTGTCGAACCCTAATAAGCTATTTGGTCGAAGGAAAGCTCTGCTGCTGCCGTGCGTGAAGAACAGGTATTGTTCTTCTTCCCTTGCCTTCATAATCATGAAGAATATTGATGTTCTTCATCGTCTTCGCTGCAGGAAGTCTGCCGTAAGTAGAAACTCTTCTGCCTAGTTGAAGGACGGGAGGTTCTTCATCAAGACGATCTCTTCCTCCAAGAAGGAAGCTGTTTCCATAAGCTTCGGAAGGACTCTGTTTAGAACAGAGTATCATTCTTCTTCACGTTCCTTCACCAGAACATTCATCAAGTAGGTTTTCTCAAGAACGTAGCCCAAACTAGTTTAATTCCATAATAATATCATCATGACATGCATGAATATAGTTTTATTATAGTTTTTAAAAGGGTTTTCTGTGGATTTTAAAATAAGCGACCCTATCAAGGACGCTAATTTAAAAGAAACGACCATGCCCAGGTCGCTAATTCCAGTTTTGACATCCTGCATTAAGTCGTCAATTTCATCTAGTTATTAAATTACCCACGTTTAAAACTTTTATGTCTATCAAAACATGATTCTAATATAATGCATGATCATAGTTGTTGAATCCTGCTATTTTTCTCTTCCTGACAGTGTGATTCCTCTTTCTGAAATTTTATTATCCTTGAAATTACCCCTGTTCCTATTAATTCTGGAACATCTTGAATTAACGACCTGATGAAGGTCGTGTCTTACAGAACTAACGCTCTGAACCAGGGCGCGAATTTGAAAGTAACGCCCCTGTTAAAGATGCTTTCTACTAAAATTCCAGAATTTTGAGATTGTGCAAAATAGAAATATATAATGGACGACCGCTGTAAAAGTCGTCAAATCATAAATAAACGCCCCTATAGAAGGCGTTAATTTGATAAGTAATGACTTAAATTAAGTCGCTATTTTCCTGTGTTACTATTTTTGAACTGTTTTCTGTTAACCGAGGGTTTTGATATATATAATTATATTATCTGGCACTATATTTCCATTCCGTGAATATAGTCCCATGTTTCACGATGGTTTATCACGTTACCCCTCAATTCTCAGTGACATACAAGCTCTCCATTAGACATTCCGTTCCTTTAGACTAGCAAGTTAGTCATAGAGACCTCCATAAGACTCCTCGAGCCTTGGATTCCCTCAAGGCCGATTGAGCGGGTTGTACCATAAAAACCTATCACACTACTTTGCCATGTCACTCTATAAGAAACATGGTATACCGGCCCTCATGTTATGCTATGTGTATGATATGAGAATTATCTTAATGAACGGGGAAAGCATGCCGTTATTGTGATGTTCTTGTGGACCCAATTCTATATCAAACATTATTATGATGTTCTTGTGGACCTCAATTCTATATTAAAAGAGTGACCATATACTTGTGGGCACTTACTTGTCATGGTACCCAAGTTAGGGAACCAATTCCACCTAGTTTTATCGATACTCATGATTACACCGTTATTATCATCATTATTGTCATGTTCAAATCCTCGAAATGCTATCTACCTCTAAGTTCATACAAGTTCTTTATCCTTGAAACTCCATATTGGCTATACACAAAGTGGATGTCAAAATACATGATCAATGCCTGCGCATATGGGGCCCGATCTGGTCCTGGGAGGAGCACCCAAAAGTACTAGTGCCCATGGGAGTTATAATGATCACGGTATGGCATTGTACCGAAGTGCATGACTAGCTTGATTGGACATTCCACAAATCTTGTACTTGACTTGACATAACATGACTTGCGTGACCCGAAAAAGGGTAATTTATATACTTGCTTGTTTGAAACCTGATAGCCAAATTCTCGACATGACATGATGAATATACTTGCTTGAACATCTTGACATTTATTTGATATAAAGTTCTTGAAAGTTCAAGAATAGTTCACCTTGTTATCTTGTTGATATACTCTCTATCTTGTCGTGTTATGCGAGCATGCATAGCTATAGTGCATTCATAAAAATGTAATTACTTAAACCCCTTGTTAGCTCTTGAGATATAATTTCCTACTGAGCGTTCGCTCACTCAGTGTTTCCCTACTTTTCAGGTAAGTCTGATGACGAGACCCAAACGGACGGGGAAGGTCAAGAGTGAAAGAGATTAGAACTTCTCAAGAGTCAATTAGTCTTGTCTTTTCTATATTCTTCTTGAGTCAATGTTGTACTTTTCTTTTAGCATTTTCAAGGGATTGTAATAGAAGTACTTTTATGAAGGAAAAAAAAAGGATTGGGTTATCTTTATTCTCGCGCATCTCTGATTTGGTGTGGAATACACTAATACTCTGATTGACATGATCGATATAAACTCGTCACGCGTCTCCGGGTATCATCCGCCCTCGGGGCGTGACAGTTTTTGTGGTATCAGAGACTAGGTTATTCAATTCCTAGGAAACCCAAGTCCAAGGATAAGTCTCAACCTCTAACCAGTGAGAATTGGGTAGAACCAAGGGTTAAAGACAAATAGAATTAAAAGCCTTTAAACGCAATCACATACTAATAGCTATTGTAATTGTAGGACAATGGCTGCCGAACGTGCTCAATGGCGCAACATGCAACGCACTCTTCAAGGCATGACCCAGGCACTTCAACAGGTGGCACAAGGAGGTGCACTACGTGGAGCCGGAAATCTCCACCAAGGCTTTAAAAACATGAATCCTCCAAAGTTCGTAGGATCTACTGATCCGGACGATGCCAAACACTGGATCCGGGAAACTGAACGGATCTTTCGGGTTATGCAATGCACGGATCAAGAGAAGGTCCTGCTAGCAACTTTTCAATTAGAAAGAGACGCCCGATGCTGGTGGGAGTCAGTAGAAGCCACATTAGATCAAGGACAAGTTACTTGGGAGGAGTTTGTTGAACATTTCAACAATAAATATTTCTCAGATCGAGTTCAAGAGAAGAATGCCGCTGAATTCGCCGCACTTAAGCAACGATCTTTGTCAGTGGCTGTGTCACGCCCCGAGCGCGGAAGATACTCGGATATGCGCGACCAGTTTATATCAATCATGTCAATCAGAGTAGTAGTGTATTCGACACCAAAACAGAGATGCGCAAATAGAAAGATAACCCAATCCTTTACTTCATAATGGATAGACTATTACAAATCCAATACTCTATTCAATTAAAAAGGAAAAGTACATAGTTGACTCAAAAATAGGAAAAAGACTAGATGACACTTGGAGAAGTTCTATCTCTTTCACTCTTGACCATTCCCATCCGATTGACTTCCCTCGTCGTCGGAATTACCTGAAAAGTAGGGAACACACGGAGTGAGCGAATGCTCAGTAGGAAATTATATCTCAAGCGCTAGCAAGGGGTTTAAATAATTACATTTTTCATGAATGTACTATAGCTATGCATGCTCGCATAAAACGACAAGATAGAGAAAGAATTTATCAATAAGACAGCAAGATGAACTAGTCATGAGCTTTCAAGAAAAGATAACAGATATTCAAGCAAGTACTTTTTAGCAAGTCATGTCAAGAACTTTGGCTATCATGTATCAAGCAAACAAGTAATTACTCTTTTTTTTTCGGGTCACGCAAGTCATGTCAAGTCAAGTACGAGTCAAGTACAAGATTTGTGTGGAATGTCCAATCAAGCTAGTCATGCACTCGGTATAATGCCAGATACCTTATCATTCAACTCCCATGGGCACAAGTACTTTCGGGTGCTCCTCCCAGGACCAGATCGGGCCCTATATGCGCAGGCATTTATCATGTATTTTTGACATCCACTCTTGTATATATATATATATAGCCAATATGGAATTTCAACAATTTAAGCTTGTAGACACGTAGGGTAACTTTGAGAGAATGGAGTCCAAAAATACGACATTGGACATAGATAGGCGATAACAACGGTACAATCACGATGAACGATGAAACTAGGTGGAATTAGGTTCCCTTAACTCGGGTACCATGACAATTGAGGTCCACATGAACAGTATATCAAAGGTAAGATACCCTCATTCTTATTATAGAATTGAGGTCCAAAAGAACATCAACAAATGGCATGATATCATCATCCCATTAAGAATTCTCATGATATACTCTTTGCATATCATAAGGGCCGGTATACCATGTTTCTTTAGAGTGACATGGCATTCAATAGTGTAATGAGTTTTTTTAGGGTACAACCAGCTCAGTCGGCCTTGAGGGAATCCAAGGCGGCGAGGAGTCTTACGGAGGTCTCTATGACTAACTCGCTAGTCCAAAGGAACGGAATGTCCAATGGAGAGCTTGTATGTCAATGAGAATTGAGGGCGATCGATAAAACATCATGAAAACGTGGGACTATACTCACGGATTGGAATATAGTGCCAATATAATATATATATGTATATATAATAAAACCCTCGGTTACAGATACAGGGTAAAACAGTTTCTATAGAAAATAACGACTTTAACTAAGTCATTAATCACATAATTAACGCCTTCAATAAGGGCGTTTATCTATTTTCCTTGTTTGCAAAATTTCAATATTTCAGTATTTTACCAAAAACGCGCCCTGGTGAGGGGCGTTTCTTTACAAGTTGACGACGTATACAGTGGTCGTTCATTCTTTACTTCTATTTTTGCAGTATATATATATATTCAGAATTTTATCAAAAACACGCCCTAGACAGGGGCGTTACTTTTCAATTCACGCCCTGAACAGGGGCGTTAGTCAAGTGAGAGACGACCTCTACAGGGTCGTGAATTCAAGAATTTTTTCAGATTTCAAGTATATAGTTTCCAGAAACAAGAGACATGGTCATGACAGAAAATTTATCGGGATTCAAGTAAATATGATTGTGCACTGATTTAGAATCATGTTTAAGTGAATATTGGATAATTAACATGGGTAATTAACAATTGAGAAAATTGACGTCTGTGTACCGGGTGTCAAATCTGGAATTGACGACCTGGTCATGGTCGTTTCTTTCAAGGTAGCGCCCTTGTCTGGGTCGCGTATACAATTAGCGCCCTTGGAAAGGGCGTTTCTTTCCAACAATAGAAACTTTTAAAACTCATGAAAACTATATGCATGAACTAATATATATGGTTTAACATAGTTATTATGGTGATTTGGGCTACAGTGCTTGAGAAAACCTACCTTATGAGAATTATCTGATGAACGGACGAAGGCTTGGTTAGAAACTGATGCTCTGAAGCTTCTAACAGTCAGCAGCAAGACAGAAGATGGCAATACAGAAGACGTTTGATGAGGATGATGAAGATGATGATCTCCGATCAACCTGTAGGGGAAGAAAAAGGAAGGATGATGAGAATATATCCGAAGTTAGGGAAAAGATTGAAGAACATTACCTTGTTCTTTACGTACGCAATTGATCGCTTAACCTGTATTAGAGGAAGAAGATGAAAGATTAATATCCTTCATGAAATCAAAAAGACAGAGGGAAAGATACAAGAAGAACTCACTGTTCTTCACATACCGTAACAGCAGTAGGTCATCCAAATAGATCTTTAGGGTTCGACGGGGGGTTACTTATAGGGACTTTGGAAATCCTAACAAAGGTAGTGTTTGATTGGAAGTAATACTTCCAAGATAGAATTATTACTACATTAGAACTCTTTCTCATAGTTATCAACTTACCCTGGATAGACTCCTGGGTCGAACGGAACTCAAACTGAATTAGCGTCCTAAGTAAGGGCGTCGAATTTAAATTGACGCCTTGTCAAGCATCGTTACTTGTTGAAACGCATCCACTCAAAGGGCGTTACGCTATCTTGCCCTTTTTATTTTATTTTGATCGTTTGAAATTTGACGCCTTATTATTTGGGCGTCCTTTCTTTAATTCACGCCTTAGGTGAGGGCGTTTCTTGTAAGGTAGCGCCTTTATCTGAGGCGTTATTTTCATCAGAGTTTAATTCTTTTCCATTTCGGATTTTTATCTTTTCTTTACTTAGTCTTTTATTCTATTTTGACTTATTTTATTCTTTTAAATTTATTAGGGTTGCTACACCCTCCCCCACTTAAAAAGAATTTGGTCCCCAAATTCATAGCATATTTTTACATATGGAGAGTGTAGAGTTCATACCTTTTAAAATAATTCTGGAAATCGCTTCCTCATAGATTCCTCGGTCTCCCATGTAGCTTCATGTTCTGAATTCTTATTCCATTGTACTTTTAGCATGGGAATAGCCTTATTCCTTAGGGTTCGTACTTCTCGATTTAGTATTCTTATGGGCTTCTGCTCGTATGTGAGATCTTTCCGGATTACTAGATTTCCATGCTCAATAATATGTGATGGATCGTGCACATACTTCTTCAACATAGATATGTGGAATACATCATGTACTTCGGACAGTTGAGGTGGCAATGCGATGCGATAAGCAACCTCGCCCACTCTTTCTAGTATCTCAAAAGGTCCGATAAATCTTGGTGTAAGCTTGCCCTTAACACCAAATCTTCGTATTCCACGTCCAGGCGATATCTTGAGAAATACATGATCTCCAACTTGGAATTCCAGATCTCTTCTTCTCGTGTCGGCATAAGCTTTTTGTCTAGACTGAGCAACTTGTAGTCTTTCTCTGATCAATTGTATCTTCTCGGTAGTGTCCCTTACCATGTCTGGACCTAACAGTTGTTTCTCTCCAACTTCGTCCCAGCATAAGGGTGATCGACAATTCCTTCCGTATAAGGCTTCAAAAGGTGCCAGTTGTATACTTGCCTGGTAGCTATTATTGTATGCAAATTCGACCAGAGGCAAGTGATCATGCCAGTTTCCACCAAAATCAGTAATGCATGCTCTTAGCATATCTTCGACTACTTGATTGGTTCTCTCGGTCTGACCATCCGTTTGAGGATGAAAGGCTGTGCTAAAGTTAAGTCTCGTTCCCAATGAATGTTGTAGTCCTTTCCAAAAATGAGAAGTAAAACGGGGATCTCTGTCAGACACGATTGAAACAGGAATACCATGTAATCTGACTATTTCCTTGATGTATAGTGCAACTAAGACATCAACTGACCATCGACTCTTGATTGGCAAGAAATGCGCTGATTTAGTCAATCGATCAATGATAACCCATATTCCATCATGTCCTCTTTTTGATTTAGATAAACCCATGATGAAATCCATACCAATATCCTCCCACTTCCATTTAGGGATATCTAGAGGATGTAGTTTTCCAGCAGGCTTTTGGTGTTCCGCCTTGACTTGTTGGCACGTGAGACAGCGTGATACGTAGTCCGCTATTTCTCTTTTCATGTTGGGCCACCAAAATTTTTTTTTACATCTTGGTACATTTTGGTAGATCCAGGATGAATCGTATACCTTGACCTATGAGCTTCATCTAAGACCTTCTTCTTCAATTCTGGGCAGTCCGGTATACAAGTTCTATTCTTGAACATTAATCTTCCATCAGAAGCTAATTGGAAATCCGATTGTCCTTCTAATATGCCCTTGATTTCTACTAATGTAGGATCATCATTCTGAAGTGCTTGTATTTCAGACAATAAATCTGACTGTATGCTTACATGAGATAATGTGACACATCTAGGGTCCGTGTCCATGCTTATATTGAGTTCAGAGAATTGTTCCAGCAATTTCCATTCTTGAATCAGACAATTGGCTAACAGTGCTCTCGACTTTCGACTAAGGGCATCTGCTACATGATTACCCTTTCCGAGATGATATTGTATATTGAAGTCAAAGTCCTTGAGATATTCCAGCCAGCGTCTTTGTCTCATGTTTAGTTCCTTCTGTGAGAAAAGATATTTGAGACTCTTGTGATCGGAGTATACATTAAACTGCACTCCATATAGATAATGTCTCCATATCTTCAGTGCAAATACTACCGCAGCCAATTCTAGGTCATGGATGGGGTAGTTTTCTTCATGCTTCTTTAGTTGACGAGAAGAGTAGGCTATAACATTCCCTTGTTGCATTAGAACACACCCGAGGCCAATGCCAGAAGCATCAGTGTATACCTCGAATTTTTCTCCTTCAATTGGCAATGCTAAGATAGGAGCTGTAGTAAGATGATCCTTGAGAGTTTGGAAGCTTCTTTCACATTACTCATCCCATTCATAACGGATCTCCTTGCGAGTTAACCTCGTAAGCGGCACGGTGATTTTTGAGAAATCCTTGATGAATAGCCTGTAATAGCCGGCAAGACCTAAGAAACTTTGGATCTCGCTAGCATTGGTCGGTCTTTCCCAGTTCCTTACAGCTTCAACCTTTGATGGGTCTACAGACAAGCCATCCTTTGATATAACATGTCCGAGAAAAATCACTTCTTCAAGCCAGAATTCACACTTGCTAAGTTTTGCATATAATTGGTTTGTCCTCAATATTTGTAATGCAATCCTCAAATGTTCCTCATGCTCTTCCTTGGTCTTGGAATAAATCAATATATCATCAATAAAGACCACCACGAATTGATCTAAATAAGGCCTGAATATACTATTCATTAACTGCATAAAGGCAGCAGGGGCATTCGTTAGTCCGAAAGGCATAACAACAAATTCATAATGGCCATACCTGCTTCTGAATGCGGTTTTATGAATATCCTCGTCCTTGATTTTTAGTTGGTGATATCCTGACCTAAGATCAATTTTGGAAAAATACATGGACCCTGAAATTTGATCAAACAATTCATCGATTCTCGACAGTGGATACTTGTTCTTGATAGTGAGGTGATTCAACTGTCGATAGTCGATGCATAACCTCATGGATCCGTCTTTCTTCTTTACAAATAATACAAGCGCTCCCCACGGGGAAGTACTTGGTCTAATGAATCCTTTCTTAATGAGTTCCATGAATTGCTCTTTTAACTCCTTGAGTTCAGCAGGTGACATCCTATAAGGTGCCTTTGAGATCGGACCAGCACTAGGGACTAAGTCAATGGTGAAGGCCACTTCTCTTTGCGGGGGTAATCCCGGCAAATCTTCCGGAAATACGTCCGGAAATTCTTGTACCACTGGAATGTCTTCTAGCTTAGCTTCCTTAGCTTCTTTAACTGTGACAAAGGCAAGGAAAGATACACATTCTTTCCTGATGAGCTTGCTAGCTCGGAGAGCTGAAATAAGAGGGGATCTGTTCCGACCCTTGGGGCTAGTCAAGATTAGTTCTGGAAATTCCTTGAATGTAACCTTACTATTGCGGCAATCAACCGTTGCCTGATACTTGGATAACCAATCTGCCCCTAGTATAACATCATACTCTTTCAGATCTAAACATATGAGATCAATAGGGAGATTTCTACCCTAAACCAATACTTCGCAGTTTTGGTAATGATGTGTAATATCAGTCTCATCATCTAGAGGAGTAGACAAAACTAACTTTATTCATTCCGGTTCTAGGGGTAATGGGTCAGCAAACTTCTTAGAAACAATAGAATGCGATGCACCAGTATCAATTAAGACATATGCATTCCTGGAACAAACTTTCAATGTACCTTCCACTAAGCCGCCTTCTTCTTCTTGCTCGGTCTCCTTGATTGCATGAAGACGAGCATTCTTGATTACTGGGCGTTTCCCGACATCGGCTTGATCGTTAAGTAATGGGCAATCGGGAATCCGATGCTCACGACTCCCACAACGGAGACATGCTCCTAGTTTCCTCCAGCATTCTTCTGCTCTATGACCCGCTTTATCACAATGTTTGCACACTGTATTTGGAGAGGTAGTGGTGATAGAGAAGGGCTTGGTCTTCTTGAACTTTTGGTCTTGTGAGGATACTCCTCCATTGCTAGGCCTTTTCTTGAAGTTGGGTTTAAAGGAACCCGAACCTGTAACTTGTTCCTTCTTATCCTTACCACGAATTCTATCAGACAGTTCCGTGGCATCTTCTAACAGTTGTGCGCGGCGTACTATCTCCGAATAGACCTGAATGTCCATCGGTGCCAGTTGGATAATATATTGGGGCCTGAGCCCGTTAAGAAACCTCCTAGCTTTCATCTTCTCGGTGCTAACTAGATGCTTAGCATACCGAGATAATCTAGAGAATTGGGCCTCATACTCAGCCACTGACAAGGATCATTGCTTTAATGCAGCAAATTCTGCAGCCTTCTTTTCCTGAACTCGGTCCGAGAAATATTTTACGTTGAAGTGTTCAACGAATTCCTCCCACGTAACCTGATCTTGATTTATAGTAGCCTCTATTGATTCCCACCAGCATCTAGCATCCCTTTCTAACTGAAAAGTAGCTAATAAGACCTTATCTTGATCCGTGCATTGCATAACACGGAATATTCGTTCTGTTTCCCTAATCCAGTGTTCAGCGTCATCTGGATCAGTAGAACTCGTGAACTTGGGCGGGTTCATGTTCTTGAAAGTCTGGTGGAGACTTCCTGCTCGTTGTCCACCTCCTAGTGTTACTTGTTGCAGCACTTGAGTCATGCCTTGCAGTGTACGCTGCATGTTGCGCCATTGAGCACGTTCGGCAGCCATTATCCTACAATTATAATAACTAGATTAATACGTGATTTGTATCTTAAAGACTAGCATTCTATGTTAACTTTAACCCTTGGTTCTACCCAATCTCACTGGTTAAAGGTTTGAACATATCCTTGGACTTGGGTTTTCCTAGGAATTGAATACCCTAGGCTCTGATACCACAAAAACTGTCATGCCCCGAGCGCGGAAGATACTCGGATATGCGCGACGAGTTTATATCAATCATGTCAATCAGAGTAGTAGTGTATTCGACACCAAAACAGAGATGCGCAAATAGAAAGATAACCCAATCCTTTACTTCATAATGGATAGACTATTACAAATCCAATACTCTATTCAATTAAAAAGGAAAAGTACATAGTTGACTCAAAAATAGGAAAAAGACTAGATGACACTTGGAGAAGTTCTATCTCTTTCACTCTTGACCATTCCCATCCGATTGACTTCCCTCGTCATCGGAATTACCTGAAAAGTAGGGAACACACGGAGTGAGCGAACGCTCAGTAGGAAATTATATCTCAAGCGCTAGCAAGGGGTTTAAATAATTATATTTTTCATGAATGTACTATATCTATGCATGCTCGCATAAAACGACAAGATAGAGAAAGAATTTATCAATAAGACAGCAAGATGAACTAGTCATGAGCTTTCAAGAAAAGATAACAGATATTCAAGCAAGTACTTTTTAGCAAGTCATGTCAAGAACTTTGGCTATCATGTATCAAGCAAACAAGTAATTACCCTTTTTTTTGGGTCACGCAAGTCATGTCAAGTCAAGTACGAGTCAAGTACAAGATTTGTGTGGAATGTCCAATCAAGCTAGTCATGCACTCGGTATAATGCCAGATACCTTATCATTCAACTCCCATGGGCACAAGTACTTTCAGGTGCTCCTCCCAGGATCAGATCGGGCCCTATATGCGCAGGCATTTATCATGTATTTTTGACATCCACTCTTGTATATATATATATATAGCCAATATGGAATTTCAACAATTTAAGCTTGTAGACACGTAGGATAACTTTGAGAGAATGGAGTCTAAAAATACGACATTGGACATAGATAGGCGATAACAACGGTACAATCACGATGAACGATGAAACTAGGCGGAATTAGGTTCCCTTAACTCGGGTACCATGACAATTGAGGTCCACATGAACAGTATATCAAAGGCAAGATACCATCATTCTTATTATAGAATTGAGGTTCACAAGAACATCAACAAATGGCATGATATCATCATCCCATTAAGAATTCTCATGATATACTCTTTGCATATCATAAGGGCCGGTATACCATGTTTCTTTAGAGTGACATGGCATTCAATAGTGTAATGGGTTTTTTTAGGGTACAACCAGCTCAGTCGGCCTTGAGGGAATCCAAGGCGGCGAGGAGTCTTACGGAGGTCTCTATGACTAACTCGCTAGTCCAAAGGAACGGAATGTCCAATGGAGAGCTTGTATGTCAATGAGAATTGAGGGCGATCGATAAAACATCATGAAAACGTGGGACTATACTCACGGATTGGAATATAGTGCCAATATAATATATATATGTATATATAATAAAACCCTCGGTTACAGATACAGGGTAAAACAGTTTCTATAGAAAATAATGACTTTAACTAAGTCATTAATCACATAATTAACGCCTTCAGTAAGGGCGTTTATCTATTTTCCTTGTTTGCAAAATTTCAATATTTCAGTATTTTACCAAAAACGCGCCCTGGTGAGGGGCGTTTCTTTACAAGTTGACGACGTATACAGTGGTCGTTCATTCTTTACTTCTATTTTTGCAGTATATATATATATTCAGAATTTTATCAAAAACACGCCCTAGACAGGGGCGTTACTTTTCAATTCACGCCCTGAACAGGGGCGTTAGTCAAGTGAGAGACGACCTCTACAGGGTCGTGAATTCAAGAATTTTTTCAGATTTCAAGTATATAGTTTCCAGAAACAAGAGACATGGTCATGACAGAAAATTTATCGGGATTCAAGTAAATATGATTGTGCACTGATTTAGAATCATGTTTAAGTGAATATTGGATAATTAACATGGGTAATTAACAATTGAGAAAATTGACGTCCGTGTACCGGGCGTCAAATCTGGAATTGACGACCTGGTCATGGTCGTTTCTTTCAAGGTAGCGCCCTTGTCTGGGTCGCGTATACAATTAGCGCCCTTGGAAAGGGCACTTCTTTCCAACAATAGAAACTTTTAAAACTCATGAAAACTATATGCATGAACTAATATATATGGTTTAACATAGTTATTATGGTGATTTGGGCTACAGTGCTTGAGAAAACCTACCTTATGAGAATTATCTGATGAACGGACGAAGGCTTGGTTAGAAACTGATGCTCTGAAGCTTCTAACAGTCAGCAGCAAGACAGAAGATGGTAATACAGAAGACGTTTGATGAGGATGATGAAGATGATGATCTCCGATCAACCTGTAGGGGAAGAAAAAGGAAGGATGATGAGAATATATCCGAAGTTAGGGAAAAGATTGAAGAACATTACCTTGTTCTTTATGTACGCAATTGATCGCTTAACCTGTATTAGAGGAAGAAGATGAAAGATTAATATCCTTCATGAAATCAAAAAGACAGAGGGAAAGATACAAGAAGAACTCACTGTTCTTCACATACCGTAACAGCATTAGGTCGTCCAAATAGATCTTTAGGGTTCGACGGGGGGTTACTTATAGGGACTTTGGAAATCCTAACAAAGGTAGTGTTTGATTGGAAGTAATACTTCCAAGATAGAATTATTACTACATTCGAACTCTTTCTCATAGTTATCAACTTACCGTGGATAGACTCCTGGGTCGAACGGAACTCAAACTGAATTAGCGTCCTAAGTAAGGGCGTCGAATTTAAATTGACGCCTTGTCAAGCGTCGTTACTTGTTGAAACGCGTCCACTCAAAGGGCGTTACGCTATCTTGCCCTTTTTATTTTATTTTGGTCGTTTGAAATTTGACGCCTTATTATTTGGGCGTCCTTTCTTTAATTCACGCCTTAGGTGAGGGCGTTTCTTGTAAGGTAGCGCCTTTATCTGAGGCGTTATTTTCATCAGAGTTTAATTCTTTTCCATTTCGGATTTTTATCTTTTCTTTACTTAGTCTTTTATTCTATTTTGACTTATTTTATTCTTTTAAATTTATTAGGGTTGCTACAGGCTCAATATGAAGCGCAGTTCTCAAGACTGTCTCGGTACGCTAAACACTTAGTTAGTACTGAGAAGATGAAAGCTCGAAGATTCCTTAATGGGCTCAGGCCCCAATATATCACACAACTGGCACCGATGGACATACAAGTCTATTCAGAGATGGTTCGACGAGCCCAATTACTAGAAGATGCCATGGAACTATCTGATAGGATCCGTGGGAAAGATAAGAAGGAGAATGTTACTAGCTCCGGCACCTTCAAACCCAATTTCAAGAAGAGGCCAAGTAATGGAGGTACTCCCTCCCAGGAGCAAAAGTTCAAAAAGACCAAGCCTTTTTCCATCACCACTACACCTTCAAATATAGTATGCAAGCATTGTGACAAGGCTGGTCATAAAGCTGAAGAATGCTGGAGGAAACTTGAAGCATGTCTCCGGTGTGGGAGCCGTGATCATCGGATTCCCGACTGTCCCCTACTCAACGATCAAGCCGGTGACGGAAAGTGCCCGGTAACAAAGAATGCTCGTCTCCAAGCAATTAAGGAGACTGAACAAGATGAAGGCGGACTCGTAGAAGGTACACTGAAAGTTTGTTCCAAGTCTGCACATGTCTTATTTGATACGGGTGCATCACATTCTTTTATTTCCAAGAAGTTTGCTAACCCACTACCTATGGAACCGGAATGGATGAAAATATTTTTATCTACTCCTCTCGGAAACGAAACCGATATTACTCACCATTATCAAAACTGTGAAGTCTTGGTAAAAGGAAGAAATCTTCCTATCAACCTCATATGTTTAGACCTAAAGGAATATGATGTCATATTGGGAGCAGACTGGTTATCTAGGTATCAGGCAACTGTGGATTGCCATAACAGCAAAGTTACTTTCAAGGACTTTCCAGAACTAGTCTATTCTAGCCCTAAGAGTCGGAGCAAGTCACCTCTCATTTCGGCTCTCCGAGCTAGCAAGCTAGTTAGGAAAGGCTGTGTATCTTTCCTTACGTTTGTCACGATTAAGGAGGCTAAGGAAACTAAACTAGAAGACATCCCTGTTGTGCAAGAATTTCCGGATGTGTTTCCGGAAGATTTGCCTGGATTACCCCCACAAAGAGAAGTGGCCTTCACCATCGATTTAGTCCCTGGTGCTGGTCCAGTTTCTAAGGCACCTTATAGAATGTCCCCTGCTGAACTCAAGGAGTTGAAGGAGCAATTGATGGAGCTTCTCAAGAAAGGATTTATCAGACCAAGCACTTCCCCATGGGGAGCACCTGTGCTATTTGTAAAGAAGAAGGATGGATCCATGAGGCTATGCATCGACTATCGACAGTTGAATCATCTCACTATCAAGAACAAGTATCTACTGCCAAGAATCGATGAGTTATTTGATCAAATATCTGGATCTAAGTATTTTTCAAAGATTGATCTCAGGTCAGGATATCACCAACTAAGGATCAAGGATGATGACATTCATAAGACCGCATTCAGAAGTAGGTATGGCCATTATGAGTTTGTTGTTATGCCGTTTGGACTAACAAATGCCCCTGTTGCCTTTATGCAGTTAATGAATAGTATATTCAGGCCTTATCTAGATCATTTCGTGGTGGTTTTCATTGATGATATATTAATTTACTCCAAGACCAAGGAAGAGCATGAGGAGCATTTAAGGATTTCATTACAGATATTAAGGACAAACCAACTATATGCAAAGCTCAGCAAATGTGAGTTCTGGCTAGAAGAAGTAACTTTTCTAGGGCATGTTATATCGAAGGATGGCTTATCTGTAGATCCATCAAAGGTTGAAGCTGTAAGAAATTGGGAAAGACCGACCAATGCTAGCGAGATCCATAGTTTCTTGGGTCTTGCGGGCTACTATCGGCGATTCATCAAGGATTTCTCCAAGATCGACGTACCCCTCACTAGGTTAACTCGCAAAGAGATCCGTCACGAATGGAGCGAGGATTGTGAACGAAGCTTCCATGCTCTCAAGGATCACTTGACTACTGCCCCAGTCTTAGCTCTACCAATTGAAGGAAAAAAGTTCGAGGTATACACCGATGCATCTGGTATTGGCCTCGGATGTGTCCTAATGCAGCAGGGAAAGGTTATAGCCTACTCTTCTCGCCAATTGAAAAATCACGAGGAGAACTACCCAGTTCATGATTTAGAATTGGCGGCGGTAGTATTTGCACTGAAAATATGGAGACATTATATGTACGGAGTGTAGTTTATTGTATACTCTGACCATAAAAGTCTTAAGTATCTCTTCTCTCAGAAGGAATTGAATATGAGGCAAAGACGTTGGCTAGAATATCTTAAGGACTTTGACTTCACTATACAATATCATCCTGGAAAGGGTAATCCTGTAGCCGATGCCCTCAGTCAAAAGCCAAGAGCACTACTAGCCAATTGTATGATTCAAGAGTGGAAGTTGCTAGAGCAATTCTCTGAACTTAATATAAGCATGGACGCGGATTTCTGATCTGTCACATTGTCTCATGTAAGCATACAGCCAGATTTATTATCTGAAATACAAGGACTTCAGAATGATGACCCGATATTAGTAGAAATCAAGAGCAAACTGGAAGGACAATCTGATTTTCAACTGACTTCTGATGGAAGGTTGATATTCAAAAATAGAACTTGCATACCGGATTGTCCAGAATTAAAGAAGAAGATCTTAGATGATGCTCATAGATCAAGGTACACCATTCATCTAGGATCTACCAAAATGTACCAAGATGTGAAAAGGAATTTTTGGTGGCCCAACATGAAAAGAGAAATAGCGGACTACGTGTCTCGCTGTCTCACCTGCCAACAAGTCAAGGCAGAACACCAAAAGCCTGCTGGTAAGCTACATCCTCTAGATATCCCTCAATGGAAGTGGGAAGATATCGGTCTAGACTTCATCATGGGCCTACCTAAATCAAAGGGAGGACATGATGGAATATGGGTTATTATTGACCGATTGACTAAATCTGCTCATTTCTTTCCAATTAAGAGCCAATGGTCAGTGGATGTTTTGGCTGTATTATACATCAAGGAGATAGTCAGATTACATGGTATTCCTGTCTCGATCGTGTCTGACAGAGATCCCCATTTTACTTCGCATTTTTGAAAAGGACTACAACATTCGTTGGGAACGAGACTTAACTTTAGTATAACTTTTCATCCTCAAACGGATGGTCAGACCGAGAGAACTAATTAGGTGGTTGAAGATATGCTCAGAGCTTGCATCATTGATTTTGGTGGAAGCTGGCATGATCACTTGCCGTTGGTTGAATTTGTATACAACAACAACTACCAGGCAAGTATACAAATGGCACCTTTCGAAGCGTTATACGGAAGGAGTTGTCGATCACCCTTATGCTGGAATGAGGTGGGAGAGAAACAACTATTAGGTCCAGACATGGTAAGGGATACCACCAAGAAGATACAGTTGATTAGAGACAGACTGCAAGTAGCGCAGTCTAGACAAAAGGCTTATGCCGACACAAGAAGGAGAGATCTTGAATTCCAAGTCGGAGATCACGTCTTTCTCAAAATATCACCTGGACGTGGAATAAAGAGATTTGGTGTTAAAGGCAAGCTTACGCCAAGATTTATCGGACCTTTTGAAATACTAGAAAGGGTTGGCGAGGTTGCTTATCGCGTCGCTTTACCTTCTCAATTGTCCGAAGTTCATAATGTATTCCACATATCAATGTTGAAGAAATATGTGCATGATCCGTCACATATCATTGATCATGGAGACCTGGTGATTCAAAGGGATCTCACTTATGAACAAAAGCCCATGAAGATCTTGATCGCGAGGTACGAATATTAAGGAATAAAGTTATCCCCATGCTAAAGGTGCAATGGAGTAAATGTTCTGAACACGAAGCCACCTGGGAGACTGAGGAATCCATGAGGAAACGATTTCCAGAATTATTTTAAGAGGTATGTACTCTACACTCTCCACACATATATATTTGCGATTGAATTTGGGGACCAAATTCTTTTAAGTGGGGGAGGGTGTAGCAACCCTGGTAAAATAGAAGAAATAAATCTAAATTGAGTAAATTAGATTAAAGGATTTAGTAAATAAATGATAAAGAGCCTAAATGAGTAAATAATAAACCAAAATGAAAGTAACGCCTCGTGGAAAGGTGCTAAAACAACAAGAAACGCCTCCATCTAAGGCGTTAATATGTAAGTGGATGCCTACACTCTTGGGCGTCAAATCTTAACGGCTAAAAATAAAAAATAAGGAAAGAGAAAGAGACGCCGCCTCAAGGGCGCTGCTTTGATAAGAAACGACGGCAACGCAAGGCGTCAATTTAAAAATAACGCCTTAACGTAAGGCGTTAATTCCGTTTGTGACCCATTCGAACCCGGACATTATCCAGGGTAAGTTTTTGGATTAATACGTGTTCAATCGAACATGGAAAGGACTCTATCAAGGAAAGACATGTTCTAATCAAACTCCAACCCTAATGGGTTCTGTAAACCCTATAAATAACCCTTCCTGTCGAACCCTAATAAGCTATTTGGTCGAAGGAAAGCTCTACTGCTGCCGTGCGTGAAGAACATGTATTGTTCTTCTTCCCTTGCCTTCATAATCATGAAGAATATTGATGTTCTTCATCGTCTTCGCTGCAGGAAGTCTGCCGTAAGTAGAAACTCTTCTGCCTAGTTGAAGGACGGGAGGTTCTTCATCAAGACGATCTCTTCCTCCAAGAAGGAAGCTGTTTCCATAAGCTTCGGAAGGACTCTGTTTAGAACAGAGTATCATTCTTCTTCACGTTCCTTCACCAGAACATTCATCAAGTAGGCTTTCTCAAGAACAAAGCCCAAACTAGTTTAATTCCATAATAATACCATCATGACATGCATGAATATAGTTTTATTATAGTTTTTAAAAGGGTTTTCTGTGGATTTTAAAATAAGCGACCCTATCAAGGGCGCTAATTTAAAAGAAACGACCATGCCCAGGTCGCTAATTCCAGTTTTGACATCTGCATTAAGTCGTCAATTTCATCTAGTTATTAAATTACCCACGTTTAAAACTTTTATGTCTATCAAAACATGATTCTAATTTAATGCATGATCATAGTTGTTGAATCCTGCTATTTTTCTCTTCCTGACAGTGTGATTCCTCTTTCTGAAATTTTATTATCCTTGAAATTACCCATGTTCCTATTAATTCTGGAACATCTTGAATTAACGACCTGATGAAGGTCGTGTCTTACAGAACTAACGCCCTGAACCAGGGCGCGAATTTGAAAGTAACGCCCTGTTAAAGACGCTTTCTTCTAAAATTCCAGAATTTTGAGATTGTGCAAAATAGAAATATATAATGGATGACCGCTGTAAAAGTCGTCAAATCATAAATAAACGCCCCTATAGAAGGCGTTAATTTGATAAGTAATGACTTAAATTAAGTCGCTATTTTCCTGTGTTACTATTTTTGAACTATTTTCTGTTAACCGAGGGTTTTGATATATATAATTATATTATCTGGCACTATATTTCCATTCCGTGAATATAGTCCCATGTTTCACGATGGTTTATCGCATTACCCCTCAATTCTCAGTGACATACAAGCTCTCCATTGGACATTCCGTTCCTTTGGACTAGCAAGTTAGTCATAGAGACCTCTATAAGACTCCTCGAGCCTTGGATTCCCTCAAGGCCGATTGAGCGGGTTGTACCATAAAAACCTATCACACTACTTTGTCATGTCACTCTATAAGAAACATGGTATACCGGCCCTCATGTTATGCTATGTGTATGATATGAGAATTATCTTAATGAACGGGGAAAGCATGCCTTTATTGTGATGTTCTTGTGGACCCCAATTCTATATCAAACATTATTATGATATTTTTGTGGACCTCAATTCTATATTAAAAGAGTGACCATCTACTTGTGGGCACTTACTTGTCATGGTACCCAAGTTAGGGAACCAATTCCACCTAGTTTTATCGATACTCGTGATTACACCGTTATTATCATCATTATTGTCATGTTCAAATCCTTGAAATGCTATCTACCTCTAAGTTCATACAAGTTCTTTATCCTTGAAACTCCATATTGGCTATACACAAAGTGGATGTCAAAATACATGATCAATGCCTGCGCATATGGGGCCCGATCTGGTCCTAGGAGGAGCACCCAAAAGTACTAGTGCCCATGGGAGTTGTAATGATCACGGTATGACATTGTACCGAAGTGCATGACTAGCTTGATTGGACATTCCACAAATCTTGTACTTGACTTGACATGACATGACTTGCGTGACCCGAAAAAGGGTAATTTATATACTTGCTTGCTTGAAACATGATAGCCAAATTCTCGACATGACATGATGAATATACTTGCTTGAACATCTTGACATTTATTTGATATAAAGTTCTTGAAAGTTCAAGAATAGTTCACCTTGTTATCTTGTTGATATACTCTCTATCTTGTTGTGTTATGCGAGCATGCATAGCTATAGTGCATTCATAAAAATGTAATTACTTAAACCCCTTGCTAGCTCTTGAGATATAATTTCCTACTGAGCGTTCGCTCACTCAGTGTTTCCCTACTTTTCAGGTAAGTCTGATGACGAGACCCAAACGGACGGGGAAGGTCAAGAGTGAAAGAGATTAGAACTTCTCAAGAGTCAATTAGTCTTGTCTTTTCTATATTCTTCTTGAGTCAATGTTGTACTTTTCTTTTAGCATTTTCAAGGGATTGTAATAGAAGTACTTTTATGAAGGAAAAAAAAAGATTGGGTTATCTTTATTCTCGCACATTTCTGATTTGGTGTCGAATACACTAATACTCTGATTGACATGATCGATATAAACTCGTCACGCGTCTCCGGGTATCTTCGCGCTCGGGGCGTGACAGTTTTATGAGTGCAGCAAATTAGATTTTCAATATCTTTTGAATTTGAAGGCACATGACTTATATTTTACGAGCAATCAAGTCTAGTACATACCTCCTAGCCATAAGAATACACGTTGTTTAGACGCTAGTATCCCTAGGTATTTGGCAAAACTGACGATTATGCTTCAGAATGAACATAGATAGTAAAGTCATATCATGACATATCCAAACTCATTTCTTTGATGAGAAGATATATTTCTCAGCAATCATGCCAGTGCTCTGCCTAGAGTCCAAATATAATAACGACAGAGATAACAGGGGCACATCATGACATATCATTTGTCACTTGATTTGATGACATGACATGTTTCTCAGTGCAACAATATCATTGCTCTGTCAAATGGATTTCCAAGAATTCTAGCTCATCAAGATGTTTAAGAACAATACTAAGCCTGAGTGTATCACCAAGATGGTCATGAATTTTGAATTTTCAGATATCAGGATAGTCATTCAAAGCACAATATGCAATATCTAGTTAAGGTCTATTAAAACCATAGAACATAGATGATTTCAGAACAAATATTTTAGAACTTCAAGAAAATCATTAAATCTGAACCATTTTCATTGGATGGACAATCATCAGGGCATATAATAGAAAGCTCTTACGCCGTAGTTCTGTCGGTCTCATGATCTCAAATCAGACTGTAAGCCATTAAAGTTCAGATTGTAAGAGATTAAGAAAAGCAACAAGACTCCCCCTAAGGATATGCAATAAATGCACTCAAAGAGTTATGTTTGCAAGTGAAAAGACAATTGTCAAGGAGAGGTTGACTAGAACCATGCAGGGATTGACCTGATCAAACATGAAGTTGACAGACATAAAATGCATGACCCAACACATGGTTGTACACTTATTCATGGCAATAGAATGAAGATGAAACATATGCATGAATGCTTCAAAAAGATAACTCCCCCTTACTATATGGCCTATATGCGACAGTGGCACAAGATACTTGGCGGAGGTGAAACCTTACGCATATTGAGTGCTTCTAGACAAGCATAACCTACCTTTCTATACATCAACATTTAATATACCATGGCCATGCAAGTATGATGCTACACAAACTATGCAATGCATCATGAACATGAATTCAACTTTATTATGCATTATGACTACATGTAATGCTACACCATATACAAAATGACATAATTACATATAAACAATGCATGGACACCAATCTGCAAAAACACACAACTGAATTGAACAAAATCATCATTTCAATTTTTATTGGCCTGAGGTCGGTCCGCGTGCGAGGGCGCAATCATTGAGCTTTCACATTTGCCATCTCCACTCCATTCCTTGTCCATTTATTGGCTTATCTGTCATGAGTAAAATATCACGTATGTCAGTCATATGAGAGTGAAAAACAACAATAACTTATAGTGTTTAGCCATTATCAAAACCATGAACATCAAATAACTCAAATGACCACAGGGGCACAACACAGAGAAGAATAGATTTTTAGACTTAAAAACTTTGGAGTCCTTTAGAAAACACTTGTGATTTTACTTTGCTTAAAGAAAATAGTGAAATGAAGAACAAACCAAACACTTAATTAAAAACACCTAAGATTATGTGCCTATGCTATAAAAATTAATTGCATGAAGTGAAAAGAAGAGATAGAAGAAGGGGGTAGAGAGGGAAGAAGATCAAGAACTAGATCAAAAGAACAACTCTCTTCATTAACTTAAAAGAAAGAGTACATGAAGTGCAAGATAAACTTACAACAAAGAGGTGACAAGATTACAATGAAGTAAAATAACACAAAAGTAATAACAACAAGAGGAGCCTGAGATGTTAAGATGGTAGCAGTAATGGTGATGACGGTGCCGTCCTCTCTTGGCCTTGGATCACGAACCACCTTGCGGAAGATATCGTCTACGCCGGGAGGAAGTCACCTTCGTCGTTGAAGCCGCCTTTAGAGGGTGAATAACTTTGAAAGCAAGATGAATTAGGGGATGCCCAAGAAGAATACGTTGAAGAGGAGTGAGAGGGGAAGAACTTTGATGAATAACTCAGATAGCAAAGAAGAGCAGAAGGGCTTCAAAATGAAGGAATAACAGAAACTAGCACCTCAGATGAACAGTAAAATCACAGGACAACATGTTAAAAAATAAGAAATAACTTCCAAACCAGAAAGAATTAGAAAATTATGTAGAATAAGAAGTTGTAGAACACTTAAAAGCAAAGAACTTTCATGAAGACATTAAGAGACGAAAATGATTAGAAGGGGGAGAGATAAGGGGAAGAACAGAGAGAAACACTGTTTCACAGATGAATAGGATAGTACAGTGAAAAATATGAAATAGATTGAAAACAAGAAAGAATTGGAAGATGATGCAGAAGAATAAGTTGTAGAGGATTTAAAAATAAAGAACTTTCATGAAGACAGCAAGAGGAGAATATGGACGGAAGAGGGCGAACGCGACGACCTAAGATGTGAGAGGGAGATGGTGAAAATTATCAAAAGAAGAACTCCCCATCTCCTCCTTGTCATGGGCTATTTATTGGAAAAGTTGGGTCAATGGAGGGTGGAGATTGTATCAAAAGGAGATGGATGGCTGAGATTTAGGTAGAAGATGATGTATGGGGAAAAGGAAAAGGAGGTGGGCAGCCCCTTTCTTGGACTTTGGGCACCCCATTTTCCAAGGCTCATCATGTCTGTCCTTTATTTCAAATTTTGAATGTCCTTTTCCTCCTTTTCAAACTTAAACATTGAATTCCTCCTTTTCAAACTTTGAATTCAAAATTTAAACTTTCTTTTTCCTCCAACCAAAATATATTGAATTCTTTATTTGACTTGGTCAAAGTGGTGATGACAGTTTTGCCCCCGGCTTCTTTTGTAATTACCTTCGGTATCCAGCACACACATAATTGTAATCTAGTCCATAAAAATTATCATAATGTGCACATAAATCTCAAATGCTCATAATTATGCAATGGAGAATTAATGCCCATGACCCTCAACTTTAATTTATTAAATAATATCACCAAATTAATCAATTTACGTGAAAGTTTCAATTTAAATGCGGAGTTGAGGTTAACTGTGAAATAGGCATAATTACCTAATTATATGCACATAAAATGATGTACAAGCGATGAATTACTATAGAAAATAGACACTTATCACACCCCCCAACTTGAACATTGTTAGTCCCTTAGTAATGTAAATAGTTATAAAATTAGGACTAGCAAACACTCATGTGTCACAGTTCATGGTAAGAACATTATACATAATGATTTAGACTTTGGAGTATTACAAGTTCAAGTAGAATGTATTCGATACAAATTTCATCAGTCCATGTGTTTAGACCTTTCCTCAGGATACACTCAAAATTAAATATCCCTTTGTGTAGGAGTGATATAAGTTGACTAGTGATTACCCAACAATCTAGATGAATGAGTCTTCTACCTTTCACTTTAAGATGATTTTTAATTCTGTCCACATCTCGAATTAAGCTCTCGAATTACAGGTAGCTTCATTCTGCCTATTTATAAATTCTATTTTTTTCTTTCTCTTTTTTTTGACACATGATGCTACACATCCCTTCACCGTTTGACGTGAACCTCAACTCTTGTCTTAAGAGAAGTAGGCCCGGTTACTAAGTTCAGGGGCATTTTTCATGTTTTTTTTGGCAGTAGCTTTTTCCTCATGATTACTTTCAACGAATGGGCATAATATCAATCATCACCTAAGTGTCAAGTAAAATTCCCATCATCCTAATGTTTGTCATCCACTAATCTTGTTATTGTGTAATTGTGTGCAAGTTCAATAGAATTTTCAGGTGTATTCTGCGGAAACAGTTAAAAATATAACCAATTAATTCACCCCTTTAACTTGCTACTCTCATAAGTAAGACTCTAAGTCCTGTCATTCTAAAAAAATTTATCATCATGAAGTATGAACATGAAGCACTTGTTAGGGGTGTGATGAAAGGTTGCAAGCATTTTTAAGAAAGTTAGAGCTCAAGCTACCCCCCCAACTTATGTGACATTATCCTCAATGGCATGAGTAAAAATGAAGTAAAGTCATGAAAAAGTGGTGGGAAGGATAGATACAACCTGAGAAAGAGGCGCCATCTGCAAAGAAATACTGCTCCATGCTCCTTAAACAAAAGAAGAAAATCAAGTAAATATTTTATATATATATATATAGAAGAGAAAGAATAATTGGGTTGCCTCCCAACGAGCGCTAAATTTTACGTCTTCAGCCATACGCAATAGAGCTCACAATGGGTCACTCAGCTTGAGAGAGTCCTCCTGTAGTATTGGAAGATTTTCAATGTAAGGTTTCAAACATTGACCATTGACAGTGAATGTTTGACCAGTTTTAGGATCGATAATTGTTATTGTCCCATGGTCAAATATTTTAATTACCACATATGGTCCATCCCATCGGGATTTTAATTTGCCAGGGAATAATCACAGTCTAGAGTTAAAAAGCCAGACCTTTTGATTGATTTGAAAAGTTTTTCGTGAAATGTGTTTATCATGGAATGCTTTAGTCTGGGCTTTATAATCCTAGAGTTCTCATAGGCCTCATTGCGAAGTTCCTCTAACTCATTCAGTTGAAGGGCTTTATGGAAACTAGCCCGTGCTGAATCAAGATTGAATTGTTTGATTGCCCAATAGGCCCTATGTTCCAATTCAACTGGCAAATGACATGGCTTTCCAAAAATGAGTCTATAAGGGGACATGCCAATTGAAGTTTTGTAGGCGGCCTGATAGGCCCATAAAGCATCATCTAATCTTTCTGACCAATCTTTCCTATCCATCCTAACAGACTTTTGTAAAATGTTCTTGACCTCCCTATTAGAAACCTCCACCTTGCCACTAGTCTGGGGATGGTAGGGGGTAGCAATCTTATGTGGTATCCCATACTTCCTAAGTAAAGTCCAGAATTGAGAATGGATGAAATGTGAACCCCCATCACAAATGATAGCCCTGGGACACCCAAACCGAGAGAAAATGTTCTTACGAACAAATTTCATGACAATTTTGTGATCATTAGTCCTCGTCGATATAGATTCTATCCACTTAGACACGTAATCCACCGCCACCAAAATGTACTCATGACCAAAAGATGGTGGAAACGGTCCCATGAAGTCAATTCCCCATACATCAAAAATTTTCACAAGGATAGAGTTTAAAGACATCATGTCCCTGCGTGACATGTTTCCCACAGCCTGACAGTGCTCAGAAGATTTGCAAAATATGAATCCATCTTTGAATAATGTGGGCCAGTAGAACCCACTCTGCAAAACCTTGGCTGCCATTTTCTCACCTGAAAAATGCCCCCCACAAGATAAGGTGTGACAAAATGTCAGAATGCTATGTTGCTCACCCTCAGGGACACACCTCCGAATGATTTGGTCTAGTCCTAAATGGAATAGCTCAAGGTCTTCCCAAAAGAAGTACTTGAGCTTAGCAAAGAAATGATCTTTTTCTTGTTTGGACCAACCTTTAGGAATTTTTTCCACAGCTAAGTAATTTACAATGTGTGCATACCATGGGGGTGAAATGTGGGATACACTAAGGAGGTGCTCATCTGGAAATGAGTCCCGTAAGGGTATGGTGTCTGATGTTATAATCGGGACAAGTGATCTGCAATAATATTTTTACTTCCTTTTTTATCCCGAATCTCCAAATCAAATTCCTGTAGTAACAGGATCTATCTAATCAACCTTGGTTTGGCATCCTTTTTAGATAGAATGTGTCTAAGGGCTAAGTGGTCAGAAAACAGAATGACTTTGGCCACTAGCAGATAGGATCGAAACTTTTCAAGGGCAAAGACAACAACAAGTAACTCCTTTTCTGTTGTGGTGTACCTAAGTTGGGCATCAGCGAGTGTGCGGCTCGCATAGTAAATCACCACAGACTTTTTGTCTACCCTTTGTCCCAAAACAGCACCTAAAGCATAATCTGAGGCATCACACATAATTTCAAAAGGTAATGACCAATTGGGAGTTTGCATGATTGGGGCATCGGTCAACGCCATTTTCAACGATTCAAAAGTCTCAAGACATGATTGGTCAAGATGGAATGGGACTTCCTTAGCCAGCAGATTAGTGGGAGGTCTAGTAACTTTGGAGAAGTCTTGGATGAACCGACGATAGAAGTCGGCATGACCCAGGAATGATCGGATTTATTTTACTGAGGTGGGTGGTGGCAGTTTGGCAATGAGCTCAACCTTGACTTTATCTACCTCAATTCCTCTTGCCGACACTATATGCCCCAGAACAATGTCTTCTTTAACCATGAAATGGCACTTTTCCCAACTGAGGACAAGATTAGTGTCAATGCATCTCTTCATTACTTTGACTAAGTGATCAAGGCAGGAATCAAATGTGTCCCCAAAAATGGAGAAATCATCCATGAAAACTTCTAAAAAGTTATCCACCATGTCAGAAAAAATTAATAACATGCATCTTTGAAATGTGGCAGGCGCATTACATAATCCAAAGGGCATTCTCCGAAAAGCAAATGTTCCGTAGGGACATGTAAATGTGGTTTTTTCTTGATCTTCTGGGTAGATAGCCACCTGATTGTACCCAGAATACCCATCTAGAAAATAGAAGTATTTTTACCCTGCTAATTTTTCCAAAATTTGGTCAATGAATGGGAGGGGAAAATGGTCCTTCTTTGTCATGGAGTTGAGCTTCCTATAATCAATGCAAACCCTTCATCCCGTGGTCAACCTAGTAGGTATCAACTCCTCTTGATCATTGGTGATCACAATCAGTCCTGATTTATTTGGGACTATTTGGGTTGGACATACCCACTCACTATCAGAAATTGGGTAGATGATCCCGGCATCTAGCCACTTGACCACCTCATTTTTGACCACCTCCTTCATGTGTGGGTTTAATCTCCTCTACATGTCTCTGCTTAGTTTTACATTCTCCTCCATATAATTATGGTGCTGACAAATAGATGGACTAATCCCTTTAAGATCAGCGACAGGCCAACCTATAGCCCCTTTATGAGATTTAAGGACCTCAACTAGTTTCTCCTCATGGTTAGGTTCAAGGTCGCTTGCTATGATGACTGGCAAGGTTTGGTCTGGGCCTAGGAATACATACTTAAGGGACGCCGGCAATGGTTTTAATTCAACCTGAGGAGGGGATTGCAAAGATGACAGAGCTGGTTCAGATTTAAGCTGAGGTAAGGGTTCAACTGGGAGCCACGTCCTTAGTTGAGTTGACATGATGTCAACTTCTTCTCTCATTCTGGTCCTACTGTCCCCTTCAGTCTCCAATAACTCCTCAATGGTGTCAACAGCATAGCAATCTCCTTTTTGATCATGAAATTTGGATGCCTTAAAAATGTTGATGCTGACTTTCTGGTCCCCAAAAGATATGTTCATAACTCCTGAAGCACAATCTACATTAGCCCTAGCCGTGGCTAAAAATGGTCTACCCAAAATGATAGGAGTATGCTTGATTTCTTGGAGAAAAACTATGTCCAAAATAAGAAAGTCGGTAGGGAAGTAGCACTTATTCACTTTAACAATGACATCCTCAAAAAGGCCCTTTGGAGTCTTGATTGATCTATCGGCGAGCTAGAGAATAATGGGTGTAGGCTTGAGCTCACCGATGTCAAACTGCTCATAGATGGAGGTGAGAAGTAAATTACACTGGCTCCTAAATCAAGGAGAGCCTTATCAAAGGTCACACCCCCAATGTTGCAAGAGATAAGGGGTGCTCCAGGGTCCTTTAACTTCCTTGGAAGTTGGTTGATGACTACGGCACTAGCGTTCTCAGGAAGCCGAACCTTTTTCGGGGTCACTCGTGGCTCCCGCCTAGGAGTGCACATTTCCTTCAAGAATCTAGCATAGGCTGGGACATGTTTAATGGCATCGAGGAGAGGGATGTTGATGTGTACTTGTTTGAAGAGCTCCATCATCTTCTCATTGTGGGCCGGTTGTTTCTTCTTGGACTTTAAGGCATTAGGAAATGGCACTGTAGGTTGGTAAGTGTTAGGCCCTTCATCTAGTGTTTGCTTTCCCTTGACATCCTCTTCTTGGTTGGGTTCCTCTTCACTATCAGAAGATATTTCTGGGGCCTGCATCAATGAAGTAGAAGTAGACTTCTGGGGATCTTGGAGGACTTTACCACTTCTTAAGGCTGAAATTTCTTTTGCATTTTTGAGTTGTGGGCCTTTTTGTGGTACTTGGCATGATGGGTGCTGAAGGAGAGGATGAATTGGTTGGTTCATGGGGAAGTTTGGTTGTGGGAAGCCCGGGGGATTATTTCGTGGGTTGGCAATGGGCTGACTTGGCAGTTCTCCCACTTCCCTTCTCATGGTGGCTTCATCCAATTGGCCTAATTGGGTTTCCTACTTAGAGATAATTTGCTGGTGGGCTTGAAGGGTCTGTTGAAAGATTGACTTTGGGCTTGAATAGTTTGTTAGAAGGATTGATTTTGGGCCAGAATTAGTTGTTGTAACTGATGGAATCTATCATCAGTTTGGGAGTCCTGGTGGTGATGTAGAGGAGGTTGATAGGTTTGTTGAGAATTGGAAGATAACCCGTAATTGGGCTGACGAGGTTGGTATGGGGCCTGACCCTGGTTGAATCGGGGAAGTGGTTGTTGGGCTTGCGGTCCTCGACCATAAGCATTTCCTTGAAATGGTGGCTGAGTTTGGAATTGGTGTTGGATGGGTGATTTGCAGGCTTGAGACGTAGAGGGGATGGTGGGCTAATTTAGAGCTTGTTGATTTCTCCAATTGAAATTGGGGTGATTCCTCCATCCCAGATTATAGGTGTTAGAAAATGGATCATAGTTGGGCTTAGAGAACCCCTGGGCTGCTTGGACTTGCTCCTGTATAAATGGTGGTAACTGGGCTATTGTTGGGCAATCAGACACATGATGGTCCGAGCTAGCACATAAAGCACACACCTCATGGTGTGTTATGTCTGGGTATGGGTTGGACGTAGATGGGATTGTGGTTTCTTATTTGTTTTGGGCCAAGAGCTGGTATAATTTGTGGGCTAGCATATCAACATGTTCTAGCTTTTGGGCTATGATGTCCACCTTGTCCAATTTTTGATGGATGAAATTCACATCCACTCTAGCTTCAGATTCCACACGATACATCCCGGCCCGTTTAGACGGCCCAATGGTTCTCTCATATGAGGATAAGGAAACATGTTTGATTGAATTCTCGCTCAATATTTCAAATAAGGCATATGCATCATCCTCACTCTTACTCATAAAGGCCCCTCCACATGATGCATCCACAATCTGCCTAACTTGATCATCTAGGCCCTCATAGAAAGCTTGCACTATTTGCCATTTGGAAAGCCCATGATGTGGGCATTTTCTGAGGAGTTCCTTTAATCTCTCCCATGATTCATGTATTTATTCATTTGGGAGTTGTGCGAATCCTGTGATTGCACATCTCATGGTGTTGGTTCTACCGATGGGGAAGAATTTTTTAAGGAACTCATGTTGCATATCTGCCCATGTGCCAATAGGTTTTCCTAAAGTCCATAGCCAGTATTTGGTTTTGTCCTTAAGTGAGAAAGAGAATAAGGTCAGGCGGAGGGCATCATCTGTAAAATTTTAAATTTTCACAGTGTAAAAAATTTCTAAAAATTCATCCAGATGTTTATAGGGATCTTCATTGGTCTTCCCATAAAAGGATCGGAGCATCTGAATGGTGCTAGATTTGATCTCATAATGCAAAGCAGGGACATTAGGCAGTTGGATACAAGTGGATGGCTGATAATTCGAAGGAATAAAATATTCCTTCATCTGTTTGGTCACCCCTAGTTGGTGTTGTTCAGCCATAGGTTAGATTTAATTTTGGGCCTGATTAAAAATGAATCGCTCAATCTCACTAATGGGCTCAACTAAGTCACGGTGTTGAGATCTTCTCCCTTGCATAAACCAAGGTTAAAGATGAGAGATGGGAGAATTTTTTTATGATGATTTTTATTTTGTTTTATTTTTTTTACTCAAACTAGGACGAAGAGAGAGAAGATGAGATTTTTTATTTTTATTTTTATTTTTTATGCAAACACAAACAAGTTGTTACACAAATTACTTAATGCCCTAGATGTGACCTAGACCTACAAATTGGGTTTCACAAAATGGCTAAAGTGTAACTTAAGTTCTCCCTCAATATTTTCACCGGCCAGATAAGGGGTGGGGTAGTGGGAGGTTCCCCCTACTTTCGTAGGGACCTAATTATGCCAAATCACTAGCCCGCTTAAGGCGTTTGCCGTCTGACCGTCTTGCCTTAGGCACCGATTTTCATAAGAGGGTAAGTCCAAATAACACAAGAACCACAGTGTGAACCTAGGGCCAATGTCTACTGGATTTTATTTAAGGTCTAGGTGATACAAATATGCATGGGAATTGTGGTTTGTGGGCTAAGGAAGGGTGATGAAATCCCCATCTTATCTTGCTTATGGGTGTTGCCCTTAGAATATTTTAGAAATAATATGCAACAAACCGAGTTCAAACAAGAGGTTCTATGCAAGCATGGAAATGCATGAGCATATTTTTGGAAAAATTAGAGTACTCACCTTGCCTTCCGCAATCTTCAATAATGCAATTAACAATAATTAAACGAACAAAATAAATTCTATCATAAATGATGCATGACCTAAAACATGGAAGTGTGGGTTCTACTCTTGCAATGAAGATTTTTATTGAAGTTCAAGTGATGATTTTTTTATTTTTTATTTAGTGAACCTATCTAACCACAAGATATGAAATGTAGAGAAATAAAATTAAAATGAAGGAGGAAAAGTTAGAATACTTACTTGAAAAACGTTCCCTCGTTCTCTTTTTTTTTGAAATGAATGACTAAATCATAAAGATGAAAGAAAGAAAGGCAAACTTACCTCTGATTTTTTTTTTTGAGTTTTCAAGTTACTTTTTCTCCCTTTTTTTTCTACAAAAAAAGAAAAGAGAACTTTATTAGTACACTATAAACATAAGGAAAACAAAGTTCTTAAGTCAAAAATCATCATTCTTCCACGATAACGGTGTCAAAAATTGATAACGTGAAAGTTTATCGTTTAAAACATGTGTATCAATCTTAAAATTTTCAACTCGCACTAGATGAAAGTAAGACGTAATAGGGTGGCGAGAAGGGTCGAATCCATAGAGAAGAAGAGATTTTTAGACTTAAAAACTTTGGAGTCCTTTAGAAAACACTTGTGATTTTACTTTGCTTAAAAAAATAGCGAAATGAAGAACAAACCAAACACTTAATTAAAAACACCTATGATTATGCGTCTATGCTATAGAAATTAATTACATGAAGTGAAAAGAAGAGATAGAAGAAGGGGGTAGAGAGGGAAGAAGATCAAGAACTAGATCAAAAGAACAACTCTCTTCATTAACTTAAAAGAAAGAGTACATGAAGTGCAAGATAAGCTTACAACAAAGAGGTGACAAGATTACAATGAAGTAAAATGACACAAAAGCAATAACAACAAGAGGAGCCTGAGATGTGAAGATGGTAGCAGCAATGGTGATGACGGCGCCGTCCTCTCTTGGCCTTGGATCACGAACAACCTTGCGGAAGATATCATCTACGCCGGGAGGAAGTCACCTTCGTCGTTGAAGTCGCCTTTGGATGGTGAATAACTTTGAAAACAAGATGAATTAGGGGATGCCCAAGAAGAAGAAGTTGAAGAGGAGGGAGAGGGAAAGAACTTTGATGGAGAACTCAGATAGCAAAGAAGAGCAGAAGGACTTCAAAATAGAGGAATAATAGAAACTAGCACCTCGGATGAACAGTAAAAGCATAGGACAGCAAGTTGAAAAATGGGAAATAACTTCCAAACCGGAAAGAATTAGAAGATGATGTAGAAGAAGAAGTTGTAGAACACTTACAAACAAAGAACTTTCATGAAGATAGTAAGAGAAGAAAATGATTATAAGGGGGATAGATAAGGGGAAGAATAGAGAGAAATATTATTTCACAGATGAATAGGATAGTATAGTGAAAAACACGAAATAGCTTGAAAACAAGAAAGAATTGGAGATGATGCAGAAGAAGAAGTTTTAGAGAACTTAAAAATAAAGAACTTTCATGAAGACAGTAAGAGGAGAATATGGACAGAAAAGGGCGAACGCGGCGACCTAAGATGTGAGAAGAAGATGGTGAAATTTTTCAAAAGAAGAACTCTCCATCTCCTCCTTGTCATGGGCTATTTAAAGGAAAAGTTGGGTCAATGGAGGGTGGAGATTGTATCAAAATGAGATGGCTGAGATTTATGTAGAAGATGATATATGGGAAAAAGGAAAAGGAGGTGGGCATCTCCTTTCTTGGACTTTGGGCACCCCATTTCCCAAGGCGCATCATGTCTCTCCTTTATTTCAAACTTTGAATGTCATTTTCCTCCTTTTCAAACTTAAACTTTGAATTCCTCATTTTCAAACTTTGAATTCAAAATTTGAACTTTCTTTTCCCTCCAACTAAAATATTTTGATTTCTTTATTTGACTTGGTCAAAGTGGTGATGACAATTTTACCCCCGGCTTCTTTTGTAATTACCTTCGGTGTCCTGCACACACATAATTATAATATAGTCCATAAAAATTATCATAAAGTGCACATAAATCTCAAATGCTCATTGTTATGCATTGGAGAATTAATGCCCATGCCCTTCAACTTCAATTTATTAAATAATATCACCAAATTAATCAATTTACGTAAAAGTTTCAATTTAAATGTGGAGTTAAGGTTAACTATGAAATAGGCATTATTGTCTAATTATATGCACATAAAATGGTGTACATGCGGTGAATTACTATAGAAAATGGACACTTATCATTGACCGTGGTCGCGGTGCTGGGTAAGACCACGTTCAACCTAGTATTCCAGATTTTTCATTTTCATGATTGTGATGTGTAAATAACGATTCTAGCCTCTAATGGCTAGTGTGCTTTGACATCTTCGACCCTTTCTCATGGGGTTATACTCTTCATTGACATATTCATAGGATTGACTTCCATTTCAATGTCATTTTCTAATGACTACTTATTTGTTCTTGATATCTTGAATTATTGTAAATCTTTATAAAAGTCTTAATTCCAACTCTTGGTTTCCTTGACTACATGAGCATATTATTAAAATTCTTTGGCCATTATTAATTTTGAAATTTATCTGGTAAATATTGATATGGGACTTTGGGTCCAACATGACACTCAATACTAGGTAATTTTTATAAGAGCCTGGATCTGGTCCTAAAGGTGAGGCAAAGCCCAAAAATATACCGATACTATGAATGATCAGGTGTGAAATTACACCAACTATACGCCAGATTGGTTCTAGATAATTTCACATATTGATATGATTCACATATGATTACTTGACATGTTCTTGATATTTGGGCCCGAAATGGGTAATGTACGTTATTGGAACTCTTATGAAAGGCCAACTTATTATTGATTTGCTTGGAAATTGCCATTCCTTATACTTGAATCTTGTACTACTGAATGTCTATTCCCTACCTCGATTATTCATTGAGCTCGCCATTATCCTGATTGTATTTAAGTTTTTCTGCCATACATCCTAAAGCATTTTTCCATATATTGATTAAACTGTTAATGCCTTATATTCTGCCTAATGATAGAGATATAATTCTTACTGAGCATTTTTGCTCACTCAGTTTCTCTTAACATTTTTTAGATAATAATGAATATATTCTATCTGATGGGGAAGGGCAAGAGTGAAAAGTGCTCCTCGAGTTGAAGACTTATGTCCTTTTATTTTTCTTGAGTCTAGATAGGTTAAAGTTCTCTATTGAGTTTTTCTATTTTTTTTCTTTTGTAATAATTATAAAGTGAGTCAATAAAGTTGTAATAGTGAATTTTGATAACATTAAAAGTATATTTTTGTTATTTCTTGGTATCTTTGTATCTCTTATGGTTTACTCTGCTTGTCATGACTGTCTCGCTGCTACGTTCCGAGCAAGTTTCCCCTGCTATCGATTTGGGACGTGACAATTTGGGACTCTAGGTAGACACTAGGAGGCAGTCCTAATGGGATGAGGAGATTACTGGGATTCTTCTTTAAATATAGATATAATCACAATGATGGAGAGACGAAAGATGTCAGATGCTCCAAGAGCCACCTGGGCAAGATGTAGTTCTTTTTCATAGTAAAAGAGCAATTCCTCAAAATCTCTCTCTTATTTTATCTCATGATGTGTGCTTGTGTATATGATCATTGTCTCGTCGGTGTCCCAATTCTAATAAACTGATAATAATGCTAGGTGACAGGATTAAGCAATGATGTTCATGGGCTACACGACACCATGGAGAACATAGAGCGGTTCTGGTGATGTTCACAGCTCCAGTGAGGTCGCGGGCGACATTGGTGTGGCAGCTGTATTTTTTAGGCATGACGATGGTAAGGGAGCTTCATCTAGAGGGGCCAATAACGGACTATGGCCGGGCGACTGCGGCATCATGTCCACAAGGCGTTGGTGCTTGCATAAGACTGGTGGCTACCGTGGGAGGCCGGTGGCTGCATCAGGTGCCACGGTGGCTTGTAGCACAAGGCGCTACAATGGCTCATGGAAGGCACTGCAGTGGCAGACACTGGGTTGTGTGATCTAGCAGTGGCGGTGGTTGGGCACTACAGGGGTGGACAAGGAGCCATATGGCCGATGGTAGGGAGGCCACAGGAAAGGCTAGGCAGTGGCATCGATATGGCTGCTTGTGAGGAGACCAGGGGCAGTGGTGGGTGCACAGGCTATGGGTGAGGCTGGCAGTGACCGGAGAGTGCAGCAAGGCGTTTTGGCTGTGGGAGTCTGTGGAAGAGGTTATGGTGGCCAGCAATGGTTGCAGAAGGTGAGGCAGATGGGAGTGGTGGCCAAAGAAGTGCCTGACAGTAGATGGTTAGCAGTCAATGGGGCTATGACTGGTGGCTAGGGTTTCCCTCTCTTGTCCATCATAAGGAAGAAGAGAGGGTGAGGAAAGGGAAAATTAAAAAAAGAGAGTTTTCTTGAGTTATTTGGATCCAAGGTTATTGGGTCTAGTTTGAGTCCAAATTTTGAATCCAATTAACTTAGTTAGTTTGGTACACCTATTAGATCTGGATCCAAGTAGAGTTTAGATTTGAAAACAGGTTTGTCTGTATCTATTTGGGAGATCCATCTCACTGGATTAGCAGGTGGGTGATCTGACAGCCAAGATTATTTTGCTCTAATCGGAGGCAATCGGATGTGAAATTGAGCGATTTAGGAGTCCATCCCTAGGTTTTTCAAGTTCTCCAAACGTGTTGGATGGTGTGGACTGGGCAAATTTTGCTCCGATTGATAGGTTTGTGCGAGGGAGTGTAGAGATCCACAAAGATCAGGGAGATTAGACAGATTCAAGACTAGTTAGGGAATGTCAATGGAGGACACTAGGAGCACAAATCAGAAGGTAAAAGGGAAGGTTACAAACTTCTCCGTAGAATCTTTTAATGGCTACAATGATTTTACACTATGGCAGCTATGTGTTAAGAATATCCTGACGTGAGAAGGACTGGTGAAAGCTCTCGATGACAAAACTGAGAAACCGGAGATGCTATCAGTTGAGGTATAGCATGAGATACAGGACTTGGCGAATGGCACGATAATATGTTCCTAGCAGATAACACACTTTGGTAGGTGATCGATTTGGATGATCTGGCATCATTCTGGAAAAAGTTGGAGAGCATGTACAAGTCTAAGTCATTGACAAATCGGTTGTTTCTTAACAAAAAAACATATATGACTTGAAGGTGGAGGAGGGATCATGACTAGAGAATCATCTAGATGAATACAACAAAATTTTGATGGGGGTGTTTGCCCTGGACGTGAAGATTGGTGAAGATAACAATGCACTTCTCTTATTAGCAATGTTTGCCTGCATCGTCTAGTCATATTGTGACTACACTACTATTTAGGAAAGATAGTCTCAAATTAGATGATGTAGTCACTTCATTGCTCATGAATGAGTCACAACGGAAGATCGGCGGCAATTGAGCATCAAGTAAAGGTCATCTTTTAGTTGCAAGTGGAGGTCGAGAAAGATAAGATAAGAGGCAAGGGTCCAGAAAGAGCAGGGGTCATTCCAAGTCACAAGTTCCCCAGATGTGTTACTATTGTAACCAAAAAGGCCATATAAAGTGTGATTGTCTAGTGAGAAAGGAGGATGTAAGGCTGCAAAAAGAGGAAGGAGAAGATAGAGACATCACCTATCGGGGTAGTTGCGGAAGACATCAAGGGAGATATGATCTTCAGCATGACATCTATAGGTGAGGGAGATTCATGCTGGATTTATGATTCTAGTTGCTTGTTTCATGTGTGTTCTGATAGAAAGTGGTTTAGCACATATCGGGCATGTCATGGTGACTCGGTTCAGTTGGTAAATGGCTTGGGGTGCATATATGCCAAAGTGGGATTAATGCTGGTTCGCATGTTTGATGGAGTGGTGTATACAATGATGGAGATCCGACAAATGCCAAATGTAGCAACCCGGATATATATGTGTGAATATATATTGGAAATGAAATTCCTAACTAAACAAAACCTACAATTAAAGAGGCCCAGCCCACATACATGAAAAGGCCACCCACGCATATGGGATAGTTAACCATTAATGGGCCTTTAAGTCATACCCCTCACTTAAAGCAAATGGGCCATAAAATACCCATAGACCTTCTTACGTCCAAAGAATATATAAATATATATATTACTCCAAAAGCTAATCATCCTCATCATGTTCGAAGCATGCATGAGCTTTTAGGGTTTTGAACTTCAAATAGGATAGCGACTGCAAACAAAGAAAATATAGTTCCATTAGGATTCTCTCATAGGAAACTTGTATACTATTAGGATTCAAAACCTCCATCTCTATAAATAAACCCCCTCGAGGTATGAAACCCCTATTGATGCTATTACGTTGGGGGAGTTCCTACTCTCGACATCGTCATCCTGCTACTGTGCGTGAAGGAATGTCTGCTTCTTCCTCCTTCTCCTTCAACAATTGCTACTACAACAGCTGCAGAGAAGAAGCCTTGCTTCTTCTTTCTCTGTCGTGCTACGTCTTCCTCAACCTGTAGCCACCAAGCGTGAAGAGGTCATCTGCAGTTCTCTTCTCCTGCCGTAGCTCTTCTGCTCCTGCTGCCAGAGTGTGCCTGCTTCTGCAGAAGCCTGCCGCTTATATCTTCTCTACCGTAATCACACAAGTCATCTTCCACACACGTTCGTCTTCTTGTTCCTGCCGTACAGTTACTGCATATCATCACCTTCACTGCCGTTGCTATTCGAGTGTTGCGTCTAGCTGCAGCTGTTCCTATTGTTTCCCTCAAACCTGTCCGTCCGTCATCCAAATCACCCAACTAGGTAGGTGTTCTCAAGTTACGAAGCCCAAATTGTTAACTAGGGTAAAATCGTGCATGTAAGTCATGTAGTATTGGATTTCCATGGTTATCTATTTCGATTGTAGTATTTACTAAGTTTCTGTAAATAGCGACCCTCACTTGGGTGCTATTTGAATAAACGACTCTACACACAGTCGCTAATTCATTCAGGTATTTAATAAATATGCATGCTTAAAAAATTAAATAACTATGTAACATGATGCTAAATTTAATGCATGATCATGTTTATGGAATCTACATATTTTTCTCTACCTATACATGTCTCCAGTTTCCTGTTTTGATAAACTATAATTTCCATGTGTCTATGATTGTATCTGCCCGATGTGTATCACATGACAACGAATGCACGACTGTCTTCTAGTCGCAATTTTACAATGAATGCCCCCATACACGGGCGCTAATTAGTGAATAGCATGTAACTATAGAAAATATGAAAAATTATTAATTCGCGACTTAGGACAGGGCGTTATTTACAGAATAAATGCCACCGCACATTGTCGCTATTTGAAAATTCTGAATATTAATTACTGGAAAATTTTATAATGCACGTCCTTATACAATGTCGTTATTTTCATTAAATGCCATAGAATTTCTAATATAAAATTGGAATGAACAACCTTTCAGAAGGACGCTATTTCATTAAATAGCCACTTCTGTACGGGCACCGTTTTCCTGTCTCACAGTTTTACCGAGTTTTCTCAACCCATACCGCGAGTTACTTGGCACTCCCATCTCACTTCCGTAGATGGAGTCCCTATTTCTGTTTTGATCGATTACACACTAATTCTCGGTGATGTTTGAACCCTCAGCGGGATATTCCTTCCTTCGGACTGGTGATTTCATCATAGAAACCTCCGTAAGTCTACGCGAAGTCTTGGATTCCCTCAAGGCCGCCGAGCAGGTTGTACCCTAAAAACCTATAACACCATGTCTTGTCACGTCACTCTAAAGAAACGTGATGTTTTAGCCCTCTTGGAGCGTTGTTTCTAGCCTCTTTGAGAAGTTTATCTTCTGTCAGTAATTGGCGACACGGACCTGGGCGCCAGAAGGAATTGGCGACCTGTCCAGTGCCGTTATTTCCCTGATATAGCAACCTAAGCCTGGGCACTATTTCATCAAGCCTGTGTTGTTCACAAGAATGGGAGACCATGCATGTGGGCGCTATTTCTGTAAATCGTGGCGACTGTGTGAACGCCATTTACCTAGTTTTACGACATGTCTTGGTTCTCGTGAGGTTTTAAAGATGTGTCATACTTGTTTAAAGTTCAACCCTTGAAATCCTTCATTTGTGAAGTCTATCTTATCATCCTGCAATGGTTTATCCTTTGAAACTCTATATTGGCTATAGTGATGTCTAAAACATACATGACTCAATGCCTGCGCATATAGGGCCCGATCTGGCCTTGGGAGGAGCACTCGAAAGTACTTGTGCCCATGGGAGCTATATTGATCACGGTGTGATATTGCACCGAAGTACTTATCGTTATAGAATTAATGGCATTCCATAATCTCGTACTTGACTCGACATGACATGACTTACGTGGCCCAAAATAGGTAATTACTTGCTTGATATTAAATAGCCAATTCACATGACATGACTTGAAATATTTACATGCTTGACTATCTTGTTACATTTCACATGATTATTTTGAATTCTTGTTAGTTCAGCTTTATTATCTTTCGATACTCTCTCTCTTGTTGTCATCATGCGTACATGTTAGCCTTGCATTCATGTAACATGTAATTACTTAAAGCAATGCTTGTACTTGAGATATAATTCCTACTGAGCGTTCGCTCACCCTAGTGTTTCCCATACTTTTCAGGTAACTCCGATGACGAGATTCAATCAGATGGAAATGGAAACGAGTGAAGAGCATAGAGCCATCCAGTCATAGAAGCATTTATCTATCTGTGTCTTTTTCTAATTTTCTTGAGTCAATCATTGTAATTTTCCCTTTATTTGAGTCAGGGTTGTCCTCTAGTACTTCTTATTGGAATTTTGTAATAAAATTTACTTGAAGGTTGTTATAAATAAAAGATTTGGTTTATCCCTACTTTTGCGCGCTCTGTCTATGTGTCGAATACACTTATGCTCTGATTGACATGATCAATATAAACTCGTCACGCGTACCGGGTTCCTTCCGCGCTCGGGGCGTGACAGTTTTTGTGGTATCAGTGCCTAGGATATTCAATTCTTAGGAAACCAAGTCCAAGGACAAGTTTATACCTTTACCCGGTGAGATTGGGCACAACCATGGGTTAAGCTAACTTAGGGACTTAAACTCTTGGTTAAATCATATACTAATATAGTTATTAAAAATCTTGTAGGATCATGGCCACCGAACGTGCTCAGTGGCGCGACATGCAACGCACTATTCAGGGTCTTACTCAAGCGCTACAACAAGTGCCGCAAGGCGGAGCTAACCATGGAGCAGGAGATCTCCATCGAAGCATCCGTAATATGAGTCCACCAAAGTTTAGTGGCTCATCTGACCCCGATGATGCCGAACACTGGATCAGGGAAGTAGAAAGGATATTCTGGGTTATGCAATGCTCGGATGAAGAGAAGGTATTACTAGCAACATTCTAATTTGAAAGGGATGCCCACTTTTGGTGGGAGTCTGTGGAAGCTACATTGATACATGATCATATTACATGGGCGGAGTTCGTTGAACACTTTAATAACAAGTATTTCTCAGATCGTGTACAAGAGAAGAAGGCCGTAGAATTTGCCACACTCAAACAATAAACTCTATCAGTGGCCGAGTATGAGGCCTAATTCTCTAGATTGTCAAGGTACGCATCGCATCTTGTGGGTATTGAGAAGATGAAACCAAGAAGATTTCTAAATGGGCTTCGACCACAATTTATAAACCAACTGGCATCGATGGACGTTCATGTCTATCCGAAGATAGTGCGAAGAGCCCAGCTGTTAGAAGACGCCATGGAGTTGTCCGATCGGATCCGTGGGAGGGACAAGAAGCAGCAGGTTACAAGCTCCGGTGCTTTCAAGCCAACCTTTAATAAGAAAAGGACTAGCAACGGAGGAGATTCCTCCCAGGAGAAGAAGTTTAAGAAGAGCAACAAGCCCTTCTCCATCACTACTACACCTTCCAAGGATGTGTGTAAACACTGTGACAAAGCCGGCCATAAGGACGAGGAATGCTAGAGAAGACTAGGAGCTTGTCTCCGTTGCAGGAGTTCTGATCATCGGATTCCCGACGGCCCCTTGCTTAATGAACAAGCTGGAGACGAGAAGCGCCCTGTGAAGAAGCAAGCACGCCTCCAAGCTCTTCAATAGGCGGCACAAGATGAAGGCAGACTGGTGGAAGGTACCTTAAAGATTTGTTCCAAGTTTGCTCGTGTCTTGTTTGATACCAGCGTATCACATTTCTTTGTTTCCATGAAGTTTGCTGATCCATTACCTCTGGAACCAAAATTGATAAAACTAGTTATTTCAACCCCTCTCGGAAAGGAATCCAACATCTCACATCATTATTTAAATTGTGAAGTCATGATAAAAGGGAAAATTGTACCTTCCAACTTAATATGCTTAGACATGAAAGATTACGATGTGATACTAGGAGCCGACTGGCTGTCCACATACAAGACAGGTGTAGATTTCCGTAACGGCATGGTAACTTTTAAGGAGTTCCCCAGACTCGTCTACACTAGTCCTAAGGGTCGAAACAAGTCATCTATGATTTCAGCTCTTCGAGCCCATAAGTTAATGAGGAAAGGATGCGTGGCTTTCATTGCATTTGTGACTGCCGCGGAGACTAAGGAGTCCAAGATAGAAGACATCCAAGTGGTTCGGTTCCTGATGTATTTTCGGAAGACTTGCCCGGATTACCCCCATAGAGAGAAGTGGCTTTCACCATCGACTTTGTCCCTGGTGCGGGTCTAGTTTCTAAGGCACCTTATAGGATGTCCCCTGTCGAGCTCAAGGAATTGAAAGAACAATTGATGGAGCTCTTGAAGAAAGGATTTATCAGACCGAGCACTTCCCCGTGGGGAGCACCCGTGTTATTTGTAAAGAAGAAGGATGGATCGATGAGACTCTGCATTGACTATCGACAGTTGAACCATCTTACTATCAAGAACAAGTATCCACTGTCGCGGATTGACGAGTTATTTGATCAGATAGCTGGATCCAAGTATTTCTCAAAGATTGATCTTCGGTCAGGATATCACCAATTGAGGATCAAAAGATGAGGACATTCATAAGACCGCATTCCGGAGCAGGTATGGGCACTACGAATTTGTTGTTATGCCTTTTGGACTAACGAATGCCCCTGCAGCCTTTATGCAGTTGATGAATAGCATATTCAGGCCTCATGTTGATCAATTCGTAGTGGTCTTCATTGATGACATATTAATTTATTCCAAGACCAAAAAAGATCATGAAGAACACTTAAGGATTGCATTACAGATATTGAAGGACAATCAACTCTTTGCCAAACTCAGCAAGTGCAATTTTTGGCTCGAGGAAGTGTCCTTCCTAGGACATGTGATCTCGAAGAATGGGATTTCTGTTGACCCGTCAAAAGTCGAGGCTATGAAGAGTTGGGAGACGCCGACTAATGCTACTGAGATTCGTAGTTTCTTGGGTCTAGTTGGCTATTAAAGGCGATTCATCAAGGACTTCTCCAAGATCGCTGTTCCTCTTACTAGGTTGACCCGTAAGGAGATTCCTTACCAGTGGGATGAAGATTGTGAGAAGAGCTTTCAAGCCTTGAATGATCATCTCACTACCGCCCATGTATTAGTATTACCAACTAAAGGGGAAAAATTCAAGGTATATACCGATGCGTCTGGCATTGGCCTCGGATGTGTGCTGATGCAACAAGTGAAGGTCATTGCTTATTCTTCCCGACAATTGAAGAAGCATGAAGAGAACTACCTGGTGCATGACTTGGAGCTGGCCGCGATAGTGTTTGCCTTGAAGATCTGGAGACACTATCCCTATGGAGAACAGTTCACTGTGTACTCCGATCACAAAAGCCTCAAGTATCTATTTTCCCAAAATGAACTCAACATGAGGCAGAGGCGTTGGCTCGAATACCTCAAGGATTTTGGCTTCACCATACAATACCACCCTGCTAAGGGTAATTCTGTAGCTGATGCCCTTAGTCGAAAGTCGAGAGCGTTATTGGCCAACTACATGATCCAAGAGTGGAAATTGTTGGAGCAATTATCTAAACTTGATATAAGTACGGATTAGGAGAAAAGGTATATTACTCTGTCGCACATAAGAATACAACCAGATCTGCTCACCAAAATACAAGGACTTCAAGATAGTGACCCGGTGTTAGTAGAGATCAAGGATAAGCTGGAAGAACGACCAGACTTCAAGGTAGTATCAGATGGAAGGTTATTATTCAGAGAAAGGACTTGTGTACCGGATTGTCCAGAATTGAAGAAGAATATTTAAGAAGAAGCTCACAGATCAAGGTACATGATTCATCCCGGATCTACCAAGATGTACCAGGACTTGAAACATACCTTTTGGTGGAATAACATGAAAAGGGAGGTAGCGGACTTCGTGTCTCGTTGTCTCACTGGCCAACAAGTCAAGGCGGAACACCAAAAGCCTGCCAGTAAGTTATATCTTCCGGATATTCCTAAGTGGAAGTGGGAGGATATCGGTATGACTTTATAATAGGTCTGTTGAAATCTAAAGGAGGACATGATGGAATATGGGCCACCATCGATCGATTGACCAAGTCAGCTCACTTCCTACCAATCAAGAGTCGATGGTCAGTTAATGTCCTTGCTGCTTTATACATTAAAGTAGTCGTCAGACTGCATGGAGTTCCTGTTTCGATCGTGTCTGACCGAGACCCGTATTTTACTTCTCATTTCTGGAAGGGTCTACAACATTCGTTGGGGACAAGACTCAACTTTAGTACGACTTTTCATCCTCAGACGGATGGTCAGACCAAGAGAACGAATCAGGTGGTAGAAGACATGCTACGAGCTTGTATTATTGATTTCAGTGGAAGCTGGAATGATCACTTGCCTTTGGTCAAGTTTGCATATAACAATAGCTACCATGCAAGTATTCAAATGGCACCTTTCGAGGCGCTATACGGAAGGAGTTACCGATCACCCTTGTGCTGGGATAAAGTTGGCGAAAAGCAACTACTAGGCCCAAACATGGTGAGAGACACCACCGAAAAGATTCAGCTAATTAGAGAGAGACTCCAAATGCCTCAGTCTAGACAAAAGACTTACGCCAATACTAGGAGGAGAGATCTCGAGTTCCAAGTCAGAGATCACGTCTTTCCTAAACTTTCTCTAGGACGAGGAATTAGAAGGTTTGGTGTTAAGGGCAAGCTTACACCAAGATATATCGGTCCCTTCGAAGTATTAGAAAGAATTGGCAAGGTTTTCTACCGCATCGCCTTGCCTCCTCAACTGTCTGAGGTTCACAATGTATTCCACATTTCTATGCTGAAAAAATAAGTGCATGATCCGGCTCATGTCATAGATCATGGCGATCGGGTAATACAAAAGGATCTCACCTATGAACAAAGATCAATGAGGATCCTTGATCGCGAGGTTCGTGCATTAAGGAACAAAACAATTCCCATGGTCAAGGTTCAATGGAGCAAGTGCTCAGAACAAGAAGCCACATGGGAGACTGAAGAATCCATGAAGAAGAAATTCCTGGACTTATTTCCACATAGTCAGTACTATGCACCCTCCATGTTTATATAAAATTAAATTTGGGGACTAAATTATTTTAAGTGGGGGAGGGTGTAGCAACCCGGATGTATATGTGTGAATATATATTGGAAATGAAATTCCTAACTGGAGAGGGGGATTTCTGTAGCCCAATTAAGAGCAGCCTGACTAGGCCCATCCGGGCCCAACAAGGCCCCGCTCCCCCGAGTGACAGCCCACTGGGCCCACTTCGGCAGAAAAGCCCAATAAAGATCACTCGGGGACCCATCCTTCCTCGGCGGCCCTAAGGCTCGGAAGGCCCGAATGACAGAATGGAGGAAGACCCACGACCGAGCTATCTCCCCACCGAGATAAAGGCAGGCGCCACGCACCCACTCCGATCTGACTACGTCCGAGCTATGCCCATCGCCCGGGTAGGGCTGGCACTCCTCATGCTTGGATCAACTGACAAATGCTTATCCATGCAGCCGTTGGCAGTCCTTTATGAACAGGAGTTCAGCGGGATAAGGACAACACTATCTCCCAAAGATCACGAAGAGTCCATGGCGGGGATGTAACGATCCCATGATGAGGACGTAACTCCCGCCTAAAACCCCTCGACTTACAGGACTCCTGAAGATGGCGCACTATTTAAATCAGGGATACCCTCCGGTGAAAGGTAAGGGAAACCTCTCTCCCAAATCCCTGAGCAGGAACCACTTCACCTTTCTGGTGGAGAGGGATCTCGCGCAGAAGCTACTTCCTCCCTATATTGCTCCCACCATAGTTCTACTGACTTAAGCATCGGAGGGTTTTCCACAGGGACTCATCCCTGGGGCCCCTGATCCATTTCCCTTTCTTGCAGTTCACAACCCGGTGATCCCCTTGCCCGCTCAGGACCCGCGCGAGATCACGCCTCTTCATCTGGCGCCATCTGTGGGAAACGTACAAGAAGCCAGTATGGTGCGAAGGAGCTCAGGGAGGAGGTCCGCCGGTGACAGGGGAAAGGCCATGGTAGCGGCTGGGGATGGCCCATCGCGGGCCTCACAGAACCCCCCCTCCAACGCCAGTGCCCCCACCAACGAACCACCACCCCCCTGCGGCAGTAGGGATACTGCTCAACGGTGGCGCCGACGCCTTCCAAGCCCTCAACGCGAAACTGGATGTCCTCGTGGAACTCATGAGGACCCAGGCAGCCATGGATGGAAGGTCATGCGCCCCGTCAGGGTGCCCTCCCAGCGAAAATGCATCCCAACACACTGCCGGAGGCCGCTTCACTATCCGCGGCCAGTAGATTATCCGTAACAGAACGGGAGGACCCTCGCAAGCTACGCCGCCGGAGCAAGAGGCTTCCTCCACACCAAGATGGGGAAAACCTAGGGCACGCCGTCCGAACCCAGAGACCGACGTTCCTGAGGATTGCCAAGACATTCCCCCCAGCCTCGTGCCCCAACAGCAGCCGGAGTTGTCCCTCCGACTGCGAGAGTTCGAGAGACGCTTCGCAGAACAAGAGCGCGCCCTGCGCGCCCTGCAGAAGGCCTCTCCCTTGGAGGATGAGGAGAAATCCCCTTTCTCCGAGTATATCTTGAAGGAAGAGGTGTCTCCCATAACCTCCATCCCAACCTTCAAGCTCTACGACGGCCAGGGCGACCCGACCGATCACTATGACAGCATCGACGCTCTGATGACCCTGCACGGAGCGTCCGACGCCATCAAATGCCGAGCCTTCGTGACCACCCTAGTCCAAGGCGCTCAAGCTTGGTTCCGGGCCCTCACCCCTGGATCCATCCGAGATTTCAAGTAGTTTGGCCGAATCTTCAAAGAGAGTTTCGCCAGAAGTGCCCCCCCAAGGTCGGTAGCAGGGCTCCTAGCCCTTAAACAGGCACAAGGGGAGAGACTCCGGGCTTACATTCACCGATTCAACTCGAAAGCCTTGAGGATCCCCCGCCTAGACGTGGCCTCAGCCATAACCGCACTGACTGGGGGCACCCTGGATGAGAATCTCCACCGCGAACTTATCCTCCACCCTCCCTCGACCCTTGCTGAGCTAGTGACTCTAGCGTTGCGCCACACCGAGTGCGAAGAGGTGCTCAGCGCCTGTCGAGATGCAACTGGCTCGGGTCGGGAGGGGGACAAGAAGCGGGCTTCCGAGCCAAGCTCAGGTTCGGGGAAAAGGTAGAACCGGGACGGGGAACGCAAGGAACCGTCACAGAAGTACGAGCGGTACACCCCACTAGCCGCGTCGGTCTATGATATCTACGAAGGCATCAAGGACTCGGGCCTCCTCCGCCAACCTGAGCCAATGAGATCGAAGAACCGTAATCACGACAAGCACTACTTGTTCCACAGCGATCACGGACACCACACCAGCGACTGCCACCAGCTCTAGGACGAGATCGAGCACCTCATCCGTCAGGGGCACCTAGCTCGGTTCGTTACCGAGCGTAAGGAAGACCGAGGCGCCCCAGAGGAGATCGACAACGCCCCCTGAGGGGTCCACATCAACGTCATCTCCAGAGGAGCAGCATCAGGAGGCGACAGCAGCCGAGGAAGGAAGCGTCATGCCGAGCGGGCGAGCCGAGCCATAGAGCCTCCAAAGGCCCCGCCGAGTGAGCCCCAGGTCATAGTCTTCTCAGACCGAGACCTAGAAGGGCTGAGCACCCCGCATGACAACGCCCTCATGATTTCGGCTACAATAAACCATTGTAACGTAGATAGGATTCTAGTCGACAATGGGAGTGTCCCTGATGTACTGTCTTATGATTGTTTCCTTAAGATGGGGGAGGATCCATCTAAGCTCCGCCGATCCAAACCCCTCTCTGCGGGTTCAATGGCCAGGCCACCTATCCCGAGGGAGCCCTAAGCCTGCCGGTTACCCTCGGCACCCCACCTAAAACCGTTACAGTCATGGTGGACTTCATAGTGATTAAAGGTATGATAGCATACAACGCCATCTTCGGCCGGGGAATCCTCAGCCGAATAAAAGTGATGCCGTCTACCTATCACCAGAAAATGAAGTTCCCCACCAAAAATGGGTTGGGGGAAGTCCGAGGTAACCAGGCCGCGGCCAAAAGGTGCTACAATATCTCGATAGAGGCCACAAGGCCAGACGGGAAGGACAAGGACCCCCGAGGAGTCGAGGGTAAATACGCGACCACCGAACCTGGTGGCGAATTGCTGGCGGTTTTCCTAAACGATGACCCGGCCCTAGGAGTAAAGATCGGAGCCGACCTATCGTCTGAGGTTCAACAGCAATATAAAAAGTTCCTTTCTGAGTACATCCGAGTTTTTGCATGGTCTGACGATCAACTCCCTGGGATACCAGAGGAGACTGTAATGCACAAGCTCAGTCTCGACCCTGCCATGAAGCCCGTACAGCAACGCAGAAGGAAGCATGCACCAGAGAAGCAGGCGATCATCAAGGCGCAGGTCACCAAGGGACAAGAGACTGGCCTTTTAGACCGGTCCTGCACCCGACATGGCTAGCCAACGTCGTCCTAGTACCGAAAGTTTCGGGCAAGTGGCGGATGTGCGTGGATTTCACCAACCTAAATAAGGCCACCCCTATGACTGTAATCCGTTGCCGAGCATCGACCAATTGGTTGACTCAACCTCGGGCAATGAGATACTCAGCTTCCTAGACGCCTATTCGGGTTACCATCAGATCAGAATGGATCCAGAAGATGTCGAGAAGACCATCTTCATCACCGACTACTGTGTATACTGCTACACCCGGATGCCTTTCGGGTTGAAGAACGTTGGAGCCACGTACCAAAGGCTGGTCAATCACATGTTTGAAGGACAGCTAGGTCGGAACGTCGAGGTCTACATTGACGACATGCTCGTCAAGACCCCCAAGGCCGAAGACCACTTCACCGACCCCGCTGAGACCTTCGACACCCACCTGAGGTACAACATGAAGCTCAATTCTGCCAAGTGTGCCTTCGGAGTGAGATCCGGGAAGTTCCTGGGTTTCCTGGTGACTAGCGTGGGATCGAGGCCAACCCAGACAAAGTCCAGACCATCCTGGACATGCGCCCGCCCACCTACATCAAGGACGTCCAACGCCTAACTGGGCGTGTTGCAGCTCTCAGCCAGTTCCTGTCCCGTGCAGCCGAACGATGCTTGCCCTTCTTCAAGCTCTTGAGGGGGCCCAAACTGGCATCTGCTACGTTCGCATGGGACGAGGAATGCCAGAGAGCATTCGTCGAGCTCAAGGAGTTCTTGGCCTCACCCCCGATGCTCTCTAAGCCCGTTCGGGTGAAGTCTTGCTGCTCTATCTCTCGGCCACGCCATCTACGGTTAGCTCAGTCCTAGTCAGAAATGACTCGGGAGTTGAGAGGCCGGTCTACTACATCAATATGGTGCTCACCGAGGCCGAAAGGAGGTACCCCGCAACCGAGAAACTCGTGCTAGCGTTGGTCACCTCTGCCAGGCGCCTCCGGCCCTATTTCCAGGGTCACCCCAACATCGTGCTAACCGACGAACCATTGAAGAAGATCCTTACCAACCCCGAAGCCTCGGGACGACTCGTCAAGTGGGCCATCATGCTTGGGGCCTACAATATATACTATCGGCCGTGCTCAGCTGTGAAAGGCCAAGCGCTTTCCGACATCATCGCCGAAAGCACCATCCCGACTGAAGAAAGATCCTCGTCCGCGCCCGGGCCGACCTGGGAATTGTTCGTCGATGGGTCCTCTAATTCGGTCGGGAGCTGTGCCGGAGTCCTGCTTAAGTCCCCCGAAGGAGCAGAACTGCAATAAGCCTTGAAGTTCAGCTTTCAAGCATCCAACAACGCTTCCAAGTACGAGGCCCTTATCTCGGGAGCGCGCATGGCCCGACGGTTGGGGGCTGAGCGAGTCAAAATCCACACTGACTCGCAGCTGGTTGCTAGCCAAGTCAACGGCGAGTACGAAGCTCGAGAGGCACCAATGATCAAATACCTCCAACTGGTCAGAGCCCTGGCCCAACAGTTCGAGAGATTCGAGGTAGTCCGAATAGCTCAGGAGGAAAACTCCTCAGCGGATGCCCTCTCTCGGTTAGCCTCCTCTCTCGACCCCGAAGGTACCCGATCGGTCCTCCTTGAAGAGCTAGAGCGCCCGAGCATTGACTCGGAGCTCCTTGCTATTGACACGACCATTCTGAGCGACTGGCGCACCCCCTATATCTCATGACTCTGGGACTCTCAAGAGCCTTCCAACCCTCTAGAGACCCGCAGATTGAAGTACCAAGCCTGGCGCTTCGTCATTCTAGACGACACTCTCTACCGGAGATCTTTCTCCGGTCCCCTCTTGAAGTGTCTCGGTCCCGACGAAGCCAACCGAGCTATCCAAGAGATTCATGAAGGCCTGTGCGGAGTGCATTCAGGAGGAAAGTCACTCACCCGGATCCTGCTATGGCAGGGTTACTGGTGGCCCACTCTGCAGCGCGACTGCACGGCCTACGTGCAACAGTGCGACCGATGACAACGATTCGACCACTTAGTCCATCAGCCGTCAACGGAGCTCGTCACCCTGGCCGAACCGTATCCCTTCGCTCGGTGGGGGATCGACATTCTTGGGCCGTTCCCCATGGCTCAGGCCCAGAAGATGTTTATCATCGTCACCATCGAGTACTTTACCAAGTGGATCGAGGCCAAAGCCACGCAAGGATCACCGAGACAGTCGTCTGGAGTTTCATCTGGAAGTCGATCATTTGTCGTTATGGCATCCCCCGGGTGATAGTGAGCGATAACGGTCGGTAATTTGACTCTCGTTATTTTCGAGACAGATGTGTCGACCTAGGTATTCGCAACCACTTCACCTCGGTCGCCCACCCTCAGGCCGACGGGCTGGTCGAGAATGCCAATAAGACTATCTTAAAAGGCATAAAGACCGGACTCAGAAAGGCCAAGGGCAACTGGCTCGAGGAACTGCCTAGCGTACTTTGGTCACACAGAATGACTCCCAGAATGGCAACTGGTGAAAGTCCTTTCTAGTTGGTATATGGCGCCGAGGCCGTAATTCCGTTGGAGATCGCCAATCCCTCCCTCCGAGTCATCTGCTTCTCGCCCGAGGTAAACGAGCAAAAATTGCTCGAGAACCTCGACCTAGCAGATGAACTCCGAGAGATTGCCAGCATCCGAGCGACGGAATACCAGCGCCGCCTTGCTCGATACTACAACGCCAAAGTTTGAGACAGACACTGTCAGCCGGGAGACTTCGTCTGTAAGACCCCGAATTATTTAATTGAGCCCAATATATTTATTAAGCTTTTTTAATTAAGAATTGAATTATTATTGAATTAATAATTGAATTTCAGATTTATTAATATTTAATTCGTTAGAAATAGTATAAGTGAAAATCTGACTACCTTATAAAAATTCATAAAAATAGTAAACAGGTTAAGGTCGATGTAAACAACAACTTTGTCTTCTGGCATTAAGCCATTAAAAAATCTGTGGTTAGATTTAATTGGAGATTAAGCCCAAAAGTGCACACTTTTTAACCCTTACCTAACCTTAGTTTAAAACGCAAAATTCGGGCTTAATACTCGACCAAATTAGCTCAAATCAGTGGCAAATGAACGGCCATGAGCTAAGGATTAATAGTCCTCAATCAATTCGACACAACCCTAACCCTAGGAGGCGCAGCCGGCCAAGTTTGGTTGAGTCAACCATTTCAGCGCCGTTTTTAACACGTCTCTTGTTCCGTCGATTTCTCACAGCTTAGAACTCTCCAGAAGCTGTGTGAGCTATAGATAGAAAGCTCTTCGAGTCTATTTTCTTTTGGTAGCTGTGGGGTTCGCTGAAGTTTCATATCTAGGAAGATCTTGCTCGATTTGTGGAGGTGTGTCGGTAGGCCGTCGGCTTCCTTCTTCCTTCTTTGTTTCTTCAATTAAGGTAGAAATGCTCAACCAAAATTTGATCATGAATATATGATTTTGTTCCTCTTGACGAGATCTATCCAGTGGGACTGAAAGCCTCAATTTTTATCTGGTATCTAGAGAGCTATCGTGGGGTTTTGTGAAGGGTGATCCAGTTCGTTCTTCATTCTAGGGTTTTAAGTTCTCTCTTCGATTGAGGTAGGTTTAACATGCCAAACTCTAATTAACTTATATGATGTAATCAGCATGTTGTTAGCTTTCATTTAACATAGAAAGCCTCAATTTTCATTGAGCATGCTTGGAGAAATTTTGATTTTTAGTGAGAGCATGTCTAGAACTTGATTTATATTGTGACCCTTTGAGTTAGAGCTTGATTGCGGGCTGATTTTGAGTTAGATAACTTGATCCACATATAGCTTATCATATATGGTTGGATTCAGCATCAAGTTAGCTTTCTTTTGACATAAGAAGCCCTAAATTTCGTTATGTATATTGAGAGAATTTCATGATTTAGTAGAAGCATGTCAAGAATTAGGTTTTTATGTGTTCATCATAGAATAGGTTAAGATTTAATTGATTTCTGTTGAAATTAGTGTTTCAAATCGCTTGTTTTATGACCCTAATATGTATATTAATAACCCTAGATCTTGTGGTTAAGATCCCAACTCAATTGGATCTCAATTGGGTGAGTTTATATGTTTTCCGGAGGTTACAGCCGTGTTTGTTCTTGCAGGGGTCGACCCCTGGGGTCGACCCGTTTTCTGGGAGCCCTGGCAGGCCCGAGGGTCGACCCCAGGGGTCGACCCATCCAGCCCCTGCAAGGGGTCGACCCATGGGGTCGACCCATTCTACAGGATTTGTGGGGGTCGACCCCAGGGGTCGACCCATCTCACTGGCAGACCCCATTTTTACAGGGGTCGACCCCAGGGGTCGACCCGTGTACCAGAAACCCAGTTTTTGTCGTTCTTCGACCCGAGGATCGATCCGGATCATTAGGGGATCGACCCATTTAACTTAGACCAATTGAAAAGTATATTCTTGAAGAACCAGTAACCTATTCACGTACCCCCTTTGATTTCAATTAACATTGGTCCCTACATGCAAACGTAGTGTAAGAACATGCCATTTATCATCTTCATACAATGGTTAAATAGAAACCCACATAATTAGTGGTTAATGGTGAAACTAAATCTCTGTTAATGCATGCTATTTCATTCCTGTATGAGCTTGTTCCTTTACCTTATCATCTTGAATCATCCTTTGGCAAATTGGTTTAATGCAAATGATAATGGATAATCCTTGATATATTAACTTGGTAATTAGGATTAAATTGATTGTTAAGTTGCTGTCTTAGTCCCTATTACTCCAGTAGAATGGATTACTTACACACTTGAACGGTATACTGTCAGCCGTTCTTTCTTGACCCCGTGGACCGAGTTTTGGTCCAGTTCTTGTAAAGCGGCATCGAGGTGACCGTATCAACCGAATTTTTGTCTGGAATCCAAGGACATGTTAGTCCTTAAAAACTCATACTCTTGATAGAAATTCCTCTGATTAATTGGCCATTAAAATTGACTGAATGTCTGGACGTGTGGGACTTTGGGCCCATAAAAATAAATGCCATCGCATCATAAGGGCCCGGTCTGGTCCTGAGGAGAGTGCCCGAAAAATTACTGAGCCCATGGGATGCTAATGACATGGTGGGGCATTACACCGAAATACTTGCTTGCTTGTTGCGTCTATGACAAACATCTCTTGTTACTTGTTACTTGTTACTTGATCGCGAATGAATTGATATTACTTACTTGTGGCCAATTCTTTACTACTGTCTCTTGTTATATCTCCTGTTGTAAATTCTTGTACTTGTTATCTTGTTAATTCTTGACATCACATATTTCTTGACCTTGCAAGATCTTGTTATTACGTTGTTTCATTATATCATTATCGTCATTTATTTCTTTCTTAGTATTGCATATGAAAATGTAATTAACTTGTTAATCACGTAAATTGCCTGTTATTTCCTACTAAGCGTCAGCTCATAGTTGTGTTTTCCCCCCTTTCCAGGCTTTTCAGGTGACGCGCTTACCGAAGGGGAAGGGCAGGAGTGATGTAATGAGTGTGTCAGTTCTAGTGTGTTAGCAGTGTGTTATCTTACTGTTAGTTGTGTTTTGGAGAGCATTTAGTTTCAGTTATGTTATTGAGTTTTAGTGGTTGTAATTCCAGTTGTATTAAGTTGAATTTGAGGTTATTGTATCAGTTGTGGTTGGTTAATGATCATTTAGTATTTCCATATTGTAGCATTGTGTATTATTTTAGATAGACCTCTCTCTTGCCAGCTCGTTCCCGACTGTACGTCCCGATATTCCGCGTCGGGGCGTGACAGTTTAGTTGGTATCAGAGCCCTAGGTTTCACATTCCTAGGTTTCCTAAGTTTAGGTTTTCTCGCATTGCATCCCAATAATCGGTATATCAAAAGGTGTTGTCCGAACGTTAGGCTACGCCTATCGGGAAGGTCGCATACTTGCGCGAGTGGTCTTCGGATCGATTATCTCCGCCAGGTACCGAGTTTTTGGTAGTGTCTAGGTGCATTAGATCCCTAACCTTGTAAAAGTCTAGGACCCGACCTGGTGAGAATGGGTAGAAACTTGGGTTAAGTTCGTTTCTTAATCGTGTAAATATTTATCTTGATTAAACCTAAGTAATCTATTTCTCGTGTAGATGGCAGCTGATCGCTCTGAATGGAGGAACCTGCAGTGCACTGTTCAAGGCCTTACTCAGGCCCTTCAACAGGTAGCTCAGGCAGGAGCAGCACAGCATGGCACCGGTGATTTATACCGGAATTTCCGTGGGATGAATCCGCCTAGATTCGCTGGTTCGACCGACCCCGACCAAGCCGAGCACTGGCTAGATGAGATGGGGAGAATCTTTGAAGTTATGCAATGCACCAACCAGGAGCGTGTCCTTTTGTCCACATTTCAACTGGAACGTGATGCACGTACTTGATGGGATTCTATCAAGGTGACTCTCGATGACCGGTAGGTTACGTGGGAACAGTTCGAGGAATTCTTTAACAACAAGTATTTTTCTGATAGAGTGCAAGAGAAGAAAGCGACGGAGTTCGCGGCCCTGAAACAGCGAGGGTTGTCCGTGGCAGAGTATGAGGCTCAATTTGCACGGCTTTCTCGTTATGTTACACATCTTATTTCCACCGAGAAAATGAAGGCGAAGCGTTTTCTCAATGGTCTAAAGCTACATTATATTAATCAACTGGCACCGTTGGAGATTTCCACTTATTCCGAGATGGTAAGGAAAGCACAAGTTCTGGAGGATACTATTGAGATGACGGAGAGGATCCGTGGCATAGGCATGAAGAAGGAACGACCTACGGGTTCCGGGAGTGTCAAACCCGGGTATATCAAGAAGACGCCCGCGAGTGGGTCGAGTTCGTAGACCAAAGCAGGATCATGGAAGGGAAAGATGCCGAAGCATGAAGATAAGAAGCCTGGTCCTATTATTCCATACATGGGCATTTGCAAGTTTTGTAATAATCTTGGTCACAGGGTGGAGGATTGTTGGCGCAAGCTAGGCGCATGCCTACGATGTGGAAGCAAGGAGCACCGTATCTCTGATTGCCCTCGTATGTCTGAGCAAACTACCCCGGTAAAACCGCAAGTCTTCAAGAAACCACAAGGTAAGCTCTAAGCTCTGCATGCTGAGGAAGTAGGAATAACCGAGGATGGTGGACTCGTCGAAGGTACACTTATTATACTCGACAAGCCATTATTTATTCTTTTCGATACTGGTGCAACACATTCCTTTATTTCTTGGAGATTTGCTAAGTCTTTAGCTGTGGAACCTGTTTTGATGAATTCTCCATTAGAAATATCAACCCCTATTGGTACTAGATCATCAATCCAGTATTTCTATCCCTCTAGTACGGTTATGATTGGTGAACAGAACTTACCAGCAGATTTAGTCTGCATGGACATGAAGGATTATGATGTAATCCTAGGAGCAGATTGGTTGGCTCGATATGAGGCTAGTGTTCACTGCAGTTCTAGCTCAGTGTATTTTACTAGGCACCCGAGACTTTCTTTTGTGGGTGTTAAGCATCACAACTCTGTGTCACTTATTTCGGCTCTTCGAGCTGATAAGCTGATGAGACGTGGATGTGAGGCTTTTCTAGCCTTTGTCTGTGCAACCCCTGAGCAGCAGATTGAGATCAAGGACATTCCTGTTGTCCGAGATTTTCCTGATGTCTTTCCAGAGGAACTACCAGGACTTCCGCCTGAGCGGGAAGTTATCTTTTCTATTGATCTTATTCCTGGCACATCTCCTATTTCTAAGGCTCCTTATCGTATGTCTCCTGCGGAACTGAGAGAGTTAAAGTAACAGTTGATGGATTTACTCGAGAAGGGCTTCATTCGTCCTAGTACTTCTCCGTGGGGAGCCCCTGTATTATTCGTCAGGAAGAAAGATGATTCGATGAGGTTGTGCATTGATTATCGGCAAATAAACCAGCAGACTATCAAGAATAAATATCCATTGCCGAGGATTGACGAGTTATTTGACCAGATAGCGGGAGCTCAATATTTCTCTAAGATCGATCTTCGATCTGGATATCACCTGTTGCGGATTAAGGAAGAGGATATATATAAATTAGCTTTCCGCAGCAGGTATGGTCATTTTGAATTTGTCGTTATGCATTTTGGTCTAACGAATGCTCCAGCAGCTTTCATGCAGTTGATGAAGAATGCATTTCGGCCCTATCTTGATCAATGGGTCGTGGTCTTTATTGATGACATCTTGATCTATTCCAAGAGTGAAGTAGAGCATGCTGAACATCTGAGGATGGCATTGCAGTTATTGAGAGATCATCAACTTTATGCCAAGTTCAGTAAGTGTGAATTCTGGCTGCAAGAGGTGTCCTTTCTCGGACATATCATTACGAAGGACGGTATTTCTGTTGATCCTTCGAAGGTTGAGGCATTGAAGAATTGGGAACAGCCTACCAGTATGACTGAAGTTAGAAGTTTTCTAGGCCTGGCAGGCTATTATCGAAGATTTATTCAGGATTTCTCTAAGATTGCGGCACCTATGACAAGATTAACCTGCAAGGAGAACAAGTTTGATTGGTCTGAAGATTGTCAGCGAAGCTTTCAGACTTTGAAGGAGTGTTTGACTACTGCACATGTATTGGCTTTACCTTCTGGTGAAGGAGGATTTGTCGTATATACTGATGTATCAGGTATTGGCTTAGGCTGTGTGCTCATGCAGCATGGGAAGGTGATTGCCTATTCTTCTAGGCAGTTAATGTCACGTCCCGAGAGCGGAAGATACCCGAGACACGACGGGTCTTTATATAGAACCAAAGCAAGCTAGGCAATTTTACAAGATCTTCAGAGTGCGACAAAAACTAGAAGATACATTGGACTATTATTATTATTATTACATAACCAAAGTACAACAGTTATTTATCAAACTACCACAATCATTTATTTTGAACATGAAAGGTACAACTGATACAAGCTAAGATCAACTCCACACCCTCGATTACAATGATACTAAAACTACTCTCATCACTCGGCTTCTTCCCCATCGGTGTCCTGTTCGATCGCTATGCTCCCTGAAAACGTTAAAAAGTCATAGCATGAGCGAAAAACGCCCAGTAGGATTTACATCTCAATTCTCAGCAGAATTTAAGTGAATTACACATTACATTAATGAAAGGATGTATGCATGCCGACAAATAACATCAAGAAATGACCGGAATTCACAAGGAATTTAACTGAAGAGTAAAGATTAAGAACTCAATTTCATAGGGAATTAATAAGTGATATCAACAACAAATACTGGAATAGCAAGTAATATATGAATAGCAATCATTGTAAACAAGTAAATTCAATCACATGGAATTGGCTATATATATAACATTTCAAATTATCATTGCCCATTCGGGCTAAACAAGTCAAGTATTGCCCTTGCGGGCCACGCAAGTCAAGTGAAAGAGCAGTGGAATGTCTAAATCCTGCATGTAGGTTCGGTGCAATGCTAGACACCGCAAGCAAGAGATCTTCCCTCGGGTTTTGGGCGCTCCCCCCAGGACCAGACCAGGCCCTTATTTGCCAGCATTATTTAGTCATTTATTTTTGACACCCACTCATGTATAATAAGTATAGCCAATAAAGAATTCAAGGTTTGACCGGTATTCAGTATAAGGCAGATTTGGAATCCAAAGATACAGATACGTAAAACATTGCTAAGGACTAATGCATGCATTACTAAAGGATTAATTTCAAGTCTACGCATAACTGACAGAAGAGACACCTTGGTCAGGGGTGCTGGTAATCGAATGGTAACACCTTTAAATATAGAGGAAGTAATTGTGATTTATTAATGCAATTAATAAAATTTTAATGTAAGTTTGAACAATAGTATGTGGCGTTGTTATACCATAAGTTTTTCCTAAGGGGAAGGTTACTGGTGTTCCAGTCCAATGTCCTTCCTGGACGGAAGTTCATTTTCTTTGTGTAAAGTTAACAGATAGTTAATGGCACTTAATAATATTTACAAGATATTAAAATTATAATTCCAAGGCATTAAAATTTCTAGAGTGATAGTACATAATTTTTGGGGTGTTAATACATTATTATTATTATTAGCAACACTATCCTAAGATTACACCACTAATATACTTAAGGAGATATACTGTACTTAATTAACATGTTATCAAAGATACTAAAAATATTATGCCATACAAATTCGTAAAAATATTAATTAAATTGCTAAGAATATGTTGATCAATTTTGTATTCTATGCCAATTGCTAATACAATTATTATCATGAGCTAACCAGTTAATTACACCTGACTTAAAATTTACTATTCATTCAGAAAAATACTATTCATCAAAAATTTGACTAGCTGATAAAAAATAGCAAATGGTATATCGAAATTTTGTATAACAATTTGTCTTCTGGAACTTTTTATAGAAAAATTTACATTTAGATCTAGGCTCGTTTTGAAGTGATTTTAATAGGAACTGATTACACTAAGTTTAACAAATTAATTACAGGTTAACAGATTTTGGCAGATCGGCTAACATGATTATAATAGATTAATGGTTTAACAGTTTAAACAGTAACACTTTTAACGTTTAACAGATGAAATGTTTAATGTTAACTATCAGTTTAACATATTAAACGTTTAAAGTTCTATATTATGTAACAGTTTAAGGTTAACTGATAGTACAGATTAACATTAACTGATTACACTAAGTTTAACAGATTAACGATTTAACAGTTTAAACCGTAACACTTCTAATAGGTTGGCAGGTTAGCGACAATGAGTCTAACAGGTTAACAGTTTAAACAATAGTGCTTCTAATAGTAACAGTAAATGGTGAAAAGTAAAAATTTTGACTATCATATAAAAATTCAGAAAAATAGTAATTAATTAGTAAACACGATGGTAAACACAATTGTCTTCTGAGCCTGACCCTAATAAAATCATTTACCTAACTTAATCGGTGAATTAATCCTGACTTAAAATGCGGAAAACACTATTTACGTGATAATTAGACTACTTGGAAAAATCTATAAAATTCACATTTGATAGAGCACATTTTTATAAGCAACTTTATCTTCTTCGACCAAGCCATTAAAAATCACTAAATGAGCATTTAGGGGGTTTTAATGATATTTTAAGCTAAACTTTGTGGGATTAAAGTTGATTAAACTATAACTCAGTACAATTAAACTAAACTATACATGCTGTAAGGTTTTACTATACCTTGAACATACTGTGAACATATAACTTTAACATATATAATATATAATGACTAAACTGTTAATACGGTATGTGTGTATTGTCTCACAGAATATAATTACACTGTGAATATGTATTAGTCTACCCCATTGTTGCTTCCAGCAAGGGTTTTGTCCCCTTTATATCATTTCTAATATCATTTATACATAACTAATAGTTATTTAACAGTCAACTATCTATATACTCTAACTTTATACACTGTAAACCGTTAAATACATTGTATAGTAGTTATTAGTTCACTAATGTTAATTATGCATGACTAAATTAAATCAATTATATATATTTTTATATACATAGCAGGGTTAAAAGATTTTTATCTTTTTGTTTTGAAAGGATCTGGAAGCAAAATTTTAAGAGTATACGTTTTCCATTTTTGTGGATTTTTCCATATAATTATTTTAAAATTTTCATCAGTCAAAATTTGAGCACGGGTCGACCCAGGGTCGACTCGGTTGTCATGTATTTCCAGCAGCAAGGGTCGACCCCTGGTCGACCCCTTGTTGCTTCTAGTTTCCACAAGGGTTTTCAGCAGGGAGTCTTAAATGTATTTGGCTGGCTCACTAGAGTACTAGTATAATCTTAACTGTCAGGGGCTTACGGACAAGCTTTACTAATAGTGTATATATCTTTTAACAGGGTGTTTTTCATGTATATGGCTCACTAGATTAACTATCATATTAATAACGACACTACCAAATTAGCTAGTTTAATTAACATGGTACAAGTAACATGCTTTATTAATAGGTGCATAACCTTATCTAACAAGGTTAATCGACATGATGAGCAGGTTTGTCATTAACAAAGTTAACTAAAATATTTTCTCAACAAAACTTATGAACATGTTTTAATTAAATTTGGTGCATGCATGTGGAAACAATTGTGGAGATGAAGATATGCTAATTATTATTTTGCAAGGGAATTGAGAACACCTACCTCTTAAGATGAAGACCAAAAGAATAATGAAATAAAAATAGCTCCCAGCACCAAAGCTTCTCTGCGCAGGAAGCTTCACAGCAACCCTCTCTTCAACATCCGTAACCCTTCTAGGTAGGGGAGTTCTGGCTCTTCTCATTATCTTATAAGGATAGTGCTTAGGGAACAACTAGGGGAACAAGGTGACAAAGCCTTGTCACCCATGAGCTGCCTGCCCAGCTTGGTGCGATCCCAAGCTGGGGGAAAGGGACATGCTACCAACTAATGAATTATTTAGGTTTAATTTTTGTTAGTTAGAATTAATTAGTTTAAGATGGATTAATCTTCTAATTAATCATGATTAATTAGTCTAAGATGGATTAGGTACTTAATAATCATCTAACTATGATTCTTAATTAATTAGGTTTAGCATTAGTCAATTAGAATTAATTAACTTAAGAGTTTTTGATTAGCTTAAGTGAGATTTGCAAAAATTCCATTTTGTACGTAGGTGTGGATGGTGAGTATTGAACCTTGGACCTCATGGTGAATGGTAAGGCTCTTAACCACTCCTCTAGACTATTTGTTGTGAAGTGGACACTCTTTACTTAAAATGACTCTACCTTTTGATCTTTAACTTAAGCCCTTTAAAGAATTTTTATAAGTTGTTTGTAAATACATATGTGCTAGCTAATTGCTAATATTATCAATAATAATACCACTATATTATATTATATATTTTATATATATATATATATATATATATTTTTTAGAGGTGTTACAGTTAAGGTAGCACGAAGAGAATTATCATGTTCATGATTTAGAACTGGCAGCAGTCGTGTTTGCTTTGAAGATTTGGAGGCACTACTTGTATGGAAAAACCTTCACGGTGTTTTCAGATCATAAGAGTCTGAAATATTTATTTTCTCAGAAGGAACTCAATATGCGACAGCGCAGATGGTTGGAGTATTTGAAAGACTTCGAATTCTCGATTGAGTATCATCCTGGCAAGGGTAATGTTGTGGCAGATGCATTAAGCCGGAAGCCGGTAGCTAGACTGTCAAGTCTTATGTTACAAGAATGGAGATTACTGGAACAATTGTCCAGCCTGGATCTTAATATTGACAATGATCGGGTTATGATTGCTCAGATCCAACTTAAGCCCGAATTGTTGATGGAAATCAAGTCCTTGCAAGATAATGATCCCGAGTTGGTAGAGATCAAGGGAAGCTTGAGCAGCAGACCTGACTTCATGTTGGCCGATGATGGAAGATTATTATTCAAGGGCAGAACTTGTGTACCTGACGAAGTCGCAATAAAGAACAAGATTCTGGAGGAAGCTCATAGATCCAGATATACTATTCATCCTGGCGGCACTAAGATGTACCGAGATTTGAAAAGATCCTCTTGGTGGCCGAATATGAAAAGAGGAGTTGCAGATTTTGTGAGTAGATGCTTGGTATGTCAACAAGTTAAGGCTGAACATTTCAGACCGGCAGGGAAACTGAAACCACTCGACATATCCCAATGGAAGTGGGAGAGCATTGGCCTGGATTTCATTATGGGTCTACCTAAGACTCGTGGTGGATTTGATGCGATATGGGTGATTGTCGACCGATTGACAAGGTCAGCTCATTTCTTACCAATTAAGTCCAAGTGGACGATTGATGTATTGGCTGCTTTGTATTTGAAGAAAGTGATGAGACTCAATGGTATTCCAGTCAGCATTGTGTCTGATCGAGACCCCAGATTTACTTCACATTTCTGGAAGGGACTGCAAGAGTCTCTTGGTACTCGTCTGAATTTCAGTGCTACTTTTCATCCGCAGACAGATGGACAGACTGAAAGAACGAACCAGATAGTGGAAAATATGCTGCGAGCTTGCATGATTGATTTCGGTGGTAATTGGAGTGAGCATTTGGCATTAATTGAATTCGCCTACAATAATAGTTACCAATCCAGTATACAGATGGCTCCTTTCGAAGCATTGTATGGTAGGAGTTGTCATTCCCCGTTGTGTTGGGACGAGGTAGGTGAGAAACAGTGGCTTGGACCGGATCTTGTCTCAGAATCTTCACAGAACATCCGTATTATCCGAGATCGGTTACAAGTAGCCCAATCCAGACAGAAGAGTTATGCCGACAACAGGAGAAGAGCATTGGAATTTCAGGTTGGCGAGCATGTGTTCTTGAAGGTCTCTCCTTCGAGAGGGATCCGAAGATTTGGCATTCATGGCAAGCTGAGTCCGAGATACATTGGTCCATTCGAGATTCTAGATAGAGTGAGAGAGGTGGCATACAGACTGGCTTTACCACCGCATTTGTCTTGCGTATACAATGTTTTCCATGTGTCTATGTTACGGAAATATGTGTACGACCCCACTCATATCATTCAGCAAGTGGATTTTGAACTGAAGGAAGATTTGACCTATGAGGAAAGACCTGTCAAGATTGTAGACCAGAAGCAACAGCAACTCCGGAATCGTTCGATACCGATGGTCAAGATTCAGTGGAGTCGGCGTGGGACCGAAGAAGCTACATGGGAGTCTGAAGAGACTATGCGGAAGCGGTATCCCGACCTATTCTAGGTGAGCAATCTCATTCCCTACTCTCAGTTTTAGTGTAGTGAATTTGGAGGACAAAATTCCTTTAAGTAGGGAAGGGTGTAAGACCCCGAATTATTTAATTGAGCCCAATATATTTATTAAGCTTTTTTTAATTAAGAATTGAATTCTTATTGAATTAATAATTGAATTTCAGATTTATTAATATTTAATTCGTTAGAAATAGTATAAGTGAAAATCCGACTACCTTATAAAAATCCATAAAAATAGTAAACAGGTTAAGGTCGATGTAGACAACAACTTTGTCTTCTGGCATTAAGCCATTAAAAAATCCGTGGTTAGATCTAATTGGAGATTAAGCCCAAAAGTGCACAGTTTTTAACCCTTACCTAACCTTAGTTTAAAACGTAAAAGTTGGGCTTAATACTCGACCAAATTAGCTCAAATCAGTGGCAAATGAACGGCCATGAGCTAAGGATTAATAGCCCTCAATCAATTCGACACAACCCTAACCCTAGGAGGCGCAGCCGACCTAGTTTGGTTGAGTCAACCATTTCGGTGCCGTTTTTAATACGTCTCTTGTTCCGTCGATTTCTCACAGCTCAGAACTCTCCAGAAGCTATGTGAGCTATAGATAGAAAGCTCTTCGACTCTAGTTTCTTTTGGTGGCTGTGGGGTTCGCTGAAGTTTCATATCTAGGAAGATCTTGCTCGATTTGTGGAGGTGTGTTGGCAGGCCGTCGGCTTCCTTCTTCCTTCTTTGTTTCTTCAATTGAGGTAGGAATTCTCAACCAAAATTCGATCATGAATATATGATTTTGTTCCTCTCGACGAGATCTATCCAGTGGGACTGAAATCCGTAATTTTTATCTGGTATCTAGAGAGCTATCGTGGGGTTTTGTGAAGGGTGATCCAGCTCGTTCTTCATTCTAGGGTTTTAAGTTCTCTCTTCGATTGAGGTAGGTTTAACATGCCAAACTCTAATTAACTTATATGATGTAATCAGCATGTTGTTAGCTTTCATTTAACATAGAAAGCCCCAATTTTCATTGAGCATGCTTGGAGAAATTTTGATTTTTAGTGAGAGCATGTCTAGAACTTGATTTATATTGTGACCCTTTGAGTTAGAGCTTGATTGCGGGCTGATTTTGAGTTAGATAACTTGATCCACATATAGCTTATCATATATGGTTGGATTCAGCATCAAGTTAGCTTTCTTTTGACATAAGAAGCCCCAAATTTCGTTCTGTATATTGAGAGAATTTCATGATTTAGTAGAAGCATGTCAAGAATTAGGTTTTTATGTGTTCATCATAGAATAGGTTAAGATTTAATTGATTTCTGTTGAAATTAGTGTTTCAAATCGCTTGTTTTATGACCCTAGTATGTATATTAATAACCCTAGATCCTGTGGTTAAGATCTCAACTCAATTAGATCTCAATTGGGTGAGTTTATATGTTTTCCGGAGGTTACAGCCGTGTTTGTTCTTGCAGGGGTCGACCCCTGGGGTCGACCCGTTTTCTGGGAGCCTGGCAGGCCCGAGGGTCGACCCCAGGGGTCGACCCATCCAGCCCCTGCAAGGGGTCGACCCATGGGGTCGACCCATACAACCAGAGTGTGGGGTTCGACCCCAGGGGTCGACCCATTCTGTAGGATTTGTGGGGGTCGACCCCAAGGGTCGACCCATCTCACTGGCAGACCCCATTTTTATAGGGGTCAACCCCAGGGGTCGACCCGTGTACCAGAAACCCAGTTTTTGTCGTTCTTAGACCCGATGATCGATCCGGATCATTAGGGGATCGACTCATTTAACTTAGACCTATTGAAAAGTATATTCTTGAAGAACCAGTAACCTATTCACATACCCCCTTTGATTTCAATTAACATTGGTCTCTACATGCAAACGTAGTGTAAAAACATGCCATTTATCATCTTCATACAATGGTTAAATAGAAACCCACATAATTAGTGGTTAATGGTGAAACTAAATCTCTGTTAATGCATGCTATTTCATTCCTGTACGAGCTTGTTCCTTTACCTTATCATCTTGAATCATCATTTGGCAAATTGGTTTAATGCAAATGATAATGGATAATCCTTGATATATTAACTTGGTAATTAGGATTAAATTGATTGTTAAGTTGCTGTCTTAGTCCCTATTACTCCAGTAGAATGGATTACTTACACACTTGAACGGTATACTGTCAGCCGTTCTTTCTTGACCCCGTGGACCGAGTTTTGGTCCAGTTCTTGTAAAGCGGCACCTAGGTGACCGTATCAACTGAGTTTTTGTCTGGAATCCAAGGACATGTTAGTCCTTAAAAACTCATACTCTTGACAGAAATTCCTCTGATTAATTGGCCATTAAAATTGACTGAATGTCTGGACGTGTGGGACTTTGGGCCCATAAAAATAAATGCCATCGCATCATAAGGGCCCGGTCTGGTCCTGGGGAGAGCGCCCGAAAAATTACTGAGCCCATGGGATGCTAATGACATGGTGGGGCATTACACCGAAATACTTGCTTGCTTGTTGCGTCTATGACAAACATCTCTTGTTACTTGTTACTTGTTACTTGATCGCGAATGAATTGATATTACTTACTTGTGGCCAATTCTTTACTACTGTCTCTTGTTATATATCCTGTTGTAAATTCTTGTACTTGTTATCTTGTTAATTCTTGACATCACATATTTCTTGACCTTGCAAGATCTTGTTATTACGTTGTTTCATTATATCGTTATTGTCATTTATTTCTTTCTTAGTATTGCATATGAAAATGTAATTAACTTGTTAATCACGTAAATTGCCTGTTATTTCCTACTAAGCGTCAGCTCATAGTTGTGTTTTCCCCCCTTTCCAGGCTTTTCGGGTAACGCGCTTACCGACGGGGAAGGGCAGGAGTGATGTCATGAGTGTGTCAGTTCTAGTGTGTTAGCAGTGTGTTATCTTACTGTTAGTTGTGTTTTGGAGAGCATTTAGTTTCAGTTATGTTATTGAGTTTTAGTGGTTATAATTCCAGTTGTATTAAGTTGAATTTGAGGTTATTGTATCAGTTGTGGTTGGTTAATGATCATTTAGTATTTCCATCTTGTAGCATTGTGTATTATTTTAGATAGATCTCTCTCTTGCCAGCTCGTTCCCGACTGTACGTCCCGATATTCCGCGTCGAGGCGTGACATTGTCCTCAGAAAAGCCGAAGCCTCTCGACCACTTGAGGCGGCGGGCAAGCTATCCCCTAACTGGGAAGGCCCCTACCGAGTGGTCGAGACGCTCGGGAAGGGAGCTTACCGGTTATCTACGATGGAAGGAGAACCCATCCCTCGGACTTGGAACGTAACTACGCTACCCAAGTTCTATTTTTGAATACCAAACATTGTGTAAGTAGCATAGAATAAAACAAATTTCCCTTCCTTTATTTCAAACAACTCACTTGTACATCAGGAAGGCCGAAGCCAAGAGAATACATGTCGAAAAAAGAAGAAAATACATCTGCCGCCATCATATGAGCCCACCGCTTGGCTGACTCGGATGACCTTCCTGCGTCCAGCCACTGACTCTGCCTCGTGTAGAAACTGGCTCGAATAAAGGATAGTTGACCCCATTGGCTCGGGCAGCTCGAGACAAAGGTGACAGAGGAATTAGAAAGAAAGGAGGAAGGCTACCTTTCAAGTTGAACTTGGAAGAGGAAGGGAAGAGGATGAAGGCCCCCTCTCTGCCAAACTACCAACTCCTTGGAAGAAAGAGTGCAGGCACCCTCCGAAGAGTGAAAGAAAGGAAGAGCAGAAGAGGGAAAAAGAGGTTGCCAGAAAGAAAAAGAAACCAGCAGAGCTCAATGAGGAGGCAGGGGAAGGCCCGGAAGGGATGGAGCCTAGTTGGCTTCCTCATCCCATCCGTGAAGCGAGCAGGAAGGGACAGGCATCAAGGATGCCTGATGCCCCCATCCGCCCTCCATCTCGCCCCCCTGCAAGTGTCGTCGGAACTGATAAAGGGAAAACAGTGCGCCTCCGCGCGTCGATCCCTTTTCAAGTCTACCCGCCGGCTGTCGACTCCTTTTCAAGTCCAAAGCAACAGGAACTCCATGCCCCCGTCGTCGATAGCCTCCTCATCTGGAACATCCTCCATGCTCTAGACACTGTGGCATAACGCAACGTGAAGAAGGAATGAGGAAAGACTGTTAGGGAAAACCCTAAGCGATGGAGAGGAAGAGACGCCCTTCAGCCTTTTTATAGGCAGAGGGAGGCTACTCACCATAAATGATTCTCTCCTCGAAAACACGCCAAAGGAATTTCCCCCTATGAACGGTCACCTCAAACTTCTCATCTTCCGCCCCAGCAGGATACACGAAGCGGCCAAGCATTCAAAGCATGAGAAAACGGAAGGACACCCTGTCGGGGGAATCACCCAACCGTCACGCAAAATCTACGCAGAAAGTATCGATCCTTTCCAACTACCACAGATACGCTGATCGAATCACGGCAAGGACAGCAAGAAGCAAGTAAGATTTTATTTATTGCCTTACAAAAAGCGGAAGTCCTTTTTCAGAGAAGAGAAAGAAACAAACAAAGGAAGGAGGCAAAACAGGGTGATACATTGGGCTTCTGGCCCACCTTGAAGCTCGGGAAGGGAAGGCACATGCGGTCCGCCCCCGGTACCCTCGGTGACGGCCGACCGTGGCACTGACCCCGCCTGCACGGGAACTGCCTCGGTCGCGACCCCTCCCGAGGCAATCGGAGTTGGCGACCCCTCAGGAGGAGAGCCCTCCGCACCTTCCTCGTCCGACGCAGAGGAGCTGGAAGATGGCAGGTCCGAGTCATAGCGTTGGCCAGAGGGGAGGTAGATCCCAGAATCCTGGTCCCCAGCATAAGCTGCGGCCCGGCGGTAACCCTGCTTGAATCCTTTGCGGATACCTCGGCGAAGTGCTGACTCGTAGTAGGGAAGGGCGACATCCTGCAGGTCGACCATATAAACCTCTGAGCGTTTGTATTGCTTGATCGCCTCCGCCCCGACCAGTCCCACCCTACCAGCAAGCTCGGCCTTCTCCCGCTCCGCCTCGGCTAGTCTCCGCTCCCCCTCGGCCGCCCGCTCCTCGACCTCCACCGATCGCTTCTCTGCCTCGGCCAACTTTCGCTCGGATCCGGCCGCCCACTCCTCGGCCGCAGCCGATCGCTTCTCCGCCTCAGCTCGGTCGGCTTTGGCCTCCAAAAGAAGCCGCTCCGCTGCCTCCGCCCGATCCACCAGCTCGGCGCGCTCGGCTTCCCAACGGCCATCCAGCTCGGCACGAAGAAGGCGCTCCTCCTCAAGGAGTTTACTCTTCCTCTCGAGCGATTCCCGGGCCTTGGATAGCTGCTCGGCCAGCGCTCCAACCTCCAGTCGGCTCGACCGCGACAACTCTTTGATCATGGAGAACTCCCGTCGAAGCCCCTCATGCTCCCCAGTGAGTCGGGCCAGCTTCCTTTCGCACCCTCCAAGGGTCCAAGCAAGCTTCAACCGCTCTGACTCTGACCGAGCGTAGGTCTCCGCCACTGTAGCCCCCATCTGGGCCATGATCAGGCCACCCTCCATAATTATATCGAGGACCCCAGGCGGGGAGTGACGCCTGTCTCCCCCTTTCACCCTCGTAGCTACGCCACGACAAAGCTGATATAAAGTGCTCGAGACGCCGAGCCTTTCTAGAGCCATCGGCATGGGAACCCTATCCGCATCTGTCGCCTCGCCGGATGGCCAAGATCGCGCTGCGGACTCGGTCGCTCTGCACATCACGGTCGGTTGGGGCTGCGACGCCCCCGCAAGCGAACCCCCGACCTCGACCGGCTCGGCCCGCGCATCACCTCCCGAGATACCACCCGCCTCTATCGACGCCCCAGCTCCGGCTGCGACTTCTTCAACTTCAGTCCCCTCTGTTCCCACTGAGGGGAGAGCCGATCTGTCACCATCACCCCCCGGAGCCCCCCTGGCCTCCTCGGCCCCCTCTCGCTCGGCAGATGAGAGAGCTGACTCGATAGGGTCGGCCCTATCTCGCTCGGAAGAGGGGAGCGCCGCCGAGCCAGAATCGCCTCCAGCAGCGGGGACGATCCCAGCCTTCCTGGCCCGCTTCTTGGCCTTCACGGCATCCCGCAACCTGTCCTCGACAGGATCCGTGCGCTTCGCTCCGCACGGCCGGGAAGTCCCCCCTGAGGCAACCCCTTTGCCCTTATCTCGAGCTTGGGGGCGACCCTTAGGAACGCTCGGCTCCTCGGCGGCCGAGTCATCGCAAAGATCGACCACCTCAGTGGCCTCCTTCAGAGGTTCCCGCCTGGTGTCTGCACAAAGAAGAAGGCGTGACCAGGAAAAAAAAATGACCCCCACATCCGAAGGAGGGTCTAAGTGGTGGGACCTGAGCCAGACGGATGCAGCCGCGTAAGAAGACACTGCTCTATGTTCTCCGGCATCACCAGTTCCTCGGTGGACTGGCGATTCCTCAACAGGGCGGCAGCATACTCCTCCACATGAGGAGGGAACTCATCCGGTCTTGGAGGGATATTCGGGTGGAAATTGGGCATGACTTGGCACCTCCAGGTCTCCTCCACCGAGTTTATCCCCACCCAGAAGAATTGGGTCTTCCACCCCTTATAAGAGGAATCCTTCACCGCCAAGGAGATGAAACTCATGTTCCTCCTCGCCTGGATAAAGTAGAAACCCTTCCCGGCCGACGGATGCGCCTTCAGTTCGAAGAAATAATGGAAGAGGTCCAAGGAAGGGGGAATTCCACATTTGCGGCAGAGGATGCGAAAGGCAAAAAGGAGGAGGTAGGAGTTGGCTACCAGCTGGATGGGCGCCAACCGAAAAAAGCCGAGGAGCGTAAGGACGAAGGGCTCGAAGGGAGGCGGAATCCACCCTTCCACACCAGGAGGAAAGTGCAGGTGTGGCCAGTGCGAGAATCCAAACTCGTCTCGTGCGGAGCCGCCGGGGCGAAGCTATACTTGTGAGGCAGGCGAAACTGTTGCTCTAGCCTCTTTACATCGGCTTCCCCTAACTCGCGGCAGTTCGGGACCGGTGCTCTCACCGCCTGCTCGTCATCCCACTCCTCGGCACCCGAACGCTGGCCCGCCATGGATTTTGAGGAAGAACTTGAAGAAGAACCCTCTCGAGACCTCGAAGACTCCGGGGGAGGAGGAAGCTGCCGGATCACCTCCGCAGTTATCTCCGCCAACTTCTCAAACGCCGCCGCTAGCTTCTGCTCCTCCGTCGTGTCCTCACGGCGCATCGAAGAGCCCCAAAAGCAAGAAGCAAAGGAGAGCCAAAACCCTAACAACAGAAAGAGTCTGGGATGACAACCAGCGCCCAACGCATATAAACCCACGCGGGAGGTGGCGCGTCGTTCCGACCTCCGAGAAAATGGGGCCCCTTCATTTCAAATCCGTCAGGATTACAATTATTACGGGCCCAGGTGACCACGACACGTGGCTTCATAACACCGCCAGATATCCACCCACTCGAGCCACGCTGGTCCTAAACCCTAGATGAACTACTCTACCGAGCCTGCTTTGGCTCGGGAGTAGGAGGGGGACAAGTGGAGAGGGGGATTTCTGTAGCCCAATTAAGAGCAGCCTGACTTGGCCCATCTGGGCCCAACAAGACCCCGCTCCCCCAAGTGATAGCCCACTGGGCCCACTTTGGCAGAAAAGCCCAATAAAGATCACCCAGGGACCCATCCTTCCTCGGTGGCCCTAAGGCTCGGAAGGCCCGAACGACAGAACGGACGAAGACCCACAGCCAAGCTATCTCCCCACCGAGATAAAGGCAGGCGTCACGCGCCCACTCCGATCTGACTACGTCTGAGCTATGCCCATCACCCGGGTAGGGCTGGCACTCCTCATGCTTGGATCAACTGACAAATGCTTATCCATGCAGCCATTGTCAGTCCTTTATGAGCAGGAATTCAGCGGGATAAGGGCGACACGATCTCCCAAAGATCACGAAGAGTCCACGGCGGGGACGTAACGATCCCATGATGAGGACGTAACTCCCGCCTAAAACCCCTCGACTTACAGGACTCCTGAAGACGGCGCACTATTTAAATCAGGGATACCCTCCAGTGAAAGGTAAGGGCAACCTCACTCCCAAATCCCTGAGCAGGAACCACTTCACCCTTCTGGTGGAGAGGGATCTCGCGCAGAAGCTACTTCCTCCCTATATTGCTCCCACCATAGTTCTACTGACTTAAGCATCGGAGGGTTTTCCCGAGGGACTCATCCATGGGCCCCCTGATCCGTTTCCCTTTCATGCAGTTCACAATCCGGTGATCCCCTTGCCCGCTCAGGACCCGCGCGAGATCACGTCTCTTCACTAACTAAACACAACCTACAATTAAAGAGGCCCAACCCACATACGTGAAAAAGCCACCCACACATATGGGATAGTTAACCATTAATGGGCCTTTAAGTCATACCCCTCACTTAAAGCAAATGGGCCTTAAAATACCCACAGACCTTCTTACGTCCAAAGAAAAGATATATATTACTCCAAAAGCCAACCATCCTCATCATGTTCAAAGCATGCATGAGCTTTTAGGGTTTTGAACTTCAAATAGGATAGCAGCTACAAACAAAGAAAATACAGTTCCATTAGGATTCTCTCACAGGAAACTTGCATACTATTAGGATTCAAAACCTCCATCTCTATAAATAAACCCCCTCGAGGCATAAAACCCCTATTGATGCTATTACGTTGGGAGAGTTCCCACTCTCGACATCGTCATCCTGCTGTCATGCGTGAAGCAACGTCTGCTTCTTCCTCCTCCTTCAACGGTTGCTACAACTACAGCTGCAGAGAAAGAAGCCTTGCTTCTTCTTTCTATGTCGTGCTACGCCTTCCTCAACCTGTGGCCACCAAGCGTGAAGAGGTCATCTACAGCTCTCTTCTTCCAACCGTAACTCTTTTGATACTGTTGCCGGAGTGTGCCTGCTGCTGCAGAAGCCTGTCGCTTATATCTTCTCTGCCGTAATCACAGAAGTCATCTTCCACACACGTTCTTCTTCCTGTTCCTGCCGTACAACTGCTGCATATCATCACCTTCACTGTCATTGCTATTCGAGTGTTGTTGTCTAGCTGCAGTTGTTCCTATTATTTCCCTCGAACCTATCTGAAGAGGGGCGATCTCGTGCTAGTCCTGAGCTGGGGGGATGATCACCGATCAGTGAACTGCAAGGAAGGGAAACGGATCAGGGGGCCCAGGGGTAGTTCCCTGGGGTAAACCCTCCGATGCCTAAGTCAGTAGAGCAGTGGTGGAAGCTATGAAAGGAGGAGGAAGGAGATGCACGAGATCCCTCTCCACCAAGGTGGTGAAGTGATTCCTACTCAGAAGTTTTAGGCGTGTGTAGGCCTTACCGTTCGCTGGAGGGAGTCCCTGGTTTAAATAGTGCGCTAGCCTCATGAGTCTCGTAAGTTGAGGAGTTCCAGGCGGGGGTTACGTCCTCGACGTGGGCTCATTACGTCCTCATCGTGGGCTCTTTATAACCTTGAGGACTCGTGGGTCCCTTGTCTTTGTGAACTCTTGCTCATAAAGGGCTCTCAACGGCAGCATGGATAAGCAATCGTCGGTCGACCCAAGCACGAAGAGTGCCAACCCTATTCGGGCGATCGGCATAGCTCAGATGAGGCTCGGTCGGAGTGGGCGCGGGCCGCTAGCCTTTATCCCGGCGAGGGGGATAGGCCGGGCTTGGGTCTTCCTCCGCCTTCCGAGCCTAATGGCCGCCGAGGAAGTGCTTGATCCCGA